>OX638390.1:28083006-29464771 GCA_951813805.1 Limnephilus auricula | reverse complement strand
TTAAAACTAGCATATAGGTATACACATCTACTTACGTATAAGTACTTATTACTTATTGTCAATGTATTCTTCATAAGTTTTCTGTGGTCCAGCTTTTTTTAATGTTTCCGGTTTGCAAATTCTCAGCAGTTATTATTCTTCTTCAGGTCAGTCCAATTCATTTGTTGGTGAGTTATGTTTTTCCTTCCCAACGAAGAGATCTTCCTCTTGAGTCGTTCCCTCATTGTATGTAACCTTCACTCCATGAACCATGGATATCCAGTAATAGAAATACAACTTCAGTGAATGTGGAGATAGAAGGGTAATGGTTGACTATACTTGTTAATGCAAACAATACAAAACGGCAATTCTCAGGAATCAATAAAAATAAGCGATAAAATATCTCTCGTCACGTTAAAAACAAGCAATATTGGTTTTATCACAAAATACCATGCGCCATATTGATTCGCCAATTTATTTTCAACATTCCGATAAACAAGAGTCGTCTCTTAAATAATTATGTTTACGGTCACACCTTTTGCCCAAACACCTTTTCTCACATTCCTGAGAATTGAAACGGTGGTCAGCAGAATAACAAGTTGTGCTGATAATGTCCATTGCTGGTTTTATAGTCATTAAGTAATTGCTGAGGAATTCTTCCTACGCAGTAAAAAAAATGCATTCTCCGAGTGGAGAGTCAATTGAGAAATCTAGCCAGTTATTATGGGCATCTTTCGAGATGAGAGTTCTCGATCACAATCTTTAGGAGTAAGTACCTAATTATACTTGATAAAATTGGTAAACGTCTAGATTTTTATGGAGATGTAGTAACGGGTGTTATAAAAAAACTGGGCTTTTTTCTCAGATATCTACGGGTCTTGTTTAGTTATGTTCATTTTGTGTGTCAACAGTAACGATTTTTTTATTATCCACGGTTTAATATTTGCACCGAACAAACAATATTTTTTCAAGGTAAATGTTAGGTTTTACGAGTTATGTACAACAAATTTAGATTTGCTCCAATTGAAATGGCGCTAAGATTTTTTTTTGTTCTTTGGGTTTGTTTTGTTGTTTTTTTTTCTGAAACTGCGAACACTCTCTAAAGGTGAGCATGGTATCATGTAATTTTCCTAGCTTTTCCCTTTAGCCATGAACCATTTTTAGTTAGCAAATTCGTTTCCATCGTGAGTTACAGAGAAATTTAGCTGTCGAAGAATAAGACGAGACGCCATTTTAAATTGCTGGCAAAGCTGGGTAGTAAGGGTAGTAAAGCTATATTTAGAGAGAGAGAGAGAGAGAGAGAGGTAGATAGATAGAGAGAGATAGAGATAGAGGTCCTACGTATGATCAAGTACGACCTCTTTCTGGGAGTACGCCTGCACAAACCTTATTCGTTCAATTCATTACACGCACGATATCATGCGAAAATCTTAACTAGTTGTATCTGCCTTTAGTAAGGAAAAACTGGCCTGTTAATCAATAAATAAATACGACTATGGTTCGTTTTCCGTGTCCTAAAGACATTAGTACCTACCCACTACCTACTACGTACTACCTACATTACCAATTCTGACATTTACGTTTCTCAGACTAAACGAGAATAGGCAAAAATAATATTATGGGTTTCGTATACTGAGAAACGTGAGAGGTCACACATAGGTACTCGTACCATAAAAACCTGCATGTATTTGTAAAGGGTTTGAGTATAAAAAGAAACTATTGTATAAATGTAAAAAGGCGTTCGATATAGTGATAATGTAGTTAGGTATCTGCATAACTATATTCCCGCTCAAATATCCCTGCTAGTGAAGGGAATAATCGAGATATCGAGATGACCGATTATCAATTTAATACTGTAAATTTAAAATCCAGTCAAACAGTAAAAATTCGAAATAATGTATTCGAAAATGAACAATCGATATAATGTGTGCATACATTTTGGATTTTTCAAAATCCATTTAAATTAACGAAGTCAAAAAAATCAATATAATTATAATCTTCGAGCTTCAAATTAATCGCTCCAAAATGATACGACGGGGCTTTGTAGATGTTTGTTATTACTTATTACATTATTAGTAATTAATAGTATTAGTCTAAACATCAACATGATGGGTTAACATGTTATTTTGTAAGTAGGTGGGTAGTCATTGATTTTTTTAGATCAAAAACTGGCAACTTCGATTTTATGTTTATAAAAAAATGTGTTCTTTTGTGACATTTCGATGTTCGTATCGATTAAAAGAGTGTTTCGATTATGACTATTCCCGCTGAATATGCGCGGCGCCAATGTTCTTTGGGTAGTATCTATAGATATTAATATGGTAGATGTCTTCCAGTATCCAGTAACTGCTTTTTTGTTTTTCTGACTAGAATAACACAATGTAGGTATTTATAAATAATACTGCGCCACAAAGATTTATGAGAAGGTCTGCACACCACATTGAGACATTAAAAAACTGAATGTAATAATAATTATCATTCATGTCTTAAAATAATTGACGTATTTTACTATTTTTAATAATTAAGCAGAATTTAATAGGAATTCGACTGTATTTGCATTCTGAAATGCATTGTTGTGCTGATTTTGACTCCGCTGTATACAATCGATACAGAGGATTCACAAGAACGTCATTTTGAGGTTAACGCTAAGTTAATGGGGCCAACATACCTAGCTATAAAAGCTCAAGCATTATTTGGCTTGGCCTACTTCAGCATATCGCTCGTCTTACATTCCCATTGGGAATGTACGGCAACCGATATGCCGAAATACGCCAAACCAAATAACGCTTGAGCTTTTATAGCTAGGTCTGTTGGCCCCATAAAAGTCAATCCATGCGGATTGCAGATAGAGATATATCCTACCTATCTTTGTGTACCGCTGAGCGAAAATGTCGCTCAGTTACGTGTCACAAATATATGACATGGATGTTTATAATTTTATTAAAATTTTAACGACGCGATCGCTCAAATTGATTAATGAAAGCGGCCGTTAGATGTCCTAAATGGATTCTCGTTAGTTTCTTACAAGATTAATGAGCTATCAGAAATACAATCACGTTCGTCTTTTATTTTAATGTTTGTATCATAAAACATAGAGAATAATAGTCAATTAATCAACGTTAATGTTTTTAAGCTCTCATTGGAACACCTTTCTCTGTAGTCACTTCTCTACAATAGAGGGTCAAAGCAGTTCCAAATTCGCAATCATTTCTGTTCCAAGTCCTATTTCGCAGCCAGATTTCATGAAGTCTATAGATACTTGGCTGGTTTGCCCTTTCCTAGACAAGCCCGTTGTTGACCCCTTCCTATGTTTTCTTAAAAAAACGTAGGGATAAAACTACTGGGCAAAATCGCAAGCAGTTCCAAATCGCAAAAAGCTTGCAGTTCCACGTCGTTCTAAGCCAAGGGCTCCAAATATTTAGAGATTGGAAGATACTTTTAAACTTAATTTTCACAGCTAAGAAGAATCTTGTAATTTTCAGTCATTTATTGTTTTTGATTTCCCGAAGGGACACCTGAATTGCCTGAGAACCGTTTTTTTACATTACAACCAAGACCTAGACAAGAACCACTCGTCACCCCAAGAACCCGGGCACCCCTGCTAAGTTACCAAACGAAGGCGACTGATGGCAGAGGTGTTGTTTATCCAATAAATGGTTCCCGGGGCGGCGGTACCAAATTGTGCATCTATCTCAAAAAATCAAAACACTAAGCACATAGGATCTAGCAAAACCATTTTTACCTAAGATCAATATCAGTCGTAATTTTTGGGATCGAAAATTTTAGCTTCGCGGTCAACCGATTGGTAACCCTTGTTCTATGTAAGTTCTAAGCATTCCAAAGATGTTGTGAAGTAGGCGGCCGCGGCCCATGTTGATTGGTGAGTCAGCCTGGAGTTTGCCTCGCTCGCTATGGGGCCTATGAAATCAGACTCACAAACAGCGATGACATCATGGGTCAACCGTATTCATAGCCAGGGGTTAACAACAACAACACAGACATGCACAAAACATTATCATTTTATATTTTCACATTCGAAGCAGACACTGAAATAGTGAAATAGTGATAATTTAAAATAAAACAATTTTGTTTACATCACTTTTTTGATTAGTGATGGCCAAAATCGAAAAATGCCGATTTTTTTGATGATGTAAGCGCAATTCTGCTCGACAAAAATGCACTTTGTAGTCGGCACTGACGTCACGATGATAAAATGATAATATTTACCACAAAATCATGTTAGCTGTAATATATTATGAATTGTTAAATGATTCATATTACCCAGTGAATAAAATATTACAATGTGCCATTGTTTGTGGTAAATAATGAAATAAATGTTCATACATAAATTTGCCCTTTTACAAGTAAGGTAAAACCCATGATAGTGATGTCACATTCGATTTTTCTCCTAAAAACCGTAAACATCAAAAAGTTTCTGAGATTTAAAAAAACATGGCTGTCCAATTAATATATTTAAGCACACAAACCGAAGAATAGACGCGAACCATAGTCATTCAAATTAACAGACTTGCCCTAACATGAAATCTGGTTATCATTTCGACGAGCTGGAGGCAAATCACGTGACCATATTTCTGGCACCAGGAATGTTCGAAAATGCTGGGAATAAATTACGATAGCAGTCGTACATTGACCACCGACGAACATAAACTTTTTGAAACAAGCCCGAACTTTTGTTTACCCGTTTTGGGATTTGTAGTTAATAATAATTGGATAATTTGTAGAGCGCCCTTTTTGTGAAAAATCACCTCAAGTGATTATTATATCTTTATATTAATTTAAAAGCCTACAACGCGAACTAAAGTAAATTATTATTCTTCCGATTTGGAAAAATAATCATATACTGAAGTATTGTGTTATGACTGAAATTCAACTTGTTTTTCGACTTGAATTTTTAGCGAATGTTGTTTTTTTGGAAACAAAAATAAAATCTAAAAAAAAGTTACAAAGCTTTCACGATATTTAAAAAAAAAACTGTAAAAAAACACTAACAATAGGGTCGATACACCATTGCAAAGTTGTGAAACATGTCGCAATACTCACACGACGTCACAATACAAAACACGAGTAGGTAGGTACTTTATGTATTAGGTATTCGTCACTCTGGTAGCTGATTACGATGTTTATTATTTATAAGAAGGTAATAAGATTAATATCTAATATGTTTAGTAATCATTGTAATCAACAACAACATTAATTATATCTATAAGTATCTAGTTATAAGCGATTAGTTAAGGTCGGCAGATGACACATTCTTAGTTCTACCAGATCACGCAATTTTTATTAAAATATTCAAGCTATTGTCGTAGACTAATGAAAACTCAACAGAGTCTCATTTATGTTAGTTTCATAATTATGTTTACGTTAAATTTATCCTAACATACTTATGTTATAAACTACTCTCTGTTCAAGGGATGTACTTAATAACGCAATGTCCACCTAACTTTATCAGCAACCTAAAAGAAGAAGGAAACCACAAAAACATATGGTTAAGTTTCGTTAAATAATTCGATGGCCCGGAAGAAAAACGTCATAAATCGAAAAGCCATGTTTTTCAATGTAGACTAAAACTCTTCTCTGAAATGGAAATTGAACTCTGCCAGGCAAAAAACTACTAGATTTATTTCACTTTTCTAGCAAATAAGAAATAGTTTTTAGAATGATTAAGCTTTTCTACGTTTTTAATGTCCTTGTCTTTTTTGTCTTTACTACCCCTGATCTTTTATATTGTATTGGTAGTGAACTTACAATTTTAAATACATTGTTTCCCTAAAATCAATACTAAGCTCACAGAAAACCACGATAAGGCGAAACAAACTAACAGAAAACATCGCCGATGTAAAAATTATTCAAATTATCCTCGTTACGTAGGAAGCAAAAAATTCCGACACAGTAGCGCCAGTAATCATCATTGAACATAATAATAAAGCAGTCAAATTGGCTGATTATATTGGAAGTAAAACTCAGCAATCAATAAATAGTAATATAATGCTTAATTAAATTGTAATAGGCCCGGTATATCAGTTGATTTTAATCTCAGATTGGTTGGAATGTCGAGCTTAGCACAGCTTGGAATATAATACGTATATAGGTTGAAAGCCTAGATCTCAAAGTATTACGTGTATTGTTTATGAATTTAATAGAGAAATGTGTATATTTTTTAATTGGTAAACAAATCTACATACTGTCTATGCTCTCTACGCACCGGGAAATCGCAATATCACGCAATTTTATGATCGCGATCATCCAAAAACAACGAGTATTTATATTTTTAGGCGGATTTATTTACGAGTAAATTTTTGATAAATTTCCCAACTTCAATCAACATGGTGCTACACTAATTTTAATTAGTATATGTTTTACTAGAGTCAGTGCACTATTAATTAAATTAACCGCTGAAAACAAACTGTCATGACGTTGAAACGTTTAAAATCCTTTATTATACTATTTTGGATTGATTATCAATTGATAACATCGTCATTCCTCATCGCTCTATGAATATAATAGTCCATTCTTGTAAAATTAGGTAAATTACATAAATTTCATTGAGAAGTATTCAAATATTATATATGCAAATGTCAGATTTGGCATGCTGCTAGCATCTAAAAAAGGAACTATTCTGCGGCTTACCGAAACTCAAGCGGTAGACTTAGCACGCTTAAATTGGAGCGAGGAATGTTTTCCATAGCAAGGGTACGGACTGGTTGATATACCGGGCCACAATCCCCTCAGATTAGCTTAAAAGTAAAATAATAATCATTACGCTATTGGCTCGCAATGCCATCCGTATTTTTTGCCATTTCAAACTTCGATCTTCGATCGGAGATTCCTTCGAGTGTAGTGATCTTTGTACAGTATTAATGCAATATAAGTAGATATAACTTACTATTGAGCTACTGCTAAATTGTAGCAGTAATTGCTCAGCAACGAGGAACCGACTTGAGAAGAATTGAGCTAAAACTGTAATTTGTTTTTTTTTTATTAATTTTTTATTTATTGATTATAATATGTACAAATACATTTTTTTTTGTGTAAACCACTTCACTGGGCTGTGAATGTTCCGATGTGGAGTGTGTTGTTATAACATTGTAGAAGCCAATATGTAGTATATGTACACAATATACACCTTTTTTGATTATCTTTTCAATAAATTGTAAATATTAATTATAATTAAAGAAAAATTGTACATAGTTTTTATGTTTTAAATGAAAATTAATCACTGTAATTAACCACTATTTAATTTAAATAATCAAGTTGACAACGAGTCCATCTGTCGAGTTTCAGCTTAATCGGATGTCGGGAAGTGGGTTCATTTCCACTTGATTCATATATTCATCTAATCAAGAAAACAAAAGTATAATGAAATTGATATATTTAAAAAGAAACTTCGAAGAGACCAACAGTTTTTCCGCTTTATGAATAAAAAGTTGTTCATGAATAAAATTTAAAAAACAACGTTGTTCATAAATAAAATTTAAATAAATAAAAGTTAAATGAATAAAAATAAGTTATGAATGTTATGATGATCTTTATTTAATAGACTGTCACGAGATGTTTTGAAACAATTTTGTAACAGTAATTATTTTGGAAAGGTTGGAAACCTAATAAATTTTATAGTACATATTTACCTACTTCCATCTTTCTTACCAGATTGTCCTGTGTATAACTTTAATGACAACCGCTGCGTCGTGTCGGAGGACGTATAACGCACAAGGACCTTTTTTTTAATCCAGTTGGAATGAAATTCCTGTTTAACTGTTGGTAGACCCTGCCTGCTGTTGATTATAGTTGAATACCTCGATCTATTGTACCGTCACAGCCAGTGCACACACCTTGAATCTCAATTACCCACATCTATTCTCTGCATTTCAGTGGGAGCCCCACTTTGCGTTGGCACCACAACCTTTTCAGGGTGCCTATAATAACTGTCTATAGATTCATTGATTTTGTATTCAACAGTTGAACAGTTACGTATTTTCATGCAATACAATGCCTCCCTCGTTGAATATGTCTTGGTTTTACAAAATATCACGTAGAGGAACTTGATTGCAATCAGAATGCAGTTTTTATTTGGAACAGGATGTGCCTTTGGGATGGGTTGAAGCAAAATGCACTGCATGCATAATGCAGTAGTCTTCTAACAGCTCTCTTAATATCAAATTCACATACATAAGGTTCAATTGAAGATTTAAAGGGCCCCTCTGCCAATTTCTACCGATTTCTTACATGTTTTCCTTAAACGTTTGAAGTTTTTAAGTTCTTAAAGAAATATATCTTATTCTTTAATTAACATTCCCCACGCCGAAACGGTAATTATTTGAAATTCCCTCGATAGAAATAAATCACAAAGTATGCTCCGAAAATTATTATTTCCACGTTTGTTTCTGTTATTTTACAAGTTATATGTATGAAAAAAATCACAATGTTTCTTTAAATGCTACTTGACACAGCCCCCACGAGATTTTTGGTATTTTTCAAACGAGTTGTCTTTTATTAAACATTTTCACAATTTTCGCATGAATTTTAGGGTTTTTAATGTTAGCGCGCTCGCTCGCACGTTCGTATTATCTTATCTCTCCATCTTCTTCTTTTTGAGCGGCAAATCGGCAATCAAAAATGCGACTCTGCTGGCCTAACACAAATACCTAAGTTTTTCTGTAGATTTTCATGCAATGATTTGTATTCCCTAAATACCTAAGATTTTCATCTGTCAAACTCAATTTTTTTTTGAATCAGGAAGTCATTCAAGTCTATAAAATTATATAGAACTGAAAAAACGCGAGAATTGATAATACTAAGTGGAGAATGGTGGGTGTAATTAATAAGACAACGATATTTGTCTTTGAAGGAAAGATGATTTCTACTATTGAAGAAGACATGGTCAATCAGCTGCAATAGAGCAGTGACCAATTATTATTCTCGAGATACGGGAAATAAATATTTTGGATTTTTCTTTGTCGTCGAACGAATTTTTACTTGGAATATGGTTTTGAATTCCAGCAAAGAAATATCCGGTTCGGGTTTTGGTATCTGTCTATTTTTCTTCCCAGGAACGAGACATGTTGGATTTACGAACAGAGAAGACGTCGGAGATAGGAATTCTGAAATATTTTAGGATTTGCCACATTTAAATAGTCGTTCATAAAATTTGATTTTAGCTTAGAATCTTGTCGTTTATGACGAAACAATCAGTTTCCTTATACCGTAATTGGGAAAGTGGTAGAACCCCTTTAATGTCAATTTTAGAGAAAAAAACATCCCAAATTATTTACCTACATCTTCACTTATAAAATTCGAAGTAACCGCCTCTTCGAATATTATGTAGATGTTTTATTTTTATATGCGAATTTATTTCTGTTCTGTGGTTTTTCACGAGAAGAGTCAGTGGGTACCTGTATGTAGATATTATACATATATTATATCAGACTTACGGTCTTATTACACTCTAAGTCACCAACCGCGAAGGTAATTTATTCTGCATTGTATTACAAAATGCCTATGAGGAAATAGTTACATTAAAAACATAATTCAATAACTAATAAACAATAATTCATCAAGCTGCTTTATTACAACTACCGATATTTCCATGGACTTTACTCACATCGCGGTATTAATAAATAAAATCTGAAAATTTCAGTGCTATTTTCGTTAGATGTCCAACATGTTGTAACTGGATAAGTAGGTACGGAACTTAAAATGTTGAGCACGGCAAAACTTTCTTCCTCAGTATTTTTCAAGAGTCATAAAAATGTAGGTACCTAGGTACTTCCAACATTATTCTATAATTGTGTCTATTTGCACATTTCTCTGTGTTTTTACTCTGGTTGGCATTAAAAAGGCATTATTATTTTGATATTACAAATTTGGTCTATAGTCCGTAAAGAATTGTTTATAGGGAAGGCGACAATTTCGGGTAGGTATCCAAGTTTTAGTTATTCCTCGAAACTTTGTACCTGATTGTACTAAAGGGAAAGGATCCATAAAGGTTGTGGATAATCAATATGATTACATTACATTTGTTGAAACAACACTACACCACGCTCTCACAATGGCAATTCTATAAATAGTATTGTTATTTGATTGTCAAGGCATAAATAGCTTCGTTGGTGCGGGTGTGGGTTGTGGGGTGTGGGGTGGGGGGTGGGGGGTGTGGGTGCCAGTAACAGCTCACACCCAGGCTTTCTGGCTAAATTGCGACAGGAAAATCGTTATGTCTGCTCTAGATTCTAGACCTAGACGAAACGATTGGCGACGGAAAAATAGTATATGCATATAATATTTTTTATATAAATACCGCACAAGAATCCCAACTGCTCCCGTCTGGTATCCCTAATTGGGGTATGTTGTGAGGCTGAAAGTAGTGGGGAGGGGAAGGGGATGAGAAGAGGAAGGTTGGGAAGTAGCTATATAATCTAACACAAATATTTTCCCCAGAATACTTAGGTATATATTCGGAGAAATGATATTTTAATCGTGTCTATTGAACGGCCACCATCATGAACCGGAACGTAACAAACAAGTTTACAGACAGATGAAATGTTAAATGGGCGAATTAAAAAAAAAACTTCTTGATAGAGCTACTATTAGAGATATTACCAGTGGCGGTTTTCTCTAAAGTTCGGTTGTGCGGTGAACCCCCATTAAAAATATGATAAAATAAAACAATCTTGTTGTATAGTAATATAAGCGCATCACAGATAGCTCGACATTAAAATTCCGTCTTTAAAACTCGCGCCACCGAAAAATACGGTACCTATCTATTCCCATTTTGTGCGCGTTGCGATCTGCACACATTTGTCCATATGAAAAATCATAGCCGATACGAATCGCTGTGACGGTAGAATGGTCAAAACTACGCAGCTTGGTGCGCTGCTCACGAGTCAAGATGTCACGTGACCTCCGAACTTTGACGAGTCTCGCCGAAACGAAGCCCGAGATTCTCGCAGGATGACCGGCTGACGGTCGACTTTTGCACCGACGGATGCAAGTTAAATGTTATATAATTATGTTATTTAACTTTGTAGTCATTTTTGTACATTTTTTATTTTCTTGTTTCTGCATTTCTCCAACCGTTTACTAATGGCATTTGTAAATCTACTATTGAAGTGGACCGATTTTGACTTCTGTTTTTGCATTTTTTTATAGATAAGTCGTTATATCCCTTAGTTACGAGTACATTTACTAAAGTTTCGGCAAACAACGTCGCTAGTTAAGCAATTTTGTGTTGAGCTTTCCTAGTATTGTCTCGGCTTTCAAATTAAAAGTGGTTGCGTTTATCGGTTGTCGCGAATATTCTGTCCTAATTTTTTCACACAATGACGGAATACAGTGTTATATACAAAAAATAACGCTAATGCTTATGAAAAAAGTTTGGAAATTAAATATTATTATTTTTTGTATAAGTGTATGATGGATTTTTAGTGTAAGTGAAAAAAGCTAATTTTATTTCGTGGCCACCTTTATTTGTGTTTCTTGTTTTTTTATGTTTTAAAATATCAATTATATTATATTCTACATTCTACGCAATTATTCTTATTGAAAAAAAACAATAATAATTAGCAACGTATATTGAGTGTTGTAAAAACCATTAAACAATTTAAATCCTCTAAAACGATTTTGGTTGTTTAATAATTGTGTCGAGGAGTATCAACTTATTTAAAAACAATAGTACCTATTTAGGTACCCCCCCCCCCCCACAACTAACTTTATTTAATTTGTGTGACAAGAGTAAATTTTGATTAGACAATATATCATTCTTCTCTTGAATTTCTGAACCCCCCGTTAAAAAGACCACGAACCGCCACTGGATATTACCTAAGTATAATCATTAGATATTTATTATAACTGCTGTTGTCGTCAGTAATTAAAAAAATATTTTAGAATCTGAATTCATTAAAATTAGCCTTACTTCGTGATGGTCGGGTTACAAGATAAAGAGGAAAAAACATAGATACATAATTAATGTAAATTTTTTGATGGAATTATAAATACATTATTCCGAGTTATGGTTTTATGTCGAACAATCATAACAATGACAGAAGACGTATCCTTTGCAATGAATAGATTTATCCGACAATACTACAGCTGCATACGATTTCAATAATAGGAATGCATTAAAGGAGAGTCGCAGCTAATATAAGGTAAACTAACAGAATGCCATGCCATGTATTTATAAATGCACCCATCTGGATTACATCATGAATCATGATCCATGAAACATGCATGACTAGCTTCTATAGTAGACAAAATTAAAATATTAATTAATTTTCATTCAATGGTATCAATAGAGGTCAAACTGAGAATGTTAGTTTAGTTTAATAAATAATATCTGACTCCAGCAAAGCGCTGAAAATTATTGTGCAATTTTTTTTGGGCTATCATCAGTGATTTTGGGTTGTCTAGATTTTTTGTCTGTCTGATTCGTATTTTGTATTCGTGAAAACCGTTTGTCCAGATGAGTTATTATCACGCTATATTTTATTAACATTGCAGATATTATAATTGTGATCTTTTTAGTTAGTCTTTTTTATCGTTAAACTCCGGCTCTTATTTTTAAACGTGAAGAGCATCTGTGTACAATGTGCAAAAACGATAAAAATGTCATGCTGTATATTTTATATTACATTTACGATTATGTACATATTTCGAATACAATCTACATAATGCAGCTGACTCAGGCCAGACGCAACTAATTTTTAATCACTTACGTGTAATCTGGTAAAATACTGGTACCTTCGTATTTTTTTTTAATTTTCTTAAAGTAGTTTTTTTTTAAATTATCTTAAAGTACCTGCTTTAAAGTTTGTTAACTTTTAACAGTAAGGTGTGAAACGTTTTTTTGCTCTTTGAAGAGCAGCCAAATATTTGCAAATCTTACTGAGTTACAGATGTACAATTCTTAAAGCAATTAGAGATCTTCTATAAACATTTATTTAACATTTGTACTACAAGCTCGGAAACATGCATCTTCGGCATCATCGGTTAGCGAGTTTCCACGGGAATGACGTATTTGTTTCCACATAGTGGTGTCATTTTTCTCGCGTGCACACTAATGATTCTAATGCGTAAATAACGATTGTTTCCAGATGTTTCCACCGAGGACAATCTCGCCTACACCTTCTACCCCGTGACGTCAGGATGCGTCAACTTCAAGGTCAGGGCTGCCAACGATGCTCACATCGCACTCACCTCGGGACCTGAGGAGACCACCCCAATGATCGAGGTAAACACCCTACCATACTTTATTATAAGTAAATTCTAAATGAGAAATAAGCGTACTTAGGATAAGTAAAAGAGCATAGAGTGTAGGAACTGAGTGGGAAAACAGCAGGAACGCAGGATATATATATATATGGCAGAAAGAGTGAATATGCACCAGAAGGAATCTAATCACTAGCGTTAAAAGTAGCATATAAGGTAAAAAGAGCATATGAAGCCCAGGAAGAACGAGATACAGAACCAAAAGTCATAGTCGAATAAAAACAAGAATGGAATGTATGCATATCAGAGGAAAGTCGTAAAAAAATAAGCAACACGGACCGCTTTTCGTGTGGATTCCAAAAAAGTTGAAAGATAGTAATGGCAGAGTTTTTAATGGGTGGTTTGTTTGACGGATGTGAAAAAGTCGCAAAAAGATCAGAAAGGTTTAATCTAGCTGAATATGAAGCTTATTGCTAGACGGTAAGAATCAAGTTGGTATTTGCGAGTATTGATTCTGGCTGGATTCCAATAGGGTTTGTTCTTCTGGAAAAATCTCCATCAGAGGCAATAACAAGATAATTTACTAAAAAAACTAAAATGTTTTTCTATACAAAACTTCTGTCGACAACACTTATTGGGGTAATCTAATGTGTTTTTTAAATTTCTAGGATTTATTTTGATTGCTTCTGTCTTCAAACCATGCCGAACGCAATAAACTCTTATTTTGCCAAACACTATCTTGTCGTGTTGTTTCTAGCTCCTGTTTGAATTATTAATCGTTGCACGATTAGTGTTTTTGACAATTGCTTACTTAATATGTTATTTGTCCTGGTGACATTGAGTATTAGACCATGCAGACTGGTGTTTTTGTTTCCCAGAAATAGGTACAATCAAATTTAATATTGACTGGTTTAAAATTTGCATAATACACTTGCAGTAAAACGACGCCATTTGCGTCTAATGTGGTTTCGTAGTGCATCTATAATGTTGTAACTGTTTCATATTATGGTAAATATGTAATGTATGGGGGAATGATAAAAATAATTTATGCTAGTAAATAAATACGACTTCTGTCAAAAAAAGAAGTTTGACTTTCAGATTTTTAACACACAAAAATATCAAAACGTAAAAAAAGTTTTTTTTTACTACAATACATCTAATTTAAAATGTCTTTCAAAATTAAAAGATTGTTTTTTGGTTTGACTGACTTTTGAATCTTCCTACCCAGAGATCGAAATCAATGATTTAATTTCGTCTTTATTTAGAAAAATGCATGTTAGTCCGCTTGTGCGTATGTGATTGCCACCAAAAATTGATAGAATGCATTGTCATCAACAACGATCCTATCTGCCGAGTTTCAGCTTGATGGGATATCGTAAAGTGGGTTAATTTCTACATATAAGATTCCACGTCGTTCATACATTCATTCAATCAAGAAAACAAAAGTGCAATTCAAATAGATATATTTAAAAATCGTTAACTACATACATGAGATTTTAAAGTATAATGAATATAATATTCATTTTTGGTGGTGCATTGTGGAAGGTTTAAACATATAATAGTCGTCTTTGGAGATGCGTTTTTTTAAGGAAAGAACACAAAAAACAACAAACTTCCCATTGTAACACTTTATGAAGACGTATGTACATACGATATCCGCCTGGGTCTACTATACGTCAAATGCAGAAAGCCATGTTCTAATGTCAAGCATGTGTTTGGTGTGTGTTCTTCCAACTTTTATTGAAATAGTAGCAGAGCTAACAAACATATTTAATACTTCAGGTATTCCTCGGAGGCTGGGGAAACACCAAAAGCGTCATCAGGCGCAACCGCGAGAAGCCCGACAAGGTGGAGGTGGCCACCGGCGGAATCCTCAATGCTGATGAGTTCAGAGCCTTCTGGGTGCGCTGGAGCGACGGAGTCATCATGGCCGGCCGCGAGGGAGAGGCTGCACCGATCCTCTCCTGGGAGGACCCAGAACCCTTCGCCATCAACCACTTCGGCGTCTCTACCGGCTGGGGAGCCAGCGGCACCTGGATCATCGAAGGTGAGCGCCAGTGTCCATAGGAAATGGAATGTATATACAAATGTACCCAAATGCTTCTAAATCTTTGGAATTTAACCCCTATTATATTATCTATATCCCTGCGGTCGGGTTGATCCCCACAGAATAATATTTACTTCGCCATGCATGTCCTCATTGATTTAACAGTGCCGATGTAATTAGCGCTGGTAACCATTGATATCCGGAGATGTTATATTGTTTTAGTGCTTGAAAGAATATTGTTCGGTTTTCTGTCAGCTCGATCGCAAGGTACACATTAGCTCTCGTAGTATATCACAATGGATGGGTAGCACAACAGCTTAGAACTTTTTGTCAGATTTTCTCCACACCGCTTGACTCTTGGATATTTGTAGAACGCGACGAAATCACCACCGACGATTCGCTCAGGTACACATTCAGCCCCGTGATTTCCGGAGAACTGGAGTTTGAGTTCAAGGGTGCCTCCAACTGCCACGTCTGCCTGACGATGGACCGCGGGCTGACAGATCCCATGTATGAGATCATCATCGGCGGCTGGGAGAACACCAAGTCTGTGATCCGATACAGGCAGACCAAGCCTGATCAGGTACACACCGTTTTTAATGCCAATATGAATGGAGTACCGCGTGATGGGAAGTGAAACTTAATTGGCTGTTGTTCTAATAAAGGTGGTCGTGGACACGGCTGGCATCGTACACGCCGGAGAGCATAGAAAGTTCCTGGTGCAGTGGAGGGCGGGCAGACTTATAGTCAGGTCTGGGTCCGGGTCTGGAGACGTGATCATGGAGTGGTCAGACCCCGCCCCCTTCAACATCACCCACTTCGGAGTGCGAACTGCCTGGGGAGCTACTGGAAACTGGAAGATCCGCGCCGGCTGCATTGGCCGCATAGGTTAGAAGAGCATTATATGGGCATTGTCGGAAAGCTCCCTCGCGCACTTCAGGGCAGCTCTAAAACAACTAACATTTATGTTAACATCAATAATGCATGCCTAATACAAAATTGATTAAAAAATACGTACAATGTTAAATGTCACTGCTTCAACGTTGTTCGTTTTGTGAAATTCCTACCTGTCCAATGTTTATATTTGTGAGTTGGTTTTGCCAACATCGTCTTCTTAGTGCCTTAATGCATGTTTGAAGGTGGTTTTGATATATTTTAATGTTTTGCTAGAACCGGTATAGGTACCTACTCGTGCCTTTAAATACGTCTACTGGATTTTATTGTGATGTTGTAAAATTTGAAAAATAAAATTTGTAGTGGTGTTGTAACTCGAGTTACTTTATTTTGTGTTGTTTTATGTGTTACTGAATTAATAATGTTTCCCATTCAAGTGTATAAGACAAGAGAAGGTTTTTTATTTCATACATGAACAATGAACATGGAATGGAGCATATTATTGGTTTTTATTGCTGAGCTTACTGAGAGACAAAGCTTTTGCTATTTTTAGTATTTTTAAAGCGAAAAACAGTTATGATGTGATAGTCTCATCCAGAAAACCTTTTACCCGGTAGAACAATTTTTATGCGCGTCTAAATGGCATAATGCGAATCTTTTCGCCAGTCCACGTCCGACTAAAATGCAATAGGGTATTTCCACATTACGATTATTATGGCATTTTTATTTTATTTTTATGTTGACGAATAAATTTTCTACAGCGAGTTTAAGTTGGCCATTTTTGTAATCCCGCCAAAACGGCATTTTTGACGTGTGACGTCATAATGGTCGCCCGTTCTTGAAAAATTTCCGACAATACTACTTTGTTTGTTTGATGACATGCGTACGAAGTGACGTTGGCAATCACGGGCCGTTTTGGTTTCGTTGGTTTTTAAGCGTTTTTAAAATGAATAAATTAGAATTAAAACCTAAAAAACAAATATTTTTTGTACGATGATTAAAATCAGAAAAATGACCTTTAAATAAACAATATATTTTCAACAGAATCCCTTTTTTGTGAAAATACCCTATTTTGAACTGGAAGCTTTTTGTACAACTTATTTAATAAAAATGATATTATCGTTTTTCTGGCTTTCCTTAGAAGTACCCATAGATTTTAAATAATAATAATTATGATCAATGTTTTAAAATACTGTAGGTAAGCAGCTCTTTTAGTTCGCTTTTCAGCTTTATAATAAGTCTAGTAAAATTCCGTGAAAAACAATTTTAACTAAATAAATTAGAGTTGCGATAGCAACCAAGGAGAGAAGCTGACAAGAGAAGTACAGAAGTTTGGATTTTGCAAGCTAAATTAATTGCTTGTAGTTAGATAATTATAATTAACATTCATTCACATTTTTAACCGTAATTATCATTTTATTCTGCGTATTTAGATAATAATTTTTTTCTTCTAATTTTTATTGTAGCTTTGGTGAATTTTGTTATCGTTTGCTCCAATTGTTGACGCATCATTTATATTAGGTACTCCCCATTAATTATTTTTATGTCATCATTATTCATATTTATACTATTTCGACATTCAAAAAAATTGTATATTAAAAACATCCTTAGGCGCTCCGCCCACTGAGGCAACTGAAAACCAACTAAAACCGGCTGTTTTCTCTGTCTTGATTGGTCAAAAAGCTTGGTTAACCATAGACGAAGAACAATCAGCTGACAGCTGGCAACTATCAATGGACGCCCAGGGCAACCATCAGAGCAAGTCTCAAGTCACCGCTTGCGTTACCATTGACAACGGGGTTTTGTGTGATTGTGAAGTGTGCGGGCCATCACATTGTCATACAAAGACAGTTGGCAGTTGAGAGTTTTTAGTTGCCTGAGTGGGCGGAGGCGCTAACGCAAAGCTTCTTATTCAAATATTTTCTAATCCGCAATTCGAACGCTTTAAAAAAAGTATATGGGTACATTTTAATTTGCGCTTGTTTTTTTTTTTTTTTTTTTTTTTAATTTTGGCTGTTGAGTTAATATTTTTGTTATGTTTGTGTAGCTGACAATGTGGCCCCGAGCGCTCCCATGGCAGCCGCGCTTACCCAGGGCGGAGGCGCCGGGGTTTGGGTGGATGTGTCGGGGGGCAACCTGCCCGCGGGGGCCGTGGTGGGGGGAGAGGACGGTGAGGTGCAGTATATCGGCAGGGCGCAGCACGAGGGGGCCCTGATCCCCGGCAAGGTGGTGCAGTCCCACGGAGTATGCTACGTGGCGTGGGGTGGTGCTGAGCACGGCAAGCCCGAATACCAGGTACTTTAAAAAATTATTATTACTACTTAAAAACCCTTAAAAAATTGGTGTATTTTGTCAGAGGTTAAAAATATTCCCGCTTTGCAATAAAATCCAAATAAATGGAACATTTGTTAACGTATTCGAAAACTAAAAACAGTTTTCGAAAGGTGATGAAATAGGCTTTCAAATTTCTATATTAAAAATTACTATGTATTTTTTTAAATTAATTTTTTTTTGCCAAAACTTTAAAAAGTGTTCAAAATGGCTCACTTTACTTTTTTTTCTAACTAAAATTACTGATAAATAAAAAAAATAAAACACATACTTATTTCATTAGATAAATGAATTATAAACCTTACTGTCACCTCACTTTTTTTCATTTCATGTAAAAAAAATTCTTAAAAAATTCACAAAGTTCCATAATTTTTTTTCAAATTACTATCGGAAACTTTGGTTTCAGAAAGGGGTAAATTTTAATTTTTTGTGGTTTTCTTTTATATTTGAATATATAGTTTGTTGTATTCTCTTTCCAATACCGTTTAGATCACATTTCTGACTATGATAGTAAGGGAGAAACAACGATTTCTGTGAGACCTATGTGAGCTGGGACATATATGGTCTCCTGTGATTAAACGGGTTAAGGACGGGTTGTTTCACAGAATTTGAACACTATTTGTACATTTATAAAATAATTTCGAGTTCTGTGAAAGTCCTATCCAATTTCTGTCATTATCCGAGTGGTGTGAAAAATGGCCCAATATGAAATGAATCAAAAACTTGAATTTTAACTTTGAAATTGGATGAAACAACCCGTCTTTAATTTTACAATGTTTACTTTACATATTTGAACAAATGGTAGAGGGTTTACAAATATTTCGGTTGGCCTATAAATATTGCATATTGGCGACGAAGGCAATTCACTTCGTTTTCTTCAAATCCATAATGAAGACTGCCCTGATGGTGGCGGCTACTGGAGGAAAGATAATGATGAAAATGATAAAAACATTAATAAAATATATTTAAAAAAATGATAGTTATCATCGTGGGACTTTGTATTGTGTTCTTTTCTGATAGCACCATAAAAAACATTATTTTTAAGTAACGACAAGAATTTATTATGCACTTTATACTCGTATTTGAAGCAATGTTGTATAGTTCTGACGTATTAACCGGTTGTGTTCGTGATAATTGTGATAGATAATATAATATATATCTAATGTCTCTCTGACATCATGTCTTAAAATGTTGTTGCATTAGCCTTACAATTTAATGTTTTGTTGTAATTTGTACATAGACGTGGAATAGGTAATGGAAAATGTTGGTAGGTATTTAAAAGAACAGTTTTATAATAAAACGTTGGTCAACAGTGCAAAAACCTTTTCATAATTATCATAAAATCATTAA
Organism: Limnephilus auricula; assembly: GCA_951813805.1. Lineage (NCBI taxonomy): Eukaryota > Metazoa > Arthropoda > Insecta > Trichoptera > Limnephilidae > Limnephilus > Limnephilus auricula. The sequence goes on along the minus strand of OX638390.1, from coordinate 29,444,952 downwards.
TCAAAGAAGTCTCAAATTATGATATGAATCTATGAATGAATGCTAATTAGATATACCTATGTGGAAAAATAAACTACCTTGTGCACCTTCAACGTCCTTTACAGCAGGTTCAGACGGTTCAATTTTAGTTGATCAACTCGACACTTGAAAGCACATTGACACGTGTGAACCTTCTTTCAACGAATTTGAACAAGTTTTTTCAAACAATTTTTCACGTTCAATCAAAGTTGATCAACAAAAATCGCATCGTGTGAACCGGCTATTAGGCTTCGTCCATATTCACTGTCCACAAAACAGGTACACTTTACAGCTAGCAAATAAATAACTATTAACGTAGCTTGATAATTGTTTGCACTTGTCAGGGTTGCACCCCTCTCAGACTATGGAAGAAGCAATGACAATTTAGGAAGCTCTTTTGAAATTCACCCCAAATGCCATGTTTACCCATTATGCCTTTTCATACCCCTTAAGAAGAATATTATTTTATTTGAATATTGATTTTTTTTTCTTGATTGAATGAATGCAAATCTTGGAAGTTCCCGACACCCGATCGATCTGAAATTCAGCAGATAGACTCGTTGTCGATGACAATGCATTCTATCAACACTCAAGGGAAATACACGAGCACACATGCGCATTTCTCTGAAATTGGTTTCCGGCCTACCCAAGAGAGGCCGCAAGCAGGCCGAAAATTGAAAATATATTTTTTATAGTAAAAAAACTTCGTTTTTATAAGGGTTGATTTTTTATTAAATACCTCAAAAAATACACACGAATAGTCAATATAAGATAAAGCAATATAAGGCGAAAGGGCTTATTTCAATGTAACCGTTCACAAACAAATTTCGAAGCAAAATCGCCGATTCCTCGCCTACATAGTTAGCAAATGAATACATACAAATTATATCACCAATTTTAACATTCAAAATTCGATTATTAAAACACTTAATTTTTTAATTATTAATAATTATTCTATTAATTTTAGAGAGTTACGATTTTTTTATCCAATTGTACACCATATATATGCAACCATTATTTATTATCAACCCTTTTGTTAAAAAATTTAACCATTTCATGTATCCAATATAAAAGCCCAATTGGCGTATAAAAGAGTTAAAAATAAAAAATCACTAAATGGTTGTTAACCTTCCAGGTGCTGGTAGGAGGGCCCGCCAACTGGGTGCCCACGAGCGGTGCCGCCCTCCCAGCCTCAGCCATGCCCGCCGGAGAAACAGAGGACGGCGAGCCTCTATTCGTGGGTCGCGCTAGTCACGAGGGATCCCTCACCGTGGGCAAGGTGCAGGCATCGCACGGCGTCTGCTACATCTCCTACGGCGGCCAGGAGCTCGGATTCCAAGACTATGAAGTGCTCGTCCAGTAGGCTGTAGACTGCGACACACTGAAAAACTGGTCCTTCGAGCCGGACAGGGCACACACCGCGACGGGCATTTACTTGACATTTTTGAAATATCTTACGTTATCAATTATTTATATTTTTTTATATATCCGTTGGAGCACATAATATCCTAATACAGCGACATACTAATACAATACGCTGTGTTTCACGCTCACATGAAGAAACTTCAATTAGTTGTGATAATTTAAGAAAAAAATCCAGAATTGTTTTTTTTTTTATTTAACGAAAATTATATTGAGCCTGGGAGTTTTCAAACACTTTTTTCTTACATGTTTGCGCAACGCGGTGCATATAAAAATGATAGCTAGAGTCAAATAGATAGTAAAATCAAATCTATCAATGATTTATAATATGTCGAAAAAATGGCAAAAAGTTGCTTTATTTTTATAAAACTACTAAAATATTTGTGTTGCATTAGAGATAATGTTTTTTTTTCTATTTATTAAGTTTTTTTTTCAAATTAATGTGTACGTAGATTATTTCATAGTGCCTTGTTGCTGCACAGATCACAAGTTGACGACCTCTGCCGTCCCGTGATTAGCTTATAAGACTGCCACACAAAAACAAAAATGTGAAAAAAAACGAAAAAATTGTTTTATAAATTATTTTATTTCATGCATTTTAATCGTTATTTTTACACTACCGAAACAAAATAAATTTTGAAAGCAATGAAGTAAAATTATATTAATTTAAACACTGCTAATTATTATATATTTATACAAATTATATTGCTGAAAATGCTAAATATAAAATTATATAAATATATAGTCATTGTTTTATTTACTCAACATTTTCCTTTATAATACATATTACTTATATTCTAAGGCCTCAAAGGACGTAATAATTGAAAAGAAACAGGAAACAGAAACATTAAGTCCGATCTCCAGCTTCAACAAAAAACCTTCAACATGTCGTAACCATTTTTTTTTTTTTCATTTGTCGTCTCCTGCGTTTGTTTGTACATTGGAGCGCGGTACCTAAACACAGATTTCAACAAACACTAATGTGGGCGTGGCTACAAAACATGACGCGTCTACTATGATATTTTTACAGAGCTCTAAATATTGCCGTTTTGTAATAAAATCCAAATAATGGAATATTTCAGAATGTATCCGAAATCTAAAAACTGTTTTGAAAAGGTGATGAAATACGCTTTCAAATTTTATGATTCCAAATAAACATATAATATTTAAAATATAAACATTTAACGTGCAAACATAAAAAAGTTTTAAAAATGACTCACCTTACAAAATTAAAAACAAATAAGTACATATTTGATTAGAAAATTATATTGTCAACTCACTTTTTAGTCGTTTAATGTAAAAATAATTAATAAAAAATTCTCAATGATTCATAATTGATTTTCAAATTGCGGTCGGAAACTTTGGATTCATAAATGTGTACATTTTAATTACTTTGCGGTTAACTTTTATTTCAAAATAAAGCGTGATATTTTCTCTTTCAGTACTTCTAACCATGATAGTAAGGGAGACACAACGATCTCTATGAGACCTAATAAATACGCATAAGATTGCTATTGACATGACATGACGAGAGCGCTCAGCGCACCGTGCTGCTGTTATCAAATAATGAAAATATTCCCTCCCCTGCCTTACCCGGGTGACCCTGGTGTTGTTGTGTTTTCCATCCACCACGGAAAGCAAGAACATTGCGTCTGTGTGTAAGGTCACGCCCCTATTGACGATGTTGTAAGTCATTTGTTGTAATAATGTTGTCGCAGGAGACGATAATATTGAAGGAAGAGACCCCGCTTTACACAAAGAGAATATTTTTGGATGAATTCCACGCAAGATTCCCAACAGTTCGGAGCCAGTTGGACTATTGCATTATCATCATTGTGAGATCGAAGAGAGTTTAGGGCGAGAAGTTGTGGCAAAAAAATTAAAATTTTGTTCATATTAATGCCAGGAGGGTTTAGAGAGTGGTTTGAAACTCAAAAATTTACCCCAAAACATTCATAACACTGATCAACGCCAAATATCAAATGTATACCTAGTAATAAATATCAAATCCCACTTTTTTGCACCTTTGTTTGGCTTACAGAAAAATACGTGAAATTTTTTTTTTTACTTATTTCATCATGAAACTAAATATGTAAATAAAATAATAATTAGATATGAGGTATGAGAAAAAACCCTAAACATCCTTCGGGCATATTTCTCTTTTGATTTCAATAATAGACTAACTACAAATACAAATATATATATGCAATAATAACTCTTCAAGAGTGGAAGATGCTCTCGGTATCGCCCTGGTGTAAGACCACCATTCAGAATAGAAACGTTGTTTGAAATGGCTTTAGCCCATTTTGTTGATAAGATCTAACCAGGCCACGAACTTTCCCATTTTCCCATTACCCATCTCCTGACCCTCCCCACTACCTTCAGCTTCACAAGATACCCCAATGGGGATGCCATAGTATCACTGGCTTCAGGCAATTGGGAATCTAAAAATATAAACACTAAAAATAAAAAATATACTTACATAAGCATTAAATTTGTTATTTATTAATTAGAGATTATCTCCATTCTGGTGTTATATCAGAGGTCAGTTTTTGTAATCACTCAAAGTTACTATTTATCTACTTTTTATTTTAACAACTTACGCAATTAATAATTCTAGAGAAAATTATATGAACCGTAAATTCCTATTTTCTTTATCACAAAAATTGTCACCATAATAATAAAAATAATTAATTAGATATATACCTATTATGTGCTAATTTAAAAAATAAATTGTATGCATGTATATGGATGGATAATATAATAAAATTATTATAGTGTTATTATGTAGGTATACATTTTTACTAGTGGCCAAATATTCATAAAAGTCTGTGCATTATATTATAAAGTCAATGGCAGACTTAGCTATGAAAGCACAAGCATTTTTGGACGTGGCCTACACAGATCATGTGTTGTGATTTGATTTTTTTTTTTTTGATTTTATGGATTCTTTCGTAATCCTCTAACTAGCTAGGGCTTATAGCAATACCCTTTCATGTTTCTAACTAACTAGTACTACGGCTCATTTGGCCTTTTTACTATCACCATCTGATGGTTGTATTTAATTGACTGAATTTATGTTACATTAATGTCATCATGAGGAAAAATTCGTAACTGGATAAAAAACCTCATGCAAATTGCAATGAAAAGAAAACAATAAGTTCTGAACTTTTTACTCATGTGTTGTGCTGTCACACGTCGCTATAAAAGATTTCTCCCTACGCACGGCCGGCAGGAGGGGGGTCGGATCAATTTATTATTTTAGGGAGCTGCCGCGGAATATTATTTCTTTGTACGGATCTGTCAACTTGACAACTGACATCCGCTGAGTTGGCAGCTGCCTAAATTGATCTGAATATTAAAAAAACACCTGGCTAGCATATACGCCGTATCATCGTCGCCGTGCCCCACACATATTACACATCATCGGTCAGATGTGATAGGTTTGTATAGAGAGCGATATGATGATATAGGCCACGCCCAAACCCGTTTGCTACGTTATAGCATAGCATAATCTGCCACTATTTTTAAGATTCAATCGAAAATTTATAATTTGAATGTCGAATAATTCTAAGATACATCTCTGCTACAAATCCTAATATAAACACATAATTTATCTATGTCCAATATGTCCATATCTTCAATACTAATAATTTATCATCGTTAAATATCTTATAATGTCTAAATTTTGTCCGAAAAATATTAATAAAAAAAATTTAATGTAAGTAACCTGTTGATTTAGCGAAGATAATATTGATGAAGAAGAAGGTAACAATAATATATTTTTATTTTAAATTTGAAAATGAACAAGACACAGAAAAATAATAAAAGATAACGGTCGCAACTGGGACTCGAACCCAGAACCTTACGTCTTACCGGGACATACACCTCCACCAAATGGGCTACTGAGACTGTCTTAATTGTCAACTTCATATTTCAAATTTCATATTTCAAATTTCATTTAGATAATATTGTTAATTCTGAAATTTGATATATGAAGTTGACAATTACGACAGTCTCATAATAGATCGCAGTAGCCCAATTGGTAGAGGTGTATGTCCCGGTAAGACGTAAGGTTCTGGGTTCGAGTCCCAGTTGCGACCGTTATCTTTCATTATTTTTCTGTGTCTTGTTCATTTTCATATTTAAAAAAATTAGATTATTATTGTTATCTTCTTCTTCAATGATATATTACATTGATGGGAATAACCTTCAAAAGTTAAAAAGAGAGTTTTCTTATAAAAATATGAAGATAATTTTGATTTATTTACCTAAATCAACAGACATTTTTGTTTATTTATTTATTCTTTGATGTTTTAGGGTAGCTGGGATGAATTTTCTTAGTTCTTCGATTGAATCAGCAGCATAAAATAATTAGTTCGCTAGTAGCAAGTACATTCGTAGACAATTATTGAAATAGAAATATTTAAATGTATCCGTCAAATTTGACATAATACATGAAAGAGTGTTTTAACATTATGCTGGTATCGATTATGAGGTAACAAGACAATATACCTACTTGGAGTTGGGTTCAACAATCAATACCTGTAATATTTCACCTGCTTCTAATCTGTGAATTGAGTTCAAATGCGCCCACCTGCGGGGTTCAAGTTGTTTAAGCAGGTGAATGTAAATATGGAATTATTATTTACATAAAAAGAACCTCATTATTAGTGAAATTATATCTGTCTTCAATCCCTATATATATTGTCTTCAATCCCCATGTACCAGAAGAATGTTACCCAGCGATTCCTGAGGCCCTAGCACGCTTGCTCTATATCGATCGGTAGGATAACTATCGGTAACTTCTCATCGTTCCCTAGGACAACTGCACATCGCTAACGTACAAACAACAGTTGATGTCGAATATGTTAAGGACACTTAGTCATTGTGAACTGTCACTTATTCGTTGGCGATCTGTAGTCATGCTAGGGAACGATGAGAAGTTACCGAGAGTTATCCTACCGATCGATATAGAGCAAGCGTGCTAGGGCCTCTGGTGTGCTAGCACGGTCGCTCGATATGAAGTTACCGACCGATTGTCGGTAACTTCTCATCGTTTCCTATGACAACTGCAGATCTCAAACGTACAAACGACAGTTGATATCGAATATATTAAGGACACTTAGTCATTGTGAACTGTCACATATTCGTTTGCGATCTGCAGTTGTCCTAGGGAACGATGAGAAGTTACCGACAATTATCCTACCGATCCTTATCGATCGACCATGCTAGCACCCGAGCATATTTGGGATAAAAACGTAGAAGTCATTTTACTGACAGATAAAAACAAAAAATGTTTTGCCATCACACGTTGCCATTGACCACACTGCTACGGGATTACGTGATAATACTTAACCGATTTTGATGAAATTTGGCTTTCTGTGTGTAATTTGGTCTTACTTAGATATGATAGTTTTTATCTCGAAAATTGACCTCAACATTTATTATTGCGAATTAAATGTTTTTTATGGGAAACTTATTTGAAATGAAGTTCCATAAGTTTCTGAGAGATGGCGGTGTGGGTTATTTATTGACACAACACTTGGTTATTTAGGTTAGGTAACCATCCAGTAGATGGCGTTGCCTCAACATTTATTATTGCGATTTAGGTAACCATCCAGTAGATGGCGTTGGTTTCGTTGGCCACAGCAACGCGTGGGCGTACAGCTAGTTTTATATATAAATAAATAATTTAATTTGGGGTATTATTCCATGTTGCGCCGCATCCTTCATTTATTAGCCAACGTTTAACAGCGTTATAGTGTCCTTCTATTCGTCAGGGTACATTACTCATCTGCCATGTCGATAATAGACACGTAATGCTACGGCCTCATACGTGCCGAGCGCGCTCGTGGCACGACTCGGCAAGCTATGGCACGCAAATATTCGTGACCACACTCGTGCATAAGCTTGCGTTCGGAGCGCCATGGCGGACATCGAGGCAACTACATCGGCTGTCACATTTGCCCTAACTTATTTGTACTAAATTTAAAAAAAAAAACGAAGAGTTCGCCGAAAGAGATGGTGGATGATTCAAATTTACAGAAACCGTACCAGATAATTTATTTTAAATTCTAGTATTTTGTTCATTCGTGTGTTATCTCTTCGTAGAATTTTATTTTATTTTATAATAAATCTAAACAAAAATATGAAAAAGAACAACACACAAAAAAATTAAAAGGTAACGGCGCACCCTTTTTTTACATTATGTCCACACAGGAGGCCCCGAGGAAAATAATTTCCCTATGTCATCTTTGGGGATGCTATGTGGAGGGTATTTTTATGGAAAATAAGTTCTGGGAAGGAATAAGGAATGACGGTTGGGTACGAATCTGGGGTTCAGTGTGTCTATATCATCCACCGCCAAGACCTAGACAAACCTTACCCCATGAACCCGTACACCCCTGCTAAGTCACCAAACGTAGTAAACTACTTAGGGTGACCCATGGCAGAGGTGTTTGTTATCCAATAGATGGTTCCCGGGGCTGCGGTACCCATTCCCGCCTTCCAAATTAAGACTGGGACTCGAACCCAGGATCACTCGTCTTATTAATTACTTTAAACTTACATAGGGAATAACCTTAAAAAAGTTATTATTTATTATAAATAAGAGATATTCAATAATTTAAAAAAAATTCTTGTAATAAATAATAAATCTTTAAAAAAAAATTTATTTAGGGCTATTGTGTAGATCCAGTCGTAATAAATTTTACTTGTGCAATAAAAATCTGTAACATAAAAATAATATATTTTACATTTTATCGCAATTTACGATAAACCGCACGGAGCAAAAACGGCGACCGCACCGGGCCAGTTCATAAGTTATACTGAAGCTTTCCGAGCTTGTCGCTTGGTGGCCGAAATATCCACCGGGTCCCGGGTCAACGGCAAGCTATGGCACGCGTCGGCACGCGGTCTGACCACACACGTGGGACTTGCCAAGGGTTGTAGTGGCTCGCCACGAGTCTGGTCAGGGCATAACGATTTCGGGCAGTGCTTGGTCAGGCAATTTAAAGAAAGCCTATATCTCGTTCAGTCAGTTCTCTCTTATTTATGTAACAAAATCCTTAGAATTGTGTATTGAAAGATCGGTAATCAAAATTCCCTTAAATAATTATCTCCCCAGGGTAAGTAGCGTATAGACTATGAGTACTATGACAATATATAGCATTAACAAACATTAAGAGGAACAGCTGCGCGGACGGTTTCATACAAAACGTAGTTTTGAATTTGAGGCCGATATACACAACCAAACTGAAAAAATATTTTTGTAATCAAAAGGTAGGTAGGTATGTCAAATATCTAGCTCGGATAGGAGCTACTTTATTTATTTTGATTTAAATTATAAAATATAGGTTTTTAAAGATTTTAATATTTTATGATTTTAGAGGCAACTTGAACAATTAATTATTTGCGAGTATGTAAATGTAAACATTTACAAAAATAATTTGATTATATTTTTTTGGGAGTACCTATGATCAAACATAAAATTATTTTTTTTTATTTTAGAAACAATTTTGATGGGTGTAAATTTAAATTACAAATGACCTATTTATATCGGAACAAAAACTTGTTGTTTATATATTAAAATTACTACCCAAAGAAACGCATTTTTAACATTTTTTTTATTTTCTATTTTTTTTTTTTCATTATATTAAAACCGAGGATTAGGCAAATTTTTTAAATAATTATAAATAACTCACAAAAAATTCCAAAGTTGCTTCCAAAATGAACCAAAACTGTTTTTTTTAATTACCTATGCGTCATCATTTAAAAGCAAAAAAAGTAGCTCCTTAATTTTTCGGTTTGGTTGGATATTTTGGCCTCAAATCCAAAACCATTTTGTATGAAACCGGCAGCGCAGCCATTCCTCTTGTAGCTGACACTTATCTTATCCAGTGATCCTGAACTTCTTTGGATTATAAATGTAGATGGCATTTTTTGGACTCCGGTGACTTTTATTTCACATAAAAACATTAAAAATCAGTACCTTATTGAACAGTATTAATAGGATCGGGGTGTGAAGTTGATCATTTACTTTACTCGACCGAGTGGCCAGTGACGACCTTTCAGCGTTTTTGTGGATGGTGGAATTTGAAAAATAAATTTTGATACAAAAAGGTCAGTCCCACCCTGGTGTTGCGAGTTCAATTCCTCGGCTGGCCAAGTTCTCCACCACAACACAAGCAACATTTTCTGCTTACTGTGGTAGCAGTAGGAGATTTTTAAATATTGTCAGGTTATTCGTAACAGGAGAATGTTTATCTTTCTTTTTAAGAAAAAAAAACTGGTTAAAGTTTATCACTTTTATCGGGTAGGGCTCAAGGGCTGTATAAATATACTTAGCCCGCTGTCCTACAGGTTCTTAAAAAAAAAAAATTCACTACGGTTTGCAGCACAGTCATTGGTGAGACTATTCTGCACAGGGTTTTACGGTTTATGTCGATTCTTACCCTATCCCCTACCTTTACCGATCTTTGGAATTTTGGACAATAAGTGCGATATATTTATCGTAAGCTCGGAGTGACAGCTTTATTTTTTTACAATTAAAATCCGTATCAATTTATATAAGTATCCCTCTCTACCTAGCTACTATATATCATTAAAGTGCATCATTTCAGATTTTGCAATCACAGAACTTGCTCTTGATTTGCTTTCTTATATTTTACAAAAGTCGTAAACATTTTTCGATTTGGGCTCATTGTGAAATAAAAATAAAAGATCGGCTTCACGGCTGAGGCGAGAAAGTGGAAGAAGCTGAGAGTAAAGGGTACAGAGGCCGGCACGTGGGAATTGTTCAGTGGGGGAGTTTTAAAGCGGTCCAGCCCCTCCCCCTCCGCTCCTCCACCCAGCAGAAGATGCATGCTGGAAAGAGTCGAACGAGGAACACTCAGCACCAAGTACATGCAGCACAAAAATAGAGACAGTCTCAACACGCCACTTGAGTCACGCACCAAATTCTCCTGGAATTCATCTTTCCTTTTAGTCATTTTATTCAATTTGTAAGTTATCACCGCGCTTAATACCAGGAGCACAGGAAGTGGGATCAGTAACTGAAATATAGACAGCAGCAGCCTCATGCTCGTCAGGTAATAGCCGTCCGCGAAGGTGCAGATAGTGGGGCCTGATCGCACGTCGATAGTGGTGGACAAAGCGAATTCCGGAACGCTCAAAGACGCGGACAGAATCCAAACGAGCATCGCGGGAAATATCACAGGAACTTGCGGCGACTTATTCTTTTGGGCATCCGCTGATTTTGTCGGCGTTGCTGATTCGCTTCTCGATACGAGGCTGTGTCGGGAAGATTTCATCTCAGTTATGTCCTCCAGTAAGTCTTCTTCGGTTTCCTTCCTGGTTTTGATAGCCAGCGTTAGATTGGCTGTGGCGATGGCATGGAAGCAGAGCGCCACGAGGAAGTAGACCAGGGAAGTGCCGGCGAGCACCTCGAAGCCCAGATAGATGACGCACATGTCGGGCCCGAAGTCCCAGGAACCGTGGTTGTGCGACCACATCTCAGGGACGGCTACCACACTCAGCATCAATATGTCTGATGCTGCCATCTGGGCCAGTAAAGATTTCAGTCCTGGAGAACGAATACACAAAATTGGTCAATTTACAGATTTTTAAAGAATAAATTACTTAGGTACTGAATGGGTTCTTGATACTTATGCCTTTGCATTATTTGATACGTTTTATTTTAATAAGAGATTTGATACATAAGAGTTATGAAAATCCATTGAAATTTGATATCTCTGTTTTAGAACTGACCTTCGATGGTGTGGGAGAAATATGTTTATAAAAATAATTTATAATGAATTATGTTAATTAATAAATAAATAAAAGCAATAAAATTTCATGGATATCGGAAGTAATGACGATGAAGTGCGTAACACTCTCATTTCTCCACCTAGGTACTCAAGGTTCCTAGAATATACAATATTTTCTAAGACACATACCTTATACCTAAAATAGGTTTATGACAATAATAAACAGATAATATTATTTACCCAGGTACTTCAGTTCTCATGCATGTAGGTACCTACTCATTACAGTCATTACGATAATGTCTTTTGAAAAATTATAATCATCATCAAATAATCGTCATCAAAAATACTAATTTCGGATGTCTGTGCGTCCTGCGTAACTCTGATTAAATTAACTCAAATTATAAGCAATACCTACTTATAATAGATAACAGAAAATAATTTTTGTCATTTTCAAAATAGGTACTGATTTGTCAAGAATTCAGACCATTTCGTAATTAAAGATAGTAATTTAAAAAATGTTAAAAGCTTTGTGAAAATAGATTAAGAGCTTCAATAAATATAGGTACCTACGTATAAATTAAAACTAACTATCTATTTAGTCTACTAATTATTGTGAGTCGCCCTCCGAGAAACGCGCAATAAAAAACAAATCATTCTAATCAGTCACACAATACATCCATAATGCGAACGGTTCCAACAAATTGGGAACAATCTAATTGCGTAAATTATAAAATATAAGATTATACACTAATATTTGGCAAAAATTTCCACAAACCAAAAATACATGAATAATTTAATCAATAAGTCCTTACCACTTGTGTTTTTTTTCAAAAGCTCCTTCACAATAAACAAATTTAATATTACACCAATTCCGTTGACGCACACTAAGTACGAAATGAGAGCTTTCGTCGGCACAATAGGAAAACTACCCCCAGACAGATCACCGCCAACATTCTGCAGAAAGTCTCTCACATCAAAATCACTGTCGTTACCACTAGAAAACCTCTCGATCAGAACTTCGTCACTGGCCGACGAAAAATTAGCCACTATCGACGATTGATTTAGCGGATCCATCGGATTGTTTGGATCGCGATTAGATGTTGGATTGTGGCATACTGGATACTGGCGCCAATGTTTAACAGGCAATGATATGGAATTTAGTAAGAGACGGATGACACATGTAGTCCTTTAGGGGGACTTTGACTGTCTGTCAGACTTCCTCTTCCCTCTCTTCTGTTTCTGTGTTTAGTAAAACGCAGCACATGGTATGGTATGCTAATGTAATCGTTTGTTCCTTTTTCATTTATTCTTTTCTTGTTTATCCGACGCTTTCTCAGCTGTGGCGGACTGGAGATGCACTCGATCCGGATGCACTTTATATAATCTGGAATGAAGGGTGTTTATTGTTTGTTCAGTCGATTTTTAACTGCTTTAGTAACACGCGTCGCTATACAAATGCTTCGGTGTTATTGCCCCTTGGTGAATGGAATTCGGTATCTTTGTGACGCATTGAAACATCGGGAGCGAGGAGCGAGAGTAATTAATGTCGCGAATAATTGATCCTTTATTGAATCTATTACGATAGCCGACAAACACATTCATAGACATTTAAATTTACGAGATCTTATGAGTACATACTGCATAGTACATATCGTCGTTGCATATAGAATATGAATCATGTGAGATTGAGTACGTACTGAGAAGATCGCTAAAAACTGTTTAAAAAAATAACGAAACGGAAAATAACATTTTTATTTATGCACAAAGTAGGAAAAATATATTTCGTTCATTATAAGAATATATTTATGGCAAACATTAATTATTTTATGCCAGAAAATCGAATTTTAACGCGTTTTTCTCACATGCTTCATATTCTATGCACAGTTTTTCTCATATGGTTCATATTCTATACCAGTTTTCGTCATAATTTTTAATACCATAATAATGTCAAAATATTTCATTTAAATTTATTCAAATTTGACAGCTAGCACAAAATGATTTTAATATCATGTACATACCAAGGCAATTGATTGTGTAGTGGTACGCAGAGGATATGTATTTAAAAAAAAAATATATATTATCTATGTACTATTTTGATTGTCCTCACATGGTTTAATTTCTATAGCCTTAAATATTTGATATTTTTACATGGCTCATATTGTAGAAGATGGAGAAAAAAAAACTGTATTTAAGCATTTATGGTTATTATCTTCCGCTTAGTGTGGTGGTAGTAGGAGACTTTCAAATGTTGTTGGGTTATTCGTAACCCGGGAATTTATGTCTTTCTTTAAAAAAAAAAATAAAAAAAAAACAAAAAAACTCATTTTTGTCAAAATCGTCACATTGTTCATATTAAATATGCACCAACGATATTTTATATATTTTCGTTGTTTGTTTTAGTGGAAAACGTTTTACATAATGCCCTACGATGATTCCACGATTTTTCACGGGTTTACGCTAGTAGCTAGGTAGCTAGTACAAATATACCTTTCACCGTAGAAAGCGTAATTACACGTGCAAAACAATTCGTCGGTCTGTTTGTCAATTCCTCTTATATTCCGATTCCTAAAATAAAAATTTGCTTCCAAATCATCGACCAAGTATAATCTTGGTCAATGTTCCAAATGAATATAAGTAAGCATCTCCAGCGATTGTGCCCAACGCTAATAAGAGCTATGTTAAATATAGTTTTTAGATTTTCACGGCCAAAAGCATTTTCGTTGTTTGTTTTTGGGATGTTATGCCGTGTTGCGCTATCTCCTTCTTTAGTTGACGTTTCGGATAGCGTTGCAGTGTCCATCATCAGGGCAGATCCGGCAGATCCGGCAGATCCGACGATGTCATCGTCACATGTGACGTGACACATCGTCGGATCTGCCGGATCTGCCCTGATGATGGACACTGCAACGCTATCCGAAACGTCAACTAAAGAAGGAGATAGCGCAACACGGCATAACATCCCAAAAACAAACAACGAAAGTGCTTTTGGCCGTGAAAATCTAAAAACGATATTTAACATAGCTCTTAGTAGCGTTGGGCACAATCGCTGGAGATGCTTACTTATATTCATTTGGAACATTGACCAAGATTATACTTGGTCGATGATTTGGAAGCAAATTTTTATTTTAGGAATCGGAATATAAGAGGAATTGACAAACAGACCGACGAATTGTTTTGCACGTGTAATTACGCTTTCTACGGTGAAAGGTATATTTGTACTAGCTACCTAGCTACTAGCGTAAACCCGTGAAAAATCGTGGAATCATCGTAGGGCATTATGTAAAAAGTTTTCCACTATTTTTGTAGTTTTGACCGTATTTTATGGTCGTTCGTCGTTATACAGAGGGTTGGGGGTCAAATGGGAATAATTGGAGTGTCTCATTTAAATATAATACATCAATGGGGATAGTCCTAATTTCCGCCTAATCGGTTCCTATTTTGAAAATTGCAAATAAAATGATTTTCTCAGAATCAAATCAATAATCATTGAAGAAGAAGATAACAATAATAATCTATTTTTTTTAAATATGAAAATGAACAAGACACAGAAAAATAATAAAAGATAATGGTCGCAACTGGGACTATATTACATTGATGGGAATAACCTTCAAAAGTTAAAAAGAGAGTTTTTCGTATAAAAAAAATGAAATCAATAATTAATTGTGTATACAAATGTTAGTGATGAATGAATAAATGAAAGTTTTCTGGTTCTTTTTAAGGACACCAATGTATTCCTACACCCCATCGATTTTTGTCGACGAATAATGAATATTTTTTTGGCAATAATTAATGCCACTATAAAACTCGATCAAAATGTTTGCTCCAATTTTATATAGGTATACGTTCTATTTTTTTTAAGTGCTGTAAAGTTGTGTGGGTGAAGTGTTTGATCGTTGGGTGGGATAATATTTAATGCCTTGTACTATTTTTAAAACGTTGTTTACGACTCATCACTACATCATGTTCGGTTTCTGATGTGAATACCAAATCTAAAATTTAGACTAATACCACATTTCTATATTTTTATCTGGCACCATAAAACCCATGCCACGATGTTGATTTAATATCTGCTGTAGTTTAGAAACGTGTGAAAAATATTAAGTACCATCATTACAAGAGAGTACCTACATATTGTAGGTAAACTCTAAAATGAATAGAATTTCCCATTGTTTCAAGTTTTAGTAAATGTTTATTTTTTCTACTGTTTATAATCTCATGCATAATGTATTTATTCTGTACAGAATTGGCAGTCGCACAAAGAGCCGTAAATTTTTGGTGCCTCCTTGAGTTCGAAAATATGACAATAATAGCAGAATAAAGGCAGCTGACATTACCGTCACAATTAAAACATAATATAAATAATAGAAGTCTGTAATATTTCTGAGAAATAACTTGGGTGTTTCGGACGGATTCAATCGCTGATTACATAGTTCTCGACAAAATTATTTTTAAAAACTACAATATAACACGGCAGTTACCAATTTGGGAGGCGTGAATGGGTACCGCCGCCGATGGAATCATTTATTGGACAACCAAAACTCTGCCATCGGTCACTCCGAGTGGTTCGCTGCGTTTGGTGACTCCGCAGGGTTCATGGGGTGAAGTTTCTCTAGGTCTTGGCGGCGAATGACCTAGACAAACTTAACCCCAGATTCCTAACAATCCCTCATACTGTTTTTCCTTCTCAGAACTTTATTTTCTTCCTTTCCACACAGCATCCAAAAAGATGACATTGGCTCCGAGGGAAATTATTTTTCGCAGCTCCTTCTGTGTGGAACTAATGTAAAATAACGGCAGTCCGTCAAAATGCATACCTTTTGTGACCAGGATAACTTTTTTCTTATCCAAATATTATAAGAATATAAATTACTAGCTTCTGCCCGCGACTTCGTCTGCGTAGGATTAGTACATCGAGTAATCCATTTTCTTTTCCTAGGTCTACGTTTCCTCCATCTACGTTTATACCAAAATTCTTAACCTATTTACTATTTATTTAAAATATCTATAATTCTTGATTCGATTCAAAGTAATATGCGAAAACTTCAAAAAAATTATAACTAATATAAATATTTTCTAAAATAGAATTTTTTTAACAATCATTGTTTTGCAAAATTTCATTCTCAAATTTGGACACTTTCTATAAAACAATTATTATTATTTTCAATATATTTAAAATTAATAGATACCTTTATAAATTTTAGCATATATGTTATTCTAATGTATGAGCTATTTTATTATAAAGATTCATTAAAATCCATTCAGTAAATTTTGCGTGAAAGAGTAACAAACACACATTCATCCATACAAACTTTCGCGTTTATAATATTAGTAAGATGTTGTCTTAAATTACCATTTTCCATACACAATACGAATAATTAGACAAGGCGAGAAGTGAGAAAAAAAGGTTCTCCGTGTAAACATATTGAAACATTAGTAGATAAT
The DNA here is from genome assembly GCA_951813805.1 of Limnephilus auricula. Lineage (NCBI taxonomy): Eukaryota > Metazoa > Arthropoda > Insecta > Trichoptera > Limnephilidae > Limnephilus > Limnephilus auricula. The sequence goes on along the minus strand of OX638390.1, from coordinate 29,428,300 downwards.
GTCGAAAGGTGAGGAAAATAGAATATCGATCGAGTACGTGAACTCCCGTCAGAGAGTGTTATCCCAATTTAACTCGGGTTATTCACCTGCAAAATGTTGGAGAACAAAAGAATATGCTGACTATTTGGGTGCAGGCATAATCGGTCTCCATGCGAGCGGCAATATCGCCAGGCAAGTGTAATCTTCATTTGCTAGTAACATGCCAAGTATGAGGGCCAAATAAATAATCATTTTATTGCACATGGGTAGCTACAAAGGTACACAAATGATCATAAATAAAAAATAAACGAGCAAAAGAAATTATGAAGGAACTCTTTTTGAAGATAGTATTGTTTGATAGAAATTAACATTTATTTTTTAACATGTTCTTATTGGTGGTGGTGTAGTATTAGTATTTGTATTTAGGAATAGGGGACATAATAATGTGTCCATCCATCCACCGTTCCAACCCTTGGATAGCCTTGACTGCCTTAAATTTTGCTGGTACTTATCCTGCTGCTCCCTGCACGATCCATATTCAAAATGCCGCCGTGTTTGCCTCCACGCCATCCAGTGATCATCCTGGATGATCCAGTCACATATACTTAGGCCTCCCATCGCTCCTTGGTCCTGCAGGTTTATTGCTTTAATGGCTGTTTCTTCCATTTTGCTACGTGTTTTGGACATAATATAATATGTAGCCAAAGGTCAAAACTTACTATGTGCTCGTGGCGTCGTTACATTAGTTAGGAACTTTTGATTAAGTCCAAGCCGTTCGTTTCTTCCACTTTTGCAAATCTGTACACCTAACGACCCAGGGGTCTTTTCTAACCAATTATAAAAGGTCTCTTAAAGGGCCATTGTTACCGTTGCCATATTCTGAAAAAATATACCAGGTGCTGGTGACACAAAAGCATAATATTTATGAAAAGGGATTGCTTATTTAATTTAATTAAAATAAAGACCTCTTCCCTCATGTACCTGTTGTTGAGTTGACTGTTTGGATGAAACTGTACATTATTGTAATAACCTGCATAAAAATTATCATATTAGCATACTAACAAGGCACTGTAAGTTCACGTGTGTATAAATATTACTGCAGTGGACTTTCAGGCTCAGTTTTAAGTCCGATTAACCCAAAAGAGTTGTCCGGACATCCGGTGGAGGCGATATTCGTACTTCTTACATCCGTATTTTGATGGCACTCTCGTCATCTTAATTACTTATTATTTATATACGGTTAATATGTTTTTTATTACGATTACAAGTGTTTTGGTGATGTGGGATTTAAGTTGTGTTCAAGGATTTTATCCAAGATCACAGGTAAAGCTTTTATTTATGTTTTCACTCTAAGAATAAGTCAATTCATTTCTTCTTGCGTTTATTCACGAAAAGCAAGAATGTCAAAAGTTTCGGGTTCCCCAGCCAGGCGTCGCACAGTGGGGCCGAATCCCCAAAACGTGGCCAAAACCCCGAAAAATGAATTTTCGATTCGGTTATTTGAAGGAATAGGTCGGGTAGGGGAAGGGTTTGTGCATCTCACTACGAAAGGATAAGTCCCTACCTTCGATACCTCTCGAATTATTTCAGTTCGAAATTGACCTTTGTCAAGAGCACACATGTCGCTGTCGAAACTAGTCAAATTTACGCTCGGTTATTGAGTTGATAATTAAGTAGTGAAGTAAAGAATTACAATTCTACAAGATGGAAACGATTGCCACAGGTATGTAGAAAATATCTATATACTAATAAGGTTTAAATCTCATTGTCATCCTATTTATATTACACCTCTTTCGATGCTTGTACAAAAATAACATGATTTTCTGAACTTGTATTTTCAACTAGAGCAAAAGTAGCATATAACGCAATATGATGCGGAATTATAACTCCCAAACTGTAAATTGATCAATTATCTGATGGAATTGACAAAAATCAGCTGCCTAAATTTGCCTATTCTCTTGTATAATGATTTTTTCTTCGAGCTTATGCGTCCCAAATAACGTATCACAGTATGGCGGCGCGCCGCGGTCGATGTAGCGCCCGGTGCGGCTGGCTTCAGAACTATTTTTCCCATGCAGCACGCTTACGATATTTGACTATTTTTCTGTAATTAATTTGTTGCTAATGCTAAAGTAATATACTTCACACAGGTTCGGATGAAGAATGTCACTCGGCCAGAAATATTCAACATCGTTAAACACCGGTTGAATAATGGCCTACCTGAAATAATCCCTTACCTGGGGGAACAACTTTCCGGGAAAATTGAGATTGAGAAAATTGAGGGATATGAGAGTCTCGCTCTCCTCATTGTTTAATCAAATGAGAACAAGGTGGCAAAAGGCTAACAGGACAGAGGATCCCTTTTTGAAACGAAATAATGAATGGCTGAATGCACCCGTTTCATTTCCGGCAGCTATTTTAGTGGCAATTATCAAGCTGACTGTGATCTGCCATCGACTAGTACCCGCAGTGTTCCCTTCTGGGAATTTTGAATCATTGAGCAAGAGGTCGAAACGCAGAAGAACCCAATCAGTTCGCGAAACTTTGACGCCACAAGAGTTAGCTTATGCTACTCAAATGAGCCTCTTTGTCAGGTTGTTTATTAATTAAAATGACTAGTCCACCGAGAGTTTCGAAGTATCGACAGGTTTTCCAAGCGAGAAAAACTTTGTCCGCCGAAGCCGCACTTTCGCTATATGTTAAGTGCAAATTCACAAAGAATCAATATCAGGGATTGAGAACAAGTAAGGAAAATAACTGCAAGCTGTATCGTTCCTACAAGAAATTGGCAGAAGAAAAAACGTTGCTATTAACCTAATACTGCTATCACCATCACAGAAAGCATGGCTGAAGTTCAGCTACAAGCTTTATTGGATCATACAACCGACCGTATTTTATACACTGTAATTCTATAACAGAATAACAGAATATTCGTCGAAAATGTATCGGAGGATAAAAAGTCTTCGATATATTTTCGACGGATATTCTGTTAATTTGTTTAATAAACAAATGACGTTTTCAGTATGTTAATTACTGTAATTATTGATCTCCAACTCTCTATATATACGCTTCCATTCATAAATTATGACGGGTTTTCATGCGTCTCGTTGCTATATTGGATCCGCCATTTTGTTTGGACAATTTTTAACTTCAAATTCGTAATCAGCGTCCTCAAAAACCCCCGAATGATGAGTTTTGTTTGAATTAAACGTCATTTTGGGGTTTTGGCCACGTTTTGGGGATTCGGCCCCACTGTGCGTCGGCGTCGCGTTTCCTGTGCTAGCAAAGTCCTCCTTTTTGCATATAACCACTAGAGCGACAGAGCAATTAAAATATTTTTTCTCAGATTACTAAAGGAAATTTTTCCGCCCACATTAAAAAAATCATACCTCCGAATTTGAATATGGAGACATACAAACTGATTATAGCTCTATGTAGCCAATGAATTCCCCTTTTTTTCTATTATCACATATTTGTAGAATTAAAAAATATATATATAATTAAATCTTTAACCTTAAAATTTTAAAGAATCTACAGAATATTTATTTTGTTATATTTAGAATGAACAATATATTATATAGTCGTTTTAATAAATTTTTTTTTTGCAAAGTTGCCTCATTTTGAAATAGTGCCATAATGTGGCAAAAAGCGCTCGAGTGGATAAGCAACATTTTCCCCTTTTGTATTTATTTAATACGGTCAAACATTTTTATACAAGTTGAAAATTTACACCGGATTTTTTAAAAAAATAATAATTTTAACCCACCTACCCCACGCAAAGAAATAGCAGAGGGTTATTTATTGTTGTTTTGTAATGAAAAAAAAACTGTTTTATTTATAAACAAGTACTGCTGTATAATTATTTTTGTGCGTGTCAGCTGTTTCGTATTTATTGTATAATGAGTAAAATAATTAATAATAATAATATTACACAGCAGAACTTGTTTATAATTAAAACAGTTTTTTTACTGAATTTGAATATTTGTTTAAATATGGCTTTTCTGTGTTTTATTATATTCCAAAAATATGAAACCGTTTCACAACCCACACAATTTTGAAAAAAAAAATTTATTAATTTCGCAATTTATCATTTACACAAAATATTTTATTCAATATTCCAGCGTTGTACAGTGCAATGCATTATTATTACTTTCTGGGAGATTTTCACAACCTCATCCAATTTTACGGTGAATCAAAACATCAATAATTTCCCAACTCCTTCCTTGAAGGGTAAAATCCAAAAACGGTAAAAAGTTTCTGTTTGTAGAATATCCACGAGTTCATGACAATGTCGGAGCTGGGTTTCTATTTCGGCACCTCGCACCGGGCGGACGTATCTGAGTACCAGGTGGTGTACCTGCCTGCGCTGCTGCAGAGGGCGTCGCAGACTGATGAGGATGGGAACCCAGGAGTGCCGGAGCCTATCTCCTATGGCTTTAATGCCTTCGGGAGGTAAATAATCACCGCCACTAATAATAGTATAGATATCTTTATGTTACATGCATTGTTCATAAAACAGAAGGAGAAGTTAGGAACAAAAGCTTACTATACACGGCGGTATGCCTTCACTCTTCATGCGAATCATTGCATATCTTTTATGATTTATTTATTATTTATTTAATTTATTTATTCATTTTCAACGCCCTTACGGGCTTTTACGTAGTAGGTGTATGATATGATATATACAGAGATACAATGTTTGGATAAAAAAAAAAATCAACTTAAAATATGAAAATTACATAAATAGTAGGTATGAAGGTAAATTTAAGTGAAAACAATATATTATAGAAAAAAGAAAGAGAAAAAAAAAACAAAACAGAAACCAGTTTTTCTATTGTAGACAGCATAAAAATAATAATGCAATGTAGGTTAAAATATAATTTTTTTAGCTGAAAAATACATGATAAAGTGCATGATGTAGAAAAAAAAAAGAGAGGAACAAGTTTTTACATTTTACATAGATAAAAAAAATACAAAAATATATCCGACATCTCTTATGTGATATTATATTATTAATTATTATTATAAGTAAATATGAAATTGTAAATCCCATTAAAAGATTTTAAAGCTTCTAATATTATGTTATGTAACTTAAGTATTTTCCCTTGGGGAACCTACCGTGATAGACTTAATATAACTATGGATGGTTTTCCTTAAAAACTTTTTTCTTGATTTCTATTGTTTTAACTTTTATAGTATTTTTTCAGCCGAAAGGAAGTCAATTTGTTGTACAGGAAAGCATTCTGATGGTTTCTTCTTCTTCGGCGGGGGGATAACTTTTCATATTATAATTACGTGCGTAAAACAAATACCACAAATTACCAACCAAGAACTTTTTTTGAAAAAGGACAACTGCTGTCCGGAAATACGCTCCAATGTCAAATAGAAAAAAAATACTAAACATAATATCGGCACTAGATTCTACCAATGCATCGACTCTAGAGATATTGACCGATTCATGTGTAGGTATTGAAGGTAAGCTGATTCAACATTGTACCATTTTAATAATTTGAGAACATTTTTTTCTAGACAAGTTGATCTGAAATTAATGCCAAATAATAACCTCGTGGCTCCCAACTTTAAGCTCCATCGTCGAGAGGTAGAAAGTGGGGAACCAGAGGAACTCAGGTTTGAAGGAGGACTCGACTGTCACTACCTTCACAGGGATGGAAATTTCGTGGCTGCCATCTCTTTATGCCAGGACCAAATCATCGTAAGACCTGGATTTCACTTCTTATTTCGATGAAACTACCACCATTAACTACTTCTTTAATCGAATAACATTTTTTGTTTGTTCTAGCATGGATTGGTATTCTTGGATAATTCTACGCTAGAAATCAGACCTCTTAGTCCACGACTAAAGTCATTTGTAAAAATGCAGGAAGCCCTTCAAGAAGATACGCCAGAAGGTCTCGAGAGAGTAAACGAAGGGATTCCTCACATCATCCGAAGGGCAGCACTAAACTCTGATGTATTTGCCGATGATTTCCTTCCATTTCCAAAAGAATTGACTTCAAGAATCAATTTTGAGAGATTGAGGAAAAGGGATAGTGATGATGTAAACGATGAAGAAGACTCTGAAAATGTTTCATTCAGACGCCAGAAAAGAGCGAAGAATTCCAAATTCACCGTGGAACTGTCCATGTTTTTCGATGAGGCTGGATATAATATTTTCGCACCGTATTTAAACAACAATGACCAAGAAATGCGAGACATGTTACTGGCTTATATGAATGGGGTAAGTTTAAAAAGGATTATCCACTGTGATTATATTACAACGGTCTAACTAAAAAAATACTTAGAACTTCACAAATTGATAAATTCCTAGATTATCATAGCAATAGAGAACTTGAATCCTCCATAAAATTTAAAGATTTTATATTCTTCGTCACCTCTTCCTTGGTCTTTCTGTGGGTTGCTTCCACAGGGCACCCATTGCTCCTGGTTTTCTGTGACCTATCATCCGGCATTCTTTCCATTTTGCCAGCACATCCCACATCCCACGGTTCCATGCTTAATTAGATTCTCCGTATCATGGTTCATTTTATTTCCATAATATCCATTTTAAAGGATAGGTCTAAAAATGTATATGAACAATTTATTCAAAGGTTCAAGCGCTTTACCACCATCCGAGCTTGGGGATCTCCATTGAGCTGACTTTGGTGAGACTGGACCTCCTCAAGAAGCAGCCTATAGATCTTCCCCATTACAACGGAGAAAGGGGTTCACTCCTGGATTCATTTTGCGCTTATCAGAAGAAAATCAATCCATCCGGCGACTCTAACCCTGATCATTGGGACATGTCTTTGTACGTTTCAGGGTGAGTAATGCAATTTTTTGAAGCATGAATCAGAATTGCAATGAAGAAAACAACACATTAAATATACCTATATATTGCGGTTTGGCTAAACAATGAAGATTTTAAAAATGAAACACATTTTGTATTATTCTTGACAATGTGGGCACAACTGGGCCGTGTTTCATTAGAAGAGTGATGGTATAATGAAAAGATGCATTCTTAAAAGACATTATTTGTTTTGTTCTTTTTGAGTGGATGAAGCGCACATCCGCTGTCTGAAGCGTCATCTCAGTCCAAATTTTTTTAAAGTATAATACACACAAATATCATTTATTTGTATTTTTATAACATGGTAGAAAGAAATATCTCAAAATAGCAGATCCACCCGTGCTGATGGTTAAGTATGTGAAAGAATTTACTGTACCTACATACTCGTACTTTTGCGTTCCTATACTACCTATGTGTGTGTTTAATTCATATAGACGACCGTCCGTGGTCGAGTGGTAACAACACTTGACTCCCAATCGGAAGGTTGCGGGTTCGAACCCGGCGTGCGCAAATAATTTTTTTTTTTTTTTTTTTTTTTTTAATTAATGAAGATAATATTAGCGAAAGTCAATCGAAAATCCGAAACAGAAAAATCAGAAAAAGATACGGATACATCTGGGACTCGAACCCAGGTCCTCCGGCAATCCGGGCCGACGCGCTAACCAACTGCGCCAACGTATCCCTATCCGATTCGGTCATTTTTAACTGTATCATACTTCGACTGAGAACCACCAACATTATTTTCATTTTTCTTATCGCATATTTTTTATTGGCTGCTACCTTTATGTGTGATTGCAAGATTCAACTCGAACTAAATGCCCTCTAGATAGTATCTTCATTAATTAAAATATTATAATTTGAGGTTTAACTCTTTAAGTTAAAAAGTTAAAAAAAAAAAAAAATAATAATAATAAAAAAAAAAAAAAAAAATTATTTGATTAATTTGTGTTATTTCACAATTAATTAATAAAAATAATATATACTACATTTGCGGCACGTTCCAGAGTGGAAGATACTGTCAGTATCGCCCTGGTGTAAGACCACCATTCAGAATTGAGACGTTGCTTAATAATGGTTTTAGCCGTGTTTAGTGACTAGATCTGAATAGTCAGGTACTTTCCTACCCTCCTCTTCCCCATCTCCTTCCCTTCCCCACTTTCCTTCAGCCTCACAACATACCCCAATTGGGGATGCCATAGTCTCACTGGCTCCAGACGGGAGCAGTTGGGACTCTTGTGAGGTATTCTCTATAAAAAAAAAAAAAAAATACGAGTTTAATATTTATTGTCGTGTTGTACCTACTGACGAAATTGACTGAAATGTGACTTATTTTATTACTGAATTAGTAATTACTGAAAGATACACTCAGTATAGCCCTGGTGAAATATCACCATCCAAAATCAAAACGTAGCTTGAAATTGCTTTAGCCATGTTTGATAACCAGATCTGAATAGTCTTCCAAGAACTTTTACCTCTTCCTCTCCTCAATTCCTTCCCTCCCCCCTATTACCCTCAGCTTCACGATCAACCAATCGGGTACGCTATAGTCCTACTGGCACAATCGTTTGGAAGCAGTTGGGACCCTTTAAAGAATTAGTACCCACTTAGAAAATTAAAGAATTAGTGCTTTAAAGAATTAGTACTTAGAAAAAATTATTATATCTTGCTAAACATTTAATAACATACGAGAAAAGGCCCATACTGAACGCCTTAACCAGGGCGACCAAAGTGGCTAAGTAGCGGGTGTACAAAATTGAGCGATTAACTCACAGGACCCTTTAAGTAGTTCTCACAATCCTTGCTTCATCCACATTCAAACATCGATTTTTTTTTTCAAATATTTAATTTTTAAAAAATGTAGACACACACACTTCTTGCTTCATCCACATTCAAACGTCAAATCGCTTAGTGCTTTAACCAATTAGTTGCCTTGCAACGGGCAAAAGCTAGTAACATAAAAATGTCGGTTTGCATCCTCTAACAGAACAGATTTGATATTTAAAAAAACTTTACGTGCGCGGCTTTTTGTATTGTTCCAGGTTGGATTTCTACGCAATAGAAAATGGGAGGAAAAGCGGGGTGACAATGGGCCTGGCTACTGTTGGAGGGGTATGCATCGATGAGTATGCATGCGTTATAGCTGAACTAGGCACCACCAACACCTTCGGGAAACCATATCCCTCCGCTGGGTTCACTTCTGTTTACATATTGGCACATGAAATTGGACACAAGTAAGACATCAGTTTTTGTGAACTTTCATCATTCAAAGTCGGCAACTTTCTTTAAAGATCGGGTAATTTTCTCTCATTTGATTGGGATTTTAAAACTAATGCTGGAAATAATTACTTTTGTAGCCTTGGAATGCATCACGATAGCAGTGGCAATTCTTGCCCGAAAGATGGCTTCATCATGTCTCCATCGAGAGGAACAAATGGAGAGACTATTTGGTCCAGATGCAGTGCTGACGTCATGGATAAACTGGGGTATGTTGAATTATATTTTCTTTCATTTTATATTGAAATGAGAACCTCGTCACGAGAAAACTATTATTATAAAATTAGATAAATAGATACCCAGTTTACCAATTTATAAAATGTCATTTAATGTTTTGATTTTTATTGGCGGTCTTTTCCAGGCGTAGTCATATATAAGAAATAATCACTTTTTTATTTCAGTTCTTACAAATGCCTTCTGGACAAACCCGGAAGCCACCCAAAAGACCTGGATCACAACATATTCTTGGATGCTCCGGGCCAAAAGTGGGGAGCCAAAAGACAATGCGAGGTTCTGCTGAGAGACAGGGACGCCAGAGTGAGCACTGCTGGGGGAACTCTTGCGGACATCTGCAGACAGTTGGACTGCAAAACTCCCCACAGGAGTGGGTACTATCACGCAGGTCCAGCTCTGGAGGGAACAGACTGCGGGAATGGATTGGTAGGTACCAAAAAAAAAAATGTGGGCTGACCTAATTATTTATTATTTTGAAAGTAATCAGAGTTTTGAGCTAGAAGTTACATTTTTAAGGGTACATCAAAAAGATGTTTAGATGAATCACAAAAGTTACGGAAACAGCATTTAAAGTCCTCGGCACTAATACATGATCACCAGGGCCTGAATGTGGTCCTGCCATTGAAAGTTCCGTGCAACCTCTCCTTCTGTGTTACACACGTTACCAACCTAGTTTATAAGTAAAAGTAAGAGGCAGCAATCAGTTGAATGTTTTTAGTCACTTCGAAGAACGACCACGAATCGGCTTTAGCTGTTCAATTTTTTGTACATAGTCATGTCACCTACTTGGAAAAATTCTTTACTTTCCTTTCCATATCCTGTAAACCATCTTTTTGTCATTTCTAACCCGTGTCCATCCTATTTACTTCCAAACTTCTCCATCTCCTTTCCATTACGCCCCCTCCCCCCCAATTCCTTCAACCTCGTGACACTCCCCGAAGGTAAGTACGCTATAATTAACCTGCTCCGGGCATTTGGGAAACTTGTTTGGAATCATAATAATATATTCTATTTAAAAAAGTATAAATATCTGTAATTTTATTGCAGTGGTGTCAGGGTGGAGATTGTGTGACGATGATGAACAAGAAACCCAGCATGGTTCAGGGAGGGTGGAGCAACTGGGATCTGGGTAAATGCAGCTCCGGCTGTATCCTTAAGAGCCAGGGCTATCAGACACGGACCAGGACCTGCAACAACCCGACACCAGTCAACACTGATGAAGGGTGCGAGGGAGCCTCGTTTCAGGTCAACCTCTGCAAGGACGTGCAGGTAAGCAAAATCACTGACAAACCATTTGAAAGTCTGTTCTTATAAGTAACGAATTTAGAGGTCCTTAGTTTGTATACCCTACTGACTATGGTCCAGTTTTTTAGTAGCTCCTAAAGCTTAAACGTGAGATTTTTCCTGTTAAGGCTTAATTTGCGTTGACCGAAAAAATATTTCGGGGCGGAGAGGTATGAGGTATCCTAGAACGGGGAAGACGCTTAGACTCACAGTCGAGTCAGACCAGCGAAAAATATCCACTAGATGGTACCCTTGAGTAAGGTTTGCACGTGAAACGCTTAATAATGCGCATCTTTCAAATTATGTTTATTAAGTTGAATATGCATGTTTTAGATAAATTTCGATAGAAACATTACCTACATTTACTGAAAGAGCTCATGATTATACGATTCTTATCAGATTTCGATCAAACTTGTTTGACTAATTATTCGATACAATCAACTACGCTGCTAGACGGTAGGCAGTAGCTTATGACTCATAACCGACAGTTTTTCACTGACAGGTGCCAAAACAATACGGTATTCAATTACGCATTATTATGTGATCATAATTATCTGAATATATTGGCAAGAAAAATAAAATATCGGTCATTTTCAATATTTCTCGGATTGCTAAGTCTAAGATGGAGAATATTTGAAATGACGCGCTGTCAGGCTTTTATGCTCTAAAATATCATTATTTCCATGTTGAGTCGATTTTTCTAACATATCTGTATACCAGTGTAATAGTGCTTAAATTTTTAATATATTTAAAGTGTTTAAATGCCGTAACGGTTAAAAATCAAGTTAATATTGTCAAAATAGTGTTTGTTGGTTAATAATTTGTTCGAGATGACTATTTTTGCAAATGCATTACTTTCAATAAATAAAGCATTAATCGAGTTAAGTGTTGTTGTGTATTATAGTTAATGGATGTATTTGCGTGATGTGATGTAAGTTATTCTTGTTAAGTGCATTACTAATTACATTTTAGTACAACGAAGTGTATGCATTCCACGACCAGAAAATGTGACGAAATTTTTTTCATACGAAACATTGAAACACTTCATAACTTATAAAATTCGGTTTTATTATAGATATTTGTAAATGTGTTCATATATTAGACATTTACATGAAATTTCATATAAAATATTTAATGTGGACAGAAAATTGAACTTCCTACGGCGGTAAAACTAAAAAACCCAAAGAATATATGCTTTTCTAATGTTTACGATGTTTTAGTAATTTATTTATAAATCCTAAAGACATGAGATGATTATTTATATATAGAATATGAATTAGTTGTCGAGAAAGCACTGTGTTCGGTTTATATGTCTCCCTATTAAAATTCGAAAGTATGTTATTTTTTAATTTGGGTGGAAAATTTTCAAAAACGTCAACACAAAATCACGAGCAATCGGAGAAAAATGTTAGAAATTCCGCTGTCGCTCCAGTGGTAAATTAATTTTAACAACAAGGAACGCTTTTAGTTTTCTGGTACATTTTTGATACTTTTTTACACAATTTTTACTCAATGTTGCGAACCATTCTGTCAAATTTACATTAGATTGTTGTTTCTACGCGTTTTTATTCTACACATCATTTCCTGGAACCAATGTATTACATTAAAACAGAATTGGGTGTATGATTTCCGAAAATATAAATTAACTATTTTAGAAAAAAAAGTAACAATTTTCTTGATTATTAATTTAATCTGATTGCCTACAATGTCGAAATTTTTTTCTTATTAAGGAATTTAAATATTATTCAAAAACTTCCCAGGGAATTCCCCCCATCAGCAATGGTACGATAGATGGAAGGTGTTGTATCACGCAACCAGAAATAGCCAAACAATAGCCACCAGCAGTCATTGTGTTTTGCATAGTCGAGCATTGATAACTAAAAAAAATTCCACGAATTAAAAAAATGTAAAACCCATACCTGAGCTGTTCACTTACGCCGTTCTTCCATGGAGCTACCTTCAAGCGACGAGATCGCCGCTCGTCTGTATTTTCCATACTATTATTAGTGTTTGAAAACGCCGCTAGGTGCTACACTAGCAAATTTGTTTGACAGGTAGCGGTAGCGTCGCTTGTGAATAGCTACGTGGAAGAACGGCGTTAGAGTTAGTTACACCAAGCATATCATCGGTGCTTCATTTATTCCATTTTTTGTGTATATATATATTTTTATTTTATTTTCCGTTTTATTGTTTTTGTAATATATGTATAGTTTATTTGTATACTAAATAAATAATGGGTTTAATAACTTTTCTTTTTAATATTAGGAATTACTTAATCTTAAAAATAAGCCCAGGGTTCCGTTAAAATTTAATCACAGTGTTCCACTGCAGAAAAAGTTTGGGAAACCCTGATCTAGGTTATCAACTTGAGAATATTGTCGATAGAATGTTAGATATACCATTGTTACAACTAACACAACTGTATAATTATAAATTTATGTGAAAGCCATGTAGGGCGTAAATAAATAAAACTAGGGATACGATTCTGCTCAACGGGCCACTCTACAACTTTTTAGAACGCTGGTTGTTTACATCGGCCACATAAACGGAATTTTTAGTAAAAAAGTCTGCTTGGACCTAAAATAATACGTCGTAACATAACGCCAAACCGTTAGTGTGACCCCTTTCCTCATGTGCCCGCATTTTTTTCTAGTAAAATTTGACGTCCGCTCGCTCTGAGACTATCTCGAATACTGACGAGAATTGAATTCTGTTCTGGTTTATATAAGATAACAATATCCTAATATTGAAAAACGGTTTTTATTTATTTAAGCATTGTTTTAATGCTTTTAAAAATAATTTTATTTTCCAGCCGTTTAGACAACATTGTTGTGGTGATAAAGTATATTTTAATAATTCTTTTGTATTTAGAATTAAATGATACAATCGAACTTTAAGCTATTTTTAGAGGTTCTGTAAATATTTTTTTATACAATAGTTGTAAACATTTTAACACGTTTTGTTGTAACTTCTTTTAGAAGAATAATTTATTTGTTCAAAACATAATATTGTTTTCTGATAAACAATATAGAAATTTTCTAAAAACTGCATCAAAAACCGCAAATTATGCTGCGCTTGCGGTAAGATACCCTTAAGGGTACTGTACAGACGCATACAACGAAATATTTTTTTTCTGGACAAACATTTTTATCTACAAGTATTTCAATAGAAGTTATCATTGTTTCTTTTTCCAGTTTTGTAGGAAAAAGAAAAGGATGTCAGTTGGAGATTACGCCGCTGCCAAATGCAAGGAATTCAGTAAGCGTCTGCCGGAACTTGATCCGAAGGGTGCTGGTCTTCAAGCTCCACATGAAGAATGTAAGTAATATTGTTCATGTTTATAGCCCTCTGACCGAAAAGTTCCTTAGCTTTAGACCTAGAGGTCTTTGGTTCACATCCCGACTTAAAAATCCATTCACTTGATCCAAGGAATCACAGTACCATAACTAAGTTTCCTCATGTTTTTCAACATTATTATGCGTATACATACATTCATTGTTTATCCTAGACATGAGATACTGGCGATACTGCGGATCTTTCACGCCATTAGAAGTAAATAAGTCATCATCAGGAAACCCAAATCCAATTTTTTTTTCTCCACACGGCCCTGAGGTTTCCATTAAAATCTACTCGTTATGTAATCTTAGGGTAATTTGGTGGAAGGTCTTTTCAAGGATAATAAGAAGTTAACCAGGGTTTTGAATAGAAATCGGCAAACCATTCAGGAAACACAAATGTTTTTTATGGAATCAATGTAATAATTAATAGACCTTCAACTTTACTAAACCATTTTGGCATTAAATATATTTATTTCTTCAAACTTCGCAAAATCACTTTGTGGCGTTTTTTTTTTTAAATTTAATTAAATATATTTATTTAAAATTGTGTTTAGAAGCCAAACTTATGGCGGATTGTCAGCAGCCAGGTGCCAATAAATTATCGACTAATCGGTTCCAATTTTGAAAATGACAATTAAAACAGTTTTCTGTTAAAAATATTATATTATAAGTAGTCTTCATTAGATACTTTATTGAAATATCCAAACAATCTTCCTATTTTAAAAATGAAACTTTGATTTGGAACAAAAGTTCTAGAGTTCATTGTTGAACCGGTGTTACAGTCAGAATCGCAACCAAAATTAGTTGCCACAAAGCAAAGGGGAGGGGGGGGGGGGGGGGGGGGGGTTGTGCAATGCAATACCTAGGTTCCAAATTTGACAATAAATAAGATTACAAATAAATTGATTGAATAACAGAGGTAGACGCAAAAAAACAAAGTAAGTAAGTGATTTTAATTTATAAACCCATGACATAATATTTTAATATGTAGGTAAAACACGATAAATTGATTGATTATGGGTTAAACACATTCCTTCTAAGTTAACATAACAATTTAATAAACATAAAAAAGAAAATCACGGATATGTTATTCCCTAACTAATTGAAATTTCACGCATCATCCTCTTCACACAGTCTTCACTATCCCTTTTCACCTGCATATTATTCGTAACGCTGATTAGTATCCACGGTTTTATGAAATTATTAAATAAATCACACAGATAAAAATAAAAGTCAGGAACGTCTTCGAAAATAAAGTAATGAACTGGGTTTGATATTTAAAAGTCAAAACACTACTTTATTGAACGGACCAACAATATTTATTTATTTTTTTATTTTTGGGATATATATTATATGGAATAACGAGTAAAAACTTCAATTGTAATCAATAAGTAATAACCATTGAAGACAACACAACCAAAAATTTTAAACAGAAAATCCAAAAAAAGGTTTGGTCGACCTTCCTTCTCTTGCCTCTTTGCTCTAACCACTGAGTTAATTTGACCATATCCCGTTCGGTCATATTTAACAGTATCATACATCGACTAAGAACTACCAACATTATCTTCATTTTCTTAAGGTATATTTTTATTGGCTGCTATCTTTAGATATGATTTCAAGATAGAAATAATCAAATAATAATGTAAATTTCAGCCCGCCTCTGGATGGGGTGCGCCATCTTCTGCAAGCGCAGCGACACGGGCAGCTTCTACACGCCGCGCATTGACCTCAACGACCTCGGGGTGGACCCTTACTTCCCCGATGGCACCTGGTGCCACAACGACGGCAGGGAGAGCTACTTCTGTCTGCAGCACCACTGTCTGCCAGAAGTAAGTAAACTAAACTCAGCAGATATTTATTTATTTATTTGCAAAAACAGTACAAAAACCAATACGGTAAACAAAATTACAATTAAATATTGACAAAATAAATTCTTTTAAATTAGGTCAAAAATTAATACAAAAGTACACAGTTAAAACATATATAATATTGCGCGCTTAAAATCGTTATATGACATGTGGGAAATATCCAAGTTATCTGCGAGGGAGTTAATTAACCTAGTGAGTCTTTCTTGGTAAGTTAGTTCTGCACATGGGAAGAATTAAAAGCCTGTGTTGGCGGCCTCGCGATATACTACTATTTATTTTTTATTTTTTTGACATACTTCGTATTGTGGCGCAACTGTCAATGAATCATCAAAATAAAAAAGTTTTTTTTTTCAACATTGAGGATTTAAAAAAAAAGCGCAAGTTGCGCCACAATACGAAGTATGTCAAAAAAATACAAATAAGTAGTAGTATATATGTGTGTAAGGATATAATGGCCAACCTTATGATTCCAGAGATAGCCTCATTTTTATTGTCAGTGCCATACAATTCTTTCTTTAAAAAATGATAACTCCTTCATTTGTACACGCAATTGCTTCATACGAAATTTTATAGCATCGTAATAATGATCAGCAGAATCCATTTCTAGCCAAAAAAAGACCCTTGAAAATTCAAGTCTCTATGTCTATGAAAGGCGATTTTCAGCCCACTGTGCGACGTGTCAATATGCTTTCAAGTGTCGAGTTGATCAACTAAAATTTGGGATTGTATGGCGAGCGAGGCCGCGCCCAAAAGCCTTGCTACGTTATAGCGTAGTCTGACAGCCCCTTATGATAAGGCTCTGGACTCCCATTCCGGCGGGCCCAAATAAATTTTATTTGATTAATTTAATTTCAGTGTGGTAGTATCGCCTTAGTATCGCCCTGGCGTAAGACCACCATTCAGAATTGAAACGTTGCTTGAAATGGCTTTAGTCGTGTTTGGTGACCATATCTGAATAGCCAGGTACTTCCCCACCTTCCTTTTTCCCATCTCCTTCCCCTCCTCACTACCTTCAGCCTCACAACATACCCCAATTTAGACGTGGGTCGTTACATCATTTTAAAGAAACGTAACGAAACTAGTTTCTTGGTCGGCGTAACGTGTTTCAAAACAGGTTATTTTTGTAACTAGTGATTTTTTCATTCAGCTACTGTGAATGAACCAACTATACAGTTACACACGAAACGAAAATAAATTGTTTGAAAATTTATACAGCGTATAATTTAATTAAGCTATACAGTGAAATAAATATATATTTAATTAACTTCCCTTCATACTTTATTCAGGCTAAGAACTCGACTGCATCAATTGTATTTATGATTAATTAGTGTTTACTATGAAACTATGATTTTAATACAATTATTAATACGTGAGTGGTATATGGGTATGGTACTTGCAGCAGTGGACTTTTTTTTACTTAAAAAATCAATTTTCAATGTAAAAACAAAATTGTAATTTAAAAAAAAAGGTCTATCCTCTCTGCTTACCCTTCTGTAATTACGGTCGTCACCCTTATACAAACAGATAGAGCAACGAAGCGCGTAGGCAACTGAAACGGGGTAGTGTTTTGTAAGGTGATTTATGCATAACAATCCCTATCGCCGACTACCGCGTTACGTTACGACTGAAACGCGGTAGGGATTGGAAACACGCGACCGGTAGGCGCGATGCGAAACTACTCGATACTCACATCACACCCGACACCAACAATCGCAGTAACGCATTTACAAAAATAACTACTTTTAATTTTATCGAAACTAGTTATTTCCGTTACATTAACGAAACTAGTTATTGTATCTAGTTACGT
Organism: Limnephilus auricula; assembly: GCA_951813805.1. Lineage (NCBI taxonomy): Eukaryota > Metazoa > Arthropoda > Insecta > Trichoptera > Limnephilidae > Limnephilus > Limnephilus auricula. Next base: position 29,410,669 of record OX638390.1, on the reverse strand, counting down.
TAAATAACGCTCACGCCTACCCCAATTAGGGGTGCCATAGTCTCACTGGCTCCAGACGGGAGCAGTTGGAGACTCCTGTGCGGTATTCATATAGAAAAAAAAAATTATAATATTTGAAATGTTAAAAATAATTAAGAACCTGCATACCCATCGAGGACCTGCACGCTTATTTATTTATTACTTATTCCCTTTGATTATATAAATGTCTATTCCATTAAGGTATCAACACTAGAAACAGAAGCTTCTTCAAATTCGTTTTCAGAATTTTTCGAACTATTCGAAATTCGAACTAATGAAAAATAAAAATAAATCTTTTCAATTCCAAAAGTGAAACAAGCAATTGAACCGCCCTATAATATATTTTTAGTGGACTAATTACATGTTTTCGTTCTATATTTGAAATTTTCACACTAGGTACCTACCTACTTAGGTTATACCTACTTGCGTCTTACTTTTGCAGGTCTATTTTTGAAAGTTGAACTATGCAAGTCGAGTCTCTAGTAATTATAATAATAAATAGGAAGATAAAGCTTATTCAGTGATTGTAAGAAATAATGGACAATAAATAAATATTTTTCACACCAAAGTATTCAATCGGTTTCTTTCCCGCCGAAAATATACCTATTGGCGTTAGCCGAGACCCTAAATATTCAGTACTAACAACTGATAAAAGATGGCGTCACTTCCGCTTGCAGCTCGCATGCGTTAGCTTCCAACAAGTTGGTTTATACCATAGAACAGGTAGTTTTCATTAACTTTGCGCAGTGGCGATATCGTAACCAATGAGGTTTATCCGAGGTGCGATTATTGCTAGTTGAAAACTTTTACCAATACCCCGCCATGTGGACGTGAAATACCGTCCGCTACGGCAATTTTTGATAGCCCGTAACTGGGCTCCTTTGAGTTTGATTCAGAAGCAGATCGTGGTGGAAAGTTGCCAATTTGCGGGGAATTTTTGAGAAATTTCAGGAATTGCGTATTTTGCCCAGAATCCCCGCATAAAGGTTCTCCCCGAAAAATCTCAAAAATTCCCCGCAATTAGGGATGTCGAAAGTGGAAAAAAGTATCGATGTATCGATATTTATTAAAATATCAATATCGACGTCGATATATCGAAGAAAAAAATATCGATATATCGGTCAAATGTTTAGATTGTACGTTTTTAAAATCAAAGTGTATATATACACAATGTGTAAAAATGAAAGTGTATATTTACACAATGTACATTATTTTAATCAGGCGCCTCCCCCCCCGAAATTGAAAAAATATCGTTTTTGATACAATTTTCGATATTAGATATTTTATATCGATATATCGGCCAAAAATATCGATATATTTCATTGAAAATATCGATATATCTATACTTTTTCAACAAGCCTACCCGCGAATTGGCAACCCCGCTTATAACATATTATTTCAAACATAATATAACATTAAAAAATACATTACAACCCAATAAGCAATATTCGCAAGATGAAAAATAATGAGTTGATTTAAAAAAAAATATTTAAACGGCGCGGTGTGTCAATAATTTTTATAGTTAGTAGGCAAAAATGGAAAGATACAAAACATAGATAAACAGCCTTACTAAAAAACTTTCTAAAAAAATTTAACAATTGTTAAACGACCGTGCATGAAAAAACCTTACTAATTAAAAACTGACAAAAAATTGTTCATGGAAAGATATGTACATCGCTTACACGGCCAAAGAGGGTAGTTTAACTGTTGTACATATCTGTTTTATTTGTAATTTTTCAAATTTTTTCTAAGGTATTTTGAATGTCCTATATATTTCTTATTTTTCAAAATGTCGTAAAACCAAATGCCATTTTCGAAAATAGATAAAATTACCTTTTAGATTTTTGTATTTTAAAATATGCTTTAGTGTTTACAAATTGCAGTATTTTAAACTTCAAACGTGAAAAAAATTGAAAAAAAAAATTACACCAAACATTTTCTATTAAAACATCGAAAAATTTTGAATATTTGAAATTAAAAAAACACAGTCCTGTTATCTAATGAATTTGCAACAAAACTATCACTTCACTTTTTATTTCGTTCATACAATTAAAAATTATAAAAAAATTAATTAATAATTCCCCAAGAATAACTCAAATTCCTGACATTTTAAAGTTATTTTAGTAAAACTTAGACCTTGATTCCTATAATTTCTTTTTATTTACACACGCACCATACATTTTTGTTATTAAATAACATTACTTTTATGGAAGTTTTATTAAACTCAATCGGAAAAACAAAATTTTATAATTAATAACCTATATTTTTTATGTTCACAGAATTAAATTACGAACATGACGTTATTATCGGACCAAAACTGACAAAAATAACACAAATAATAGTAATTGTGTTGAATAATACTATTATTATAGTGAATTGGTGATTGGGTTAGAATATATCCATAAAAAGATTGTACAAACTGCACGTGAAATCTCAGATGTCAAACTGTAATTTGCCGCCCGTGTTAGAAAAGAATATGGCGGACTGCACATGCGCAAATCGACTAATTTTCAGGGTGACCAACCGAAAAATTCATATATTTGCTCGATTTTGTTCGATTATTTTCGATTTGTTATTAGTAACGTTTTGTTTTAAAATATGTACAGACTTTACACAACGTGCTACAGAAACAGCGTTTAACTGCCGCGGAGTGTTTTTTTTTTAGTAAGGCTGAAAGTAGGTAATATAATCACACAGTGTGCCAGGTATAGCGTATTTGCAGGGTTGCCGATTTGCGGGGAATTCCCCAAACTGCGGGGAATATTTCAGATTTTTTAAGAATTGGGTATTTTGCGGGGAAAATGCGGGGATTCTGAGCATTTCTTGATTTTTCAACCATATTGAAAAATCAGCACATTCGGTGGAAGATTTCGTAGTTTATTTGATGGCAGCACTGTAGCATTTATTTCTAAACGATAATGTCGGGGGGATTCCGACGTTCGGGAACCAAACTCGAAGACACATGAATTTACTAGTCATGGAACTTCTACGACAGAAGGATTCTTTTCTGACGTAGATAGGTCTTGTGGTTTTGATGAATTGTTGTTGGAAAGTTTATTTTATAATAAGTAATAACGTGAGCTTTCTGAGAGTCTTTTTTAAAAATGAATAAATGGTTAAAGAAGTGTGAAGTTACAAAGGAGCAAGCAACCTGAAATTCACTAGCCACCCCCCCCCCCCCCCCCCCCGGATGGATAATTTAGGATTTTTTCAGGAAAACTCATTTTCGGACCTGGTGGAATTTGCGGGGATATTGCCATTTTGCTCACCCCGATTCGGGGACATTCGTTGCGGGTACTTTGGAACATGATCATTGGCAACCCTGCGTATTTGTTAAATATACAAAATCAGTTCAAATATTATACTGTCCCAGTGACAACGAACCGGTTATTTGATACCGGGACAGGAATATCGACCATCCATTTTCTATATGTTGGAAAATATTATAGATTTTTTAAATTGACAGTCGCTAGATAATTTATGCCTGAAAAGAGTCGTCACTGAGGTTCCACTTACCTGAGACCGACTGGAACTTGTTCATGTGTTACTTTTGTTACCGGTTCCTAAAAAAAATCATTAGCGAGGAGGAGCAAGCGACATTCGGACAAAAAGGAACCGGTTCCAGTGAAAGCACTCTCTAATAAAAAATCTTATAAGAATCTTCTTCAATTCCAGTCCTTCAAATTCTCCAAGTTGTGGGGTACGCTGGGCGAGGATGTGCCGCTGCCCAACAACGCACGGCCGCACACCGCCTCCCTGCCGCCAGCCGTGCAGCGCTACCTGTCACTAGGCGCAGATGGCCGCCCTCTGCTCACCTCCCTCTCGCCCGGTCAGGCTCCGCACCCCTTCGACGAGGATTGGACGGACCACGACTATGTGGAATTGCCTGTTGAGGACGAGGAATCTGTTTAATGCTTTTGATTACATAAAAAACGTACAGTTTGACCCCATGGAATAGCAAGATTTCATCTGCACGAATGTTGTCCGATAATGGGCCCTAGAGCGAGAGAAAGCTACTTTAGAAGAATTTTTCACATAACATTGTGAAATGGAACGTTATTATTCCAAAGGGGTCAATTTAAAAAAGTGGAATATTTTGTTCATTATTATGGCGACACCGATTATGGAATAACGTTGTTATACAATAATGCAGATGTGAGTTTATGCTTGATTCTGACATTTGATATAGGGAAAAAAACATTTTTAATGTTCTGTAAGTGATCTGAACATGGCTTTTTTGATATGTAAGTGAATTTCCAAAATTACTAAAAACACCAATCCGTGCAATGGTGCAATTATCTCGCTTAGGTGGCTCCCTCGTGGGCCGGAAAGAATCGTCCAATACAGTAATAAAAACAAAGTGCTGTAAGATCCTGAAAGGCAACGGTTTGCAGCAAAGTTTATACTTGTCGGACACCACTGCGCACGCACTCACAGCACTCAATTTTTGTCGATTCCTTACCGGTCCATGAGGGAGCCGCCTCGTAAAGCTGGAAAACTATAACCAATTCTAGAATTAAATCTACTTTCGGCTACCTACTCCAACTGACGGCCTTCCGTGGTCGAGTGGTAAGACTCTTGACTCCCAATCGGAAGGTCGCGGGTTCGAACCCGGCGTGCGCAAATAAATTAAATTTGATTAATTTGTGTTATTTCACAATTAATTAATAAAAAATAAAATATACTATATTTGCGGCACGTTTCAGAGTGGAAGATACTCTCAGTATCGCCCTGGTGTAGGACCACCATTCAGAATTGAAACGTTGCTTAATAATGGCTTAAGCCGTGTTTAGTGACTAGATATGAATAGCCAGGTACATTCCCACCTTCCTCATTCCCATCTCCTTCTCCATCCCTTCCCCAATTGCCTTCAGCCTCACAATATACCCCAATTGGGGATGCCATAGTCTCACTGGCTCCAGACGGGAGCAGTTAAGACTCTTGTGAGGTATTCTCTAGTGCTTTGTAAAGTTCGGAAGATACCCTACCATCTTGGTGTTGCCATTTTTTATACTAATTTATACTATTATTTTTGAGTTTTGTGTATGATCAAAATAATAAATATTTGAAAAAATTTGAAACTGTTGTGTGGGAAATCCAGAAGAACTTCGGGAAATATTTTCAAAACATGTCAAACTTTATAAAATTATTTTTATGAATATTTGACAGGTTATTTTTTTATTATTATTTGGAATTGAATATTATACTACCTAATATTGTGAATCAATGTACTTATTTGCAATGCATGTAATTTTTTTAATTTATTTATGAACCCCCTTTTAATTTTTTGCCACTAGAGAGTACTCAAATTATATTTTTAGGATTATAAATAAAATTATTGTGTACACACACTATGCACGTGCCTCAATGAATCAATGTAAACCAATATTTTCTGTAAACTATTACAGGGTCGTAAATTTATTTCGCTTTGACCACTTTTTTCAGTGTTTGGAAATTCAGAGGCAAAAAGATTTTTTTGTTAATGCCACCTGTGATTTATTTTGCGAACTATTTAAAATATGTTGTGCACTCTTGCAGTACTGCAGCACTGTCACGTGAGGTGTAGACCTACCGTTGTGATAATAATATTCAATTTTTGTTTCAGAAACCTCTGCGGTAAAACAGATTTCTTTTATTTTAATAAAAAAAATAGAACAGAACCACTCAAATTATACATACCTTACTCATAGATGTCACTAGTGTATATAATTCAGTCAATCCATTGAAATATTATTTTTTTTTATTCCGACTTTGGACTTTGGACGAAAGAGGTTTGGCAGCACATCGTCGTGAGTGGCATATATGGGCATATCTATGACATCGGCTTTTGCAGCTACTGAATTTTATTCATTGAAAATGAAACTGGTTTTAAATGCGGTATTTTGGCTATCCGATAAAAGATGCACGAAGTTTTTTAAGTGGGGCAAGCAAATATTATGGTCAAAATATTTATTATATTATTTTATATTGTAGGTATACATATTAGCATGAACCTAAAGACCCTGAACGGGCTATTCGAGACCAAATTGAAGTCGCGGGATGTGGAGGAAGATTTATGAAAAAAATCCTACAAACCCATTCCCTGTCTCATCAAATACAAAAAAAAAATCATAAGCCGTTACAATTTTAAACATTATAAAAATAAAATTTAAAAAAGTAGAAGTAATACCACTTTGCGTATAAATCATTAAAAAAGTTTGTTTTCAAGTTGGCTGCCAGGGAATTTCCCCTATTAGATTTGGCTTCATTGTCATTTATACAAAATCCACTTATGTTTTGTCATTTTTGGGTTCATGTCCATGGGTATTTTAAATAATATATCTTCAAATAATATAACATTAGAAAATAATGATTTTTGTATGATCACAGTCAAAAATGCAGTGAGGGTACCTACCCATTACATTCATGCTTGAGAGTCAAATAAGTACCCCGATCACGAGGCAACTGAAAAAAAAAACTGTTTGCAACTAAACTCGCTATCATGTGTATGTCAATGTGATGGTCCGCACACTACACAACTTCTCAAAAACCCGTTATCAATGGCAACGCAAGCAGTGACTCGAAACTCGCAGTGCTAGTTGCTACAATGACAGCTGATTGTTCTTCATCTATGGTTAAATAAGCTGAGATGATTGCTGAAGTCACTTGAATTTATGTAGATAAAATATGTGTTTTTATAATAAAATAAATGCATATTTAATTACCTAACCTTCTTACTTTACTACTTAGGGGGTTTCTCACCATCCTCCCAATCAGTGGCGGCTCGTGACTTTTGGTGAGCTAGAGTGCTAATATTAACAAAAATGACATCATTGATGTCGTTGTAGCCGAAAAATTATTATTATTATTTTTTTTTAAAATTATTTTATGTATGAAGAATTTCAGGAAATCTGTGCGGCGCACGGCAAAACTGCAATTTCCTGAAAATCTTCATACAAAAAATAAATTTTCTAAAAAAAAAATAAAAAAATATTTTTCGGCTACAACGACATCAATAATGCTTTTTTGTTAATATTAGCACTCTAGATAACCAAAAGTCACGAGCCGCCACTGCTCTTAATAGCTTATCGACACTAATAACAACTAATAACGAATATTTTCGATTTGCGATTTACGGTTTATTTATTTATTAAGTTGGAGTTTATAATTCGGTAGTCGAACCTATGAATAGTGGCTATATATTGGATACTTTGGCCGAGTTTTCTAACCACTGCGAGTATTTTATTTTTATTTTTAATAATATTCGTTATTAAGTTATTAGTGTAGATAAGCTATTGGGAGGATGGTGAGAAACCCCCTTACTATTACTAGACTACCTACCTACCCGCCTTTTACAGGTAAGGCCTCCACTCATTTGATTATTTGGTCTTCAAAAGGGTTATTTGAGTATTGTCTGGTATTTTTCCACACGAAGGGTAGGAACCCTACCCTTCGTGTGGAAAAATAATAGAATAAAAAATCACAAACCTTACATTTCAATGAATACAATAAAAAATAAAGCCTAGACACAAAAATATTAGGAATTCAAAATAAATTATGATTAATGAGTTTTTGCGGCGGGCGACGATGACAAAATTAAAAAATTACATAATAATTCATAATTTTGACGATGTTTAAAAGCGGCCACATAATTTAGATAATTATACCTATTCGAATTATTGATTCACATCGTAGTTATAGTATGTACCAGAGGAACTGTTTCATACTTTATTTATTTATTTAGGAAAATCAACAGATTACTATCACAAAAAACTTAATAATAAAAATAAAATCTAATAACAGATATTCACATAACTTAAAATTGTAATAATAATAATAATAAAAGTTTAAAATGTTTTCACGGGTCCTGTACCCGTGGGCTGACATATTTACAAAAAATACAATATTGTAAATATTAGATAAAAAATAATAGAAGATGTAAGAACACAAATAAATAACAATTTAAATGTAACTAATATACTAATAATTAGCTAAATTTCAAAACATAATCTATTATAAACTTTATCTTCACTACACAATAACAATAATAATAATACATAAATTATGATTTATGTAGAAAATGTATGGCTTTGATTTATGTAGAAAATGTATGGCTTTTCCGGAAACTATAGAACACATTATATCAGGATGTTCTATATTAGCGCCGTCTGAGTATACATTTAGGCACAATCAGGTTTTAAAAATAATTCACCAAAGTTTGGTAATTAAACATAACTTGATTGACTGTCATAATATAGTACCATATTATGAATACGAACCAAATTCATTTTTAGAAAATAATTTCTTTAAAATTTACTATGATAAAACTATACTAACAGACAGACCAATTGGTCATAATAGACCTGATATAGTTTTACATGACAAAATTAAAAAAATAACTTATATTATTGATGTAGCTATTCCAAATTCCTGTAATATTCAAAAATCTGTTTCTGAAAAAATAAGAAAGTATACAGATTTAGGAAATGAAATTAAAAGAATTTGGCATTCTCAGACTATAAAAATATTACCTTTTGTTATTTCGGCTACTGGCATTATACCTAGCTCTCTTATTAAAAATTTAGGCATATTAGATTTGTCAAAGAATTTGTATATAAAAATGCAAAAATCAGTCATTTTAAATACATGTAGAATTACGAAAGATTTTTTAAATATTTATATTGAGGGATCAGTAGGATTTATCGGTCAAATTAGGAATTCAACAGAGCCGAACCCTCTGATATGAAAATATCTGGAGACGGTGAATTATATTCCCATTTAATAGTTTGGTAGATTTACGTGTTGTTCTTGTATTGTTTTGTATTAATTATACTTATATAATACACTTGCATAACGTGGATTTACTAGATGATCATTTATATGGAAAAGTGTATGAAAGGGTTTAGTTTTTCCTAAAAAAAACTAAAGGGAAAAACTAAACCCGTTCCTGTAAATCTGGTGAATAAAAAAAAAAAATAAATGTACAAAATTTAATAAATGTAAAAAACTTCACTACACAATAGCAATAATAATAATACATAAATAAATATTATTAATTTTCAATATTCCAAATTCCTGTAATATTGAAAAATCTGTTTCTGAAAAAATAAGAAAGTATACAGATTTAGGAAATGATATTCCAAATTCCTGTAATATTGAAAAATCTGTTTCTGAAAAAATAAGAAAGTATACAGATTTAGGAAATGAAATTAAAAGAATTTGGCATTCTCAGACTATAAAAATATTACCTTTTGTTATTTCGGCTACTGGCATTATACCTAGCTCTCTTATTAAAAATTTAGGCATATCAGATTTGTCAAAGAATTTGTATATAAAAATGCAAAAATCAGTCATTTTAAATACATGTAGAATTACGAAAGATTTTTTAAATATGTATATTGAGGGATCAGTAGGATTTATCGGTCAAATTAGGAATTCCACAGAGCCGAACCCTCTGATATGAAAATATCTGGAGACGGTGAATTATATTCCCATTTAATAGTTTGGTAGATTAACGTGTTGTTCTTGTATTGTTTTGTATTAATTATACTTATATAATACACTTGCATAACGTGGATTTACTAGATGATCATTTATATGGAAAAGTGTATGAAAGGGTTTAGTTTTTCCTATGGGAAAAACTAAACCCGTTCCTGTAAATATGGTGAAAAAAAATAAATGTACAAAATGATCTGTAGGATTTATCGGTCAAATTAGGAATTCCACCGAGCCGAACCCTCTGATATGAAAATATCTGGAGTCGGTGAATTATATTCCCATTTAATAGTTTGGTAGATTAACATGTTGTTCTTGTATTGTTTTGTATTAATTATACTTATATAATACACTTGCATAACGTGGATTTACTAGATGATCATTTATATGGAAAAGTGTATGAAAGGGTTTAGTTTTTCCTATGGGAAATACTAAACCCGGACCTGAAAATCTGGTATATTAAACCTACAACTAAAGTGAACAAATGTGTATAAATTTGATTTCAAGTAACTGGAAAGGATTCACGGCAACAACATGATAAATTGTAAAAGGAATTTTTAAAATTATTTAATGTTAGCTATGACAAATTTGACTATTTGAGAAAATCTGACTATTTGAGAAAATCTGACTATTTGAGAAAATCTGACTATTTGAGAAAATCTGACTATTTGAGAAAATCTGACTATTTGAGAAAATCTGACTATTTGAGAAAATCTGACTATTTGGCATTATTTACTAAAGTTTATTTTCGTTCCACCAAAAATTAACAAATTGTTGATATTATCTTGAAGAATGTTACAATGGTAGATATATATTTTAAATGATTCTAAAAATCTTGGGACATTAGTAAAAAGTAAGAGAAATACAACACGAAATACCGCACAAGAGTCCTCTGCTCCCATCTGGAGCCAGAGAGGCTATGGAATCCACAATTGGGGTAAGTTGTGAGGCTGAAGGAAGTGGGAAGGGAAGGAGATGAGAAAGAGGAAGGTGAAGAAGTACCCGGCTATTCAGATCTGGTCACCAAAGTCGGCTAAAGCCATTTCACGCCAAGTTTCAGGACGACACTGACTGAAAATTTATAAACAAGATTGAACCAAGCTGTGAACTCTGTGGGACTCCACTTATTGCATTAATTTTTAAGGTCATCAGCAAAAAGTAAGATAGATACATCATGAAATATTTTTGTTATATCATTTATAAACAAGATTGGACCAAGGTGTGAACCCTGTGGGACTCCACTTATTGCATTATTTTTTTCCGGCAAGGAGGATTTGATTTTAACAATTTGTGGTCTACCGGTAAGATAGCTGCTAATACATAAGTTGCCTCATATACCAAACTTTTCTGATTTCAAATACGAATTTTATGGGAAACTGTATTAAAGGCTTTTGTAAAATCAGTATAAACGGAATATCTATACTTTTTTTTTTTTTTTTAAGAAAGTCAAAGATTCTCGGGTAACGTTTTTTTTTTTTTAACTTTAACTCCACACAGGAGGAAGGAGGCCCCGAGGAAAATAATTTCCCTCATAGCCTATGCCATCTATCGTCTTTTTGAGGAGAGTCATGCCAGAACGAAATGCTGTAATAAATTAAAAATGTCAGATGAGGAGAAGAAAGGAAAATTTGGAAAGGCTATTCCGACCTGGTCACCAAACGCGCCTCAAGCCATTTCAACCAACTTTTCGGTTCTGAATGATGCTCTTTTGTCAACACGATACTGAGAGTGTATAATAAATAAGAGTTAATATTCTTAATTCATTTAGATTTTTTTCTAATTTGGGGTAAAGTAATCTACACTTGCCCAAAGTCACCCCGTCATACGGGACTTACGGAATACTTGCATGTGATGATACATAATAATTATATAATGACATAAGTATACCTAAAATTATAATTATAAAAATAAATGTTTAGTAACGGGTAACGTGGCCCTTATTCTGTTCGCACCTTGTTTGAGATGGCGTTCGTAATAATTAATAATATGATGATTCTCGTAATTTATAATAAAGATAATAATATGTTTTGATGTTCGTTCTTACGTTTCCTTAATATAGAATTCAAGATCACAAAAGCATTGAATTTTCATAGGACTGGGTTTGAAGAATATTTATTGGTACCAACATCGTGACGTGTTTATACTGTTAATTTACCTACCCATTTTGGTTTCATTAAAAACCTGGAGAATTTACATCAATTAATATGTAATGATGCACCTTAGATGTAGGTACATGATACTATATATACTATATATTGCTAGCTTCTTTGAAATTTCTTTTACATATAAACTATTTTTTGTAATATATTTATATGACATTATTTCTTACATGTAATAAATTTAAATTTGTAATTGTGTAAGAAATCAATAAAAAATGATTATTATTATTATTATTATTATTACTTTAATGTAGAGTTGAATCAAAAAGAAGTAGATTTAGGCAATCCGCTCACTGAAGAAACTGAAACCAAACCAAAACTTGCTGGTTGCTATGGTATCCAACCAAACTTCCTTCTCAATTTTATACGATTTCAATAATTATCTCAGATTGTTTAACCATAGACGAAGAACAGTCAGTTGTCATCGTAGCAACTAGCAGTGCGAGTCACGAGTCACTGCTTGCGTTACCATTGACAACGGGTTTTTGAGAAACTGTGTAGTGTGCGGGCCATTACATTGACATACACAGGATAGCGAGTTTAGTTGCAAACTGTTTTTTTTTCAGTTGCCTCGTCAGACTGAAATTTCAAGGTAGGTACTTTTTTATTATTTCATTATTTTAGCAGTTTCGTTCTGACGTGACCGTTTTTCTATCGCTCTGTGTATTTATATTTGTACTATGATGGTAGTAGGAAATTTTTTTCAGTTTATGCGTAACCCAAGATGGTTTATCTTTTTTTTTTAAAGTATACTCAGTTTATACTGATTTTAGAAAAGCCTTTGATAAAGTTTCCTATAAAATTCTTATTTGGAAATTAGAAAAACTTTATATAGGTGGCAACATATTAGACTGGTTTAAGAGCTTTATTAGGTACTGGCAGAAAACAAAATCCTCCCATCTGAAAAAAAATGCAACAAGTGGAGTCCCACAGAGTTCAAACTATTTTTTAAAATTTTGTTTATAAATAATATTACAAAAATATTTAATGATGTCAAAGATCACTGAAAGGAGAATGTTGTTGCATCGGTTTTGAATAGAAAATTTTCAACGATTATTATTGAAATATAGAAATTCTTATGAACAGTGGCGAACGTAAATATGTGAAGTTTATTTTAAGTATTTCCATGATATGAAATTTTATTCCTTTTTATACATAAATGAATTTTGCATTTATCAAAAAGAAAATTGTTTTTGATTGGAGTTTTTTTTACATCGCTTTCCTACTTTTCTCTGAAAGGCACCATTTGTTCATCGATACACAATACTTGGCTTTAATTCCAGGCAACGTGTTCTGACTGATGGCATTGTATGCACTTTTGCAAGTTTATCGGAAAACGAGTGTCTCAATTCCAAATTATTTACTAAATTCAGATTGTTTCATTGTTGAAAAAATCTGTCCCAGATCATCGTATCCAGAAATAAATTTGCACCAAGAGCCTTTTCCAATACAATCGAACTCTTGGATAATTTAAGGTTCCAATACGTATATGCAGCCTGATAAGTGATTTAATTTCGTTGGCTTAAAATTACGTTTGCCAATTTGCAGGGCATAAATGTCTGTTTATTCCGCCATTTTTTCTAGTTCACTTTCATTAATATACCTAAAAAATAATGCATTGCAGGCCCAATATAGTCGTCCTCCCCATTTTCAAAAGTAACATGCAATGCAACTTTTTTTTAGAAAATATGTAAAAAAAAAATTCTCCTTCGCCCCTTTATATTATTTTTTTTCCCTGATATCCAATGGTTCATCTTCTTAAAATGTAATATCTTCATAATGCCTCTGATAGCATCTGGAAAAAAATTATCTGCACCTATTCTCTAACTTGTTTTGTAGAAGTCGAAGGTTCACGTTCCAAAGAACTCGACTCCAAACGTTCAGCTTCTACGTCAAAATTATCATCATCACTAAGGTCTGAGTCAGAATAATTCTCCAACAATCCTAAAATCACCTCCAAATCTTCTTTGTTCATAGAGTTATACATTTTTCCTAAAATTAACAAAACAACATAAGTTTTCCAAATCACAAAGAAAGGAGCACAACATTTTGTATACATCATGTAAAGGTGTCATAGAGACTGATTGTGCATAATTCTGCACATCAAAATTCAAACACTTCCATACGCTTATTTTTTTAACTATTTACATTTTAAATTTATATAATTTAGAATTGCTTCTGCGTACTTCTTTTATGAAATAATTTTGAAATTTTAATAAAAACAATGAAAACAAAATGTACCTACCAGCACTCCTGTCAAACGGCTCATCGCACTTTTCGAAACAACCGATATTTATAACTTTTGCGGGTAAAATAACTCCACTAGTTAAATTTTTAGGTAGAAATAATGTTGCTAGTTTAATACAAACAGGCGGAACATTTAAAATACTTAAAATTACTCCTTATATTATGCTTTGAAGTTAGTGTGCATAATTGTGCTCAAGGGGTCTGAATGGGTTAAATCTTACTTTTTTTGACCTCTATGTAAAACGTTGTGTGTGTTTTTTAAAGTTCCACCCCATCTTATAATGATAAAATTGTAAATATTATTGTTTGACTTAGATTGATAATACATTGTAATATTTTTAATGTATACCGAAGTGAATCAAAACAAATGAAAAAAAAAAATCTCTAATTTCTCGGCGCAAAATGTTCAAACATAAAAAAATAGTGGTGTATGTTAACCCCGTCTTACTGAATGTAAATGTAATACGTAATTGCACAATAATTACTGGTATTTTTGTTATCTGATTCATAAATTATTCCTACCAACAGGTACCTACCTACCGCAAGTAACCGTATCTCCTCGTCCTAGCTTGAATTCGTATTAGTGATATATTCCTAATTTCCTTGTTCACCACATTCAATTCAATTTCAGTGCCGGCAACCCGGGCGTTTATTAAGGTAATATAGTATTTTATAACAAGTAAGTTACCCGCCTCACTAGACGTTGCCTGTTGTAAGAGGGATAATTATTACCTTAATTAATTGTTTTTAATATGAACAGACACGTGATAATATCTATTTATAGAAAGGATGTAAGGTTATTTTCATAAATTGTTAAGTCATTGTCACTTTGTCATTAGTGTGACACATTCACAAATAAGTGGGTTGTAAGAGTAAGAGCCTTCTTTAATATATAAAATATATTCGTAATATAATTAATTACTTCAATATTCTCATCGTCAATAGTATTATAGATTTTTTACACTTCTCTGGTGAGAGGGGTAAAAAATTTTGAACCCCTCTCTCCAGAGAAGTGCAAAAAAATTTATAGGATATAACTAAGAACACTTCAAATTTAAAATAAACCAAAATAGAAACTACGGAACGAACAATTTTTGGCACTTGTAGCCGCAATTCTTACAATAACCAAGTCATTGACTGAATGTCGTTCTATATAATGCCATCCCAAAACCAACCTAAATGGTGTATGGAATACATTAAGAAAAAAAAACAACCCACGGAATTCTGAGTTCTGTACACATACCAAATTCCGCGTGTTGTATCAATTTATAATAATAATAATTGATAATAATAATAAAAAATCACCTCAAGGGCGCTGTACAAATTTCAATAATTTCTACAATCTTTCTTCTAACTACACACTAGACAAATATAAAAAACCTATGGCTAAAACAATGGATGCAAATCCACCGGTTCTTTGATCAGCGATACAAAACTATATGTACAATGCACCTGAACAACTAGCGCGGTGCTGCCTAAAAAAGTACATGTACTTTTTTTTTTTGAAAATGTACAGGACCATACTTGTAGGTCACTTGAGATTAAAGTTAAAATATGTTTATTTATATACAGTTTGCGCGCAGAGGACATAATAGCGAACACATGAATCTTCTTAATGAACGTGTTTGGGAAATCACTTCTTTAATGAACGTGTTTGGGAAAAGCAAAATTGGGTATAAAATATGGGCGGTACAGTAGTAAATGAATTTGATAAGAATATTTATTTTCTTAAATGAGTTCTCGTTAAGCGACGGATTGCTGTGAAGGCTTCGAATGATGTTAATCTAATAAGAAAATAGATTAAGATAAATTATAGGCAATACACGATACAAATAGATTTATTTAATTTAAGGGTATGATAGCCTAAATAAGTAGGTTTTTAGTTTTGACCTAAATTCTGTTGGGCTTGTTATGAATCTTAGTTCCGGGGGGATTTGTTCCAAGCCTTAGGCCCAGATACTTCGAATGCACGATCTCCAAACTTAGTATTTCAATTAACCCGAAGTACCTAAGCCACCCTGGCGGAACGGCTTACAAAGGTTTGATTACAATTTGAGAGAGTTTGAAAACACCATTATTTGTCAATTTGTATATTTATTTACTTATTTCTCTACAAAGAAACTACAGGTAAACTTATTTAAACTAATAATTACTATCATAAATTGCGTCCAAGAAAAGGGAAAAATTTCATTCTGTCCCAACCCCCGGGGTACAATCGAAAATGAACCAGGGGCACAATGGAGTACTAATTATTGGCACAGTTCCCTAATGAGAACACTGTCATCATCATCACTGTCTAGCACACGCCATATGTGCTCATTTTCCCAAATGCCACAAGAACACCAGCCTCAACTGGAATTGGAACATAAATCATCAATTCATTTGAACTTTTTACTCCAAATAATGCCAGGAATCACTGGTTAAAATAAGTAAAGTACGTCCCTTAACACCCTGTATATACTATACTGACTCCAAATACCGCGAACACACACCACACAACGGCACTAAAAACAACACAATATATATTTATAATTCTTTTAGTAACTTAATTTTATTTATATAATTATATTTTAAGTAATGAAATTCTCAGCACGGGAGATCCCAGCAAATAACAAAATGGAAAATAAAAAAATATTTTTTATTATTATTATCAAACATGGAAGACCGAAAATTTTACAAACCATTAAAATAGACAGAATAATATGTTCCGAAACCGTGCCAAAAAAAAAACAAGTAGATATTTATTAGGTAAATACCTACTTCATTTAGGTACGGTTTTAAGTTATGTATAAAACGTCCTTAAGATGATAGTTAAAAAAAAGCTCTTTACAAGGTTAACTACATTTTTTATCATTAAAAACATACACAATATGAAAACCGCACACCCTTTGATGTTAATAAAAATAATAATCTACAACAAAATGTTACGTAACGAAATGCAGCCTACCCTAACGTCGATATCTCTTTCCTGAAAGCCTCCTTCGTCCTTTCATGGCCACGTGACCTACGCATTTGAAACATTTTATGGTAGATTCAGACTGGGTCGACGTACGTGCCCATCGCTATGCCTAACAATATCTGGACTGCTTAGCAACCATAGATTTTCAATGAAAATTTATGTTTTGCTAAGCATTGTTTGAGTAGCGATGCGTACGTACGTCGTCCAGTCTGAACCTACCATTATTGTTTAATCCACTTGTCTGAAATAATAAAAACAAACTCCGAAAACAGCAGGAAGTTCTAATCTCCACAGCTGTGAATTGTCATTATTATTTATTTAATGACGAAACTAACGGTAACTGATAACAATATGAATAATAATAACCAAATATATCTATTAATAATATTAAGATTATGAAATACCCACATTAATTTAATGTTTATTGAAAGACTCATTAATATTTACACCATGTCACGGTTATGGTATGATGCGATCAAAAGCATGTGACTATGATTCACTTTCATTGATCTTTTCCTTGGAAACACGATGAAATAAACCACATTTCCTTATACCTGGCATCAAATTGTCTTTTGCTTACGTCTATCAATGCATAACTTCGTTGTTTTCATTTCGATTCACCGTAATTTCATTAAAAGATCTGGTTCACAATAATAATATACCTACGATCATTCGAATGCGGCCATTTTAAACGATTTCCATATTTGAATTACCCGCCACAACTCTACAATAATGTTTATCATCAGTACGAAAAGCGTAAACATCAACAAAGCGAATGACTGACATTGATAAAAAGATACCCCAACAAACGCAAGCTGTCTCATTTTTACAACAGATAAGCTTTTGGAGCGAGAAAGAGACCAGAGATTTAGCGCACGCTACCTTATTCAGCGCGCTACAAGGACGTTAACAAAGGCGCTTCGTCACTGTAGAATTTACGATTTGAATTTCGTATTTTTGGTTAGAATGTAGTTATTTTGAGAGTGCTGCGGTGTGTTTTGCAAGTGTTTGGGTGTGTTTATCGGATTCTTTGACGTTAGAACGGTGTTAGGGTGAATTTTGTAGGTTTGCCGGAGTTATGGAGGGGGAATTTTACGAGGCGCCTATGTCCGCCAATCCACCAGAGATGGAAGAGGGAGTACTGGCGGCAAACTTGTTAACAGTTTACTCGCGGCAACAGTGATCGCCCAAACGTCCCACGGAAAATACTAAGTACTCGCTCGCGCTTGTGACTCGATATAATCTCTCAAATACTTGTAATATCCACCGATTCTTGGGCTCAGCGAATTATTGCTTTACTGACTTGCGCATACTCTCGTTACAGCGTTTTATTTTGAATTTTAAGTTCGGGGAAACGCGAAAGTTCTCATCAACATGGATGCCGAATGGGGATACACAACTGCTAATGGTAAGTTTACTTTCTTTTAAACGCTTTCAAAAAATCTTTCGACGTCGAATACAAAAGGGGTAGAATGTTTACTATTATCAAAAAATAAAATAATAATCTTAAAAATATTTTTATAGGAAATTATATATTTTCGATTATTTTCTTGTAAATCTATCCAAATGGGCTGCAAGTTGTACAGATGGCAAATGTTGCATTGCGGTAATTTTTGATTGCATTTTAGGCCACGTATGGCAATATGCAGATTTGTATGGAATCAAAAATTATTCTCAATCCATCCCTTTCTTCGTCTTGCCGTTCATACTCTGCGATAAGCCCCGGGCGATGTTACGCCATGCGCCAGTGTGAGTGTGATATCATGGTGTGCATGCTTCAACACGAGCTACAAGAGTCGACAAGCTTCTGTCCCTGTGTTTGAGGTGGAGTGCTGGTGTGAGTGCTGCGTATCCCAAAACAGGCCTTTGACAAGTCTGATGGTATGTGTGAGGAACGGCATTCAATAAAGAGTGACTCCTCAATATGTATGTCCATCGAGTGGAAAGGAGGCTACTTGTTGCATTGGAGGATTGTTTAGAATCCTGAGTTAAAAGTTGCCTTTTAGTTGCGGTCTTTGTAATTTGGACTGT
Organism: Limnephilus auricula; assembly: GCA_951813805.1. Taxonomy (NCBI): domain Eukaryota; kingdom Metazoa; phylum Arthropoda; class Insecta; order Trichoptera; family Limnephilidae; genus Limnephilus; species Limnephilus auricula. The sequence continues at coordinate 29,391,781 of OX638390.1, read as the reverse complement.
GCCGATGCTGAGCCGGCAACAACTGGTTTGTTTATTGAGACAGTGTGTGTTGTGTGTTGGAGGCTCGAGATTTGGAAATTGAACGATTGGAACGCCTCGTTGGTGGTGGTCGGTTGCGGATTTGCGCGCTGTTCACGAGAAATTCTACCAGTACACTCTCGCAGCTATAGAAAATTCCTCGTCGCTGGCAATACCGTCGGAGGTAACTCCGCACTCCGACAATGCGACGTTGCACAAGCATCGACGCTGTGCGAATATAAGTCCGTAGAATACTTTTCGCAGAGATGTGATGTGGTTTGCTTACACTGCCCCGTTGGCGTGGTGTTCGCGTGTCTGCACCAATTTAATCGTCACTTACTGCCTACTAATGCTGTGAGGATATAAAAAAGTTTAAGTAAAAAATTGCTCGGCGATCTCCTCCATAGCTCCATTACAGTGACTTGTGCAATGAAAGATCTGTGAGCCTCACAATGTAAACGCTTGTTACATCGTAACGAATAATTTATATTATTATTTGTCAGTGTAATCTTGATGCTACGACAACCACAAAAGTCGTCAGGCTTGACAGTGGAAAATAATGACAAAGTCACAATAATAAACGTAATTACGTTCTTTTTAATTTTAATTTAATAATAATCGTTTTAAGTGGGTACCTGATGTTATAATTTGTGAAAAGAATTCATGTTTACATGTATAAACGGTCTGCAAATGAAAATGCAAGTATCGGGAGAGCTCGAGACGTCGTCGCGTCGGGACGCCCGTTTCTTGAGAAGTGCTGAAAATTAAATCCTGAATATCTGAAAACGAAAATTCTAATGGATTATTTTAATACTCTAATAATGTACCTGCTGATGTATAGAACAAAATGCAATTAAACAAATAAATTTATTTTGTATCTTGAAATCTCTGAAATCCTGAAAGAAATGTTATTTAAGAAGAGTTTGTTCAAATCACATTATTTTTATATACCAATCATGATAGTGCTGGGACTGACTATAAATTTATAAAAACATCGAAAAAAAACTAGTTTTCTCGGTTAAGATGATACCCGGGTGGTGGAAAAATTTGAAAAATAGATTTTACTAAATTGTTGCCGTCACTGTTGCTCTTACTCCACCGGATATTGAGCGAAAGGGACAATGCACCTCGGGCTACTAATACATAACTAAATTCGAGGTTTTGTATTCCCCACTTTTCTCCTCCAAAAGTGGACTGACATTAGAAAAAACTATTCTATCTACGTTTTGTTTTTTTTTTTTATTAAAACATTGTCTAGTTTGTAAACTGAACGTCTTTTGACGGCGTTTAAACCAGTCAATTTTATTGATATTTGGAAGGTCACAACTCCTATAAAAAGTAACTTATCAAAAAAAACCAAAAGTACCGACACGCTAGTAGTTGATATCTATTTTATGTAAAAACAATATTTTCTCTAGGATTAAAATCCAGAGAGATAAATAGGGAATACGTTTGTATAGAAAAATCATCGCCGGGTACCCCTCATTAGTTAGTCCATTTGGCGACGACGCCAAAAAACGTGAAAAGTAATTCAGGGCTTACTCGTTATGATAAAATGGCATAATGTGGTCACGGGTTCGATTCCCGACGAGCTACAACAACATATTGTTGTCTCCTCATGGTCCGGTGGCCGCAGATTTATTGCGGTGCTTGTTTTTGTGGGCGCAACGTTAAATTTGCTCAGTCGTTGTTCCATAAATTTTGGTTGACGCGCGAGATACTTCTAAGATAATAATATTAATTCTGCGAAAATAATTGAGAAATTAAGGTTTTATTAAACTTTTATAGTGTAGTTTTATCCTTTTAACAGATATGCTTTATATGGCACTGTAATCAGACGTCGTGGATTCGTAACCCGGTCCGAACAAATAAAATCAATTTTAAATTACATGGGTTATTTTTCACACTAATAAATGGTCGTTTATCGGTGCCCATTAAAACATGTTTATTATAATGAGGGGGATAGAATTTGAATAAGGGCGGAAAATACCCTAGTGAGAGGTCTGGTTGTTTCACAGAATTTGAAGAATTCATCGAATGAAAAAAAATTAAGTCGTGTTATGTGGATGTTCCGTTCAAGTTCTGTTATTATTTCATCATGGGTATGTTTTTCACAGTACTTGAATAATAACAGAACTTGAAAATGACTTTCATAGATTTTGAACAGTAATTTTAAACTTTGATAAATTGTTGAAATTTTGTAAAACTATTCTTGTTCTAAAACGCTCGCGGCTTTAGATTTGCTTAATGTGCATGTCTGATATGAACAACTATGTTCTTCCCGACCTCTTTCCCATCTCTTTCAGTGACACAATATTCCCCAAATGAGAATGGTTATAGTCTATAGTTCCACCGACCAAACAAAACAAAATTTATAAAATAATAAAATCCTTGATTAAACGAGGTAAAAAATGGTTTTGTGTAGGTGTGGAAACACTACCAAGTATGATATCGTGATATGACATTCCTAATCTTATCATAAAGCCTATACGATGTATTATCATCATAAATTCATGTATTTCTTGAGTAGAATGAGCGCGTTCGTCATTCTGCGTTCAACTGCCACTTCCTGCCATAATTCTGCCATAATGCTCCAACGAAGCGATTATAATTCAAATTACATTCTCACTTTTGAAGCGACTACTGAATTATCTGTACTTGGGGAATAAGAGGTTTAAAACGAAAGAATTTGACAAAAATGCAAATAATACAATTGCAATTCTCTCTTCGATTCTTATGTGTGAAATAAAGTGGGATCGAATTTTAACATTGTCAGAATTTGAGTCAATTCATTCACATTTTCGAAATTTAATAATATGCCAAATTCTAGACCCTGTGTTGTCTATTATTAGCCTCGTTCACGAAAAAGAGAAAGAAGTTACAACGGAGCTATCAGTGATATACCTTCAGCTGAAGAAGTGTAGGTAATTTATGAGCACAATTTCCACTACGAAACATAACACTGTATGTGAAAAGCATCAACAACTCTAGAAAGGTGAGTTCTGGCGTCATGAAACTTTCACAGATTTTTCTGCCTGACATTTAAATTCTAACACCTCAACTTTTAGTTGCCTACATGATTTCCATAGGGAGCTGTAGAGCTTTGAACAATTCATTAACGCGTTAAAAAAATATGAGAAAAAGAAAGAAATGCCTTTTTTATAACGTCTCTTTGGCGGTGTGACCTACACACATGTATGTAAAAGTTGCGTAAGTATGTGAACTATGTAAGGATTGATTGATAAGTTTCAATAATAATTATAATACCCGTATGGCCAATGGACAACCAGTGTCACTGGGCCTGATATCGTGCGAGCACTCGCCTAACACTCGCCACACACACTGATCTACATTACATAAATGTTTATGCAACTAGGGTACCTACTGTGAATGTACATGACATGTGCTGATGTGTACATGTTTTATGTATGGAGTTAACCTGTCTGTCTATCGGTCTGATACGATGCACAGCAATTTCAATGTTGATTATTCCTAGCAAATCGATTTTGCCACATTTTTCGTGATCTAAAAAACATAATGTATGATAAATAATAATGGTACAGTTTAATGTTTTATATTCTTATCTTAACCAGCATTGATTTAAATCAGTTGAGATTATTTCAACTGAAGTAGGTAGATACTTTTAAATGGTACATGTTTAATTGTAACGTATTTTCTATATATTAGCTGTACCTACATATATTGACCTTCCTTAGTGACTTCGATTTTAAAAAAAAATTGAGACAATTTTTACAGTGTTCTATATCGCAAATAGTAGTGAAGTAATTTAATTTATTTTAATATTTTCAGAATTTACGTAGTTGCATAATATTATCATAATACGCAATTTTTTTCACAATCTTTTAAATATACGTTTTTTGCAAACCTATAATTTATTTTAATGCCTTTTAGAAACGTTAACAAAATTTATGTAGTTAATATATGGCCTCCGTGGTCAAGGGGTAAAATCTTGGCGTGCGCAAATATATTTTATTTGATTAATTTGTATCTATTTTTTCACAATTAATGTTAAGTATATTTGCGGCTCATTACATAGTGGAAGATACTCTCATAATCGCTTCGGTAACTTCCCCACCCTACTCCTCACCCATCTCCTTCCCCTCCCTACTACCTTCAGCCTCACAACATACCTCAATTGGGGATGCCATAGTCTCACTGGCTTCAGAGGGGAGCAGTACAAAAAATCTGCGCGGTATTAAATATAATTAATATTTTATATACATATAAAAAAAATGTTAATAAATATAGGTAGGTACGTATCAACATTAAAATAATGTATTTATTACTATAATTTGAGGATAACATGCTATTTTGCGGTTTATTAGCTTAAGGTTTTATAAAAATAGCTACCAGCGTCAGCAAGAAGATACCATTAAATGAATTTCAGCGGTTAAATGGCCGTAAAACAAGGTTAAGCTAAATAATATAAACAATAAAAAAGTAGGTGTCTAAAAACCAATAAATGATAAAAGTAATTGATGCTGGAAACGTATTTATATAAATAAAACGAGATGCATTAATAAATACCAGCCTTGGAAGCAATCAAGCACTACGCCCCCCCCCCCCCCCCCCCATTTCTAATATTGAATGAATCATTCTAGTTTATTTACAATCAAAATAATCATTAAAATACAAATCCGTTAAAGAGGTGTAGTCTTTATAATAAACAAAAAAAAATAACGCGTTTCTATCGCCTTAGTTGACTGCGAAAATAACTTGTTACTTACTGTTTTTACGTACGAATGTTTCCCGAACGTAATCAAATTGGTAAAACCACGTGTGTTCTAAAATTCACACATCAATATTGAGATAGAGTAATAAAATCTATATACACGAGTTATTAGGTATGTTTGGAAAACCATTTCGAACATCGCTAGCTGTATTGAATTTGATTTGCTTTATGTAAATATGACTATAAAATATAGTTTCTCAAGCTGTGTATAAAGCGGGCGACAAACGCGAAGTTCACATCAAAAAGATACTGCGTTATAAGTATCTTTTCTACCGACACACTACGTTATAAAATATTCCTTTCTACGGCAGGAGAAGGGGTCAGTTGAAATCGGAAGCGGTCGAGAGAATATCATTTATTTGTACTGGATATGTTAACTTGTCAGCTCCGTGCATGCTCCGTGTATTAAAAATGACCCCCTCTCCTGTTTACCGTAGAGAGGGGGTCGCATAACTTTTCTGATACCGCCACTGTAGCGAATACGAAAAATAATTCCGATTAGCGAAGATTCAAACCGCGATCACAGCGCATCATCTTTTTACGTCTGGCGGGTCTCATGGGATTGTATGGCGAGCGCTATTGTGTTATAAATAACTTTTTGATGTGAGCTGCGAGTATGTCGCTACCTTTAGCATCAATAAGCTTTCATTTATCATATCTGTGACTTTTAGTAAATATAATACAACGAGCTTGTTTTTTTTTCAGTTTTGGTATAGTGCTAATATATGTTTTCATATCACATGCAGCCACCCACATTTGATCTAAAACATAAAAGGCATTCGCAGCGATCGAAGAGCCTTGCTATGAGAAGATTATTTGCTATACACAATACCTTTGATAAGTAGTATTTTTGCTACAGATAACCGTTCCTATGATAGAGAAGATCTGCCATAGAGAAACTCTATTTCAAAGAACATACGCTATATGTAATTTATAGAAGAAAACAAACGATTAAATTAAAGGATGCTGAATCAGATCTGAAGAAAATTTGGAGTAATTGCTTACCCACGTCCTGTGATCTAATAAAGCGTCGGTATTAGTTATCTAAAGATGCCAAATTTTTTGGTAGATACGTTTTTAATAGCGGCATGGAAAGATTTCTTTAGATATTTACGAGATCAAAGTACTTTTGTGCGAAGTATTGAGATTTGAGATCATGCATCTGCCTCAATACTTCTAAATCAGTAGCGGGATAAAATCTTTATAACATCTTTTCATCAAATCTGATAAGATGAAGAGATTGTTGTAAAATCACGACATCTGACATTATTCTATAGCAAAACAGAAGGTAAACTATAAACATTACTATCGCAGCGATCAAATCATTGACCGTAATCTATAGACATGATAATGCAATTATCAAAACATCTCTATGAAATTTTGTTTACTAATAACAAAATCAGTTCATCAGTTCATTATTGTTTGACAGATTTCGTCATTCATAACCATTTCAAAGTTATGTCTTTAGCTACTTGTAATGTATTCGGTTTTTTTCTATATGCTTATGGTTTGGGTGAAATAAAATATGTAAAATTTATTTATTTTAAGTTTTTCAACTTTTCTACTCATTATATCAGATTAACCCTAAATACTTATCTATGCAAACATATTTTGTAATGTACTTTGGCAGGTGCGTCACCTTCATGACATTAAGAAACTAATGAGAAATTTGTTATTCAGCAACAAGCTAATAAAGTCTCGACTCTAAAGTAAGAAATCATAATATAAATGTGTAATTAGCGTAGGAGTGCAAGCCCACTTACGTCCAGAATTTATGTGGAAACGGTCTTCAAATTTTGGAGTGGTGCATAAAAAACGAGGGTGAAGAAAAAAAATTTAATAACACGAAATTGGCTATGTGAATTTCAAAGGATGGTCGTGCCCTGGGGTCCGGTATCATATCTCCTTATATTACATCGTCCATGAGAAAGAAAAGAGTAATGAAATAAATGGGGCCTCTCAACTATATGTATACCTTCACGGAGTCTTAGCCACATCCTATATAATATCATAGGGCACATTTGTTAAGCGAATTGTATTTGCGATTTTTTTATTAGATACTTCAATTCAAGGAAAGATGTGTTTTGAATGTCAGTAGGTTGTACCAATATTAAGTAAATAATAAATGAAATCTAATTAATTTCCTATCCATATTAGTTGTCCTATGAATTAGTGTGAAGTTTTTGAAATGAAGAAAAATACATTACAAATCCATCACATCTGTATGTCCTCAGACGATTTAACAACATTTTAAAGTAATGAATGCTTAATTAATGTAAATTTGTCTTTTGACAAAGAGTCTTGCTCGGGGACCACATTAACATTTTCCGTGTTAAAGTAAAATTTTCATTGGCTCACCTAATCGTAAAGAACAAAAGACAAACATTGGGGCCATATTTTTGCTCATCACATTAACATAAATATTCCAATGGAAAAAAAATCATAATAAGTACCTAATAACATAACGTAATGTATCTACTGATCTGATTTCTGTACAACACTTGCTTTTTTAAATCAGAGAATGACTGGAAAAATAAAGAAAAGTGTGAACTTAAATTTTCATATGATAAATTCTCTGGTGGTGAGACTGGTGAGGGTGAATTTGAGCATTTTTCATCTCAAGACTCAAGTGACTTAATTGATTGCATGCAAAAATTCTCCACTGCTATAGTATGTATGGGTAATGTATGACCTCATTTTCCTAAATGAAATAAACATACCATTTTTATGGAAGCTTCAAAGTACAATTTAAATTAGAAAAAAATGAAGACTAATTATAGTGTATATTATGATTTAGAGTAGATACTTTCAATGACTTTTAGAAAAAGAGATTCATCTTCATAGGAAATTACTAATAAATTGACGTCACTGTCATTGTTCTGTAAATAAAAGTAATTTCTACACATATTCTCATCAATGATAGACCATTTCTCACTCTGCTATGTCTCTCACCTGTCATTCCGTAATAATAATTGATTTTTAATCAACACCTTATTGCTATTTGTACACAATCATACATCCATAATGGTACAGGTCGAAATAGTACTCAACGCGTGAGAATATATGATGAATTATGGTGCTCTATTAGTAAGTGTACGGTACAAGCATTAAATTAATTGCTTAAAGGGTTAACACATCAAATAAAAAGACTGAAGTATGTTTTTGCTCCAACAAAATGCTTTTCAATCGGACCAAGATCACAATTTTTTTAGGTTGCTTTTTGTTGGTCACTTTTTGTGTGCTCAATCTGTTAATTATCAACTAGGATTGGATTAGAAGAGTAAGTTCGCATTTAGACAAATAAGAGTCTTCTTCTTTCCTCTAAGTAACTTTGATTGTTTACCTAAAGATTTTATTTATATTGTCCAAAAAGAATCTAGTCAGATTTAAGAATATTTTTTTACAATATAAAATCGCTTGCAAATTGGTTATCCTTTGTAAGATGTAGATACATTAGTACCTCCTACGCGCTCATATTGGCAACATCAGAAGTTGTGAAACATTGAAAAACGCCATTCTTCTGATGAATTCGCGGGACTTGCTTGTAAGTAATAAGTAATAACAATTCTTGTGTTGAACCAATCAATTAAGAATACCTGCTGAAAACATATTGCGAAACGTTGATTAATTATTATTCGCATGCAGTGAAAATGGGCCTTGATAATCTTACGATGAATACCAATGGCTTCTCTGTTGTAAAATTATTTATTGCGAGTTAATAAAATGTTTTCAGAAGTCGCCATTTGGTGTCGTAAATTATTATTAATCTTCAAATATAAGTTTTTTTTTTTTTAAATTTTTTTTTTTTATTTGATTTTTTTTGCCAAAAAATGAAAATGTAGATATAATATGTCTCGACGCCACCTAGTGAGAGAGTTAGCACTTACATGCCTTTCTCATATAAATATAAAGTTGGTTGTTTGCAGGGAAAAAAATATAATAAGCGATAATTGTTGAATGAAACACAAGGTATTGAATCATTTGGCGGATATGAGGCAACTTAATGGTAGAACTCCTGTCCGGCAAACAGAGGGGTGCGGGTTCGAGTCCCTTCGGCGACATGTATCTTTTCTCGGGAGAGTTTTTCAATATTGATGAGTGTTTCAGGCTAATAATTATTTCTTATAATAATTGTTGAGAATATTTCGATCTAGAAAGCCTTTCTTAGTCTGTTGATAAATTTATAAACATCAATATTGTTATGTACTCATAAAACAAAGACAAGTTCTAAGAACATTGTTCACCTGCGAAAAGAATAATACAATATTTTAATTACAATTTACCAACAATGAGTATAAAACTGCATCATTCATGTACGTTCTTCTTTGTCTTGTAACAGGCAATCACAACGAACAACGATGTAGGTATTTACAAAGAATAAATTCTTATTAAAAAATAAATACATATAAAATAATATTTAGGTATTTTTTTCTTTTGTGGCAGGAAGGTATGTATATAATTTGGCAATTTAAACATTTTCTTTACAATCTCTTTTATGTTCAATAACTTTTTTATTAGCACCAGCTGTTAGATTAATCAAGATTTTAAATTAGCGACTGAGTCATAACCACGTGATTCAATGTTGCCAACTTTGAATGGTAATTTGTAATGACCAAATAATAATACCGACAGATACAATAATTATTACCTATGTATGTAAAAATAGACATTATTTAGATTGACAATAATTATTAGAAGGCCAATAATATTAGGGTATTTTCACAACCGAGGGATTCTGTTGAAAATGTATGGAATATTTAAAAAATCATTTTTCTGATTTTAATCATCCTACTAAAAATGTTGGTTTTTTTATGTGTTCATTCAAATTTATTGGTTTTAAAAACTGACAAAACCAAAACGACGCTACGTACGCACGTCAACAAACAAACAAAATAGTACTGAATATTTATACTAGTACTATACTGAATAGTATAGAATATTTTCAAAACCGGGCAACGCCTTTGACGTCACACGTCCAAAATGTCGTTTTGGCCGTATTACAAAAATGGGAAACTTTAACATAAACAACAATCATTGACGTCAACATAAAAATAAAATAAAAATGCATAATAATCGTAATTTTTTTGCTTAATTTTTGTAAGCAATACCCTATTGTCTGAAGTCTCCGGCGTTGTCCAGGCTTTACGCAGAGTTTTTCGAAATATAATGAATTCCTCTTGTTTTGTTTCCACCTCTCAAGTGTGCAAAATTTCATCAATTCTCGGAATAAAAATGTATCTTTGTATAAAAATCAAACAACCACCACCGCCCGCCACAAATGTTTTTTTATTTATTTATGTAAATAGAAGAATGATACATTAGAATTAGATCAACTGTTTCTAGTTTCTTATAAGAATACGATGGGTGAATAATATGGTACCTTGTAAATCCGATTCCTTTCTAAGCTCTTACAGAGGATCACAACGATCATACTAGTTAGAATAAATTTAACATTCGTAAGCATAATAGTATTTATTAAATTATTTGTATATTTTTCTAAAATTATGATCACTGCCAGATCTAAAATTATGACCACAACTAGATTTAAACAGGTGTTATTTCAACCGCTACTCATTCTATGCCGAATTGTTTGATTTAAAAAATATTTTACTTTTACTTAGTTATCAATATGTACAGATTGTAGATAAGTATTGTGCTGTTTATACACAAACACATCTGTCAGTATGAAGTTCTTGGTTAGTATGCCTAAGTCAGCCTAAGTATCTATATTATATAAATAAACATCATTTTTCAGTAAATGAAAATTACAAACAATGTGCACCTACTTCAACATGGTATGCATTACAACGCAATGCAATGAATAAGAGGATAAAAATAGTTTTTAGCTTGCAATATTTTTTAAAACTCTAGATAATTTTGCAATAGAAGAGAAAAAAAAATTAAGGCTATTGGATTGAATTCGCTTGAATCCGCTGATATTTTCAAGTAAATATTGACAACTTTTTCCTCAAAACTTTGCATAAGTGAATGTTGTAAGGTTGTTCTCAGAAGAATCAGAAGGACTTGTTGCCTTTCAAACTAGCTTACTGTTTGGTTGTTAACAGGAAATATCTTATCTTACTAATATTATAAATGCGAAAGTTTGTATGGATGTATGTATGTTTGTTACTCTTTAAACCGAAATTTAATGAATGGATTTTAATGAGACTTTACAATAATATAGCTCATACATCAGAATAACATATAGGCTATAATTTATAAAGCTAGCTATTTATTTTCAATATATTGAAAATAATAATTATTATTAAATAGAAAACGTCAAAATTTGAGAATGACATTTTGCAAAACAATGATTGTTAAATCAAAGTTCTATTTTGGAAAATACTTAAATTAGTAATTTATTTGAAGTACTCGCCTAATACTTTGACTCGAATCAAGAATTATACATATTTTAAATAAATAGGTTAAGAATTTTGGTATAAACGTAGACGGGACCTAGGAAAAGCAAATAGGCTACTTGAAGTACTAATCCTGCGCAGACGAAGTCGCGGGCAGAAGCTTGTAACAAAATAAAGCACTGTTGTACCTAGTAAACCTACACGATACAGTGTGTTCTTGAATTATATGACATTGAATTAAAGTAAACAGAAAGTAAACACATGTTTAAGCAATGCAGTCGTACAAATAGATTTCTTATAACCGCGATAAACAAACAGTAAAACGCTGACGCATTTTAGAAAAAAAAACGAAGCGAAAACGTAACGAAAAGATTAAAAATATTTTTAAGTAAGAAAATAGAAAACAATCTTTAGATAATATAAAACAACATAATTTAGCTGATCCCAAAAGACGCGTTTTGCTAATCTTACTAATATTATAAATGCGAAAGTTTGTATGGATGTATGTATGTTTGTTACTCTTTCACGCAAAAACTACGGAATGGATTTTAATGAAACTTTACAATAATGTAGCTTATACATCAGAATAATATGTAGGCTATAATTTATAATAAAGATAGCTATTTTCAATATATTATCAATTATACAAATTGTCTAATAGAAACTGTCAAAATTTGAGAATGACATTTTGCACAACAATGATTGTTAAAACAAAATTCTATTTTAGAAAATATTTAAATTATTGAATTTATTTGAAGTACTCGCCTAATTCTTTGAATCGAATCAAGAATTATAGATATTTTAAATAAATAGCATTTAACTATGCGTCCATTTCACTATTATTTATCTTTCGTATTTATGTACAGTATACATACGTTTTGCCAATTTATGAGATGTGCGGGATTGCATTTACCTCCCTAATTTCGGAAAAAAATTAAAATGGAATTAATCTTTAGACAAGTACAATCCCGTTCTTCGTTATTATTTCAAGTACACGCTCGTATGCGCGACGGACCCGCTCGTTGAAATCTTTGATTCCTTTGCTACCGGAGTTTTCAGGGATTTTGCTTTTCCTGAAATATTTTTATTCCGTCAATTCGATTTTAACAAAGCACTTTGAAAATGTATTTTTTTGAGTATTTTTTAAACTATTTTGCATTGTATATTTGTAAATGTCTTTCTGAAGATATATTTCAATGTTTACATAAATTCAGAGAGAAGTTTTTTTCTTCGTTATTTACACACTATAAAAAGGTAAAATTTATTCATGGAATTGAAAAAATTTCGGCTTTATTAAAATTCTTCAATATTAACACCAAGAAGTAAGGCCAAGCACTAAAATAAAATTAACAAACATTACTAATACAGGTAATTTTCCTACATATTTTTCAAAAAAATATTTGCCTTCAAGTAAATTTTTCTTGAATGTGGTTTTACAACCAGACTTAGAGTTTGTATGTTATTTTACTTTAGAACGCATATTTTCCACTGATAAAAATATGTGGTTTTCATTTGTACGGTATTAGGGGCTTTAGGTACTATTTAACATGGTTCAAAATATTATCTCCAAAATGTTTGGCAAAAGTTTGACGTCATCAAATGCATGACATTTTTACAATGAGCTATTTAAAAACAGTTGTTAAAGATGAGTAGATAAATTGGTTTATTGTAAATATGTTATGTATTGTTTTACAGCCCATAGAGCTTTATTACGTTGTAAATAGTAAATATTAACGCTTGATTCGAGTAATGTGACAGGCATGGCTATGTATACATTTGACAACCGTATATGCAGCATAATACATACATAGTCGTTAGTTTTTGGCCATTTTCCTCTCAGAAGTTAACTGAATGGTTTCCTACAACATATTTTACAATCTAGACTTATCATTTTTATTATTTTATTTTTAGATAATTTTAAGCTTTGTATTTTCTTTTATCTTTAGGGCAGTTTTGTTAACTTATCAATTTCATTTTTAAATTTTTCAGAAGTTTTAGTAAAGTATTGTTATTTACATCAAAATGTTTACCGATGAAATGAAATAAACAGTTTTTTACTATATTTTACTGTAAGCTGTAAGAATCTAGGTATATTACAAAAAAATATAATTTCTAAGCTAAATACCTCCACATACATTTCTCATATATGCACATTTAGAATTTTTAAAATAATGTTCTTCTAGATAAGAACGTATTCGAACCATACAATTAAAATTTAAAATTCATAAAATCTAATGAGAATCAGCATGCCTGCATAAAATAAGAATTACATATAAAACACAAAAAAATCGGAATAATTTATATTTTACAAAAATTATTTTTCCAAAAACCGTGTTTGTAATAATGAAATTTCAATACCTTTTTTATTGATTTTACATCGAATCACATACTAAAAATAAATATTTGAGCTTGATGGGACTTAAAATTAGTCAGTTAAATTCCATATTTTTTACTCTTGCCGCAATGAATGTTAATCATAATTTAATTTATTCATTTTGTATTTGTACTCACTGGGCATTCCGAGCTACGACAATATTATAGCATGTGTGTTTTATTGTGTTACTAAGGATGTAGCAAGCATTCAGTTTACTTCTATAGATTAAATTATCCCTAAATAGGATACTAATTGAATAGGTCCTTTTACATCTTTCCACTGATCACAACGGGCAGAATTTTTATGAAGTTCGATGGGTAGGTACTATTTTCCTTATGACGTATTGTATTGTTTTCAAAGGTGATAATTTGTGTTGTTATTTTCCACTATCAAATTGGCATAAAAACATGGAAACTTTTATGTTCGCCATACAAATTGTGATATGAGACGAGCAATGCGAATAATTCCAGAAAAAATACGTGAATTGGTTAATAATTCCTTTTAAACTCTTTTCGTTTGTAGATATTATCATAAACTAGAAACTAGCGTAGACTCGTGAAAAATTACGGGATATTATAATTTGCAGGATTTGTTAAGAATTTGAAAAATTTATAAAATATTAGCCTATTATCATTGTCTATCAAAAAACAATTAGAAAGACGATGACTAATATCTTTCGAATAAACACAGTTAGTAAAATTTAAAAAAAAAATTGTGATTCAGATTTAGATCTGTTAATTTTTGAGACAGCCAAATTAATTGAATATAATATTACAAAGTCTCTCTTTTAAACTATAAGTACATAATTATACGCAGGTGTGAAGGTACAATTTCAAAAAAAAAATTCAAATTATTTTGAAAGCTTGAATCATATATATTAAAAAAATATATTTGAATAACTTTATATTATTTGTTTAAATCACGAAAAATACTAGTACGCACAAACAATAAAACAAACTTTATCATAAATATAATAAATATAAGCATTTGTATATATTGTAATATTATTGTGGTTAATAAATAATAAAACAAAAAATTAACTAATAAATACTTTTCATGATAACACAGGTACTTCACATTTTATCAATTTTATGTTCTAACTCAAATTTTAATGAATGGAAAAACATCAAAATGAGCACACGGCATAGAATTAAGGAGAAAAAAGTACATAGGTTTTATAATGAATTTTTCAAATCCTATCTATAAAACGAGTGTTTTTTGCACTTATGCAGGAATGTAAAACATAATTTGATGCAAACTCGTTTTGCAAGAATATCTAATGCCAATTATCGCAAATGCATAAAACATAATGATCTCGGTGCAATTTATTTTATTACCACGATGCAAATTCAGGAAAACTTTTTTTAATGTTTATAAACAACACCTTTTTGCTTATGTCAAATTACCTATAACTAGCATGGAACTGATAAAACCGTATCCAACCCGATTAGGCCGAATAGAAAACAACAGTACGTAAATTTGAGCGATAATGTGGTCTAAGCAAATTTAATTTACCTGTTACGACAAGAATTATCGGAATTAAAAAGATTAGATTTAGATGGATAGTTATCTAATAATTCATAATATAAATAAATATATATATGTAAAGGAATAAGAGTACCTACCTAGAAATGTCTAGCATTCCTTTATATTTATTTACCTACCTACCTACCTACCTACCTACCTACCTACCTAGTATTTAAGTACCTACCTAGAAATATCTAGGATTCCTTTATATTTGAATTATGAATTTTATTTTATTCTATTGTTTTTTTTTCAAATGTCATTACTTTGGTTACACTATGTCATGGGAATGGTTTATTTATGCACTATGTTGTGTGGCTGATATTTTAAAAACATTATAAAAACAATCTCTATATGACAAATAAACTTTAATTTTCGTTTCTTTATACTCCAGAGCAACACATTTTTTTATTTGTCATTTAAAACCTAAAGACAACAAACAGTGTTATATATGTATATTAAAAACTAATGAGTGTAGTTTTTAATAAATTTTTTTGGGAAGTTTGTTAAAAACAAGTATACTAATAAATATCTTATTATGCTCGAGGACGCACGTCTCAAAGGGTTTGTTTTTATTCCAAAATCACACTGATTTATTCGTCGTAGTCACGATTTTTTGTATTCCAACTTTTTATAAAATCCGTTGTGGCTTGTGACCTTGGTTAAATTATTACACCAATGATTGGCAAAGGGATTGTGTTTATTTTGGAAACTTTAAAAAAAATCTTCGCAAACAATTTGCAAATTTATATGTAAATATAACGTTGTGGTGTTCTTTCACGCTTCAAGTCGAATCAGAGTAAGTGAACATGGAAATATAGTTGATATAATATCACTTTATATCCAATCAACGAGTTCTTGTGATTTTATGCATCCGTGTATAAGCATTTCCAAGGTTTTACACTAGATCAGTGAAGTCAGTGATTTGAGTTTTTTAATGCTATTGAACAAGGTTTGCTCTTGTTACTTGTACTTATTAAATTATTATGAAATTAAAGGTCGTTTCCTTGACCTATAGAGAAGATCTTCGTTCTCTGTAAATACGGTAAATCGTAGGTAAACCTTTTGAGTTTTCCATCGTATTTTGTTAAAAATGAAAAAATCAATACACGGAATTTTCTTTCGTTTAATGACGGTTATCCAAGACATAACTTTACTTTGTGTTTATGAGGCGGGACTTTCATGAAGCCATTATATCAAATGTCGTCAAAAGAAACAAATTATGTACCTAGGTACCGCATCAACGCATAACTAATTGAACTTAAATTACCATTTCAATAATGACAAGACATCATCTATGAAGCTCTAATACATCTAATTTGAAATAAATACGTAGTAGGTATCTAATTACTGCCATTTCAAATGTAGATATAGGTACACCTTCATTAGAGGCATGGCATCTGCAGTGATCTCTCGGAGACTTGTTAAACTCCTGCTGATAGTTATTGTGTATTGCGATTGCAGGTATTAAATCGCACGTGTTCTTGCGTATCTAATTGCACCGTAAAATGTCGTTAGTTTTCAACCGAGAGACGGCCAAGGTCAGGCGCGTTTCCGGTGTGGTAGGAAGACCCCAACATTATACGAATTATTTGGATTCTCCTTGGATTTAAGACCCACATCTTTGAAGAATTCTGTAACTGTGCTATCAATGCCGGAAATTGTTCGGAACACTTTTGGACATGCTAATTTCTTAGCTGAAATGTGACGACGAAACAAATAATTGATTAGTAAAAAGTATCAAGTTTCTTTCGCTTTTTATGATGCAGAATCGATTTATTACCAAAGACTTGTAATAAAAATGCTACTGTTTCATTAAAATGGTATCTTCGACATCGTGCAAAGTTTGTGGATTAATTCGACATCACTGTCAACGTCAGTTAGTTTCATTGAATCACCACCACAAATCCTATATTTTCTAAAATGTATAGCTTTAGTACCTAGTCTGTTGTGTCTGCGTTTTTTTTTCAGATTGTAATTTGGTGATAATCCGCAATATCTTCGTCTCTGAAACGGATTAATTCGTTGGTTACACCAGGCGAGTTGTACAATGATTCGTCAATACGGGTTCCCCTTATCAACATTTGCGGAAGCGAATATTGCTATTAATAGCCATTACCATTTCATGCAAATTTTTAGTCACAATCTATTATTTATTTCCGAGACAGTTTAGCGCTTTAATTATTTAGCCACCTGTAGAGATGAAAGCCAAGTTTATTTGCGCAGTTGCGTAATTTTCAGGTCATAAGTACTCGTACTTGCAAAAAAGGTCGTTTAAAATAATCAATTAATATTCATTACAAACGCATTATTGACGCCCCACGAACGCGAAGCTTTAATTTCTATTAAAATTAAAATTTGGTAGACTACAAGACTAATTAAGTTAACTAATTATAAAAATAATTATCCCACGGAACTGCACGAATCTTCTTCCAATGTAAAAATAACGTTGATACTGATTTGATATACATATTTCCTCACGGATATAAGGAAAACCATATTTTATTCCAATTTAAATAATTTTCGTTGAAATGTCAGCTCACTGAGTAACTTAATAGTAAAGAAACATCTGTACATAATATTACATTAGGAGGTCAATTTATTAATCTACAAAGTAATTAATTTATTATTTCATAATTTCATATTGTATTTAGCGTTGACATAGTAATGCATACTGCCAAGATTTTATCTTTCAAGCACGTATAATATTATAAAATCACTACACAAATTAACATCTTTAATAGGTTATTCATATATATGTTTAGCTTGGGGCTTAATGTGTTATACTAATCTGTTTAACGTATTTGTCTTCTGTAATATCTGCCAAGGTAAACACGAACTCGTTTGCCTACCATTCGGCACTTTCATTGACATTTTTTACAGTGATGTCTTCTGAATACTTAATTTGTTGTTCATTTTCATCGCGTTTGTATTCTGACCTCCTTAATAAATGTAATAATTTTAATTGTCACCAAAAGTTATTTTATGTCTTCCTTATGATTACCGGAATACCGTCGCTTGAGTTTGTCTAATAATATCCAAATTATTATCATATTATTGGGCCAATGGTTCCATTGCTTCTGATTTTCACATTAAAATTTTCGCATAAATTGTTATTATCTCTGTATCTACCCACTTTCCCATTTAGAATTCGAATTGCATTTTTTACACCAGCTAAATTAATGATTTATATCTGTCGTGCCAGACAGAGAAGGTAACAAAGAGCTATTTAAAGCAGATAAAGTTTATGACTATTGTAACATGGTCAATAAACAGCCGGCGTCGTTATAATTGCATTAATAATTGATAGCCCCAGGAAGAATTATTGTTCCTATATAGGTGGCGGTTTGTCCTTTGATAAAATATAAACAATGAAGTAGGTAGATTATACCAAGATCAATCGAAAAATCATTTAAAATATTGCGAAACACAGTGTTTACAATTTATGATATAGAACGCCCGGTTACTTACCAATTTATTTCTCTTTGAAGACATATTTATCCAATTCAGCTTCATGGCGTTTTGTGAGCGGATTCGTGGAAAATATAAAGTAGATCTCAATATTATATAAGATATGGTATATTGAAATTATATTCTTACTAACCTATCGTTTTACTTACCTATACAAATTGCATCCGCGATTGAAGTTTGTGTAGTTTCTTATGTAATATTGCATCCCGGATACGAACGATGTTTTCTCAAGGCGCTTCAGATGGGTGCCAGAAACATTCAAAGGAGAATAATGTAAAACAAATATTCTGGAATATTTGGTTTCCAAATGCATGCGTTGAAATATTTATCGTATATTTTATTAGAGAGGAGTATTTCCGTCGAGGGAATTTACGTAATCGTCAATTCGTAACACTTCTATAAGTAAGAACGCAAGAACCTCCTTTAGAATTTGATGAAGTTTTTCTTCGTGTTGAAATTTACGTCAGGTTCCGAAAATTTCGTTTCAACTACATATCGATGTTAAATCAATAATTCATGCAACTTTTATATCTTTAGTAAAATTATTTTAATGTGTAAATAATGTATTAACGTAATAATAGGTAAGATATAATATTTGAACTATTAGATAACTTCTTATCATGTGCTTATTTGATATCTCAGTTTTCTGTATCGGTAAATCGAATTCAAATAACCTAATCGTAATTCGAGATAGGTAGGTACTCTGCAGTAACCTTTCTTTACGTCGGTTAAATTGATTTTACTTGTCAATTAACTGAATGTGTGAATAATGCGATAAGAATTGTTTATTTTTCCAATCTAGATTGTTCTACAAACTGTTATAGGTGATTCGTCACTACGAAAACTGGCCAAAACGATTAGATAATATTGAAAAACATAATTAATGTATTGATATTATAGATTCCTTACAAGTAAATTATTATTTAACCTGGTGCAAACTGCACATGGTTGTCGTGAGTAATCTATCTCAGCGTTATTCAAGCGTGATTATCCGAGAGATTAACAAAACCAATGTAATTTTAGAACAATTGATATTTACCGCGAATAAAATTGTACTATTTTGTCACGAATAATAAAATGTCTGATTCATTTGTTTCCTCGTGTAGAAAATTAGCCACACAAAACACTTCAAAAGGCTCTTATAATTACCCTGGTTAAATATGTTATAACAAAACAAAGAAAACTCGTCTGCAATATTAATCCTTGAACGGGGGGGTTAAAAAACTAATTTCTTGGAGGGGTACGCAAACAAAAGAAGTTGGACGGCATTCCACTTCTATGTCCATTGTAAGCACTCCCCTTTTCTTATAAACGAAGCATGTATCAGAAAGAGTAGTTATGGTGAAGTTATTAGCGACAGGACCATAAGTAACGCTGTCTAGACGCTCCTTGATTACAGGAACAAAATTTTCAGAATTATTTTTTCTACTTTCTAATTTTTGAAAATGTAAATTATCAAGATCAATGATATAAAATTGAGTGTGACTCAATTAGCAATTTAAAATATACGATAACAATGAACCAGGAAGGATTTTTCCTAAATAATGTCGACCTTGAGGATTTAATTTCGCATAATCGATCATCCTTTTTTGAAATGTGACAAATTGATTTTAATTCAACAGTAATTATTGTGTCATTGTGAACTTTGAACGAATTGTCAACGCACTTGTGTTTTTGGCAATATTGGCAGGAATTCAATAAATCGTAATTAAGTATTTATTGTAGATGATTGAGATTAAATTTTGCATGTTGACATTATCAGATAAATTCTCGCAAAATTGTTACAAAATACATGATTAAATCGCTTTTGTACTTGACCCAAAGATATTTCACGACAGTGATGCACAACATTTTTAACAGCAGATTAAATTTATCCGTTTTTAAATAATTTAGAGGTTGCAAAGGTTACAAATTTTTTTAATTGCTTCAGAAGCTTTCTGGTATGACGGTTCCGGGGAGAACTAATACTAACTCAAAGTAATTTAGAGAAATTATGTTAAAATTATTTGATATACTCGGTCTCGACTTCGAAGTCGAAACAGCTGTTACGCCAAAAGCATTATGCAAACCAGCAGAAGTTTTAGTTTCGCTTTGATACATTTTCTGTACCATTCTGTTTACTAGGCACTCTAGGCAGGTGTTTTTGAGTGCACTTCTATTATCAGCCTGTGCCAAATTTCGTACCTACCTCACGAATTATTGTGAGTCCTATTGAATAGTTGGCACAAATGACGTAATGATGATGCCTCCGTGATTGGCATACTCATCAACACACTATCAGCCACCATTGATTGGGAGGCAATTGCCCTGATAGTGCGTCATTTCACATTAGTGATCAACGGAAAAGACCCTGTCGTTGCCCTATCGAACTACGTAGGCATTATATATCACATGCCTATCAATTAATTAATTGATTCAATTTAAAGAAATCTATATGCATATTTACGATTTAATTCTACATTACAAGAACAAGTTTTTCCTAGTTACACTTTTTATAATTTAACACTCGATAAATGTGGAACTATGCGTTTAAAATTTTAACAATTACGTATTTTAAATCTACATAGATCACGATGAAAATGATATTATGAGCTGAAGATGGATTGACTTGGATATTCCAGACGGATAATTTCGTTGAGTTTTTACTGATTCACACACAGTTTTTTTTGCTATTTTTTAATACTTTTGTTTGTATGTTGATATCTTAATATACATATTTAGCCAATTTGTAATAAATATATTTCTTTATGTAAGGAACTTGATAAACATGTCATGTCTTTGTCATAATATTTTATGTAGGTGTAGGTAGTTAAATTTCTATAAACTATAAGAATAATGCGATTCATTTTACTGAATAGATTTTAAAAAATTGCGGTTTTAAATATAATACATCCTTGTTTAGTTGCTTCATCACTATTTTTTCCGTTTACAGTATTGTATTTCCGGTTTCATCATAAAGTAATGACTTCTATTTTTTATTTGTCATAATACTGAAGTATCCATCCATAAAATTCATCAAACTTCACCTAATCTAGAAGGAATTTGTGCGATAAAGAAATTGACACATATCTTTAAAATGAACATTCTTGTGTTTAATCGATGTACTCAGTCACAAACAAGAATGACTCTTGTATACTTGAAGATTTTTTTCTTATAATTGGTTTACGGACTATTTACCGTTCAATAAACATAATCAATCGGGGGTTAAATAGTCCCACTGGCTGAGAACAGATAAAAATAAATCATAGACAAAAAGGATATGTAGTACGTACCTACACATGAATAAAAGCATTAACCCGTCAAACTCGCAACAAGGTTTTGAGGTAGTCAATATTCAAATGCTTTAAATCAGTGTAAAAAATTCAAGTTTCCCTGTGGAAATAATGCTGTTGAATAATGAAATAATATATGTTGTAAGGTATTACATATTTAAGGTTCTGATTTGTAAAGCAAGAGAGCTTTTGATAAAGGCTTTTCACTTTACAGTGTCTACACCATTTTTAAAGTTCGTTTCTCGTCCAAGGCAACCCAGGACATTGAATTGAATTGTGTGGCAATTTCAGAACCCTTAAATAACTGAGGGCCAGACGGCCTTGAATGAAGGCCAGTGATAACAATAAATTAATTCCTTACTGCCAGTGCATGCAAGTGTTATCTACATTTAATAAAGTATCATAAGACAATGTATGTTCGTGCGTTCTAGGTCATTTTATTAAAGGTAAAAACGATATGCAAAAATGGTCGTTTTGTGATCAATGTCTTTTTAATTATGTTTTTAACCCTCTTCAGCGTTGGTAGTTTCTCATAACTTTTGACCCAAATTCACAGAACGTATTAGGTATGTGTTAGAAACTTAGTCTGAAAACATCACCAATCATGACTAAACCCAGAAAATAGTGAATAGGTACATAACACATATTTACACAAAAATCGGAATCATTAAATCTGAATGCAATGAAAAGGAAAATTAACGTTTTCCATAAAAACATCCAACAACTGACATTACAAAGTGTAAAACAAAATATTTGTTTCTTCAATCTTCGAAAAATTACTTTGTGGCATAATTTAATTAAAATAATTATTATTCTGCAGTTGTAAAATACGTAATTGATAATAACGTTATCTGAATGAATCAAGATAAAAATATAGTCACGAGGACATGACACATGTATGTTCGAGACTTGAGGAGCCATCAGCTGAGCGAGGTTAGGAATGTGGACAATTGACATTATCAGCCTCCATTTTTACTGCCGTTATTTAGATAAAAAAAAGCTTCCTTCTGTCAATAATAAGTCATATTGCAGATATGCTTAATCAACTGATGACACCTGTGAAGGTTGTTAACCCAGTTATTAAAACAGTTACCTATTCAATCAGCTTTTTCTAATGGTAGCTCAGCTATCATAAGCTCCCCTAAGGCGATCAATAAGGCACTCCTGTCCCAGTATCTCCTCCCTTTTTGTTTTCGTGCCTGTATTTTGTTTCGTAAGTTTTGATTTGGCAGACCAACTGGACATCTTCCCTCTGGAACAGCCGTTCTGTTGGCATCTTAAGAATGCAAAATTGAGCCTTTTTAGTCTTCTTGGTAGTGCATATTATTATTGGAATATTTGTCTACTTATAACGTACTATGTTGTTCATTGTCCAAAAAACTCATGGCAATTTAAATCTATAAAAGTTGTTCGATGCCCTGCGCTTTTGAATTGTACAGAACATCACTCTTTCCCGTTGTGTGAATCCCGCCACCCCTAGAAAGTTTTATTTTGTTCCTATAGACAGATCAAGCGAAAAAATAATCAAATCAATATGTAATCAATCATAATCATAAGATTAGTGTTTTCACTGCTGCTCTGTAATCAGTAATTATGCTTTCTGTAACCACCATTTACTAGAAATTGTATTCTAGGTCATAAATAAATTCTTTAATCCTAGGTGATTACAACATCGCACACTGTTAAATTATACAGTCTACGTATTATAATTGTAGTCCGATAATATATTATATTTACTCTTTATCAAATTAGAAAAAACTCAAGGGACAAATCAGATACTTTGTCGACACTCCATTTTTGTAACGAGATTTGTTCGAAGACTTTATTACTTATAAACATTATTTACATATCTTGGAATCGCAGATTTTAATATCTAGTAATTTGGCAGAATAACAAATTTTGTACAAGCACGGGGTATCATTATTTTAAAATACAAATCGACATAATAAATAATTTAGGCGATTTTTGATGAAATTCGCGTTGAAGTCGTCACCCAAATTAGTAGCGTTTGAGCGGTAGGTGTGTAATTGAAGAAAACGTAATTTGGGGTAATTTCATCTGCGCAGAGATCAAAGATCATCCAATTTGTGAACTCTGTGAATTTCTCATTAATCAGACCTATATTTTAAGGGAATTAACCATTTTATTTGGAGCCCACTCTATTTGTACTTTGCATAGCTATATTTGTGCTGCATACTTTTTATGTAGATACTTATATATCCGAATTTATTGTAAACATCAAGGCAGTTAAAAAATATGTTCGTGATTTTGTTTTTTATGTTTATGACTTTGAGATTATTTTTATATTACACCCTAATAATTTTATAAACAACAATAAATTTACATTGTGGAAAAACCAAATACGAGCACAAACAAAACTTGTTTACAATTTACAGACAATGAGAATCTATTTATATTAATATTAATTTTGATTGTTGATTCAGAATTAAGACACCTATTTTATTTAGACACAATACACATTACCTACATTCCTGCGTTACTTTAAAATACATATACTACTTAAATCAAATTATTTTATAAGGAACCAAAGGCTGCCATCCGGCTTCGCCTGAGTTGGAACAATCTCTTTTCGAAATCTTTTTTCTTATTGGAATATTACATTACCTATGAAAACAAAAACCTCTTATTGGACGATAATTATACGGGCTGAACATAACAATTAACGAAATTACAGAAAAAAATATATGAAAATTTCTTAACGCCAGTTCTCACCACTTCTCAACACCTTTGTAGAGGTAAACAATCAGATTTCCCGTTTTAAAGTTAATATTACATGTTTGGACCATTTGCTACGACTTTCGTACAAAATATATTTAAAATTTGTCAACCGAGGCGGTACATAATTTATGATTTTTTTCCCGAGGCGTTATGTGCCATCGCTTGTCAAATAATGTCAACAGATGATATAATTAACAAATCTTATTATCTCCGCCTAGCGGGATAATCGCTTTAGATTAAAAACAGATCAATCACACTTAGTTTGGAGCGACTCAGCCAGATTGGAGGGGAGGAATCATATCGATAGCGATGGAGCACTAGTTCGGGATCAGTCAATCAGCAGCCGGAACAGACGGAAATATCAAGCAAGCTTTTGATTTTTCATCAGCTTCCGTGTTCAGTGCGGGAGATATTGGTTCAACAAACTGTCAGCACGCCAACAAAAAAACTTGGCAATTTGAAAATATTTATATTGTGGTCAAATCCATAGTTACTCTCAGTGAAAGACTACGATTCAGACCTGATCTGCCAGGTACTTCCCAACCTTCCTCTTCCATAACGTCTTCCCATCCCCACTCCTGTCATCCTCACACCATATTCTCAACTTCAGATAGCTGGGAGCAATTAGGATTCTTCATGATTCAAAATGATCTCATGTTATTGCTTTTTCTTTACGTGAGACCACCGATTCGGTGCCTCGTGAGTTAGGCGAGGTAAAGTGTTATTTGTTTTGTTTTTGTGAAGACTTTCAGTCAAGTCACCGGAACTTCGATCAAAACAAGCGATTTACATCTGCAACTTAAGTATGAATTATAAAGTCAGTTTGATGGATAAACGACGTAAACACATACATTATGTAGAGAAAAGAATCAAAACAACAATTACTGTTAAATATTTAAGCACTCTTGCGTGATGGATGACCAAATAAGAGCATCATTTCTGGTTTACTTTGTTCGGTAATTACTATCAAGATTGGAGACAAATCGCTATCCATTACTATCTAATAGCACAATAACGTGTTTCTTCATAACAAATTATCTTTGCTTTTTAGGAGCATGTGCGAACTCAGGTCTACATAAGCTTTATCACTTCAATGATTGTGAGGCAGATAAGAATCAAGATAACATAACTGATCAATGTCCTATTGTCATTTTCGTTTGTCTAGTTGTTGTGAAAATTACTCATAGATTGTGACACTTGAGAAATTGAATGGAAAATTTATGACGTTTTCTGTAACAAGCACTCCTCCGAGAATACATGGCTTTAATTTGTTTGTTTTTCCTTTATCAAAAAAGTCAAGGCCTTAAAACCAATTTCATCGATTCAATGCATAGAGTTATTTGTAATTTATTTAGTGAATTCCTCTGACCCTATCAATTCAACGACAACTCTAATTTTCCTATCAAATAGATGGGTTTGAAAGTTCACAACTTTTATCTGAGTGAATATTTATTTATATAAGGCTATACATACATGTACATAACAATACAATGACAGATGTTCAGTTTGATACTGCTGCAGAGATGAATAATAAAGATTATAATGCGGTAAATAAAGATAGGTAAATTAAATCAAAGATTAATAAAGCTGATTTGAATAATACGCAAATGAAGGAAGCAAAATACGTCAACAATTATTATAGTTCTTGGAACACCTTGGCCAAATCCAATTGGCCAGCCTTTCGCTCAATGTGAATGCTTTGCAGAGCTTAATCAATCTTTCTGTGGGGAATTAGAAGTGTGTGTTTTTGGTGTGGTGTCACGTGCTGTTTGTTGTCCTTAGGGGAACACCCAAGGTCAGCAGAGGTGGTTACCACGGTGACCTACAGTTGGGGAAGGTCACCGGCTGCCGCTCTCCCACCAGATAATCGAGACCTCGCGACTGGTGTGCGCTTTACTTCCGATTTAAGATGTTGTGCGAATTCGCGACAATTTGTATGCACCGATGATAAAATATCGTTAGGTGCTGTTACGATTTTAGTTAATTAATAATTACTTAATTAATTAATTACAGTCCTAAATACATCGTTTAAAGCCATTTCTTAGAAGATGAAGACAACCACTGACAACTTAATAAAATTCAAAATTCCATATTATTTTGACAAACAATTTGAAGCAAAAAGATTAATAATTTTGTAATCCACCGAAAATAATAAAAAACGAATAGTCGGAATCTGATAATAAACCAAAGTTGTCAATTTTTTTAAACTTAAGTTGTTATCAATAATCCTGTAGAAATATGGACCGAATTCTGAGACCCTTTTCTTTTTTAATATAGAAATTTAAAAAAAAATAATAATGGAAAAACAATATGGCATCCATACACAAAATATTTAAAGATTTCGTAGCTCACGACGGAAACATTTCAAGTTTAAAATAGTTACATTGATCAGTAAATTGAACCCATTCAAAGCCGAACAAGTTTAACAACGCCAGCAATCATTGTTTGAGACTTTTGCTGCATTAAACAAAATAGATTTTCTGTTTCGTAGTTAAGATTTTCGACTCATCGAGTACATGCTCGTATTTTGATAGTTTCATCGATTTGCTGCATACTCCAGCTATGTTATCTTGATAGACTGACTTATTGTTCGTCAATAGGTTAGATTGGCAATATTTGAACAGTTATACCCGAGCAACTCCGGAACCTTGAACGGTCAAGTTCCGGTCCTGATGACGCGCACAGCTCCTGAACGAATGCATAAAGATACTAAACGTTACAATCCAAAGAGAAGAATATTATTTACCTGTCTGACCCTGGGCTGGCGTTTTATTTTATAAACAGATTCTGTCTTTACAGTGAGATGCAAATAAATTGTCAATTGATCATGAATGCTAAGTGGGTACCTACTTATCTTGCCGTTGACAAAAAATGTATTAGGTTGTAAGTAAGTACTTTGCGGAACTGAAATGATTTTTGGTAGCGTAATTATCAAATTTTAATGGATTTTGGTATTTTTGAACTATTTATTTATAAACATATGATTTTTAAATTGAAATCTATATTATGCAAATCACCTACTTTATATCGTTTTAAAAACACAAACGCACCTATGTAGTTTAGGGTACCTATATATAGTAGGTACGTAGGTACAACACAAAGAACATTAAAAAGATTACCTATACAGGTTAAAGGTACCTATTATATCTAAAATATAAAACATCACAAATGTATGTGTTTGCTGAACGGAAATATATATATGTGTGTGGTAGCAAACCTCTCAAACGGTGAGTTATAGCATCATGGATTTTGCCCAGTCCTCTGGAGTTTTCAACCTAAATACCTTTGTTCACCTCATATTAACATTTACATCGTGAGCTATGGTGTTTCAAATGAGTAAGCAAGTCTCCGGCGAAATGTCTTTTTGACCATTCTTTTCATTCAGTAAGCTTCGATAATAGTAAACAGTCAACATAGACTAATTTGCAATTGAATTATGAATCGAGAACTCGTGTTGTCTTTTGTATTTCATTGATCTCATGTCACAAACGTATTACCCAAGTATTTAAATAACGGCTAATCAATGTGTCAATGGCTAATAAGCTAAACTAGATATTATCTAGCTCTACGTTTTTTCTATGTCAAACATTATTAGTATTATTACAGTTCTTGATGTATTGCCACCGTCACATTTGAGAGGTTTTTCCTGTAAATGTTTACGTAACGTCTAATTCTAGCAATATTACTTAGAAAAAATAAGGATATATAATAATCAGGCTATGAATAAATAAGTCACATGTCTGAACCTGCAAAAAAACAAATGCATTTAAGACACCATTATGAAAATATGATTTAGGTTTTTCTAATTATCTACTCAGATAGATTTATAGATTATCTGCACGTGGAAAGCATCAATAAATAAAAATTTACGGCGTTTCTTCATTTTATTTCCATAGATACATAAAATATGCTGTAATGCAAAAGGTGTTGAATTTAAGAACTAAATTAAAAAAGTTATTTCTGTTTTCATGTCAAATCTTAAATTTTAAGACTTGGCTAGGGCGAAGTACCAAAAAAATAAACAACATGATAAGACTAATAAAGGGTTTTAGAAAAAGGTAAATTTAATTTAAACCAGCGTGACGTAAAAAAAATTGACCCCCAACTAACCGGGATGTAAATATGTAAATATTAAAACATGTTTTTTTTTAAAATTTCGATTAGGCTAGTTAGTTAATTGTTAGGACATATTCTTCCGGAGTCAATTGGAATTGTAATGATTGGGGTCAATACTCTATCAGCTAAATCTCGTGTCAATGCCATACATCGAGCAGATAAACTCGACCGGTAACCATTAGATTATGTATATAAATTAGCATAGATTACAAATGATATTGTCAATGTCCTCCGTGCTCCATTGCCGCGAGGGGAGTTGGTTGGCAACCAGACGCTGGGGTCTGTACCAGAATCACAACGAGTCCCAGACATTGTCTGATTACCACATCCTTTACTTATGCTCCATCATGTGACTCTGGCTATCAATTGCCAAATCATATGACCACTTTTCCATAAACATTGTTGTTGTCCTGCAAGTCTGAATGCGTCAACATTTGATTACAGACACCACCAAATCAATCTAATTCAATTTACCTATTACAAGAAGGACGTGGGTATGTAGTGTGAGTACTCAATCATGCTACATAATGCAATTTGCGATATTTCTGCAAATCTGTTTACAGTAGGTCAACTACTAAAGCTACTCTGTTACCAACGGAATATGCTTTCCCATTCTTGGTAACCTTGCAGGAGTGTGCTAAAGATTAAACTTTACCTTTTGCGATTTTATTTAAAGCCTGTTATAAAAAGTTGTCACAACCAAAAGGTAATATTTTATAGACGGTTTTCGAGGAAATAACTAGTATCATTCTTCTTAGGAATTCCTCTACCGCGGGACTCCTCTTGCCTTTCCAAAGTTTCATGTTTTGGACAAGATTCCTGCCATTTTAGCCACTGTTATATTTTGAAATCAACGCTCCATCTTTGGAATTTTTAATCACTGAAGATTACAATTTGAGGTTTTAATCGTTAAGCTATTCTAAAAATAAAAATAATAAAACAAACTTTTTCGTACCATTCCCATTTCTGTTCAGTCGTATATTTGAAAAAAATGGTGATGTGGGCTTAAAAATGTACAGTACTACCTACATAAATCATTCAAATATTTATATCGATTCGAAACCCTGGTTACATCACAATTTATATTACACATCAAAGAAAAATGACGCCTTCACTCCAAAATAATGTTTTATTAGTTTACTTTTAAAAGAAAGCGTTAGAAGAGGGACATAATGCAGGTGAAGTTAATGCAATTATGTGGGTGACAGTGCAAATTCAGGAATTACGTGGACAGTTATACCCACCTTGAACACATTGAAATATGCAGAGTTATTGCATATAATCTAATTACCACCTTAACTGAGGCACTGCAGGCCTTGCCTGGAAGAAGGCTTATCCACCGGCATTCGTAGCTCCGGCAACAAGTAATACCGATAAAGCCTAGCAAGTGCTGCTTGACAGATAATGGAATTCATTACCGCCGTAAGCCTTAACCTAACACTTTTATCGTTTCACTTGCAACGAATCGCTCAATATTTGTCACGAACCCGATAACTGGTGTCAGTTGATTTAATAATGAATGCATAACACGAGTTAACAGAGGAAAAATTAATACAATTTTATTTTTGTTGCAAAACACGTACTTTTTTGTCTTGGTCCACTCTTTGGATTGCTTCTTTTATAAAAATTAACTGTTAAAGTTAGTATAGGTATAAATTATAGACATAGTGTAAGTTTTGTAATCTACTTGAAATACAAGTTATTTGTTTATTATTTTTGCCATTGCTATGGTCAAACTGCCTGTTAAAAATAATAAAAAAGATCCAAGTGCTTTTTTTTTCGCCAATGACAACAGTTGTGGCAACAATGGTTACCATTGGCGACACTTTTTTCAGGCCGTCACTGACTGAAAAAAAATCTCCGGATGCCAGTGCCATGGTCAAACTGCCTGTTAAAAATAATAAAAAGATCCAAGCGCTTTTTTTTCGCCAATGGAAACAGTTGTGGCAACAATGGTTACCATTGGGGATGCTTTTTTCAGGCCGTCACTGGCTGAAAAAAATTCTCCGGAAGCTTTTTTCTTTCCAATGCAAACGGGGTATTCATGTGGAGGTTAGAGTTATAATCATTCTGATACATAATTAAATCTAAACGAGCCTCAATGAATTGTAAAAAGTGAGGTTCTAAATTGTCAATTATATAACGTAGATTCCATTGACGAGGTTCGATGGTCACCAAACAATTTAACGGACTTCTCAAGCCGCGTAACAACAAAATACATTACTTGTTGACAAATGCTAATAATATTAATTAAACTTTCTCAAGTGAGCGTTCATCTCGATACGCCGGACAATCCAATAAGTTAATGATACCAATAAAATCCAGTTTTAATATTACAAATTGATTTATAAGTGTTTGCCAGTTAAAAGATGCGCTTCATTTGTTCGCACCGTCTTGTGACTTGTGACAAATAACAATGCGTCAGAGTTCCTAGGCCAGATAGACCTGTTGTCAACTGTCAAGTACTTGATCTGACAGTAAATTGTTCCCCCGGCATGTCAATGAAAGTGAGTCAGACGGTACTTGCTTACTTCTTACAGGCTTACCCAGAAACCAGTTGAGGTGTTTACACTATTTACAAGATTAGACACAGTCTTAGGCACATGACCTCAGAACATATCGAGAAACCTTAGAGGAAAGGCCTTTGATGCGAACAACAAATAGACAAATTATGAAAAAAACATTATCAGTTTCATGATCAAATGCAGGAACAAAACATTAGAGTGCCCCTGGAACTGATATGCCTGATACAAAACAATGATGATAAATGATTAACAATAGTAATAATACAACTATTATACTTATTATCTATTAAGTGCATTTTCAGATAATTTTGATGGTAGGAAATATTTATTTTAATTAAAGCTAGACATAATGCTTTTGGTACCGACCTCTTGATTGCACAACAGAACAGTCTTGTTTTTTTTTTGTTACGTAATAGATGTTCGTTATATTCGTAGTCCTCCTCACTAGGAGATCCTGTGCTGAGGGGGACTAGGTTTTGGATAAGTTTTCAGCGACATCTATGGTTCGACTTCATGTTTAGGGTAAGGTTTTGCAGAAACTTCGACGACGATGTTTTAAATATGCTAGTGAGTTATTTTTTCGGTAGTTCCTTAAGCCAAGATTTAATGTCCTTAATGTAGTTATTTTTGGTTATAATTTGTTTGATTATAAGTGGGAGTTTGTTATAGGGTACATACATTAATTACGTGAGCTTTTTTAAAAAAAATTTAGACTCCCCCCCCCCCCTTGGTTAGATTAAGTAAGATTCAGTGGGACCCCACTCACGTGAGATTTTTTTCTTACTCTCGAAATAAATGTTTTTCATAATATCATTTTTTCAGCGGGCAAAATGGGATACTTCAAAAGTAGTGAAACAATTTATTTTTATGTTTTATTATCTCTATAATAATATATACTCCTTTAAAGTTGACGTGAGAATTTTTGCTCACGTCAAACTCATTTTTTGCTCACGTAATTAATGTATGCCCCCATATACCTTTGCTGCTAAAAATTCAGAACTTCTTTGTCCAAAGGTAGAGTTACACTTTGGTATATTTAATATCTCTGTTTGTTTGGCTCTGGTTTTATGAGTATGTGAGGTGTTTGCCTGTGAATCATTTTTGAAGTGATGTACCAGAATGTTTTTGGCATAGATTTTCTGTATACTTCGAACGTCAAACTGTTTAAAATTTTCTGTTGTTGACGTCCTTATGGGGACCTTTAGTATGGTCTTATGATGCAATTCTGAGTTATATTTAGTGTTTTGATGCTGCTGAGCCCCATCCTATTATTCCATATCCTATATACCTGTATTATTTTAGTAGATGTAGATACTAATGTTATAGGAAGAAGTAAATAAATTATTATTCTTTCAATATAAATAATAATTGTACAAGTTAGAAGAAAACCTCTTCGTGCATTCGACATTTAAATAAAACTTGATTTAGCTTCATGACTGACTTGAGATTTTCTACGGAAATCCTGTTTCTATTAGATTATAGGTAATTCTTTTTGCAAGCATGCAATTCCGTTGGTGATTAGTGATTATTTTACCATAGGATATTATTAATAGATCTGATAATAAGATACATGTTATAAGATAAGATATATATATATAGGTATGGCTGCGTTAATGTTTACTGTTTAATGCCATGTAAAAGCAACCATTAAATATCACTTATTCCTCCCATTCTTCACCGAGAAAAAATTATGTAATTTATTTTACTGCAATTTTTTTGTATAATTTTCCCAGAGATATTTTATTATTTTCTTGCAAGGCATTCTTTGTATACAAAACAAGAATGATGTAATATAAAAATATATTTTTTTATTACTGTACAAGTTTTTTGTTGTTTTTCTCGGGGTACAACGAACCCGATTCGTAAATACGCAGGTTGTAGCTTGAAATGCCTAGTTTGGGCGAAGAGAGATTTCTCTCCGATGTTGTTGGTTTTTCAGAGCTTTGAGTGCTGGTTTATAAAAAATGATTTATCAAAAGTCGTGAAAACATTTTATAAGGTTCTCGCTATGGAATCCGATTGTTATTTTTGTATTATCATTTAAATTATAGTCAGTTTTGAAAATATTCCAGATTTTCTAAAGGTAGATAATATCACAGTAAATAATAACATTTTTGTTTGATCTTTGATGATGTGTGTTATTAAATTGTGAAATTATTAACCCCGATACAGGCGAACCCTAGTGGGGTTAATAATTAATGCTAAACAATGTATTTTAATTGTAAAGAAATAATAAATAAATAAATAAAAATAAAATATATAATTATTAACTAATAAGGTCTCTGTCAGTAGTAGATGCGTATATAATTTTTTTTATTACTTTCCATTTAAGCTAAGTTCGTAAATGATTAGAGTTTATGTGGTAATTACAGTAAGTTATATATTGTATTTTTTAAAGCATACGAGGAATATGTATGTAGTATCGGGGTAGGGTGTTAATTTTCAATCTTAATTAAATAGTTTTTAAAATTAAGTCTTAGTGCAGTTGTTTGTTTTTGTTTTTACTTTGGTTGTCAACGAGCGTAAAGAGCTGAAAAGACGTATTTTTGTAATTTTTGATTTGAAATTGATTAAACGTAAACTTTAAAATAAATAACTATTCTTACTCATAAAAAAGATCACTACATGCATAAGAAGAATGCCACCGTTTTCACAGTCCTCTTCAGTAGGATTTCCTATAGCGGCCTGTGGTAGTTTTTGTCTATTGTTGTCAGTGAAGTAACTAAAACTAATCGGTGATTTCTTTTGTTTGTTCAGGTCCATCAACATGGGTGGAGAAGTTCCC
Source organism: Limnephilus auricula (assembly GCA_951813805.1). Taxonomy (NCBI): domain Eukaryota; kingdom Metazoa; phylum Arthropoda; class Insecta; order Trichoptera; family Limnephilidae; genus Limnephilus; species Limnephilus auricula. The sequence continues at coordinate 29,357,845 of OX638390.1, read as the reverse complement.
CGAGGCGAGCGGCTCCCGCCAGAGCCCAGTGGACATAGCCACCTCCACCACCATGTCCACTGCGCAGCTACTGCCGCTGCAGTGGACCTACTGCCCCATCCAGACCAGATCGCTGGTTAACCCGGGATACTGCTGGAAGGTCGAAGAGAATGGCAGGGGATCAGGTAAATAGAAGCGAGCTGTAATATAATGTTACTAGGGCCACTAAAGGAACCCCTTGTAGACCTATCCTCTAATAAACCTGCAGGCTGAAGGATTGTTAGGGGACCTAATCTTGTGATGATGATGACGATCAACCCAGTGCAGATGTAAACGTAGTAATCTCGATTTCGGACCAGTCCAAGCTTTTGTTTAAGTGTTTCATAGACACGTCACGGCTGTGTTCTGATATTTGTAACAAAATTTGGGTTTTTTGCTGATATATTTTCTTAATTTCTACATCGTTATAAAGTCGCATGGCCCGTCACATGAGTAACTTTTCATGAAGATATAAAGTGTACCAACTTCATGATTTTAACATAGCTTCACTTCCTGGCTTTGCCCAAGAATATAAATAATACGGGGTCTTGTATTTTTGACATAAATAAATATTCAATGTATTATGTTATAAAATAGCCTACATTTGAAGTAGATACTTCAGATGGCAAAAGCTGTGAGAATTTCTTGACGCCATGGGCTAATAGAATTTTTGCTTTGTATAATATATTTTAACAACTGCTTGTTTAAATTAGCTCTATAGAAACATACCTTACCGGTGTTTATAATTTGTTGCACTCATTTTATTGTCCTTCACCTTTGTCGTACACAGTTCATACGTATATGTTGGACTTCGCTTTCAATATCAAATTCTAAACAAACCTGTGTTTTTAATGTTAGTAACGCTATCTTAGAGAATTATGTTTTGTTTCTATAACCGCCTATAACTACGTATTTCAGATGACTTTAAAAGAAAAACTAACTTTACAGGTAAGGTTCAATGGCCATACCAATCTTGCAACACTTGTTGTTTTGCTAAGATGGAAAAACCAACGGTGATAGTTTGCTGAAAATACGCCTAACCTTACTTGACTTGTTGTTGTTTGTACTATATTTTATATTTAAGTAAGGTACCTACCTATGTAGTTAATGTTGTAAATATGTTGTTTTGGTTCAATTTTAAGAAGGTGAAAGGGAAAACCCCGTGATATTCGCAACGAATGGTTAGTCCAAAATTAATTGGCTTTAGCCAAAGAGAGACAGCAAGGCTAAAACCGGTTCAACCAATATTACTTTGCCAGTTAATTCTTGAAGAATGAATGAGAAGAATTTATCATCGTATGTGGCGCTCTCTATCGACGTCAAAACTAACTATTTCTTGAACCTCATTAGTGAACGTAATTCCCAGCTAGAACTAGGTAGACGCTTTCCGGTTTTTGTCTTTCCCTTGTCTAGACAGAAATGGCAATTTAATTTATAGACGAAGCTTACATAATTAATATCGTCATTCGATATCTCATTGCAATTTTGTCAACAGTTTGCAAGAATTGTTTTTGGCAAGAATTTCGATGATGTGATTTTGCACTTTGAATATGAAAAAAATAAATTATTATGCAATTTGCTTCGTTTGCAGTTGTTTTTTTTTTGTATTATTTACTACATACTTAAATGCATTATTTATTAAAAATATATTTATAGGAAAGGGTGGTAATTTTTTAGCTACGTAACGTGACTTTAAATTTTACATAAAATTTTAATATTTTAATTTCAGATCCTAAATGGATTAGGTATTCGATAAGAAATAGTAATAAACAACATAAGTCATAAAAAATGTCTGCAGGTTACGTGTGTGTTTATAAAAATTAAAGCACTATTAAGATGATTATCGATAAATTACCTGTCTCTAACGATGATTTTGATAATTTTAATAGGGATAAATTAAAATGGCTGATTACGAGGTATAAATTACCAAAACAATTTTTTTTTCTAAAGTTCAAAGTCGACATTTTACATAAATATAGATGGAAGGATTGTCAACAGTGTTTTGATAGGTAAGTATGTAAGATGAAAAAAGAGATTTAGGATTACAAATAACAGACTCTATTTTGGTTTTCTTGTTAATGTTTGCATTTGCCTATAAGATGGATTTGTCCGTTATTCGCGAGCTGAGCTTAGGTGTGTCACTGAAAATGTATGGAATCGAAAGAAAAAAAATCACCTTTATCATATTATTACGACATGAAAATGAACGAACGGTTCGTTAATTTATTAAAATGGTTCTCTCACAGAACTAACAATAAACTAAAATAATATTGACAGCTAGTCTAATATTTTTAGTTCATTTAAAAAATATATTATTATCGTCAGTGAAGACGCTTACAATGGATGATGCACTTCTAGCCTTTCCATCCTGTCGGTCGTTGATTTTCATTGTGAAAATTAAAAATAATGGTTGAAAAAAAAAAAAAATCGTAGGACAAATTGGTTTTGTTGGAAACGGAAAAGAACAAAAACTAATGGCCAACAATCTTATAAGATTCTTGTTAGAAGTCGATCCCAATGGAAACCGGGGTAAAAAGTAGCTCCTAACCCCAAAAAATTTAGAGCCCCTGCTGTACATAATCTCAACGAACTTGATACAGATTTGCCGGCAAAATAGCTGGATTTATAACGGCCAGGTTATCGCAGGTTATCAAGTGCAACAAATAACTCGTCGATCTATCAGGCAACTTGCAAATACGTCAATGGCGTGGATGCCTAGAGAACAAATGGTTAAAAAAAATATCAAAAAATATACAGATTTGCTTGAGGCGACAACCCCTTTTTTCTGGACATATTAAATTTATGGGTATATTAAAAATACACATCAACTATAATTAATGAATAAGATTTTATTATTATTGTTATTTTTTAAAATTATATTATAGGTAAACGAAACTTCGTGAGTTTTAAGACCAGTGGCAATGACAATTTCAAAAACACCCTTCTTCACCATGTTTATTAAAACTAGATGGGGCGCGATTGTTGCATCACTATTTAGATTTATCTTTACTATTATACGAATCGGTTTACATTATGAATAGGAATAAATGTGTTTTGCATACATTAAAGCTTTTCCTACATTTTCGGATGGAATTAAAACAAAATTATTAATTACGTTACAAAAAATATAAGCGCAAAGTACTAAAAAATTTGCTTTTTCGTTAGAAAAATATGAAGTTATTTGAAACAACTTTTTAAAAATACCCCTTTATAGCTAAGATTATTTTTGACTTTATTTATTGACTAACTTTTTTCGTTCTTGTAAAATTATTCGCACTCGGAGAAAAATGTTATTAAGAAAAACGATAATTTTAATAGTAAAAACGGGACTGAAGTTCTTACGAACAAATTAACAGTGTTTCAATGTTTATTCTTACATGTTCCCGTTAATAAACATTGAAACCCTTAAAAAATTAACAGTGTTTCAATGTTTATTCTTACATGTTCCCGTCAATAAACATTAAAACCCTGTTAATTTGTTCGTAAGAACTTCAGTCCCGTTTTTAACCGTTTTTACTATTAAATGATCGTTTTTTCGAATAACATTTTTCTCCGTGCAGATTTCAAGGGTAACGCTGTTCTTCCATGGAGCTACGTTCAAGCGACGCGATCGCCGCTCGTCTGTATTTTCCATACAATTATTAGTGTTTGAAAACGCCACTAGGCGCTACACTAGCAAAATAGTATGACAGGTAGCGGTAGCGTCGCTTGTAAGTAGCTACGTGAACGATGGGCGTAAGAAGTCGAACAAGTCTGGCGTTTATATTCGTTTTAAGTTAAAAGTTTCACAAACCCTTACCTAGCATCAGTTCTAAATAGTTCTCAAAAAAAGATTTTGAAAAAGTTCAGCGGATTATTCCGGTAACATGTTTTTGATGCATTTTGTTAGATACCTACCCAGTTAAATTTACAATTGTCAAGGAAAATTAAGTTAAGGAATGCCTATATACTTTACTTACCTTATCTGTCAGTTTTAACTGGTTATGTTTCAGATAAAACTAGCTTATAGGCACTGTTGACTTTATTCACAGCAAATGGTTTTATGATGCTTTGTGCACATTTATGTCAAAGCCTGATAGTGGCCTGATATTATGATAAGACACAAACAAGTGTTGTTATTTAGAACGTCTTGTACGACGCTTTCGCTCTAACAAAATATATATACATTTTAAGGAAAATATAAAATAATGAATTTTCGAACGTGAGGTTACGTGTACCCAAAGATTGTTCTAAATTTAATTAATTTCTTATTAATGTTTTCGTACACTAAATATAAACTGCAAAATATAATATTATTAATTGAAAAGGGCTCACACTTGCTGTCATGCATTAAATTAATAATATAGAATTGTTTCCATAATAAATATAAGTGTGAGGGAAATTCTAGTAAGATAAGTATAAAATAAATTCAGAGTAGGTACTAGCTAACTAGCCTAGTCATTTGGAATTAGATTGTAGTTACAGATTACTTTTTTAGATACTATTTGATTCTAATAGAGAAATCGTTTTGACTCGTAATATTTTTAGCACAACTGTCTTGGCATACACACTGCTTCATTCATATTCATAAAACGTCTTGTACATTCTCTTATGTTATTCCGACTCTTGGCATCACCAGGATTTGGTTCAATTGATCATGCCGTTTCTTCTTCCGGCTTTTCGGACTCTTTCTACCATCCACTTCCGCGTTACATAAAATAGTCTAATTTCTCGCCGTGTTCATGACCCACCTGCTTGTTAAATATGCACTTACATAATTTTCTATTGTGAACAATGAATACTTGGAGCAGGTGGATGAGTTTGTGTATTTAGGTAGTATGTTTACGAGAGATGGGAAGGCTGATAGAGATATTGAAAGAAGGGTAAATGCAGGTAACTCCATTGATGGAGGACTGAATGCCGTTAGCGCTATCAAAAAGCTGTCCAAAGAAGCGAAGCTAGCAGTCCACAATGGAGTGCTTGTACCTACCCTGATGTATGGCAGTGAGGCATGGAACTGGCAGAGGAAGGTGAAAGTAGACTCAATGCTGTAGAAATGAGATCCCTGAGGCCATGTGTGGTAAAACCATGTACGATCGTGTGAGAAATGTGGAGATTCGAAAAGAATGCAAGGCTGATGTAAGCGTAATGAGTAAAATTAAGAAAGGAACCCTCAGATGGTTTGGGCATGTAGAGCGAATGAACGAAGAAAGGAGCGTAAGGAGAATATATGATGCAAGTGTGAATGGTATAAGAAGTAGGGGACGTCCGAGGAAGACGTGGCACAATCATGTGAATCAGATACTTGAATCGGGCCATGTCAAGAGTTAGAAAAATCGAAGAGTATGTATGAGACGATGTATGAATGTGAATGAGGCAAAGAGTATGTGCCAAGACCGAGGTGTTTGGCGGTCCGTCCTCTGCCTACCCCTGCGGGGAAACGGCGTGATGGTTAGTTAGTTATAATTTTCTGGATTCTTCATTTGTAATACTGATAACAGTGATAACTGATGAGGTATTTTCACAAACTATGAATACCGTTAAAAATGTGTGAAAGATTGAAAGTTTTTTTTCGGATTCTGATCATTGTGATAAAAATGTGTAATTTAAATATTTTCATCCATAATTACTGATTAAAAAAAAACCTGACATCCCGAATCGGTTCCAACTGGCTCCGTCACTATGACATAGAACCGCCATTGGTTGGTAAGAGGGCTGTCATCGACGATGCCCGGCGTTACGTCAACACTTGGCGGCATTTTGGCGGCAAATCGAAAATGGCACATTTTAAATCGTCGTAGAAAGTATATTTGTAAACATAAAAATAAAATACACATACCTTCATTACCTACCGCAATTTTTTTAAAAGATTAAATAACAGTGCCTCACTGCCATACAAAAGCATTCCATGAAAACTTATTTTTCATTGATATCTAAGTATTTGGTATGATATCTATGTAATGTAGGTAAGTACTAATGCCACATTCTTAAGCAATTGCATTAAATTATCTTTGAATTAGTAATCTATATTATTGCATTACAACTTATCAACATGGCTATACAGATTCTTCGATATATACTCGATATTATCAGATAATAAATAATAATAATACTGACATCAACATCTTAACTTATATGAATTCTGATAGCGGAACACATTGTAGGACACGAGGAGGCCGATAATGGTAATATTTGAATAGAAGCCATTCAAGTTAATACCAGAATGTATTTAATCAGTTTGGTGGCTGTGCCCTTACAAATACTTCCATTTTGTTATCACACTGTAACGTGCTGCTTTATATCACACAAAATCTTAGTCGATAGTAGGTGTTGCTAGTTGATTTTTAATGATAAAATATCGATAAAAAAATTGCTTCCAAATTCTACTATTCAATTTTTCTTATCTGATTTATAAAAAATTAAAAATTATTTTCATGTTTTATCTCAACCCTTTTGTTTGTTTGTACGTTCCGTTTCCATTTCAATGTGGTGGCCGTTGTAGTCGTTCAGTAAAGATATATATTTTTAAATGAGGAATCGTCGTTTTTGATTTCTTTTTCGCATTTTCAATATAATGGCACCTATCTGCCAGAAGATTTTTTTAAATCAGGATCATCATTGAGATAGTGGCAGTTTTAGACAACTTGCATAATTTGTTATTTGAAATAAAAAAAGTTCATCTTGTTATCAGAAATTCAAATTTAGCATTATCATCTATCTATTCACAGTTGTTTTTCAGAAATTCAAATGCAACATTGTCATCATCCGGCGCCATTTTGTTTTTTGACATTTGAAAGGTTCCCGTTGAACGCCGATTCTAGGCGCTTTTCAGCTTTCTATCAAATGTTAATAATCTGACAAGCTTAACAACATGAGAGTTGTCCTTTTATGCTCATCACAATTTGTTCAAAAGCTCAAACGAACTTAGAATCGGCATTTATCGGAAACCTTTCAACTGTCAAAAAAACAAAATGGCGCTGAATAACCATTTGATGGTTTTGTCACACGTGAATTTCTACGAACAACTCAGTACGTCTCAAAATCTAGATCTGAATGTCTGTATGTTTTTTTTTTGCGATTTACATAAAAATAAAAGTGATTAGGTACCTCTGCAATTTCAAAGACGATATCATGTCCTTAGATCGTTACGTTCAAAACAATTATTATGAACCTACTTGACCGTCGTATCTTGCATCGCAAAATTGATAGGAAGATGATTGAATTCCTGATATTATCGATGAGAATCAGCTCCTTCGTAGGAACAATCATAGTACTTCAGCAAATACCAACTGATCAAAAATCGACCTTCATTGACAGCTGTAGTATTATTGTCAGTATTGAACCAACTAAACAATTTCAGTCCATAATTAAATATTATGTTCTTAAACTGATACCGACACATTTACTCCGTTTTATAGTTGTGTTTATAATTCGCGATAATATTTAAGCAGATTAAATTATGCACCGCTCGCTTTTCGATGTGAAACACACATCTCCTTTATTATTTATGTATTTATTCTAGTAAGTAATCAAATTATGTAAAATGATTATTCATGTATAAAGATAGACCAATATAAACTAATGTTAGTTGTCAGGCAATGTGGCTACAAGTAACGTGTCGTTGAAAACATTGAAGATGTCATTTTTAACCCCTCAGCCCTCGGGCATATTCTTTCAGAAGGTTTAAATAATTCCGCTTTGCAATTTAATCCAAATAAATGGAATATTTCTAACGTATCCGAAAACTAAAAACAGTTTTTAAAGGTAATGAAATACCCCTTCAAATTCTATTTATTATTAGAGATAAACATGTAATTTTTTAAATATATATTTTTTTAGTGCAAACATAAAAAAGTTTTAAAAATTACTCGTCTTACGTGTTTTCGAACTAAAATTACTGACAACGGAAAAAAAATCAAAATCAGTTACATGTTTTATTAAGGTCGCTGTAAACGATCAAATATGTTTGTCAAATTTTACGTTTGCTCAAACGAAGTTTGTTCTTCGAAGTTTGAACGTCTGTGGCACAGACTTATGAATATTGAGTCTGTGGCCTTTTTTACGAGAAAACGTAAAATTTGACAAACAAATTAGATCGTTAATTTGTTAAATTAAATAAAAATAATTAATTAAATATAAATTGATATAAATAATAGATTAAATTATTACATTTTTATCGTAAATTTGTCAAATTACAAACGTTATTAAAATTAATTAATAAAAAAATCACAAAGTTTCATAACTTTTTCAAATTTCGATCATAAACTTTGATTTCATAAAGGTGTGCATTTGAATTATTTTATTGTTACCTTTTAGATTTTTTTTTTTCATTTTTTAAAATTATTTATTGAAAGAATAATTTAATACATAGTATCAACAAACAAGTCCTGCTAAACCAATGCAATTGGCTTGTCAACAGGTGCTTTTATTTTACTTACATACACATTTTTTTTAAAAATACATCTTATATCTACAGATTCAACATTTTTTCATATATATTAAAATAAATATTTTTTACCGATAGCCAATTTTTCACCACATATTTAACCTTATTCAAAGAATTACATTGCTTTATAGTGTCAGGTAATAAATTAAATATCTTCGGTATGTTGTATTCAAAATATATTTGAATATAAAGCGTGGTGTTTTCTCTATCTAACACCGTTTATATCATATTTCTCACTATGATAGTAAGGGAGACACGAGAATATCTATGAGACCCATACGAGTTTAGCGAACAAATTAGCCTGATGGGTAAAGCTATTAAAAATTAAAATTCTTCAAGAGCAATGTGTCGACGTTGTTAATGAATACTGGATCAAGTTTTTTTATGACTGGAAATAATGTAAACACAATGATGAAGAATTTGTAAGTGCGAAGTTTTCTTATTCACATTGCTATAGTGTTGATTAAAAATATAAACACTGCCGATACATTCCACATTCTTCAGTATATTGTTTGCATTTCATAAATATTTATAAATCAGCTCACAAAGCGTTTCCTTGATATAGTATTAAGTTAAGAAAAATAATTTTCCAAATTAATACTTAGCACGCGCGTAAAAAAATTTATACTCAATAGGGTATTTTCACAATCGAGGGATTCTGTTGAAAATGTATGGAATATTTAAAGATAATTTTTCTGATTTTAATCACCGTTTTAAAAATGTTTGTTTTTTACGTTTTCATTCCAATTTATTCATTTTAAAAACGCTCAAAAATCTACGTAACCAAAATGGCCCGTGATTGCCAACGACGCTTCGTACGCATGTCACCAAACAAACAAAGTCGAACTGTCGGAAATTTTTCAAGAACGAGCAACTCTTCTGACGTCACACATCGAAAATGCCGTTTTGGCGGGATCACAAAATGGGTAACTTAGACTCGCTGTAGAAAATGTATTCGTCAACATAAAAATAAAATAAAAATGGCATAATAATCGTAATTTTTTTGCTTAATTTTTTAAAGTAATAAACAAAAATCGTGGAAATACCCTATTGATAGAAAGTAAGAAACTGGAGACGTCTAATTTCCATTCGTTCCTTTGTCGATTATCAATTATTCAACACTGCATATTAAAATTTTACTCAAAAGTGCAATAAACAAATAATTAAATTCCATCAACGTAGCTAAATGACTTAGTAAAAAAATAATTATTAATGTGACGTTTAATCTACCAATTAAACGTCATATCTGTAGAAAAATGAATGATGCGTCTCACAACGTCACTTATTGCAGAGCTATTTCAGTATTCGTGTAATATTTCAATTTCAAAGCGGTGTTAATGTTAATCCTTGAATTAAATACTGAACAATGTCCCAATGATAAGATTAGATATTTTTAGATAAAATGCAATATATTTTTACTTCATCTTCGTCGCTAAAACCTTTATGTTTGAATGTCTCAACCCCCATCACATTTGATGGCCGACCATAATGAATGTTTGACATTATAATGGTTTAAACGCCGATCTTCGTCCCGTTTCAGCTTTTGATTAAATTATTATTTTTTTTGATTCATCAATTTTGATATGCTTGGCAACATATATGTGAGTTAGTTTGAAATACCCAACGACTTACTTTATCCAGTGATTCCGGACAATATTTGAAGTTAAAAATGTACATAATTATGATGTTTTTCTTGTTTTCAACTAAAAAAAAACGAAAAAAACAGTAAAATGTTGGACAGTTAGGTTAGGGATGAGGGGGGTTGGGCGATTTAAATTCAACTTTTTTTATTTAAAAAAATATGTTTTACATGATACCTACATTTTAATAATTTTACATCTCTCAGAGTTATTTACTACTCTTCCATTGAAAGCATTTGCTTGTGTATGGAAGCGGAGTGTACATAAATTCAGTTATTAGTTAGTACTTAAATAATTCATTTTACATGTATATTTGTGTGTTGTCGCAAGTACATATTGTGTGATGAAAAATAATAAAGATATACAATAAATTTAATGTAGTAGTAAAGTGACATTTATATTTAGTGTGTCATGATGACTAAGAAAATCAATAAAAATAATATAAATGTTATGTTAATATTTTGAAAAACAGAAAGAATGTTATGGAGAATACAGGATATTTGAAAGAATTAATTTAGGTAGCTGTAGTTTTTTTTTTAAATGTTTTTTGACAAAGAATATTTGGGTTTTATCATTAATTTTTCTGATTTCTTCCGGTAGTCGATTGTGCAAAAAGGTATTGTGCAAAAGTAGTATTTACTTTTGGGCATATAAGAGTTCGGTTTTCAGTGAAAAATTGATATTTGTCTTTTTCTTTTATAATTTGAATTAATGAATTTTTAATATATAAATCTTTAAATGTAGGTACTTGAAATTCTTCAATTATTGTCCTTTGCACAATTTCTATTTACACCATATATTTATAATGTCAGGAATCACTGGTTAAAGTAAGTCAAGCACATTCCCTTGTGTAGAGGGCTTTTCAGTAGTAGGCTGTCGTGCTCGGACATTATGAAATAAAAGAACTTAGGTACATTGATAATGCTTTTGGATGCTGAAACGCCTGTCTCGCTAAACAATATTCCAAGTGTCTCAAAGTACAACTGTCACAAGTTCCCATTTTTTATGTATGAGTTACTCAAATCACAACATAAAGCTGCAGATTTTGTAGGTTAGGTAAAAGTAATATGTTTGTAATCCGTTTAACCATCAATAACTTATTGTTTCAGAATTGCGAGGCGGTCCCCTGGGAGCCGTGTACCGGCTGGCACAGTTCCATTGTCACTGGGGCTGCTCCGATGGGCGCGGATCCGAGCACACAGTGGACGGCAAGGCCTACTCCGCCGAGCTGCATCTGGTGCACTGGAACTGCACCAAGTACGCCTCCCTGGATGAGGCGGGCGGACAGCCCGACGGGCTCGCCGTGCTCGGAGTATTCTTGAAGGTAATAACTTATTTAATGTACTTAGATACTTCTGCAGACTTATGCGCTCCTGCAGGAGTGAACGTTGCAAGATACGCAACCGCCCCGCGATCAAGGAGCCTACAGCGATGGTATATAGCCTCCGATAGTAGAGAAAATCAAACGAGGATACATTGGATTGATGCATATTGATGATGCATAACTTTGATGATTGATGCATAACTTTAAAAAACCCATAAGGTCAAAATAATAATAAATACCAGTTTCTTTCATTGTGATTGTCTTCGAACGTTATTGGAGTCTTTAGATGCCTTCCCTGAATAAATCTGGTAATTTGGAGATGATAAATTCGTCAAACCAATTGTCAAGTAGCGTCATGTGGCGTCGTTATGAAAGGGATCTACCATAGCAAAAACCGGAAAATGTGAATATTTGATGAAACAAGCTTAGGAGAATTACTTGGATATGGATAACTCTCCAAGCGAGCTATCAAATAGCCGCTTTTGTAATGTTGAAAATATCCCCGAAAAATGAACAGATAGTTCTAGCGGCCCACTAAAAATTTACATACTTATAATACCTGTGTTGAAGATCGTATTTCTTGTTATCGTCACTCTAAGGCTAGCTTTACACTTGTAAGTTTTTTCGTAAATTTATGACTTCTGGCCAATGGGCACATTGCATTTTGAAAATCCAATGTGCCCATTGGCCAGAAGTTGTAAACTTACGATAAAACTGACAAGTGTAAAGCTAGCCTTATAGCAAACAAAATGAGTGCGTCTATCCCTTACGCGGTTGAAATAAAACTTATTTGACTGTTGTGGCAGGTATTACTATTCTAGCGAGAACCATTTAAAAATAAAAACAAATACAGATGGCAATAATTGTACCGATTTACGAACGTCATTTCCGTTTAAGAAAACAGACTTCACTTTTCGGCCCATACAAAAAGGACGCCCGGGAAAAAAACACTTTTCTCCATCGAAAATTGCACGAAATGAATATATTTTTTTTATACTGCCTTTTAGAAGGTAAAAGCTATGTCGTTAGCTTTTTGAATTTTCGATGCGTTTCGTATTAACGTAAACATTCACTGTCAAACATGTATAATTTATCGGGAAATATCACTTAAGGAAAAGGTGCTGCTAACTTAATTCTCATAAAGAATTACAAAATTATCAAAACATACCGACATAGCTTATTCTTTCGAGAACATATTTTTGTTTTTATATTACAATTTCGTGGAAGTTTGGGTGTAGAAAATGTTTTCTCCCGAAACTCTTTTTCGTGCGATTTCTATAGGTAGCGTTGTCTCATAGCGTTGTCTCATTCGCACATTTCGCATTCGCATGTATTGTAAGTGTGCGTGAGCTTATTGTGAGCGGGACAGAATGACAGACGCGAGTGTTCCGCGTGTGGTTCAAAGTCTAGCCTCTTAAAAACGTTCGGTCAGATAATAATAATATTATGCATCAATTATTATTGTTGTATTCCATCAAATAATGTAATTTACATACCACAATTTCCGCCTTAGCTCAACCTTAGCTAAGCGGAACTAACATATCGGAGATCCTAAATCTTTAATTATGTGTTTATTATTCACCGGATATAAATATTATTATAATGAAGCAACGTAGTACGGGAATAATATTATAAGTACTAAACTAAACTCATACCTGTTATTGTACTTTTAACTATTATTAACTCTACGAATATTTAATATCTATTTTATGACCTGCACTTTTACAATTTGTACCTATAAGTAGATACAGTAAGTTCAAATAAAATTTCAGGATCGAACAAATTCTTTTAATTAAATGTATATCTTACTAATATTATAAACGCGAAAGTTTGTATGGATGTATGTATGTTTGTTACTCTTTAAACCGAAATTTAATGAATGGATTTTAATGAGACTTTACAATAATATAGCTCATACATCAGAATAACATATAGGCTATAATTTATAAAGCTAGCTATTTATTTTCAATATATTGAAAATAATAATTATTGTTAAATAGAAAACGTCAAAATTTGAGAATGACATTTTGCAAAACAATGATTGTTAAATCAAAATTCTATTTTGGAAAATACTTAAATTAGTAATTTATTTGAAGTACTCGCCTAATACTTTGACTCGAATCAAGAATTATACATACCTATTTTAAATAAATAGGTTAAGAATTTTGGTATAAACGTAGATGGGACCTAGGAAAAGAAAATAGATTACTCCAAGTACTAATCCTACGCAGACGAAGTCTCGGGCAAAAGCTTGTTAAATTATATGTATTCATTATTCTCTTTTAAAATTTATCTTAATGATTTATGTTTCTCCGTACAAATAATTGAGATTTAAAATGTATTTAATATTTTGCAATTGTAATTTAGAAAGGTAATCTTTTGCTCTGGAAAATCGGAAAAAATTAAAAATAGACGGTTACTGCTTACTATGTATATAGGAATGTTCGTAGGCACTACATAGCCTACAAATCGTCACTCAAGTAGCTATGTGCTACTCACGTACGCACAGGAAACTTTATAATAGGTACTCGTTCATTGTTGTTAATAAATAAATAAGGAGTTGTTATGTATTTACGTTCGAGAGCGAATTAATTACATTTATCAAATATGTCATCAAACATAACCGTCGCGGTCGGTTAAAATAACATCGAAATACGCATGCATCTTTTAGCAATTTTCTTGTCAGATGAATTTATTGAATAGGAATTAATACTGCGTTTTAAGAGGATACCCGGCGGTGATTTTTCCATACAAACGTATTCCCTATTTATCTCTCTGGATTTTAACCCTAGAGAAAATATTGTTTTTGCATAAAATAGATATCAACTACTAGCGTGTCGGTACTTTTTGTTTTTTTTGATAAGTTACTTTTTATAGAAGTTATGACCTTCCAAAAATCAATAAAATTGACTGGTTTAAACGCCGTCAAAAGATGTTCAGTATACAAACCAGACAATGTTTTTTTAAAAAAAGCAAAACGTACAGACATAGAATAGTTTTTTCTTATGTAGTTGGTAAAAAAAAATTGAAAATCAGTCCACTTTTGGAGGAGAAAAGTGGGAAATACAAAACCTCCACTTTAGTTAGATGCCAGTGCATTGTCCCTTTCGCTCAATATCCGGTGGAATAAGAGCAACAGTGACAGCAATATTTTAGTAAAATCTATTTCTGCACCACCGGGTATCATCTTAATAAACGCATCAAAAAGTATACAATTTATTATAACAATAATCATACTTCTGTGATTATTGTGCATTATGTCATTTCCGGTTGCTTCGCTCCTTTCCCGTCTCGGTTCGTAAATGAATATGCAGCATTATATACTAGCGAAATGATTACAAAGGATAATCATAATCACAAATTAGAAAACTTTAAAATAAAGGCGGCTAATGGCTATTGACGGCAGTTTTAAAGATTTCAGAATTTAGGAAAGAGTTTAGCAGAAGATCCCTTAATTCTTATCCCGGCTGTGGCAATTTAAGATGATAGACTTCACTTTTCGGCCCATACAAAAAGGACGCCCGGGAAAAAACACTTTTCTACATCGAAAATTGCACAAAATGAATATATTTTTTTATACTGCCTTCTAGAGATTTTCGAATTTTCGATGCGTTTCACAAGTAGATACGATTTATCAAAAAATATTATTTAAGGAAAAAGTGCTGCTAACTCAACTCACATAAAGAATTATAAAAAGTTACCGACGTAGCTTCTTCTTTCTGAAAAATATATATATTTTTAAAATTTCAATTTCGTGAAAGTTTGAGTGTGTAGAAAAGTGTATTCTCCATAAACCCTTTTTCGAGCGATTTCTGTAGGTAAATTTGAGCGTTGTCTCATTCGCACATTTCGCATTCACATGTAGTGTAAGTGTGCTTGAGCTTATTGTGAGCGGGACAGAATGACAGACGCGGGAGTTCCGCGTGTGGTTCAAAGTCTAGCCTCTTAACAATAACTTCGGGTTTTCGGAAGTCGTGTCGGAAAGGAAAAGGGATATTTTTAATTCTCTCTGTTTTTAAACGAACGCGGTTAAATATTATATTATATTTTATAGGAGACTCTCGAGAACATTTTGTCCAACTAATCGAAAAATCTAATGAACTAACTGTATTTTAGTACTCTATACATTTGAATTATTTTGATGACTTCGTTCCATCCATAGGGTTTTATAGGTCGCTTATAATGTTTCTCTATGTATGAAACGTCACTGACTGAAAAATAATGGTAGGAGTGAGAAAAAAATCGAGATAACCATCACACTTCTCTCAAGAGGCTAGACAGAGAGAAAACACTGTTTCATTCACAGTCATACATCGTCCATACGAAGCCTTCGAAGGCTTCTCCGTCAACATTTATTATTTCGAATGAATCAGTAACCAAAAAGATTCTAAAAAAATCGGGTTGCTTTGGATATAATTCAACTTCTTCGTCTTAATTTTTTTTCAAATATTTTAATCAAAGTTTTTTAAGCAAAATCCCAAACATTCTATAAGCGATTAGTCAATGAGATTTTCCTTGTTGTCTGCCACCTTTCACCGTGCAGTTGTTTTTTCCCCATAGGAAATTAGGAACCGACTCGAGCAAAAAGAAAGCTACTTACGTCATAATATTATGTATGTCTTGTAATTGCTAATATTATGTGCATATAATATTCTGCAGGCGTCGCACACAATTAAACACATTTAGATTAAACACAATGAGATAATGTCTTCATCTCGAATGTTCGATTAATAGTTGTTATTTAATACTAAAGATTTTATTATTATCTGATCTAACCTAAGATGAATCAAATACTCAAATTACCATTATTTTTGAGCTTCGAAGTTTTATTATTTACATGAAAACATTTATTTTAATAATATTTTCTCTATCACTAATTTTTATTGGCGACTTGAAAGTTTTTGTTTCTGGCTGGAGTGAAAAACTTTATTGGAAAATTTCTCGATTTTAATAAGTAACAAAAACTAAGTTCAAACCGTTGATTGAAAAATCGCTGAAATTAATAACTTCATATACATAACCGACCAAAAATAATATATTGCTGTTTCTTGACCCCAGTTGATTCAGCCACGAGAGAGGATTAACGCGTTTCAACGATATATATTTCTTCAGTGTTTGAAAAATGTAAGAAAAACCGTAAACATCACTACGAAAATTATTTTGTGTTTTGGAACATTAATTATTTATTGTTGCAAGTAAAACAGCATTTTCTTTTGATACAAACCAAGAAAGTCGATTAATTGTATGATTCTCTAATGATATTTAAAAATTAATGTGATACTAGTACATAGTTATTACCCGGCTTCGCATGGGTTACACCATAATTTTGACTTTTTGAGAAATGTGAAATAAAAACTGTGTTCACATTTTTTAAAAATTGATTTGTCCGTAGCTCATGCTAGAAATAAAGTTTATCTTTTAAAGTAGCTTCGAGGACCGACAAATTCCGGACTGAAAAATCTGTGCAAAACCATGACGCTGGAGCTGAAAATTTTTGCAATTTACACAAAAAAGCAGATTTCTGATTTACAGTTGTTTATCTATGACGTTTTCTGTTGTCTCGGTTATGTCAACCATAGCGGTAATAAAATTTATTTTATGTTTATTCATAGTCTGAAAATATTATTTTCATCAAAATTTTACAGCTGTTGACAATAGGAACACACCTCATTAAAAAACGTACATAATGCTTGCTTGTTTAGGTTGATTTGAATTCCTAATCAGGTCGTATCAAGTCGCTTTTATTTCGTTTGCCATCTTTTCAAACTGTTTAATTGAAGTTATCATAGGAATCTTTCTTACCAAAAGTTTTTTTTTCAATGTATTTAAGATTTTGATTTCTATCGGTAAAATCTTATCACCTATTTGTATACCAACAAGAGAAATGTTAATCTCATTAACTCTTGTTTAGATTGATTTTTAGAAAATCAATACGATATGGCTGTTCATACAAGCGAAACTACGACGCATTTTTCAGAAACACGTGATATCTGCATGATTTGATACTCTAGCAACCAATCAATGAAAGATTTACCTTTTATTCAATTCAAAATATTTCGTAAATCTCAGTTACTCTGTTACGGTATCAAAGGTTTATGATTTTATACTATGGTGCTAAGAAATTTGATTTTCAACTGCATGGAAAAAATAAGATGTTTGCAGCTCGAAATGACTCAAAAATATATGTAAACCTTTCAAAATAGTGTACCTAAAGAGCTTTGGCGGAGTTGGCAAGACGCGAAATTTGCATGTGCAAAAATAATATCTGAAAGTTACGCGAGTTCACAATAACATTATACGAAATAATGTGAAATAATTTATTCAAAAAATATTGCTGTAAACTTGCATATATCTATTTTTGATTGCAGTTGGAAACACTCACAAGGTGTTCTGTGGTTTAGTTATTAGTGGATACCAATATTCTTAATATTCAAGTAAATATAATTTAATATGCGTGAATATCATATCCCTGACTTTTGCCCGTTGTCTTTTTGGATTTACATACATAAATACATACGCACATCGATAATAAGTGTGTCAAAATAACATAGTAACCGTAACTGACGAAAACACATCAAGATAACATAGTTTAGCACGTAAATATTCCATAGCCTCAGGCAGTTTATGGATGCTCGCAAATCAAATTTGTACCATAATTAGTTTGTCTACCTGTCGCCCAAGGCTTTGAAAGCATATTATTATATTTCAGTGCTTTTTTAAGCACTTAAAACGTGCAAAATAATTTGCGCTGGAGGGATAGTATTAGGCAATTTAAAATTCATTATGTGCCAAAAAAGTACGTAGGTAAACACTGTTTTAATTGCGTTTATTTTTGTTATGCAACTCAGGTAATTTCATTTTGCACAAGGCAAGAATATAGGTAGGCAGGTACTATCCGAATAATATCTTGGAATAATAAATTATTATTATGTTAACGTATTTCGTTAGTATTGTCTGTCAAAATAGAGTAGAAAACATAGGAGGGCGCCACTGTTCTTCAAATGGCAATACTAAAATTATAACACATGGTGAAAATGTAAGTAAAGCTGTGTAACCTACGTTTTGTAAAAAAAAAACTTAAGTGGGAAAAATATTTTTTCATGTCAATATACCTAGATACCCACTGATCCCAAAACTAGACTCGCGTATTGGTACATTATACCTTTGCAATTTTGTGTTAACACAATAAAGAATAGCAATAGTGTAGTAAAATAAAAAGCAGTTTAGAAGTTAGAAGTTCACATTTATTTAATACTAGCTGAGGTACCCAGCGTTGCCCGGGCAACTGAGGTGCATTTAGATTATCTCTATTAGATTAGATTATCTCCTAAAAACATTCTGACCTATAGCACTGATGTCAAAACTATCTATAGCTTGAGAGGGCGACCCTTTCTTATTTTCCTGGAGTTTAGAATTTACCCCCATTTGTTTTGCTCTCCTTTATAATTCGTTTGATGGTACTTTTTGATGTACCTGCGAAAAAAAGATACAATACGATAGCTAACAATATTATTAATCTATGTAAATAAAATAAAATCATACTTACTTAAAACATGTATTCATGATTGAAAAGATTGAAACCATAGGGTGTTAAAATTGTTATTAACACGTTATGGTTTAAAAATATTTGTTAATTTAAAAAAATTTAAAATGCTACTTACAGTGTTCCACATATTCAGTGTCGTTGCCCTTTAATAAAACTGTCAAACAGAATATAAACATAACTTTAAATAAAAATTCATTTTAAAATATTTTAAAGCAATAGCTCCCTACAAAATATGTTCTTATCGTTTCAAAGTGTTACAGAATTAAAAAAAAAAAAAATAAAGTAAACTTCACTACGAAGAAGTTCGTTAGAATTTCGCCTATAAATAACGTTTTTTCTTCCGTTTATCAATTTAGAATCTTTCTGTTTTTGATTCTTTCAAACGACGTAGAAAAACGTTAAAGATTTCCTCCCTAGAGCCACCTTTTATTGTTTTATTCACGGCGATGATAGATTTTAGTTGAAACTCGAAAATAATGCCAATTTAAATACAATATCACTTATAAACCGGTGCTATATCGCTAAACAAATTTCTACAGGAGAATATTTTTCATATTTGACAGTTGAACTAGTGTTGCCAGCCTGCAATTTTTTTAGTACGATTTTCATATTTTCTACTGTATTTTGACAGTCTGTACCAGGCATTACACTTTGTCAAATAAGACTAGAAAGTATAAAAACCGTAACTAAAAAAATTGTAGGCTGGCAACACCAATTTTACTGTCAAAATGACAGTAAAATGACAATGACACTGTTTATGTAGAATACTTTAAGTAAAAAATATATATATATATATTTTAAATATAAATATTTTCAGTTTTATTTTAATATTATCATTTTTAATGCGCTTTATGTAAATATTTTCAAACACAGATACATGTTTTAAGTATGATTTTATTTTATTTACGTAGATATACAATATTGTTAGCTATCATAGTTATATTTTTTAAATAATTTTAGTATTGCCATTTGAAGAACAGTGGCGCCCTCCTATGTTATATATGTACTCTTATTTGATAGCTGGTTTATTTTATAGGTATAGTTAAGTAGGTACTAATAGTCAATTTTTTTATTTAATTCCTGAAGGTAAACAGAACTAAAACGCGTTTAAATGTGGTTCTTGGCTTGTTTTCGTAATATTATTAGAATTTAAAAAAATTTAATTCGTAATTTTTTTTTTATGCTTATAAAGTAAGTTTTTAAATGGTTGTTTTGGTTTATTGATAGTAATTATTTTAATTTCAAAGGCCCAATTTGAAGAGGTACGTGACAGGAAGTATCGCATGTTATATCCAAATCTTATAATCAGTTCTCAATATTTTATTTTTTAATTTTACGCCTATGGGGCTTTTACATTTGGTTTAGTGTTTACATTTTTTATATAAGGATAAGTGGTACGAGTACGATTTGTGTGGAGGCGCCATTTGACAATGGATTTCGATAAATCAACCCAAAATAAGTCGAAAATGAAGAATAAAATCTTTCGATATCTCGCTTCGTTTTCGAGATATCGACACTTTAAAGTTTTAAAGGTTTTTAACTAGATAAGGATTTATAAATAAAAATAAATAAACAATTAAAAAATGTTTTTTTTTTTTACAATTTGGGCACTTTCTTTTGTATCACAAACGATGATACGCAAACATCCCAGTTTTCAAGTGGTTTAGCAGCTACGCTAGGTTTTTGTAACATTGTTTGTGATACAAAAGAAAGTGCCCCCTTTATAGCGCCTGCTCGCGTCAAGGCAAGAAAAACATCTCAGTTTTCAAGTAGTTTAG
The DNA here is from genome assembly GCA_951813805.1 of Limnephilus auricula. Lineage (NCBI taxonomy): Eukaryota > Metazoa > Arthropoda > Insecta > Trichoptera > Limnephilidae > Limnephilus > Limnephilus auricula. Next base: position 29,337,114 of record OX638390.1, on the reverse strand, counting down.
CGGCTACGCTAGGTTTGTGTAACATGGTTTGTGATACAAAAGTGAATGTATTTTTTATAAAAAATAATTACTAAAACTTTAAAGTGTCGATGTCTCGAAAACGAAGCGAGATATCGAAAAATTTTATTCTTCATTTTCGATTTATTTTGGGTCAAACGGTGGCGCCACGGAAATCGTACTCTCCCGGATAAGTAATAATGTAATAAACAATAGGATATAAAAAATAATTTTTTACATTACAGTGGTTTACTTTACAATAAGATAAATTTGATGAAAATAAAATAATAGCAATAAGAAACTAAAATTATCATAAATAATCCGTTGATATAAAATATATCGTAGGTAGTGGCGTTAGTTCCGATTATGTCTCAACTTAATCGGAGCATTTAGATATTATATATTATAACATTTCCATAATTTAATAATTATTTATTTTAATAATTTTATCAAACGAATTATTAATTATAATATACTTATTAAAAAAATATGTAATTTTCAGAATCGGTGTTTGTGTTTACTATAAGTATAAGTAGTATTTAATATTTGTAGTACATTTTGTTCTTGAATTATATTTTTCTAAAGATGTTTTTGAATTGTCCGTAGGTTGGAAAGCACCACCCGGAGCTGGAGAAGATCGCCCAGTTGCTGCCCTTCATCATGCACAAGGGGGACAAGATCACCATGAACGACTCCCCAGACCCCTCCAAGCTGCTGCCAGATAGCAAGGCGTACTGGACCTACGAGGGCTCCCTCACCACCCCGCCCTGCACCGAGTCTGTCACCTGGATCTTGTTCAAAGAACCCGTCGAAATATCCGCAGAACAGGTATGCTCATGTTTACATCTTTTGTTTCACACAAATTCTAATGTAACATTGTCATCAAATGAACAATCAGCGCCATTTTTTTTTATATTTGAAAGGTCCCCGCTCAACGCTGAATCTAGTTTCAGCTTTTGATTGTGAGTTGATCACAATTTAATTGAATGCTGAAACAGACATAGAATCGATGTTTAATTGAGACCTTTCAATAATATAAACAAAAAATGGCACTGAATGGACATTATTTGATGACAATATTACATTATTTGATGACAATGTTACATTATTTGAATTTCTCTGTTTTTTTTCTTAGGTAAGTTATTGAAAAGGTTCCATGACAAAACGTAACCCATTATTTTATCATGTTCTCTTTCGTCATTGTTCAGTTTTATTCGGTTACCCTTTGAAATTAGCACAGCAAAATTATTTATCAGTTTTGAGTGCACATGTTTATTTTAGTTAATTCTTCATTATAAAACCCGAAAAACTACCAGAACAGTTTGTCAGCAGGTTTCAGGTTACAATTTCAATTTGCAATGCAAAATGAAATGAAATGAAACTGAAATGATAATAGAACATAAAATATTATGAAATATATCTGCATCTTAACTTTTATAATATTATCCCTAACGGTCTTTAAATAATCAAATCACAGACTATTCAAACAATGTCTGAGTGGCACTTAGTTAAAAGCTTATTTTATAGTCAACATAAGTTAAACATCATATGGATACAACTTAATTTAATTCATTAAGGGTCGTCTGTTTCAACGCTAGCTACAGTAAAAGTTAAACTGGCTAGCTTTACACTTGTAAGTTTTTTCGTAAGTTTACGACTTCTGGCTGATGGGCACATTAGATTTTCAAAATGCAATACTGTAGCTAGCGTTGAAACAGACGGTTCTAAAGGGAGAACACACACTACACCCCCACTTGTAACTCTAATGTATCGTGAGTAATGATTTCTGAGGACCTGAAAACTAATTAACTTATCATTTTCTTCTAGCTGAACAAATTCCGAGTTCTGCGAACATACAGCTCCAACGAAGACAGACCCTGCGATGAGGGAGTCCACATCATCAACAACTACCGCCCCCCGGTGCCCCTGGCCCCCAACAGGGAGCTCCGCGACTGCGGCTGCAACTAAGTTCCAAATCAGATCTACTTACACATCCCACCACATCACCACCAGTAGACTACAGCCATTCAATTCAAGCCAGCTGCTTCGCAAATGACCCACGGAAATAAACTATATGCACAATCTAAGACAGATAAGCAAGACAAGAACATCAGTTAAGAACCATAAACACTAATTGAGCCAGATGAAAATAAGATGTTAACAATAAACTCTGAGATCTGAGCCATGAACACTTTATCAAAGCCAGTTGTCTAAGACAAACCAAAAGATATGAATCAGGCAACATTTCAGATAGCTTATTTATTCTTCATGGCTAATTTATTAGGTGAGCCATCATAAATAAGCCAATGTATGATTGAACTTTATGAAAGAGAATATTCACAATGTTTGAATTTTTCCAATAGATTGGAAGACAAAAACTGTTAACAAATATTTTCTCTGGACAGGATGCAGACGATATATTCACAATTACATTAAAACTTTTTAAGAACAGGTATGGCATTTAGTGCTCATTTTATGTTTTTATGTAAAAATACATCATAGGCTGGTGTCATTTATAATTAGCGCCACCAGTCGCAATACTCGATGTAGGTATTATTTTAAAGCATTTTTTGTTAAAGAAGTGCGGCTAACATTCTTCAGAGTTACGTCTGGTAACTCCATTATGTTGTGTGATTGCTATCTGCTATTAATGTTTGAACTAATTAATTGAATAGTTTAGTTCATTTGATAACTGTGCTTTCATCTATGTATTTAAAATGTTAGAGCAAAACCAACGATCCTATTATACATAATAATAAATTTGAAAGATTTTGAAGCAATCTCTTGCCATGCTTACTAGATTGAATAATGTATCCACAGTTGGATAGTAACCACCGCCAATTCAGCACTTATTTCTTTCATTAATTACATATTTTCCTTTTACCCTTGTGGCATCTTGATGGTTTCAAAAAGTATGATGTTACACGATTCAGTATTAATTTTGAAAAACATCATAAAAATATTATAAAAGAAAAAATTATTTTAACTATTTTCGATAATGTTGATTAGATCAAATTAAATAATAACTAATAACACTACTATCAGATTCATTGCAGAATTATTTGTGTGTGTGTAGAGTAGATAATAATGTTATAAAGTTTTGTGATAGAATTTTCATTTACTATGTGTAAGAATATAACATATTATTAGCATGTCTCATATTTGAAGGTTAGGTTATAACTTTATTATGTAGTATCTTAATTTAAAATAAAGTATTTTATGTTTTAACTCCATCAATAATTATACTGTGTTAGAATTAACATAGGTAATTATAAATATGGGAAGTATTTCAATAATATATTTATCGCACCAGATCCATCAATATACACAAAAACATAATAGGTACGTAAGAAAGAATAACTTTATTGTAATTCTTACGTAGGTACTCAGATTATATCATGAAAATTCATTAGCTTGAAACTATAGAGGCTTCAGTACTAAGAATATTGCACTGTATACATAGATAGCAGCTCTGAAAGAAGACAATTTAAATTAATCTGTGCTTTAAATAGAAATATTCCCCGTAGAGGATTGTTCTGATTATTTATTTGTTAAACAAATTTCCCTTCGGGGTTTGCTTTACTCTTCTCAGAATAATTGTATTTTATGCATCATTAATGCTTTTACGTAGAAATGACATAGAAGTTACATTTTAGGCGAGGATAAGCATTGACCAATATTTGGCCTTGATATTTGGTTGTACATATTAAGTTTTATTTATGCTATAGGAACTTTAAGTTAAGGGGAATGAGGAATTAATTATTGATATTATGTTAAAGAATATATTATAATCAAAAATTTATAAATGATTAAAAAAAACTTTTTATTGATTATGTGAGTAATGCACAAAAATTGAAAAAAATATTGTTATTAATATGATCAGAAATATGGCTTGTGTCAAGGAAAAAGTTAGGTTATATTTCAATTCTAAATGGAGTTTCCTTCGTATAGGGAAATATTAAAAGTATGGAAACCATGAAATCGAAACTGTTTATGAACGGTCACCTTACTTAATTGTGTATTGTTGATTTCACACTTTCACAGATCTGAACTCGAAAATAATATTTATTTGTAGAGGCATTATCCGACTGAATGTTTGATAGTGATATACACATTATGCATTCCAAAATAATTGAGAAATTAAAACCGTTTATCAAGAGTATGAATCTCGAAAATTTAAAGCGTTTTTTTTTTATATTGAGAGGGGAATACACATTTTTCTGCATTTAGAGTGGATACTTACTTCTCATTAAAAATATTATGTATTTATTATATTATTAAAGGAGTGGTTAGTAATTGCATGCAAAAGTACCTATTTTTATATTAATTTCCTGAAATAATTTAAAAACTCTTTTTTCCATGTGAAATTTGATTTATATTTGGTACCTATTGGAATTTCTCCACAGATATGTTTTAATATTGTCTTTTAAAAAAAGTGTAATTATTTAATCATCAATTTAGACACGGTAGAAAACCTGATAATTTTGTAGGAGTGAAATTTATTACCTACAAATAAATGTTTATTTATTAATATCATAATTTGGATTTATATAGTACCTATCGCTACATCACCATATTATATGCCTTAATTATGTGTAGCTTTATCAGTGATTGTTCACATAAAATTAAAAATACATGTTATTATAATTTATCACGGGTCTTTTAATTCCCAAACCTGTTTATTTTTCAGAAATGGATCCACCCAATATTACAGTGATACCCTGTATTATCTATCTGGGAGGATAGAATGGGGAACTTTGAATGATACATAAATTTTTTCCGAACAAGTGTAAAGTTTTACTGCCACCGTACAACAATATATCCCAATAAGTAATTTCCCCCCAACGGGCTGAGATGTTCCTTTCTAAGAAGTTATCTGCAGAAGAGAGTTAATTATTAATTATTAATGAATTTATTAATCTCAGTCCGTTGGAGAGGAAGAAAATGATTGCCTGCCATCTGTCCTAAAAAGCTTAAACTATTTGTTCTACAATCCAAACTCAGGTTCAACGATCCAAAACAAACTAGACTTTGGTTTGAATCTTTATTTAATTTCTAACAACCCCCCCTTTGGTTGAAAGAAGTTTTGTTTTCTCGATCTCTTGAAAACTGTACCTACATAATAAAAATATTATTATTTTTAATTTGAGCTGACTATGTACTAAATTGGAAAGACTGAGACAGGGCTAATCCAAGTAAGGGGACTCGGAATTAATGAATGGTTACTTAAAAAAAAAAAAATTATATTAAGACCGCACAAAAGTCCCAACTGCTCAAGGGCGGATCCACCGTTGCGGGCACGGTGGGCATGCCCACAACCCTTAAAGTCCTAATTGATATTGAATCAACTGTTATAAATGAATACCGGCTCTGAATGACTAAATGGAAAAGAGTTTCTGAAAACAATTCGGTCATACCAGACTCGGTAGTTATCTCATCAGCTACCGCAGAGAGATAGTTTCTCCTAAATCTACTCTCTGCAGAATAAAATCTTGGTTGCGTTCCTCAATGGCACAGGAAAGATTATCCGGATTAGTTCTCATAAATATACACAAAGATGTGAACCTGGATATTGATGAAATTATTAACATTTTCGCGAAAAAGAAATGTAAGCTTGAATGTGTAAATTAAGTAAGCACCTAAATAAAGTTATTTGATGTAAAATGTTTCCGAGCGTTTAATTTAATTTGATATCCTTTGAAGATGAAAAAAATTTATCAAAATTGGTTCAGTAGTTGTAATGGTATTGGTAGCCTAATTAAGACTCACTTGCTGGTCATAGGTACTTACTACTCCTGAGACAGGTTCAAGATACCTGTTTACCCAGTCTAGTGTCCCTATATTGGCTTACTGGCTACTCGAAATAAATAAAAAATTATTGATTGAAATTGATTTGGAATTTAATCGAAACTGTTTGACTATTTAATTAGACGAAATGGGGTCTGACTTCCTCCAATGATTATTTCCATTCCTAAGGCCAAAGTCCTGATGAGCGGAAAAAAGGAAATAATCAAATTCAAAAGTCGTTCATGAGTCATGATTGTTCATGAGCGAGTTCATACTCCGACTCGCACTTTACCGATTTTTGGGTGGCTGTGACCACAACCTTTTTCGAGCCAGTGAAACTATGGCATCCCCAATTGGGGTATGTTGTGAAACTGAAGATAGTGGGGAGGGGAGGGAGATGGGGAAGAGAAAGGTAATGAAATAAAAGGTATGGTCAGCAGACCGGTACCGGTCCGCGAAGATTTCCTGCCGGTCCGCGAATGATTTGGACCCTGAAGATAATGAACCACTCACTAGTTTCGTCCAGAGTCTGCTTGCACAATGTACGTGTGCGATCCGCAACTAGCAAATATATAATTAAGCATTCAAAAATGCAAAATAAAGTGTAAGAAAATCAATTGTGATTATTGTAATACATTCAGGCCCTACCACCTATGTTTATAGTATTTCTTAGTTTACTTGATAATAGTTGTCAACGATTAACCCGCCACCCGTGGTGACTGGAAGAAGGTACTGATGCAGTGTAAATATTGCGAGTTAGTTCAAAATAGTGAAAAACTTGAGATTATAACTTATTACCACAGCATAAATATTTTAGTTAAACCTACCTGAAGGCTGGTGCAAATGTTTTTCGTTAACTTGAGAATGTTTTCTTTCTCTACTAGAATGTTATTCAAAGAGAAATTATGCTTCGCACTCAGAACATAGAAATAGTTTCTTTGGAGAGCTAGCCTGAAAATGATTAGATTAAGATGATTTAATATAACATTATTCATTGCACTCAGAACATGGGGATGGTTTCTGCCCAAATGACCTATAGCAATTTTCTAAATAAATTTGATTTTAGAGATGACAAAGCATGTCATTCATAATAAGGGAATGATTTCTTTGCAGAACTCGCACGAATATTATGATTTTTTTAAGATAATTAAAGAGAACTTTATTTTTTTCTCTCAAATCATCGGAATGGTTTTTTTCCAAAGATTGCAATAAAGTGATGCTATACTGATAAGTAATAATTGCATCTAAAAATGGGAATAATTGCCTTTGCAAACACATGAAAATTTAAAACATGAAAAGCTGCATCCAGAACACTAGAATGCATTAGTTCTCCGGAGTGAATATGAATGGGCGTTTTTTAATCAGATTTTCATGAACATAAATCTGCAGTCAGAACACAAGAATGGTTTATATGCGCTACTATAATATATAAAGTAATTTAAAGTTCGTATAATTTAAAATTGTAGTCAGATCATGAGAATGGTCCGAGGAAACAGCTTGAATAGCTGAACCAACTACAAAAGATACAAAGTTAAAAGGTGCGCTTTTTAGTCTTCGGCGGCAGCCGGTCCGCGAAAGAACAATATTTTTTTTTTGCCGGTCCGCAGGTCTAAAAAGGTTGGGAAATGCTGAAATAGAGTATGGATTCCAATATAGAAATCGTCTTCCGGGTAATGGAAAGGGGTGGAGTTTAAATTTTGAAGTGCATTCAGGGAATCGGAGAGAATTAAGAAATTTTCAATGTTATCATCATCAATGTGTTTTAGGGATTCAAAAATGGCTATATATTAAGCAGTGAAAACTGAAACCTCTTTCGGAAGTTTTATTGACTTGGTCTGATGGGCAGTGGAACGCAGCTCCCACATTGTTTAATAAGGGAGGCTTGAAACCATCTGTATAAATAATTTTACAGCCAGAAAATTTCGAAATAAAAATTTGGATAAGCTTACTCGGAGCTTTGTGGTTGTTAATAATTATGCCGAGTGAAAGAAGAATATTTGGTTTACTCAAATGTATACGAAAGGAGTTTGTACATAAAGCAAGCCTATCATATGAGTTTAAGAGGGGTACACACAATGTTTTGAATCAATCACCACAAAGATCTACCTAATCAACTAATGAAGGTACCATCTTGAAAGAACCTACTTAATTTAAAAATTTAAAAAAATATTATTGTGGTGTTCCATTTACGAATGACCATTTGTTAATTTAGTTGTTTTTTCTAAATTAATGAAATTTTTGGTCATTATTTCTTTAATTTATAAAACTCTATATAATTCTTTTTTTATACAATATTAAAAAGTTCTTGAAAATCTATACGATATAAAAGTTAAATCAATTTACTGTCTTTAAATAAACCTTTAAAATCATTTACTTTCATTTCTGATTTAATGTTTACTAATGGAATAAATTGAACTATTTTCAGATCTGACTGTAAATTTTCTTATTTTCTCCAATTTGAAGACAAGTTCACCAATATTGTTAGTTATAAAACAGTAAATTAACAAAATGGATCAAGGTGACAGAAATTCGTGCACATGTTTGCAAAAGACCTTTACGGATACGAAAACGTCCCCATCAAAGTAATAAAAGAAAACTCTTTAATTTCAAGTCATTTCTCTTTTGGAATTTAGTATATAGTAAATTTGAATTTTTTTATACTGCTATCTGTTTTTTTTTCTAGAAAATGCTCGTGTGATAATGTAGAAAGGATTTTGAAGATTAAGCATTCAATTAAGTCCAGATCGACGGATGTAAATCCATTGGCATTGCCATCTAAGCGACATGCCCTCAGTACTTGGAGGGATAACAATACTGTCATGCCTCCTGAAATGGTAAGTCATTTTAACATTTTTATCAGGTTCATTTTTAGTTTGTGTGACAAGAGAAGTGAAAAATCATTATCATCATTATTGACAGATATTCAAACATTTATGAATTTATGGTTTAAATATTTTTGTTGCCATTAAAGCAATAATGTTTTGTAAATAGGTACCCACATTAATTTATTTTATTTCAAGATTGAACATTTGAAAGGCATTGTTAAAGGAGAGTACATGGGTGTAGATGTAACCAAATGCAAAAGGACACCTACCAAAAAGCCAACTAAAAAATGGTATTAGATTTTTCAATTAATTTATGATATTGTAGTGCCCCTGAGAACTCTTTCGTTATCTATCTTTCCGTTACATTTGATGTGTATGTGAAATGAGGAGAGGTTACGACGGAGCTATCAGCGGTATGCTTTTACAATGTAGTGGAATGATTTTTGCATGGATATAAATAAATTATTTTTAGCAAATGCCCGAGCAAACCTAAGCCTAAAGCTGAAGTCAGAGGAAAATGTTGTCAGGGAAAAGGGGGTGATGGAAAAAATTCATGTTCATTGGTATCATCTCTACTGAAAAAAATCAACACTTATGATATGAAAAGGTATTTAGTCATATTTTTATTCTAAATATGTAGCAAAAATCACAAAATCCATAAGTAATGTATCATAATTGTACCAGACGAGGTGAGGCACACAAGAACTATAAATATGGCCTGAGGTCCCGATCCACGGAGGCGCCAAATGTAGCTCCCTTAACCACCTGTGGAGGGAGAACGTAGTTTGCTTGCCGCTGTAGACCTGGTCCGAGTTGTCTAGTGGCTGTTCCTTTTGACATAGCTGGGTCTGGTCCGTATAATGTGAGGTAATCCGAGGTCCAGGGTAAAGCGATGGTCAGTAAAGGAAAGAGGCAAGTAGAATCAATGTCGTAGGGCGGGCAGGGCAGAAAGAGATGTTGTCGTGTTGGCTGGTTAAACGAGACTAATTTGAAAACGACCAAGTGGGCCCTGTTTATAGCGGGCAGCCGTACCCTACCCGTAGCTGTGACACACTCTCGCTGCCCGCCGCTTCCCCCACTCTGACGATTTATTTATTGAAAAGGTACAAAACATACGCTGACCCGTCCACCGGTGCCGTGGGCACCGCTGGGCTTAATAACAAATACAATTAATACAAATGAAAAAGATGACATCAGTACGTCCGTCACAATAATTATTATGTAAGTACTTACTTAATATCTTTCTTTGCATGTTGAAGAACCTAACTTTTAACTTTTTACAGAGAAACAAGTATGACATGCATTATATATAATGAGCTGTGTTGCGTTATGAATGTTGATGTCAGCAAAACCAAGGATCCCAAGCAAAAGACCTTAATTCTAATGGCCAAAAAGGTAAGAAAATTTATCTGTTTTATAAATTGCCGGCATCTGTGTTTGCTCCTTCCTACAAAACGGGTCTCTTAAACACCCATGTTCCCTACTTCCTCTCCTCAAAAAGACCCTCCACGCAGCATCCCCAAAGATGACATAGGCCCTGAGGGAAATTATTTTCCTAAATACCTTCTGTGTGGAGTCAATGTAAAAAAAATTAGTAATGAGAATTTACTGATAACTGTTATCCTAAATGGATAATATAAAGTTTCCCACACATTTTTATACATATGAAAAAGATTATAAGTACATGTGCCTCAGATAAACTTCAGTGTGAAAGCGTCCCTCCCAACCATCGATTTGGTCGATGCTCCCAACCACCGCCATCTTGAGAATAAAAATGGCGGTGTCCCAACCCAAGTTGACATTTCATCTTTACCACAATGTTTTAGAAGAGGTTAAATATGTTGTCCTTCCTTGAATATTTATTCATCTATTTATTATTTATTAGTGCCCTAGTGGGTTTTACATAAAAAATTTAACTATTTTTTTTTTTGAAATAGCCAATTCACCTTAAAAAGAGTGCTTTGTAATTTAACAATTGATTACAGTATTCAAGATATAATCTATACATGCTATCTTTTGCGTTTCTCTTAGCTTGGCTGATACCAGCGGTCGGCAATTAGTTTTGGTGGCGGGCTCAATAAATGTGTCGTTAGCGGAGCGTTCGAGCATGCTCAGCCAGTGCGCTTGTGATTGCCCGTCTGATCGCCTGTCATCATCGTGCTTTGTGTCGTACAGAGCAGTATCGTATAGCGCAGAGGTTTCCAATTTTATCTGGCTCACCACCCACTTTCCAACATATTTTTCTTCAACACCTCCCTCCCCATAAAAAAGTAACAGAGCCTACGGAAAAAGTGGCGCAGGCGAAAAAAAAAATTGAGTATTACATGTCTTAAAATATCATTACCAACCGGTTGGTAGCGTGATTATGTGAGTTATTGGTTTTCACTCGGGCGTTGTGATTTCGATCCTTTACTTCTTTAGTCCTCCATCATTGAACAAGCCACATTTTCCACTTAAGATAAGATACCACATACGGACAAAGCGCTGCAGAGCATTACATGTTTTAAATATCATGATCAACCGATAAGTAGCGTAGTAGTTATTAAACTTCCAATATTTTATGAATTATTAAAAAAAAACAACCCGTCCTAAATCTCACTCGGGCTTTGCGATTCGATTTTCGGATTCTTAAACACTTACATTTATGTTTGCTTCAAAGATAGATATGAAAAAATATATGATTGTGACCGATGGTGCGCCAAGTATCGTGGGAAGGAAAAGTCGTCCTTTCAGGGGCTCTCCCTTCGAGAAGGGTGCTCTTCTTGACGTGGCCTGCGATTATAATTTTTTTCTGTGTGTACATACCAAAATATTCTTTTAATTATTTTCGGGGATATTAAAGATTAAATATGTAATTTGGATTGCCATCTTGGGTATGGAAAGGTTAAGAAGTTATTTAATGCAAACAATAGTAGAACATAAAATGAAATATAATTACAGCACATTAAACTTATTTATGAATTATTGTTTTTTGACAACAGCTCAGTATCTGGATAAAAGAGATGTTGGAGAAAAAAGGAACCATAGAATGCGACGAGGCAGCTTTTGCAGGTTTTAATAATTTGTTCCCAATGTGTTGTATGCATGAAGTATTTTATGTTTAACACGCCTCCCTGAATTTTCAGAATTCGCAAATAGCATTATTGCATGATTTTGTATCGAACATACTTACAGAAAATTGTAATAAAATTTACAGAAGCAGATGATACAGACTTTAAACATGAATTATTGGAGTGCTTATGTAACCAAAAGAAGGTAAGATAGTCAAGCTTACATAGATTATTATTTAATTTATTGACATAATGTTTAAAGTTATCTACATAACAAAATACATATTGTTAAATTTTGGTTTTAGGTGTCTCCACCAAAACATCCACCAAAAAAAGGACAAAGTAAGATTTTTTACTCTTTTTAAGTAACTGGTACCAATATTGCAATATGTAGTTTTAAGTTTAAAATAAATACCAATAATTGTATTAAAAAACAAAACAATTCTCCCATTTGACCTGCAACCAAAAATAAAATTTTAATTTATTCTTCCGCAAACTATCTTCAACTGTGATAGTGTATTTACTTAAATAACAAAAGCCAGAATTGTTAATTTTTTTAAAAAATTGTCATGTTTCAGGAAAACCAAAAATTCAAAAGGCAGTAGAAAAACCTAAACCTAAAAAAGATAAACCAAAAGAAAAACCAAAAGAAAAACCAATAGAAAAACCAAAAGAAAAACCAAAAGAAAAACCAAAAGAAAAACCAAAAGAAAAACCAAAAGAAAAGCCAAAAGAAAAACCAAAAAAAAATATACCTAAAAAGGTAAAACCCAAAATGGAAGTAATAGAGGAACCTAAACCAGTTGACGAAGGTCCTAGTCCAGCGCCCCCTCCCCCTCCTGCGGCCGCTCCTAAGCCAACCCCCCCTCCAATTGAATCCAAGAAACCACCCACTGTACGTACATTACTCTCGCATTTAAATAAACTTAATATTGAATTGCTGTTTAAGAAATAGGTACTTGATTTTACATCTGTTAAAATACCCAACTTTTTTTTTTTTGCTGCATATTTAAATAAAATGTAATTATACATACATCACTTAATGTTTTCAGGAAGCAGCCGAACCAAAAGTAATCCCTGGTAAGTATAAGTATTAATTATCAATTTTACATTCCCCGTAGTTTAGAGCTAGAGCTCCATGAAGATTGTAATCCGTTAAATATACGAATCTAATTTATCCAAAAGTCATCTACATTATTAATACTGGATGAAATGTTTTTCATTCCGGATGCAATCGGAAATATTTTGCCTTTAACCTTTTGAACACCAGTGTATCCTTAAGGATACTTTATTTCTGTACTAATTTCCGCCCGGCTTCAAACGAGCGTGAGTTTGAGTGCCCAACAAAAATCCCGACAGAAAATCAATCTGTTTTTGGGAACGGAACCGGTGTCGATATAGGGTACCTTTAAGCGCGCATGTTTCGAACAGTAAGTCACTCAGCTCTATGGGATCATAATTATGAGCTTTACCAGTGTGGCCAATCAAATTTTGGACTTTTTTTTTTCTGTCGGAAAGGGTTAAAAGGATCATTTCTCTAAATATAACTAGCTATTCTGGGTAAACTAAATATGGTAGATTAGATATATATTTTTTTTATAAATACAGTAGAATTCGGAATCGCTTATAATGGCTTACCGTTTTTAGCGACGACGACAAGTTAGGTTTCATAGTTAGGAACTAGGAAAACATATCCGTTTACTATGACTCCGTTTTAAGCGACCAACTGCTTAAAGCGACCCATAAATAAACCACTCAAGCGACCTATTTTAATTATAATTCGTCCGGTTGGAACGACGCGCCGTGTTTTGTTTACAAAACCTACGCACCAATACCTCACCGCCCCGCGCCTCTCCTTCTCCCCGCGCCCGGCTACTCCCCACACCTATCCTTATTAGCACGCGTAAATCACACTCAGTATTTATCACCTGTTGTGACAACCGCTACCCACAATGAGTTCCGTAAAGCCAAAAAGTTTTTTTTTCAATTGAAAAAAAAAAGTGCTACATTACACCTTGTTTTATGTGCGAAGTTCTTAGTATCGAACAAAAACAAACACAAATTACAGACTTTCTACTTTAGTAACTACATATTTACTTGCATAGAATGTAGTGTCTTCTTCCTCGCACTGTCCACTCACTGCCTAGGTAGGCTGTTGGGGTCGGCTCTTCTCGTTCTCAGTTTTCTTCGGTTCTGAGTATCGCTTTCATCCAGGCAGTTTCTCTGTAGGATTTTGGAGCATTGAGTCATCCAGGAGTTTTTTGGTCTATCTCTGGACGACTGTCGATGAAGCTCCATAGACATTGCCTGCTTCACTGTGTGGTCTGGTGGTCTCCATCTTATGTGCCCATACCATCTCAACTGTTGTTCCTCCAGCTTACTGTATATGTCCGTGACACCCAGGCTACCACAGTGATACTCCTGCCGTCCATCTAAGCATTCGCATTTCTGCTGATTCGAGTTGCCTAGAGTAGGAGTTGTACGTAGTCCAGCATTCGGAGCCATACATTTTCGCGGATCTAACAATAGTCTGTTATATCTTTCCTTTAAGTTTTATTTGCATTTTCGTGTCGCACAAGATTCCTGCTATGGATCTAAATTTAATTCATCCCACACCTATTTTATGGTTGACATCCGCTGCACATCCTTCGTCTCTGTGAATAAGTGAACCTAGATACTTGAATGAATCACAGTTGGCTAATGTTACTCCATCCATTGCATCGAAGGAGTTACAGCATTTGGGTCTTTACATGGCAAGTACACACAAATAATCTTTCTTTTCATTATCCTCCAGAATCTTTCTCCACCTTTCCAGGTTATTCTGTAAGTCATAATGATTATCTGCTATCAGTACTACATCATCTGCAAAAAGCATAGTATTGAGAATACTGTTGTTCATTTCTTGATGTGTTAGATAATTCATGACCATTATGAATAGCAGTGGGCTAAGAACAGATCCTTGTTGTACCCACACTTTAATTGGAAATTTTGGTGACATCCCTGATGTGCATCTTACTTGTGTTTCTATGTTTGTATACATATCTTGTATGGAGACCACATATCCTTCTGGTACGTTATGAGATCTCAATGCCGCCCACATCAGTGTACATTGTATATTTTTGTTAACAGCACAATATTATGTATATTTGTTATGTGGAATGTTTAAGTACCATTAAGGTTATAATTTGTATTAAATGTTTTATTTACCTAAAAATAAATTTATCTATCTATAATATAACATTTTTCACAACAATAATTACAATAATATTAATATGTTTCATATAAAAACAGGCTTAAATTATCTAGCCGTTTTGTGCGTTGTTCAGTTAGTACGACAAAGTATCGCCGATCCCTTGAGGGTCATTATATCCTGACACACTGTATATAAACACATTATCTGGTAAGACGGTACAATTTATAAAAATATAGTTTTGAAACAAGTAAGTTATGACGAAAATAGAATCAGATGACGCAGAGCGAAAATTTTATGTCTGCACACCAAGAGTTAAGTTGGTGCCCTAATAGTATTGTGTGTCTGTATAATATTAAAGTACCTACATATACTATTTAATATATAAAATTTATACAGGATATCTGGTGAAAAGCCCGGGAAGTGATTCTGCATGATGGAAGTAAAAAAAATAAATCACTTAATCGAAATTCCATGGTTTTTCAAAAATATGAGCGCCGGTGCATCCAATTGGTAATCTGAAAACAATACTTGCTGTTTGTGGGATTTTTACCCTCGGCACACTATAGAGGTTATGTCGCGGGAGCCTGAAATTTCAAAGGTTAAAGAATTTAGGTCACGTGGATTGTGGATTGCCATTTTGTGTACGGAAAGATTAAGGACAGGTTGTTTAAAAAATTTGAACAATTCATCAAGTATTTGAAGTTAATTCTCACGTTCTGTGTAAGTGCTATTCAAGTTCTGCTATTATATAATTATGTGCCAGTTGCTTCATAAAACTGAAATAATCACAGAACTTAACTGAATTTGATGAATTGTTAAAATTTTTTGAAACAACCCATCCTTAATGTTTTTAGAAGTAAAAGCATTATAATTTTTATAGAGTGTCCCCCAAAAGTTGACAAGTGTCCGCCAACAGATGGCAGGGGTCAGCTAAAAGATGACAAGTGTCTGCTAAAAGATGACAAGTGCCTGCCAAAAGAGGATCCTTGTAAGAAAATGTTGCCACCCAAAAAGGATTGCGGGAAGGAAGGCTTTGATGCGGAGAAGGGGGAGTGCAAAAAGCCCAAGGGACCCAAGCTCTGCGTGTCCAGCAAGCTGCAGAAGTGCAGGAGTGCCGTACCCTCTCCAGCAGAACAGTGCTGCTATGATCCTACATTCAAAGAAATGAATATGATCGACGCTATTATACCTAAAAATGTTTCATTCTCTCCAAGTATGTACATAGTTATATATATTCCTTTTTTTAAATAGCTGTTGCTCGTAGACCATTGTTGAACTTTCTAGGATTTTGATGAGAGGTTTTGATTTTTGTGATTTTTTGAATGAGGTTTGGGATTATTCTAACAAATTTTAACTTCAAGTGAAATCTATAAATGAAAATATACTGGCAACCATTGTGAATATTTGCACATATTCCTCTGAAACGTCAAAATGAAACCAATGGAATTAATTTGACACCTGACAAGGTGGCAACTTAAGACATTTTGATGGGAAATACAAATATGTACAGTACAACCTCACTAATCCGGCACTTCACTAGACCGATACGTCCAATAATCCGGCACCCTCCGCTCACGCCTCCCTCACCCCTCTGAGCCTTTTATTTTTTTTTTTTTTTTTAATTTCGTTTTTGTTTTTAGTTTTAATAGCAAAGTTTGTACATTATGTAGGTATAAAGTATAATATAAGTTTTGAAGTGAGAATAGTGTGTAATTAAAAATGTCAAGTTAACGGAAACACAAGACACTAGATTTGAAAGATAAAATGAACATTTTAAAGAAGTCCAAAAGCAGATTTGAGATATGTTACAGTTACAATAAAACCTGTCAAACAAGAACACAAATATGTACATACATTATATACTCTTTATGAAATATTTTGTTTTATTTATAATGTTTTTTTTCTCTATATAATCCAGTAATCCGAACATTCCAATAATCCGACACCCTCTGGTTTTTAATAGTGCCGGATTAGTGAGATTGTACTGTATCCATAAAATTTGTTATGGTAAAGATATTTTTTGATATTTTGGGTTCTTGGAATTTTTCTCTCTGTGTTGTAGAAAACAGTTATATTTATGTATTAAATCATGTCTCTTGACCAAATACACTAAGTACTGTAGTTCTGACATTCGTATGAACAATAATAAATATATATATGAATCTCTTGTTCGAACGAACACGCTCTAAGAGTCCAAGCTGCTGAAATAATATACTTGAGAGGAGTGGCAGGGGTTACGAAATGGGATCATATGAGAAACTCGACGATCCGAGATGATCTAAGCATTGAACCATTGCTACTCTTCATAGAAAAATCGCATCTGAGGTGGCTTGGGCATGTAATAAGAATGTCTGATGACCGAATTCCGACGAAGATACTGAGTGCGATTCCAGAGTGCAGACGTTCAGAGGGCCGCCCTAGACACAATTGGGCGAGGCAACTCCAGAAACTGTGTGAGGAGAGGATGGGTCTGCCATGGACGGAGGCCGAACAATCAGCGCAAGACATATACCCGAATAGGACAAGGGGAAGAAGATGATGTATATGTATCTCTTGTTGTATTTTCAGATGAAATTGGAAAATTCAAGGAGTGCGCTAAGATTTTGCACTGTTTCTCAGTAACTCTTGAAGTTTGGAATCAGTGGTTTTATGACATTGTTGAAGAGGCACAAAGAAAGATTCTTGTCAAAGCAAGTAAGCACATTATAAATATCAGTGACCTAATCTATATTATTATTATGTTATTATTATTATGTTGGTAAGTAGTCAAAAAGCTCCCAGTCTCCAAACATCTTGACAGGTGCCATTTGCTAGTCTCTTTTTCTAGTCAATGGCTGCTTTTATAATTCCTCGGAAGCGGCGCTGTGAGGGTAATCTCATTTCATTTATACGAGTGAGGAAGAGACAAGAAAAGTAATTATTTTCTTGCCTCTCCCTCACTCGTATTAATGAAATTAGATGGCGCGAGCCATTACCGTCGCCGCGCAGTTTCCGCGGGAATACTAAACGCAGCTACGAACCGCGTTCCAGAGGAACTTGGACTACAACTCCTATAAACCTGCAGAATCAGGATGGTGGCAATACCTTTGAACAGAGTATTGATTATATAATCTAGAGTTTTTATTTTATTTATATTATTTACTGTGAAAAACAGTGAACCCAATAATATGACACAAATAACAGATCCTTTAGATGCGCATTGACAAACAGAAAACTAACACAGTGTTGTAATCTTCCATGTTTCAGGAGATAGGAGTGATATTCTGACTCGAGTGGATAACGACTGGTCAAACTTTAAAAATAAGCTTATGTCAGAAACTCAGGAGTGGAAATATTACAATCAGTTTGCACAAAAGCTGGTTTCTAATATGGAACACAGATGCTCCTGTAATCCGGTATACCTTCTTTATTTCAAATAATTTATTTATTATAATTATTAGTAGTTTTATATAATAATTGGCAATCATTTTTTAGAAACAGAAGTTCCAATCAAAATATAACATTATTCATTTTTTTTAGAGTCAAGACAATGTCAGAAAAGTAAGGCCAATATGTCCTTCGCTACATTACCAATGAACTCTTATGTCTTGTGTTTTTACAAATAATAAAAGTAATATATTCTAATGGAGGCGTCCATTGGCTGTGACCAAAATTATTTGTTGTTCTTTGTTTATTTTTACAAACAGTTAAGTATACATACATATACATATATATATATATATAGACATGTTTATACACAATTTCAATCAACAAAATGTTTTAGAACATTTTTATACCAATCCTAAACAAACTTATTTTAAATAAATAAAAATCTTAATGTTGGAAATTTTTATTGAAAACAATATGACGTAATATATAAAAATAAATACAAAAAATATTTAATCAGCAAAAAAAAGATAAAAATTACACAAAAAATCTTCCCATGATATCAACAATTTTTCAGTCCAATTACAATGTATTATTGCACATTTAAATAAATTTAGCACACACGTGTTATATGAACGTGGTTAACATGTCACACTTGCGGCATCGTCACAACCTTCTCCAGTAGTCCCTTGGAGGCAGACAGCAGCACCATGTCCCCGGTCTTGAAGACGGCAGTGGCTCCTTGCGCCCCCACGATGCAGGGCAGCCCATACTCCCTGGCCACTACGGCCCCTGGAGCAAACACAATGGAATCAATACGGTCAATGAAGAAATGATGTTGGAAGGAGAGCTTATGGTGGAGAGCTCAGTGACTTATAGAATTGTAAGGTAATATAAGTACAAACTGAATTACATTGGAGTTCAAATAGATGTGCCCTAGGTAAAGTACTCTATAAAACTATATGATTTAGCAAAGTTATTAATTATTAGAGCATTTTTGAACACTTTGTGCTTTATTGAACACTTTTACACCTCGTTTTTTACCACCTTACTATTTACCTTTTTTTTTTTTTAAAAAGAAAGACAAACATTCCCGGGTTACGAATAACCCAACAACATTTGAAAATCTCCTACTACCACCACACTAAGCGGAAGATGTTGCTTGTGTTGTGATGGAGGACTTAGCCAGCCGAGGAATCGAACACGGAACGCCTGGGTGGGACCCAAACGCGATGCCCACTGAACCACTGACCGGACCTCCTTACTATTTACAACTCTTTATGTTAAGTGCATTTGAAATCTATTTACATATTCATAAAAATAAAAATAAAAATGCTAGAACTTAAAATGATCAAATATGTATATCAGATAATGATCGGATTCATATCAGCTTAAATTTTGTCATATATTCGATATGAATAGGACAAAACAGCATACGCTGGCGCTACTCACGGCAGCGTACAAAATGTCAACATTGTCAACCGCCAGATAGAGTTATGTCCGGAGTCCGGACCATAAATAAACCGATGCCGTCGGGACTGTCCGGTTGTGTCCTATATGATGCTAACTTCATATTACTTACTTTACTTGGTTCACTTTGTGAATTGAATGTTGGTAAAGTCGTATATGTCTCATTTTTTTATGAAAACAATTCTAACTTTTTTATTTTTTTTCACGGCATCATAAATATTGGTCATTTATACATCATAGAGTACCTAATTATCTCAAAATTACCAAGAATGCTTTTAGAGCTATTTACGCAAAGCAAATCGAAATACTAGCAAAAATTATTACAGAAGATGTTGAATTGAGTTCCACACTCACAGCGGATACTGATTTACTACCATTTTAGAACAAGTTTTGCTAAGTTGAATATTTATATTAATTACTAAACATTTTAGGAATCATAGCTCCTTAAACAACTTTGCCACCAAAGTGTTAACAACACTAATACCAAACCTGAATTCATCGTGAACAATCTCTCGATGCCTGGTCGTCGAGAGATTGTATGAAGAGATATCCAACTGTTCTATATCATATTTTTACTTTAGCAGAATGGTTATGTTTGCCTCATCATAACATCAAAGTATTGCAAAAACAACTTAAACTCCAAGAAAACTAGTGATTCATACTTCATAATATAATAAATCATAATAAATTTCTACCATGTGATATAAGTCCTCCCAACTCTGTGACAACTCCTCCCATCAATGGGAAGTACGGTGACCAGCCAATGTCTGTAGAGTGAGTTATCAAGATATCTCCAGCTTGTAGTTGATCAATCTGAAACAAAATTCATTACATAAGTAACACAATTTGAAATTAAGCTTGAACACAGAAGACTGTGTGATGAAATGACTATTGACAACATCAGTTTTAAATATTAAATGTTGACACAGATAGGTATTTAAAGCAAAGGAGAAAAGATCGAAATATATTATTGTATAATGTTATAACCTCCAAAATAGAGGTGATGACACAGGCTCTTGCAACAATGTCTCCAGAACACACTGGAGTTCCAGTAATTTTAAAACCCTCTTTTCCATCTCTGGCTATTTGAGCATCTAACGCAGTTAGTGGCCGGGCAAATCCCCAAACCAATTCAGAAAATTGCAATTTGTCCCATCGAGGGAAGAATCTCCGCCGGAGAATGGCTCTGAAAGAATTCAATTAATCAAATATATTTGTAATGTGTTGCAAAATATATCATCATACCTATATACCATACTACCTTAGGGGACCGAAGATCATTACAATCTACCGACCAAAGTGAGGTTCACAAAAGCAGTGCCTTGGATAAATACATTCTTACGGTACAAATAATAGAAGAAAGAAGATAAATAAAAATAAAGAAGGCATACGTACTTTGTAATAAATCCTGGATTTCTAGTATGTAAGTATTTTTGTAGTTCTGTGCGGGTCATAAAGAACACTAGTTTTTCATCGGGCAATCTCCATTCCTTCATCATTTGCCTTCCCAATTCGCGGTATGCCAATCTCATCTTGTGCACAATTGATATCAAAGCTGATTTAGTACCCTCCCGCCTGGAGACAGATTTCTGACAGATAGGCACAACGTACCTCAAAATTTTTCTTAACAAAAAAGGAAAAATACATTTAAATTAATAATTACAATACCATAATAATATGCAGAGCTTTAAAAATATTTTAGTGTAGTAAATATATCATAAAAGTACAGACCCCTGATAAATCACAGTCAAATTCTTGACAAATAAGTTCCAATTTTTTAAATTAAAAAATATATTAAAATGAAACAAATTACTTATAATTAATTAATTGATTATAGTGGTTTACACAGTAATTATACATATAATTATGGATGCCACAAAGTGAATTTGCAAAGATTGAAGAAATAATAAAATATTATATTATAGGTGAGTAGGTACTTTATCGCTTCTCTGAATTCTTCATACAACTGAAAAATTTCCAGGTTACGAATAACCCGACAATATTTGAAAATCTCCCACTACCACCACAGTAAGCTGAAAATGTTGCTTGTGTCGTGATGAAATCTTGAGAAACTGAACTCACAGCGCCTGGGTGGGACCCAAACGCGATGCCAACTCAGCCACTGACCATTCTTATTTATACATACTTTGTAGAATTTTTCATTGGAGAAACAAGTTTATTGATAAGTTCCTCTACGGTAACAGGAGCACTATTTGTTTCTACAATCGGAACTTTCACTGTTGCCTGTAAGGATTTCATCAGTGGAGTCGGGTTAATGCCCCATGTTTCAGTAAGCATTTCAAACTGAAAGGTAAAGATACAAATTTACTCTTTTAAAATGTTGCACTTATAATTCTTTGCCACTTATTCTCTATCTGCCGCTTGTAAGTTTGTACCTACCTCTTTAATACACCTGTGACCGTGTCTTTCTAAAAATTGTGTCAATAAATGGTGCACACTGCTGCAATTGTCTTCCAGCCACTTCATTACTGTTTCCGGAGGTTGTTTAGAGAACTCTTCAGCTTTCCCTGAAGACTGAATAGCCAAAGCTATTTTTTTTAACTCTTCCGGTATTTGCGCCGAAATCACATCAGAACATGAAGACAAAATGGTCCCAATGTCGGTATAAAGCTCTGTTGTAAAATCTGTTAACAACAGTTTATTATATATTTAAAATAGTAAAAAAAAAAGTATTTTATACATCAGCTTCTTTCTTTAGTAATCTCATTTAGGAGTGTTGAGGTTTGTGAAAGAAAACACTGACATAATTATTTAGAAGTTGCGGGAGAACTGATTAGTTACCTATGCTAATCATTCTCCACTTATGATAAAAAATATGCTTGCATAGAGTTTGATAAAAAACATTATTGTTATTGTACATGGTAATTAATTCTAGTATGTATTGGCTATGGTATTTGAGCCAAGTGATTACCTCTATAATATACACTAATAATATATACAACACTTTTAAAAGTGGATAAATTTTGGTGAGTTTCTGATGACTGAAGTGTTTATAAAATGGAAACTCTACTCACCGCTACGTCCCTCCAAAATAATGGATAGAAACACCACTTGAGACATTGCGCTGGCTGAACTGGAGTTACAGTGGTAGCCAGAGTTCTCATACACATCAAGAATTTTGCCTTCAAGATAGTTAAACATTTCTAGAGCGCTCTTTTGTTTACTTAGATCCACCTCCGTTTTCTTGGCATGGGCGATTGCCTTTTCACAATTAGCCTTATTTCTCCATAAAAACTGCAAGAAAAGTTGGCATCAAATAAAATCTGAAACGGTACTGATTTATTTTGATATAATTCTTCCCCAAGACATAAACTGCAGCGAAAACAGGAACTACACTTGATACCGTTAAACGGGGTGAAGCGGGACTTGGCAGGTGAAGCCGGACAATGGAACTTTTTTCGCATTTCGGGTATTTGCGGGAAGGCAGTAATTTATTTTATTAATTTATTTATAAGATATACACAGTACATTAAATATAAGTTATAAAGTATGTTAAAAAAAATTACATGGTTTTGTACCTATTACGTAAATCTGTAAAATGTCATTAAGTAATTTCGCCTGGGTTTTAAATCATAATTATGGTGAAACTAATGAAAAAAAATCAAACATTGGTTGACTAATAATAACAAAAATTAAAGAGTATGGGTGGAGAAAAAGTTACGTTTTAAAATCAAAAATTGTGTGCTCACTAAAGTTTAATAATACGACAAGAAATTTAATAATTTGGTTTTGTATGTTTGCAATGAATCGTGGAAAATGTCTAATTCTAATAATTTTTCGTAATGGGTATAAGTTGTGATTGCGCAAGTGATTGGTGAGTTATTTGCTCCATTGGTGTTGTGGGCTTCTATATGAAAAAGAGAAGTGTGCCTGGTACACCGCATTGGAGCTTTTAAACCAATGACGGATAGTAATTCGGGACTATCAATACATATTATTATTAAGCAGGTTATACAGAAACAACAGATCCGACAATGTGCGTCTTTTTTGTAGTGTTAGCATATTATTTGTAGTTTTGTTGTATTTTAAAAGTAAATGTTTCGAAAATTTATTTTGTATATTTTCTACTAAATCTATGTATACCTTATATTGAGGATTCTATATTGTGGACGCGTACTCCAGTGGACTTCTGACCAATGAACAAAACAACATTTCTAGAGTCTTAGCACTTTTGAAAGCTTTACATATTCTTAATAAGAAAGTAATGTACTTAACATGTTCTTAAGGTTTACAAACATACATATTTACAACATTTTCAAATTATGTTGTTGCTCCGAATCTCCATATACTTAAATAATATTTTTTTAAATATCCGGATTCACACCGTTCAATTGGAAACACGGAGTTAAAGAATGTATTTAAATATTTTTTACATTTTGTAGGTTCGGATTCCATCACGGCCAATCTTTTGGTGGTGCCGCAATAGCATTTAACTAAGTTTAGTAACAATATTATTTACTTACTAGACCAATATCCCTAAATAACAAAAATTTTGTGATTATGCCCGTCACTTTATTCCTGTAAAGTGCAATTGAGTGCATGTTTTCATCAACAACTCCATGCCCAGATATAGCTACATCCATTGTTTTAGTAGCAGTTGTTATAGTAGGTTCACATTGCTTTAGCATTGTCTGAAATAATAATTATTCTTTTAAAAAATAAACCTATATATTTAAAAGCTCAATACCTCATGATGGAAATGTTTGGTACTTGTGTGAACAAGAAATGAAACTTACATTGTACACATTCAAGCCCACATGGTAGTTGGTGCAAGTCAAAATTTTCATGCCGTATTTGGAAGTTGGCACTGCGTTAGCTACTGATATAGAGTCATTTATGACTGTAGAAATAGCTGATAAGGACAGAGGTGAGACGGTTCCGGGCATAACCTGAAAAAAATATTAGAAAACGTTACTTTAATTACAAAAAAAAAATCACATAAAGTGTTAGATATAATAATGTTTACCTCTCCGGTATTGGCAAAAGTTAATAAATCGTCTTCTGACATAACCGGTGTATCCGCCTCGTGAGCTAACTCAAACTCAGTCCAGCTGTTTAAGCTTGTGATGGGTCGGGCTTGTACTAAATAAATTCTATCCTGCAAGTATAGAAACATGAATGTTATAAATGAAATTTGGCCCCTCTGCATTAGAACTTTTTGAAAGTAAAGATTATGAATATATTTCTGAACCAAGGGTTTAGGGAGCTTTTTCTCTTTCAATTTACATGGGTAGTAAGTATTTATAATAGAAACAGCAATACAAACATTAAATAACAACCTGCCAAAAAACGAATTTGGTCCAAACATTTAAGCTACACTAGGTAAGATACTTCAAACGATTTTGAATCTGTATCTAACATAGTATATGGTTTGATTATGTAGAGCAGTGGTTTTCAACCTGTGGTACGCGAAGCATAAATTGGGGGTACGCAATATCTTGGCACGAATGTAGGTTTTAAAACTCAGCTCAACGTTTTCAAAATTCTTCAGTTTACGTTCTAAAAATATTAATACCGTTCACACGCACGTATTTGTGTGAAAATGCATTTTTTCTTATGCATTTATAAAAAATAAATATCGCAATCGCCTGAATGCTGAACCAGGTTTGAGGCTCCTCTACCTGTGTGAAATTGAGCAAAACTTTGTAAAAGTTTGCTCTGCAAAGCAAGCCCAAGGGTCACATTGACTTATGTTAACATTGTATGATTGATTATAAAGGGTGTAACAAGAAATCAGGCTTTTATTTGAACTACTGATACATGAGAAACTTTTTTTCGTAATTTTTTTGAGGTTAAAAAAAATCATCCTCTCAATACACTTTGTGAGTTTGGAGTTGTGTATGGAGAACATGATTTTTTTTTTCGTTGAAATAAAAAGACATGGAACCAAATTTGTAGAATCACTGTTTAAAAATGCCCGAAGTCATGTTACAATTAATTGTATGACTTAATTGTTAAATTCATGTAATAATGAGAGTATTAAAAACAAAATTACGAAAATTAGATTACACATGTAAACAAGATAGAGGGTAGGGGGTACAAAAAAGTAAGTAGTTGTAGTAAGAGTCCAGGGGTACTCAAAAAGGTTGACAACCGCTGATGTAGAGCATATGTACGGAGAGAGGAGTGTCAGGAGTTCAGGAGAATATCTAACTCCAAATTAAGGGGAGGGATGTCCCAGGAAGATATCATGTGAATAAACCAAGGAGTATGTGCAAATAAAAAGTTGTATGGAATTTCATCCTTTTCTGCTCTCGAAAATTAAAATGTTATATTAATAAACCGTATGCAGATAAAAAAGAAAGAATTACCTGAGCAATGGCCCATTCAATATCCCTTGGGAGTCCCCACAGGTTTTCTTGTAAAATGCCTATTTTGCCAAGCAACAAACACTCTTTTTCTGAAAGGCTCAACGATGCAACAGCATTTTCTTCATCTCGTATTGTTTGTGTTCCTGATTTCTTGGATTTATCCAAAACAATTCTCGCTCCTTTCTTTCCAACTTCGATATTTTTTATAGAGAGGTTGTTGTGAACATCTCTGTTTATTATTATAGTATCAGGTTCTATTTGACCAGAAACTACACTCTGAAAATATGTTAGAATTAAATAGACCCTGTATAGACTATTATCCATGGAACATTCAAGACATTATAAAAGTAGTAAAAAAATAATTAGTTACAGATGAAAGTTACATTCCTATGAAAGCAGAGTATCATAAAACGAAAGAGTTCTTGGAATGTGATTAAAAATCATAAATTGTTTTACCTCTCCCAGTCCATGGTTGGAAGTGATGAAGATGTGAGCGGGGTTGCCAGTGGTGGGGTGTCGGGTGAACATAACCCCGGCTGCTTTGGCATCCACCATCACTTGAACCACAACCCCCATACCGCACTGCACTAGTTGGCCGTGTTGCCTGAAACATAGAAAAACAATTATTCCGATACAATAAGACAGGAAGGGGCTATTTTTCCCCCGCAGATTACTTTACATCACTTTCGAAGAATTCTCTATGCCATCTATTGTATAAATTTTTTTAAAAAACTACCAAAAAGCAATTTCTTCCGTATGCTTATTGCTTCAGTAGGTTTGTGTCTGATTTGACATTTGAAGCAGTTCATTTTAAGTGAGTTGTCAAGTTTTGTTCTAAAAAGTTATACAAAAAAATGTGCAACATTTTGCATTTTGCAACTGAAGAAGGTGATCTAAAGTATCCCCCCCCCTAGGAACTACTTCACGCCATTTAAAGAAAATTAAAAAATAAATTTTGCCTAAGTACAAAACTATTTTAATGATATGATTCATTTCAGGACCCATTATTTAAAAATAATATATAATTTCTCCTCAAACATAAAATATTCTGAACAACATAAAAAATGCAGTAATTTTCATTTTATCTTACGGTATGTATTTAGTTACATGAACTCAATAATTAAATAATAATTAAAAAATAGACAAGCTTATTCTTATGAACCGTTCTATTCCCTCTCACCCTTGGTAGTTCTGGCATCGGCATCTATTCCTTCTCCTCGTGCTGCTTCCAAATCCAACACTTCATGACCAGACACATTTTTTTTCGCTATTTTTTAGTATGACTTTCAATTTTGCTAAGGAAAGGTGTTTCAAAACCAATCGATACTACGGGGGGGGGGGGGGGGGGGGTTTAAACAATATATTTATGTAATATTTTCAGGAATTGAATTTCTATCCATTTTCTTTATATTATGTTAAAATTAATTACCTGCGATATTCCACACTTTGAAATGTGAATAACGATGACCAACACTCTTGTATTCCTTTGAGAACATCTTCGATAGATTTGCAACCTAAAATTGTAGAATTTTGACCAGCTGCAGAAAGTTCTTCAGAATCCTCCCCAATACCTGATGAAAATAAAAACAATAAAAAATGGATTGTAGATCACAAAGATGGCAAAATGATGCCAGATGACAGGACACTGAAAATAATACGACCCAGAGGTAGACTGAAAAAAAGGTGATCCGAATGCCTGGTGTGCTAGTTAGAAGTTAGAAGTTACCGACCGATTGTCGGTAACTTCTCATCGTTCCCCAGGACAACTGCAGATCGCAAACGAATAGGTGACAGTTCACAATGACTAAGTGTCCTTAATATATTCAATATCAGTTGTCCTAGAGAACGATGAGAAGTTACCGACAATCGGTCGGTAACTTCATATCGAGCGACCGTGCTAGCACACCAGAGGCCCTAGCACGCTTGCTCTATATCGATCGGTAGGATAACTATCGGTAACTTCTCGAAACTTCGTTCCCTAGCATGACTACAGATCGCCAACGAATAAGTGACAGTTCACAATGACTAAGTGTCCTTAACATATTCGACATCAACTGTTGTTTGTACGTTAGCGATGTGCAGTTGTCCTAGGGAACGATGAGAAGTTACCGATAGTTATCCTATCGATCGTTATAGAGCAAGCGTGCTAGGGCCTCTGGAAGAGGTTCGGAACATAATAAGAAGGCCTGAGGACTGAAAACTGAAACTAAATGTATAGGATAGGAGCCGGAGCGGAGGCCATTGGAGGAGATCAAATCTCACTCCGGGAGTCAGCATTCTATATTAATTTACTTAAGATAATAGGCAGTTTTAATGAGAGAAAAATTCCTTTACCTGAAGAACGAACGGCAAAGTAAAGATCTTTAGGTGCTAAATCATCATTTTCAGATTCACACAAGTCTTCAAATGAAGATACAACATGCTCTTTCACAATATTGCAAACAGCAGTTGATTCAAATAATTTTGTGGCCCTGAAAAATAAAACCATTTAAATCAACAGATACAAAAGTCACTTTTAAGGTCACTGTTGGGTTGGTACTCGGTAAAATTATATTGAGTATAAGCAACAGGTAAAATACCTCTCACAAGCGTCTTTGAGACTTGATTCGCTGTAATTGGAGCCAACATCGGCAATGGCTTCCACCGCTTTCTGTAATTCTGGGTAATGGGTCAACTGGCATTCAAGAGCCCGTGTGGTTAAACAGAAGCCATTTGGTACCTCGTACTGCAATAAAAATGCATAACTACATTATGAAACTTATATCCAATTATGCAAATCATTGCAGCTCACCCCTCAATATAATATTTGCATTCGAGTTGTGTTGTAATGCAACAACTCCACCAAATAGAAAAGTTAAAAATTAAAAATTTTGTGTCTAGGTTTAGTAAAGAACCTTGCTGGTTTTTTGCAGAGAAATTTAAAGAATTTATTGCACCAAATAAAATATGTCTCTGTCCTCTGTCCTACTAAATGATAATAACATTATGTATTACAGTTATTCTATAAGTCAGGTCTTGAGTTATACAAAATCTCAGTTGATGTTATGGTATTTACCTGATCAGTATTGACAGAAGCCAGCAGTGCCAAAGAGGCTCCCTTGCCCCCCACGGCATCGGGGCAGGTGGCTACTCTCTCCCTGAATGTTGCGCACAGGGGTACCTTGGCATCCAAGTCTTCTAAATCCAACCATTGCAATTGCTTTATATTGATGTGTTCCTCTAATGGCATTTCCCCTGTCAAAAAAGTCAAATTTTACTGTATTTTCTCTCTTATGAAGATGAAAGATTTTATCCAGAAAAATTGTGAGACATTCTCAAACAATATTATAGGCTACCTTGTGTAGCGATAATTTTTTTACTGCTAGACCAGGTAGCCTATAACAAAATGGAATATTTGACCTAGCACAATACTGTTTGATAAAACAATATTTTAAATTAGTCACATTGTGTACTTGAACACCACACCTACCTGCTTTAATTACCTAGCACAAAATGTTAATATTATCAGAAAATAATTTGTGCATGAAAATAAATTGTTTTAAAGTGTAATTACCTCTGTACGGATACCAGAGCTGTAAAAACCCAGATCCTTGATTTCCATTTATTCCAGCTTGAAATGGTACCAGAACTATTTTCCATGTCCTGCTTTTGTAGGTTTGTTTTAGGCCTTTATTTAGGCTGATGAAAAGGACATAATCCTTGGATTTAGCTGGAATAGTATTTTATATTAATGTTTTCAGAAATAAAAAATAATGAGTTAATATTATTCATGAAATGATTAATTACTTGATAACTTTATGGTGAATGATTTAGGTATATCTGAGTCGTGTTCTCCAATGGTTGACATATTTAAATCAAACGATTCAAAAGCTTCTACATCTCCATTTGGTAATCTGACATGTCCAAACTTAAATCTGAAATACAAAGAATTACAGTGTTATTAAGCGCCCCAGCGGTGCTAGCATGGTCGATTGATAAGGATTGGTAGAATAATTGTCGGCAACTTCTCATCGTTCCCTAGGACAATTGCAGATCGCAGAGACCCCCGCATGAGCACTAGTATGTGAATTTCAAATACCGTGGGGACAATCCGATGAATCCCCACGTAACAAAAGTTGCATAGTTTCAGGCGGGAATCGCTCGCATTCAAATTAACTTCGATGATAATCTAGCAAATAAAGCGTTATTTTTATTATGCTGTATTATAAATTGTATATCTATAGATATTTAAATTTATTTTGTGTTTAAACATCTGATAGCATGATTTGACCATGAAAATTTTTGTTTGAGAAATTTTATACCAGTAATAAAAATATTTTCATGTCTCCGAACGCACTCAGACATTCAAAAGTTGCAATGGTTGAGGAGCAACAAAGAAAAAGCAAAATTTATAAAATATTGTGGCATGTAATACAGAACCCTCTGCCTGTGCACAACTTGATTTCAAGTTCTAATAAATGTTCACAGGAACTTTCTTAGCTGTGATTGGACTGACGTCTGAATAGGCAAAAACTTCTCCACGTGATATGGGTTTTTAGTTACGACTAAGGACGACGAGAAATTCGTGCACCATTGTAAAACGGAACGGCTGTCTGTAAGCAGATTTCATTATCGAAGACTAAAATACTCTGGCTGCAATAAGAGTTTTCTACAGATTGTCGGATCCATTTTTTCGCAAATCATTGAAAGGTGGACGCCAACAAACACCCCACTACCAATGTCATGTTAGATTCATTCCTTCACCCTTAATGGCTTATCTAGTGTTTCTTTGATCTGTGGTTGATTGCTTCGGAGATGATGTGGCCAATGAAATGAAGTGACCTTACTGGCTAATTGGATTGATATTCGCATTATGTTGGATAAAAAAAAAAAGTCCTACATTCCTACGGTTAGAAGACAAATAAATTTTGACTAACTGCGTCAGGCCTTTGGTAAAGGACTCTGCTCCAATTTGGTAAATGGTTCCCTCGGAAGCTGCCCCTACGATGGTCAGTGATCTCCGCAGACTTCCCAGTACAGGCTGCCATACCCTCTGCCTTAGTCCATACATTGAGGTGGTCACTGTCTCTTCCTTCTCTCCCAATATGATGGTTCCGCACATACTGCCATACTGGTCGTAACCTCGCTTTTCAGATTCTGTTCTGGAAAATTATATAGCAATGAATTGAAACATATTTACTACTTAGTACAAACTAGAAAAATAAATTAAAAATCACAATTCACGTTATATTTATACTTTGAAAAAAAATTACTTATAAAATTTTGGCATATTTGAGAAAATCTGTGTGTATATCTAAAAATGGGTCTCCAGCAACTAAACGATTTCAAAACATCAGACAAATCGAAAAACTTTGGATCGGGAACAACATTTTTTGTTTTCCATTGGTCATGGAAATCAAAAACGTTGTGGCCCTGCAAATTCTATGAAAATTTTCATGTTTGCATAAACATTAGGTTCAATGTTTGTGGTAATTTTGTAACTGGAGATCCGGCTTAACTAAAACCATGCGAATGATTAGTTGTGGAGACATAAAATTAGCTTAGCTTTTCCATGGATCCTTTGTATGGAATTTCTAGGTACTTAAATGCAGCTATTTTCAGCTGAGCTATGGAGCTTTGAAATATCCTTTAACACCTTCAGTTGCTTTCATGTACACGTCCATTGACTTAGTTTTAGAGAAGATGTGACGCTTTACGACACAATGGATAGGAAAGTCAAGTTTTGTATTGTAGTAGTATGTAGCCTGCCTATTTGTGTCACATCGCTACTTGATAGTGTCACACCCAGAGACATCAGGCGGATAACACTTCTATACTTGATAGTGTCACACCCAGAGACATCAGGTGGATAACACTTCTATACTTGATAGTGTCACACCCAGAGACATCAGGTGGATAACACTTCTATACTTGATAGTGTCACACCCAGAGACATCAGGTGGATAACACTTCTATACTTGATAGTGTCACACCCAGAGATATCATGGTGGATAACACTTCTATACTTGATAGTGTCACACCCAGAGATAATAAATTGTATAACCTGTGAAATCTTATTTTATTTTTAGCTTATTAATTTTATCTTATCGAAATTCCTTGCAAACAGATTAGAAACACCAATGATTCCTTCATTTCATTTCATATATTTTTTTGTAGGTAGGTATTTATGTAATGTCATTGTTCAGTGCATTGGTTTATTTTCAACTTTGCAATTTTCTTGTATAGTGTAGGTACTGTGTGTAGGTACATGAATATTATATTTATTATGGTTTTGAGGCCAAAATACATACACTGAGTTTGGGAGCACATTTTAAAAGTCATAAACTTAAAAGAAAACAGTAATGCCTGTGTCAGACCACGCTAACTATATGTGCGCTATATTCTCGTGGCTTTGCCTATTTCAGTATATCGCTGGCCATACATTCCAAGGGTCAAGTTTTTCACTAATCCGACCTTACGCGCTACGTAAGTGCGTAATATTTAGACCGCGATTAAAAGTAAGGGGGTTTGGGTATGAGTATACTTACATCCCATCCATCCAATTAGGACCCCTCCATGGCTCTGATGCAACGGCTTCTGCCATCAAGTTGACGCTGGAGTCATCTGGTGTTCTCTGGGGAACCGAGTCTCCAATCCATCTGAGATCATCAAAGTTGGTTTTAAATAAACAGAAACAATCAGTGAGTTTTATGGAATCAACAATTTTTTCAACTCATCTATATTATTGTCTATCATTGGCGGAATCCTTTAAAGATCCACAATCCCTCCCTCTGCCCCTCCCTCGTCCGCCACCTCCCCCCACGACCTCCACACAGGAGGCCCTGACGAAAATAATTCCCCTCAGGGCCTACGCATCTGAGGGGTGGGTAGGAATCGGGGGGTCAGTGTGTCCAGAAGTGATTGACGTATAAATCTATTGGGCAGACGCATCCGCCGCCAAGATCTGGACAAACCTCACCCCATGAACCCGGTCACCCCTGCTAAGTCACCAAATGTGGGTTAGGTTGGTTATCCAAAATGGTTCCATTAAATTACAAACGACGGACCTGTAATAATTCCCAGATATCAACATAAATAGGTCACAGATCCTTAGAATACAATGTAAAGTGCACAAACTTCGGGAGGTGATTGATTCTCCATGATAATACCTACAAGTAAAAGTAGATAAATAACTTTAAGTTAATTTTCGAGTAAAAAAGTTGAATTGTTTGTATGGAAAAAATAATATTCTTCTATGAAAAATATTTTTGTATGGAAAAAAAAACAGGAATTTCGAAAAAAGTTATTTGTCTTTTTTACTTCTACCACCATGTAGATTATGTAGAATCACCTCCCGAAATTTGTGTTTACCCGCGGACACCCTATATAATATGTTGACAAACTGCTCTCTAGCAGTTTAACGGAACTTTATTATGAATAGTGTAATTTTGAAAAAAAGAAATACATTTAATAAAAAGTAAAACGGTAAATTGCATTTAACCAAACGAGGGCTGAGAAGAGAACCATTATAAAATTCAACCAATTGGTGTTAATTGCGATTTGATGACGACATTAAATGTGACGGGGGTTCAACAACTTGTCCATACGGTTTTGAAATGTAGAGAAAGAGTGGCTGGAGAATATTTAGCGCGAAAGTGAACTGAAAAAGAAGGGTTGAAGAAGACATAAAACAAACAAGTTTTCCAATTATTTACTTGAGTCGGGTCATGCCAAGAATTGGAAGAACAGAAGTGTGTGCCAAGTCAGAATTGTGAGGCAGTCTATCCTCTCTGCACACCCTTGCGGTAAAATTGCGCAATGGTTAGTTAAACCGAATTTAAAATTACGAAATTAGTTGCGAAAAATTCGTTTCACGTGTAAACATACGGTTTCATCAAGCATGCATTGGTTTTATGAAATCAAAAATATCGCGATTTATTGGTAACGCTGGTGTCATGCAACTAATTTCATATTGAGAACCGCGATGAAACTATTGTCGCGAAAATGCTTCTGCTGATCTTTATAAAAAAGCTTTGTTTCTAATGCACTAGATTTTATGCAATTTCCCAACAGTTTAATGTTGTAAAATTAATTTCAATATGAAAGTAGTTTCGTAATATAAATTCGGTTTTGTTACATTATTAAAAAACCTACTCACATAAAATTAAATCTCACGTGTTGCAGGTCTGCATCTGTAGATCCTGATTTGCTTTGGTTCTGAAGCATTCCGTTGAATACGATTCTCCAACACTGAAAGGGCCTCAGCAGTGTCAATGATAGACCACCAGCTCTCCATGTCGAGGAAGACCCATCGAAAATCATTGTATCATCTTGATCTAAATACGTAAATGTTAAAAATGTGTTAATCAACTGAGCGTTTGAATATAGCACATTAATAACAGTCGTTGTTTCCAATCATACTGATCAACTGTTAAGCCGAAAATTTGGCTCAACAGTCATCAAATGCACAAATAAGTTTTTCAAATGCTACTCTCCGACCATAAATAAACCAATCACTCCGACCAATAGGCGAATCCCAGTTGTTACCAACTTTTCGATCGATCAATCTGAGTCTCCGATCAGCTAACTGATTTGTTTAGCAAAGCTCAATTCGGGAAACAACGGCCATTAACAAAATTTTGCTGATCGGAGACTCAACTTGATAGGTCGAAAAGTTGGTAACAACGGCCGTAAGTTTCCGAAACGGTAAGGGGGCATACATTAATTACGTGAGCAAAAAATAGGGGGGGGGAAGGGGGTTCCAGATCTCACCAAATCTCATTATACCGAGGGGGGGGGGGGGGGGGGGTCAATAAAAATCTCATGTCAACTTTAAAAGAGTACATATTATTATAGAGATAATTAAAAAAAAATATTGTTTTACTTCTTTTGAAGTGTCCCATTTTGCCCGCTGAAAAATGGCTACTATGAAAAACATTTATTTCGAGAGTAAGAAAAAAATGTAAACTGCTCACGTAATTAATGTATGTCCCTAAGGTAACAACTTTTTTGCCAGGAATAGGTACCGCACAAGAGTCGCAACTTCTCCCAACCGTCTGGAGTCAGTGGGGCTACAGCATCTCTAATTTAGATATGTTGTGAGGCTAAAGTATGTGCGAGGTGAATTAGACGGAACAAAATAAAGGCTGTGAAGTAGGTACCTACCGACTTCATAATTTATTCAAATTTGGTCACTAAACACGACTAAAGTAATTTCTAGTAAAATTTCGATTCTGAATGGTGATCGTTCACCAGGGCGATATCGGCAGTACTTATCTACCACTGTAGGAAGAAGTCCAAAGGTAGTATAATATGTATACAGGGTTTTACACATCGTACTTGACTTCTTTAACCAGTGATTCCTCACATTATTTAGAGTTAAAAAAAATAATGAAATGTTGGTGTCCGGTGACATTTTAGATGTCGTTTTTTATTCAAAAACTTTTTCTTCAAAATCAAAGAAAAAAAATTTCTTCCACATGTCGTCACTGGTCTCTAAGCCAAGTAACCAGCCAACCCCTCACCCGCACCTAACTTTCCAATACCTAAGATTGATTGTTGATGTTTTTGTAGAAATTTTTTTTTTTTTTTTTTAAATGTCACTGGAGATCAAAATTTTATTTACATTTTTTACTCCAAATAATGTCAGTAAACACTGGTTAAAGTAAGTCAAGTACGTACCTTAACCCCTGTATATATTTTTTAATATAATATGCGAAATAATCCACATAGTTACGTATGTGTAGGATTTTAACCCGCGACCTACAAGTCCGAAGCCGTGCAAACCTACCTAGACCTACCGCACTGCCACCGAGGTCAACGACTGTTCAAATTCTGAAAAATATCACTTTCCAGCATTATTTCGTCATTTTAATTATTTTTTTGCGGAAATAACTGGTTTCGATGCTATCGTAAGAACAAAATAACAATAAAAAAATCAAATATATCTAATCATGAAGAATCTCCGCTTTTGGTGATTTTGAATCATATTCTGCCTAAATTCTCTTACAGCGCAAAATGTTATATTTTTTTTATTAATAAAAAATAAAAATATAATACAATTTGTTATTTTATATCTTCAGATTTATAATATAAATCTAAGAATATAAATATAAGAAAATATTATTTTCTTCCATTAGAAGCATTTCCTTGTTGTTATGAAAATAACATACCTAATGTGGGCCTCACTGGGTGCTTTACCAGTACTGAGAATCTTTATTTTTATTTTTATAGAGAATACCTCACAAGAGTCCCAACTGCTCTCGTCTGAAGCCAGTGAGACTATGGCATCCCCAATTGGGGTATTTTGTGAGGCTGAAGGTAAGTGGGGAAGGGAAGGAGATGGGGAAGCGGAAGGTGGGGAAGTATCTGGCTATTCAGATCTAGTCACTAAACACGGCTAAACGCCATTTCAAGCAACGTTTCAATTCTGAATGGTGGTCTTACACCAGGGCGATACTGGGAGTATCTTCCATTCTGGAACGTGCCGCAAATATAGTATACATTATTTTTATTCATTAATTGTGAAATAACACAAATTGATCAAATAAAATTTATTTGCGCACGTCGGGTTCGAACCTGCGACCTTCAAAATGGGAGTCCAAAGCCTTACCCCTGTACTACGCCGGCCGTCAAAATAATAAAATAAAATACTAGTATACTCAACTACAAACCGTATTATTATTAATATTTGAAAATAGACGGCATATCCCTTGTAAGCACACAGCCATTGTTTATATTTACAGTCACTTGTATATTTAGGTTTACCTACTAGTAAATTTAACAAAGGTCATCAGGGTGTTTGGCAATGGCCTATCGTTCCTTCCGTGATGACGTGTCGAACCTTCTTTCAATCAAGACATTGACACTTGGCACTGAAGGTGAGAGAGTTAAGGTAGATTCAGACTGGACGACGTACGTACGCATCGCTACGCCAAACAATGCTTAGCAACCCATACATTTTCTATGAAAATGGCCACAGACATCGCACGTCGCGATGCGTGTGGCCAATGTGATTCTAAGGCGCTCCGCCCACTGAGGCAACTGAAAACCAACTAAAACCGGCTGTTTTCTCTGTCTTGATTGGTCAAAAAGCTTGTTTAACCATAGATGAAGAACAATCAGCTGACAGCTCTCAAATGCCCAGGGTAATCAGCCGTGACAGTGGCAAGATGGTCGCAAGTCACCGCTTGCGTTACCATTGACAACGGGGTCTTGTGTGATTGTGAAGTGTGCGGGCCATCACATTGTCATACAAAGACAGTTGGCAGTTGAGAGTTTTCAGTTGCCTGAGTGGGCGGAGGCGCTAAAACATAAATTTTCATTGTATATCTATTGTTGCTAAGTAGCCCAGATATTGTTAGGAGTAGCGATGCATACATACGTCGACCCAGTCTGAATCTACCATTAACCGTATTAAAAATAAAATACAATTACTCACTGGGAAGCTGGAGGCGGGTCCCGCATGGCAATGTCAGTACCAATATACTGTCGGATACTCTGTGTGGCTTCCTGGTAAATGTGATGAATAACGAAAAGCCTTCTTTGTTGGTTCCAAAGATGGACAGGGAATCAGAAATGCCATGGTCCAAGCTCAAGGGCTCCTCGGTAGAGTCAATCAGTTCTATTTCGTCGTCCGACCGTGATTTCTTCCATTCTTTAATTACGTAACTTGCGTAGCATTTCTTCAAATAGAAATTCCAATCTGCAACATTTGAAGTTAATTAATTACTACTTGTATTCGTCCGATTTTCAAAAAAAGCAATTGTTTATAGACGTGAATGAAAAAATGTCACTGCTTATCCACTCGAACGCTTTTTGCCACGATATGGCACTATTTCCAATCCACGGATTGCTTTGTTGAAAAAATATGGCAATTTTTAAAATTTTATTTTTTATTATTAAAGCGACTATACATATATTGTACATTGAAAATATAACAAAATAAATATTCTCTAGATTCTTTAATGTTTTAAAGTTAACGATTTAATAAATAAAACATTATAAATTCTATAAATATGTGATAATATTATTATCATTATCATAGACATAATTCATATGTCTATGATCATTATAATATGTGACAAAAGATAGGTGAATTCATTGGTTATATAGAACTACAATCAGTTTGTGTGTCTCCATATTCAAATTCGGAGGTATGATTTTTTTATGTTGGCGTAAAAATTTCTTTTAGCAATCCGAGAAAAAAAAATTAAATTGCTGTGTCGCTGTGGTTCTTATTTTAGACTAGCTAAATTGATGTTTTTGAAAATTTCAAAGCTCATAGTAGAAATGACTGAAAAACTGAAAAAAAATGATGACAAACTGAAAAATCTGTAATAATATCTACTGACTGCATGCATAACGCTGGGGACACACCTAGCATTAAAAGCGACGACGTTATTTGGCTTGGCCTATTTCAGCATATTGCTTGCTATACATTTGCAATGAGAATGTGTAGTTCGGGATATGCTGAAATAGACCAAACCAAATAACGCTGGCGCTTTTAAATGCTGTATGTGTCACAAGTACATTTATCTCGGGAATACTGAGTATCTGCAGCCCTAGTTCCAGGCGAAACGTCGCATTACTGCCAGTGGCGGCTCGTGACTTTTGGTGAGCTAGAGTGCTAATATTAACAAAAATGGCCTTATTGATGTCGTTATAGCCGAAAAATATTTTTTATTTTTTTTTCGAAAATTTATTTTTTGTATGAAGATTTTCAGGAAATTTGTGCGGCGCACGGCAAAACTGAAATTTCCTGAAAATCTTCATACAAAAAATAAATTTTCGAAAAAAAAATAAAAATATATTTTTCGGCTACAACGACATCAATAATGCCATTTTTGTTAATATTAGCACTCTAGCTCACCAAAAGTCACGAGCCGCCACTGATTACTGCTGATGGCTTATAAGCTTCTGAATGGTTTACAATCAATACCAGACATTCTGGCTAAAATAGGACTTTATGTCCCGGATAACTTCACGCGAGGCCGCCAACACAGCTTTTTAATTCTTCCTAGGTGCAGAACTAACTAACCAGTGGTGATTCCCCTGGGAAGACTCACTA
The DNA here is from genome assembly GCA_951813805.1 of Limnephilus auricula. Taxonomy (NCBI): domain Eukaryota; kingdom Metazoa; phylum Arthropoda; class Insecta; order Trichoptera; family Limnephilidae; genus Limnephilus; species Limnephilus auricula. Next base: position 29,298,046 of record OX638390.1, on the reverse strand, counting down.
GGTTAATTAACTCCCTCGCAAGTAACTTGGATATTTTCCACATGTCATATAACGATTATATATATTTTAACTCTCTACTTATGTATATAAAAAATTTTTCCTAATTTATATGCAATTATTTTGTCAAAATTTAATTGTAATTTTGCTTGCTTTTGCAATGTATTTATTTTTTACAGTTTTTGCAAATAAATAAATATAAATAAATGACGTGTGCAGCTAAGTATTTTAAACTATCAGTTTCCTCACACAGCCGTTGTGGAAGTGGTGTGTCCCCTCCAATGCGTAACACTGATTCAGATTTTCAAAAATAAGAAACTACAGTAACTTCAGAACTTACCTTGGTTAATGTATTATGTATTAGTAATTTATGCGTATGTATTAGTACCTGGAACTGAGTAGAATCCATCCTTCTTCTTTCCTGGAGAACTCAGCACGAGGAATACGAATGAAATTACGCCCAACAATCCAGCGATTAGAAAGGGTTCCACCAAATATTCAGACACGTTCATGTTCTCGCTTCATGTAAACCCTACAAGTTTCATATGATATAAAACATTACATCTATTATATTAAATTTCCATTTTCAAAAAAATTTCCAATTTCACAAAAATTTCCATTTTCACAAAAATTTCCAATTTCACAAAAATTTCCATTTTCACAAAAATTTCCATTTTCACAAAAATTTCCATTTTCACCAAAATTTCCAATTTCACAAACATTTCCAAATTTTCATTTTGCGAGAAGCTCATACTGAACGCCTTGACCCGGGCGACTGAAGTGGCTCAGTAGCAGATGTACAAAATTAAGCGGTTAACTACCCAGGCCCTTTGTGTAGGCTCACAATCCTTGCTTCTTCCACATTCAAACATCGTTTTTTTCTTCTTCAAATATTTTTTTTTTTTAAATGTAGGCATACACTTTTTGCTTCATCCACATTCAAACGTCAAATCGCTTAGTGCTTTATCCAATTAGTTGCCTGCAATGGGCAAAAGCTAGTTATATTATTATTACGCTACCGTCTGTACGGTTGGAATTTAAGAACCCTACTCCGTGTAGAACTCTGACGGCGCGCCTTATCCAAATCATCTTCGTACGTTAACTTTGTTATCAAGCTACCGCCTGCTAGCAGCAAAAACCGGCGTAGCGGGCTTTTAACTGCTAGTAACAAATAATTGTGCAAATTTAGATCTTATTTAAAGTTTGTAAATGTTCTTGAATACGGTGAATTTTCGACTCTGTGATCGACTGCGGGTGGGAACTAGGATTACAAAAACGGAACAACGATTACAAGTAACTTGGCATCTAGAAGGTTAAAAAGCAAAAATTGGGGGTGGGGGGATAGGAAAGGTGTTGATGTATTTCTCAAAAAATGTCCCTTCCCCCCCGATGTTGGGGCCCTAGGCCCTAGCCTTTCGGGACTCCCTGTTCACGACAGTCCGGCCCTGTTCACGACATGTTGCAATATTTTATTCATGTTAATAAAGCCATTTTACTTTATATGAAGCAATTATTTACTAAGAAAAATATTTACTTGACGACTGGTAAATACGATTATAAGACAGTAATATTTACTTTTAAATACACTTTTCACTTTAATAACACGTATACGCACTATGCCATCTATATACAGGGTGTATCGTTTTTTTTGTAAAATTAATAACAAAAATATGAAAGTTAACATACTACATATCAAAAAGTTTACTTTCCACTGCTGTAAAAGATATAATTAAGGTGTGACAACACAACTTTAAAAAAAAATCAATTCCAAGTATGTAGGGGCAATGAAGTTAATATAATATATTATTATATTCGCACGTGAAAAATAAAAATAATATTTTTAGAATGATTTCAGATTACATAATATTTTCATTAGCTCCAGGCTTTACATTAGGCCCTGAGTAAAATAATTTCCTTCAGTATTGGCAGTATTGATTGTTTATAAAATGTATAAAAATGAATCTATATATATATAAAGTGTGCATTTTTTGTCTCCCCTGACATAAATAATCAGTTTTCGAAATAATAAAACTGAAACCAAAAACTTAAAAATAAATATTTCGTATTAACGGTGAGGTGGACTTCGGCGACTTTTATATTACCATAACCAAATTTTATAAATACTCTCAGCTTGTCAGTAATATCATATTGGCCATAGTCTACAGATAAGTAAATATTTACAGATAAATAAATAATATACAGATAGTCTAAAAATAAATATTTCGTAAACGTTTGAAGTGGAATTCGGCAACTTTTATAATACCATAACGAAATTTTGTTAGTTAATATTGACCAAAGTCTACAGATAAACTTATTTTTAATCTTGGGCTAGCATATTTTCCGCACAATACAAACATTACCTTGCTTATGTGGTTTATAAGATACGAGGCACTTTATCAAACTCACAGAAAAATGACACAATATGACAATAGGTATGTACGTAATGCATGTAATCCCCCCCCTCCCTCCCACTTCCCTATCGACCTCGTTATTCCGTTGGAAAAAATACAATATTACTCGCACTTCTCTGGGAAATCTGATTGTATTATTTAAACATCTATTCTCTCTTTTAGCATCATGATGTAAATACTAGATTAAGGTAAATTGTAGAGGTCCAAAAAACCTTTCTAAAATGTTCCCAGCCCCTAGCCCCCTCGCCCCTCCCCAGTACGGGGATCCCACCACCTCCCACCCATGCGAATGCTGTAGTTGCGCCACTGCCTAGACGTGTGATCTAATAAAGCTAATGCCTTGTTCGCACCTGACAAGTGTAAGTCGAGAGGCGAGTAACTCGCTACTTGACTCACCACAAAGTGTTCGCACTGCTATCAAGTAGAGTTCATTCGCATAGAGGCGGGATGCAACGCAATAAAGTAAATACGCTAATTAAGCTGATTGTAATGCTTATTTTAGAAGATGCGGATGAATAAATAAGTGAGATGAAAATAAATAAACTATGGCCACAAAAATAGATTAATAGCCGCCAAAATAAAGAATTTTAGAGTAGCATTTTCGCTTCAACTGGACGTTTCTGCGTCTACGAATGAACTGCACAGGGACGCGTGGAGGGGGACTCTACTCGCCGAAAATATAGAACCAAATGGATTCAAAATATTAAAGAGCTGACTAGCCTACTCTACTAAAATTGTGGTGTTCGGACACGTTTAGTTGCAATATACTCGCTACTCGACTAAAATACTCGCCCAATCAGAACGGGGCATAAGAAATGCAGGCATTTAAAATGCTGCACGTGCGACACATGCTGACTCCCAGCTTACGCCGACCCCTTTAGAACTTCGCGTATTTTTGGTATTATTTGCGCGAGGGCACACCACAACATATTATCGACTAAAAGAGGGGTGTGTATGCAGGTTTTCAAGTTCGGGTATGAATTAATTTTGAAAATGGACATTTTATTGGAGATATTACTAAAAAATAGTACATAATATAGAAACAATATATCGACGTAGAACGTTTTTCACATAAAAAATATTAACAAATTTACAAGAAAAAAAAATTGTGATAATTTTTTGGGTAATTATGCCGTGTTGCGCTTCCTGCTTATTTATCCTTCGATGCTGACAGTAAGTATTACAGTGTCCATCGTCAGTGCAGACGATAAAATTTTTTTTTTTTTTATTTTTCATAAATATTGTTGATATGTTTTATGTGACAATCGTTTTACTTCTACGATAAATTGTTTCTATATTGTGAACTATTTTTTGGCCATTTTCAAATATTCAATGCACAATTAATTCATACCCGAACTTGAAAAATCATACACATCCTTCAATAATGTGTTGTGGTGTGCCTGACATATCTAAGTTCAATTTCCCCTTACTTCAGGGGAAAATAATCAATTTTTTTCATGAGTGATTTGATTATTTAATTTATTCAATCAGTGGCGCAGCTGAGTGGGTGAGAGTGCCATATTTACGATAACACTTTTAGCAATGAAAATCTTATTAAATATTTTTATTTTTTTAATTATTATCATGGGTCGTTTTTCTTAGAGTAGGTACAGCTTTTCAGCCTTTGTGGATTGCACGCCACTGTCTAGTAGTTAGACCTTACATACCTTAGATACATTAATTACGTGAGCTCAAAATTGGGGGGGAGGGGTCCAGTAAAATCTCATCAAATCTCATTTAAACCGAGGGGGTCTCAATAAAAATCTCACGTCAACTTTAAGAATATATATATATATATTATTATAGAGACAATAATTTTTTTTTATTGTTTCATTTCTTTTGACGTGTCTCATTTTGCCGGCTGAAAATGTGACTATTATAAAAAACATTTATTTCGAGAGTAAGAAAAAAATCTCACTTGAGGGGGGTGGGGGGTTCCCCCAAAATCTTACTTAATTTCAGTCTTATTTAAAAAAAATAGCTCACGTAATTAATGTATTCCTTCCCGAACCGAAAAATAAATGTAAAAAACTCGTTGTTTATAAGAGAATCATTACAAGATACACAATTAGAGAACGAATCGCATATAAAAATATTGGGGTTAAGGTCGTTTCGGTGATATTTATCTCAATTGCTCCCGCTTAGTTTTGAGAGTTTGTCACTGTTCTCTAATAATACGTTATTAATTCACATCTGGACATTCAATTCACAAACATCTTTCAAATTAAAAACTACACAAACAATCAAAATATTCACTAGACAACTAACAGAAGTTAACACATTTTGAGAATAAAAATTTCATTCTTGCCTAAATGATTAGCGATGTTTATTTTGGAATAATATTTTGAAACCAAGACGCAAGAAAATAGAGTGTCCTCGACACGAGCGTTGCGTTTGCTCTCCGGTCACTAACAACTTTATTGTGTACTTACTGATTCAACTCGCGACTGGACTACGTAACTATGTAATTAATAATTATGGTTTTAAATACAAATACTTACATATATCAATCGGCTATGACAGGATTTACAATTGTAAAAGTAAGTACCCACCTACCTAATCATAGGTGCATGTATACGTGGATATCTGAATATAGTGTTATCTTTAATTTATTTATATCTTCAAATCCAATCCGTCAGGTGTGCGCCTCACTTGACGTAAAGGGTAATTCAAATAATAAGTAGGTACTTAGTAACTAGTAATCTCATTATAATCGCATAAAGATAAAAAATATTCTCATTTATCCACTGGAGCAACAGAGCAATTTAAAACTTTTTCTCAGATTATCACATAAAAAAAAATCATACCTCCGAATTTGAATATGGAGACTTACAAACTGATTATAGTTCTATATAGCCAATGAATTCACCTAACTTTTGTCTATTATCACATATTCATAGGATTTAAAAAAAATTATTATAAAAACATTTTTAAGAATCTAGAGAATATTTGCCACATTGTGGCGGCAACAAAGCAATCCCAGGCTTTGGAAATAGTACCATAATGTGGCTATTTATCAAATTTATTTCTATGTTTGTTATAACCACGTAAAATAAATTGAATCACGGGGTCAAGCAGTACAGAGACAAAAAAGAAGGCTTGACCCCCTCCCACTCTTTTTGTACTTACCTACAAAAACCCTTTTTCAACTTTGCATAAGGTTTGAATTTGAAAATGTTGTCTCTTACAAAACTTTTTTTTTTTCACTTTTGCATAAATCCAGAATTATGCAAAGCCTGCATAAAACTCTTTTCTATGTTCTATTGTGTGGGGGAACTTTGAATGAAACCAAATTCATGCGAAGCAACTCTGCAAAAATAATTTCATATATTTGTGCAAATCACAAAAGGCTGGCCGTGCCCGGGAACCCTTTAAAAGGAGACCCAAAAGCCCTAGCCGGCGAAATCCAGCAACCGCCTTCACCGGAACATCTCTCCCTGCTCTGCTCTACCTCCTCCGATCGCAACTAAAACTGGACTTCTCATTTCGGCCGACCTGATCACCTTCCTGAAGGAAAGCATATTGCAAATTAATTAACTAAGGGCGCAGGTTTCCCCCTTCCTTCCCCCCTCTGCCTTCACCCCACACCCTTCCTTCCCCCCTGCCATCTTCATTTTTTCCCCACATTTTACCCCATTTTCCCTTTCCTCCACATTTTCCCCTAGTTTTTTCCCACTTTTTCCCTAGGCGTCGAAGCAGCCAGTCGGTCCCTTTCCGCTACGAGCTCGTTCACACTTCGTTTAAAAAACGGAGGCGGGTCCCGTTTTTAAAAACGGATCCCCACGGCCCTGTTCACACTTCCATTTTTAAAACGGATCCGTTTTAATAACGGATCCGTTGAGACGGATCCGTTTTTAAAAACGGATCCTACTCTACGAGAACAAATAATTGTCGATTCAACCAAAACATTTTAGGTAGATTATTTTGTAGGTACTTATGTAGGTTCATATTTAGGTACTTAGGTAGATACTTAGGTAGATTCTTAGGTAGGTTCTCAGGTAGGTTCTAAGGTAAATAGGTATTAAGGTAGATAGGTACTTAAGTAGATAGGGTATTAGATAGGTACTTAGGAAGATTATTTTGTAGGTACTTAGGTAGGTACGTAGGTATACACTTAGTAGGTACATATGTAGATTCATATTTAGGTATTTAGGTAAGTTCTCAGGTAGATAGGTATTTAGGTAGATGGGTTCTTAGGTAGATAGGTACTTATAATTATTATTATTATGTAGATAGGTACTTATGTAGGTACTTAGGTAGGTTCTCAAGATATTTTGGTAAGTTCTAAGGTAGAAATTTACTTAGATAGGTACTTATGTAGATACTTAGGTAGATTATTTTGTAGGTACTTGAGTAGGTTCGTATTAGGGTACTTAGGTAGGTGCTTAGGTAGACACTTAGGTACGTACTTAGGTAGGTTCTCAGGTAGGTACTTAGTTAGGTTCAAAGGTAGATAGGTATTTAGGTAGATAGGTTCTTAGGTAGATAGGTACTTATGTGAATAGGTACTTATGTAGGTACTTACTTAGGTACTTATGTAGGTACTCAGGTATGTACTTAGGTAGGTTCTCAGGTAGGTACATAGGTAGGTTCTAAAGTAGATCGATATTTAGGTAGATTGGTACTTAGGTAGATAGATACTTAGATGGTATATTATTTTGTAGGTTCGTATTTGGGTACTTAGGTAGGTACTTAGGTAGGTACTCAAGTAGGTATTTTGGTAGGTTCTAAGGTAGATGGGTACTTAGATAGGTACTTACGTAGATACTTAGGTAGATTATTTTGTAGGTACTTGTGTAGGTTCGTTTTTGGGTACTTAGGTAAACACTTAGGTACGTACTTAGGTAGGTTCTCAGGTAGGTACTTAGGTAGGTTCAAAGGTAGACAGGTATTTAGGTAGACAAGGGCGTCGCCAGGGGGGGGGCAGGGAGGGGCAAGCCCCCCCCCCTACAAGGGCGTCGCCAGCCGATAGTCCAGGGGGGGGGCAAGTTGATAAGGAGAATGAGAAAAGTATGAATTGTAGGTAAGCGTCGAGAGCACATGAAGCTTTTCACTTGTAATACGAGCCTTACATCTACGGCGATTGTAATAAACGATACAGAGTCCAACATGTAAAGCTACACGAGCTCTTGATTGTACAAAAATAAAACTTGTAAATAAGTTAGGTATTACATTTATTAAAAAATTAAATAAAAATAATTTGGGAGATGATTTTGAATAAGTGTACAGTGTATTTTTTTTGTAATTACCAGATTTTAATATAAGAATCGACAAAGATTAGGTTAATTAAAACATAATTTTCGGGGATTGAATTCTGATTTAGAATCTCTGGGAAGGGGGGGGGGGGGGGGGGGGGGGGAGGGGGGGGGGGGGGCAGGGAAGGGCAGCTGCTTAGTTGACAGCACCAGCAAGAAAGGTTAAACCACAAACATGCTAGTTTGTCAAACAGAAACATAGAGAGTAAGCCCCCAGAGCAGTCTTCCCTTTAGGGATTTGGTGAGCAATCATCTTTTTACAAAGATCTAGCACCTTTTTTTACATAAGCTCTATACAGGAGGCCCTGAGGAAAAAACTATGTCATCTTTGAAGATGCTGTGTGGAGGGTCTTTTAAGGGAAAGGTAGGAGAGGAAGTCCTGGGAAGGAAATAGGTTTGAGGGGTGGGTAGGAATCTGGAAATCAATATGTCTAGGAGTGATGGACGTGTGAAGCCATCCCTCTCACTGCGGTGCAAGGCGATGGGTCGAGAGGGTCCAGCTGGAGAGATCAAAATGTCTCCCTCAACCAGTCTCTCCCGATCCGGCCTGCCACGCAGTTGGTGGGCAGATGCATCTGCCACCAAGTCCCGGACAAACCTAATCCCATGAACCCGGGCACCCCTAAGTCACAGTTGGGGTGACCTGTGGCAGAGGTGTTGGTTGTCCAATAAATCCCGGGGCGGCGGTACCCATATGAGCACAAAGGTTATTTCTGCAAAACCATCACTCTTCAAGTCTATTCTTACTTAAATAATAAATCGTCGCCGTAGACGTCACAAAACCACAAAACTGAGTAAACAGCCCTCAAAGATTTTTGGTGACAGTCTCATTTTTTTGTCATAACTTTTTGTTTTTAAAGATAGAAGGGTGAAACTTTGGACATAGATATTTTGTTTATTTATCGTCGTAGACTGCTTTAACTTGTATTAAATTATTCGAATGTCAAAAGATCTACGCGGCTTTTAGTCATTGACCGTGTTCATCTATGTGTGGTAGATCGATTGGCAATTTTGAAAATACTCGTATTAATAACTCAGGTACGGGACATACGTCATTCCTATGTCTACCTACGTTAAATTATCGTGAAAACAAGCTTATGTGTCCAAGCGGTTAAATGGAGTGTTTTACGGCTCAAATCCATTGACCACGGTAACTTTGAAGGTTTTAAAACACTTCTGCATACTTAACTCATTTTTGACAAATTTGTGACTTTTTTTAACCCTTGACATCTAAGGCGATGAAATGTATCTACCATTTTTGATAATAGTGTGCTGGGTTTAAAAAATATATTAAAATAAAACAATGATGTGAAAATAGAAAATAGTCCTTTTTTATTGATGTACAGAACATTATAATACATCATAATAAATATTTTAATAGTTTTTCTGTAATATATATAAACCAGGAATGTGTTCAACAAAAATTAAATAACCAATTTGTTTAAATATTTAAAAGATTGCCTCTTAATTAATTAAGATGATAGACTTCGCTTTTCGGCCCATACAAAAAGGACGCCCGGGAAAAAACACTTCTCTACATCGAAAATTGCACAAAATGAATATATTTTTTTTATACTGCCTTCTAGAGGATGAAAACTATATCGGTATGTTTTCGAATTTTCGATGCGTTTCGTATTAACGTAAACATTCACTGTCAAACATGTACGATTTATCAAAAAATATTATTTAAGGAAAAAGTGCTGCTAACTCAACTCTCATAAAGAATTATAAAATGCTACCGACGTAGCTTCTTCTTTCTAAAAAATATATATTTTAAAAAATTTCAATTTCGTGAAAGTTTCGGTGTAGAAAAGTGTATTCTCCATAAACCCCCTTTCTCCCGATTTCTGTAGGTAAATTTGAGCGTTGTCTGATTCGCACATTTCGCATTCGCATGTATTGTAAGTGTGCGTGAGCTTATTGTGAGCGGGACAGAAAGACAGTCGCGGGTGTTCCGCGTGTGGTTCAAAGTCTAGCCTCTTAAGATGTTTAGTGGATATAGATAACAGTTATATTAAAAAGTCCTCTCTTTTAAAATAAAGAAACAAGGCTTTCATGCACTTACATATAATATATGTAATATTATGAAATAACTAAGGCGAATGACCTATGTAATTAAGGTTTCATCATTTGCTTCTATATCATAAAAGATTGTTAATATAATAAAACAATTACCTTGTTTATAACCACAAATTTTATTTGTTTATATTAAGCGAAAACGGTTGGTTGTAATAAATTAAATACATTTCGAGATTATAAACAAAGTAGTTAAAAAAGAAAAATAATTTTGGATATTTTTTTCATCTTTTTCTTTTTTCTTTCTTCTATTTTCTGCCCAATTTCATATCAATTATTAGCATATGTTATTTTTTTTGTTGTTCTATAAAGGTAGGTACATACTGGGTCGACGTTTGTACGCTAAGCTACGCATGACGATATCCGGACTATTTAGCAACCATACATTTTCTATGGAAATAGATGCTTCAGAATCACACTGCCCAGTGTGATTCTAAGGTATGTATTTCCATAGAAAATATATGGTTGCTAAGTAGTCCAGATATCGTAATGCGTAGCATAGCGTACGTATGTCGACCCAGTATGTACTTACCTTTACACTTTCTGAAAATTTTATGTTATTTATCTACGTTTCTCAAAAGGTGTCACACGATTACTGTTATATATATATTTTTATAAATTATTTAATGTACATATATGTTATTTGTACTATTAAGTATTAAAAAAATTGTTTTATTTCAATAATATGTCAAACCACAAAGTGACTGCTTTCTACCAAAATACAAAAAAGAAACAATTTTAGTTTGAGTCCTTCAAAGAAATATAAAATCATAATTTAAATTGAAAAAATAGGCGTAGTAAAGTAATTTTGGGTATATTTTCACTCCAGCAAACTTTTCCTTAACATCTTAGTAACACCTTAGTACTTAGGGTCTGTTGTTCGACTGATCGTCACATTTGAAAATTGATAATATATTAGCTCTAATGTTGAAAAGATTGAGCATCACTGTTATATAGTTTATATAATCAGTCGTAATGAGTAATAAAATAGGTATTGGTTTTCTCCTTTCGATTTTTAACATATTTAAACAACAAAGAAATTTATACCACACATGAAATCAGCAGTGGCGTTACGTGAACTTATTCAAATGTTTAATATTGGAAATCATACTTCTAATTTGGCATCGACCCTTCAATAACCATGTGGAATAACTGGTTAACCCCGCCATATAATTAATTTTCCTAATAACAGCTAAAATATTAGTAGTTAAAGTTTCTATAATATCATTCTGGAATAGTGTAATATTTGCCTTGTAGGCTTGTCGAGGGTTAAAATGGAATGTTAATTTAAATAAGTAACGCCGTTCTTCCATCACCGCTCGTCTGTACCTTACATACTATTAGTAGTGTTTGTAAATGCCGCTACACGCTGCGCTAACAAAATAGTATGACAGGTAGCGGAGATTTAGTCGCTTGTAAGTAGTGAAGCTTGCGTGAACGAAGGGCGTCGGTGGTTACTCATGTGAAAATCTCTTATAAGTAATCAGTACATTATGATGCATAATTAAGGTACCATTCCTATGCGGTAAATGATGAATGGCTGTAAATGCTGCGTGAATGCGACCTCTCTTTAAGTAAATGAATGAACCCCCTTATCAATGGAGTGTCAGTGACAGCAAACTCCAGTGTATAAGTGTATCCACGACAGCCGCCGCGATCGGAAGTGTTTTCATTCTGTTATGCGTTCATTTCCTGCAGTTTTTTTTTATAGATAGAAATGGATGATTCTAAAATGATTGATAGAAAACAAGCTACCTATTACCTCTATTTGTAGTATTTTTGAAAATATATATTACAATTAAATTATTTACCTAAGCATAAGTACCAGTTTTTCAGAGGGGCTTATTTGCTGTTTCACTTTACCATAAGACTGCCTTATTAGTTTTGTTTCAATGAGTGAATAAAACATAATTAAACATGTCAATATGGAAACAAATTTTTTTAACAGTGATTCATTACAAAAGACGTCTCTGAACAAGAATATTTTAAAATTCCACCCTGTCCCTCGCTCAGATGACGAGGTTCAATTCTCTTTTATTCGTAGGGACTGACAAGAAAATTCGATAAATAAAAAGATATTTTGTTATAGCCAACTCGTAGACAATACTATACTTGATGAAGTAAATTTTTAAATATGATTTTAGATTTTCACGGCCAAAAGTATTTTTATTTGTTTTTGGGGTGTTGTGTCATGTTGCGCTACCTCCTTCTTTAGCCAACGTTCCAGACAACAACAACATCCCAAAACATATATACAAAAAAAGTGGATCTTCATTTTTGTCTTTTACTATCATAGTAGAGGTAATATTATTTATTCTAAGGCAAAATGAATGTGGTGCAGTGCTCTGTACCATGCGTGGCCATGATTCGTTAGCACTGCAAATGGAGTATTCGGCCCCTTAGGGGTTAACTACTTATTTTTCCTCTTCCTCAGAATACAATACCAAGAGCGATGTGTCCTTCATGGCGTTCATGTATGACTGAAAATCATAGGGCGTCGTACTAGCAACTCGGGTCTTGTGGCTGGAAAAACGGAAATTACCTTCCTGACTTGTGGTCAAATATCCGTAAAAAAACAAAGGAATTGTTTTTTTGCGATTGTTTTCTGTTTATCAAATAATGTATCTTATTATTCACATATTTATTACATGATAATATCGTTACAAGTTTTCCCAGAATAACTTTAACAGAAAAAAAAAATTCCCCCATTCGGCAAACAAAAATCAAAAAATATATATTTATACGAATATGAACTGATTTTATTGTTTCTACACAAATCTAAATACGAAAATCAATAATTCAAGTGTGTTTTTGAAGAATTAATGACATTGATACTTCTTTATAAAGTTGACAGCTGGTAAAGCGGGAAAAAGCACAACTCCCGAATGTCATATATAATTACTTTAAAAAATATTCAGAGTAGCTAGATTAATCAAATCAACTGTTTCGTCAAGAAAGATATTGGCGCAAGCGATTACGACCTTGTCTTTCATACAGTTTCTTTATACATAAGGGTTGAAATCGCATTTAAAGAAGAAAAAAAAATGACAATCTGTACCTCGCGCTTACGGCACAGGACAGGTTAACCTCATTAAATTGATTTAACCCTTTCATTACCATACGTATATTTAAAAATACATAGATTTCATAATCTTTTCCTCTAAAATTGGCAGTTTTAACTTTCAATTGCTGATATATTGGCTTTGTGCACTATTTTTTTCCATTGAATTTTAGCTAGATGGTAGCAATTTTTATACTTTGGAATGCAATTTTTTTTTTGGTTCTTAACTGATTTTTTAAATGTAAGTTTTGAAGATATTCTTTTATTATTTAATTTGAATGTAATTTAAAACAAATAAATAATATGTTATAATATTTGTAACTTTTAAAGTAGGTAGTAAAAAACTAGATAACTTTTATCGAGCATCAAATACATTCTACCACTGACAGTTTTAATTCAGGTCTGAAATAGTTTCCACTTACTACCACCTCAGAAAGGGTAAAGGGTAAAAAATAAGTTATTGAATTAAATTTAAAAAGACAAAAATAAATAATGCAGACACGAACCAAAATTGAGATTCTGATATCCAACAAACCACGTTAATATTTATGAATTTGTCATGAAATTTATTCTTATTTACATAATATAAATATTTAAAATAACAACAATTTTAATAGAAAAAATTTCATAGTAGTTTTATAAAATTACTATTTTTTATTACAGTTTGATCTCTGGAATCTATTCAATAGGTACTAAAAAGTATTTGTTATGTTTCATTTTTTTGTGCTAAAATATAATCACAAAAAATGTGACCATTTTAAAAATTTTACAAAAAAATAATAAAACGATCTTGAGTACTGCAAAGAGTTAAATTTTTTTTTTAAATTTTGAATTAAATAATAAATAAATAACTTTGTCTACTAAAATTAACATTATCCCAATTTAAAAACCACAAACCCAAACCTATATTATTTCGTGTATTAACATTATAACATACCTACCTAATTTAAAATAATTATGTTGTGGACGTTTTCTCTTTTGAACTTCACACCAATTAACAAATATGTAATCACAACGCTGCTGTAGAAAGAATGTCAGATGACAGGACACGTAAAAATGGTTGCCCGAGTGGAAGCGACCCAGAGGCAGACCGAGAAAGAAGTGGACTGAGGATTGTCGCAGCACTGAAAGGCCTGAGGATCGGAGTCAGTAATATTCATTATTCCTGTTTGTCATGTGTTTCAGTCACCGTTTCTTCAATGCTAACGGTATCGTCAATTCTCGATTTGTCCACGGGATATAACCTAAACACAAGAATTAATAAATTAGCATCATAAGAGTATCACATCCTTCTCATCCAAGTTTAGGCCTCCCAATACTCCTTCGTCCCGAGTCTTATTAATATACAAAATCCTATATCATCGCTCAAATTATAACAACGCGTATCTGAATTTTTTTATTTTTTTTCAAATTTATTTTAAAATTACGCATGGTTTGAATCGACAAACACATGTTTTGACCAATCACCTCTGTTTGACACAAAGTTTGGTAACAAAATAATTGGTACTTATATATGATTAGCAGCATGTAAATGTAAACACAAAAGTTTTGATTAGAATATTGTATATTTCTCCCAAAAGAGCAACGCATATCTCATTGCTTCTCAGCCTTTTTTATGAATACACCACAAATTTAAAATATCTAACAATATGTTCTTATTGAAAAAAAATTACTTCTCCAAATAACTATTACAATTATATTTGTTGATCCTTTATTTTAAAAGTTGTGCTATATTTATTTAATAAAATGAACGGTTTTTATTAGTATAAAATAAGATACGCGGTGTTATAATGTGAGTGACTATATGGAGGTTGTATATTTTTTCAGTCACACTGAGGCCATTCGCATCAAAAAATTTTTTTTTCGGTTATGATTATGCATGATTTTATTTTTTTCACTGAATTTTTGAAACCATAGTGATTTTATGAAACTTCAAATTTGCAAATTCACATATAACGAAAGTAACAGAAGAGAGTTTTGATATTTCTTTAGTAATTGCTATAATTTGGATTCCCGTGTGCTATGATCAAATATTTAACGTTTTCAATATCTATACATATTACAAAATAAAAAGGGTTTCACTACAAACATTTGTGTACCCATTTTGAATCAGCCGCCCAAAAATGCAACTATTTTTATATGTTCTTTAATATTTCAGAATGATAAAAATCGACTTCATTTATTGGTTTGGCCTTTGATATAATAAAAAAAATTCATCTGCGGCACTTTAGTTCTACGATTGTTTAATAAAAAAATATAATTTTAGATAAAACAAATAGGTTTGCGACACCGCCAAACTGCAAATTTAACCATGTCAAACTGAATGCAACCTACCCTCTGTGGCCCCCGATTAAATTGAAAATGTATAAATTGGTCCTACTGCTAAAATGGTGGATCATCACCGAGCTAAAGTAATATTTAGCCAAAGAATTGTATTTTGAATCTTGTTCCTTTCTTCCACCATTCAAACTAATATTTTTGAACTGTTTGGACTATTTAACCTATCCTTAGTTTTTAATGTTAGAAAGGAGATAAAAAAAATGAAGTTTTGGCCTAAAGAAAATATAATAATTTTCGTTGTCTGTGATGTGAATTATTATTGCGTAATGCAATGTGTAAAATTATTCGCGTTCAATTAACTTTTAATTTTCTAAATTTGAACTGATTGTGGAAACCAAGCAAATAAAAATAAGTAAATAACAAAATTATTTTATTAATGATAATTCGAAATATGAAAGGAGTTTCTTTTGTATAATTTTTGACAGATCTAAATCTGATAACTTACGCCGTTCTTCCACGTAGCTACTCACAAGCGACGCTACCGCTACCTGCCATACTATTTTGCTAGTCTAGCGCCTATCGGCGTTTTCAAACACTAACAATAGTATGGAAAACACAGACGAGCGGCGATCGCGTCGCTTGAATGTAGCTCCATGGAAGAACGGCGAAACAATTTTTTGAGTTTAATAATGGTGTTCGTTCGAAGGGTAAATTTCTGATTGTCTCTATTTTTTTTTTGACGCGCAATGATGAAGAGGCAAATATTTTACAATTACTTTCAGCTTCGCAAATCCTACAATTTATTACAATATCCTTTGATTTTTCACAGGTCTGTGCAAGTACAATATAAATTTTTCGAAACCTTGACTTTAGGTTGAAAAAACCTGGCTTCAGTAATATGTACCTGCATAATAATGAACAAAAATTAGAATAAATTTAAAAAAAAAACACCACTCACCATCTTTGATACAAATATATAAGGAAGACTATATCATCTCTGAAGCAGGCCACCCGGTGTGCCGCCGGCATGACGATGATGAAGGCAAATACATCGTCGATGAAGGTGTTGAAGGCTTTGTACATGAAGGCCCTCCAGGGAAGGGCCGCCACCGACTTCAGCTTGTAGTTGATGAACAGCTGCGGTAGCATGAAGAGGAAGCCAAAGGCGTACACGCCGTTCACCATGCTGTTGAGCGTCCAGGAATACCAACTAAAGAAAATAAAAAGTTAACTTTCGACATCCCAAGACACCAATCAAAACTTGTTTTATCATTAAGGGTCACTAGATACCCCACCAGTGGAGGTCTTTCCCTTTGGACAAAAGGGCAATGACCTCCCAAAATTATAAGATGACAATAAAACAATATTAGAAATATTATACAAATCAAAAAACTGATATTATTCTAATTTATTTAAAAATAACGGCGAGATAGCGGACCGTGGCGAGTAATGACATCTAACGTTTGATGTAGAAGCTTCCTTTTCCACGCACTCTGGTTGGCTAGGTCAATTTATGAAATGTCCCGATGTCATATCTTCTGTCTCTTTACGCGCCATACAATAAACGAGATAGCGCTATTTCGCCTAGTAAAAATGCTTCCGCATTTTGAAGACAGCTTCGGTCAATGCCGTGAGGGAGAGAGCATTATGAATAAATATTATGCGTTTGAAAGAGATGGTTTAATAAACATAGGGTGAATTTGCATATTGCACGCCTGTCGCATTAAATAATTTACTACCCGTCAGGTCTATTTGTTTCTTTGGGACAACTGAAATTGGTCTCATAGAAATCGGTGTGTCTCCCTTACTATCATGTTTAGAAATATGATCTAAACGGCATTAGAAAGATAAAATATCATTCTTTACATTCAAATCTAAAAGTTAACCGTAAAAAAAAAATTTACACATTTATAAATCCATAGTTTCTGACAGCAGTTTGAAAAAAAAAATTACAATCCTTGAGAATTTATATTAATTATTTTTACATGAAACGATTTAAAAGTGAGGTATAGATAATGTTTATAATATATTTGTCTAATAAAATATATACGTGTTTATATATTTTTTTTCATTATCAGTCATTTTAAATAGAAAAAACGTAAGGTGAGTCATTTTTAAAACTTTTAAAATTTGCATGCAAAATTTTTATATTTCAAAAACTATATGTTTATTTTGAATTATAACATTTAAAGCGCATTTCATCATCTTTCTAAAACAGTTTTTAGTTTTCAGATACATTCAGAAATATTCCATTTATTTGGATTTTATCGCAAAACGGAAATATGTCGACCCTCAGTAAAATACTGTCGAGGCCTGGGGGGTTTGCAATTTCTTTATGTAATTTGGACTCTCAAATTCGTGAGGTACCTACAAATGAATATTGATAATTTCAACTTATATCAATCACACTATCAAGTAAATTTAAGTTGCACAATTTTTTTTTAATGGACCTTCCACTTCTGGACCCCTAGAGCCGCCTCTATACCCCATGCATGCCATCATTTTAAGGCTATGCTTATAGGTTTTGTAGGAATGCATAAAAACACTAATTCACAAATTTCAGTATTTAAGGTGAACGGCTGCGTGGCCTTTCTCAAACATGTAAAGGAGAAAATTACTCCCATAACTGGTGTACTATAAAGGCTTTAAGGATTACTACCCATTACTTTATTAATTTCAATATTCTATTCCATGGTACTAACACCTTTCCTATCTTTGCTGTATCCGGGGCTTTGCCTCAAAGAAATTGATAGCTGACCCGCAGGTGGTTAAAAACCAAGCTCTCAGAAATGTTGATGAACTATATTGCCTATACACTATACAATTCGCTTCCAGATATGTACCAACACATCCAGCATAATAAAAAAATTGCTAATCAATGCTTTAAAAGAATATTTTTTAACTATGTACATTTAAAAATGAAAATGTCTTGTAATTTTTTGTTCTATCTTGTATACTCGTATCCTTGTTTTTTCTTTCTTTACTTGTTTTCTCTTGTTGTTTGTTCTACTTAACCTGTCTTTATTTTTATTTTTTATTTTTATGCTATACTGAATGTAAAATTTATATTTTGATATGAAAATTGTAACTGCCACCTCCTACAAATGAATTGTAAGTTCCTCCTGTCCTAAAATGAGTTTTGTAACTCATCGGGATTGCTCTCGCAAGAAATAAAAGCAATAAAAAAAAACATTAATTTGGATTTGCGCCCAACGAAAGGGAATAATAATTTTTTTAATCAAAAGGACAGCAAATATCTAGTACGGATATTTACATAATATGTGCTAATTTATTTATTTATGTTTTAAATTATGATATACAGGCCATTAAAACAGTACTATCTATGACTTTTGAAAATGAAAAATTATTACATTTGACACGGAAATTGCAACATGCTTTTTCGTAGATAAAATAACAATGTTTGCAAGTGATTAAACGACAAGCCAAAATAATATTAAGATACATTATTTCCTTGCCAAGCAAATAAAGATAAATTATTTTAGTATGCTAATAATAAAATCGAGGAAATTGCAGTGATTTCCTAGCAAATCTGCTAGAGATTCAATGGCATTCTGAGGGTTAATGTTATGTGTGTATGTTATATTCCAACTATCAGACCTGCTACATCAGTTGGTTGTTAGTATTTAGATAATCTATTCATTTAAAATAATATAACAATGTATTGCATCACATATAAGTATGTATCCATTATTTATATCAATTGCGGTCATTAATCAACCACATTTCACATACAATATAATTGATGGGCTAGTAGTTGCAATTATTTTTTAATTAACAATAGCTATTGCCAGTTTAGTCGATTGGGCTGCAATACATGTTGAATTGACCATGCATAATTAATATAATAAATTTGAATTAATCAAAGATCCAACCTTTTGTGTGGCTGGTACATGAGAGAGTATCCGGCTCCGACAATGCAGAGTGGATAAAGCAGATAGGTGAGGTATCTCATTGCCTCTGCGTCCACCGCCCGCGTCCGCATCTCCGCCTTGTTAACTTGATCGGACGCAAACACCAGGCGGGGCAACCTGCCGGACCTCCAGTCAAACGTGACATGGAGCATCTTCTTCACTTTCCACACCTGAAAGCAGAGTTACAAATAGAATAAATTATTAATTGGCAAGGTTCGTAGCAGAGAGGAAGTTCATCTAAGGGAAAAGACAGCCATTGTGCACGGGCCATGATGCACAGAGGGGACCAAAAATTCGGCAATGTCTGAATGCGATGCAGTGCAGACTACCTCTGAACCTCAGAGGAAGATCTCTGGACGAAGAGCCCCAGCAAGATAATGTGGAAAGTTAATAAGGAATGGACCAGCAGAAAGACTTAGAGGACCAGTTGTTTCGGAAAATTTCACGTTTGAATTTCCTTCAAATCGACATTCACCGAAAAATTGGGTTGTTTCAACCTCCGTCAGAAGAAATTTCAT
Source organism: Limnephilus auricula (assembly GCA_951813805.1). NCBI lineage: Eukaryota > Metazoa > Arthropoda > Insecta > Trichoptera > Limnephilidae > Limnephilus > Limnephilus auricula. The sequence continues at coordinate 29,278,516 of OX638390.1, read as the reverse complement.
CGAAAATTCCATAGGACCAGTTGTTTCGGAATTCCATTCAAATTTGAATTTCCTTCAAATTTGAATTTCCTTCAGATCGTCATTCACCGAAAAATTGGGTTGTTTCAACTTCCGTCAGCAGTAAATAGCAACAAATAACGTTCGATAAATTTGAAAATTTTATTCAAGTGTACCCCGCCGAATCACAATTTTGACGTCTGCGCATGCGCCTCCCATTATTTCGCTAACCGTCCGGACTCGGCTGATCACATTCACATCACATTTCTATAGTATTTTCACTGCTGACGGAAGTTGAAACAACCCAATTTTTCGGTGAATGACGATTTGAAGGAAATTCAAATTTGAAGGGAATTCCGAAACAACTGGTCCTATGGAATTTTCGATGAAATTTCTTCTGACGGAGGTTGAAACAACCCAATTTTTCGGTGAATGTCGATTTGAGGGAAATTCAAACGTGAAATTTTCCGAAACAACTGGTCCTTAGAAGACAAAAATTAATTCAGACTGCTATTTGTTCCACATGAACAAAGCATGTAATGTGAGCATGTGTTCATAAAAAATAACATTGCCCTCCAACGCAATCTATACCATCACGCGGCACGATTTAAAACAGTGTATGTACTATATGTTTTAGTGAAAATTCATAATTCACATATTTATTATGCAACATTGCGCACTAGGATAGCCGCCGGTGGATCATTATATGCTATAGCTTCTGGGAACAGCTCATATAGGTTTTTTATCCCAAAAAAAAAATTGTTATGTCTTCCTTATTGTCATGGTGAGAAATATGATCTAAACGGTGTTAGAAAGAGAAATCACCACGTTTTATGTTCAAATCTAAAAGTTATACACAGAAAAATTGGAATGTACACATATATGAAACCAAAGTTTCGACAACATGGAGGTACGATACTACAAAAAAGTGAGGTGACAATAACGTTTACAATACATTTGTCTAATAAAATGTGTGTGTATTTTTAGGTTTTTTTTTGTATCAACAGTTTTTGATAGAAAAAAAACATAAGGTGAGTCATTTTTAAACCCTTTTTCTATTTGATTGAAAATTTTAATATTTCTAAAATTATCTTTATTTCTAATAATAAAATTTGAAAGCTTATTTCATCACCTTTTAAAAACAGTTTTTAGTTTTCGGATACATTCAGAAATATTCCTTTGGATTTTATTGCAAAGCGGAAATACTGTGACCTTCTTACAAAATATGCTCGAGGCCTGAGGGGTTAGCCACATGGATCAGGTTAAGTATGTAAATGTATTGTTTTATCAAAAGGACCTGCAATGAGAAACCCAGTGCGATTTTTATCAGTCTTTCGCTATGTTTAATAAGATACTTACCTCAATCAGTGTTGCGATGGAAGTAGGAATAAGAATGATCATAGATGTGTCTTCATCGAAGAGATACAGCAGAACTATGGACTGCGAGAAGGCTCTCCACAGGACCGTGCGGACGGACAGTCCCACCATCAGCTTCTTGGCGCGCCAGAATGATATGTCATTTTTGAAAGCCAGGAAGTCAAATAGTAACTGAAAAACAAAATGTTACTCAAATCAATTGATAAAAATTTTAGATAGTACAACATGCAGTCTGACAAAGAAATGGAGCATTACAATTTGCTTTGAATAGAAAGACTAAGATGTTTTAACCAGTCAAACGCCGATCGTGCTCCGGAGACATTTTCTTTTTACAATTGAAATTGCCGATAGGTCTCCGGAGACTGTTCTAATTTTATCTGTGCTGGAATTTTTTGTGATGCGATTTTAACATTTATGCTTTGAAAACTATAGAAGACAAAATCAGAATCACTTGCGCAAATCGCTTTCCAAAATCGGTATTGCCATAAGAACGATAAATTTTAATTCCACATTTTATTGTAATAAACAGAACACAGAATGGGTAATTTAATATAGCAACGTATTTAGGCTGAGAGATTGTTCCTCTTATAGAAATTTTATAATTAAATAGGAGTAAAAAATATTATACATAAAATATGATAAGTTACGAACACTTGATTAGACTTACATGGAAGGTAGAAATGACAATGGTTGCACACAAAAAATAAAGATTGGTGTCTGCGAAAATTCCTTTCACATCGTCAATGTTTTTCTCATTAAAACCCATTACGTTGAGCGAGTTGAAAGCCATAGAAATCTGAACCAGTAGTTTCATTTTGCCAACGGATGCAGGGGCGTATTCTAGAGAGACATTCACAGCAGAAGTGCTTTTCTTTATTTCTACCATGTTCTCCATTCTACTCTTTAAAAAGTTATATTGCACTATGGGTAAGTATTCATTGGTATGTGACAATCTGCAAAAAATATTATTATATGTTTGTGAGTTGGCATGCAGGAAAATTATAAACTTTTATGGTTATACGAAGTACATACTTTACAAATTAAATACATATGACAAAATAAATACATAAAACATGTAGCTTTGAATTCTAATAGGATCCATTTCCCAACGCAGTAAATTTAGTAAGTAAAACATTTAGCGATATTAACCCGTCGCAGGCCGCAGTCTCCCCGGCGGGTCCGGATTTTTGAAGCGATTTTGTCCCTTATGTATAAAGAAATTGTATGAAGAACAAGGTCAGAATGGCTTGGGCCATTCTCGTTCTTGACGTAACGAAATACTGGATAGCGTCTAGCCACTCCGAATAATTCAAATTAATTCACGCATCAAAGATGGCCGACAAAATGGCCGCCGCTTGATAATATGAATGGAGTCGTATTCGAAGTTTATATTTTTTCATTGTTTTTGATATAAATCCATTGTGGAAAGCATAGATTTGAGTGATTAGGAATATCGTTTTATCTACATTATTTTAATGTAATTTTTGTAATATATCACAAAAGAAATGTTATAAAAATTGAGTTTGTGAGAAAGGTGAGAAATGTCAAATATTTTACGTCGTATTAAAAAAATATATCTCTCAATCTAGAGAGCGGGAAGTTAGTTATTGTGGATACTTGGTCAGGTGAAAGGCCCCTACATTCAGATAAAGTAACCGTGTGGTGTGCGGTTTTTTCATTAGGGATAGTCGGCTTTTATGTTTTTGAGAACGAAGCTGGGAGCGCACTAACTGTGAACTACAATCGTTACATTAATATGTTGAACACTTTTTCTCTTCCTGCAATCGAGAAGTACAGAAATGAAATAAGGATTTTCCAACAAGATGCCTCCAAGAGCATGAGTGCCAAAGCGTTCCCCAGTCTTCCTTTGAGAAAGAACGCCAATATTCTCGGCCACCTCCATCTCCTGACTTGTCTGCATGCGATGACTTCCTTTGAGGTATCTAAAAATAAAGTATTTCAAAGTAACCCCCCAAGGACTATCCAAGCACTAAAAGAACGGTAAACGAACTTGAAGTGGCCACAATACTGCTAGAAATGCAATGTTATGGGAACCTTTGCAAGCAGGCTGCAAGAATGTGAGCAACAAAATGGAGGCCACCTTTCAGACATTATTTTCATTTGTGTAAATTTTGTTTTCATCAATTTTTTTTTTAACAAAAGTTTCATTGGCTCACTATTCTATGCATTCTGTAATGTTCAAACTTTAAAAATCTATGCACAAAGTGAATTTATAAAACAAATTTAACATGGTTTAGGAAAATTCAATGAATGGAATCTTTTTTGCCCTCAATAGTTTTTTTTCTTTAACGTAGTTAATACATTTTATAATGCAAAGATTATTTATAAATGTAATATGTAATACTAAAGTAAAAAGTACAAAATTATAAACAAAAAAATATGGTTAATAAATTATCATAAATGCAAAACTATTGAAATATGGCAGATTGGATTATTAAACCATTAATTTATTTAGAATTAAAACTCAAATAAATACATATATTCAACAGATAGAATTTCTATTTGTTTTTTTACAAAAGTTTTAGAAAACCATGCCCAAACCAGGGGTGAGCAGATTGCGGCTCTTTTCATAGGCCTTTTCTCTGACTCTTCAAGCTTCACCTCCACCTCGCAGCCTCATTAGAAGAGCACGATACACGGGCACCAAACCAACGCAATGCATATACGATTGCATTGGTACTTGTATCAAAATATAACAAGCCATTGGAAATAATAACTAGATGCCGTCAACTTCCAACGCTATTCATGAGAATTTTCAGTCAGTGTTGGATTTATTTGATAATATCGGAGGTATGAATATTATTCAACACTTTGGGCAAAAACACCTTCATATTACATATTAATTTAGCAGTCTTAGCGCCACAGTGATAATTTATTTTTCAGCTTTATGAAAATTTTGGAATCTGTTATTTAATATTTGGCTCTTCTCACTAAAAGTTCTGCCGACCCCTGCCCTAGGACTAAAAGTAATGAATTTATAAATATTTTATAATTAAAGCAGTAGGTACAGCGTTAACGCATTTATATTATTGAAATAGTATCAGGCAGTTTTCATACTTAAGCAGACTCATGAGTTCTCCGGGAATGGCTTTAGCGGGAAATTCAATGGGATCGGCCAGGATGGAAAAAGCAACAAGGTTTTGAAGGTGTCCAACCGGCTTCACATCCTTCGCATTCAAAGGAACCTCTTCAGTCTGCAAATAGAAAATAAATACTAAATAATTATCTGAAAAAAAGATTTAATGGATACAACTTCACAGCTTTGTCCCGAATTTTCTCTTCTCAAAATCGTTTTTTAATTCAACATTTGAAAAATATAGTAATGACTACCCAAAAGATTTTGCTGCTGTATACAGTCAGAGTGCTGGTTTATACTTAAGATACAGCTCCTCTGGTGACTACATACATAATTTAAATGCAAAATATTATTAATATCGAATATTTCTCACTAACGGCTTTGGCTCTGCGTTCAAAACTAAAAAAAGTACAAATTTAGAGTGGCTTTTTACATTTAGAAGACAAATCGTTTGCAAGTAGGAAAGCCTTGCTGTATCCATCACACCTGCCCTGATGATGGACACTGCAAAGCTGTCTGAAACATTGGTAGAAGATCCTTGTGGATATTTGATTCTCATTGAGGAAGTGTAACACGGTTTATTACCCTAAAAAACAACCGTCAAAACAATTCCCTTCTAATCCACAAAGGACGATACTCGCAGTATCACCAGGTTAAAAACCACCATTAAGAATCAAAATGGCTGTAGCTGTTTAACAACCAGATCAGACTAGACAGGTGTCTCTCAAAAATTCTTAACAAGTGAATATGTAAAATGAAATGTCAGTGATCTCACCTTGGAATTTAATAAATTAAATGTAGCAGCTTGTGGAAGTGCATACACGACTAGTGGAATTCTCTCTATGGAGGCTTCAGAGTTTAACCTGTCCCAAGTCCACTCGCTTTTCCTGGAATCTGCAAGCGCCAAAAAAAGGAACAGCGTACCATTGTTGCGAGTTTTCCGAGGTATTTGAAATTCAACAACCCTGTTCAGAAAAATATATTGTGATATTATAATCATGTATGTAAGCTGTATCACTACAAAGTTTCAATTGAACATTCAAACTACATAATACAGTGGAACCTCTCATAACGAGTACCTCCCATAACGAGTAATTCGCATAACTAGCAAAACCGATTGTGAAAAAAATGCTCCCTTAACGAGCGATATTTCGCATAACGAGCGACGCAAGGGGAAATCTCATCTTCACGTCACTCACTTGTGAGCCGGGACTTGCGCGCCAGTGCGTCAGTCTCTGGCTAGTTTAGTTCCGCTAGCACATTAGTGGCGCATGTGATCACACATTTTTCCAAACATGTGTTCAGACATTATTTGTAAATTTAAATAGAAAAAAATTAATAGTTGCAGTCAGAATATGAATACAGTTTTTCTCCACTATGAGTAAACTTGTGGATTTTTAAAGATTCCATTCTAGAACTCAAATAATTGCAATCAAACAAAACATACAAAAGATTTTTCTTCATTGTGCATCAGCATGTGTTTCGCCAAATGTCTCTTTGTAGTACATGAATAGTTGCAGTCGGAATATGAAAAAGGTTTTTCTCTACTAGAGTAAGCTAGTGGGTTTTTAAAGTCTCTTTTCTAGCACATGAATAATTGCAATCGAAACATACAAAAGGTTTTTCTCCACAGATAGATTGTGTGATTTTAAATGATCCTTTGTAGAACATGAATAGTTATTCAAATAAAAGTTAAAATATATATATATATTTGCATTTTTTTGGCATGGAACGCATTATCGTATTTTACATTGATTTATATGGGAAATTTTTTTTTAAAGGTTTCGCTTAATGAGTGCTTCATATAACGAGTAATGGTGGAGTTCTACTTGTCTGTCGTGACGTGACGTGACGCGTCATAACGGTAACCGTTTCATACATTTAGTATGGGGACGATTATATCAGTGTGTTGTGTTGTGTCGTGATGCGTCAGAAGTGATCTCGATTTTCGTCAGAGTGGTGAGGGGCGCGGGGACGGCCGCGTCTTGGCTAGTGTGTACGTACCACGTGCTGTATTGATTTAAAATATCGTCTTAAGGCGTCAGAACACAACTTATAGATGTGAACGCTAGCCATCAAGGCAGAGAACATCACGACACAACACGCCTTATAAGTATAACTCCACCATAAGATTCTGGAACGAATTATGCTCGTTATAAGAGGTTCCACTGGCCATTTTTGGGCAAATACATTCAGGAAAATTTGAAGTTTCTTGAAAAAAATTACTCAAGCTCTGTTCACACCAGCAATGTTTTGTGACCATGTGTGTGCGTATTAATTATACCCATGTAATTGTTATTACAGGAAGAAACATTATTACTGAATCTCCTTTATGTGAAAAAGCTCAAAATTTGTATGTTTTAATCATCAAAACTTCAATGTCAGACATTTGATGTAACAGCCTAATTTGCTGTTAGTTTACCTACTATACATACTATTCGATAGTCGAGGATAAAACTGACAAGGAGATAGAAGGGTTTGATTTGTTTGAACCGTTCCATAAAATACATACCTGTGAGAAGAAGTGCGGTAGTCAAAATCTCGCAGGGTGAGAACCTTCTTTATATCATTATTACTAGGATTCTGACGCGTTGATGTATAAAGGTGCAAGTCTTGTTTTGGGTGGGTGATCAGGTGGGAAGTAAAACATCTTTCTCCATCTTGACAGCTCGGAGGAATAAAAATCTCGGCAAAATTTTTGACCACATGAATCATGTACGCCAGAAATATCACAGTAAGGATTATGTTGACAGAAATGTACTTCATTATTAAATGAAATGATTTCTCGGTTAAAGAACTATACTTTATTGTGGCTGCATTTTCTGAAAATCTTTACTGACGTGTAACTTATTAACGTGGGAAATGCGCCGAGCGCCGGCAATCAGTCGTTCAGTGACTTTTCAGGGTTCCTCATTGGATCGTGTGACCACACATCAGTGGTCATTGAGAACAAAACCGCAGTAATCAACTGTTATCAATTTATTGCATCTGCACCATCACGCCAATCACATGCCAACACACACTTTTAAATTATTATTGTGGTTATACTATACTAGCATAAATAAACCAATCCTCTACTAGTTTATAGCAATTTATATCTTGGCCTTTGATTATATACATATAATCAAAGATCTTGGCTAACGTATAGATAAAAATCATATAAAAATTATTTGAAGAGAAAAGGATGGATTTTGACTTTTGACAGAAGATATGGGTACTCCATAGATTAAAGACACCGAAAAATAAACGAATTTACCCCAATAAACAATAATCTTATTATTACAAGTTTTTTATATTTTTTTATTGTGACACCTACTTTTTTAACAATAGCTCCACACAGGAGGTCCTGAGAAAAAAAATCCCTCCTATAAAAATCAGGGCCTATGTCATATTCGGGTATGCTGTGGTCTGGAAGTTATTGGGAAGGAAAACTGTAGGGTGAGTAGGAATCTGGCAGTCAATGTGTCCAGGACTGATGGACGTAAGAGTTCAACCCGCCCACTGAAATGCAAGGTGCATAAATAAACCAATAACGCAAGGCGTTCAAATCGATTAGTGGTTAGGTTATTTTGTTAAGACTGTGGAACAAATAGGCGTTGACTTCTGCTGGGTAGGTTAATTAATTTGATAACATCTTTCGGAATCACGGGATTGAATGTTTCGATATATCTGCTACCAGGGCTACTGCGGCTAAAAGAAGAAGATGGAGAGATACGACAATACGAACGTGGGAGCGAGCGGGCTAACATTAAAAACCATAAAATTCATGCGAAAATTGTGAAAATGTAATAATGATATAATAAAAGATGACTCGTTTGAAAAAGAGCAAAAATCTCGTGCGGGCTGTGTCATGTAGCATTTAAAGAAACATTATGAATTTTTTCATACATATAACTTGTAAAATAACAGAAACAAACTTGTAAATAATAATTTTCGGAGCATACTTTGCGATTTATTTCTATCGAGTGAATTTCAAATAACTACCGTTTCGGCGTGGGGAATGTATAGATACTATCTTAATAACATATATTTTTTTAAGAACTTAAAAACTTCAAACGTTTAAGGAAAACATGTAAGAAATCGGTAGAAATTGGCAGAGCGGCCCCTTAATGTTATAGTTTTAGCCTATATACATTTTTTTTTTCGTTCGAACCATGTTATTATTTTTTCTTTTTATAAGAATTGATTATTTTTTTGTTATATTTCTTAAGAAATTACTTCGAAAAATTGTTTTGTTTTTGAAATGTTGAGAGTAGAAGTTAAGCGGCGTCTCCTCCGACGAAAATGTTTACACACTTTGTGGATAGTTAAGTCGGGGCCACAATGTTTTTACTTTCCGTGGCCCATGGAAAACAACAAACATTGTGGCCCTGCCCCATGTTTATGGTAATGTTTGAGGTATTGTTTGTGAAATTGGTCGCAAGAGACCAATTTCACATTTCCAATTTCCGGGAGTTCTGGGGACTCAACCAGGTAAATTGTGTATGTATGAAGTCACAGGGTAAATCAAGGGTTAAATCGATGAAATTTTTTCAGGATTCCATACACTTGTCCTAACACCTGTGTGCATTTATATTTTATGTATTTTTTTTTTAATATTTCAAATATGAATTTACACAATTTCTCCAAAGAATCGTCAATGTTGAATATTGAAGAAAAAAATGCGAATAAAAATAACGTTTTTACATTATTTGAAAAAATTATCTTTATGGCCATCTTGAAATGGAAACGGAACTAACAAAAAAAAATTAGGAGACAGGCGAAATGCAAAAAGGTCGAGTTAAAACATGGCTTGCTACGCTCAGTCAATCATGCGAGAGATCAAGAAACTTGGGTTGCGGGTCTGAAATTTTTTTGGATCTAAAAAATAAAGATTTTTAGAAGTAATTTGCTGGTATCTACATGAGATCATTCTGATTAGTATTCAGTCACATAATATTATGTAAGAATCAGGTTTGTTGTATAAACTACCATCTAAATGTATATCTACACAAAAGTGTTAAATCTCTCGGCGTTGGACTTTAATTGGATAAGTGGGTATATTTACTTATTATTAGAAATTTTATGAAAACATAACCATCCAGAGAGTACGGTATTCACCAATAATTCAAAAAAAGTAAAAACAAACGCTGATATAAGTAAATAATTTGTGAACAACAGTAGGTACTTAGGAATATTAGGCTACGATTAGGCATATTTTACAATTTATGTCGAGAGCTCACCAAAATGTTAAAAATTTCAAAACTATGAAAAATAATTATTATAATATGCCTTTCAAGGTTTTCGCGTTTTGATCAAATTCCAAACAATATCAATAGAATATCCTTGAAGTATTTCTTAAATGTCATCTTCATTTTTCGATAAATTACAAGAAACACGTTTTATAAAACTAGTTATTATAATATTGTTAATCGTTGTTGAAGATTTGAAGGCTAGGTGCTTCATAAAACGAACGAAAGCAAAATAAATACTATTCTTATTAAAAAATAACATCGATTTCATCTAGCTGAAGCAAAATAAGCTTTATTTATTTTGCAGTAAGGGTTACTTTTGCAAACGTTAAATATTTGTATTAAGTTATCTCGTAGTCCCTTGAAGTAAACGCAACCACTGATAATTACTTAGCTAACGAACTAACTAACATTCCTTCCAAGTTGTCAAATCGAAATGTTGTTTTGATTTTTGACAGTGAGTTTAATGATTTAATAATCCTATGGTTGAATTTTTAAGGAAACGTTATGCTTTATAACACTTTTCCATTTGGCATATTGTGAATTTTTGAGTATCCGAAAATAAATACGCATATCAAATATTTCGTGTTATCAGTTGTATGTGTATTCATTTTGTTTTTCTTATTTTTTTCAGAATATGCAATCACACGTTACTATTTTATAATCTTTACTGCGGCAATACTTCGCCGAGAATGTTGCTCCTTATACAAGTTCATTGAAATGGAGATCTGTGGGGTAAATAAAGTTTACAATGGAAGCAAGTGCAACATCTAGGCACCATACAGTGAATCAGATTGCGGGTGATGATAACAAATACAGGGAACCCGCCGGGCACACACATGTGGCTACTCCTTTATATCCCGCGGAGAGTGGGGCCTTGAAGAAAGAGAACCATGTTCCCCGTCCGTGCGCTGTCATCGGTCCTGAAGTGATTCCCGCTTTACACCGCTTCGACGGGTACGTGTCTCATGTATGGCCCGAATCCAGCTATGGCTTTCCTAACAACTACCGCCACCCTCAAGTGCAAATCTGTGCGGATCGTGTGTACCCAGCTCGCAATATATCACCTCGACACACGTTTCAGGAAAATATGAGCAGAATTATAGTTCCATCGCCCACGGAAGCTAAACTGAGAAATGATCTTTTTGTCACTTCCCAAGTCAGCGCTAGGCACCAACCGGACACCTCTAAGCCAGCTGTGCCCCTTGATGCCAGCAAATACACCGCCGGAACTGTCTTGGTGAATCCACATTCCATTGACATTCTTCGCACCCAGTACAACAGGAATAGTGATGAGCCGCAAAGGCATGAAGTACAATCCAGGAACATAATATTACAGCAAAGGCACCCACTACCACACAGGCATGACTTCCCGCCAAGGATTGAAGTTCAACAGAGGCATGACTTGCAGCAGAGGGTAGAGCTGCAGCATAGGGTAGAACTGCAGCCGAGACACGAACTACACCGAAGGCTGGAAGTTCAACAGAGGCTTAAGGTGCAGCAGAGATTGGAGGTGCAGCCGCGACAGGAGGTCCAGCATGGTTTGGATGTGCAGCAGAGAGTTGAAGCTCAACAGAGGGTTGATACTCAGCAAAGGCTAGAAGTCCAACAGAGGCATAATGTGCGCCAGATACAAGAAGTTCAGCAAAAGCTGGAATTCCAACAGAGATATGTTGTACAACCGAGACACGAAGCTCAGCCGAGACAAGAGTTACAACTAAAAAATGATGTGCCTAGGCTAGAAGTGTCACAGAGGGCCGAAGTGCAGCAAAGGCAACAATTTCAACAGAGGAGAGAAGTGCAACAGGAAGTGCAACAGAGACAGGAAGTGCATCAAAGACAGGAAGTGCAACAGAGGCAGGAAGTGCAACAAAGACATGACGTGCTACAGAGACAGGAAGTTCATCAAAGACAGGAAGTGCAGCAGAGGCAAGAAGTGCAACAAAGACATGAAGTGGAACAGAGACAGGAAGTGCAACAAATACATGAAGTGCAACAGAGACAGGAAGTGCATCAGAGGCAAGACGTGCAACAGAGGCAGGAAGTGCAACAGAGACAGGAAGTACAACAGAGACAGGAAGTGCAACAAAGACATGAGTTGCCTAAAAGAGATGAGATACAGCAGAGACCTGAGGTGCAGGTGAGACATGAGTTGCTTCAAAGACATGAAGTGCAGCCAAGGCATGAAGTGCACGCGAGACATGAAGTTCAATATGCTTTGCATGGATATCCGGCAAGTAAAATGCATGCAACGGCTATGAACCCATATACTAATGTTAACGCCTGCCCCTCTGAGCTAAACAGGTATCCTCCCGACTACCAAAACCCTGGGATTCAAATCTACCAAAAACTGCCAGAGCCATCGTCGTATCTAGTGGCCAACGACTATGTAGCAAACACCTATTCTCGTGTGAACAACATTCGCTACGAACCATATCCAATTAAAGAAAAATACATTTACCCGAGACACGAGTACCCTTATCAGTATACTAACCAATATCCCTCGAGTTACAGCGCTATTCAAAAGGGTAATGACTTAAGGAAGAGGAATGTTATTCAGCCTGAAATGAAGTACTATCAAGTTCCTCAAAAGTATATTGAAACTCACACTTTGGTGCCCAATAAAATTTCAACTGGAAGGACCCAAAGCAATGTGCCATACCACTTGACCGATATTCCGGGCCACACTGTTGATCCATACACTGGCCAAGGAAAGATTTATGGGTTTAATGTAAGTGAAAACAATAGTCAATATGCCTTAAATTCAAGGCCTATCCCAGAAACTCCTAAATTTAGGATAGACTACAACAACTATAGAACATTGCCATATCCCGACACGCAGCACCCCACTATCGATAATATGCAAAATACAATTTACAATAAATCAAATACTCCAGCTTATCCCATGAAGCCACCGGATGTTAATAACTCATATTCTACATTAAATAATGTCAACTTTCAAAAATCTATTGACGAACAACAAGAAAGAATGAGTGATTACGAAGCCGCCAACAATGGCCAGAAATATTACTACAATCAAAGGTACGCCTCCTACAACCCTCTCGCTAAAATCCCCACAGAGTTTTCTCCAAACATCATTTCTCCAACTGAGTCTAGCACCAGCTTCGACAGCACCAATACTATTTCCCACCAACTTTATCAAGAAGACGGGGGCTATGTTAGTCAATGTTCCACCACGAGTGGCAAAAGTGCAGATTTCCAACAGTTGAAGAATGGCCGACCAAACATGTACCATGAATCACCCGATCGCCACCTCAATACTATGGCAGGATATATTAGTTCCAACAACACAGCAACAGGGTGCGATAGAGCCCCTGCTAAATCCACAGATAATATTAAGGCTAGCAATTTGAGACAATTTTTGGAAATGTGGGACGAAGAGTACGAAGATCCCAAAGCTTTGAAAACCCCATTGGAAGCAATTCATAAACCGGAGAGTATTACAAACTGTGCGCAATTTGTACCTGAAAATCCAACATTGCCCTTACCAGAACAGCTTTATGTTCTCGATAAGGTAAATATCGCTGATGGAGATTTGCACAAGTACGAACACATTCAGAAAATCACCAAGCTTCCCGATAATATCAAAGATTACGATACTTCTGGGCATCTGAAGAAAAATCTTTCAAAATTCAACCTCCCGGTTTCAAGTGATAGTCAGACACAGAATTCAACTGCGAAGAAAGACAAATTCAATCCACAGATAAAACTAACAAATGATATAATGATGGAGCAAACAAATGAAGTGGTCGACGTTGAAGCAAAAATTAGCCAGTCTATAATCCATAAAGATGTTGGATGCAACTTTGAAATAAAACCCTGCAGTCCAGGAAAGGTTGTTGAAATGAAGGTTGAAATATCTCACGGTTATAACAATCATTCTGATGATAATACCAATAAAAAGCAAATTTTGGCACATCTCAATCATAACAATATGACTCAACCTTTAGGATATAAACAAGAAATCAATGAGAATCGAATTAAGATAGAAACTATCAATATGAGTGAACCATCTCTAGAGTCACGACAAGCAAATGTGTCCTTAACACAGAATTACCCTTCAGGGAAAAGTAATTGCCCAGATGGTGGTGCGGCCCAATCAGTACCCTTCAATGGTATCCCTAAACTCCCTGCAAGCCAACAACTTATCGAATTGGTGTCTGCTAATGAACACAGGGAAACAGTTTTGCATAAAGTAAACCACAATATCTATCAGCTTCCTGAACTAAACAATGGTTTGAATGCGCCACACGTCTTTGATTCAGAAACAAGTAATAGAATAGTGATAACAGAAAATGAACTTAAACAACGAGAAGAATCAGATTATAAATCTCATTCTCAAAGTAATAAAGAAAAAGTTGATATTGGAACTTGTCCCAAAAGTCATCAGGAAATTCAAGCAGAATTGAAGATCAAAAATAGAAAAGATCCTGCTATCGTAGAAGTCATACAATTTGGAAAAAGTGAAAGTTCTACATCCAACACCAAGAAAGAAAATTGGCCAAAGGCTGCTTCTCCTAAATTTCCATTCAAATGTCATAAGCGTGTGTTAAATCTGTCTAGAGATGTTGATGAACCTAAAATTAATGCTCGATTATCACAGGACAAAAAGAAATTCAGTTTAAGTGATACTGTTTTGGATAAAAATTGTAAAAAACAGATGAACAAATTTGAATTTGAGACATTCAATAATTCTTCGGAAACTATGGCGCTCGACCTCTCTCCCTCTGATGGAAATAGAAAACACAGATTTGAAGATATTGTGTTTGGAAGTGTTAGGTCCCCTCTAAAAATAGAACCATTTCATGAAACCTCTGAAAGTTTTTCAGAATTTTCTGGCGCAATTAATATTGCAACATCCATTGATAAAACAGTTTCTTTAGAAACAAATTACATGAAAAAAAAATTAAGCAGTAATAATATACCAATAGATTTTTCAGTAGAACAAAAATCACAATCTCTAGTAGACATTCCTTGTGCACACATATCAAATGTTATTGATACTGTAACCATGTATAAGGCGGAGGAAGTAAGCGTTGTTAATGATCACACTTTTGTGTGCACCCTAGATTCACCAAAAAATGAAGAAAATCACTCAAAAACTGATGTTGATGCCTCATCGATACTAAGCTGTTGTACACCAGTCAACAGTAAAGAAGAACATTTAGAAACTAAGGTGGAGAGCGCACTAATACCAATGAGTCTGCAAGGAAGTTGCGAAGTTCTTTTGGAAACTGAAATTGATAGCTCATTACTGTCATTGGGTTTACTAAATGTTGACTGTTTGCCAGAAATTTGTGAACATCATTCGGAAAACGAAAAATATCCTTTAATAACAACAAACTTGCCTAAAGTATGCAATTCACCGGAAAGTGTTGCAGATCCTAGGTTGAAGGCTAAGGATACGTCATTGGTAACAACGAGCTTGCCAAAAGTGTGTGATTCACCGGGAAGTATTGCAGACCCTGTGTTGAACGTTGTGGATACAGAATTAGTAACAAGTTTGTCAAACGTGTGCGACTCCCCGGGAATTATTGCAGACCCTGTTTTGAACTCTGTGGATATACCATTAGTAACAAGTTTGTCAAACTTGTGTGATTCACCGGTTAGTATTGCAAACCCTGTGATGAACGCTGTAGGTACGCCATTAGAAACAAGTTTGTCAAACTTGTGCGATTCACCGGGTAGTATTACAAATCCTGTATTGTACACTGTTGATACTTTATTAGTAACGAGTTTGTCAAAAGTGTGCGATTCAGCAGGAAGTAATGCAAATCCTGTTTTGAACCGTGGGGATATATCATCGGTAATGAATTTATCAGAAGTATGTGATTCACCAGGAATTATTGCAGAATCTGTATTGAATGCTATGGATACATCATTAGTAGCAAATTTGCCAAAAGTGTGTAATTCAGCGGGAAGTATTGCAGGACCTCAGTTGAATGCTGTGAGTGAATATAATTCAGCAGAAAGTATTGAAGAAACTATTCATAATAAACTGGACATATCAATGAGTTCACAGAATGAATATAGTTTATCTGCACAGGAAAAAGCAGATCATTTGAAGGCCGAGGTTGACGGCTTGTTAATAACAACGGGCTCATCAAAATCATGTATTTCACCAAGATACATTGAAGATCCTATTGCTAAGGGTGCGTCATTGATTTTAAAAAGCCCAACAAATACCAATTCAGTTCCTGACGAATGTGAAGATGATTTAAAAATTAAGGTGGAAATGTCGTTGAAAGTACGCAATCCACCAGTGCATATTAAAGTAACTAATCAAAATGAAGCGGCTACTCCGTTGATATCAATGAGCTCACTAAAGGTGTGCAATATCTCAGAAAAATTTGAAGATGTTTCAAAAAATGGAATGTATACCCTGACAACAGATTTATCAAATAAAGACTATTTGCTGGATAATAATACAGATCACAGGAAGAAAAAGGCGGAAGTTTCATTTAAGCTTTTAGCAGATGCATCAAAAGATGCTGAAAATAATTTAGAAGGTGATGTAAATCCAACGATTTCTTCATCAAAATCTAGTTATGTGCTCGAAGAAAGTATAGAAAATACTACTGAAATTGATAAGGATACATCAATACAAGAAAGCTCAGTAAGTGAAAGTAGTTCTCAAGACGAAAGGAACTTAAAAAATAAGGCAGGTGTCTATTTAACAAATTTAGTGGAATCCGAGGAAAATAGGGAATACTCTTCGAAGGATCTTTCTTTAATATCATCACTCCCAATGGAAACATCAACACAAAAAAACTCAACAGAGCTGCCAAATAAAAGTGAAAAGGAATGGGAAAATGATTACATTGAAAATAAGATAGATGCCTCATTAGACCCAATGAAAGAAGATTCCAGCCACCGTGAAAGAAATCTCTTGGAAGATGTTGCTGCATTATCAAGAAGCTCAACCAAAGGAAAACCAAAAGTGAACTCCGTGTTAGTATCCATTGTCTTACCAAGTAGGGGTATACTGCTAAGAGATAGTGAAGACAAACCTTTAATAAGTGATATGAATACACCAATTTCAAATATTACATTAAAACATGAAGGTAATTTCAACTCATCAATGCCAGTTAATAGTGATGTTCTAGTGAATAATTCTACATCAAAGAACATGCTGAGTGTATATACTTTGAGAAAAGATTATGAGGGGATTGACTTGGAAAATGAACCGGATTCTTCAATATCACAGAGCATTCTGAGTGTAGATACGTTAAGAGAAGATTGTGAAGAAAAAAGTGAACTGGATTCATCAATATCACGGAGCATATCAAATGTAGATACTCCAGGAAAAGATTGCGAAATGAACGATTTGGAAAATGGTATGGTTTCAGCTACATCACAGAGCGTAACAAATGCAGAACATATTGGAGAAGATTATATAGGGAATGATTTGGAAAGTGAACCGAATTCATCAAGATCACAGACCTTACCAATTGATGACGATTTGGAAGGAGATTGTGAAGGCGATGATTTGGATAGTGAAATGGATACATCAACATCACAGACCACACCTATTATGAATTTGGAAGGAGATTGTGAAGGGAATGATTTGGAAAGTAAACTGGATTCATCAATATCACAGACCACACCTATTGTTAAGAATTTGGAAGGAGATTGTGAAGAGAATGATTTGGATAGTGAAATGGATTCATCAACATCACAGACCACACCTATTGTTAAGAATTTGAAAGGAGATTGTGAAGGGAATGATTTGGAAAGTAAACTGGATTCATCAATATCACAGACCACACCTACTGTTAAGAATTTGGAAGGAGATTGTGAAGGGAATGATTTGGATAGTGAAATGGATTCATCAACATCACAGACCACACCTATTGTTAAGAATTTGAAAGGAGATTGTGAAGAGAATGATTTGGATAGTGAAATGGATTCATCAACATCACAGACCACACCTATTGTTGAGAATTTGAAAGGAGATTGTGAAGGGAATGATTTGGAAAGTAAACTGGATTCATCAATATCACAGACCACACCTATTGTTAAGAATTTGGAAGGAGATTGTGAAGGGAATGATTTGGATAGTGAAATGGATTCATCAACATCACAGACCACACCTATTGTTAAGAATTTGAAAGGAGATTGTGAAGGGAATGATTTAGAAAATGAACTAGATTCATCAATATCAAAGAGCATAAAAGATGTGGAGGTTTTGGAAGAAGATTGTGAAAGGAATGATTTGGAAAGTAAACTGGATTCATCAACTTCACAGGCCATACCTATCATTGAGAATTTGAGGGGAGATTGTGAAAGGAATGATTTGGAAATTGAACTGAATTCATCAACATCACAGACCATACCAATTGTTGAGAATTTGGGAGAAGATTACGAAAGGAATGATGTGGAAAGTGAACCGGATTCGTCAACTTCACAGACCATACCTGTTGTTGACAATTTGGGTGGAGATTGTGAAGAGAATAATCTAGAAAGTGAAGTTGGTACACCAATGAGCCTTGGAGAGAATGCTGGGATTTTGCTGGTAAGTCGTGAACAACATTATTCAGAAAATAAAGTTGACGCACCAATACCAGAAAACCCACTTAAGGTAGATGATTTTGAAAAAAGAAGTAATAATAATTTGACTAATGAAATAAATATTCCAATTGTATCAGTTAGTCTTGAAGTCAAAGAGATTTTGACAGCTAACAGTGAAAATCACCCGGAAATTTTGAAAGAACATTTAAAAATTTATACCCCAATCATAGCAAAGAGCCTGCCCAAAAGAGTGGGTATTTTGCCAAAAAATAATGAAACTCATTTAGAATGTTCTGTGGATACATCAATATCAAAAGGCATACCAGGTGAAGAGAGTTTGGGGTGGAATGATGAAGTAAATAATTTTGAAAGTAATCCAGCAGATAGCACAATTAAATCAATCACTCCTAAAAAAGATATTGTTGCAAATTATGAAATCCCTCTAATAAATGAAATGACAAATACACTATCAAATAATGTATCCATTGAAGTCACTATGGGAAGAAATACCACAGAGAATCGTTTGAAAAATGAACTAGATACATCGATTACATCAATAAGTTTGCAAGAAAAAGAAAATTTGCCAGCAAACAGAGAAGATGATGAAGAACATGAAATGGATAACTCAAAGTGCAAGACTATTCCAGTAAATAACCATAATCATCCAGAAAATTACATGAAAACATCATTTTCAAAGAGTACACCAGGAAATCTTAACAATAATTTAGAAAAAAAAATGGAATTAGCAATGTTAAATAATCAACCAAATGTAGATAATTTGGAAGGAAATTGTGAAAACAATTTGGAAATTGAGAAAGATTATTCAATGTCATCACAAAGTTTACCAAAAGAAACTAATATCATAAGTGAGGCCCTGCGCGAAAGAGAGAATACTGAAACTACAAATATGAATGATAATTTACCAACAACAATATCAAAATGTATAGATAAAATTATGCCTGTTAGTTCCATAAATGAATGCACTTTAAAGATGCCATTAGATAAAACATTTCAACTAAATGTAGCTAACAATAAAAAAGTTTGTGAAAATTCTGATGACAAAATAATTCATCTTGATAAAGCGATATCCAAATCCAGCAAAAAGAAAAGTGATTTGTGTGAACATACAGTGAAATCTGATGTATTCGGTGTGAAAAGGAGAAAACTCCTTACATCCGCTAGTGAGTCCATCTCAAAAATGGAAAATTTTTCGAAAACCCTTGAAGGTGTCATTGAGGTGAAATTGATTGGAATGAATGGCCCGGAAAATAATGCCCTCGAACCCTTGCTTGATGATTTTACCCATATACCTACACCTAGTGGTGAATATAATCATCTTGATTCCCAATTAATAGATTGCGCTATTTTATCATCTAGTAATCATATTAGTAAGAATGAAATGGCCCAACCTTTAGAATGCCAAACTACTTCAGAAAATATAGATAGAGAAGAGAAGGATTTCAAAGAGAAAATAGAAGATTTTGAAATAATAGAAAATGGGAAAATGGAAGATTATAATACTGAACTTGAACTACAAACTCCATCATATTCTGCAAACATAATTCCTGCTGATATAGTAGAAGATTGTAATTTGGAGAATTGCCCTGAAAACTTACATACGCCGTGTGAAACTAGTTGCGAGGAAAAACTGATCCCTGAAATCTACCAAGCAGTTGAGTTTGAGAATAAGGCTGATCCTACAATGGTGGAAATATCATTTTTAGATGCTGACAATGAAATTTGCACTTACGATATAAAAGATATTCTAATAAGTCCAGAACTGCATACTGGGGAACTTTCTGCACAGGCAGAAGGAGAATTAGTTGAGTTTGATTCATCTCATAATAATGTTGTGGTATTTGAGATTCAGTCCACTGGAAGTTTTTCTCCAACCAATGAGGCAATAGCAGAAAATGCTGAAGCTGACAATACTGACACTGAGTCATCAACACACAGCCCAGCTCCGTGCAGCCATGTTGACATGGAGTGTAATACAAATGCTCTTATTGAGACATTGGAGGATACTAAAATTGAGGAAGTGGAGTTGGGAGGTTGCTGGATAGAAGATATTGCGTGTGTGGAAACAGTCATATCAGAAGAAACCATCTTTCATTGTGAAGATGAAGTTGTAGTAGGAATGCCTGCTGATCTTTCTTGGGAACAAATTGCTTCCGATGGTGAAGACAATGTTAGCGTGCCTTATTCTGTGATTAATATACAAGTTGTCGATGAAGATATTCTTAAAGATTCAAACAGTAATTTGATTTTGAAAGATTCATCGCTTGACAAAGAATGTAGTACTGAAATAACGCACAATGATTCTGTAATTTCAACTATTAAACTATTGAATGTGAATTCCTGCGATGAAAATCAGAATGGGGAACTAAGTAGTTGTGATGCTAAAAATAAGGGTTATGGAGAATTAAAAAATTGTGACCCAAAAAATAAGAAAAGAAAATGTCCAAAATTTAAAGATAGTACATCATCCGTTAAGAAAAGAAATATATCTCTTTTCGATTTTGAAGATGAGGATAAAATTGAAATTTCTTCTAAGAAAATGAAATACGAGAAGAATATTCTTAAAGAAAAGTTGGTAAAAAAATGCACTGTCAGTATTCAAAAAACATCTTGGAATACAGAGTCCAATCTTTTTACCAAAGGAAAGTTGATAACGAAGGGGGCTCAAAAATATATTCCTTCCGACGATAAGTACAATTCTAATTTGAAATGTAAGTTACAGCTTCCTGAAAATATATTACTGTCTTTGAAGCAAGCCCCTAAAATTGTTGAAATTACAGAAGGCGGCAAAACTAACACCGCCGATAAACAAAAACAAACCAAGTTACCAAAAACTAAAAGTAAACCTAACTTTGAAGATGTGCTCAAGCAAATTGATGAGACCCATATTTTTCAGTCAAAGATGAAAGTGAAAAATTGTAAACCTATCATACCAAAAATGATAATTAAAAAGAATGAAATGGGCTCCCACTACACAAGCACTCCTCGGAGGAAAACTCCAGATTTGACTGGAAACAAGTGGCAACCCTGGGTTTGTTTGCAAAGAAATGTTTGCATTGAGAAAATGGTCAAATCTAAAAAAACGAGAGCATCACACTTAGACTATATGCAGCATCGCAAGGAACGCCCATTGTACAGGAACACAGAAAGACGTAATGATTGCCAATCGGGAAAGCAAAGTGTTAAGGAAAGCTACTCTAAATATCCACATCTTAAATTACTTCCTAGTCAAGCATTAGACCAATATATTTTATAACAATATAGATTTAATATTATTAGCAAAACTTAAGGCGTGTGAATTATTGTTGCAATTATCATCCGAGAGGGTCAGACCTACTTACCACTTACCAGATATAGCGTTCTTTCCCTCTTGCAAAGTCTACCTAGCATTATTATATTATAGCTTTGCAAGCCATCACTGAAATGGATTAGTACAAATACATAGTGTAGATAATAAATATATAGTCCCACCTATTCCAACATTACATTCCTGCTACTTTCCAGGTGGAAATAGTACTTTATTTCATTAAACTGAGAATATATTGCATTATATTGTACAAATAATATTTTATTCATATATATATATATATATACATAAAGACACATCACGTTTACGGAGATGCAGATTTTTACTACAAATATTTTTAATATTATAAAGAATATTGTATCTAGTCACTAAGGTTTGCCTTGGCGCACTTTATGCGCCTACATAATTAATATTTATGGTTATGTGTTCATGGTCCACTTTTTATAGAAGTTAAAAAGTTAAGAACATATTTTGCTTAGTGTGTCCTTATGTTTATGTAAACGTACCTTTAGATTTACGTTGGACAATTATACATGTATATTTTAATTTTTAATGTTGCCAGTTTCCTGATACATATTTGTCCCTGTTACCAATTTACATTTTATCCATTCATAAATAACAGAGAAGTTATATACTTATCCTTTTTGGTGTCTGGGCAAGATGGCAATACCAATCATTTAATTTTATGTCTGCGTTCTCGGGTAGTTCTAGAAATTTTACATTAATCGCCGTCAAGTGATCTTCATTGCCAGTATAAAATACTGTTATTTTTTTCATCATATACATACATCTCATAAAATTTAAAACATGAATTTTGTTACCATTTAATTTTTGTTATTGTTTGATATTTTTAAAAACATGTAAAGATGCATGTTACAAATCCAAGGCCAGTTTGCTAAATGGAAATACTGGTTATTGGGTTATGTTTTATATATATATTATTATTTGTTGTAAGGTTTATCATATTTTTTTAAGGAGAAAATTCGAAATGTTGCATTGCGCAACAATTTGCATGAATATTAAAGTGTGTGTTATTTTTTGTAAATATTGAATTGTTTAGTTATTCATTTGAGGGCATTGAAATGTGATTTTATTTGATTTGTTAGAAATTTATCCCCTTTTAATTTACCTTAAAATGAATTAAAAATTGTTATTAAGTAAGAGAGTTATATTTTAGATTGCAATTGATTTAATTTACTAAGGTCCAGTTTTTTCACAGAAATTCAAATGTAACATTGTCATCAAATAGCCATTCATCACCATTTTTTGACATTGGAAAGGGCCTCATAGAATGCAGATTTGAGGTGCGGTTTAGCATTCTATCAAATTGTAATAAGCTGACAAACTTAACAACATGATGTCCTCTTCTGCTGATCACAATTTGTTCAAACGCTGATATGGATTTAGAATCAGCATTTAACGGGAACCTTTCAACTGCCAAAATAACAAAATGCCGCTGAATGGTCACTTAAAGATTTTGCCACACGTGAATTTCTGGCAATGGGGTCTAAAAGTTTAGTGAACAGACAGTGATTATATTTTTTCAAGTACCCAGTGTCTTGACTTTGTTATTTATTTTATATACAATTACATTGTATTATTTTATAGAAGTAAAACAATTTCATCACAATCAAAATTAGTAATTTCCCCAGGCTTGAAAGTGCGAACCATAAATAATCATATTTAGGTGTAAAGTTAATTCTGCATGAATTTCCCATTGCCTTTCATAATCATGATTTTATGAACATAGATGAAATAAAGTGATCTTCAAATGTGATTTAGATTTAAACAAAAAAAATAATGGATGTGATGTGAAGATCGAAAATAATTCATCGCACTTTCCTCCTGTTTCTTCTGTAGAATGCACTGTGGAATTAGCCCTTAAACGCCTGAATTGTACTGAAAACATATTTTAAAATTGTGCCTGAGAAATAAATTAATCCTAAAGTATGTAATCGTTCCCACATTTTGTGATGGGCTTATAATATTTAAAGTTAAGTAACCTTAAATAATGCAGTTTTCTTTAAGTTTATTAGTTGAATAATAACCACTACTAAATAGTTGTAGGTGTATTTAAGGTTCTGTGCTATTGATGGACGCAATTGAAATATCCGTTTTATTAATCAAATGGTGTTTCGAAATAATTGTGGAAAAAAGTGACAGCAATATTTTGCTGTTAATTAAATTAGACAAAAAGAACTTGTCAATTAGTTAGAAACATCATTAGGTTATTCTAATCGATTATACCTGTAATAAGTAATTTATTTAATTTCAATGAATTTTTAATACATATTTCCAAATGTTACGAAACATTAGTTCAATTAATAATTCATTTGAATTGATTATTTTGAAAGCGACACCTCGATTATGCCCATCGCTAGACTGTACCTGAAATATTGGTGTGACTAGAGTACAAATTTTGTCCTTTGCACAGTTTTGACGTGAGTGCCTTAACCTTTATTGTGCAAAGAGTTCCATCCCGCTTTGAACATTCTAATTTTCCTTGGATAAATGATTAGTCTATGCAGACTTGTATGTTCTATGGTTGCGATAAACCCTTGTGATGTTTTTTTACGTAATCTTTCACCGTTTGTCTTTTAATGAAAATTTTGATGAACACTGGTTTATGCCGTTTTCTGTCCAATTAGATTTAAGCAAGGGTTTGTTACGGTGGAGGCATTAGGTCTACTAAGTTTTGTTTTAAATTATTATTTACAAAGAAGGTTTAAGTGAAGAGTGTTGTGTGCTTCGCGTAATTGGGTATTTAAAACGTACATTATTTACAATAGTTACTATCGTAAATCTACCATATTTCCTAAGTTTTTATACATATATTTATGTATTTTAGTTACCTATTGATACTTGTAATATTAAAAATGCAAGGTGTTATAGGTTAATGATTATTCATTAACATTTTTAATAGAATAAAATTACATATTTTACCATATTGAACCTAAGACAGATGCAGAATAAAAAATGTTGAATTGTAAATCGTTTATTATATTTTAACGTTGACCAAATAAAGTGTTCTGATTGATATTACAATTGTGCTGATTTATTCCACTAGGGCGTGGCACTGTTCATTTTCACACATTCCTGTCTTATGGCGTTCACCAGGTCCTGATTAATCAGGAACACAAACCGGAGTCCCGATATCTGCAACACATGTACACATGTTATTATTTAAAGTAACAAAAGTAATTCATTAAAATAGTTATCTCGGTCAATATTATTGTTAGTGGGTTTTTACGCCGGAGGGGTGCCCCCTTATCAGCGATAACCTCTCCCACCGTCACTAATTGTGAACTCTCACGTAATATCTACACATTTAATCCAACAACGGCAAAAGTCAATTTGATGCAGATAATTATTCCACTCTTGAAGTCTCAATAATCATTTTTGAACAAATTTATATATCGTCGTTTGGTTGGACAGGGTTCTAACCTCACTTACCTTGTTCTGAGATATGAGGCGTCAAAGTTTTCAAAGACGAGTTTTCATAATCTATTTACCGATTTCTGCTTTTGAGGTTGAATATTGTGTAAAGTATTTTCGTTTAACATATTTTAAAGGAAATTATTTACAGTGAAACCCTCTTAAGAAGTTCTCACTTAAGAGGTTTTTCTGCTTAAGAAGTTTGGTTTTTTCGGTCCCTTGAAGACCAAATGGCCCAATTTTTCACACCTATAAGGTTTTCCCGCATAAGAAGTTTTTTTTTACGGCCCCTTGGAAAACGTCTTAAGAGGGTTTCACTGTAAATATAATGTATACTTAACATACAACATACATATATTTAGAACATACCTAAATGTGCGAATAGAATCATATGCATAAGGTTATAACTACATTTCCTTTGCCATTGCAAGATAGGGCTACGTTCTAATGAAATATTTTCCTTCAAAAAATGTAAAACTAAAATACTTGACACAAGATTGAACCTTAAAATAATAAATTGTTAAATAGATGAGAATTCGTCTGCAAACATTGACACTCAGAACATCATAAGGCAAAGTTAGAACCCTATCCAACTAAAGTGACAAACTACACTATCAGATTGAAACAAAAAGGGTAATGCAAAAAGTTCAAAGTGATGTTAGAACCTTGTAAAATAAATGGAAGCTTTAAAAACTTGACGTTAGAACTTCATCATACAAGTATCTACGGAAATACAACATACCGATGGATCTGAAATTTTTTTCTTGTATAAATGAGCAAAAGAAATGGTTTGGCATTAAAAAATTTAAAACAAAAAGGATCCTTGTCCTATTGAGGTGACGATATATTTTTATCTTTATTCGGTAACAAAGACCAAAAAATTTTTGGAGCCAGGTCTACGCTTCAACACAATTTAACCTCTCGTTTATCGTAAGCCCGCCGGCGGGCGGGTGACAGTTGTCAGATTAAAAAATAAAATGCGATTTTAACCCTTATGTATAAATATACACTACAAGGACAAGGTAAGAATCGCTTGCGCCAATATCATTTCAGACTTTGCTTTGTATTACAGCACTCTAGCTTCTCAGAATGCTCTGATATTCATTTTCTGTGAAATACGGCCTTGACATCTTAACCGTCATCCGACATTCAAGAGGTTAAAAGACAGTAAACAGGTGATATTAAGCTAACCACCTAGCAATGTTTTTTTTTCAAATTTGTCCTAAAAATTCCCACATTGAATTCACACACACAGGAGCACAAAATCGATTCCAAATATGATGTAAATTCTTCAGTTTTCTGCTTGCACCACTAGTTTCTGGACACCGTGTATATACAATATGTACTTATTGTATGCATTATTAACATTATATCACATTCATGCACAGCGCCCTGTTTTTTATCAGTAATGCAAGCATCAATGCATACAGACTCACATTGAACATAAACTCTATTTAGACGGCCAAAAGTGAAAATAACCGGATAGAACAGAACAGTGACAAAATAAAACAATAATATAATAGTTTTTTTTGTATTTGATTCACTTTTCTAATGTTCTATATTTTCATGGAATCGTAGTTTAGGTCTGATACGGTTAGCGATGAATAGTTTAAATACACCTGTGAAAAATTACCTCTATGACGCTATTGTGGTTGAGTTTCATCTTGTTGCCGTGGAGTATGGGTCTGCCGTCCACGTAGATGGGTCTTTTTCCTTCCGAGGCGAGGAAGAAGTCACCGCTGTTTCGCAGTCGAATGGCCGCCTGCCTACGGGAGATCTTCCCGGCAGGCCCCTCCAGGCTGAGGTCAATATCCACAACATGATCCTTCGTACTGCGGCCGATGGTTATCTGGGAAATATACAACACATTAGCATTATCCAGCCACTGAGTTAGCGCATGAGCCGTTGTTCCCAACTAGCAAGTTAATAGAAGACCCTAATATGTAGGCTGTCCGTAAAAAAAGGTCTCCAAGGTGCTGTGGTCGCGAGGAACGATTTTACGCGCCATCTGGCAACACTCAACTGGCATGTGGCCTGGTTTCCCCACGCCAAATCCATACCATATTCCCCTCTCTGCGACGGTTAGTCTCGGCGTGGCAGCGTTCGCGATAAAGCTTCCACTCACCGCACCCGCCAGGTGTGAATTACGCTTTGTAATTCGTTTTTAAACTTCCACTAGGCTATTGACGGGATTGTTCCATTGTTTCTGGTTTCGTGTAGTGTACCCAGATCTCATCCCCAGTCGCAATTGAATCCTAAAATTCCTCGCCATCGATGTCATAGAACTACCTTATGGTATCCCAAATGTTCTGTCAAAATCTTGTCAATAGTGGTCTTACTGACATCAGGGATCATTTCACAGAGCCCCTGAACCATCACCCATCGATCTGCAAAAAAACAAAAACCCCCGGGCGAGGCGAGTAAAAGCCCTACGGCGAACGGCTGCCACGCCGAGATGAAGCATCACAGAAAATGCAGAGTGGTGGGGATTTGGCGTGGGGGAGTCAGGCTAAACGCCAATATTGCAGGATCGTGCGTAAAATCGTTCCTCGACCGCAGCACCTTGGAGACCTTATTTTACGGACACCCCTCGTACATTATTATAGTCACAATAAGGAATTTGTGTCCATTTTGCAAAAATAAATTCGAAGTGCGGCCATGCACTTTTCAAGCAATAAATTTAAAACCCCCACCGAGAGTCCGAGGTCTAATAACAAGAATGTTCTAATTTCACAAAATATAATATAAATTTACGAATAAGATTTTTTATTTTTTAAGATACATTATGATGAACAGAAAACAATCGCAAAAAAAAACAATTCCTTTGTTTTTATACAGATATTTGACAAAAAGTCAGGAAGGGAATTTCCGCACGGTTTTTTCAAATACGCCTGGAACGTGACAGGTTAATCCTGGCATATGGGTTATCATAAGGTGTATCTTTTGGCATAAATCACTGCAAGCCGCTTTGAAATCATCGAGGTTATGTGTTTAAATATTTTTTTTTTTAAAGAAAGACAAACAATCCTGGGTTACGAATAACCCAACAACATCTGAAAATCCTATACTACCACCACACTAAGCAGAAGATGTTGCTTGTGTTGTGATGGAGTACTTAGCCAGCCGAGGAATCGAACATGGAACGCCTGGGTGAGACGGTTTTATTCCAAATTAAATGGTCGTTAAGGCACAGGTATTTGAATTCCTGTCACATTTAATGTCTTCACAAATTGACAACATATTTAGATCTTTTTTTACAGTTAGCACATCAAACCTGATCATAGAATTGTGACGATGTCAAATGTGACAACGTCAAACGTGATGGGAGGTTCAAACAAAAAGGCCTAAGTTTGATTGGAAACAACAGCCATTAAGTCTGACCTTCAGAAGTTAATACGATTTAACAAAACAAGGAAAAAGCCCAGGTCCATGTCAACCAAATTGTGTTGTGTTCTCATTTAAAAACAATAACAAAACCACGTATTAATGTTGAAGGTGAAAATACGATATTATCATCTGTTATCACACTGTAAAGAGCTAATCAAAATTAGTTGGAAGTATGACAATAATTTAAAAATAAATACCTAGATTAAGTTATCTAGTGATAAGAAAAATAAATAGATTGTGTAAACTATTGATAAGAGAGACAATGATGATTACATCTTTGGATCGCATCAGATATCGCACGAGACGACCGCGGAGAACAGCTAGAGTTTGTTTGTCGAAGTCGGGGCCGCCGCTGCCCACCACGGAGTCAACCAACACTTGCCATCTTCCCAATGAGTTTTCCAAGAGACGTATTTCCTTTTTTGACCACCTGAAAATGCAAATAAATTAACTTGTTGAAAGCCAGCATAAGAAAAATATATTTTTTCAATACGATGTAAAATATTTGACAGTTCTCACATTTCTTACGAACTCAATTTTATAACATTTCTTTTGTGATATATTACAAAAATTACATCAAAATAATGTAGATAAAACGAACTTCCTAATAATCACTCAAATCTATGCTTTTCACAATGGATTTATATAAAAAACAATAAAAAAAATATAGACTTCGAATACGACTCTTTTCATATTATCAAGCGGCAGCCATTTTGTCCGCCATCTTTGATGCCCAGAGCGTCATTGTGAATTAATTTGAATTATTCGGAGTGGCTAGACGCTATCCAGTATTACGTTACGTCAAGAAGAAGAATGGCCCAAGCGATTCTGACCTTGTTCTTCATACAATTTCTTTATACATAAGGGACAAAATCGCTTCTAAAAACGGGACCCGCCTGGGGGAATGCGCCCTGTGACGGGTTAATATTCAATTTTATTGGAATAATTTTTCAAGGTTCTAACCCATCAATGTTATATTAATCATTGAAGAAGAAGATAATACTAATAAATCTAAACGAAACATGAAACAGATCAAGACACAAAATAAAAAGATAACGGTTGCAACTGAATCTCTGTTTTTCAGGAACAATGCCTCGGCCATTGGGATCTAATTTTTGTCAATCTCATTTTTTGTTATAAAAATGACAAATAAAATTAAGTCCCAATAGTCGAGTGGATTGGGGGGTTGTCTCGGTAATATAGAGATCCCAGGTTCGATTCTAAATTGTGACCGTTAACTTTTTACTTTCCTTTAGATATAATAGTATTATCTTTTCTTCAATGATTAAATAAATTTATCATCAACATCTATAGCTAGTAACTGCGCGAAAGGGGAGTGCGGGAGAGGGGAGGGGAAACGCAGGGAAGATGAAAAGGGAGCGCGGGATGGGAAGGAGACACGGGAGGGGAATAGGAAGAGAATGGGAACGGGGACGAATGGGAAATGACACGAAGGGAGAAACAATTTATTTATTTAAGTGAATACTGAATAGACCTGTCAAAATGTTGATATTTGCAGCCGTTCAATAAGCATGTGATGTCAAGGGGTATACAATGAATGGCCGATCAGTACTGCAGCACCGCCATTCAAATTGTACTGAATTCATTCTTCATACAACTTTCACAAATGTTGATATTTGCAGCCGTTCGATAAGCATGTGATGTCAAGGGGCATACAATGAATGGCCGATCAGTACTGCAGCACCGCCATTCAAATTGTACTGAATTCATCCTTCATACAACTTTCACAAATGCGATAATATTTATTTATTTTATTTTATTTATTTATTTAATACATGATTTATCAAAAGTACATATAGTTTATTGTGATATTTCACCCTCCATGCTAGGGATGACCCTGTGTTAAAGCGGGTGAAAAGTGCGACTGTTATTATGCTCTAGTTTTTTATTGCATTTATACAGTTACTCTTTTTAAGGTGAAAACATGCGGAAAAATGCAAAATCGTATAAAATCTTGTGTATTAGTTTTGAAAATTTGATCGCTTAGAAATAATATAGATGCTTCAATAAGGTACTGTGAGTAGAACACATCTTGGCCTTTGAAGTGATCGAGTATTTTTTTGATAAGCTTTTTAATAAGCTTAGAAAAAAATTATGCGTCTAACCTATAAAAAATGGTTAAAAGTGAAAAATCTCTTGCTTACAAATCCTTTTTCTGGTGTTGTTTTATTGAATAATGTAGCTAATTATGTTTCTTATAGAGTGATCCGAAAACATTTTAATATTTGTATCTGAACTTCACAAAATAAAATAAAACGTGCATTTTGGCGACGTTTCTTTTCAGTGAATAAAAATAGGCGGTACCCAATGAATTTGTAAGTGCGAATTTCAGCCTTATGCCTTGTACAGAAGGATTTTAGCCCGTCGCTCATTCTACGCCCAGAGCCCGGGGCAAACGGACATGCCTTAGTCTACGCGGCGCTTCGATCTTTAAAAATATACTTGCGGAATAACAAAATACTGTTGTTTGCTAGAGATTAGGGTTTTTATTGGTAAACGCCCAAAAATCGTTCGCTCCGCCCGATTCCGAATGAGTCAAGGACTAGTAGATCATCTTAAATACCTTGATTTATATTTGATACTTAAATCTCTACTTCAACCATAGAAATATAATAAACATAACATAATACCAATGCACAGACTTTACCTTTATGAGGATTTTCATATATTTATTATAGTTTTTAATATACTTTTCATTATTTTATGTACCTATGTATTGTATAAAAAAAAAAATTAATAAAGAAAAAAGAAACATTTATTATATTAAGTTTTTTGTATACTTTTCATTATTTTATGTACTTACGTATTGTATCAAATAAAAAATTTATAAAAAAAAAAATAAAAAATTTGGAGAAAACATGCAATATGAAACTGTCATTCGTGGGAGTCCCCTTCACAAGATAAGGGGCCCAGTGATCCCAGAAGTCTGCACCGTTAATCTACCACTGCTCCCATTTGGTTTGTCAATGCTTTTTGTCGGTGCCAATCTACAATAATACTGGCTAATTTTTTAGTAGCCTTATCGCAAAATAATATTATGGTGTCATGCCATATTAAGAATACGGTTACATAACACTATCAAACCTGATAACGTCCCAGAATGCGTAGAATAAGCGAATATTCAATATAACTAATTACAGTCAAACTTGGTTTATAACGAGCACAAGGGGACTGACTAAATTTGGTCATTATAGCCGTGTATTCTCCATAATATATGCTTCACATATTCTCAATTTGCTCCTTAAAACAATCAACGCATTATAACTAACATCACCTGGTTTGAGGCTGGCTAAGAAAACATCACTAAAAATTGTCTACCTTATTACCACTAGCTTGTGCGTATTCTATTGCTTTTAAAAGCAATTCTGTAAGCTCGTAAACTACACAAAAATAAAATTAATATATTTATATATTTTATTCCACAACTGTAATCAGAATGAAAGATGCGTAAATAGCTAAGGGTTATGCTCGACACAGAAGTAGAAGATAATATAAAAATAGGTACCTGTCTGCGATGGCCAGCTCTGTTTCAGTTGCTTCGTCTTTGGGCTCCTGAAGTTCTGAATCATTGACCATATCTTCAGCATCTGAGAAACTCAGAGCATTGTCACCTAAGAAAAAAAAAACAAAATATTAAACAACTGATGAACAATTAGCAACACAGGTACATTCTCGTAAAGCAAAAGAAAGATTTTCGCAAAAACAAAGTTATTTATTTATTATCGGACTTACATCCACTTTACAAAATAATGACACGAAATTAAATAAAAATGTTATATTTAAGAGAGGTGGATATTATATGAAAGCAAATATAAACATAAGAAAATACAAGTCATGTCAAGACTAATGCCTTGTTCTGACTGGGCGAGTATTTTAGTCGAGTAGCGAGTATTTTAGTAATTAAACGCGTCCGAACACCACAATTTTAGTAGAGTAGAAAAGTCAGCTCTTTAGTAGAGTGAATCCATTTGGTTCTATTTTTTCGGCGAGTAGAGTCCCTCTCCACTCGTCCCTGCGCACTGACATGCGCAGTTCATTTGTAGATGCAGACATGCGTGATATGTCGTCCCGTTGGAGCGAAATTTAAAATTCTTTATTTTTGCGGCTATTAACCTCTGGAGGACCAGGTTTTTTTCAAAAAAAATCAAACGTCAAAACATAACTTCAGAATTTTTTTGTGTCGCATTTTATAAGTTTACAGTAACAATTCTTTCAGATTTTGGTAGTTTATACAACTGTTGTTACTAATAATATTATTTTGTAATAGAAACTCGTAAACAAATAATGCTAAAAATATTTACTATATTCATTACGATGTAAAAAATTTGACATTTCTTACGAACTCAATTTTTATAACATTTATTTTGTGATATATTACAAAAATTACATCAAAATAATGTAGATAAAACGAACTTCCTAATAATCACTCAAATCTATGCTTTCCACAATGGATTTATATAAAAAACAATGAAAAAATATAGACTTCGAATACGACCATATCAAGCGGCAGCCATTTTGTCCGCCATCTTTGATGCTCGGCGCGTCATTGGGAATTAATTAGAATTATTCGGAGTGGCTAAACGCTATCCAGTATTTCGTTATGTTAAGAACGAGAATGGCCCAAGCGATTCTGACCTAGTTCTTCATACAATTTCTTTATACATAAGGGAAAAAATCGCTTCTAAAAACCGGTGATCAATCCCCCAACTAGAGGTTAATCTATTTTCGTGTCCATAGTTTATTTATTTTCATCTCACTAATTTATTCTTCCACCTCTTCTAAAATAAGCATTACAATCAGCTTATTAGCGTATTTACTTTATTGCATTGTAGGCCGTCATGTCGCGACGCGCCGCATACTAATGAACTCTACTTGACAGATGTGCGAACACTTTTTGGTGAGTCAAGTAGTGAGTTACTCGCCACTCGACTTACTACTTGTCAGGTGCGAACAAGGCATTAGTGACTCACTTGTTCAGTGACTGACAAAAATCATTTTGGCTTAAACTAAAAAAATTAAGGTCTTGAGTTGACCAGTCTACACATTCTGGACAGTGGTGAATAATATATATAATTAGTTGAATGTTGATTGAGGAAGAGCAGTTAATTATTTCTGAGTTTACGAGAAGGGATGAGTTGTAGTAATGTAGGTGAATCAATAATACCGTTGATAATTTTAAAGAAACAAATGAGATCAAATGTCTTGTAAAGAAGAAAGGCATAGAGTTAGTTCAATTTCATCATACGAGTAATTGCCTCTTTCTAATCCTCGCTTCCCAGTTATGCCTCTTAAGAACCGATGTTGAACGGATTCAATATGACGAATATGGAGAGCATAACAAGGAGACCAAACACAAGCATATTCAAGATGAAGGCGAACCAAGGAGTAATAAAGAGTTCTTAGGGTATTTATGTTTTGAAGTCAAAAGTAATTCTAGGGATGATGTAGTTTGAGACATTTATTAACAATTACATCTATATGTTCCTGAAAAGAAAGCATGATATCTAGAAAGACATCAAAGTACAGTGAAACCCTCTTAAGAAGTTTTCCAAGGGACTGGAAAAAAGAAACTTCTTAGGTGGGAAAACCTTATAAGTGTGAAAAATTGGGCCATTTGGTCTTCAAAGGACCGAAAAAACCAAACTTCTTAAGCAGGAAAACATCTTAAGCGAAAACTTCTTAAGAGGGTTTCACTGTATATGGTATTTCAATAAGGAGCCTGATTTTAAAATGTAAATAAAACAAGTTGTATATGAGATGATTGCAAAATTTTTATTTTATTTGAAAGTATATTTTATGACAAAAAGTGGGGATTATAACGTCTTTCAAATTTTTGCTGCAGCTTATCTTAGTGGCACGTATTTGTGACACGGTGGTACGGGAGGTCCAATTTTCAATGACTTTGTTGCATAAATATTTGCTGGATGGCATTTGTTATGTTGACTTTGAGGGCGTCAACTGTTTGCGGTTTATTTGCATAGACGTGCAATTTACGATAGCCCCAAAGGTCTAAAGTTCTAAATCATTAAATCGGGCAACCTCGGTGGCCAGTTCACGCTCTGCCGCGCAAGATAACCATGCCCTCAAATCGCTCATACACCACAAAGCAAAGCAGCGCGGACATTTGAAAGATGTTGTATTTCACACTTATTGCCATAAAATATACTTTCAAATAGATACAAAAATTGAGCGGATATCTCACACACAACTTGTTTTATTTACATTTTAATATCGAGTGTCCTCAATGAAAGACCCTATATATTTAAACCTATTTACGTTATGTAAATAGGTTAGAAAAATATTTTCAAGTGGAACGTTTGCATTGTAAATTGAGCCCTTGCCTTGAATAATGTTGTATCCAACAATATTCTTGTTTCGAGAAAAATTGAAAAAACGAAACCGGTTATGTTTCATAACATTTTATATTTAAAATACAATAAGCATACAAATCTTGACTTTTAAAGGAAAAGTCGTGAAAAAGGGCTATTAAATTAGAACTTATTGCAAGAATTTGTGCTGAATTCGTGGAAAAATGTTGTATATTAAAATTTCACATACAACAATATTCCACAAAACGCTTTTTTTTACTTTTCTGACCCTCAAGAAAG
The DNA here is from genome assembly GCA_951813805.1 of Limnephilus auricula. Lineage (NCBI taxonomy): Eukaryota > Metazoa > Arthropoda > Insecta > Trichoptera > Limnephilidae > Limnephilus > Limnephilus auricula. The sequence continues at coordinate 29,243,506 of OX638390.1, read as the reverse complement.
CACCATGCTTAAAAAGCAAAAAAACTATTTGAATAAATTAAACTAATTAAAATCGAGATTTTGTCTTGAGAGAGCATTATTATTATTAGCATTATAGAGCATTATTCCACAAAACTGTTTCAATGGCTAAAAACCAACCTTAACAATATATTTTCTGGACGAATTCTACTTTTATGCATTCTTCAGTTGAAGTGTATCTAGTTGAAGCCATAATACATTAGTTTTCTCCATTTATTCCCATGAAATAAATCAATCTCCGTGATTTCGATAAACGGCTTTATACAAAATTCTTCCACAAACCGACATTTAAAATGGAGCCACAGGCCTATTACCATAACCCCCTATCTTATAAGATACATAATAATATTCCCAACATTATTCCATCAATAACTCAACATTGATAGTTTTGTTGGATACAACATTATTCCGGGCAAGGGCTCAATTAATGTATTTCAGAGTAGGTATGAATGTGAATTTACCCCTAGGAAGAGCTTGGACAGACTGATCAGGAAGCAAACTGTATTGTTTTAATAATTGCCAGTGGATCATCAGAGCTTTAGGAGTCCTCGTAGGGTAAAATGCAGAGGGGTGTTGCTCCAGTAACTCTTGGAATTTTTCAATCGTCGGTTGGGAGTTCTGAAACAAAAGGTAATTATGTTAAAACATAAATTTAAACAATGGTTAGTGAAAAATTTCCAAGTGTTTATAAGAAGATTTGGTTTGTCTTTTATTGTATGTATGTTTTGAACACTTGCGAAGACAGGAAACAATTATTGTCAATAATATGTGATTTAAACAAGCATGATTATTTTTGATGCTCGTATTTACGCAACAATATGTACTTAATATCAAGGATAATTAACATCTGCATTCAGTAATTGCTTTCATCGAAACTTCCAGCATTGGACACGTTAGATAAAATTTAATAAAATCTTTGTATCGGGCAAAAGCCGTGGCAGAGCCTGGACATGAATCAAGAACCCTTTTATAAAAACCAACAGGTTAATTCGTCATAAAAAAATTGCCTATGATAAGTAAATTTATTAGTGGGCAGACAAATTTATTTTTCTCATTCTCACTCTAATACACAGAGCTCATCATTTATAGATGTCTTGCGGAGTGTTTCCTATAACATGGCTTGTGTATAAAAGCAATATTAAAAATGTAATGTGATGACAGAATCATTTGTGCCCATGTACATAAAACTATACACTATCCAATTTCCAAATGGTAATTAGGGGTACAAAGTAAATGCTTTCATTGTAAAAACGGCATATATACAGTAAAACCCTCTTAAGAAGTTCCCGCTTAAGATGTTTTCCTGCTTAAGAAGTTTGGTTTTTTCGGTCCCTTGAAGACCAAATGGCCCAATTTATTCCACTTATGAGGTCTTCCCGTCTAAGAAGTTTTTTTGTTTCGGTCCCTTGGAAAACTTCTTAAGAGGGTTTTACTGTACATTAAATAGTGAAATGATAAAAAAAAAACCATAATTCAAACAAACGTACACTAGCCAGGGTGGACAGTAGTTCCTCTTCTCCGTTTGAGAACAGCGCTTTACTTCTGATGGAAGCAATCAGATCGGGGTGAAGATTCCTCATGGCGGCCACGGCCACTCGGCTGATCTCCGCATTGTAGAGGAGGGCGTACCAACGAGATTGAATCTCGCTGACAGTGAATCTGCACGAGAATTTTATCCCACGGTGGACTGTGCGCAAGTCATTTGTCTGGAAAATGTACATAGGTTTTTTTTTTTACAAGTATGGTTTTAGACTGGCAACATTGTTTCTACAGACTGTCAATTCGACAGTTGATTTGTAGTCAGTATGTTTTGCCATTTAACCATGAATGGACTGACGTCAGAACAGCGCTTGCAAAATTTATTTTGTTGTCGTAAAATTGGACTTCACGATTGCGCTTCATTCGAGTTAGCCGTGCGCTCATATGCCCGAAATAATATTTAAACAATAATGGCATAAAATTATCTATTACATACAGCCAATACCATAGACATTAACATTATTTTAATGTGTTTTTTTTTTCATTTTGAATTTGTATACCTCTAAAAAAAATACCCTTTATTATCGACCACCACAACATGGGCATGTGCCTAGTACGGTGGTGGAAAAATCCTCAAATCATGTAACTAAAAATTCAATGAACAAAGAAAATTTAAAAATATATATATATACTTATATGGGGCCATACATTAATTACGTTAGCTCAAAATGGGGGAGGGGTCCCAGTAAAATCTCACCAAGTCTCTTTTAAACCGAGGGGAGGGTCAATAAAAATCTCACGTCAACTTTAAAAGAATATATATTATTATAGAGATAATAAATATTTTCTTTAATTGTTTAACTTCTTTTGAACTGTGCTATTTTGCCTGCTGAAAAAATGGCTATTATGAAAAACATTTATTTCGAGAGTAAGAAAAAATCTCACGTGAGAGGGAGGGACCCACCAAATCTCACTTAATCCACATCCTCACCAAGGGGGGGGAGAGGTCCAAATTTAAAAAAAACTTATTTGTCCTTATTTTGCATAAGAAATGCCTAGTTTTGTTCAAATCACCGTCAGAGAGATTTGTACCGCCTAGGATTCTTTTGTATGGGAAGTTTTGTGCGGATTTCAAGACGCGCAAAATGGGATAGATACCTACCGTATTTTACGGTGGTGCGGGTTTTAAGGCGGAATTTTAATGGCGCGCCAATCTATAATGTGCTTATATTATTACAAAACAAGTTTGATTTATTTTCTCATCTTTATAATGGGGGTTCGCCGCACAAACGCACTTTAGAGAAAATCGCCACTCGAACTTTCGACAAGAAATATTCCGTATTATCCGGTAAGCGGAGTAATGCATATTTACCCTATTATTGAACATATGGATTTATAAAGCACAAAAGTATGCGTCCATGTAGGGTCATACCTGTGAAGGCGCAATTGGAGCAGTCCGCTCCGGACGCCGACTTGCCAAGGAGCTAATAATTCCTAACACTGAATACAGCACCCTAGAGGTTTTTTACTCGCTCATGGGTCCTAGTTCCCTGCGTCTAGGCAACGTAAAAAACGTGTTGTGATGGCGGTGTTAGTTGTAGCCATGAGTGTTTGGTCCATAGAAAAAAGGATAGTTTGAAAGCTTGTATGAAAGCACATATCATCATTAGTTGTAGATGGCTACAAATGATACCGTCCTCGCACCACGTTTTAGACGTTGTGTATGCATAACTTCATAGAATGGGATCTCTTTTATAATAATTCAAATGATATAACATAAGTAAGCTATTACTTGCTGTACTCCAATGATGAGAGCTAGATCATCTGTTGGTTTCCACCTGCCTAAGTCTTTAGTACTCAATTGGTTCATCTGTGCCTTCTTCTTAGATCTCTTGCTCGAGCCCCCAGCAGTTGGGGGCTTTGAGGACGGCCTGCGCTTGGTGTCCACGGGCACCACGGGAGCCGGGGGCACGATGGCTGCCTGCAGGTTGCCTGCTGCCAGCATCTCGGAGTAAGGACTGGTGTAGGATTGGGTGCGGACACGGCGATCCATCTTGGCCACTGATGCGCCCGGTATTCCCAAGCTATACTCCACCAGCTCATCGTCGAATCTGCGACGCTTTATGGACCGTGAAGAACTATTGAAAGAAAAGATTTGTTAATCACACATCGCAATTGCCAGAAACATGACAATATACAGGCCCCCAAGAGATAATTTACGCTACCTTCTGCGTTTGGTTCCGTCTTGCGATGTATCAATATTGGAAGCGATATTTCCATAATCTTGGTTATCACTCAATGCCGTTGAAGGCAACGAAGAAGATGATGAGAAATCCATTTATTTGACTTGCTCGTATTTATCGGAATTCGGAAGATTAAATAAATTACATTAAAACTAAAAGCAATTCATCACACAAATGTCAATATTTTTCGACGTATAATAACCATAGACAATGTTTGATATAAACAAAGAAAAATGCGCATCAAATTTCAAATTATTTAAGTTGCCCATCTTTTTCAAACATAATCTATGGAAACAGATTATTTTCGCGCCACCAAACTTAAAACTAAAAAACAAATACACGCATTTGGAAGTTAGATTCACGAAGGGAGTTTTTTTAGCACGTTTTTCTATTCACAGGCCCTAGCACGCTTGCTCTATATCGATCGGTAGGATAACTATCGGTAACTTCTCATCGTTCCCTAGCATGACTACAGATCGCCAACGAATAAGTGACAGTTCACAATGACTAAGTGTCCTTAACATATTCGACATCAACTGTTTTTTGTACGTTAGTGATGTGCAGTTGTCCTAGGGAACGATGAGAAGTTACCGATAGTTATCCTACCGATCGATATAGAGCAAGCGTGCTAGGGCCTCAGATTAACTCTTTAGTCTTGGTTCTAATAGCGGAAGGGGAAACCTACTTTAATTTTTGTGGTACCGTTGAAAAGATTATTACTTCGCATTATTTAGTTTTTCGCATTATTTAGCATTCTAAAATTTCGAAACCAAACTTGCAACTAAAAGTTTACTTTCCAAAACACAAATTTAATATTAACGAAGTCATTTTTGTGGTAGAATGTTGTATTATTTATGCCTTAGTATAAGTATTTTATTTAAAATGTTTACTTTACTATTATAATTTATATATTTATTTGTACTTACTGGGTTTTTACAGTTGTTCGCACTTACGTGAGAACAATCCATTTACAAAAACTCAGTTAGTCGTGTATTGGTGAGAATGATTGTTTGGTTTTTAAAAATGTTTGTGTGAGTACCACACAAGAGTCGCAACTGCTCTCAACCGTCTGGAGCCAGAGACTATGGCATTCCAAATTATGATAAGAGGCTGAAGATATTAAGGAGAGGAAGAAAATGGGAAAAGGAAGGTTGGCAGGTACTTGGCTTTTCAGATCTGGTCACCAAACACGACTAAAGCCAGTCCTTTCTCTAGGGTGATGCTGGAAGTATCTACCACTCTTAATGGTCTCTGCCCACTACACCGTTCCATACCATGACCGTAACCGTAGAGGCGCGTGCAAAAAATATTCTTATGCTACTTCCACACCGCAGCCAATCTTCCAACTCCGAACTAAGTTCGATCGTGTAGTGGCTGCGGCCAACCTTCCAACTCCAAACTCCGAATTTCAACATGGCGGATGTCGAACAGCTGATTCGGCGCTTATCTTATCAGTTGCCTACAATTATTACGTAGAAGTATATACACGACATGTTTTCAAACAATTGTCATACCACTCTCCCGTAATAATATTTTCATTTTAATGGTAGGCGGCACACGTGTCTTGATCGCCGGCCGTTCGCAGACTGATGTGTGGCTGCGGCAGGCTGGTTCGTGTGAGTTGGCCGTCGCGATCGCCTCGGAGGCGATCCCGGGCCAACTCGAACGCCAACTTTGGGGATGCTGTGTAGGGGTTTCTTTTTAGGAAAGGAAGGAGAGGATGTTCTGGGGTGGAAAAGGGTATGAGGGGTGGATAGGAATCTGGGGCTCAGTGTGTCCAGGAGTGACGGACGAATGATTCCATCCCTCTCACTGCGGTGCAAGGTGATGTTCCGAGAGAGCCCTGCTACGTATTCATATCGAGGAGTTAGGCCGGTTACAGTGCTACACTGACTGTCAGTGCTTACGATACGTCCTGACGATACGCATTCACCGACCGTCAGTTTGTATCATTCAGTGCTCTCCTGACCAACAAACTGACCGGACGTCGTAAGCGAAATGGACGCGTTTACGAATAGTTTAATTACTGCTTTCTATCTTCGAGGACGTATTAAGAACAGAAGACGTAGATATCGCCAAAAGGGCATTTCAAGGGGAATTCATAGTCGGTCGACCGACGGTCCGCATGCGCACGCGCTCGACCGATGATTCACGTACGCACTGCGTAGCAATATACGCGTGCGTACGGTCCGTCGAGTACTGTAACCGACCTATGAATTTTCATATAAATGACAAGCGCGATTGACGTTTTAGTGAACCGTCTGAATGGCGCTTTGGAAATCTACAGGTGCGACAGCAAATAAATTATATGTATAAAAAACACGACACCACTTGATATGCGATTTACTATTCGAATTCTTGGAGTCATGTATAGACGGTTAAATTAGAGTCGAACGCATGTAATCATGTGGATGTATCTTTCCATTTATGTACGTAGTCCATGGTTAAAAATTCTAGGTAGGTAGGTAAATAAATATAAAGGAATCCTAGACATTTCTAGGTAGGTACTCTTATTCCTTTACATATATATATAGGTGACCGGTCTACTCAGTGCAAACTATTTAAGAGTATGAATATTCAGTACAAACATTTCATCGGATGTTAATTCCTCACATGATAATTCATCATGTCTCGAAGCATCGAAAACTGACAATTGGGGTTTTTAACCTTAGGTTAGTTTAGGTTAGGGGGTGGGGGGGGGGGGGGGGGGGAATGGAAGGGTAGGTTTAATGTGAGTTATGATGAGATGAGTTATCATGTGAGGAAGTATTAATTAAGTATTATCACTCATTGTCCGATTAGACATGGAACCATACCTATGTATTTACTTATTTGGCTTTCACCCATTAAGGGTGATCTTGGCCATAACAAATCTTAAAAATAGTAACAATATTACATGTTTAATGGTCGTAATATGGGATCTCACACAATAAATTTACTCATAAACGACACTTCCCCACATGATAATTCATCAGCATCATAACTTATCTCAGTAAGGATTCAGAACAAACTACCTCAGAATCAGGGTTGCCAATGCTCATGTTCCAAAACACCCGAACCGGGAAGAGCAAAATGGAAAATTCCCCGCAAATTACCCACACGTAGAGTTACCGGGTCCGAAAATGAGTTTTCCTGAAAAAAATCTAAATTATCCATCAGGGGGGGGGGGGGGGGGATTGGCTAGAGAATTTCAGGTTTTGCCTTGCTCCTTTGTAACTTCACACTTCTTTAACCATTTTAAAAAAGACTCTCACAAGGCTCACGTTATTACTTATTATAAAATAAACCTTCCAACAACAAGTCACCAATTCATCAAAACCACAATACGTACGTAAGAAAAGAATCCTTCTGTCTTAGAAGTTCAGAAGAAAACCCAATTCTTAAAAAAACTGAAATATTCCCCGCAGTTTGGGAATTCCCCGCAAATGGGCAACCCTGCTCAGAAAACACTTTTTATTATATAATTTCATGTTATAAATGATAGAAATTTTGAGTAGTGTCGTTTAGTACAGCCATTTTCAGCGGGGAAAATGGGACACTTCAAAAGAAGTGAAACAATTTATTATCTCTATAATAATATATAATATCTCTTTTAAAGTTGACGTGAGATTTTTAAGGACCCCCCACGTTCGTATGAAATATATTGTATTTGAAAAAAAATTCCTTGACGTAACGCAAATTCGGATTTCGTTATATTTTAACCATCGGTGCGCGCGCATTAGGTTCACGCATCTTTTATTTTTATTTTTTTTTTTTTTTTTACAAATACAGTTATTATACATTGTATATATATATTTTTAATACATTTTTTTTAAATATCGTGTTTCACCTTTTTTTTGAGCAATGCTCGTGTAAAAAAGGTGGAGCAGCGAAAAACAATTCAACATATATTTTTAAAATGTGTAGTAAGGATAATGAAAATTATAATATTTAATTTTTTTATATATGTATCTGGAAGGTGAGTGTTGCTAGCGCATACTAATAATTCCGTATTACGAGTAATTTTTAAACGATTCGGGGAATATTTTAATTAAATTTTAAAACAATATTTATTTTATCAAGGCACCCCTTCGGAGTTGGCGCCAGGTTTTTTGCACGTTTTTGAACGTATGGCAGATCCGGCGCTGCCTATATTTTGCTCACGTAATTAATGTATGCCCCCTAAGCATATTCTCTTCTATTTTGAGTTCGGCCAGAACATCTTATGGCGATAGTGCTATTGGACAAGCAGCGCCGGTTCTACGAAATCTGGCGCCCTGTGCAGGAAGTACCGATGGCGCCCCCCCCCAACATTTTTTTAAAATTCAGATAAAAAATTTATATACATATAAAAAAAATAAAAAAATTATGCAATACGTTTAAAATAAATTAATATCCCGCCAACAAGAATCAAGAGTAACTTTTCCAAGTGACCTGGCGGTAGCTATCTATGACACTGGACAAAATTAGAACATCATAACAAAATATAATATAAAACAGGAGGCAGTTTAGTTCAGAAATAATAATATTCTGATCAGTTTGTTTAATATGGTGCCAAATCGCGCGCGAATGGCAACATAAATAAACCAATAACGCGGCGAAAGCGACGAACTATCATCAAAGAGCAACTTGTAATCAACGAAGGGAGTTCCGTACGAGAAGCGATCAATGAACCAATCACAATGTTTGTTGAATTTCGAACGATACAATGGTCGTAAGAGCAACAAGGAAAAATAGGTCTTACGTTCGTATGAAATATATTGTATTTGGAAAAAAATTCCTTGACGTAAGTCAAATCCGTATTTCGTTAAATTTTAACCATCGATGCGCGCGCATTAGGTTCACGCATATGGAAAGTGAGTGTTGCCAGCGCGAACTAATAATTCCGTATTACGAGTAATTTTTAAACGATTCGGGGAATATTTTAATTGAATTTTAAAACAATATTTATTTTATCACGGCGCCCCTTCGTAGTGGGCGCCAGGTTTTTTACACGTTTTTGAACGTATGGCAGATCCGGCGCTGTGGACAAGTACAATTGAAACGAGAAGGGGATTTGTGCACCGTAAGAGCAAAAGTCACACCTGAACACAAACTTAGCCCCCCGGCTTACGATATTATTTGATTTGCAATGAATAACAATAATAATAATAATAATAATGATGTTTTTTCTTGTTAACCCAATGTTCAAATGGCAATTAAATTAATTCATTTTTCTTTGATTTATTTTTAATAACCATTAAAACAATTCGTAAGCAAAATTATTATGATATTTAACACTGGCGACACAGAGATACGATAATACCTAAAAGTATTATGTAGATACCTACCTACTTATGCCAGAAAATATTATTCTTACACCGTTTTTTCATGGAGCTACTTTCAAGCGACGCGATCGCCGCTCGTCTGTACCTTCCATACTATTATTAGTGTTTGTAAACGCCGCTACGCGCTGAACTAGCAAAATAGTATGACTGGTAGCAGCGATTGAGTCGCTTGTAAGTAGCTCCATGAACGAAAGGCGTTACTCTACATAAATATGACAGTATATTTTTGGGATCGCCCGTAGGGACCTAAACATAAATAGTGTTTTTGAAAATATTATAATATAAAATATACAGTTATTTAAAAAAGGGAAGTTCTCAAAGAACTTTATGTATAGGTACAAATATTTTTATTTTTATAGAGAATATCTCACAAGAGTCCTGCTCCCGTCTGGAGCCAGAGAGACTATGGCATCCCCAAATAGGGAATTTTTGCTCAACAGTCCTTAGTTTTGTTTTCATATCTTTTTGTTTAGCAAGTTAAAAGAGAAATTATTTTTTTATTTTAAGTACCGGGTTGCTACCACTTCCTTTTCATATTCATGGTATAGTGTCAATTCTTAATAATAATACAATGATTAAAAATGATAACAATACATACAATGACAAAAATTAACCTATATTATATAAAAGGGGTGGTATTTTTTTTGACCGGGATAAGTAGCCTAAAATAATTTTTTTTAATACCTATTATTACTAATAATACACTTCATCGTCGATAATATTAATACAATACATTCAGGAAGTACCTACAAACAATAGCATCGATAAGGTAATACATTATGCATTCTTTCTTACCTGTATTCCTATAAAGCGTTTATTTCCACTAGGGTAGTTCAAATCTATGATTTCGCAATTTATTATTTATTTAACGCCGATCACACAATTTCTGAAAAACTTGCACTTCGCACTGCTAGTTGCTGAGATGACAGCTGATTGTTCTTCGTCTATGGTGAAACAAGCTAAGATAATTATTGAAATCGTAAATTGAGAAGGAAGTTTGGTTGGAAACCATAGCAACCAGCAAGTTCTGGTTTGGTTCAGTTTCTTCAGTGAGCGAATCGCCTTAGTTCTGATTTGTGATCAAGTTTTTTTTTTTCAATCAAACATATAAATTACGGTTTTGACGCCCCGCTCGCCCCCCCTGGATCCGGGCCTGGTTGTGAGGCTAAGGTAAGTGGGGAAGGGAAGGAGATGGGAGAGAGGAAGGTACCTGGCTATTCAGATCTAGTCACTAAACCTATTTCAAGCAACGTTTCAATTCTGGTGGTCTTTCACCAGGGCGATACTGAGAGTGTCTTTCACTCTGGAACGTGCCACAAATATACTATATATTATTTTTATTTAATTAATTGTGAAATAACATAAATTAATCAAATAAAATTTATTTGCGCACGCCGAGTTCTAACCCGCGACCTTCGGAATGGGAGTCAAAGGAATGTCACTGACTGTCTATCTACATGATATTTAGAAAACCTCTGCGTAAAAACCCGGGTCAAACCAGTCAAAACTGGGTCAAATCCAGTTCCTGAACGCTACAAGTATGTAGTTGCTTGAGTATACCTGTTACCTACTTTATAATTTAGTTTATTTATATAATAATACTCATACTTGAAAAAACAGTGGTATAATTCCGTTGTCAAATATTGTTTAAATATTGCAGTTGAAAAAAAAATCGTTGTCTCTAATATGAAAACCAATTTTAAATCGGACGCGTTTTTGTATAACGACTCTTCGCACAGTGGTAAAATTTTTTTGATGTCGTAAACTATTTGATATTATTAAATCGTTTCATTATCCGTATAAATCACAGACCTATGAATATATAGACCAGAGAATCAGGGAGAGGGGAAAAAACCAACTGTAGCGGTGCGCAGAGGGATGAGTTGATTGTAACGATATGTGATTTGTTAATACTTCAATATGACAGTATATAGGCATCACGCATTATAATATCACCATTTAGCTCTTAAAAGTAAAATCTGCTTTTGAATGAATAGACCTTTTTACATGGGAGCGCGAATTGTTCGCCCAGTTTGAACAAACTTGTGTAATCCATATAAAGTGAAGAAAGGTTCGCTTGTTTTGAGAGTCGAATATTTTGTTACCGTGTTTAGTTAAGACATTTTTACAAATGTTTCATAATTCACTTATCCCAGTAAACAGCAACGTGCACACGACGGGACCGGGAATTTCGGTTGCTTACGCTTCATGTCTCTCGGTGTGATTAAACTGATCATATTATTTTTTATTGGTGATGTTTCTGTTTTTCTAATTGTTTGTATCTGTATTTAATTGTATGTAATTGTAGATTTTTTGTAATTGTATGTCCCTATTTGTACAATAACTGAGTTTTTATAACTGGATTGTTCTCATGTAAATGCGAACATCTGTAAAAACCCAGTATAAATAAATAAATAAATAATATTATATGATGTGAATAAGCTCAAAATAAAGACAATAATGCCTACCTATGGAATGTAATACGATAATTGGGTTTATACTCTTTTTAACTTCTATTTTTACACGTTTTAAGAGCACAAGTTACCATTTTTGCCGTGTTATTTCGTAAAATGTACCGATGAGAGCTCGACACTAGTCCGCACAAGAATGATGACGTCACATTTTCTAGATTCACGCGAACCTATACACCAGCCCGGCCGGTTCCATGGAACCCAGAATTAGGGAGGGGGAAATAATACGCTTTTATCACTTAGGGCAGGTCTATACATAATATGTCTATGGTATAAATGAAATGAAAACGACAATTACTTTTGAAAATCTTATGAAAAATGTATTCATACTTACATTTGTAGTAGTCATATTGGGTTATATTCTTTATTATTATTGAAAAGTGCCCTAGCTTTTCCAAGTGACCAGTGACTACTGTGGTAGCTAGGACACTCGCTTTTTTTTAAAGAGAGAATCGCCAGTAGCCCTATACTCTCTGAGCTAGTGATAGAAAATCAATAAAAAAGTTCAAAGATAATTTCAGTATGATGTACAACAATGTTTTAAGTTTGTTAGTTGTTAGTCCCCACCATGCAAGATGATTTAAAACAGTATTGCAGATCTAACTATGAGCTTATCTGAACTAAAACTAATCCGGACAACTAGCGATTAAAAAATTTCGGAAAAAAGTTCAGAGATAATTTCAGAAAGACGTACAATAATGTTTTAATTTTGTTAGTTGTTAGACCCCACCATGCAAGTTGGTTTAAAACAGTATTGCAGATCTAACTATGAGCTTATCTGAACTAAAACTAATCCGGACAACTAGCAGTTAAAAAATTTCAGAAAAAAGTTCAAAGATAATTTCAGAAAGATGTACAATAATGTTTTAAGTTTGTTAGTTGTTAGTCCCCACCATGCAAGATAGTTTAAAACAGTATTGCAGATCTAACTATGAGCTTATCTGAACTAAAACTAATCCGGACAACTAACAATTAAAAAATTTCGTAAAAAAGCTCAAAGATAATTTCAGAAAGATGTACAATAATGTTTTAAGTTTGTTAGTTGTTAGTCCCCACCATGCAAGTTGGTTTAAAACAGTATTGCAGATCTAACTATGAGCTTATCTGAACTAAAACTAATCCGGACAACTAGCGATTACAAATATCGGAAAAAAGTTCAAAGATAATTTCAGAAAGATGTACAATAATGTTTTAAGTTTGTTAGTTGTTAGTCCCCACCATGCAAGATGGTTTAAAACAGTATTGCAGATCGAACTATGAGCTTATCTGAACTAAAAAATTTCGGAAAAAAGTTCAAAGATAATTTCAGAAAGATGTACAATAATGTTTTAGGTTTGTTAGTTGTTAGTCCCCACCATGCAAGATGATTTAAAACAGTATTGCAGATCGAACTATGAGCTTATCTGAACTAAAAAATTTCGGAAAAAAGTTCAAAGATAATTTCAGAAAGATGTACAATAATGTTTTAGGTTTGTTAGTTGTTAGTCCCCACCATGCAAGATGATTTAAAACAGAATTGCAGATCTAACTATGAGCTTATCTGAACTAAAACTAATCCGGACAACTAGCAATTAAAAAATATCAGAAAAAATTTCAAAGATAATTTCAGAAAGATGTACAATAATGTTTTAAGTTTGTTGGTTGTTAGTCCCCACCATGCAAGATGGTTTAAAACAGTATTGCAGATCGAACTATGAGCTTATCTAAACTAAAAAATATCGGAAAAATGTTCAAAGATAATTTCAGAAAGATGTACAATAATGTTTTAAGTTTGTTAGTTGTTAGTCCCCACCATGCAAGTTGGTTTAAAACAGTATTGCAGATCTAACTATGAGCTTATCTGAAGTAAAACTAATCCGGACAACTAGCAATTACAAATATCGGAAAAAAGTTCAAAGATAATTTCAGAAAGATGTACAATAATGTTTTAAGTTTGTTAGTTGTTAGTCCCCACCATGCAAGATGGTTTAAAACAGTATTGCAGATCGAACTATGAGCTTATCTGAACTAAAAAATTTCGGAAAAAAGTTCAAAGATAATTTCAGAAAGATGTACAATAATGTTTTAGGTTTGTTAGTTGTTATTCCCCACCATGCAAGATGATTTAAAACAGTATTGCAGATCGAACTATGAGCTTATCTGAACTAAAAAATTTCGGAAAAAAGTTCAAAGATAATTTCAGAAAGATGTACAATAATGTTTTAGGTTTGTTAGTTGTTAGTCCCCACCATGCAAGATGATTTAAAACAGTATTGCAGATCGAACTATGAGCTTATCTGAACTAAAAAATTTCGGAAAAAAGTTCAAAGATAATTTCAGAAAGATGTACAATAATGTTTTAGGTTTGTTAGTTGTTAGTCCCCACCATGCAAGATGATTTAAAACAGAATTGCAGATCTAACTATGAGCTTATCTGAACTAAAACTAATCCGGACAACTAGCAATTAAAAAATATCAGAAAAAATTTCAAAGATAATTTCAGAAAGATGTACAATAATGTTTTAAGTTTGTTGGTTGTTAGTCCCCACCATGCAAGATGGTTTAAAACAGTATTGCAGATCGAACTATGAGCTTATCTAAACTAAAAAATATCGGAAAAAAGTTCAAAGATAATTTCAGAAAGATGTACAATAATGTTTTAAGTTTGTTAGTTGTTAGTCCCCACCATGCAAGATGGTATAAAACAGTATGGCAGATCGAACTATGAGCTTATCTGAACTAAAAAATATCGGAAAAAAGTTCAAAGATAATTTCAGAAAGATGTACAATAATGTTTTAAGTTTGTTAGTTTTTAGTCCCCACCATGCAAGATGGTTTAAAACAGTATTGCAAATCTAAGAACTCATCTTAAAATTAAAATTGCCTTCCGGAAACTTAAAACTAACTTAAAAATAATCATGAAAACACAATTTTGCTGATCTTAAATATAACTTAAAACTAACTTAAAATTTACTTAAAACTAACTTAAAATTTACTTAAAACTAACTTAAAATTTACTTAAAACTAACTTAAAACTAACTTAAAATTTACTTAAAACTAACTTAAAATTAACTTAAAACTAACTTTAAAATAAAATGGTTCTTCATGCCCACACCGTCGCTGCTCGACGTATCCTGTGAAAAGCAAAATACAACATTAAAATAAATCTTAAAGGCAAAAAAAATCATTAACGGCACTCAATACTAGTAACTGAACTCTAATAAAGATATTGCACAATCTAGTTAGGTACCCTTTGCCACATATCAACATAATCAACTGGACGATCGATGTATTACACTTGTAGTACTGTAGTAATTACAGTCACCTCATACAAACGAATGTATACACCTCGTACAGCATAAGTATTAACTGTTAGTGAACAGTTGGGAATCTGACCAATAAAAACCCTAACTATCTTGAAAAAAAAACCAATCTTCTCAACCCACCTACCACAATAAGGTTTTCAATAAGAACCTGTTGAACGATTTTATTACAAGAAAACAATAGGAAATTCAAAAAAGAAATTACTACTTACCAAGTCCTCGGAAGAGTTGGTGAGTCCTCCGAATTCCTGTAGCTGGAGCTGGTGCGGGGCGCAGAGAGGAAATGCGAAGTTCTACCTGAAAGACACATAAAGAGATGTTATTATAACGTAAAATCAACATATTATTAAAATGAATGAAAATGAAAGGCAAGGTTAACCCTTCAGGCTAATGGGTTCGGTTTTCGGAACAACTCATATGTGTGGTCTCATAGAAATCGTTGTGTCTCCCTTACTATCATGGTTAGAAATATAATCTAAATTATATGATAGAAAGAAACCATGCTTTATATTCAAATCTAAAAGTTAACTGCAAAAATAATTAAAATGTTCATTTGTATGAAACCAAAGTTTCCCACCGCAATTTGAAAACAAACTATGAAACTTTGGGAATTTTTTTATCAATTATCTTTACATGAAACGACATAATTATGCTAGTAGGGAAAACACTGATTTCTAAAAGATCTATAGAAGTGGTTCCGAAATGCGAACAAATTAGCCCAAGGGGTTAAAAAAAACTTATTGCAACAAGACATTTATTAATATTTGTTAAAAAAAATGATTTAGCTCAATTGAGTTTATATGTTATGTGTGTTACACTAAGAATGTCATTTAAAATACCTAACCTAAATATTTGTTAATAATATATAGGTGCGCTTTTACTTAAAAATGTATATTGCTGGAAAAGATACGTCGATGAAATAATATTTATTTATTTATTTATTTATTTATTTATTTATTATTAATTTTCAACGCCCTGATGGGCTTTTACATAATAAGTATATTATACAGTGATATATATGTATGTTTAAATAAGAAATATAAACTTATAGCAATTAACATTATAAAATGTAACAATATAAAAGTAAGTAAGAAATATTATATTATAATAAAAGAC
Source organism: Limnephilus auricula (assembly GCA_951813805.1). NCBI lineage: Eukaryota > Metazoa > Arthropoda > Insecta > Trichoptera > Limnephilidae > Limnephilus > Limnephilus auricula. The sequence goes on along the minus strand of OX638390.1, from coordinate 29,227,571 downwards.
AAAAAGTAAAAATAAATTAAACTGAAACCAGTTTTTAAATTGCAGATGGCATAAAAATAATAAAATATAGTGTAAGTTAATATTAGAAATTTACAGATGTGTAATACAAGAAAAAGTTTACAATACAGAAAAACAAAAGAGAGTAAGTAACAAGTTTTTACATTATAGATAAATAGAAATAATACAAAAATATGTGCAACAGCTCCTACATTATAAGAATATGCTACATCAAAATATTATGGAATCTTTTAAATAACAGTAACTAATATTAAACACGTCTGATTTCACATTCTGACATGAATGATTTAATAATTTCATGTTTGTATTGTATCAGTGACACATTCCATACATCTACTTGCGAATACATATTTCCCAAGTTTTGAATTCTCTGTAATATGTATTTGGTTAGGTACAGAGAGGCAACTGAACATGTTCTTAAACTTTTTAAATAAATTTCATAAAAACATTCAATTCACACTACAAATAGGTAAAGAGAAGAGTTTAAATTACTTAGATTTAAATTTAACATTAGTAAGTAATAAAATAGATTTCAATTTTTTCCGTAAAGATACATACTCCGATATTGTTATACATAATTCATCAAATCATCCTTTCTCTCAAAAGCTCGCGGCCTTTCACTCTATGATTAGTAGATTCCTTTGTCTGTTCCTAATTATACTTTGGAATTAAATCTCAATAAACAATGGTTATTAATGGTTATTCCACTAAATTAATAGACCAAATACTAAATAAAAAGAATAAATAGAATTTCTTAAAACTATATATGTTTATTATCTTTTTCTAAACATATAAATAATAATCAATGGCGTAGAATTCTATTTGTTGATAACGATCTGTCAAAAATAATTAGTAAAAACATTCCCAGTACTATACAACTAGCACTTTACACAAATAATAAATTTTTAAAAATACATCCTATAACAATAAAGATAGCGAAAATAAAACAAAAAATCGGGCGTTTATAAACCCAATTGTAAAGATTGTAATTGCTTTTATATAGGTAGAACAAATAGAAACTTTGAAGGAAGGGTTAAAGAACATCTCAGGGCTTTAAATGGCAATAGCGAATCTGACTTCGCAGATCATTTATCAAAAAACCTACAGGTTATATGGCATCGCAGATTAATATTGTGTAAATTAGTGTGTATATGTAAACATATGAACTTGTGTATGTGTATATGTGTGTGCATACACATAAGTGCATGTGAATGCGTACAAATATATATAGTTATATGTATTCATATATGTATGTGTGCATCTAATCACACACGCATGCATGAATACATATAAAACAAGAATTAAAATGTGTGTTAAATCTATATTCCTCATCTTTTCTCTTTTATACCTACGTTAAATTATCGTGAAAACAAGCTTATGTGTCCAAGCGGTTAAAGATTGCATTCAAAATGTTTATAATTAAGAAATTGCATGGTTTTTTTTTTAAAGAAAGACAATTATTTCCGGGTTACGAATAACCCAACAACATTTGAAAATCTCCTACTACCACCACACTAAGCGGAAGATGTTGCTTGTGTTGTGATGGAGGACTTAGCCAGCCGAGGAATCGAACACGGAACGCCTGGGTGGGACCCAAACGCAGTGCCCACTCAACAACTGACCGGTCATTTGGTTATTTCTAATAATTAAATTTTAAAGCGTAATTCATCACCTTTCAAAAAAAGTTGTTAGTTTTCGGATAGATTCACAATAACGATTCTTTTTCAAACTTTCTTTATCGAGTTTAAAGAGGTCTTCGCAACGCTCAATTTAAAAAAAATGAGTAATACAGCTTCACAGTTAGGTTGACAAACTGCAACAAAAATAAAGGTATTTAATAAAGTATTAACTGTTAGTTTTTATTGGTCAGATTCCCAACTGTTCACTATCTTGAAAAAAAAACAATCTTCTCAACCCACCTACCACAATAAGGTTTTCAATAAGAACCTGTTGAATGATTTTATTGCAAGAAAACAATAGGAAATTCAAAAAAGAAATTACTACTTACCAAGTCCTCGGAAGCGTTGGTGAGTCCTCCGAATTCCTGTAGCTGGAGCTGGTGCGGGGAGCAGAGAGGAAATGCGAAGTTCTACCTGAAAGACACATAAAGAGATGTTATTATACCGTAAAATCAACATATTATTAAAATGAATGAAAATGAAAGGCAAGGTTAACCCCTCAGGCTAATTGGTTCGGTTTTCGGAACAACTCATAGAAATCGTTGTGTCTCCCTTACTATCATGGTTAGAAATATAATCTAAATTATATGATAGAAAGAGAAAACACCATGCTTTATATTCAAATCTAAAAGTTAACTGCAAAAATAATTAAAATGTTCATTTGTATGAAACCAAAGTTTCCCACCGCAATTTGAAAACAAACTATGAAACTTTGGGAATTTTTTTATCAATTATCTTTACATGAAACGACATAATTATGCTAGTAGGGAAAACACTGATTTCTAAAAGATCTATAGAAGTGGTTCCGAAATGCGAACAAATTAGCCCAAGGGGTTAAAAAAAACTTATTGCATCAAGACATTTATTAATATTTGTTAAAAAAAATGATTTAGCTCAATTGAGTTTATATGTTATGTGTGTTACACTAAGAATGTCATTTAAAATACCTAACCTAAATATTTGTTAATAATATATAGGTGCGCTTTTACTTAAAAATGTATATTGCTGGAAAAGATACGTCGATGAAATAATATGTATTTGGTTAGGTACAGAAAGGCAACTGAACATGTTCTTAAACTTTTTAAATAAATTTCATAAAAACATTCAATTCACACTACAAATAAGTAAAGAGAAGAGTTTAAATTACTTAGATTTAAATTTAACATTAGTAAGTAATAAAATAGATTTCAATTTTTTCCGTAAAGATACGTACTCCGATATTGTTATACATAATTCATCAAATCATCCTTTCTCTCAAAAGCTCGCGGCCTTTCACTCTATGATTAGTAGATTCCTTTGTCTGTTCCTAATTATACTTTGGAATTAAATCTCATTAAACAATGGTTAATAATGGTTATTCCACTAAATTAATAGACCAAATACTAAATAAAAAGAATAAACAGAATTTCTTAAAACTATATATGTTTATTATCTTTTTCTAAACATATAAATAATAATCAATGGCGTAGAATTCTATTTGTTGATAACGATCTGTCAAAAATAATTAGTAAAAACATTCCCGGTACTATACAACTAGCACTTTATACAAATAATAAATTTTAAAAAATACATCCTATAACAATAAAGATAGCGAAAATAAAACAAAAAATCGGGCGTTTATAAACCCAATTGTAAAGATTGTAATTGCTTTTATATAGGTAGAACAAATAGAAACTTTGAAGGAAGGGTTAAAGAACATCTCAGGGCTTTAAATGGCAATAGCGAATCTGACTTCGCAGATCATTTATCAAAAAACATACAGGTTATAAGGCATCGCAGATTAATAATTTAAAGATTTTAATAATAAGCAGCAAATTTTTATAAACCCTCTTTTGAACCTTTTCCCACTCAACCGGTCTTTCCCTTCTAATGACTTTGAAATCCCTAATTCTAATAAACTTCTCTACCTTTACCCCTTCCCCTTGCTTCTACCCCTTCCTCCCATATGTGATCAATATTTAATTTTTAACTTTACTGTACATTTAATCCTGATCATGTGAACATCGTTCACAAAACATGTTCATTGAGTATAAATCATTAATCCAATTGCGTTGAAATTTTGGCTGTTTGTTGTGCGCACGTCTGCGGTGGTTTTTATATATAATGGTGAGCTCTGGCATTTTGAAAGATGTATACAAAATTAACAGATGGCAAGCGATTGTTTGAAAAATGTGTGTATTTCATATAGCGGCAGGGTGGGAAGGATAGCGAGGGAGCGATAGTGAATAGTAGAGACTGAATTTGGAAAATACATGCTTCTCACACAGTCAGCTCTTTGTAGCCTACTCACGCATAGAAAAACTGAAAATATTGTGTATCCAAATGCACTTCAATAAACAGAATCAAAACTCTGCATGCTTCCTTACTTTAAGTAGCATTGCAAGGCATGACGGGTATTCACTAGTATCTTATATATCGATCTCCACTTTATTAGCCAGTTAATTAGACATCTCCAAATACTACATTTTGAGATAATGAAGAAAGCAATATTGGAATGCTCACCATACATTAAATATTATATACATTATATATATATTATATATAGTACGGTACATTAGTAAGAAATTTTTTACTAGTATCCAATAAAACAATTTCGATATGAGTTTTTGTGCATTATAATTGATTTGGTGGTATTTATGAGTAATCCGAGTATTGTTTCAGACAGAAGTTACACCTTTACATGTACATAACTTTTTTTTTTTATTTTATTTTTTTTTTTTAATTTTTCTTTATTCATTAAACTGCTGGTTACATATTTTGAGAATTTTACGACCACCACGCTAGGCACATGCCCGTGTTGTGGCGGTCAGTTTAATGCATCCTTTACTTAAATTTTGATTTTTCAGAAATGTCTGACTTATCAACTTGATCGATATACTGTAGTGTATCTAAAAACTTCTGGCTTGTAGACAAAGATGGCAGTGCTAAGAGCTGTCCTTAGATTCCGCTAGATGGTAGGTAGGTTAGTACCTGTGGGAACCAAGAGAGGGTCAAACAGCTCTGAGAGAGTGTTCACTGGTACACACGGTTTAGATTCCATTTAGCCAGCTTCTAGTTGGTCGACTAATGAGATCTATATTGTAAACCGCGAAGGGACTAACGAGATCTACATTGTAAACTGCGAAGTGTATAATAAACGCAGATAACATAAAGTATCTATTATTCCAAGAAGTAATCTCCATCCAAAGTATTGGAGAATCTGTTAGTGTCTGTAATAAATAACAGAACGCTACAATATACCGATCTCCGTTGAATAACTGCTATAAAACAATAAGAATTTTAAAACAAAATGATTAAAATGAAATAACATACCAAATCCATAGAGGCATTGGCGATCCAATCAAGTCCCCCGGAGTGCTGGCAACCCAAAGTCCTGGTGCAGGACGCAGATCAGTTCCACCTGAAAACATCAAAACAGATGTTATTATAATGATAAAGCAAGAGATTATTAACTCCTCAAGCTATCATAATTAGAAATATGATCTAAATGATACTATTGGAAAGAGAAAACACAATGCTATGTATTCAAATCTTACCGTTAACCACAAAAGAATTAAAATTTATACACCTTTATACTATATACATAAAACCAATGTTTTTATAATACATTTGTGTAATAAAATGTGTTTTTATTTTTTTTCATTACCAGCACTTTTATTAAGAAAAAAGGTGAGCCATTTTTAAAGCTTTTTAATAACTCAGTACGGGCCATACGTCATTCCTATGTCTACCTACGTTAAATTATCGTGAAAACAAGCTTATGTGTCCAAGCTGTTAAAGATTGCATTCAAAATGTTTGTAATTAAGAAATTGCATGGTTTTTTTTTTTAAAGAAAGACAATTATTCCTATGTCTACCTACGTTAAATTATCGTGAAAACAAGCTTATGTGTCCAAGCGGTTAAAGATTGCATTCAAAATGTTTATAATTAAGAAATTGCATGTTTTTTTTTTTAAAGAAAGACAATTATTCCCGGGTTACGAATAACCCAACAACATTTGAAAATCTCCTACTACCACCACACTAAGCGGAAGATGTTGCTTGTTGTGATGGAGGACTTAGCCAGCCGAGGAATCGAACACGGAACGCCTGGGTGGGACCCAAACGCAGTGCCCACTCAACAACTGACCGGTCATTTGGTTATTTCTAATAATTAAATTTTAAAGCGTAATTCATCACCTTTCAAAAAAAGTTTTTAGTTTTCGGATACATTCACAATAACGATTCTTTTTCAAACTTTCTTTATCGAGTTTAAAGAGGTCTTCGCAACGCTCAATTTTAAAAAATGAGTAATACAGCTTCACAGTTAGGTTGACAAACTGCAACAAAAATAAAGGTATTTAATAAAGGATCTTTATTTAAATGAAATTTCTTACCAAATCTCAGAAGAGTCCACAAATGTTTCTCGGAAATGCAAGTTGACCATTTCCCTTCGAGTGCAAGAGAACTAGAAGAGAAGGCATTTGAAGTTCATCCTGGAAAAAACTAAAAGAGATGTTATTATAATGAAATGAAAAGGGGAACAAACACAAAAAATATACAAAATTCAAAGCGTAGTAAATAAAATACATAAAATTCATATAGAACTAGAAGAGAAGGCATTAGAAGTTCAACCTGAAAAAAAAAGAAAAAAAAAAGATATTATTATAATGAAATGAAAAGGGAAACAAACACAAAAAAAAACACAAAATTCAAAGCACAGTTAATAAAATACAAAAAAAAATTATGAGTTCCTCTTCAGCATCTCGAACTCTACTAGATGGTTTAAATCTGAATGAGACAACTTAGAGCTAAACATGCTTAAAGCTAAGACGGACTTACATGCTAAGACAGACTTACACGCTAAGACGGACTTACACGCTAAGACGGACTTACACGCTAAGAGGGACTTACACGCTAAGACGGACTTACACCCTAAGACGGACTTACACGCTAAGACGGACTTACACGCTAAGACGGACTTAAGATTAAAACGCACTTAAGATTAAAACAGACTTAAATCTAAATGTGCTTAATATAAACGGGTTAAAGCTAAAATGGGTGCAATGCTAAAACAGCAAACATTTTCAAACTGCATACCAGTTTATGAATACATTCAGTCAGGGGGGCCCCCCCTCGTTAATGGTGATCAACAAAATACAATAGAAAATACAAAGTATAATAAATAAAATTTCACTTCCCAACAAGCCAGATAGGTAGGTAGGTTGTACGCCAGCTATGCATCTATTCTTATTCGGCGGGTTTTGGTTCAGCGATACATCTGCTGAACCAAAATACAGCTTGATGATGTCACATTTCGTTTCGTTGTTAGAAAACCTTGCACCTAGAAAAATAAATAATGTAATTAGTTTAAAAAAACTGCATTGATTATTATAAATTAATATTAATTCGAATTCTTGAATATGTTTTTTGTGCCCACTCTGCCCCTCTCCCCCCATATCCCACCCTTTTCACAACTCCCCTTAAACACCCCACACGATAAAAAATAAAAACCATAAAAAACTTCATCAAAATAAAAATTTGTTAAGTGTGTAGGTATTGGAACGCACCTCCATACATATATGGAAAATACATACACTTTTAAAACGACCCAACATGTCCTTTTTTCCGCAGGAGTAGGCAGAGAGGATAGATCGCCTCACAATTCTTATCTTAGCGCACACTTATTGCTTCACTTAGCATTCATACATCGCACAGTGAATTGATTAGAAAAAGCTAGCTAGACAAAATTCATAGAAAGATTGTGGCTTTAAAAAGATACATGTAGATGTTAATTCCAAAAAAATCACAATGGCTCTTTGATGCTTAGGGCCAGTTTCTTCACAGAATTGGAATACTCGCAGAACTTCAAAATTAAATTTGAAATTTGAAGAATTGTTCAAAATCTGTTAAAAAATTGGCTTGCCTAAAAATGCATGCCAATTTGAGAGAAATATTGTAAAATTTAAATACCTGCTAATTCAAAACAAATATGTACCTAGCTACACATTATACTACGAATTATAACCAAATTTTCCATCAATAATTATGATAACTTACTAGAATGGTAGATACTTTCATATCGGCCCAGTGAAAGACAACCATTCAAATACGAAACATTGCTTGTAATGGCCTTAACCCTTTCGGACCATGTATATATTTTGCACCATGATTATTTTAGTGATCCCCGAAAGTTTATTCCCTGACAGACTTTTTCGGTTGTCTGAATTTTTCACACAATCAGTTCCACGTTAAATTCAAAGTAAATCCGAGTTATAGAAATGAAATTGAGTTACAGACAGTAAGTAGACTTAATTGTCTGAATTTTTCACACCATTAGTTCCAATGTTGAAAATGACACTTAAATTCAAAGCAAATCCATTGTAGAAATGAAATTGTGCTAGACAGACAGTAAGTAGACTTAATTGATGGTCTGAATTTTTTACACCATCAGTACCAATCTTGAAAATGAGACAAATTCAAAGCAAATCCGTTGTAGAAATTAAATTAAGTTAGAGACAGACAGTAAGTTAACTTAATTGATTGTCTAAATTTTTTACACAATCAGTTCCAATCTTGAAATTGTTAAATTCAATGCAAATCCGAGTTTATTGATTGTCTGAATTTTTCAAACAATCAGTTCCAATCTTGAAATGTCATGACCCGACAGTTGATCCCGACAGTTTATTTCACAACTGTTTATCCCCCGAAAGTTTATCCCCCGACAGTTTCAGCTCCGACAGTTCATCACCGACAGTTTATCCTACGACAGTTTATCCTACGAGAGTTTATCCTGTGACAGTTTATCCTATGTCAGTTTATCCTATGTCAGTTTATCCTATGACAGTTTATCATTGAAAGTTTATCCTATGACAGTTTATCCTATGACAGTTTATCCTATGACAGTTTATCCCCCTAGTTGGCCCCTCGAAATTATAATTATAATTATTTCTGCAATTTGTATCAATGTCAAACCCAAAACCGACTTCAAAAATACTTTTAATAAGAAGTTGATATGGATATAAAAAGTATTTATCCCAGTGTCGATTATTGTACTTGTAAGCTGGTATTTTCAGTATAAGACAAGTTTTTTCCTGGATGAATTTCAATGAAAATATTGTTATTCGGCGCTACATCCTCTCTGCGCACCCCTTCGGGGACACTTAGTTATATTTTGTGCGAGTAGATATACCGTTTATTTTCCTTAACATTTTGTATATTGTATATAAAAACGCTAGGAGGTCAACTGTCAGGGGATCAACTGTCATTAAGCCAAAAGTATAGTTTTGAGATATCATTTTACAACAGATTAATTATTAATCCAATGACTGTACAATTCTCATTTTGACAATCTTAACTCCTAGGAAGATAATTAGTATACAAAAAAAATCTTTAGGCTATTCAAAGAATAATTATTTATATCTAGTGTTTCCGAGATTTCATTCAACGGCACCATTCCTCTTGTCATGCTTATGCTGTGTAAGAGCATCTGTTCTGCTGTATGGTATTTTGAAAAAAGTTGTATCGACGACTACGGCTAAAGTTTTCAGGCACGTATAAGCCACCGCATTCCAAGAAGAATGGACTATCAATACAGTTATGAATTATGTTAAAATTAAGTATCTACTTATTGCAAGATTTGCATAACGTCTGGCTTCTAAGATAAATCTATTTGTTGCCTCAAAAGTAAGTTTATATGGTGCATGAACCTCGGATTAGTTCCATGCGTCCGCATATAGACATACCTGAGGATTTTTTATGGATTTGTTCCAGCGTAATAACATATTTAGTTTGGTGCGGAGACCACACACCACTAGCATACTCCAGCTTACTTCGTTTGTAGCATGCTGGAGTGAGTCGTAATATGTGGTCCGAGAATGTTAGTTATGAAAGGTAAGTGAAAGGAAATTTTGGACTCGGTATAAAGCACTACTAAATATATTTCAGATGCTTTAATTAAAAACTGCTGTAAGAGCGATTGACCAGCAGCTGAGAATTAAAGTTTAAAAATGCTTGCAACTATACAGGGAGGTTCCAATGAGAAAGATCTATTATTCTCCTAATCAAATTTTAAAAATTTTTTTCATTAAAAACATTCTTTAATATATACCTACATTCAAGTGAGCAATAAATATGCTCAAAACGCATGATGATAAATTATTAAATATCGTGTACTTCCTGTAAGTGTTTTTTGATCATAAATATTAATGATTTTTCAATAATGTAAACAAAATAAGTGTGTAAATTTTTTTTTAAATATTTTAGTTTGTAAAACCTTAAATAAATAGAAAAACCGCATTATTTTTGTCACGAAAATTGTTCTGGGATTTATTTTTAATGATTTTAAATAAATTTTGAAAACTATGTTGACTAGATTATGTATTGATTTATTTTGTTGTATGATTATGTGATTTGAAATTTGTATTGTTTAATAGAATCGACCAACGGTATAACCTTAGTATATTAAAAATACAATTAGTTTTCAAAATTTTAAAACTGCATGTTCCAGATAAAATAACAATCTTTCAAAATCAATTTATGTTTTTTTGTAAAATAGTGTCACTACGTTTAGAATTTGATTTAAAAAGGACTAATTTCTGGTTTTCTCTGGTAATACCCTCTTAAAGTTCAAAATAAAGTTATGGTTTTAATGTATAATGCGGAAAATTAAATTCCTTAGAAATGATTGTGCCCGAGCTTTGCAAAATAAAATAATAAAAGCGTTTTCTTGAATTAATTTAAACAGGAATTTAAATCTTATCCCCGTCTACATACGGTTATTGTTGGCGTTGGTTATTGTTGGTTATTGTTATTGTTGGCGGCCTGATCCAGAATTTTTTCGATGTGGTGCTTCGCCTTAATACACTAAAGTACTCATGGTGCCATTTAATATATGTAAATTTCAAATTTCTTCCTCACTTTCTAAAAGCTAATATAAATTGTCAGTTTAGATATAGAATTTTTTTTTTCTAAATAACTCTACCAATTGCTGTCAAGCAACAAATCAGGGGGGAGGCGAATACGGGAGGGGGATTCGCGGGATGGGGGAAGGGGGGGAGTAGAGTGAGGAGAGGGAAGGTGGAGGAGGAGGAGTGGGAATACGAGAGGGGAAGGAGACGCGGGATAGGAAAGGGAGGAGGAAGGTGAACGGGACGAATGGGAAAGGACGCGCAGGGAGAAACAATTTCTTTATTAAATTGGCATTGCAACGCATGCCGAGTATCAGCTAGTAATAAATAAAAAATAGCCCAAAAATAAATCAAGGTAAGCCCATTAGCTGGTACATTTTTGAATCTAATACATAACCCCAATAGCCGGTACATTTTTAAAGTATAGTTAAATTTTAACATTTTAGAAAAGCTTTCCTATATGTGTCAAATGTTATAAGCACGTGTATGTTTACCACTAGCAGACGCGCAGTACTCGGACAACTCAATAAATAAAATGTCATAGAATACGGACATAAATTAATGTAAAAGTCTGTCATCCTACGCAACAAAAGCAAATTTTCATTTCACTTAATTGAAATTGTTTTCCATAGCCCCGAACACAAATAGCTGTCTTTTATAGTAATAAAGATGAATCAAAAGGTTTTTCTAAAAAATATTCTTATTAAGCATGTCCAGTCATTCCGAAAGTTTACCAAATATTTTTCTATACAATATAATATGCATCATAGTAATTTTTATTGTAGTTCACTGTGATAATGGAATTATTTGTAGCCATGAATCAAAGAATGTGTGTTTCTACAAAAGCCTTCTTCTCAGCAGTTTAGATATTCAACATTCGAAATTCTATTAATCTATGATTTCCACGGAAACAAGTCAACAGCTTCAAAAGTGAAAACACATAAAAAAAATCAAAGTGATATTTTTAAAGTTAATGTGAAAATGATGTTCACCTTCCCGCTAGGCCTCGTCTTCCTGGGTGTTCAGGACAGGGGAAATAGGACAGGGGGTGTGGGGGCCCAGTTGCCCAGCTGTAGACTGGAACTCCCATTTCTGGTTCCAACTCCAGTACTCCCAATTACTGGACCTGGGGAAATTACCATACAACGTTAAAAATAGGAAACATAAAAAGGTATGTCTAGGAGAAAAATTTTTTACCGAAAAGACAAGTAATATGAGACAAAAAGAGTTGGGATAGTATAAAGATATAATAGTATTTTGTGTTACACAATTTTAACCATTAAAAAAAATCATATTGTTAATTAATATTGAGACCAATAACTACAAACAATAAGTTATTTAGTAAGCAAGTTATATTATTATAACCCTTTATTAACAACATATTTAAAGGATACTGAAGTGCATGACATATTAGAACAAGGATTATTAACAAGATAAGCATACATACAGATGATATAAAATAATTACCCACTTTTAATCACTAATTACTGCATTATGCCATATTTTATTGGTGGCAATTATTTCACTAACCGCTGAACTTGCACAGATTACGGAAATTACACTTTGTTTTAACAATTACAAAAAATCAACTATTTACATGCACAAAACAGGTTATTAAGTTCTTAGTTTGGGTAAACTACGTGAGGATTTAGACTGAAACAAAACTGACGCAAATCAACCCATATAAGGAAATCATTTTATCCGGGAAATTTTGAACTTTGATTGAATAAAATTGTAATTTGAATGCATCTTTTACCGTCTATACAAATGTAATTAGTTGTTTCCTGTAGTAATTAAAATGAAATTTAGTGTAATTTCCAAAATTTGTGCCTAATAAAAGTGCGGCGGTTAGTGGAATATTTACCAATGAATAACCGTGACAGAGATTGGGAGTTGCAGATTTCAATACATTTTTGGAGTTCGTTTCCCAAATTTCAGGAATCTCACCACTATTATGCTAGTGATAAACTCAGCTATAGAAGCGCGAGTGTTATTTGGCTTGGCATATTTCGGCACGGTCGAGCCAAATAACGCTGGCATTGTTATAGCTAAATCTGCCAGCCCCATTATTGTTTAGAAATAAATGCTCCAGTGCTGCCATAAAATAAACTACGAAATCTTCCACGGAATGTACATTTTCTACAATAGGGTTACATAACTAAGAAATGCTTAGAATTTTTTCATTTCCCTTGCAAAAATGTTCTTCCCGCTTCCAATTTAAAGAAAATGTATTGTAAATAAAGAGCATGTATATTCATTTGTTGGCTTTGAACATGCTTATACATGATTATAGTAAAAATAAGCGTGCTAATTTATGAGCAAATGTATACAGTTGAAGAGCATGCTTATTTATGTGCTTGTGTGTCAGTACCATAATTATGAAATCATTACTGTTGATTCTGATATCAGAGGGAAACACCAGTATATCAATTAAAAACAAATGGATAGTAGGGAAAACATCCATTTGTTCCTTTCCATCACCCCAGGAATGATGCTATGTGTGATCACTTTGCATTTATTTAAAAATTAAAAATTACAAAAATTCATCTGAAGAGGATTATTGGTCTCAAGGAAATCGTCGTCTCTCTTACTGTTATGGTGAAAAATATTATCTAAACGGTGTTGAAAGAGAAAAACCACGCTTTATATTCAAATATAAAAGTTAACCACAATCACAGAGAATTAAAATATCGATCGTCCAGTTGATTAGTCAGACATAAACTTTTAAGGTTCTGAGTTTAAACAAGATCTTCCAAAAGAATGCATTGCTACAAATTCACAAAGACAAACCTCCTTCTTTAGCTGACGTTTCGGACAGCGTTGCAGTGTCCATCATCAGGGCGATCCGATCGACGGATCTGCCCTGATGATGGACAATGCAATGCTGTCCGAAACGTCGGCTAAAGAAGGAGGTAGCACAACACGGCATAACACCCCAAAAACAAACAACGAAAAAGCTGAAAAACTTGTAGGTGGAATAACAAAAAAAATTATGTTTTCACGTTAACTTGTAGGAAATTTCAAAATGTTATACTAATGTACCGGACCGTTATCTTTCCGATGTTATTTCGTACCATATTTTATACGTAAAACACAGACACATGTAAATAATATTTGATTTTTGGTTTCCTCATTTATCTTAAAACTTAGTGTTTGGACATGTCATGGTAATCAACTGGACGATCGATAACGATAGACGACATATTATTATAGACAATGACGTGATGTAGTGAAATAGTATCTAATTAATTAATACGTGGTGAAATTAATGCAACCATTTCACCACATTGTGTCAACGTCTATATGATCCAATTTTTTTATATTTAAAAAAACATGTTTATTTCTAATAATAAAATTTGAAAGCCTATTTCATCACCTTTCGAAAACAGTTTTTAGTTTTCGGATACGTTAACAAGTATTCCATTATTTGGATTTTATTGCAAAGCGGGAATATTTTTAGTCTGACAAAACACGCCAAATTTTTGAAGGGTTAAGAAAATAAAAAGATCGATTTGGGTTCGTAATTGGACCACTAACAGAGCAAACCTTGGAGCAACTAATCATTTGTTAGTAGAAATGCGAGAAGATGTCAACGGATATTAACATCATTTACGAATGCTTCTGCAGAAATTTAAAAAGCTACTCTCTAAAATTGCATACAAAAACTAGATAATTCCGAATTTGAGATTGGGTTGAATTGGAGAGATTGGTTTTTTAAATACAAAAAATTTGGATGAAAACTTTTAAAAGTTTTAAAAATGTCTCACTTTACGTGTTTTCTAACTAAAATTACTGATAATGAAAAAAAATAAGAACACATAGATATTTAATTAGACAAATGAATCATAAATGTTATTGTCACCTCACTTTTTTGTCGTTTCATGTTAAAAAATATCTTAAAAAATTCTCAAAGTTTCATTATTTTTTTTTCAAATTCTGATCGGAAACTTTGGTTTCATAAAGGTGTACATTTAATTTTTTTGTATTTTACTGTTAGATTTGAATACATAGCGTGTTGTATTCTCTTTCCAATACCGTTTAAATCATACTTCTCACTATATAGTAAATAGTAAGGTAGATACAACGATTCCTATGAGACCTATGTGAGCCGGACAAATTAATATGGTCTCTTGTGATTAAACGGGTTGATATAATAAAACCTTTTATAATCATTGTAATTATTTTAAATAATTAATAATTGCGTTGAAAGCAATAAGATGTTCTGGGGGCCTAGTCTCGATCTTTCGGTTTCACAAACAAGCACGTTTGCCGTTTAACCTTTCTTGACGGTGCTGTCAACTAAGCGGTCACGGTTTGTATTTACTGAAGTATCTTTGTAAATATACTAAACATAGAGTTAACATTTTAGGTACTCCTCCACAATACATTTATGTATTGGATTAAATAAATACATTAGACTAATATTTACTGAGTGTACAGCATCGGAGCGCGAGAAAGTTTTTAGCACGGTCAGAGGAGGGTTCTGGACGAACGGAAATGACTATACGATGACATTTATTATTTGACATGAGCATGCTCATTATAGAGCACATGTGTTCAATTGTTGGCTTTGAGCATGCTCATTCATCAGAAAGCTCAAGCCTGTTCGTTTATGAACAAGTGTGTACAGTTGTGTGAGCATGCTCATAAGCCGGCTTGTGTCAGTACCATTAAGCCAGGGACAAACACAGCGTTAAAAGCGCCGGCGTTATTTGGCTTGACCTATTTCACCACATCGCTCGCCATACATTTACAATGGTAATCTATGGCGAGGGATATGCTGAAATAGGCCAAGCCAAATAACGCTAGCGCTTTTAACGCTGTGTGTGTCACTGGCTTTATGGCACTGGTTGAAACGTAGTGATACCCAAAACATGTAGGTACCTATTAAAAGTGTGGCGGCGTAATGTTAACCGCATTTTTTTCGGTAGAAGTTAAACATAGTTTACCGATTACAAAATCAAATTTATGTAGAAATTCACTGATAAATCACGTAAAACCATATTATTTAAACTGCTATGCACAATTTTCTTCAACGACATAGTTTTAAAAAAAACTTTCGAAGTATTTGTTTCGAGTTTGTATTATTGCACGAATTAATTATGAGGGTTTATATAAATATAAACTTACCCGCCCTCCAGAGAGAATGCTTGACCGTCTTCACCCGGCGGCTCGCTAGCAGTGACTGCGAGCGTGGAAACGGTGGAAACGGTGGAAACGCAGCCCCCCCTCCACGTGCCAACTCTCGTCGGTTCGAAACTAGAGATGGGTGAGTCCTACATTTTGCCGGAGGCCTCCAAAGAGTGCTTCTTTTTAAAAGTACTCGAGTTCTAGCAGGTCCCGGGCTCGAGTTCTTGGGTGCGCACTGGGTGTTTTGCGGCTACCGGGACGCACGGGTTCGGAGCCGGACCTCGGAGCCGGACCTCGGAGCCGGATTCAGATAGGGGTGCCGGTGGGGGCATTCGGTTTTCGTCTCTGGGTCCGGCCCCGAGTTAAGCTACAGACACACATGCTCATTTGAAGCCAAAGAGCATGCTACCTAGTAGCAATTGCTACCTAGTAGCATGTGTGTCAGTGACGTTGCTAGTAATGAGCATGCTCATTTGAAGCCAAAAGAGCATGCTCTCAAATCGACAGCCGTTTGATTTGTGAGCATGCTCATTGGATTATCGGATGGAAGGGGAAGCCTCTAAGCATGTGTGAACAGGCTAGCTTATGAGCATGCTCATTTCAATCCGATCTCAGTTCGGAATAGCATTCCGCATTTGAGTATCTCGTTTTTGTATGCAATTTTAGAGAGTGGCTCGTCAAATGTCTGTGGAAGCATTCGTAAATGATTTTTACATCCGTTGACATCTCGCATTTCTACTAACAAATGATTACTTGCTCCAAGGTTTGCTCTTGTAGTGATCCAATTACGAACCCAAATCGATCTTTTAATTTTCTTATCCCTTCAAAAATTTGGCGTTTTTTGTCAGAGGCTAAAAATATTCCCGCTTTGAGATAAAATCCAAATAAATGGAATATTAAACTACTAAAAACTGTTTTCGAAAGGTGATGAAATATGCTTTTAAATTATATTATTGGAAATAACCATGTAATTTTATAAATATAACATTTTTGGATGAAAACTTTAAAAAGTTTTAAAAATGGTAACCTCACTTTTTTGTCATTTCATTTTAAATTTTTTTTTTTTTAAATTCACAAAGTTTCATAATTTTTATTCAAATTCTGATCGGAAAGTTTGGTTTCAAAAAGGTGTACATTTTATTTTTTTGTAGTTTACTTTTAGATTTGAATATATAGCGTGTTGTATTATCTTTCCAATATCGTTTAAATCATACTTCTCACTATGATAGTAAGGGAGATATAACGATTTCTATGAGACCTTTGAGAGCTGGGACAAATAATATGTTATCCTGTGATTAACCGCGTTAATAAAATAAAATCTTTTATAATCCTTATAATTTTCTTAAATAATTAATAATTGCGTTGCAAGTTGCAAGCAACAAGATGTTCTGGGCGAACGGAATTGTCTCTATAGATACGATGACAGTTATTATTTGACATGAGCATGCTCTTTAAAGAGCATGTGTGTTCAATTGTTGGCTTTGAGCGTGCTCATTCATTAGAAAGCTCAAGCCAAGCCTGTTCATTTATTAGCAAATGTGTACAGTTGTGTGAGCATACTCATTAATGAGCATGCTCATAAGCCGGCTTGTAATAAGCAAATGTGTCAGTACCATTATTGCTACTAATGAGCATGTCCGTCAGTACTCGCGCGAGTTCGGAGTCGGAACCGTGCGTCTTGGCACCCGCCTCGGCTCTCAGTACCCAGTTCGTAATGCTACGGACACACTTGCTCATTTGAAGCCAAAGAGCATGCTACCTAGTAGCAATTGCTACCTAGTAGCATGTGTGTCAGTGACGTTGCTAGTAATGAGCATGCTCATTTGAAGCCAAAAGAGCATGCTCTCAAATCGACAGCCGTTTGATTTGTGAGCATGCTCATTAGATTATCGGATGGAAGGGGAAGCCTATAAGCATGTGTGAACAGGCTGGCTTATGAGCATGCTCATGTCAATCCGATCTCAGTTCGGAATAGCATTCCGCATTTGAGTATCTCGTTTTTATATGGAATTCTAGAGAGAAGCTCGTCAAATTTCTGCTGAAGCATTCGTAAATGATTCTTATATCTGTTGACATCTTCTTCTCGCGTTTCTACTAACAAATGATTACTAGCTCCAAGGTTTGCTCTTCTAGTGATCCAATTACAAACCCAAACCTATCTTTTTATTTTCTTAACATAATAAAATCTTGTATAACCTTTATAATTTTCTGAAATAATTTATTATTGCGTTGCAAGTTGCAAGCAATAAGATATTCTGGGCGAACAGAACTAATTCTACACGATGACATTTATTATTTGACATGAGCATGCTCATTAAAGAGCATGTGTGTTCAATTGTTGGCTTTGAGCATGCTCATTCATGAGAAAGCTCAAGCCAAGCCTGTTCATTTATGAGCAAGTGTGTACAGTCGTGAGAGCATACTCATTAATGAGCATGCTCATAAGCCGGCTTGTAATAAGCAAATGTGTCAGTACCTTAACAAGAACTCGGAACCTGCAACCATTCAAAGAACTCGAGTACTTTTATTCCTTCTCTTCGGAGCCCCCGGCAAAACGCGGAAATAGTTCGAGTGGTGGGGGATTTATTAGCATTTATTCCGCGCGCCACCGCTGAGTTCATTTTCTGCCGACCCACCGTTGTGAGAACAGCGTGGCGAGCCTCGCTCCCCAGTAAGTTTCATTTTTAAACTTTATTTTATTTTATGTAGTTATTAAATCAGTAGTCTAATAAGCTAAAACGAATACTTCAACAAGAAAAACCAATTATTGCGTTTTCAAATTGTTCATGTAAATTGTGGATTTCAAATTAGGCTGTTTTTTTAAACGTTTTTTAATTAAATTATTATACATCGCTAGCGGAAATTTGAAATGCTGGAAAGGACAATAAATGCAACAAAGACTTCAATTTCTTCGTTTTTTTCTCTTTCGACCTGCGTAGTCGAAATAATTCCAGGAAATAAGTCGGTCTTTTATAATGTGCGTTTTAAAGGGATTTTTTTTCTGTAAATTTAAATCATAAATTAAAAACTGCTACGTAAAAGAAACCCATTTTATTTAAAGTTTTCTGAGAGAAGTATTCATTTCAACAAAAAAATCATAATTATTACCGGTCTACAAAAAAAAATTCTTTTTGCTCTTTTGTTCTTATTTTTTAATTTGTTCTTAACATTTCAAATTTCCGGAGTCGACATAATATATTATGGAAGTAGTTTTTTTTTTAAATTTAGTATTTTCAGTGATTGTCATCGAACTAAATTAACTTATATAAAAGAAAATACACTCGTATTTCGTACTCCGCCTACTGGTTAATACGGAATATTTTTTATTCAAACATTTAGATTTTGCTTTATTATTACGAAAATTGAGTATTTATGTCGGGGGAGACGAAAAAACATGCATTTTATACTTCAATTTTATAAGATTATTTCACTTACGCAAAATGTTTGACAGCCACGTTTGGCCAAGTGAAACGGGACTTATACAACTTCAATTACTACAATATACGACTATTTACGTGCACAAAATAGGTTATTAGGTTCTTAGGCTGGGTAACCTAAGTAATTCGTGCGTATTTAGATTGAAAAAAAAATCGCAAATATCAAATCCAAAGAAATGGCGGCGAAGGAAATGTTCCGCTCCGTATTATCTGTGCGTGTCCGCGTATCGAACTTCGAATTCCGTATTATCCGGTAAGCGGAGTAGTAAACATTTACCTTTTTTTTTTGTTTTAGTTTTTTCAGTGATTTTGCCGTCGAACTAAATTTAACTTATGTTAAAGAAAATGCAAATTTTTGTGATTATTTTACATTATTAGCATTCGAATAAATTATTGTGAAAGAATTACACCACATTATGCAATTATTTCACGACATACATTACACCACCACGTCTATCAACTGATAGGAAGGTTAAAGTTACTAAATTTTACGTTTAGTTCGATTGTCTTAAGGGTAGTACGCGTGATGCTGCATTTGTAGCAGCCAAGAATCCCGACCTGTCGGCCTGTTTGCGGCATGGTGCGTAGAGGGCCTTAATAATTACAAACTTCATCTAAATCATATTTTTATTATACATTTTTAAACTCTAATCATGTGCCATTTCAATAACGTTAAAAAACTTCCTTCTACTCGCCATTCTTATAATAATTTAGACTGCTCAAAGCAGTCTGACATAATTGTCATTTTCTATTTCGTTATTTTTAGTACTGAAAAAGTGCCAAATTCCCACGTGTGTGATGAAAAATATTTTCCTAAACTCGGCAAACACTAGTAAAAGCCAACGAATAGCATTTAATTTTTAAAAGTAGGCGAATTTATATTGTTTTAAATAGCGCAATGCACACAAATTCTTCGAATTTCTATCTTTATCACTGTTTGAATTAAGATTTTACTGGAAACATAAGTGATTTTTGCCTGCCGCATTTCGTTAAGATTGTGAGTAGCAAGTCTAGATTATTTTAACGTCATTGGCCTTATCTTTGTGAGGTAGCATCTTTTCTCGCAGGGTGCATGTTATTCTGTCAGGTCACATAATTCCCGCTTTGTAGTAGGTATCCAAATTGAATATTTCTGAACGTGCCGGAAAACTAAAAACTGTTTTGTATTAACAAATAATTTTTGTATAAAATTTCGAATGCAAACGTAAAAAGTTTTTTTAAAATGCCCGTCATACGTTTTTTCTAACTAAAATTGCTGGTAATAAAATAAAACTATTATTACCCACATGTTAGAAAAATGTCTTATAAACGTTACGTCACCTCAAATAATTAAAAAAAAACACTTTTTTTTTCAAATTGCGTTTCGAAATTGTGATTCTATATATCTGTAGTATCTGTACCTTAGTGGATGAACCACGTTTGCCCACTTTCGACTTTTGTTCAGGAGAGCGATTTTTGTGTTAAATAAATGTTTAAATTGAGTTTCGCTAATAAAAATTGTACAATTTCGCATGTAGAATCATTACTGGTTAAAAATGGCCGAAGTCGTGTGACACTGTGTATAAAATTGCTTTAATTGTATTTGTGTGACTTGATTGTTAAATAATTCATGCAATAATTTATTAATTTAATTTCCACGTTACAAATATATTATACACAATAGTTACATATTACAGTTAAAACCATAAGAAAATAAATAAGAGTATTAAAAAATTACATGTGTACGCAAGATAGATAGAGGATAGGGGGTACAACATTTTTTTAGTAAGAGTCAAGGGGTACGCAGGTTAATAACCAAAGTTCTCCCCTAGAAGGAATAAACGGATAATAAAAAATACGAAGAAATGATTTTTTTTTTGTTTCCATAAAAACATCAGCATTATATTTTTATTATATCAGCTCATAATTATTATTAATATATAATATTTTGAAATTTCCTATAAGTTAACCTGAAAACATAATTTTTTTTGTTATCCACGTACAAGTTTTTCAGCATTGTAATTAATAGATTTGGTGGTGTTTATGAGTAATCTGAGTATTGTACCAGATAGAGGGTACACTTTTATATATAACGGCATGCTCAACTCATGTGTCGATTTTTCGGAGATGTCTGACTAATCAACTGGACGATCGATATTTTAATTCTCTGTGATTGTGGTTAACTTTTAGATTTGAATATAAAGCGTGGTTTTTCTCTTTCAACACCGTTTAGATAATATTTTTCACCATAACAGTATGGGAGACGACGATTTCCTTGAGACCAATAATCAGCTCTTCAGATGAATTTTTGTAATTATAATTTTTAAATAAATAAATGCAAAGTGATCACACATAGCATCATTCCTGGGGTGATGGAAAAGAACAAATGAATGTATTCCCTACTATCCATTTGTTTTTAATTGATATACTGGTGTTTCCCTCTGATATCAGAATCAACAGTAATGATTTCATAATTATGGTACTGACACACAAGCTCATAAATAAGCATGCTCTTCAACTGTATACATTTGCTCATAAATTAGCACGCTTATTTTTACTATAATCATGTATAAGCATGTTCAAAGCCAACAAATGAATACACATGCTCTTTATAAGCATGCTCTCGGCCAAATTGGAAGCGGGAAGAACATTTTTGCAAGGGAAATGAAAAAAATTCTAAGCATTTCTTTGTTATGTAACCCTATTGTAGAAAATGTACATTCCGTGGAAGATTTCGTAGTTTATTTTATGGCAGCACTGGAGCATTTATTTCTAAACAATAATGGGGCTGGCAGATTTAGCTATAACAATGCCAGCGTTATTTGGCTCGACCGTGCCGAAATATGCCGAAATACGCCAAGCCCAATAACGCTCGCGCTTTTATAGCTGAGTCTATCACTAGCATAATAGTGGTGAGATTCCTGAAATTTGGGAAACGAATTCCAAAAATGAATTGAAATCTGCAACTCCCAATCTCTGTCACGGTTATTCATTGGTAAATATTCCACTAACCGCCGCACTTTTATTAGGCACAAATTTTGGAAATTACACTAAATTTAATTTTAATTACTACAGGAAACAACTAATTACATTTGTATAGACGGTAAAAGATGCATTCAAATTCCAATTTCATTCAATCAAAGTTCAAAATTTCCCGTATAAAATGATTCCCTTATATGGATTGATTTGCGTCAGTTTTGTTTCAGTCTAAATCCTCACGAATTACGTAGTTTACCCAAACTAAGAACTTAATATCCTGTTTTGTGCATGTAAATAGTTGATTTTTTGTAATTGTTAAAACAAAGTGTAATTTCCATAATCTGTGCAATAATTGTGGTTAGTGAAATAATTGCCACCAATAAAATATGGCACAACGCAGTAATTAGTGATTAAAAGTGGGTAATTATTTTATATCATCTGTATGTATGCTTATCTTGTTAACCGCTTGGGCACATAAGCTCGTTTTCACGATAATTTAACGTAGGTAGACATAGGAATGACGTATGCCCCATACCTGAGTTATTAATAATCCTTGTTCTAATATGTCATGCACTTCAGTATCCTTTAAATATGTTGTTAATAAAGTGTTATAATAATATAACTTGCTTACTAAATAACTTATTGTTTGTAGTTATTGGTCTCAATATTAATTAACAATATGATTTTTCTTTTTAAAGGTTAAAATTGTGTAACACAAAATACTATTTTTTCTTTATACTATCCCAACTCTTTTTGTCTCGTATTAGTTGTCTTTTCGGTAAATTGGTTTTCTCCTAACCATACCTTTTTATGTTTCCTATTTTTAACGTTGTATGGTAATTTCCCCAGGTCCAGTAATTGGGAGTACTGGAGTTGGAACCAGAAATGGGAGTTCCAGTCTACAGCTGGGCAACTGGGCCCCCACACCCCCTGTCCCCTTTCCCCTGTCCTGAACACCCAGGAAGACGAGGCCAAGCGGGAAGGTGAGCATCATTTTCACATTAACTTTAAAAATATCACTTTGATTTTTTTAATGTGTTTTCACTTTTGAAGCTGATGACTTTGTTTCCATGGAAATCATATATGAATAGAATTTTGTATGATGAATATCTATACTGTTGAGAAGACGGCTTTTGTAGAAACACACATTCTTTGATTCATGGCTACAAATAATTCCATTATCACAGTGAGCTACAGTAAAAATTACTATGATGCATATTATATTGTATAGAAAAATGTTTGGTAAACTTTTGGAATGACTGGTCATGCTTAATAAGAATATTTTTTAGAAAAACCTTTTGATTCATCTTTATTACTATAAAAGACAGCTATTTGTGTTCAGGGCTATGGAAAACACGGCATTTAAAATTTCAATTAAGTGAAATGAAAACTTGCTTTGGTTGCGTCGGATGTCAGACTTTTACAATAATTTATGTCCGTATTCTATGACATTTTTTTATTTATTGAGTTATCCGAGTACTGCGTGTCTGCTAGTGGTATACATACATGTGCTTCTAACATTTGACACATATAATTAGTAAAGTTTTTTATAAAAAAATTTAATTATAATATACTTTAAAAATGTACCAGCTATTGGGCTTATCTTGATTTATTTTTGGGTTATTATTATTTATTACTAGCTGATACACGGCTTGCGTTTGCTATGCCATTTAATAAAGAAATTGTTTTTCCTTGCGCGTCCTTTCCCATTCGTCCCGTTCACCTTCCTCCTCCCCTTCCTCTCCCGCATCCCCTTCCCCTCTCGTATTTCCATTCCTCCTCCTCCACCTTCCCTCTCCTCACTCTACTCCCCCCCCTTCCACCGTCCCGCGAACCCCCTTCCCGTGTTTTCTTCCCCCTCCGGGTTCCCCTCCCCCCTCCTGCATTCCATACATTCATTCCCGATACATTCAGTTTTCAAACAGCTCGCGTGCCACCTATTGCAATTTTTTTTTACAAATTTCATGATGCCAGAGCTCGTATGTTATTCTGATGTATGAGCTATATTATTGTAAAGTTTCATTAAAATTCTATCAGTAGTATTTGCGTGAAAGAGAAACAAACTTACTTAGACCCATATAAACTTTAGCCTTCATAGTTTATATATATATGGGAAAATGAAATTGTTGTTTTTACCATCTACCTCACAATTTTTCCATGCTTTCTCACCGTTTAAACCTTCCCTGCGCCCGATGAAAAGTTTGTACTCAATATTCATACACTTAAAAAGTTTCTACTGAACATTCTGGTCACCGAAAACAACAGCTGTGTCATTTTACAACCTTATCAATATATTGCTGTTTTTTGTGTATTCCAAACTAGCTAAATAAGGATTATTCTTTGCAAAATGGAAAAAGATTTAGTATTTTATTTCGTTCGCGCCGAAATACTATGTACTTAACATTTATTATTATTAATAGTCATAGGTCATTTACAAACATTTATTTGAAATTGTCAACGCTTGGGTACATTTATTTTTCAAAAGACATTTTATTTTTAGCTCAAATAGAATGCGTAGAACCATCAATGAGCCGATGTTACTAATTCTTTCTTATATAAATATAGGTTTTGGAAGAGTCTTTTCATTGTTCCGTGTAAATAACATAAGAATCCAAGCGTTTCAAACTGTCATAACACTATAATAATATTCATATAAGTAATTTAAAATCCAGCATTGTGACAAATAAATGGACTTTCATCAACATCAATTAACATAACAATGTTAAAATAACAACAACAATTACAACAACCATTTCAACGACAACTATTACAACAATGTTTATTAAAATTACAATTACAAAAAATGATTAAGTCAACAATAATAACATCACCAATAAAAACATCAACAATAATAACAATAATAACAATTATCAATAACAATAACAAACACATGTTATTTCGGTTCCATGTCTAATCGGACTATGAGATCTCTGCATCTGAATTCCCATAGTAAATTTATTCAGACACGATACTTCCTCACATGATAATTCATCACATCATAACTCACACTAACTTAACCTAACCAAACCTAACCTTACCTAACCTAACTTAACCTAACCAAGGGTTAAAAACCCCAATTATCAGTTTTCAACGCTTCGAGACATCATGTGAAGAATTAACATCCGATGAAAAGTTTGTACTCAATATTCATACACTTAAAAAGTTTCCACTGAACATTCTGGTCACCGTTATTTCAACAATTTTTTTTTTACAAAATATAATTTTATTTAAGGTCAATGATTGGTCATGTATACCTTATCAGAAAAGAGGAGCGCTTGTGTTGTACAAAATATTTATTTGTTAATGTAAATTTTTTTTGAAAAATTGTTTTTATTTATGATTTTGGATAAATTTAAAATCCATTTACTGTCAAACGTGATAGCTTGATAAGTTTATTAGTGTGGTAGGTTTGCACCTAGGGTGGTGCAAGGTTCTCGTGGTCAAGGGCTTCCACAGAATATAGATGGGCGGTGAACAATAATGAGAGTTGGGTTCTTATTATACAGTTTAATGAGTACACAAGTGACTAGTAAATACAATGTGTATCTAATGGAGATTTTGAGTGAAGAGCGCACAATGGACAAAGTACATTCTTTATAGTCATACATGCTGTCTCTTTCATGCATACAATCTCTCACATATCATCGAACATGCAACAATCACCACAATAAGTCACTTGCTGAGGGTTGGTTTGTACTATGTCCACTTATTTTTTTTATTTTTAACGTGAATGCAGTAACATTAATCATATTTTTATCTACTATATCCACACACAAAAAAAACAAATTTTCAGCAGTAACTTACATTTTGAACATCACTTTTTGTTCTATCTCCGTAGTAATTACAAATAATGAGGATTGGAGTGTACTATGTCCATTGGCCTATTCTATTTTTTTTTTACTATTATTTATTAAAACCTTATGTACGTGTATGTAGAAATTACTAATGTTTGATTACTCCATACATTTTATTTATTCATACGACAATACTAAATTTTCTCATTTCTAATGAAGAATTTTTATTTTATTATTATTTGTTAAATCCTTATGTATGTGAATGTCAACTTAGTATTGTTTGATTTGCCATATGATGAATTTACTATTGGTTTGGTCTATCTCCGCCCAAAGTATGGATATAGTATAAACCAACATTAAATATGGTCATGGTATAGTACAAGCCAACATTATTTTTTTTGCTATTTCGTTTATGCTTTTATTCAATTAAAAATTCAACCAATTATGTTGTTCTTTTACCTAAAGGTAGATTAACCCTGGTATTTTATATTATTATTTATAACAATTAGTTTGAAGTAAAGGAAACAAAATAGATTTTTTAAAACTTCAAACCTTGTTTTCTAAATACGAGTTTTTGTGGACATAGTACAAACCAACCATCAGCAAGCGAAGTGTTGAGGTTATTGTTCATTTTTTATCAAGTATGTGAATATTTTTATTATGCCCAAGAGTCACAACTGCTCCATGGGGTGGAAGTTGAGGAAGAGTTGAGATAACCTAACCTAACCTAATGGTAGATTAACATAGATTACATGATAATAACGTCTCTTCTAGCCCTTCATTATGTTATAGTATCAAGAATACCAAACGCCAAATGGCGGGTGGGGTGAAGTGAGAGAGGCTAGGGGGTAGTTTAATTTTGTTTTTCAGGGTAGTAAGGGTTCTTAACTTTTTATTATGTGAATACCACACAAGAGTCCCAACTCCCAAGGGGTTGAGCGAGAGTTGTGATGAGGGGGGCTAAGGGGGTTGGGAAGGAGGATGTTAGGGTGAGAGTGCCGCCCGCATGCGATGCTCGCCCTGCACGGCCTCTTATGGGCGGGCCTGTATGTATGGCGGTCATCCTAAACGCAGATTAAGCAAATTTTTATTTTTTACGTACTTGTAATTTGAATGCAATGCAACCCATTTTGATATAAATAGTGTTTCCGAAATTTTACCAACGCACCTTACGTTAAGGAGGTTTTTTGTAACAGTAATGATATGCAAAATACAGAAATTACCCTTGACGTTGGGTTACCACAAATTTAGCACAAACATTAAAATTGTGCCTTATTCAAAATACAAAACAAAAATTTCAGTATTTTCTAATCGTTTATCTTTGATTGCGAGTTTTTTTAAAAACTAATTCTATTTATTTTTCCAGGTGTAACCTTTTCTTCCAACGAAGGATGTGCCGTCATCAAGCTGAAATTTGGTTCACTGTCTGCTGAGTCTTGCTGTAATCGTCCTGCTGTGTCTTACTGCGTTAAGTGGTAACTGCGTTGAGCTCTAGGCCGTTTAGCTCAAATACGTTTAGCTCTAAGACAATTAGCTTTAAGAACGTTATCTCTAAGGCGTTTTTCTTTAAGTTTGTCTTTAAGGTATTTATTCTAGGCCTTTTAGCTCTAAGACCGTTATGTCTAATGCGTTTATCTCCAAGGCGTTTATCTTTATGGTGTCTGTCTCTATGCCGTTTAGCTCTAAGACAGTTACCTCTAGTGAGTTATTTTCTAAGGCATTTATTTTTAAGGCGCTTACTTTAGGCCGTTTAGTTTTAAGTCTGTTATCTCTAAGGCTTTTATTCTAGGCCATTTAGCTCTAAACCCGTTATTTCTAAGGCGTTTATCTGTAAGATGTTTATCTGTAAGGCGTTTATTCTAAGCCATTTAGCTCTAAGACTGTTAATCTCTAAGACTGTTAATCTCTAATGCGTTTACATATCTCCAAGGCATTTAGGCGTTTGTCTTTAGGTTGTTTAGCTCTAAAACCGTTATATTGAATGCGTTCATATCTAAGGCGTTTATCTGTAAGGCGTTTATCTCCAAGGCATTTATCTTTAAGGCGCTTGTCTCTAGGTTGTTTAGCTCTAAGACCGTTTTATTGAATGCATTCATGTCTAAGGCGTTTATCTGTAAGGCGTTTATCTGTAAGGCGTTTATCTTTAAGGCGTTTATCTTTAAGGCGTTTATCTTTAAGGCGTTTAGCTCTAAGACCGTATCTCTAAGGCGTTTAACTCTAAGACGTTTATCTCTAAGGCGTTTATCTCTAAGGCGTTTATCTCTAAGGCGTTTATCGTTGTTGTTATCTGTAAGGCGTTTATCTTTAAGGCGTTTATCTTTAAGGCGTTTAGCTCTAAGACCATTATCTCTAAGGCGTTTATCGTTGTTATTATTTATTACATGGACTTCATTTATTCTTAAATAATAAGTGTAAGTTTTCACCTGATTTTATACATTTTATGTGCTATGCTTTCAATTTATATATTTCTTGGGTTTTGCAAAGATTTCTGTTTCATGAGAATCAGGACACCAGCTGTCTTCTTACTCCAGAAAGTCAATGCGCTGTCAGCGGTCTGAGGAGTTGATTTTCTTCAGACTCGGGTGTGTCCAGTTGCCACCACTGAAGTTTCCAGGTTAGTTTATGTAATAATATACTGCTGTGTGGTTGTTTTAATTTAAAAAAATATATTTTTAGTCTGTTGGAGTATTATTTAGAATTAATATGTTCCGAATTTAAACACTGCAAATATTCTATGTAGAATAACTTGATGTAATTAATTACCACCGAGAGCCCGAGCCGGGCCCAGAGTTTATCATTGTTGAGTTTTAAATCAACTGAAAAAAGTTTGAAAAAAGAATCGTTTTTGAGATGGTGATGTTTCTTCAGACAAATTGCATAATTCCTGCTTCCATATTTTTAATATTTTGTCGGAAAAAGAATAGAAAAATTTGTCTTAATTCTTTTCCTTCGGACCCCTCGCCTCTCATTTTCATTTGTTTTAATAATGTCTTGCTTTTACATTATAATAATATCTCCTTTCGTGTATTTCAGGTTGAACCTCGCCTGCTCCAGCCTCCAGAACTTCGGGAGACGTGGTTGCTGGCACTCCGGGGGACCTAAAGGAATCACCAACGCTTCTGCGGACTTGGTATGTAATTGTTTTTTGATTTTTGCTTCCAGTAAATAGCTATAAGTTCGTTTCACATAGTGTATTACCAGAGAATACCGGAATTTAGTCCTTTTTAAATAAAATTCTAGACGTATTGACTCTTTTTTACAAAAAAACATAAATTAATTTTGAAAGATTGTTATTTTATCTGGTTTTTATATTTATTTAAGGACTTGCAAACTAAAATATTTCAGATTTTTTTATACACTTATTTTGTTTCAACATTATTATAAAATCATAAATACTAAGGATCAAAAAAATACTTACAATAAGTACATGATATTTAATAATTTATCATTGTGTGTTTTGAGCATTTTTATTGCTTACTTGAATGTAGGTATATATTAAAGCAAGTTTTGAATGAAATAAATCGATATTAAATTTTTAATTTTAAAAATTTGATATGGGGAATAATCTTTTTCATCGGAACCTCCCTGCACAGTTGCAAGCATTTTTTAACTTTTACTCTCAGCCGCTGGTCAATGACTCTTAAGGTGAATGTCAAAAGAATTCATATTCTACGCTTTCGTAGATGGTGCGCGTAGTATTTTTTACTTATAAACACTTTTTACAAGTTATGCTTTGAAACATTAGGAAAAAAAAAATCAAATCTTTCAAGAACGGCTAACAAACACAATATTTCATCAGTGATTCAATCCAATATTGCATTTGCTAGCCTTTCTTGAAAGATTTGAGTTTTTTAATTGACAAAACTATTTGTTAATAATATTCTTATTGCTTGTGTACTTCCACGAACAATAAAATTTTCTTAACATTTCAAAGCATAACTTGTAAAAAGCGTTTATATGTCAAAATACTATACGCGCGACATCTACGAAAGCGTAGAATATGAATTCTTTTGACATTCACCTTAAAAAGTGTAACATGAGATTTTGTATCGAAAGCTTTACAATAAGTATAGGTAGGTAGGTACATTGAAATTTGTTCTTGAAGTTTTTGGTGTCATTTATTGGTCATGAATTTATAAATAGCAATTACTAGTATTGTATTTAAACATCGTAAAAAGTACCTTATTTTAGGCTAAGTATGTATGTGGATTGGGGAGTTGGTTACTTGAGTTTTAATTGTCTTGGCGTCTATGATGTCAGCACCTGTAGATGAGTCATTAGCACCCCCCCACACAGACTCATGGGAGCGACCGTCCCAGCGCCATTCCAGGCCACCGTGCAGAAAAGTCTCACAGTGAACTGTGCTGTAAACTGTTGTATTACTTTCGGTCTTTACTTTTCTGCCCGGCGGCTAAGGCTGGAATCAGACGGTTCACTCGAGTGAAGGTTTACTCTATGGTTACTCGAGCGAATGTTCCCATCTTTGTTTCATTTCTTGTTCAGACGTATCATTCCAAGTGAAATAGGTGGAATGAAATACAGAAATGAACGATTAGTGAACCGTCTGATTCCAGCCTTAGAGCGGCGTGCGGTACGGTCTCTCCCAAGTGTCCGGGTGGGGGGTTCTATTCTTTAATGATTGTATTAATTTATTTATTTACGTATCATTCCGAGTGAAATAGGTGGCATGAAATACAGAAATGAACGATTAGTGAACCGTCTGATTCCAGCCTTAGAGCGGCGTGCGGTACGGTCGCTCCCAAGAGTCCGGGTGGGGGGTTCTATTCTTTAATGATTGTATTAATTTATTTATTTACGTATCATTCCGAGTGAAATAGGTGGAATGAAATACAGAAATGAACGATTAGTGAACCGTCTGATTCCAGCCTTAGAGCGGCGTGCGGTACGGTCGCTCCCAAGAGTCCGTGTGGGGGGTTCTATTCTTTAATGAGTGTATTAATTTATTTATCTTGCATTGTGGGCTTAACCGCTTGGGCACATAAGCTTGTTTTCACAACAATTTAACGTAGGTAGACATAGGAATGACGTATGCCCCGTACCTGAGTTATTAAGTTGTGATGTTTAAATTGTCTATCATTATTGGAGTTATTGTTGGGTAGATAGATGTTTGCTGCAACAGTACTTGTGATATTTTCTGCTAATATACTTCCAATATTTTGTAGTGTTTGTCAGCTACATTAGCACATTTCCTCAGGGCTTCTGTACAATTATTTTCAATATTTTTATTTAATCATGTATTTAACGCCCTTAGCCCTTAGGGCTGTTACAACAAACATATTACATGTTGAAATTTTAAACAATGCAGAACATAATATATATCATTACATAATATAAAATATATCGGTAAATACCATAGATACTTTTCATATTACTTTGTAGTGTGTGTAATTTTATTAATTTACCTTTTTACTGCCGTTAAATAGACTTTTAGAATCGTTCTGTACAATTTCGTTCATTTTTCATTTCAAGCTTAGTGATCAGTTTGTTTGGAGGTCAATAATTTGTTCCTGGAAGTTATTTCTATTAAAATTGAAGTTATTTCTCTCCTGTTTTCAATTTTCTTTTAATAGTTTCATTGTTAATTCCATGTTCTTTCACAGTTCATTTAATGAATGTTGATTATTTACAAATCTGGCTTGCCATTGAAGTAAAATCATGTATGGTTTCATAGTGCTTTCGCACAAACGAATTATTGATTTCCGTAAGTCTAAACTTAAACTTTAGGTTTCACAGTTAATACCCACGCTGCGCAAGCGGGTTCCCTACAGAGCGTCGGGAATCTGAATCTGACTCAAATTAAATACATTTTATTTTATCATTGAAGAAGATAACAATAATAATCTATTTTTTTTTTTAAATATGAAAATGAACAAGACACAGAAAAATAATAAAAGATAATGGTCGTAACTGGGACTCGAACACAGAACCTTACGTCTTACCGGGATATACACCTCTACCAATTGGGCTACTGCGATCTTATATGAGACTGTCGTAATTGTCAACTTCAAATTTCAAATTTCAGAATTAACAATATTATCAATTACAATTTTATGGGAATAACCTTCAAAAGTTAAAAAGAGAGTTTTTCTTATAAAAAAAAAGAATATTCATTTATACTTTTATAAAAAGTCAATAGGTGTTCCATAAAAATAAAATCGGATATATTTATCCGAGACACCATCTAGGTAACAAATACATTATTTGAATACTTGTTTCCAATAATAAAGGTAGCTGCCAATAATATGAAAAAAAAAGAAGAAAAAAAACATTAGTCGAAGATAATATTGTTAATTCTGAAAATTGAAATATGAAGTTGACAATTACGACAGTCTCATAATAGATTGCAGTGGCCCAATTGATAGAGTATGTCCCGGTAAGACGTAAGGTTCTGGGTTCGAGTCCCAGTTGCGACCATTATCTTTTATTATTTTTCTGTGTCTTGTTCATTTTCATATTTAAAAAAATTAGATTATTATTGTTATCTTCTTCTTCAATGATATTTTTGAAAAAAGTTTGAAAAAATAATCATTATTGAGACACGGTTACATTTCTTGGACATATTGTATAAATAGTGCATTAATGCGATATAAATAATTTATTTTTTTTAGCTATCTCATTCTTTTAATGTTATTTATCTTTTCAATTTTAAAATTGAATTACTTGGAGATTATATATAATTAAACTTAAAAAGTAATATAGCCTTTATAAAAAATTGGGAATTATAAAAAAATCGATATAATCTTTATTTTGGAGGAGAAGCAATAGAACATTTTGTCTATTCTGTTCCTTCGGTCCCCTTGTTCCCATTTTCATTGGTTTTAATAATATCTTGATTTTACATTATGACACGTATCTTTTGGTGTTTTCAGGTTGGTTTCTGGTGTCTCCAGTATTCCAGTACTCCCGGGGAACAGAACAGGAACCAACACTTCCGAGGAATTAGTAAGTTATTTCATTGTTTTTTATAACAGTTTTTTAAATGCAGTGATACCTAGTGGAGTGTACACAAAACATTGTCAGTCATTTTATACCAAAACAGCGTTAACAAAATTGCAATACCATGTAAGTACTTAACCACTGGAGCAACAGAGTAATTAAAATATATTTTCTCGGATTGCTAAAGGAAATTTTTCAGCCCGCATTAAAAAAAATCATGCCTCCGAATTTGAATATGGAGACATACAAACTGATTATAGTTCTATGTAGCCAATGAATTCTCCTATCTCTTGTCTATTATCACATATTTGTAGGATTTATAAAAAATATATAATTAAATCTTTAACCTTAAAACATTTTAAAGAATCTAGAGAATATTTATTTTGTTATATTTTGAATGTACAATATATTACATAGTCGTTTTAATAATAATAAAAAATAAGAAAATTGCCACATTTGGACAACAAACCAATTGGAGGTTTTGGAAATAGTGCCATAATGTGTCAAAAATCGCTCAAGTGGTTAAGTAAAAGTTTTAGAGGCACAAAACACTTTTTTTTTTTCTAAAATGCTTAAGATTTTGGCTCTTCAACTCTATGTGTTACTCACTTCGGTTCGGCATATCACTCTATTTAGTTATTTAAATTCTAGCTACACAATTATGCAAGATATTAATTACACTTTACAGGGCCCTTGAGGTGATTTTTCACAAAATGGGCGCTATACAAGTCATCCAATTATTATTATTACACTTATGGTATTGAACTAATTCAATGTTTTTAGAATAACGCAAGATTTGCAACTCACGTATAAATGAAATAATTTAATTGTTTTTTTCACCCAGGCGTTTAATTTTTATTTACCTGTCAAATAAAGAAAAAATGCATACATTGGTTATCTTACTAATTTATGCACATTTTATGCTTGACTTATAACACTAATTTATGCTCAATTTTCTTATCAATTTTTAACAATAATAAATGTCTACTCTACTCCTCATGAGGTAAGCCATAAATAAACCAATAACAAGTAAACTATATAGATATGTCACCATAAAAATGGTGACAGTTAACTCTTTAAATTTTTCCTTTCTAGCTGAATCTTTGAGCTTTCTAAGGTTGTTGTAATGAGCTTCAGATATATTTCCAACTTAAGCACAGGACACTCAATCAAATTTATAATTAATTAAATTAATAATTAATTATAGTTAATTCATTATTTATTCAATCTTCAGTTTGAATAAATAATGAATTAACCACTGGAGCGACAGAGCAATTAAAATAGTTTTTCTCGGATTGCTAAAGGAAATTTTTCCGCCCACATAAAAAAAAATCATACCTCCGAATTTGAATATGGAGACATACAAACTAATTATAGTTCTATATAGGCAATAAATTCCATCTATCTTCAGTTTGAATAAATAATGAATCAACCACTGGAGCGACAGAGCAATTAAAATATTTTTTCTCGGATTGCTAAAGGAAATTTTTCCGCCCACATTAAAAAAAAATCATACCTCCGAATTTGAATATGGAGACATACAAACTGATTATAGTTCTATGTAGCCAATGAATTCTCCTATCTTTTGTCTATTATCACATATTTGTAGGATTTATAAAAATAATATAATTAAAACAACCTTAAAACATTTTAATGAATCTAGATAATATTTATTTTGTTATATTTTGAATGTACAATATAATATTCAGTCGTTTTAATAAAAAAAAATCTTTGGAAATTTGCCACATTTTGACAACAAAGCAATCCAGAGTTTTGAAAATAGTTCCATAATGTGGCAAAAAGCGCTCGAGTAGTTAAACAGCTTCCTGTAAGACACTGGCAGCACTCTTTCTTCAGCATCCTACTCCTAAATACGATACAATTTTAGTTGGCTTTGTGTTATTGGTTCAAAAGATATAGATTTGTAGATGTTTGTCGGCAATAGTGAGATGGTTATTTTGGAAGGTACTAATTATTTTTACTGTGTCTGTTTTTTTATTTCTCCTTTTAAGGCTGGTATTGGGAACATTCTCTTATTATCCTTAGACCCTTTAGAACGATTAACCGCAATAGTGTTATTAGAATCCCGCATAATCCCAATAGCGCACGGTCCATTATTTTATTTTTCTCAGACCCTTCAGAATGATTCTGTATACCCATGCCGGATATCATGCCGGGTTGATTATACTCTTATGTACAATATTCTGCACAATACTTATTTATATGTAGATGTCAAGGATTTAAAAATCGTACCAGTCTAGCAGTAATAGGCTGAAACCAGTAACACATTGTTTCAATACATCGGTAGTGACATGTGGCAAAGGTACCTATCTAGAATGTGCAATATATCGGTAGTGATATGCGGCAAAGGGTACCTGACTAGAACGTGTAATATATCGGTAGTGATATGTGGCAAAGGGTACCTGACTAGAATGTGCAATATATCGGTAGTGATATGCGGCAAAGGGTACCTGACTAGAATGTGCAATATATCGGTTGTGATTCAGTTACTAGTATTGAGGGCCATTAATGATTTTTTTTGTCTTTAAGATTTATTTTAACGTTGTATTTTGCTTTTCACAGGATACGTCGTGGAGCGACGCTGTCGGCCTGAAGAACCAGTTTATTTTTAAGATAGTTTTAAGTTAATTTAAAGTTAGTTTTAAGTTATAATTAAGGTCAGCGACATTGTGTTTACAGGTATATTTTTAAGTTAGTTTTATGTTTCCGGCAGGCAACCACCCGTGGTTCGGTTTAATTTTAAGATGAGTTCTTAGATCTACAATACTGTTTTAAACCATCTTGCATGGTGGGGACTAACAACTAACAAACTTAAAACATTATTGTACATCTTTATGAAATTATCTTTGAACTTTTTTCCGATATTTTTTAATCGCTAGTTGTCCGGATTAGTTTTAGTTCAGATAAGCTCATAGTTAGATCTGCAATACTGTTTTAAACTATCTTGCATGGTGGGGACTAACAACTAACAAACTAAAAACATTATTGTACATCGTTCTGAAATTATCTTTGAACTTTTTTCTGATATTTTTTAATCGCTAGTTGTCCGGATTAGTTTTAGTTCAGATAAGCTCATAGTTAGATCTGCAATACTGTTTTAAACCATCTTGCATGGTGGGGACTAACAACTAACAAACTTAAAACATTATTGTACATCTTTCTGAAATTATCTTTGAACTTTTTTCAGATATATTTTAATCGCTAGTCGTCCGGATTAGTTTTAGTTCAGATAAGCTCATAGTTAGATCTGCAATACTGTTTTAAACTATCTCGCATGGTGGGTACTAACAACTAACAAACTAAAAACATTATTGTACATCTTTCTGAAATTATCTTTGAACTTTTTTCTGATATTTTTTAATCGCTAGTTGTCCGGATTAGTTTTAGTTCAGATAAGCTCATAGTTAGATCTGCAATACTGTTTTAAACCATCTTGCATGGTGGGAACTAACAACTAACACACTTAAAACATTATTGTACATCTTTCTGAAATTATCTTTGAACTTTTTTCCAATATTTTTTAATCGCTAGTTGTCCGGATTAGTTTTAGTTCAGATAAACTCGTAGTTAGATCTGCAATACTGTTATACACATCTTTCATGGTGGGGACTAACAACTAACAAACTTAAAACATTATTGTACATCTTTCTGAAATTATCTTTGAACTTTTTTCCGATATTTTTTAATTGCTAGTTGTCCGGATTAGTTTTAGTTCAGATAAGCTCATATTTAGATCTGCAATACTGTTTTAAACCATCGTGCATGGTGGGAACTAACAACTAACAAACTTAAAACATTATTGTACATCTTTCTGAAATTATCTTTGAACTTTTTTCAGATATTTTTTAATCGCTAGTTGTCCGGATTAGTTTTAGTTCAGATAAGCTTATAGTTAGATCTGCTATACTGTTTTAAACCATCTTGCATGGTGGGGACTAACAACTAACAAACTTAAAACATTATTGTACATCTTTCTGAAATTATCTTTGAACTTTTTTCAGATATTTTTTAATCGCTAGTTGTCCGGATTAGTTTTAGTTCAGATAAGCTCATAGTTAGATCTGCAATACTGTTTTAAACTAGCTTGCATGATGGGAACTAACAACTAACACACTTAAAACACTATTGTACATCTTTATGAAATTATCTTTGAACTTTTTTCCAATATTTTTTAATCGCTAGTTGTCCGGATTAGTTTTAGTTCAGATAAGCTCATAGTTAGATCTGCAATACTGTTTTAAACTATCTTGCATGGTGGTGACTAACAACTAACAAACTAAAAACATTATTGTACATCTTTCTGAAATTATCTTTGAACTTTTTTATCTGATATTTTTTAATCGCTTGTTGTCCGGATTAGTTTTAGTTCAGATAAGCTCATAGTTAGATCTGCAATACTGTTTTAAACTATCTTGCATGGTGGGGACTAACAACTAACAAACTTAAAACATTATTGTACATCTTTCTGAAATTATCTTTGAACTTTTTTCAGATATTTTTTAATCGCTAGTTGTCCGGATTAGTTTTAGTTCAGATAAGCTCATAGTTAGATCTGCAATACTGTTTTAAATCATCTTGCATGGTGGGGACTAACAACTAACAAACTTAAAACATTATTGTACATCTTTCTGAAATTATCTTTGAACTTTTTTCTGATATTTTTTAATCGCTAGTTGTCCGGATTAGTTTTAGTTCAGATAAGCTCATAGTTAGATCTGCAATACTGTTTTAAACTATCTTGCATGGTGGGGACTAACAACTAACAAACTTAAAACATTATTGTACATCTTTCTGAAATTATCTTTGAACTTTTTTCCGATATTTTTTAATCGCTAGTTGCCCGGATTAGTTTTAGTTCAGATAAGCCTTTAGTTAGATCTGCAATACTGTTTTAAACCATCTTGCATGGTGGGGACTAACAACTAACAAACTTAAAACATTATTGTACATCTTTCTGAAATTATCTTTGAACTTTTTTCCGATATTTTTTAATTGCTAGTTGTCCGGATTAGTTTTAGTTAGATAAGCCTTTAGTTAGATCTGCAAAACTGTTTTAAACCATCTTGCATGGTGGGGACTAACAACTAACAAACTTAAAACATTATTGTACATCTTTCTGAAATTATCTTTGAACTTTTTTCAGATATTTTTTAATCGCTAGTTGTACGGATTAATTTTAGTTCAGATAAGCTCATAGTTGGATCTGCAATACTGTTTTAAACTATCTTGCATGGTGGGGACTAACAACTAACAAACTTAAAACATTATTGTACATCTTTATGAAATTATCTTTGAACTTTTTTCCGATATTTTTTAATCGCTAGTTGTCCGGATTAGTTTTAGTTCAGATAAGCTCATAGTTAGATCTGCAATACTGTTTTAAATCATCTTGCATGGTGGGGACTAACAACTAACAAACTTAAAACATTATTGTACATCTTTCTGAAATTATCTTTGAACTTTTTTCCGATATTTTTTTAATCGCTAGTTGCCCGGATTAGTTTTAGTTCAGATAAGCCTTTAGTTAGATCTGCAATACTGTTTTAAACCATCTTGCATGGTGGGGACTAACAACTAACAAACTTAAAACATTATTGTACATCTTTCTGAAATTATCTTTGAACTTTTTTTTTTAATTTTTTTAATCATTAGTGTTTGGTTTTAGTTTCAGTTCAGAGATAAGCTTTTAGTTAGATCTAGAATACTGTGTTAAACTAACTTGCATGGTGGGGACTGACTAACTAAGAACTAACCTACTTAAAAACATTATTTTACATCTTACTGAACTTATCTTTGTACTTTTTTATCGATTTTCTATCACTAGCTCAGAGAGTATATGGCTACTGGCGATTCTCTCTTTAAAAAAAAAACGAGTGTCCTAGCTACCACAGTAGTCACTGGTCACTTGGAAAAGCTAGGGCACTTTTCAATGAAAATAAAGAACATAACCCAATTTATTTATTTATTTATTGATACAATATTTTTACATTTTATAATAAAATTCAATAATGTTGGCCTCACTAGGTGGTTTACCCGTGCTGAGGCCTCCATTTTATCTACAAATACATTTTTACACAGTACATTTAAAAATATATGAAAAATATAAGATTGAGATAAATAAAATTTAAAAACAGAGATTTGAAATTAAAGTAAAATTAAAAATAAATAATAGATATTATATAAGGTTTAAATAGGTATATACCTACCAGGGGCATAGCTACCGCCGTATCAGCCGTATCAATGATATGGGGCCTGGGGGCTAAAGAGGCCCCTAACGTGAGTAAGCAAAAATTAGTAAAATGTTATCCACAATGTCACATTTAAAAAAACTGTCATACGTGCCTGTCGAGTTTTCACTTCAGAAATGACAAAGGTCCAAAAAAGCAATCTCTTTTTTTCCCGGTTTAAGCGAGCGCCTATAAGTTGGCAACATCCTACATCGGTTATTGCGGGATTCCCCCTTTTAAGTCTTTCCTTTAAATGGGAGAATCCCGCAATAACTGATGTACAATGACAAACCATGGAGAGCAATATTTACGCGTTTTATTTCATTCCAGTTCAAACGTTTGTTATGTTTATATTACAGAAACAAACGGTACATTGGTTACAGTGATGAGACAGTTTACAGATATCAAATGATATTTCATGATGGGTACCTATGGTGTGTTTCTTTAAATGTCTTATTTGTAATTACCGGGTGATGTGCGTAGTGTAGATGTGCTTGAGTGTATGTGTGAGTATGTTGGTAGGTGTGAAAAGTGTATGCGCATTGAATCATTGAATTGTTTATATCATTGAAATGATGCTCTTTTTAAATTTGGGCAGTGAATCGGAGAAAATGTCAATGTTAGAATTTAGGCAAATATTATTGAATGTATGAAGAGCACTAGAGCCTAGGCCCCAGGCCATGTAGGCACCAGCCGCCCCTTTCTTGGTACCCATCATGAAAACTACATAATGAATTTACTGTATTGCCAACTCTTTATCGAAATCTATTCAGATACATATTTAGTTAACTATAATAGTTGCTAGTTTGTAATACTTTCTAAGGTTTCAAGGATTTTTTACATGACAATGCACATTTAAAAAAAACATTTAAATCGGTTTTAGGTTTTATTGATTTAACCAGTTTGACCAAAGGTTTATTCTCACACAATATATATTAAGTGTTTTACAATGTCTTACAAAACTCATATGCACTTTAGCGCAGCAAAATCAATATCTAGGCCCGGGCCTATGTGGCCTTAGGGCAAATCCGCCATTGCTGATCACATATTGTACTGAGCAATAATAAGAATTTTGTTTTGATATTCTTCATTAGTAGTTGATTATTACTATCAAAGTCATTATTAGTTCTTTTAAAACAAAAAGGAGAATTAAATTATTTAAGCCCTATGTATCAAAATGAAATTATTAATTTGCTTGGTACCGCAGTTAGGAATTTATTTATTGTTTGAAACATTTACAGAGTGTTAACAAGTACAGTGGTGCCTCACACAACGAACTTAATTCGTTCCAGGAGCAAGTTCGTTATGCGAAAAGTTCGTTATGTGAAACGCGTTTTCCCATAACAATACATGTTAAAAAAAATAATTCGTTCTGTAGCATAAAATTAGCTGATTTTATTGCATCCTTGTTTGTCAAAATGGTGAAAATGGTGGTCTTGTTGAGGCCAAACTCTTTGACGAGGTCACACTGTTTTACCCCACATTCACTCCTTCTAATTATTTCCTGTTTCATTTCAAGAGAAATCACCTTCCTGCTTTTTTTAGAACCCATCATATAAAAAAAATGTTGAGTTTATCTTAAAAGGACGACTGCCGTGATACAAATGCGATTTAATTCGTAATGAAGAACGATTGCTGCGATACGTGCGTAAGTTAAGCGTACTACGCAGTGACTAACGAGTCTAACGACTGCCTGCGCGGGAGGATGCAATTAATCGGCAGTGATCGTAGAAGATCGGGCGACTTCGTTGTAATGACGAACGATTGCTGCGACACGTGCGTAAGTTAAGCGTACTGCTCAGTGACTAACGACTGCCTGCGCGGAAGGATGCAATAAATCGGCAGTGATCGTGTGAAGTGGGCGACTTCGTTGTGTGAAGCGAAGTTCGTTGTGTGAAGCGAAGTTCGTTGTATGAATCGTGAAATGAACGAAAAGGAAGTTCGTTGTGTGCAGCGTTCGCTGTGCGAGGCGTTCGTTATGCGAGGCACCACTGTATTACATTAATATTATTGCGTTGGAATGTGCACAGATATTAAACACTCCAATTAAAAATGTTCACTAGGCGGTGATGCTAGTAGTGAAAATGACAGATAATAATAATAATAATAAATATATATATAAAACATGAGATACAAAATATAGAAAGTGTACAGAGAAAGAGAAGATATAAAAAGATAAAAAAAAGATATTATGATAAAACAATTATATGTCTGTTCTCCATGACGTATCATGGTAGAAGATTGTTAATTTGTTTTTTAAAATATGCGAGACTGTTTGCAAAGATAAGGTCACATTCAATTGTTTTGTATAGACGACACATTCGAGTCAGAGGATTGAAGTATGCGATATTGTTATTAAATATTTCAATATGGAATATATTTTGACTCCTTAAATTACGTCTATTAGGGACTTTAATATGAATATTGCTCAGACAATGAGTGGTAAGAAGTTTATCATGAATAATTTTATATAAACATATCAAGTCAGCAAATTTCCTTCTTTTTTCCAATGTTGTAAAATTAAAGTGATGTAGTCGTTCCTCATAAGATTGGAGTAAGCGCCTCAGCCCACTCAGGCAACTGAAAACTCTCAACTGCCAACTGTCTTTGTATGACAATGTGATGGCCCGCACATACACAATCACACAAAACCCCGTTGTCAATGGTAACGCAAGCGGTGACTTGCGACTTGCGACTTGCTCTACTGGTTGCCCTGGGCGGCCATTGATAGTTGCTAACTGTCAGCTGATTGTTCTTCTTCTATGGTTAACCAAGCTTTTTGACCAATCAAAACGGAGAAACAGCCGGTTTTAGTTGGTTTTCAGTTGCCTCAGTGGGCGGAGCGCCTAAGGCATTAAATCCAAGTTTAAATGATAACAGTCTTAGGAATTTCTTTTGCACAGATTCAATACTTTTAGAATATTTCAAATAATGTGGGTTCCAGATAACACTTGTAGCGGTTCGACTCAACCAGCCCCTATTTCAACCAATTCTTCAGTACTTACTTGCCGGAAAATACGTCACATCTTGAGATTGGCTCCACTGGGATTTGGTTCGGCTCGCCAAGTTTCGTAGATTGCGGTCAGTTGGAAAATTATATTGGTGAGAGGAGCTGCTTTCGACGGGAGCCTGGATCAAGTTTGTCGGACATCGTTGCAATTCATACGTAACATAATTTCAATACTTAGTTTATTCTTTGGTTACCATTCTAGTTTTCATAATAATTCGCCGTCATGTTCAAACGGCGTGGCGCTCTTTCTTTATCGGTCACTTTACCTAAAATTAGCTGTAAATGCATTTAAATGATAATTAATACTCGTGTCTTCATTTCGATGAGCACGCGCACGACCTGAGATTTAATTTAATTTTCAAAGTCATTGATAATTTCATGAATGTACATAACATTCATTGGAACAAATGTGTCGATGTATGTAGCGATGGAGCTGCCGCTTTGACTGGCAAAATAAAAGGTACTGTAACAAGAATTAAGAATGTTGCACCTAAATGCAGCAGCAGTCACTGCATTTTACATCGACATGCCCTTGTCGTAAAAAAAGTCCCACATGAGGTAAAGAAAGTTCTCGATCAAGCCGTACAAATTGTGAATTACGTTAAATCACGTCCGCTCCAATTGAGACTTTTTAAAAAAATGTGTGTGAAGATATAGGAAGTCAGCATCAATCACTTCTTCTTCACACGGAAGTAAGATGGCTTTCCAAAGGAAAAGTATTATCAAGATTGTTGAATTGCGCAATGAACTAGTGGTATTTTTTTCCAAAGAATCGCTTTCTTCATCTTTGAGTGGTCTTGTTCAACTATTGCACGACGAGCAATGGCTAATGAAACTGGCGTATTTGGCAGACATATTTGATAAACTGAATGTAATTTGCAAGTCATTGCAAGGAAGAAATACAAATACTTTTACAGTAAACGACAAAATCTCTTC
This sequence comes from Limnephilus auricula, assembly GCA_951813805.1. NCBI lineage: Eukaryota > Metazoa > Arthropoda > Insecta > Trichoptera > Limnephilidae > Limnephilus > Limnephilus auricula. The sequence continues at coordinate 29,184,516 of OX638390.1, read as the reverse complement.
TCTTAGAAAGAAACTTGTCTTCTGGATAGAATTTGTTGAACAGAAACAGTACCAATGTTTTTTCTTTTAAACGAGTTTCTGGAAAAAAATGAGTTGCAAGTAACCTCAGATACTGAAAATGCATTTACAAACATTTGATGGCCCTCAACAAATCTCTGGAAGAGTATTTTCCTAAAAAAAACCTGCAGGACATTGACTGGGTACAGAATCCATTCCTAGTTCACAAGAAACCGTCAACTCTTACAGCAACAGTGTATGAGAATTTGATAGATATCAAATGTTCTTCTTCCTTACAAAAGTTTAATTCAGAAAAAAACTAATCTGGATGAGTTTTGGATTGGGCTTAAAAACGAATATCCAGAAGTCGTCGAGAAGGATATCACAGTTTTGTTACCGTTTGTGACCACTTACCGGTGTGAAACTGGTTTTTCGGCTTACGCTTACACAAAAAACCAATACAGAAACAGACTGGATGCAGCTCCAGATCTTCGTATTCATGTTTGACATAAAGCCTGATTTCAATGCTATTTTAACAAAAAATGTAAAAAAATATCACTCTTCACATTAAAGTAAGTTTTACACAAAACTTTTGATCTTTCTTTTCAAGGTAAACATGAAAGTATTATAACTACATCTTTTTCTTATAAAAATAGGGTTCCGCCTAGAAAAGTATGATCGATAAGGGTTCCGGGGTGAAAAAAAAATGGGAAACGCCGCTCTATAGTTACTCGAGCGAATGTTCCCATCTTCGTTTCACTTTTGTTTCATTTCATGTTCAGACGTGTCATTCCGAGTAAAATAGTCGGATTCCGCCTTAAGTTAAATTTATTGTTCGTGGAAGTACACAAGCATTATGAATATTAACAAATTATTTTGTCAACTATGACAAAACTATTTGTTAATGTTCATATTGCCTGTATACTTCCGCGAACAATATTTTTTTAAATATTTCAAAGCATAACTTTTAAAAGGCGGCCAGATACGTGGCGAGCCACGGCAAGCCTTCACAAGTCCCAAGTGTCTGGTCAGTGCGTTTGGCTTGTCGTGCGTACCCGTGGACCCGGGACGGGGTGGATATTTCGACCACCAGGCGGCAAGCTCGGAAAGCTTTTACGGCGCTTCAGTCATAAATAAACCAATCGAGCTTCAGTATAACGTGATTGGTTTATTTATGAGATAAGTGGTTTATTTATGTTTATCAGTATAACTTATGAACTGGCCCGGTACGGTCGCCGTTTTTGCTCCGTGCGGTTTATCGTAAATTGCGATAAAATGTAAAATATATTATTTTTATGATACAGATTTTTAATGCACTAGTAAAATTTATTACGACTGGATTTACACAATAGCCCTAAATAATTTATTTTTTTAAAGATTTATTATTTATTACAAGAATTTTTTTTAAATTATTGAATATCTCTTATTTAAAATAAATAATAACTTTTTTAAGGTTATTCCCCATTAATGTAAGTTTAAAGTAATTAATAAGATGAGTGCTCCTGGGTTCGAGTCCCAGTCTTAATTTGTAAGGCGGGAATGGGTACCGCAGCCCCGGGAACCATTTATTGGATAACAAACACCTCTGCCATGGGTCACCCCAAGTAGTTTACTACGTTTGGTGACTTAGCAGGGGTGTCCGGGTTCATGGGGTAAGGTTTGTCTAGGTCTTGGCGGTGGATGATATAGACACACTGAACCCCAGATTCGTACCCAACCGTCATACCTTATTCCTTCCCAGAACTTATTTTCCTTAAAAATACCCTCCACATAGCATCCCCAAAGATGACATAGGGAAATTATTTTCCTCAGGGCCTCCTGTGTGGACATAATGTAAAAAAAGGATGCGCCGTTACCTTTTCATTTTTTTGTGTGTTGTTCTTTTTCATATTTTTGTTTAGATTTATGATAAAATAAAATAAAATTCTAAGATGAGATAACACACGAATGAACAAAATACTAGAATTTAAAATAAATTATCTGGTACAGTTTCTGTAAATTTGAAGCATACACCATCTCTTTCGGCGAACTCTTCGTTTTCTTTTGATTAAAATTGATTTATAGTATAAATAAGTTAGGGCAAATGTGACAGCCGCTGTAGTTGCCTCGATGTCCGCCATGCTTGGGCGCATAAATAAACCACTTGGGCGCTCCGAACACAATGTCGAACTCGCAAGCTTGTGCACGTGTGTGGTGACGGTGGTGACCAACATTTGCGTGCGATAGCTTGCCGAGTCGTGCGACAAGGCCGACAAGCAGCTTGTGGCACGTATGAGGACACAGCATTAAAAATCGTTTGTAAAGGTGGAATTAGACAGTTCAGTCGAGTGAAGGTTTACGTCATGTTTTTTCGGCCTAATGTTCCATCTTCGTTTCATTCCATGTTCAGTTGGCGCTATAGAAATAAGCGTTCACTCGTCCATTCCCACTACAGCGTCGCCGAACGAGGTCAGGCGCGCTGGAATTCGTTTTATTTCCAGCGGGGTCCGGCCTCGAATTTTAAGGAAAAACATGTCAGATGCAACGATTTTTACGCAATTTTGTTGACACAATTAAATAAAAAAAAATTAAAAAAACAATATAGTTTCGTCTTATAAACTTTTTTATTTTTTATGACAACAACACAATTTGATTTTACTTTTTTTATTACGAACATTTACCGACAAATTAATATTCTTACATACACTCAAAAAAATATATAACATATGGATAATAAGGGAGACCCAACAATTTCTATGAGACGTGTTCCCAAAAGCACACAAATTAGCCAAACGAATACCATTTTGACGTTTTGCGTGCGACGTGATAGCTTAAGCGGGAATTAGACAGTTCACTCGAGTGAAGGTTTACGCCATATTTTTTCGGCCTAATCTTCCATCTTCGTTTCATTCCATGTTCAGACGGCGCTATAGAAATAAGCGTTCACTCGTCCATTCCCACCACAGCGTCGCCGAGCGAGGTCAACCGCACTGGAATTCGTTTGATTTCCACCGCGGTCCGGCCCCGAATTTTAAGGAAAAACATGTCAGATGCATCGATTTTTACGCAATTTTGTTGACACATTTAAATAGAAATAAAAAAATAAAACAGTATTATAAACACAGTTCGTCTTATAAACCTTTTTATTTTTTATGACATAATAACACAATTTGATTTTAATTTTTTTATTACGAACATTTTCCTACAAATTAATAATCTTACATATATTAAAAAACATATAAAATACATGGATAATAAGGGAGACCAAAAAAATTATATGAGAGGTGTTCCCAAAAGCAAAAAAATTAGCCGAACGAATACCATTTTGACGTTTTGCGTGCGACGTGATAGCGTCCTTCCATGGTCCTTCCCGTACAGGACGCGAGACAATCTGATTGAGATTTCACTCGGTGTTCAGACGTTTCACTTTGCTCTCTTCCGCGCGCATGCGCGCGCAAGTGAAGGATGCCGAATGAAAATATTCAACATTGTTGGATCGGTTCACTTGAAGATTTCATTCGGCAGTATTCGGCACTTTCATTTCATTTCATGTTCAGACGTGTCATTCCGAGTAAACTAGGCCGAATGAAATGCGGAAATGAGCGATTAGTGAACCGTCTGAATGGTGCTTTACTTCCAGTCAGGACGCGAGACAAACTGATTGAGATTTCACTCGGTGTTCAGACGATTCACTTTGCTCTCTTCCGCGCGCATGCGCGCGCAAGTGAAGGATGCCGAATGAAAATATCCAACATTGTTGGATCGGTTCACTTGAAGATTTCATTTGGCAGTATTCGGCACTATCGTTTCATTTCATGTTCAGACGTGTCATTTTGAGTAAAATAGGCCGAATGAAATGCGGAAATGAACGATTAGTGAACCGTCTGATTCGTGCTTAATTGTTAAGAGCGTGGTAGTGGTATAGTTGCATCGGTTCCATGTCTAATCGGACTATGAGATCTCAGCGTCTGAATTCCCATAGTAAATTTATTCAGAAACGATACCTTCTCATATGATAATACCCTTCTATTTCCCCGCCTCCCCCCTCACCTAACCTAACCTAAGGTTAAATACCCCAATTATCAGTTTTCCACGCTTCGAGGCATGATGAATTATCATGAGAGGAATTAACAACCCATGAAAAGTTTGTACTCAATATTCATACACTTAAAAAGTTTCCACTGAACATCGTGGATACGGCGGCAGTAGGTAGGACCAGAAAATATACTGGCAGCACTGATTTTCAACACCAACGCAACAATATTATGGCAACTACTATTCTACTATACAAACAAATGGTTCATTTATGTATGATTTATGTATACAAAACTTTATTTTGACAGCCGCTGGAATAGATTGGTTCATTTATGCGCTGGAAGCTTTCATAATAATTGGTTTATTTATGCTTATGCTTTCATCTACTTTCATCCTTCATCCCGTTCATTCACTTTCATCAAAGTAAAGCAAAAATGAGTACATATTACTTATTGATATGTTTTGTATTTAATGTACATAACGTTATGTCAAAGTGATTAATTTAAATTTAATGTCAAACATGTTTTTGTTATAATATCAACACAAAAATACACTATGGACTATTGTCGGCTGTGTTTGGTTAAAGATTCGGACAAAATAGAAATTCTTAATCACAATGATGGAGAGGGTCATGTTCAACGTATGATTAAAGTATTATTTTCTTTAGAGGTATGTACTAGTAAATGGATAAAGCTTAAAATTTATAAACCCTTGATATGTTATACAAACTATCATCAAGAAATAAACTAGTAGTTCTGTGGCGTCCAAAAAACTTGTTTTTTCCTTCTTTTATAACAAAAACAAAACCAATATTTCCTCTGACATAATAAGTTTGTATGGATTTGATATTTGCGAAATTTTGTTTCAATCTGAATATGCATGAATTAAGTACTTAGTTTACCCAAACTAAGAACCTAATAACCTATTTTTGTTCACATTTCTTGTAGTAATTGTTGAAATGAAGTGAAAAAGGTCTCTTCACTTGGCCAAAATAATCTTACACAAAATGCATATTTTTTTTGTCTCCCCTGACATAAATACTCACTTTTTGTAATAATGAAGCTTAATCTAACTATTTAAATAAGAAATATTCCGTATTAACCGGTAAGCGGAGTAAGACATATTGAATAAGATTTGTAAATAGAAGTAATATTAATAGTTTCGTACTCCGCCTACTGGTTAATACGGAATATTTTTTATTCAAACAGTTAGATATTGCTTTATTATTACGAAAATTGAGTATTTATGTCGGGGGAGACGAAAAAACATGCATTATATATTTCAATTTTATAAGATTATTTCACTTACGCAAAGTATTTGACAGCCACGTTTGGCCAAGTGAAACGGGACTTATACAACTTCAATTATTACAATATACAACTATTTACGTGCACAAAATAGGTTATTAGGTTCTTAGGCTGGGTAAACTAAGTAATTCATGCGTATTTAGATTGAAAAAAAAATCGCAAATATCAAATCCAAAGAAATGGCGGCAAAGGAAATGTTCCGCTCCGTATTATCCGTGCATATTTGTGTATCGAATTCCGTATTATCCGGTAAGCGGAGTAGTAAACATTTACCGAAGTAATATTTACTAACCGCTGCACTTTTAATAAGCACAGATTATGGAAATTACACTTTGTTTCAAATAATTACTACAGGAAACAACTACAGTAGAATCCGGATATAACGACCCTCAAGGGGCCGGCGATACTTTGTCGTACTAACTGGACGACGCACAAAACGGCCAGATAATTTAAGCTTGTTTTTATTAATGTTATTGTAATTATTGTTATAAAATATGTAATAGTATAGATAGATAAATTTATTTTTAGGTAAATAAAACATCTAATACAAATGACGTCGAACCCCTTCGCAAAGGTTAATTCGATTTACCGGCTTCTAAACGGTGTATTATCCACTGGAGCGACAGAGCATATAAAATATTTTTTCTCGGATTGCTAAAGAAAATTTTTCCCCCCACATTAAAAATAAAATCATACCTCCGAATTTGAATATGGAGACATACAAACTGATTATAGTTCTATATAGCCAATGAATTCCCCTATCTTTTGTCTATTATCACATATTTGTAGGATTTATAAAAAATATATAATTAAATCTTTAACCTTAAAACATTTTAAAGAATCTAGAGAATATTTATTTTGTTATATTTTGAATGTACAATATATTATATAATCGTTTTAATAAAAATTATTTTTTTTGAAATTTGCCACATTTTGGCAACAAAGCAATCCGAGGTTTTGGAAATAGTGCCATAATGTAGCAAAAAGCGCTCGAGTGGATATAGCTCTTTTTTCTTCAATTAAAAAAGATATTCGCTTCACGGAACTCATTGTGTCAAGAGGTTGTCACAATAGATGATAAACACTGACTGTGATTTATGCATGCTAATAAGGATAGGTGCTAGGCTGCCTTAGTTTTTTCCCATAAGTCGCTCACTAGCAATGTGCCCAGAAGTAGCTTACATAAGCGCCTACGGGAAAAAACTTACATTTGTAAAGGCAGCCTTAGCGCATGGGGAGTAGGCGCAGCGCGGTGCGGCGAGGTATTGGTGCGTAGGTTTTGTAAACAAAACACTGCGCGACGTTCTAACCGGACGAACTATCATTAAAATGGGTTGCTTTAAACAGTTGGTCGTTTTAAACGGAGTCATACTAAACGGATTTGTTTTCCTAGTACCTAACTTGAGTTTACATTGTCGTCACTAAAAACGGTAAGCCGTTATAAGCGAAGTCGTTATATCCGAATTCTACTGTATTTACATCAGGTGCAATGGTAAAAGGTTCATAATTCCATTTTTATTCAAAGATCATAATTTCCCTTATTACGATCCCTTTGCTGCCATTTTGGATGTTTTTAGTATTAGACATTTGTGAAAGTTTAGTTTCAATCTAAAAATGCATAAATTACTTAATTAACCCAAACTAAGTACCTAATAACCTATTTTGTGCATGTAAATAGTTGTTTCTTGTAGTAATTGTTGAAAGGAAATGTAATTTTCATAATTTGTGCCTAGAAGTGCAGCGGATAGATAAGAAATTACCCAACCCTGTTTTTTTCTGTAAGATGATGCTTTTGTAAATTGTTACTTCTTTCCAGACACTATTATAATAATACTTTCCCCAGAATAACTACTTATATTCAAATAATGATTTTTTAATCGTGCCTAAAGGCTACTGCAGCGCACAATTGGTTAAAATAGTCACCATCTTAAACCGGAGCCGGAACATAATATAAAAATTTACAGACAGAAATGCCAAATGGTCAAGTAAACACAGGACCTCGCAACAATATCAACGAATACAATATCTTTTAACCACTTGAACCATTGCAAAAAATTACTAATGTAAATTGATATCAATATTTTATTTTATTTGTAGATCGAACACACAAATGGTTTTTCTACAAAAATTTGTCTAAAATGTCTAGAAAATGTTCAAAACTTCTACAAATTCCATCTTCAAGTTATGAAAACTCAAAAGCATCTGAAACGCAATATTTGCTTAAATGGAGAAAAAAGAATGCAAGATACAGTAACAGTTAAGGAGGTCTGTATGTTTTTATATCTCTTCAATGAGTAATTTTTTTTTTAATAAATATCTTTTACGAAATTTCTTTTCTATTTTTCATATGATTGTGAAATCAATTTTGTTTTTATACCTACGTACTATTAGTCTTTCTTGTGGAGTCGCCAAGTTTCTGTGGAGTAAGCCCCCGTAAGCGGGATGCTGAAGTTAATAAAAAATGTTTAAAATTATTTATTTATCCATTTTGTAGCATCAATCTGAGAGATTGGAACTCAAAAATGAAATTGTAAAACAAATCGGTCATCTTGATCTGGAAGATATCAGAAGAGAGCAGCCAGTTGGAATGATAGATGGAAACATACACGAGATCTGTAATTTGCCAGAAAGTATTGAATATCCCGCTGGCAATCTCCACTTGAAACATGAAATATTCTTTAAACCAGATCCTCTTGGAAATAATATTGGCAAATTCCTTTTAAAATCTGAAGCCGATCAAAACTTAATTCTTAATGATTATGAAGAAATAGATCACAATGATTCATTGACAGATATCTCTGAAAATAGAACGCCTCTAGAAACTGGAAATAAACAATCTAAGTCTCAACATTCCAAAGATGATGAGTCGCTAATCAATATCACTGAAGAAATAGATCACAATGATTCATTGACAGATATCTCTGAAAATATAACACCTCTAGAAACTGGAAATAAACAATCTAAGTCTCGACATTCCAAAGATGATGAGTCGCTGATCAATATCACTGAAGAAATAGATCACTATGATTCATTGACAGATATCTCTGAAAATATAACACCTCTAGAAACTGGAAATAAACAATCTAAGTCTCGACATTCCAAAGATGATGAGTCGTTGATCAATATCATTGAAGGAAAGGACTCTCTGGATGAATTCAATATGGAAATATACAAACATGGCAAACTGGCAATAAAAGGACAGGCACTACAAATTCTTGTGACAAAGTTTTATAACCTTCACTGTGATTTATGTGAAATATCTACTCAATTCACAAGCTTACAAAAGGTAAGCGTCTCTTTAACTCAACCGAGATCTCCCTATTAACTCTCCAAAATACCTCACCCACTCCAAAAACACTTCCATTAGCTTACTTTTTCACAATATCTAATCGAAATGATATTTTTCTTTATTAAAATATAAAAAAAATTTTCAACAGCTTTTTACTCACTATAAAACGATTCACAGTTCTGATGGCTATGTGACATGCTGCAACAAGCGTATATTCCTCTGCCAAGAAGTTTATCTCCACATGGCTCGACATCTCCAGCCTTCTGCATTTCAGTGAGTATCTTTCATTATTTGAATATTAATTTATCAATTTTTCATACCTCCGTCCAATCAAAAAATATCATACCAAAGTCCAATCAAATGTACCAACCAACACATGTTATAAATTTTAATTTTTTATTTTAGAATACTTCAAGAATGACATACGCAGGCTAAATTACAGTGTTGTTAAGGGCTAAATAATACATAATCTTCTTACTTGCTTTCTAGGTGTTCAATATGTAAAAAGGAACTTTCTAGACCATATTTAATGATGAATCATTTGCGAAAACATTTGCCCCAAGAAGAAAAACCACACAAATGTGACCAGTGCGATCGGAGGTCTGTAACTGATAATTCTTTTTCTTATTCAATTTTTTACATAATTATTTAAATAATGTATTGAAGTTACGGGCGAGTCGGTGAGTGGTTTAACAAAAGGTAGAAGCAATTCATTTCTTTAATGCAATCTGCAAACAGTGACTTAATTTTCAACATAATGAGAGTATTTGATGTACGACAGATCTATGTAAAAAAAATCCTCATGCATCTCTTTAAAAACAAACACGTGCTTTACAAAAAAAAATAAACCTAAGATTTACGCGAAATTCAAACAAAGACGTTTTGCAAGTTCCAGCAATCTCTTCTATTCAACATGCCCCCAGAAATTTTATTTATTCTAACGATAGAGCCTCTACACCCTCACCCAAACGCCTTGTCATTGACAGTTATTGTAGTATGTATTGTGGTAAACCTTGCAATTTTTGTATTGTGTATATGCATTATGCAAGCAATAATGTAAATTAAAATAATGTATTGCTATATAGGAACCTATATTACACATTTGTAAGTTAACCATAAAAAAAATGCGAGAAATAATTAACTAAAAATTCTGCCTCAATTAAGGTTCGCCTAGTGAGGCAGGCGTATTATATATTCATGTTATCTTTTTTTGATGCAATAAATATGTAAAAAAAAAAATTAGAGAACAATGCACTACAATGGTCTCTTGAGAAATTGTCAAAGTAAAACTAACAGTCCTCAACAGATGTCTGAAAAGCACCCTGATGTATGGCAGTAATAGGGCTTGGTACTGGAAGAGGAAGAATGAAAGTGGACTGATTTTTATTGTTTATTTTCAGGTATAGCAGCCGAATAGGGTTGATTCAGCACCAGCTTTTACATGTTCCTATCAAAGCTAGAAATATTTATAAATGCAAATTGTGTGAGAAACAGTAAGTTAATAATTTTTTTTTTTTTTTTTTCTTTATTAATAATTTTTTTGTTACATACAAAATAAGTATAATTAAACTAAAAATATAATATATTAAGTAATATAAAAATATAAGTATAAATGCATAATAATAATTATAATACATATAATAATTTGTAAAACATTTTTATGAAATTTAATGGAAATTATCATAAAGGATTGTATGTACATGTCAATCATTCAGTTGATTAGTTGGACATCTCTGAAAAATCTAAATTTGAGTTGAGTATGCAGTTATATATAAATTGACTTTTTAATAAAAAAAATTTTAACTCTACGATTAATATTATTTACTAAAACTTATATATTCAAAATCAGCGTTTATTGGTCTATATGAACATATTTTTTTAAAGCCATAATATTTTTCACTGGAGTTCTTTTTTCAAAATGTCATACTAATGTACCAGACTGTTATGTCTCCTGGTGTTATTTTATAGCATATTTAATATGTAAAACACAGACACGTATAGATAATATTTTATTTATGGTGAGCATTCAAATGTTGCCTTCCTCATTATCTCAAAACTTAATATTTGGAATATTAAATATAAACTGTCTAATCAACGATAGATGCTTTATGGGATATGTAGATATCGCACAAACCTCCCCACATGCCGGAATAAACACATTATTATTATATGTAATATGTTTCAGATTCAATCTTCTTCCACCATATTATTACCACATGTCTGCTATGCATTCGGGTCTTCAATTCTTGTGCTCTGAATGTGGCAAGGTTTTTAAAACTAAAAATGCTCTCAAAGCGCATTCAGCTACCCACGATCCTGAAGGAAAAAACAAAACTAAATGCAAACATTGTGACACAGTGTAAGTAATTCCATATCATTAAGTTAGGTTCCATGACAACTCGGGACAGTGACAAAAAACACACTTTTTAAATTAATTTTTTAAAAATACATATTTTTGGCGCCATAATACATATCTGAACAGCACAAGCCGCTTTAATTGGTGGTTTCCAATTGTGAAATTGATCAATAGACTGCTTGTACTCAGTTAAAGTCAATACCGCGAATGAACCATCCCCAGGACAAAAGCAAGCAAGAGTGTATATAATATATCCCTAGATAGTTTTTTTTGCCTCTTCCATTTTTACAAATGTTCTTCGGCAGTATTGGACTTCTCTGACAATAAACTATTGGCGCTTTTTAAGCACCTTTTATGTTTTATTACAGATGGAGGTTTTCTCTGCTACTCGCCTTTGCAATTAAAAATGTTTTAAATATGTATATGGTCATACTTTTTATTTTAATTCAGTAACAAATTCCATTTTATGTGCTTACAATCTTTACAATTGCTGGTTTTTTCTAGAACATGTTTTTTCTTTTTAAAATCAAGTCCGTAGACTTATTTTGTTTTGGAATTATTTGAATATTAGAAATGAATGATAAATATTGGAAGTACTTACTTACTCTACTTACTACTGGCCATAGGTAGGTACTTAAAAAATATGATATAAAATAGTACCTACCTATGACGGCATTATGAATTTTAACCAACTATGATGAAACATAAGTAATTTGCCATAAATAATGTAACTGGTACCGAATATTCCCACATTAGAGGTGTTTATATATTTTCATTTGATGTCAACACAGCTTTATTGTTACATTATTTCTTATTACAGTTGCAAGAATCGGGAGTCACTTTTACGACATATGAAAATGCATTCCTCTAAAAATTTACAATGTGATATTTGTGACTTCAAAACATCCCAGAAGTACAGTATTATAAATCATATGAAAATCAAACATTCGAATTTGAAGCCCTATCATTGTTCAGTATGTGGAAAGGACTTTAAAGTTAGAAAGACATTAACGGTAAGGCCTCATTCTCTAACATTTATACGCAAAACCATATAAATTTTATTTCTTTGCCTCTAGTTCTTCAATATCTGACGGCCTCTGTGGTCGAGGGCAAGTCTCTTGCGGCTCTTTCCAGAGTAGAAGATACTCTCAATGAAGTGGGTAAACAAGCAACTTTTTACGAAAATATCTTGTCGGTCAAGATTATCGCATATTTCTATTCTTGTCGACGTATTGTCCTGTCTTGACGCTGATTTTAATGACGATACAAATCTATTTCCTTTTCGCTCTGGTAAATGACCACTATTCAGAATTGAAACGTTGCTCGAAATGGCTGTGGCCGTGTTTGGTAACTAGATCTGAATAACTAGGTACTTCCCCTCATTCCTCCCCCTATCTCCTTATCTTCTCCACTTACCTTCAGCTTCACAACATACCCCATTTGGGGATGTCATAGTCTCACTGGCTCCAGGCAGTTGGGAGCAGTTAAAAGTCTTGTGCGGTCTTTCAGATAAAAAATTTCCACCGGCGTTTTGCGGCGTTAACCTCTCGCAGGCCGCAGTCCCCCCGGCGGGTCCGGATTTTTGAAGCGATTTTGCCCCTTATGTATAAAGAAATTGTATGAAGAACAAGGTCAGAATCGCTTGGGCCATTCTCGTTCTTGACATGACAAAATACTGGATAGCATTTAACCACTCCGATAAATTCAAATTAATTGTTAATTACGCGCCGGGCACCAAAGATGGCGGACAAAATGGCTGCCGCTTGATAATATGAATGCTGTCATATTCGAAGTCTATATTTATTCATTGTTTTTGATGTAAATCCATTGTGGAAAGCATAGATTTGAGTGATTATTAGGAAGTTCGTTTTATCTACATTATTTTCATGTAATTTTTGTAATTATCACAAAAGAAATGTTATAAAAATTGAATTCGTAAGAAAGGTGAGAACTGTCTAATATTTTACGTCGTATTGAAAAAAAATATTTTTTTGTATCCTGGCTTTCAACAAGTTAATGGTTGCTTCGTTCCTTTCCCATAATTGGTGGTTCAGCTCGCAGGTTCTGGTCGTGTGTAAGCAGCATTACATAATTTAAAACTCTTGCCTACATAAGACATTTTCTATTTTGATCCTTTGAAAACTTAAATTTTTTATTTGCCTTATTTGGAACCCACATCTTCAGATTTTCCCACGTTTTTTTATTCTCATCCTTTAAAAAAACCTTATCTGCACTGGAGCGACAGAGCAATTTAAATCTTTTTTCTCGGATTGCTAAAGGAAATTTTTCCGCAGACATTAAAAAAATATCATACCTCCGAATTTGAACACGGAGACATACAAACTGATTATAGTTCTATATGGCCAATGAATTCACCTATCTTTTGTCTATTATCACATATTCGTAGGATTTATAAAAAAATATTATTAATTTTGTTGTATTTTGAATGTACAACATATTATATAGTCGCTATAATAAAATAAAAAAATTAGAAATTAGCCATATTGTGTCAAAAAGCGCTCGAGTGGATAAAAGAGTGTTTCATTAGACCCGTAAAAAACACAGAAAAGTCTGAATTCTTGACAAATCAGTTCCAATTTTGAAAATGACAGTTAAAATAATTTTCTAAAAAAATATATTTTATAATAGGTAGGTACTTTATCACTTGTCTGAATTCTTCACGCAAATAATTTTGAAAATGAGACTTATATTAAAAGCAAATTGAGTTCACTGAACCAGAGTTACTGCATGACACACAGGCAACTGAAATTAGTATTTATATTGATGATTTGGAATACCTACTCATTGTCCCTCAAGCTTTATGTTGCTTCTAACTCTTTTGTATCCGTGTTCACGTTTTCTTTGTTTGTTTATGCTGTTAACAAACAAGTGTAATATTGTCTACTATCGAACAATTGTCTTGGCCCTCAATTGTCTTGCAGGGTAAGGTATTGGCCGTCGATATTGTTGTATCCCGTCAAGATTCCCGTAACGTATAAGACAAATTCATAACACAAAAAAAGGATCTTCTGCAATAACTTGTATAAACTTGGAGAAAAATACCGAAATTATTTATTAATATTAATTGCATTAATAGAAATTATGACAGTTTTGGTAACCGGCAGGTTGAAACAGAGGCGCAAATTTAATATAATTTAACACAGTAATAATTTAACAGAGCGAAAAGGAAATAGATTTTTCTCATCGTTAGCGTCAACATTATCAAAATCAGCGTCGAGAAAAGACAATACGTCGACAAGAATAGACAATATACGATAATCTTGACCGACAAGATATTTTCGTAAAAATATCGATAATCTTGACCGACAAGATATTTTCGTAAAAAGTTGCTCGTTTACCAGAGCTATTATGTATTTATTATTTGCCCTAAATAACAATTTGTGTTTCGATACAGGAACACCAGGTGCAACACACTGGAGAGAGAAAATATGAATGTGCATTCTGCTCCAAGACATTTGCATCATCTGGAAACTATTCTACTCACAAACGAAGAATGCACGCTGATCAGTTTTATAATTCAACAAAGAAGAAAAAAATATTAGAGCTGACGGTGAGTGCCTACTACCCACCTACCTATGCTACAATTTTGGATTACATTTAAAATAAATAAATAATAATTGATTAATTTGTAGAACCCCTCTTTTGTGGAAAATCACCTCAGGGGCGCTGTACAATTGGTTATGATTTCTTAGAATAATTACTAGTAAACGACTAGTCGGTGGCAAAATGAAGAGTTCCAGAGCATTATTAAAGGCAAAACAATTAAATTATCGTTATTTAACGGATTAAATTCACTCTAATCACAGTGTAGTATGTATTCATAGCTGGCTGGTGTAATAGTTGCATCAATGCAGATGGCCACAAATAAAAGTTAAATTTTCTGTGGTGGTAGTAGGAGATTCTCAAATATTGTCAGGTTATTCGTAACCCGAGAATGTTTGTATTTCTTTAAAAAAAAAAGAAAAGAAAATAAAGAATAAAAAGGCTAAAACCAATCTTACTACAAAAAAAAATCTTTTTGTGTTTATTTTTCTTTATTCTTTCTTTGCTAAAATACTTCAATCGATTTGCTAGCTAGCTCACTGATGGAAATATGAAATATGATCCATTTTTTTGTTACATTATGTAGATATAAAAAAATTATTATTTTCATCCCTCTCTCGTCAATGGAAAACACATTGAACAGAAAAGAGAAGAGACTTTATAAAGATGTCTTGTTTAAAAAAAATCATTTTCAAACTATACGGAGAAGTTATAGGTTTTGTTTACTTGTGATTTTATTATTGTAATATTGTGTAAGTATTTTTAATAAGAAATACAGTTTTGCGAGGGCTATACCCACAGATTTCAGGGACAATATTTGATACGTCAAAAACAGATTTTTGTTTTCATTTAGGTAAACTCGACAGCCTCCGTGGTCGAGAAGGAGATAGATAGTCGAGGAATAAATTCCGATCTAATTCCGATCCGTAAACGAATTTTAGTTAAAGGCAGGCTTTTGATATGCGGCAAGGGTGAGGAGAGGGGATGCACCACGCTACGAGAGTTTCGAGTTCGTTCAGCAGTAATTCGGTAGACTTCGCCCTCGCCGGCTATTGTTCTCTATCGAAGACATGCATCAGCGTAATGTTTTTCAGTTTGCAGTACACTGCCACCTGTGTAAGAAATCATTTTTGAGATACTGTTATTATAACATGTAATTATTATTTGTTCACGATTTGTTTTTACCTATCTTTGATTATTTTTATCTTTTCATATTTTTATTGTACCTATAGAAAGTTCATAATTATTTTTCTGTAATTAAATATTTAAAAAAATAAATTATAAAGTTTAAAATAACACATTTGAGATGTGTAAAAAATCATTTTTGATATTACTTTTATTACAGCACGTAATTATTGTTTGTTCGTGATTTTTTTATTTTATTTTTACCTACTTGTAATATTTTCTTTTTTCATATTCTTATTGTACCTATAGGTTCATAATTATTTTCCCGGAATTACATTTTTAATAAAAAAAAAATTATCAAGTGTAGACAGTACCTATATAACACTGGACAACCAAAAAGATTTATCTCTTTTAAATCTTTTTGGTTGTCCAGTGTTATATAGGTACTGTCTACACTTGATAATTTCGACAGTCGACAAACCAAAGAGAGCGCGAAAAGTTCGCCATTCTTGTTCATATGTCACTCTGGTGGTTGTGTTATAAAAACGTTCTGTCTACATTCTCAAATCCTTCTGAATCAAAGAATTGCCGCGTTTTGATGTAACTAAAATATGGTTCTAGTAAATATAAATTCAGTGTCAATCTTTCTTATCATTAAAACGTCCGCGATCACACCAATAACCGACGTATCGATCAGGTAAGGATCGATACGTACAATCCCAAAATCCATAACCTAAAATCCACCCACAATTACCTAAAAGTTTAATAATACACTCGAGAGAACTCAAATAAATGTGACATGTAAAAAAAAGTTGTAAATAAAAATACTAATTTTTTAACCTACCTACCTACCTTAAACTTTGCTTATTTGTCCAAAATGTTTGGGTCCAAGAGTCCCAATTAAACGAAAACGACAGTTTTTTCATTGTTTGTTTTTGGGGTGTTATGCCGTGTTGCGCTACCTCCTTCTTTAACCGACGTTTCGGACAGCGTTGCAGTGTCCATCATCAGGGCAGATCGTCGGATCTGCCGGATCTGCCCTGATGATGGACACTGCAACGCTGTCCGAAACGTCGGCTAAAGAAGGAGGTAGCGCAACACGGCATAACACCCCAAAAACAAACAACGAAAATGCTTTTGGCCGTGAAAATCTAAAAACGTATCGGAAACGACAGTATTTATTTTCCAACTTTCCATTTGGCTGGAGGAAAGTACCTACTAATATTATTGTTGTTTATTTTTTTAGAATCCAAATCTGAAGATTGGTCTGGGAGAGTCGGAAGAAATAATAGCAAAAAATCAAGAGATTGCTCGTCAGAAAATTAAAGAGCTAGAAGGAAGTCAAAATGCATAAAAATATACAAAAAAAGCATCTCTCTCTGTGTTTTTATTTATTTTCAAAGACGATTAATGCACACCTAAAATTTAGAGGCGATTGATACCGGAAATGGCATGTCACTGTGGTTCCAGTTAGATAAAATGAACTTAGGTTCGTGGTAATAATAAATATTCCCAAATGAACCAGTTATTTTTGGAACCGGTTCCTCAGAGAAACAATATCAATGGTTTCAGTGACAGCAAAGGAACCAATTCTATATAATGCGGACAGGAATATCGACCATCTCTACTAAAAATTAAAAATATTAATGGCAGCTCCCTCATGGGCCAATGAGGAATCGACATAAACTGAGTGCTGTAAAACCCTGCATAATGGTTGCATTGCAGTTCATTGTGGGACTTTTCTAGAAGGGTCTTACAGTACTCGGTTTCTAGTCCATGAGACAGCCGCCTAAATTATCAATGTCAATGATTAAATAATATGTTTAAATATTACTCTTCAATGGCAGACCGAAAGTACATAGAACAAATAACCACTCAAGCGCTTTTTGCCACATTATGGCACTATTTCCAACACCTCGGATTGCTTCGTTGCCAAAATGTGGCAAATAATTTTTATTTTATTTTTTATTAAAACGACTATATAATATATCGTACATTCAAAATATAACAAAATAAATAATCTCTTGATTCTTTAAAATGTTTTAAGGTTAAAGATTTAATTATAATTTTTTTATAAATCCTATAAATATGTGATAATAGACAAAATATAGAGGAATTTATTGGCTACATAGAACTATAATCAGTGTGTACGTCTCCATATTCAAATTCGTAGGTATGATTTTTTTAATGTGGGCGGAAAAATATCCTTTAGCAATCCGAGAAAAAATATTTTAATTGCTCTGTCGCTCCAGTGGATAAAGGAGAAAATGGCAATATTAGAATGATCGAATGGAATGCCCAAATGATTATTTTTTTTTCCGGAACAAAAAAGAATAGAGTACATGCAGTGTATGTAATACAGGGTTTTCAATGCATTTAATATATTATAATAAAAAAATTAACCAAACTCGAATATCGCACTTAAAAAACCCAAAAAATGAATTAAATTAATTAATTCACTTTTAAAGTTGTATGAAAATTCAAATATCAATAACGAGACATGATTGGCTGGCGATGCTGTGACATCACAACACACTCACATCAATTTGTTTTGGTTCCAGTTGCAGTTACACGCCTTAAACTCATTTGTTTGTATAAAACATATATCGTAAATACATACTATCATGACAGAGAGTGGTTTTCTACAAGGACAGTCTGATAATTTTCCAAAAATCGACACGATTATGATGGCATCACAGAAAAACCAAAAAATATTAATTATCACTTACGTTATTATCACTTAAAAAAGAATTAAAAACACTTTCTTTGAGTGGAACGCTAGTTATATATGAAATGTAACTATTTACATTTCGATACAGTTTTATGTTTATATATACCTATTCATAATTTATTTCTTCAGACATACAATATAGACTGAACAAGTAAATTGTCACCCATCAATATTATATGAATCAAGTTACCACATACGTTGTTCCTTTCAAATGCTTCATGATGACGTGGATCCTCTGCCTGGTTTTACTTTACTATTAATATCTGTTTTCTCCATATAATAATGACTAGTATGTTTGTCCTAATAGTTGTAATAACTGATTATCTTCTATTATTTTTTATTTAATATTTACAATATTGTATTTTTTGTAAATACGTCAACCCATGGGTACAGAACCCTTGGTTTTTTTTATTTATTACTAGCTGACCTGGCAAACTTCGTACCGCCTCAGAATCAATAAATGTTGTGTTTAATTTATTAGCTGAAATAAATAAGGTTTTATTAAGTTAAAATAAATACTCTCATTATTATTATCTAATTATTGTTAATTAGATAATTATTATTATTGTCTAATTATTGTTATCTTCTTCTTCAATGATATATTACATTGATGGGAATAACCTTCAAAAGTTAAATCTAAATTTATTGTCAAATACCTCACAAAAGTCCCAAATGCTCCAGTCTGGCGCCAGTGAGACTATGGCATCCCCAATTGGGGTATGTTATGAGGCTGAAGGTAAGTGGGGAAGGGAAGGAGACGAGGGAGAAGAAGGTGGGGAAGTACCTGGCTATTCAGATCTAGTCACTAAACACGGCTAAAGCCATTTCAAGCAACGTTTCAATTCTGAATGGTGGTCTTACACCAGGGCGATACTAAGAGTATCTTCCACTCTGGAACGTGCCGCAAATATACTATATAGTATTTAAAATAATTAATTGTGAAATAACACAAATCAATTAAATAAAATTGGTTCTTCCATACAAAATGACAACACGTGTTGAAAATAAATAAACCTTTTGGAGAGTGATGACGTCACACGATTCACCATCATTTCGTAATCGTCATTTTGTAATCGTAAGCCGGTGTTCTAATTTTGTGGTTCAGGCTTGATTTTTGCTCTAGCGTGCAGCGTGTACGGATTCACATGCAGTATGCAGTATTCCAGCGGTAGAGCGTTGGACTGCCTTTCCGAAGGTCGCGGGTTCGAACCCGGCATGCGCAAATAAATTTTATTTAATTGATTTGTGTTATTTTACAATTAATTATTTAAAATAATATATAGTACATTTCCAGAGTGGAAGATACTCTTAGTATCGCCCTGGTGTAAGTCCACCATTCAGAATTGAAACGTTGCTTTAAATGGCTTTAGCCGTTCTTAGTGACTAGATCTGAATAGCCAGGTACTTCCCCACCTTCCTCTTCCTCGTCTCCTTCCCTTTCCCACTTACCTTCTGCCTCATAACATACCCCAATCAGGGATGCCATAGTCACACTGGTTCCAGACGGGAGCAGTTGGGACTCTTGTGAGGTATATACTATTAAAAAAAAAAATAGTTCCTAATTTTATTTCATGTATGTTGGTGCAAGCTTGGCTAAAAAAAAAAAAAGATTCTCAACGCATAGCTAGAACTCCCGTCCCGATAGGAAAAGATGTTCTGGCCGAACTGAAAATCGAAGAGAATATGCTTATAAATCGCAAATATCAACTTATCACGTGTGAGGTGTTTTAGATTATCTGTAAAAGGCTGCAAAATAATACATTGTATTATGTATAACACATTCAGCCATACTGGTATTTATGATACACTGATCATTGCGATTGTGTAATAACTTAAAAAAGAAAACAACTATTTATTTACTTTTTTACAATATTTTGAAAAAAAGAATGTGTCCTTATTGTCCTTATTACCCCGTACCCCAGATACTAATATCTACAGGATGTATGTCGGACAAATATCTACAGCTCATATGTAGGGGAAATATCTATGAACTTCAGAGTGAAGACAAAAATAAGAAAAAACAAATCTACAGAGCTAAGGTCGTATTAATATCTATGATGGTCCCAGTGGTGACGAATATCTATGGGTAGGTGGGACTAATATCTACAGAGGGCAGCTGAGCAAGAGGTTGTATGGAAAAGCATAAATTACTTCAATTACGTAAAGGATTAAACGTTTAAAGTACGAAGTTTTTGCATAATGTTATGTATTTTGCTGTAATGTTGAAATTGGCATAGTGCCCGCTCGTGTCAAGGCAAGAAAAACATCCCAGTATTCAAGTAGTTTAGCGGCTACGCTAGGTTTGTGTAACATGGTTTTTGATACAAAAGAAAGTGCCCCCTTCGTAGCGCCTGCTCGTGTCAAGGCAAGAAAAACATCCCAGTTTTCAAGTAGTTTAGCGGCTACGCTAGGTTTGTGTAACATGGTTTGTGATACAAAAGAAAGTGCCCCTTTCGTAGCGCTTGCTCGCGTCAAGGCAAGAAAAACATCCCAGATTTCAAATACTTTAGCGGCTACGCTAGGTTTGTGTAACACGGTTGTGATACAAAAGAAAGTTCTTTAAACTGCAAACGCAACGTTACGTTATGCCAATATGCTATACATAATTGCAAATCCAACCTCTGCCAGTACTGTAGATATTCGTCTACATCACCTGTTCCGTAGATATTAGTCAGCAGTTTGAGCTGTAGATATTCGTCCTCACTTTGGTTCCCATAGATATTGTTCCAACATACCTCGTATAGATGTTAGTCAACACATGGATTCTCATAGATATTAGTCCGTTTTGTTCAGTTTTTGAAATTCCTGTAGATATTAGTAGACGCCTCCGTATCAACTACTGTCAAATTACTTATCAGATTGTCCGTAAATATAGCCCTTTTCCGTCATCATTTTAATTGTTGAGGGCCTAAATAATCTTTCAATTAACACAACAATTATTATATGTCTAAATCTAGTATGTAAATAAACCAATAACATGAAACTGCATGAGATGTTTATCATTTCAAATAACTTCAATACGCTATCACCAGGTGAATGGAGAGCACTGACTTCGGCAGTAGTCAGCAAACAAATCAGTATCTAATATCAACTTGACAGTGTGTTTTAATGATATGATTAAAAATGGACTTTTTAATAGTTTTTAAAACTGCGATTAATATTATTTACTAAAACTTATATATTCAGAATCAGCGTTTATTGGTCTATATCAGAAGTTCCCAAACTTGTTTTCTCGTAGACCACTTCCAAAAATTTTACTGGTTTCGGCAGATCCCCTGCTGCTACATTTCTACCATATTTACTCCAATGTAGACCATTTATCACGCCAACGTAGACCCCCATCGAGTCTCCGTGGACCACTCACCTGGATCACTTTGGGAATCACTGGTCTATATGAACATATTTTTTTAAAGCCATAATATTTTTCACTGAAGTTCTTTATTGATTGTAAAAAAATGGGTAAGTACCAACACAGGATAAAATACAACATTTTTGGTAAACACAATGGCTACAGTAGTGATCTGCCCGGTATCGGAGATAAGTTTGTATAGATTCAATATCTTCCATGGTGTCTTTATCTTGTACGGTACATTTTCGCCCAGTTGGCTGCAATTTTACACACCTTTTATACACCTATGATTCCACTCCATTCGTGATGGTATTTTCGGCTAATGCGCTGAGCCTGCGCTCTGTTTGCATATTTTTTTATATCTAACTAACTAACCAACACGCCGTTTCCCCACAAGGGTAGGCAGAGAGGACGTACCGCCAAACAACTCGGTCTTGGCACACACTCCTTGCCTCATTCACATTCATATATCTTCTCATAGATACTCTTCAATTATTATGACCCTTGACATGGCCCGACTCAAGTATCCGATTCACGATTTGATCGTGCCACTTCTTCCTTGGGCGTCCTCGACCTCTTCTACCATTTACATTCGCGTCATAAATTCTCTTTACACTCCTTTCTTCATTCATTCGCTTGACATACCCAAACCATCTAAGCGTCCCTTTCTCACTTACTTTCTTACTTATTACGCTCACATCAGCCTTGCATTCTTTTCGGATCTCCACATTCCTCACACGATCATACATGGTTTTACCACACATAGATGTGTGGTAAAACAGGGATCTCATTTCTACAGCATTCAGTCTACTTTCATCCTTTTTCTGCCAGTTCCATGCTTCACTGCCATACATCAGGGTAGGTACCAGAACTCCATTGTAGACTGCTAGCTTCGCTTCTTTGGACAGCTTTTTGTTGGCCTCAACGGCGTTCAGTCCTCCATTAATGGAGTTACCTGCATTTGCCCTTCTTTCAATATCCCCATCAGCCTTCCCATATCTCGTAAACATACTGCCAAATACACAAACTCATCCACCTGCTCCAAGTTTTCATCATTCACAACTACCTATATTACACACTGTTTTCGTACTCTCTCTTTCAAACACCATAACTTGAGACTTACTTACATTCATAATTAATTCATCCTGCATACATACTTCGTTCATCCTAGATACGAGACTGCAGGTCTTCTATACTGTTAGCAATTAGCACCGCATAATCAGCATACAACAGGCAACATACTATCAGATTATTCAATTTCGCGCCCAATCCCGCCTCTTTCAATTATTGCATACAATTGTGAGATTACGCAGCCTTTTAAGATGTCAAACATCTCCGTAAAACCACCGTTTACCCTAATGCAACCAACGCTTCTCTCATACAGTGTTGTGATTGCCCATATGAGATTTGTATTCACTCCATACTTGGACAACACCTTCCATAGCTTTTTCCCGTCGACCCCGTCCACTCATAAAAGCTCCTTGCACATCCCATATTTTATCTTTTGTTTCCATTCTTACCTATTTAATTAATATTCTACCATTCAGCTTGCCGACTGAACTTTGCCAGCTAATTGCCCTATGATTCTCACATTCCATGTCTGACCCTTTTTTTTTTTTTAAAAAGAAAGACAAACAATCCCGGGTTACGACTAACCCAGCAACATTTGAAAATCTCCTACTACCACCACACTAAGCGGAAGATGTTGCTTGTGTTATGATGGAGGACTTAGCCAGCCGAGGAATCGAACACGGAAAGCCTGGGTGGGACCCAAGCGCCATGCCCACTCAACCACTGACCGGTCAACCCTTTACCTTTGTATAACGCCATGATCACAGCCCTTCTGCAATCTAATGGTGTGTAAACCTCCTCTAAACACTGGTTAAAAAGTTTGCACAACCCTGTGAGAATTACACGGCTATCTTCTTTAAAGTATTCGGCAGCGATATTGTCGAAACCAACAGCCTTGCCATTCTTCATACATTTAATCGATCTTTTTATTTCATTCATGCTGCTTCTGGTAACATTCACTCCGTCATCGTTCATAACTGATTCGCCACTGTAATTACTGTCACCCAGATTGCTTTCGAAGACTTTCTCAAAATATTTCATCCATCTATCTATTATTTTTTCCTCATTCGTCAACATTTTTCCATCTTTTGATTTTATCATTTTCATACTTCCGTTCTCTGTACCACTCTGGGATCTTTTGACCTCCTTCCAAAACAGTTTAATGTTTTCTTGGAAGTAGTTGGTCATTTTAATTCCCTCTTCCTCTTCCAGGCGTTTCTTTCGTTCTTTCAATCCAACATTTACTCTTTTCTTGCATCCCTTTTATATGCACTTCTTTCGCTAGGTCTCTCGTTCTCTCTTAGAAGCATGATTTCTTCTTTGAGACCAATGCTTTGATCTCATTATCCCATCACGCATCACCTTTCTTCCTACCTTGAGTAGTTATTCCGCACACGTCTCTATCAGATTCACAAAGACTTACCTTTATGTGGTTCCTCGTTTCGTTTATACTTAGACCTTATTTTTCCTATCGAACCCCCATAATGTCCTGAAACGCGGGCGGCGTCTCGTCCATTCAAACGTATTCCCTTATTTTCTCTCTAGATTTTGACAACAGTGCACATATTTAAAAAAATGTAATATAGTTATCTACCACTGGCTTGTCCCTACGCTTTTCTTTTTTTGACAAGTTACATCTTATAGGAGTTAGGATCCATTAAAAAAATCCTTAAATTTACCTAGATTGAACGCCATAAGCCGGTTATTAAAAAAGCAAACTGTAGAGACCAATAAAACACATCATATGTCTTTTTACGTGTTGACCAAGAAGAATTTGTTATCACAAAGGCCATCCAACTGATTGTATAAGGAATTTTTTATTATCTTGCAAGTAGGTACATTCCTACTTGCAAGATAATCGGTTTGGAATCTGAGATAGGAGATAATATTCCACGTGGCGGTTTCCAGGGATGTGCTGTTTTTTTTTGTGTCCTTGGCTCCCCATGCAGCGCACGACCGCAAGGAGTGGACCAGCTTCGTCCACCGGGATTTAAAAAAAATAATAGTATGATTAAGCTAATGGAAGCTAATTTTGTTAACTTTAATTAAATGGTGTGTTATTGGATATATATTTTTTTTTCTACTTAATGATGTTTTAATTTCTTTAATAAAGTGCAATATAGCTATAAGCAAAAAAACATAAATATAATGAAATACCTGGTGTTGAATAAGTGGGTCATGATGACCCACGTGCTTGTATCATATTTCCACCTTCTTGATGCCGGGTTAAACACAATCAGCCTTACTAAAAAACTTTCTGAAAAATTTTAACAATTGTTAAACGACCGTGTAAGAAAAAACCTTACTAATTAAAAACTGACAAAAAATGTCAAAGCCAAAGAGGGTAGTATATCTGTTGTACATATTTGTTTTATTTGTAATTTTTCAACGAATTTCGAAATTTTTCCGAGATATTTTAAATGTCCTATAGTTATATTTATTATTTTTGAACATTTCGTTAAACCAAATGCCATTATGGAAACCAGATAAAATTATCTTTTAGATGTTTGTAATAATACTTTAGTGTTTATAAATTGTAGTATTTTAAAATTCAAACATGAAAAAAAAAAATAAAAAAAGGTTACACCAAACATTTTCCATTAAAATGAAGAAAAATTTCTGAAAATTCGAAATAAAAAATAAAACACAATCCTGTTATTTAATGAATTTGCAACAAAACTATCACTTCACTTTTTATCTCGTTCATACAATTAAAAATTATAAAAAAATAAATTAATAATTCCTTAAGAGTAACTGAAAATATCTATCATTTTGGGGTGATTTTTGTACAATTAAGAAGTTTTTTCCGGATTTTGTATTTATTTACACACGCACAATGCATTTATGTTAATTAATAACATTATTTTTATGGAAGTTTTATTAAACTCACGCATAATATAAGATTTTATAATTAATAACCTAAATTTTGTATTTTCACAGAACTAAATTAACAGCATTACGTTATTAACGGACCATAACTGACAAAAATAGCACACATAATAGTAATTACATACTCGTATGTTGAATAACTTAAAAAAAACAACTTTTTTTAACTTTGCGCAGTGGCGATATCGCAACCAATGAGGTTTATCTGAGGTGCGATTATTGCTAGTTTAGCAAACTTTTTTTATAATAGTGAATTAGTCATTAGGATAGAAATTATACATAAAACATTATAAAAACGGCACGTGGCACCAAAACTGTTATTTGCCGCCCGCAAGTGAAAAAAAAATACGAGTGTGATTTTGACCACACGACTGAAGTAAATACTTCTTTAGCTCCAACTATATGTATGTCCATATATATGTTTATATGTATAAAATATATACATGTATATACATATTTTAATTTTCTACAAATATTTATTTAAATTTATTATCATTTGCCTCGCCCGATCAAGCCGTGCGCTTCGATGTCCGCTCCCCTCCGCGTTTGGCGCGTCACTCGTCACTGGTAACTGGTAACTGGTATTTCAAAATACTGACTGAAGTATATCATTCACTGGCAATGAGAGGAAGAGAGAAAGAAAATGTGCGCGCGCACTGCTCTCTCTTTTCAACGCATTTCAAAAAAATGGCGGACTGCACATGCACAGATGGACTGATTTTCAGGGTAGCCAACAGAAAAATTCAATTAGGTTCAATTATTTTCAATTATGTTATTATTATTAGTAACGTTTTGTTGTAAAATATGTACAGACTTTACACAACGTGCTACAGAAACACCGTTTAACGGTCGTTAAGTGTTTTTTTTATCAGTAAGGCTGAATAACTATACCTAAGTATTAAGTAATTAAAGTACTTGCATAGAAATATCATAAACCCTTACAACCTGAAATAATTTTTGATTTTAAAAACATTTTTTATTTTCAGTCGGCCTCGTTATTTATATATATGATATTCTTGAATTTTATCTTTGATATTTTATATGCTCATCAGTTGAAAAATACGACATTATTGATGTTGTTAGGCAATAACAATAATTTATTACTTATCATAATAAATAAAAAACATGGTTTTCTTTGTACCGCACTGTAAAAAATATATTAGCCCCGGGCAGTGCGGCATTTTCGCTAAGCCATTGTGTTTTTTATGATAAAATATAAAATTTGGCAGTGTTTATTGTTATAGAATAAGAAGATCTTCTGTGAGTACAGCTAAAACATGACTGAAAGAAATAATGAATTGAAAAATGTTTCACAGCAATGGTTTCGTAAACCATCATTGCCTGTGAAGTGATATTTCTGCCGTTTTTTATTCGAAACACCTTTACACTCGTTCATTTTGACTGTTTGTTTGATGAATTTTATTTTATTTTGTAAGCTAATATTTTATAATTAACTGACTGACAGCTCAGAAGAAATGGTTTATCAACAATGGCGTTACACGTGAAACTGGAATTGAAATTTGACTATAATACACATAATACATCTATTTTTATTACGTAGGGAAACAGTTTCGACTTTCCGCCACGGTCTCACGCTCGACCGGCCAACGGCGCGACCTAGTTGCGCCATCATTTCATCAAATTTCAGAGAAATCGTGAGTGCCACCCAAAGTTAATAGAATACATTGCCATCTACAATGCCGAGTTTCAACTCGATCGGATGTCGGGAGGTGGGTTAATTTCCACTTCCAAAATTTGCCTTCGTTCATTCACGAAAACAAAATCGAAATTAAAAAAAGATGTATTTAAAGTGCAGCCCTATCATTATAACATAACATAGCAGATGTTTCTAAAAGAGATAGTTTTAATCTAATCATGCATTAATTGTCCCACTCATTTTAATATTATTATTATTAAAAGTTATATGTCAACAATATGTGGCTATACAATATTATCACAGTGTGTGTACATTATTCACGCTTCCTACTACATACTTATTCAATTATGTTGTTTTAAAATATTAAATTTATTGAACCAGATAGTTTTCAGCTTCCCCGAGATAGACCGGTTTTCGGGCCGAGTACTTATCAATTCAGTGCGCTAAAATATATTATTAGAATAATAAATTTTGCAACAGTAGCAACAAAATGCATAGTGATGCCGTTTTATCAACAGAAGTTCTCAATAATTCCAAGAATTCAGAAGAAATTCCTAAAAAGTATAAAGTTTATAAAAAGAGATGGTTAATGCTAGGACTTTACGCGATGAGTGCTGGCTTGAATGGAGTACAATGGATTCAATACTCAGTCATCGCAGACGTCATCATGGACTATTACAATGTTGGAAGCACCTGGGTGGACATGACTTCCATGATATTCATGATCATGTACGTTATTCTTGTCCTCCCCGCTAGTTGGTTTCTGGACAAATATGTAATACACTACTTTTTATATGCTAATATTATTGACTGAAAACCTGTCATCTGTCACTCAACATCAAAAGTACCTAACTAACCTACCTTTGCGAAAATAGTTTATTAACTTTGTAATAGGATACGAATCAAATACATCTGCTGCGATGTCTGCAGTGTCCACATTGTATATAATAATCCCTTTCATAACTGAAACTGTATAATCACATTTCTTCGATTTATTTAATATCTTTGAGGCAGACTTTGTTGCAGAAAAAAATGTTTTAAAAATCAGGAAATTTGAGTTCCCTAGAAAACTCTCCCTTATGATCGTGACACATTAGACACTTCACCCATTTTGCCCAATTTTTGATGAAAGAATTTTTAAGTTCTGTGAAATTTCTATTCATATTCTGATATTATTTCAGTTCTCCGAAACAACTGACCAATAATGGATATGATAACAAAACTTTCACAGAACTTGAAATTAACTTTTAAATTTCATGAATTATTCAAATTCCGTGAAATAACTGGCCCTTACGTCATCACCATGCGCACCGAGCGAATTTTGTTTTTTGATTTTCTAAAATATTTAATGTCTTAAAAATTCATAAGGAAGTTTTTATTATCTTGCAAGTAGGTACATTCCTACTTGCAAGATAATCGGTTTGGAATCTGAGATAGGAGATAATATTCCACGTGGCGGTTTCCAGGGATGTGCTTTTTTTTGTGTCCTTGGTCCCCATGCAGCGCACGACCGCAAGGAGTGGACCAGCTTCGTCCACCGGGATTTAAAAAAAATAATATTACTAACCACAGACATAAACAACAATATTAACCCGGCGTCATGGGGACGGGTCAAAATGACCCGCCATGTTTTAAATTGCTTGTGGTGTTACAACATCACGCACGATGTTGCCGCTCTTCTCAGTAGCTGGAGATGTTGACTTGAGAAATCAGTCGGACGGCGATCGACACGGGAGTTACACGTACCGAAAGCTGAAAAACGTGAAAATGACGTTTCCCGTCAACCCCTTTTTGCGCCAACTGCATTCATAATGTTGATTCGAATTAACTTTTTGTTATTTTTTCCAAAGATTAGTTTGTTAAGTTCATAAAAGTGCCATTTAAATTAAAATAATGATTAAAAATAAGTGTTCAGTATGATTAAGCTAATGGAAGCTAATTTTGTTAACTTTTATTAAATGGCGTGTTTATTGGATATAATTATTTGATTTTTTAATTTCCTTAATATAGTGCAATATAGCTATAAGCAAAAAAAAAACATAAATATAATGAAATACCCGGTGTTGAATAAGTGGGTCATGATGACCCACGTGCTTGTATCATATTTCCACTTTCTTGACGCCGGGTTAAACACAAACAGCCTTACTAAACTTTCTGAAATTTTTTAACCATTATTGTTAAACGACCGTGTATGAAAAAACCTTACTAATTGAAAACTGACAAAAAAATGTTCATGCAATAATATATACATTGTACAATGCTTACACAGCCAAAGAGGGGCCAAGAGGTATTTTATCTGTTGTACATATTTGTTTTATTTGCAATTTTTCGACGAATTTCGAAATTTTTCTAAGGTGTTTTAAATTTCCTACATATTTCTTATTTTTGAAAATTTTGTAAAACTAAATGCCATTTTAGAAACTAGATAAAATTATCTTTTAGATTTTTGTATTTGAAATATACTTTAGTGTTTATAAATTGCAGTATTTTAAAATTCAAACATGAAAAAAAAAAGGTTACACCAAACATTTTCCATTAAAACGTCAAAAAATTTCTGAAAATTCCAAATTTAAAAAAAATATAATCCTGTTGTTTAATGATTTTGCAACAAAACTATCACTTCACTTTTTATCTCGTTCATACAATTAAAAATTATAAAAAAATAATTAATAATTCCCCAAGAGAAACCGAAAATATCTAACATTTTGGAGTCATTTTTGTACGATTTAGAAGTTTATTTCTCGAGTTTGTATTTATTTACACACGCACAATGCATTTATGTTATAAAATAACATTACTTTTATGGAAGTTTTATTAAACTCACGCGGAAAAATTAAATTTTATAATTAATAACCTATATATTTTGTATGTTCACAGAACTAAATTAACAACATTCTGATTGATCAGTTTAGTAATATTTAATATTGTTTAATTAAAATAACTAAATAAACATATTTAAAAAAAAGTTATTAACGGACCATAACTGACAAAAATAACACAAATAAAAGTAATTACTCGTATGTTGAATAACTTAAATTTTTTTTTTTACTTTGCGCAGTGGCTATATCGTAATCAATGAGGTTTATCTGAGGTGCCATTATTGCTAGTTGAAAGCTCTTTTTATAGTAGTGAAATAGTCATTAGGATAGAAATTATGCATAAAACATTATATATAAACGACGCGTGAAATCTCATATGTGAAAACCATGTCAAAACTGTTATTTGCCCCCCGCAATTGAAAAAAACAGATGGACTGATTTTCAGGGTGGCCAACAGAAAAATTCAATTATGTTCAATTATTTTCAATTATGTTCTTAGTAACGTTTGGTTGTAAAATATGTACCTACAGACTACACAAGGTTCTACAGAAACACCGTTTAACGGTCGTTATTTTATTAGTAAGGCTGAATATCTCTACCTATTAAGTAATTAAAATACTTGCATAGAAATATCATAAACCCTTACAACCTGAAATATTATTTTCATTTTGAAAACATTTTTTCTTTTCAGTAGGTTCCTACAATAGGCGCTATCATTGCCTCGTTATTTATATATGATATTCTTGAATTTTATCTTTGATATTTTTCACACTCATCACTTGAAAAATACGACATTATTGATGTTGCAATAATTTATTACTTATCACTTATCTTAATAAATAAAACACATTTTTGTTTGTACCGCACTGTAAAAAAATATATTAGCCCCGGGCAGCGCGGCATTTTCGCTGAGCCATTGTGTTTTTTATGATAAAATATAAAATTTGGCAGTGTTTATTGTTATAAAGAATATACTCTTCTATGAGTACAAAAACATACTTAAATGCCATACGCTAAACCATGACTGAAAGAAACAATGAATTGAAAAATGATCGACAGGAATGGTTTCGTAAACCATCATTACCTGTGAAGTGATATTTCTGCCGTTTTTTTATTCTAAACACCTTTCCAAACACCAAATTTTATTTTATTTTTAAGCTAATATTTTATAATTAGCTGACTGACAGTTCAGAAGAAATGGCCGACAATGGCGTTACACGTGAAACTGGGCAGACGATTGAAATTTGACAATGTAATATACAGGGTGTATCGACACGTACCCGACAAACTTTAACCAGCAATTCCCGATTATATTGAGAGTAAAAAATGTTATGGCGACTTTGTTCTCCGGTAACGTTTATTTTCAATAAAAAAATCCACACGCCGTCACTGTCCACATCTCCGCGCTACCCCCACCTCGCCTACCGCCGCGATGTTTATCGCTTTATTGGTGCGGGTAGCAAGGTGGGGGTAGAGTGGAGTGGTGGACAGTGACGGAGTGTGGATTTTTTTATTTTTATTGAAGATAAACGTTACCGGAGAGCAAAGACGCCTAATATTTTTTATTCTAAATATGATCAGGAATCGCTGGTTAAAGTTTGTCGGGTACGTACCGATACATCCTGTATGTTACGTAGCGTCTTGCCTTTTTTTACTATAATACATCTATTTTTTATTACGTAGTGAAGCAGTTTCGACTTTCCGCCACGGTCCCACGCTCGACCGGTCAACGGCGCGACCGAGTTGCGCCATCAATTTCCGAGAAATCGTATGGGCGTGCGAGTGCCACCAAATGTTAATAGAATACATTGCCATCGACAATGCCGAGTTTCAACTCGATCGGATGTCGGGAGGTGGGTTAATTTCCACTTCCAAAATTTGCCTTCGTTCATTCACGAAAACAAAATCGAAATTAAAAAAAGATGTATTTAAAGTGCAGCCCTATCATTATAACATAAAATAGCAGATGTTTCTAAAAGAGATAGTTTTAATCTAATCATGCATTAATCGTCCCACTCATTTTAATATTATTATTATTAAAAGTTATATGTCAACAATATATGGCTATACAATATTATCACAGTGTGTGTACATTATTCACGCTTCCTACTACATACTTATTCAATTATGTTGTTTTAAAATATTAAATTTATTGAACCAGATAGTTTTCAGCTTCCCCGAGATAGACCGGTTTTCGGGCCGAGTACTTATCAATTCAGTGCGCTAAAATATATTATTAGAATAATAAATTTTGCAACAGTAGCAACAAAATGCATAGTGATGCTGTTTTATCAACAGAAGTTCTCAATAATTCCAAGAATTCAGAAGAAATTCCTAAAAAGTATAAAGTTTATAAAAAGAGATGGTTAATGCTCGGACTTTACGCGATGAGTGCTGGCTTGAATGGAGTACAATGGATTCAATACTCAGTCATCGCAGACGTCATCATGGACTATTACAATGTTGGAAGCACCTGGGTGGACATGACTTCCATGATATTCATGATCATGTACGTTATTCTTGTCCTCCCCGCTAGTTGGTTTCTGGACAAATATGTAATACACTACTTTTTATATGCTAATATTATTGACTGAATACCTGTCACCTGTCACTCAACACCAATAACTAACCCACCTTTGCGAAAATAGTTTATTAACTTTGTAATAGGATACGAATCAAATACATCTGCTGCGATGTCTGCAGTGTCCACATTGTATATAATAATCCCTTTCATACCTGAAACTGAATAATCACATTTCTTCAATTTATTTATTATCTTTGAGGCAGACTTTGTTGCAGAAAAAAATGTTTTAAAAATCAGGAAATTTGAGTTTCCTAGAAAACTCACCATTATGATCGTGACACATTAGACACTTCACCCATTTTGCCCAATTTTCGATGAAAGAATTTTTAAGTTCTGTGAAATTTCTATTCAAATTCTGATATTATTTCAGTTCTCCGAAACAACTGATCAATAATGGATATGATAAAAAAACTTTCACAGAACTTGAAATTAACTTTTTAATTTGATGAATTATTCAAATTCCGTGAAATAACTGGCCCTTACTTCATCACCATGCGCACCGAGCGAATTTTGTTTTTTGATTTTCTAAAATATTTAATGTCTTAAAAATTCATGAAAAATTCAAAAAAAGTTTAAAAACATTGAACGCCCAAAGCCGGGTCTCTTGCTTAAACTTTACCGACTCCTGCGACCGAATCCATAAACTTTTGCTTACACCTTTACTACAAAACTTTGTTAATGGGGGCGTGGCCTTATACACACAGACGCAGTGTTTGGACTTTCCATGGCCGGTGGAAAACATTGAAGGTTCCCCTGCCTTTTTTGATAACAGCCGCCGCGCCGGTACGGTCAGTTATGGTGAATAAATCGGACGATTTTTTTAGGTTATGTGCAATGAGCGTGATTATGAGTTAAATGATGTCGTAATAGATGACTGTTTGTATCACCAACTCATCTTAATATACTTAAAGGAATTTAAATAAAATCTTTAAAGTATATTAATTTATTGTACCAAACCAATAAACACTATATATACCTAACAAATTATGATAATAAAATTGTTGTTTTAAAATTCTTACATTTAGGTCGTGTACGAATCATTAGCCAGAAATCTTTCCTGATAAATAAATACATATTAAAATGTCAAATAGGTGGCGGCCTCACTTGAAATCTGTGTTTTCTCCCTGAATAATAATTTCCTAATGATCCCCCTTATCAGAAATTGATATATTTTGACCTCTACGTAATTATTTACGTAGAAGAAATTCAAATGGTAAGCACATTTAGATTGTGTGCTAATCGATATTAGCCAGAAAAATTTCCTGATAAATAAAAATCTATAAAAATTTCGAGGTAGTACCGTCTAATTTGAAATCTGTGTTTTCTCTCTGGTACATCTTTTAAATTTTTTTTTAATAGTGAATACCTCAAAAAAGTCCCAACTGCTCCAGTCTGGAGCCAGTGAGACTATGGCATCCCCGATGGGGTTGGTTGTGAAGCTGAAGGTAAGTGGGGAAGAGCAGGACATGGGGAAGATGAAGGTGGGGAAGTACCTCTCTATTCAGATCTAGTCACTAAACACGGCTAAAGCCATTTAAAGCAATTTTTCAATTCTGAATGGTGGTCTTACACCAGGGCTATACTGAGAGTATCTTCCCCTCTGGAACGTGCCGCTAATATAGCATATATTATTTTTAATTAATTAATTGTGAAATAACACAAATAAAAATTATTTGCGCACGCCGGGTTCGAACCCGCGACCTTCGGAAAAAGCCTTACCGCTGGACGAAGCCGGCCGACTATTCCTCTTGAAGTGCGGTACGTAGACGCGTCTTTACCGCAGACCGTAACAAAATGTGTGTAGCCAAACCCACCACGCCCCAATGTTCAACGCAAAAAAAAATAGTTTTCGAAATGTTTACGACGAAGTTTAACGTGAAGTTTTAGCAAGAGACCCGACTTTAGTAATTCTTCCTGAAACGAAAAAAAAATCCTGTTGTGTGAACTGTGAATGTGACTGCAAAAGATTGGGCATTTGAACACTCCACGAGAAACTTTATTTCACATATTGAAAGTTATTCTGTAATTCTAGGGTTTGCGCGCCTCTGGACTGATAGGCGTCATTGGCACCTGTGCCGGGTGTTGGGTGAAGCTGCTGTCGGTGAACAGGGACCTATTCTGGGTGGGATTCCTGGGCCACTCCATTTCAGGAATAGCCGCCGTCTTCATCCTTGGGCAGCCCGCTCGCTTAGCCGCTGTGTGGTTCGGACCCAGTCAAGTCTCGACGGCATGCAGCATCGGTGTCGCTGGAAACCAGGTTCCTCAAACTTCCCAAATTCAAACATTTTCTATTTTGTCCCTTCCTCATTGATCCTGACCTTCACTTAAATTTCCATGGTGGATAAGGCTTCTCCATTCCTCGCTGTCCTGCACTATCTACGTGGAGCGCCAAGACACCAACGTCCCGGACATAATATACCAATATATCATTATATACCAATCCCACCGCAGCATGTAACCTTCCTGGGGGCCTAGTCTATATCTCTCACAGCGCCCGTAACGCGGGTTTAGCTACGTCACGAATCCGTATTAACCCTCCTCTGACCGTGCTAAAAACTTTCTCGCGCTCCGATGCTGTACACTCGGTAAATATTAGTGTAATGTATTTATTTAATCCAATACATAAATGTATTGTGGAGGAATACCTAAAATGTTAACTCTATGTTTAGTATATTTACAAAGATATTTCAGTAAATACAAACCGTGACAGCTTAGTTCACAGCACCGTCAAGAAAGGTTAAACGGCAAACGTGCTTGTTTGTGAAACCGAAAGATAGAGACTAGGCCCCCAGTGCTTCTCCTACCTTCCAATTTTTCAGTGCCTACTAGCTTATCAATGTTTGAGTTCTCACTTTGGCGAGCAATGTTTCAAAAGTATCTAAGAGTAATTATTAATCTTGAAATAGATACAATGGGTAAGGTAAATATAATAGAAATCTTTATTCTATGGTAAGGCACAAAATGTGAGGAGAATTGTGGGAGTAATTTTAAGTATTTGACCATTCAGTGGAGATATTAAATCAATAATTTATAGATTATCAAGATAATGCGTATTATTTTACGAAACATTGTAATTTTTACATACACATACATAAGGTTTTAATAAATAAAAGTAAAAAATTAGTATTGGCCAATGGTCATAGTACATTCCAATACTCATTTTTTTGTAATTAAGTACTATGGAGATAGAACCAAAAGTGATGTTCAAAATGTAAGTTCCCGCTGAAAATTGTTTTTTTTTATTGTGTGGATATAGTAGATAAAAATATGCATAATATTACTGCATTCACGGTTGAAAAAAAACCATAAATGGATATAGTACAAACCAACCCTCAGCAAGCTATATTTGTATTACCCACAGACTTATGAATATTGGTATTACCTAAAGATGTCGAAAGCTCTCTGCAGTCATTATTAGGGCTTTGGCTTTCTGGAGAGAAGTGCACTGTCTTTGAATGTCTTGCAATGGGAGTATGGGTGACTTCCTTCATGTTCAAATCATGTTCTAATGCTAGCTTTATCATGGTTAGAGAAAATAATGCCGTTGAAAACGGTCTCCGGTTGTGTAATGAAACTTGCTTATTTGAAGTTCGAACCTAATATTTAGAAAATACAGAATTTTTAGAAAATACAGAATTTTCAACATTATTGGCGGTCTTTTGTTATTCTACTTCTTTGGAAGCATTTCTTCTTCATCTCACACAACTATTCGAACATATTTTCAGTTGGGAGTGGCGATTGGATTCTTGCTTCCACCCATTATGGTGCAGAATAACGATGACAAGGACCTTGTTGGTAAAGATCTACGAGTCATGTTCTACACTATGGTTGGGATAACAACAGCCCTATCGATTGCCACGATTATCTGTGAGTTAAAAAAAAAATCTGTCATTTTTTACGAATCCATCCTTGGAGTTTTCCTTGGGGCTAATGTTGTCGTCGTTAAAAAAAGATTGTCTCCCCGAAATGTATGAACGGAAAGCGTTTCCCGACAAATGGTTTAAATTTGCGGGCATTACAGGCAAAATTTTGATAGATATTGCTGTTTTGAAAACACAAATTTGATAAATTATATTTTTAAATTATACCTTAAAAACCCCCCTTCAGTCGAAAAAATAACTAAAACTCATCATGCAAGTCATGACGATTTGATGATTTAGAATTTAGACATAATGATATAATAACAGATCTTGAACAGAACTTTCACCGACTAGAAAATGAAATTTGATGAATTGTTCAAATTCTGTGAAATAACTGGCCCTAGAAATTACCTCTAACGACCTTTCTTAGATCGCGTTCTGGTTCTTACTCATTTAGAATTTTTTGCGTACCTACATTATTAATTTGATGCCGAATAGATGACTGATACAAATAAAAAAAATTACTTAGTTTTTAGGGACACCCCTCCTACCCCTCCATCAGCCGCGCAGGACAACATAGTGGAACCATCTCCTGAAGACAATTACATTAAATTTATCAAGAGGCTGGTCATGAACAGAGACTACATGCTGCTCCTGCTTTCATACGGAATGAATGTGGCCATCTTCTCAGCCATATCAACTCTCCTCAACCAAGTCGTTCTGGTTTACTATCCGGTAAATAATTACTAATGTTTTTTTGATAATTTATAACACGTAGTAACTAAGTACTGTGTGCATACAGAACATTTTCCAATTAGAGGAGCAAACAGACAGGCGGGGTTTGATTGTTTTTGGAAGGAGAGTTGCCATTTTTTTCCAGTACTTACCTCAATATCATGATTTTCGAATCATCCAAAATACTACCTAGAAGAAAATTCAAATCGAGATATCTTAACATTTATTTATAACGCCCTTCGTTCACGCAGCTACTTACAAGCGACTAAATCGCCGCTACCCGCTACCTGTCATACTATTTTGCGAGTGCAGCGCGTAGCGGCGTTTATAAACACTAATAATAGTATGGAAGGTACAGACGAGCGGCGATCGCGTCGCTTGAAAGTAGCTCCATGGAAGAACGGCGTAAGTCTAGAAAAATAAATTATCTGGACGTTAAAATTGATATATACCTACTTATGAACAGTTTATCCAGTTGGTTTTATTGCACAATATGTGGAAAACTTAATTCTTCGAATTTTGTACCTCATAAAAATATGCCTATTGATTATATGGCCACCATACTCATCTGCCAATCTAGTTTATAAGAGCCAACTTTTTATATATAAGTTATGTCATGATTTTTATAATAATTGAACTTCTTTGTAATAAAGAACTTTAAGTTTGCCTTGTAAAGTGGCAGTTTTCCAAATTGTGTTTATCGGCCTAGGAATGTACAGGACTGCATACGACGAGTACGTGGGTCTAGTGGGTTTTACCTAATATTGCGAGTTTAATTTTCAGGGAGCTAATGAAGACGTGGGCAGAATAGGATTGGTACTAGTTATAGCTGGAATGATGGGATCTGTCGTCTTCGGTATCATACTGGACAAGACTCACCGCTTCAAGGAGACCACCATTGGACTCTGTGCTGCTTCCGTTGTTGGGATGATCATCTATACCTTCACCATGGACTTAGGACATATATACGTTTTGTACATCAGCAGCTTTATATTGGGGTTAGTATTTTTTAAAGTATACAGATAAAAAGTCATCATCATCATCATCACCTTCTTCCCCTTATCCTATTCGGGTCGAGGACTCAGTGCATCGACAAGGCTCCTCCATACGTCCCTGTCTTGCGCTGATTGTTCGGTCTCCGTCCATGGCAGAATCATCCTCTCCTCACACAGTTTCTGGAGTTGCCTCGCCCAACTGTGTCTGGGGCGGCCCACTGGACGTCTGCTTTCTGGAATCGCACTCAGTATCTTCCTCGGAATTCAGTTATCAGACATTCTTAGTACATGCCTAAGCCACCTCAGTTGCGATTTTTCTATGAGGAGTAGCAGTTTAGATCATCTCGGATCATCGAGTTTCTTATATGATCCCATTTCGTAACCCCTGCCACTCCTCTCAAGAATCTCATTTCGGCAGCTTGGACTCTAGAGCGTGTTCGTTCGTTTAGCATCCATATCTGGTGGCTGTAAAGCGCCATTCAGACGTTTCACTAATCGCTCATTTCCGCATTTCATTCGGCCTAGTTTCCTCGGAATGACACGTCTGAACATGAAATGAATCGAAAGTGCCGAACACTGCCGAATGAAATCTTCAAGTGAACCGATCCAACAATGTTGGATATTTTCCTTCGGCATCCTTCACTCGCGCGCGCATGCGCGCGGAAGAGAGCAAAGTGAAACGTCTGAACACCGAGTGAACTCTCAATCAGTTTGTCTCGCGTCCTGTACGGGAAGGACCATGAAAGGACGCTATCAAATCGCACGCAAAACGTCAAAATGGTATTCGTTCGGCTAATTTGTTTGCTTTTGGGAACACCTCTCATATAAATTTTTGGGTCTCCCTTATTATCCATGTATTTTATATGTTTTTTAATATATGTAAGATTATTAATTTGTAGGAAAATGTTCGTAATAAAAAAAGGGAAATCAAATTGTGTTATTATGCCATAAAAAATAGAAAGGTTTATAAGACGACAAAATACTGTTTTTTTATTTAATTGTGTCAACAAAATTGCGGAAAAATCGATGCATCTGACATGTTTTTCATTAAAATTCGGGGCCGGACCGCGCTGGAAAACAAACGAATTCCAGCGCGGTTGACCTCGCTCGGCGACGCTGTGGTCGGAATGGACGAGTGAACGCTTATTTCTATAGCGCCGTGTGAACATGGAATGAAACAAAATGGACGATTAGGCCGAAAAAACATGGCGGAAACCTTCCCTCGAGTGAATCGTCTGATTCCAGCTTAAGTAAGCGTCGGGCGGTATACCGTTTTAAACACTGCCATCTGCTGAGCTCGGATTTTCTTATCACTGAGCCGTAGAGAGGACGCAAATGCTGATATGACGATATGGTGAAATTGTAATTGGAATAAATATTCTGTTGTACATTATAATAAGAAAATTAAAAAAAAAAAAAAAAAGTAAAGGCCATTTTGTTCAAAGATTGGATTTCTTTATTTCGTCCAGCTCTATTAACGCCCGCTACTGCTTTACCCCCTGGTGTCCAATACCAACTGCGGGAAGGGATGGTGCACACTACATAACCGTTGTTGATTTTTAGATTAGAGTCATTCCATAGGAAGCTTTCGAACCACCCCGACCCTGAGTGAAATAGCAGATTTTTTTGTCTTAAGCAGCTTAATTTCATAAACTTTTTGAAATCATCAAATTACAGTAATAATCGCCATATCATAAACATAAAATATGTCATTAACCGATCTCCACTGTATATCACCGTTTTATTTATATTTAAGCAATAGGTATTGAGTATAAATACTGACCGCCTTAATACTAAACGCGTTAAAAATTTCACATAGCTGATAAACAACCATTTACCACACATTAATGGTTATTTATCAGTTGTGTAAGATTTGAAACACGTTTATTAGTAAGGCCCTGATGACATAGAAGCTATTGACTATTAGATCGAGACAACAACATTGCTTAGGTACCTCCTCTTTCTCTCTTTCACTACCTGAAATCGCATGCCGCCATCCCATTTGGTATTGAATTTGTACTGAGAGCCCGAATTTCTGAATTTTAAATAAGGAAGAATCTCCCTGACTTTTGGATTATTAATAATTGACACATTGTAGATTGTAGGTATTTCTTGTGTTCTTTTGGCATTAGAACATTGACATTAAAATAATTTAAAAATATAATGGTAATTGAGTATCAACAATCTAAACTAATATTTAAAAAAAAAAAACGTTTTTCAGATTCTTCATGACAGGATATATTCCAGTAGGGTTTGAGTATGGAGCAGAGGTCACTTATCCAGAACCAGAAGGGACTATTGCAGGATTACTAAATGCTTCAACACAGGTAAAATTTCTATAAAATCATCCAGCAATTTTTTTGTCAAGTAGGTACCGATTTGAATTGTAATTATGACATTATTGCTTCTGAAACGGTATACGAATTATACAGCTTCAAATGAACTAGAAAGTGGACTACAAGCTGCAAAAAATTTAAACGAAATGGTGTTTGGATGGAATTGGGTTGTAGTATATGAAGGAGAGAGCAGGTATGGAAGGTATGGAAGGAAAATATATGGAAGCAAAAGGTATGGAAGGAAAATATGATGACCAACCACATTCCACTGTACCATCTCAATGAAGAAGCACATAATAACATAACATAGTTAGCTCTACCACGATACCTCCAGGTAATTTTCGCAAACACAAACGAACGAGTTCTAAAATCTAGTTAAAACTAGTTTTCACTAACTGCCTTTTTTTATAGGTATATCGCGTTTTCTCTAGTTTTTACTAACTGTTTGTTAGAAACTAGAGAAAACGCGTTGTGACCAAGAACGGGTTTTAACTGTAACATATACCTACACCGAAAACACCAACATCTAGCAATCAGGATAGTTTGAATCCTTCTTCTTGGCCCCAAAAAAAAAACCACTTGAATTTGCACAATTTTCTTGCAATAATGTGTTCCATTATTTAAATTGTTTCCTGTTGTGATTGGGGTTACCTGTGTCAATAATATTCCGGTAGGAACAAACCATATTCTTATTTCAAACCTACATAGGCATATTCATGCCCTTGAAAAAAATCGGTTTGCTATATGCTGTATTATTATTCAAATTATTCGACACTCTTTTTCGTTTTTTTCT
Source organism: Limnephilus auricula (assembly GCA_951813805.1). Lineage (NCBI taxonomy): Eukaryota > Metazoa > Arthropoda > Insecta > Trichoptera > Limnephilidae > Limnephilus > Limnephilus auricula. Next base: position 29,143,048 of record OX638390.1, on the reverse strand, counting down.
CTCAAAAGATATGGAGCGTTGTCTTATTTTTGAAATTTCGAATTGCGAAAATCTAGCTTACCTACCTAGAAATTCCAGTCAGATAAAGCTGTTCACATTTTATGAATGCAAAGTTTACCGTTCGAAAAACACAGATGTTTTTCTTTTTTTTTTGAAACAGGCAATTCACCTTAAAAATAATAGATGCTTTGTGGATAGACAAATTTACTGCTTTATTTTTTAATTTGTTAATTTATTTTTTAGATATTTGCTGTTGCCTTCACTTTCATGTATGGATATCTCATTGACGTTTGGGATGTAATGTGGGCCAATATAGTATTGGCCGTCATTCTCACCATTGGAACCATAATTCCCTTCTTCATCTCTTCGAATCTGAAGAGGCAAGCTGCTAATAAAGAAAAACATATGGAAGAGATAGAAAAAGCGTAGAAGTATAATTAAGATTAATAATAGTTCGAATTTTTCATATTTGAAAATGTAACTTTGTCTAGAAATATTTCACATTATAAAAGTGTAATAAATGAATTAAGGGATGCATCGATGCGCACTTCTACCGATACCATACTAAAACCGATATTTATAAAAAAAGTGTCGATACCGATGCGGACAGTGAGGACTTCAAAAGATGTAAAATTATGGAAGTAATTAATTATTTATTTTATTACGCACCGAAAGCGACAACTGACAACAAGCAACTAGCCGAATGAAAATATGAAAGCGGGGATTGCCCGAGCATAGATAAATTGTGCTGCATATTGGGAAATTCAAAATTTATCGGTGTATCGGCAAATTAATATCGCTGATTCCGATATATCGGAAAACCCACGATATCGCTGATATATCGGTGTCGGTATCGAATGCATCCCTAATAATTAGACAGAGAAAAATTATTTAAAAGAGATGCAATGGATAATCAATAAGTGGGAAGGAGACAACAATATATAGGGTCTTTCAATACTTATTGCCATAAAATATACTTTTAAATAAAATAAAAAAGAGTAGATATCTCACACACAACTTGTATTATTTACATTTTAAAATCGAGTGTCCTTATTAAAACACCCCATATATGGGGAAATAGATATATCTAATCACAAGTAAATGAACAAACATACAACATTGATTACCATAATTTTTTAACTTTGGAGGTAGATTGCGTGGTGTCCTGTGATGAGGAGGAAATGAGTTAGGTCTTAGGTTGAAAAGGAGATATCGGTGTGTCGTGATATCTCCGCGCGTGCTAGTCGGAATAATATGTACGATGATTGATGATATAATTTATATGATGCACTGTTTACAAATGTGGAGTATTTATTTACAAGATTATTCCGACACGCGAACTGCAGGCGCGACCGGCTGTTACCCGGCCAGAGGCTCGTTGCCGAATGTTGAGTGTAAGACTGGCTGAAAAAGACTAAAATACTGACTTAGCTTGCTAAAGCCCTTATATAGCCTGACCCCCGACCTCACCGGTACGTGAATTGCAGGCGAAATGCGCCCACGCTGGAACATTCCCGAAATATAGGCGCAGCGCTAAATGTAGCGAATTGCAGATTCCAGACCTTTCAAGAAGGTGGCACATAATAATAATGCGTAGTGAGGCAGTAAGTAGATGCAGAGCGCCGGGCAGTGCTAATTAGTGCGCATAGATATCGGTAGGTTCTGCTATGCATGTATGTAGCGAATGCAGTGCGAAGGTACTAGATACTAAAAGTTTGTTTTTATATTATAATTAAAATTACAATAATTAGATTATTTTGAGGTGTTTGATTATTAATATTATTGTATATCTAATTATTGTAATTTTTATTATAATATAAAATACATTCAATATTCTTTTTCCCTTATTTTATTCTTATTCAATATTCTCAACCTTTATATAACCGACAACTCAGGCTTAGTATTTAGTTATTATTATATCCTGATGAAGCTTTGTCGTAGCGAAACCGGTCGATGCTTAAAATAATAAATATTCGTGGTTAAATACTAATTTTATGTTTTATTTTCAAAAAAATTAAAATATTTTTATTCAATTTATAAATAAATGTACAAATGTGTTTATTTTTATTACTTATGCTACTTACTGAATTCCGAGTAAAATTAGAATTGTTATCGTAATATTACTAAATATATAAAAAAATATAAAAAAATGGAGTTCTACAAATTTAACATGATAACAATATAATACGTATTCAACGATGCCTCGTTGTTCGTACGTTCATGTTTCCAACCAACAATAATTAATTATTTTTAATTGATAAACTAATGTTTAAGACAAGATTTTATGCATAGCACAAAGGGTAACAATTATTATAAGCAATAATTATCAGCCTGAAACACCCATCCACATTAAAACAATCTTCCAAGAAAAGATACATGCCGTTGACGGGATTCGAACCCGCGCCCTTCTGATGTCCGGTCAGGTGCTCTTAATCCACCGAGCTACGGCGGGTTACTGTATCTTTTCTCGCAAGATTGTTTCAATGTGGAAGAGGGTTTCAGGCTGATAATTACTGCTTGTAATAATTGCAACCATAATTAGCTGACTTATGGAAATAAAATGCCGCAGATTCACTATTAGAATATATATTTACTGTCCAAAAGGAAAACAACATATTCTCAGTAAGTATGTTCGCATCCAGGTACTTACTCTGCGTAAACTGGTTCAAAATGACTGAATATGTTCTAAAAAATAAAGAGCAGAAAAAAAACAGTAAATGGTTGGCGAATTTTTAAATAGGTGAATAATATATGATAGCCATCTCTTCTTTTAAAAGGCAATAAAATGCGGCCGGTTTCATACAACACTTAGTTTTGGATTTCAGGCCAAAATACCCAACCAAACTGACAGATTATTTTTGTAATAAAAAGGTATGTCAAATATCTAGCTCGGCCAGGGGGCAACTGTCTAGTTATAAGTGGCCAGCGGATTTGGTTGGTTTGTGAAATGAAAATTGGAGTCACGGATTCATAATTTCCTTTAATATAAACTTCGATATAATAGATATTGAAGCCAGTCATTTCCAGCAACTGAAAATATGCACGTGACGTTAGAATAGGTATGAAGGGTTCTTAAGAAATTAATGAAAATATTTATTTTTATTTTTTTATTTCTGTAGTTATTTACATTGAAACATTTCACGGGAGGAACCTATTCTAGATACCACTGTATTCTTTCATCAATATGCTTGATAAATAATTGTAGTTTAATTTCAAATGATTTAACATCGGAATACATAACATCAATTTGTTTGTTCCTGTAAACGTGTATTAAGTAGATTCAGCTCGTCAGTCAAATCAGTTAAAAAATCAAGATTTACAACCCACTGGTTGTTGAAAAGTTCGTGTATTGCCTTTCCTCTCATCTCCATGAAGTTACAAATTTCTTTCCACAAAAAAAAATCGTTGAAGTTACTACTGCTCCTCGGCCTAGCCGTCTTACATCACGTCACCATATTAAGTTCTCACATCTTATAAAACCTTTTGGAACTGACGGTGAGTAAGCCCATTTTTTCTTATAACATTAATAGCAGATACAACAGTAGGTATCCATTATTTCTTTCCACGATACAACCTTGCAACACAATGATCCTTGGATCGATAACGGGATTACACGAGGTGCGGGAGGCGTCCTTGCCATCCTTCCCTTTCCCCCCGCTCCCTTTCGCTATCCCTTCGCTCCCTTTCTCGATCCATTTCCTCTGTTGTGTATGATATCGTCCGTCACTTGCGTTGCGGCGAGAATCTTGCGGGCCGCACCAAGACGCCTCGTGCGTAGTTGCCGACCCATGATATTTAACGGGTACTTTTTTACATATACTTACCTGCATACTCAACGTAAATTTCGATTTTTCGGAGATATCTGACTAATCAACTGGAGGACCGATTAGTTGCTTGAAGTGGAAGTAAATTGCTACAGATGCACATAATATAATGACTATTCCGTATGTATTTAATATCTTGAAGGAACTATGACAATACATTCTTCGTTACGTATTTACTCCTCCGGGTATTTACTCTGCGAAAACTGGTTCAAAATGACTGCATATGTTATCAGAGAACCAAGCAACTAAAATCAGCAGGAAAAAATCAATAATTGGTTGAAGATTTTAAAATAAGTATACAATTATGATAGCCATTTTTTTAAAGCAATAAATACGTTAACACATTGCCCACCGTGCATAAAAAAGGAAGCTCCAGAGAAACAAAGCCACATAGAATAAACCTTGGCTTCCTGCAAGCCATTTGAACGGACTTTAAGTACATCTGAAAATAATCAAGTAAAAATATTGAAAATTTCTAAGAAAAATTTGTATATCGGACAATTATTAATTTTGTCGGAAACAATTTGATTATTTATCTTATGCTATTTTTATAATGATTGCTTTTACATAATCACCGCTGTCCTTCGAATACTCCTCTACAGCCAAATACGATATCAATAGGGATGTCTTTCCTTCCTGAAATAGTAATAATTCATAATTAGGCCAAAAAACTTCAACAAGTTACATTACTGTGTTGTATCAAAACAAACAAAAAAATCACCTGATTGAGACACTTGGTGCACCCGAGCGCCAAAACGGAAAGACATAAATTGCAACCAATGGAATTTAAGCATGCCGCGAAATACATTTCACGGCCAATATTGTTCTTAACGTTGGTGGATGCTTCAGATATGAGAAGGAGAGAAAAGACAATCAGACTTAGAATTGAGCCCACCACTTGAAATTGAAATGCTTTACAAATTTTTCCACGGAGAACAAAAATAACATCGTGAATTCCGCACAGATCTCTTATTTCATTAGCAAGAATTATCTTGATATAGCTGGATGATTCAGAATAAAGATTTTTAATGATTGATAACCTATTGTTTATTAATTTGAATCTGTAGTATAAAAGGTACACAGAAGAATAAGTCTGCAGAAAGATAATATCCTTCTGCTGACTTATTAGGAAAGGAATAACCGATTCAGATCGGCGTATGAAACAAACTCTAAATATATTTGCAAAGATAATCACATATTCATAAACAACGATTGAAACCAACATTATACATAAATGTGCATTATTCGGATTGATGTGTAGTGCCTTTAATTTTCTGTCAGTTTCGTAAAGACGATTGATAAAATTAATATAATGAAAATGTAGAATATTATTTGATAAGTAAGCCACGAAATAAGTCAATAAACGTATACCATATTCAATACCATAAAAGGTCATTGGGTTTTCTTGAATTTTAGCTAGAGTATCAAAGTGAGTAAATGTCCAAATGGGTAGCGCAAATGTATATATGAATGAAATGATTGATAGAAAGATGGAAAACTTGTATTCCTTTAATCCGTTCTCATTTTGAGTTTCTGTGTACGGAGACAGTGCCATTAGTAGTGTAAGGCTATACAGGGGACGGAGAACTTTGAAAATGTCCATGGCTGTTGAGCTTTTCGTCAGAATACGATTATTGAGACAAATTTGATAAGTGATGGACATTGTATTTAACAGAACACCTATAATACGATGATTAATGATCTAGAATGATTTACATTCCTTTGGTTAACTAACTTGATTGCGTCGATTATTACGAATATTATACTTCGATTATTACGAATTACTTTACATGATTGATGGATCTTTAAAAGAGGTAGAGGTGGCATTATTTGCGTGTGTATATTTTTACCTTATAAGAATTATTTTTTTTATAGGGATGGTTTTGTAAAATATTTACTACATTAACTGAATTTGTAAGCGTAATATTTGCAAATAAGATATAATTTCATGTCATTGCAATAAAACCGATTATATTAAATAATGTCTTAAGATGTTATAAAGTGATATTAAAAGTTTTAAATATTTTATGAAGAATATACCTACCAACCTACAAGTGCTATGTAATGTTAAAGTGATATGTAATGTTTAATTCTTGTTTTTTAAAAGAACGCAAAATCCTGTGATATGCAAAAAATTGAATAAAAAAATTAAAGTAACACCAACGATCTCTTAATGAGATAGTCTTTCACTCGTTACCGTCCTCACTAATTCCATTGACCTTTTTTGCACTATTATGTAAAAATGTGTATTTTTAAATTTATTTTCTTGAAGTTAATAAACTTGAAGCGAAAACGGTACAACAGTCAGTGTAAATTAAAATATGCATGTTTATTGTAATGATTTATTTTACTATCTTACACCATAGTGTGCAGGTAGTTAATTCAACACCAATTATAGAAGTGAACCTAATACAGGGCCTTGGGGTACACCTCAGGCGACGAATAGATATAATAATTGTGTGTTTATATTTGGTCAAAGTGGATGAGGTCACCGTGGTTTATTATTTACATAATAATTTAACCATTTAAAGACATTGCAAATCTTCAAAAATTTAAAAAATATATAAATTACATCAAATTTGTTGTAGAACTCTATTTTTGATAGATAGCGGTAAAAATTGAATATATTTGAAAAATTGAAAATCTTTAAATATAAAGAGTACTACGAATAAATTTTATATTGTGTTTTATTTTTTCCGTTCAATATTTTATGTAGTTGATGTTATATGTAGTATAAATAAAAATGTACCCCTGCTATCCACTACCACTCCTATGTCTCCTTTGCAATTCCTCACTCTGCCCCTCCCTCGTCTCTCACCCGTCCCTCACCCCTCTACTTCGTGTCTTTGCTCATGGGTCCCCATCCCACCCCCGGTCCCTTCTTACGTTCCCCCTCCACCTCTTCCACCTTCCCCCTTCCCGCGTTCCCCTTTTCCCTCCCACGTTCGACTTTCTCCTTCCCTCCGTGCCGTGCCTATAAATATTTGAAATTTTTAAACAAATTTCATAAATCCAGAGCCCACTATTATATCATGAAACATTCGCGGGCATGTGCACGACAAATCACTAAAGTTTCATCGCAGTCGGATGAATGGTTTAGGTACTTACCGCATAAGGGACAAACAAAGAAACATACATTTTTACATATTAAGATGGTAAAATTTCCGTACTCTGATAACTTTTCTAATACGCACAAATTATTTAATGAAACCACTCATCTATTTACGCAGGAGATGGTATAATTGAAGCTCCATATTTTGAATACTTTCCAATAATCAGATGTCGAATCATCCTTGTCAGTAGCTAGGTTCTGTAGCCATTACCAATTCGATATAAGATATGATATGTAGCAGCCCTGCACCAAAATGAAGCATTGTTCTAACATCCCAGGTAACACGACTAGCAATCATTATTAACACGGCTCAGAGTACAATATTATTTAATCTTATCAGTTCTGGTAGTACATAAAAACGACATTGATTGTGTTTTTATTATTATTGACGTAATTATTTCTTAAAACTGTGTGTACTTGACAAAGAAAACTATATTATTGTTTATTACACGCATTCTATTTATCAATGGCAGTCATATTTTTTTATTGTAATAGATACCAACCTAAACAATCAATAATTATGAAGAGCTTAATTGATAGAATATTAGTTTGTGAGGTGTTTCGAGTATAAATTAAGTGGATTTCATTACGTTAAAAATAATTGTGATAAAGACAAAGTTATCGTAACAATGCAAGATGAAGTTGTGTCATCACCAGATCTACCTGAAAGTGTCATTAGTTCAGTTGAATCCGACAAATTACCAAAGGAATATACAATATACACAAGACGTTGGTTGGTCCTAGGCCTCTACGTGTTGAGCACGGCTTTCAATGGATTGATGTGGCTCCAATATTCTGTCATAGCTGACATCATAATGGATTACTATAATATTGGTAGTACCTGGGTGGACATGACCTCCTTGGTCTTTATGATCTCCTATGTCATTCTCGTCTTCCCTGCTAGTTGGATCCTGGACAAATATGTAATGACTTCATTCTTTAAATTTGACACACCATAGGTATATATGACAATAAATTATGTTATATTATCCCAATACTTTTTATGCTACCAGGGGAATCTTGGCTAACATTTTGACAATTTTATTGAATAATTTAATCGTTTTAGGCGAGTAAATACCTAGTAAAAAAACAGGCAAATTGAAAACTGATGAAGATTTCAGGAATCCGTTTGATCAGTCTTCATATATTAGTATTATCTTGGATCTCATATTGATGATTGCCAACAACAGACAAAAAATATCCCATTATTTTCAGTACAGCGGAGAAGGCTATAGTTTGCAGCTTCCTCAGCCATGATAATTGGTATATTCTGCTTCTATTTATTTTTTAAATCCCTCGATTTTCCCTGGCGAAATTATACAGTATTTGTCCAATGGATTTGCAATCTCTTTATATTAAAATCTATTTGTATTTTAAACGCTCAGATAACATTTACTATACACGGAGCCATATAAAATTAGACATGTAGTGGCGTAGCTAGGTAACCAAGGGCCCTGGGGCAAATTAAAAAATGGGGCCCTACTGCTATGTAAACTGATTAGGTTTTATCAAATAAAAATATGAAATATACAAATACTTTAAAAATGCTAAGCTACTTAAGCTCTTTTTTGTGCACTGCAGGGCAGGAAATAAAAATATTAAACAGTAACAACATAAATTACAATTAATACTTTGGTGTAGGTTTGGCTAATAAAACGAAATAGAGAAGATTCAAGGGTTTGTTATATAAAGGTCGGGCCTACCAACTGACTAAATAACAATTATATTTACAATTTTTTCCTAACTTTAGTTTTCGCAAAAGTATCAATGACTTCGTTTAAATCCAGGCTTGATGCGGTTTTGTTTTCAATTGCTATTAGCGATAAATGTTGGAGTCGAGTTTGGCCCATCTTATTTCTTAAATATTTTTTTATTATTTTTAATTTGCTAAATGACCTTTCAGCTCCTGCAGAAGTGACAGGAATTGGAAAGGCCCCATTCGTGAAGTTTCCCAAGTCATAAGAAGATTTGTCGTACACATTTTCGAAAAATGTAGAGGTCTGTGGTTCCTCCAAACCCTCTGCTCTTATGTGTGTCATGCAAACATCATCCACGTTCACATGATCGGCGGCGGAGGTATCTCCAACTGCAATAATTGTCGAACCTTCTTCAGTAGGCTTCTCAACCATTACTGCAGTTACCACATTATTTTAGTCACTATCAATAGAAATATTTTGGCCAGATGTACTTGCAGAAGGCTGACTAAAAAAACTTGTCAATTTTGGGCAATTTTTGTTTACTATCTTCTCTTTCTTGGCGTTGTTTGCGTTTAAATGCACCACTGGGTTTCTTCTTTTTATCCACAATTTTAGTTTTCTAATTTATTTAAACAATACAATATTAGATACGTTTTCAGATTTTCACGGCCAAAAGCATTTTCCTTGTTTGTTTATGGGGTGTCGTCGGATCTGCAAGATCTGCCCTGATGATGGACATTACAACGCTGTCCGAAACGTCGGCTAAAGAAGGAGGTAGCACAACACGGCATAACACCCCAAAAACAAACAACGAAAATACAATATTAGATTGTGCTCGAGTAGGTTGGTACTCACTGCTCACTGACGACGTTAAAAGTAAAATAAAAGGAAAGAGAAACACTTGGGGAATGACGCACATATCACTATCCGTCAAATTGACAACACTGCCAACCCACAGAAAGAATTTAGGGGAATTCCCTAGGCATAACTTTTGAATTTTTCTCAATTGAGTTGTCATGATTAAAGTGGGGTTGCAAGTTGCAACCTGTCATATTTATTTTGAAAATGGGAGAAATTTCCAAAAGTTCAGTTCGATCTAGATTTCTGGTAAGGATTCGAGGGCCCCCTGAGCTTGAGGGCCCCGGGGCACTGCCCCGCGTAGCCCCTAGGTAGCTACGCCACTGCTTGTAAATTGTATTGATTCATTGAATTCATTTAGAGGAAGATGTACGTAATAAAGAAATGATCTCTTCACTTTTACTTCGTACTATTTTGTAAAAAGAATAGCATTATGGTGCCCATGGCACGATTCAGCACAATTTTGCAAATAAATGTAAAACTTTTATTTCCTTAGGGATTACGAACCTCAGCGCTGATAGGTGCAATTGGCACCTGCGTTGGCTGCTGGGTGAAGGTGCTCTCGGTCGACAGAGACCTGTTCTGGGTTGGCTTCATCGGTCAAGCCTTTATAGGTATGGCTGCGGTGTTCATCCTCGGCACCCCTGCACGACATGCAGCTGTTTGGTTCGGACCTAGTCAGGTATCTACTGCGTGTAGCATCGGCGTTGCTGGAAACCAGGTATGAGTTTCTTACAAAATACTGTTTAAGCTCCCGATAAAGAACCAAGTTAGCCACGAAAAAATTGTTAACAATATAATATAGTGTTCTTAAGAGGATACCCGGCGGTGATTTTTCCATACAAACGTATTCCCTATTTATCTCTCTGGATTTTAGCCCTAGAGAAAATATTGTTTTTGCATAAAATAGATATCAACTACTAGCGTGTCGGTACTTTTTGTTTTTTTTGATAAGTTACTTTTTATAGAAGTTATGACCTTCCAAAAATCAATAAAATTGACTGGTTTAAACGCCGTCAAAAGATGTTCAGTATACAAACCAGACAATATTTGAAAAAAAAGCAAAACGTACAGACATAGAATAGTTTTTTCTTATGTAGTTGGTAAAAAAAATAAATTGAAAATCAGTCCACTTTTGGAGGAGAAAAGTGGGGAATACAAAACCTCCATTTTAGTTAGGTGTCAGTGCATTGTCCCTTTCGCTCAATATCCGGTGGAGTAAGAGCAACAGTGACAGCAATATTTTAGTAAAATCTATTTCTGCACCACCGGGTATCATCTTAAGGCGCTCCTCTGACAGGCAACAGAAACCAAACTTTCTGTGTATTGATTGGTCAAAGAGCTTGTTTAATCATAGAACAATCAGCTGTCATGTCACACAACTGGCATGTCGAGTCGCAAGTCACTGCTTGCGTTGCGTTGCCAGCTGCCAGCTGATTGTTCTTCGTCTATGGTTAAACAAGCTTTTTGACCAATCAAGACATAGAAACCAGTTTTAGTTTGGTTTCAGTTGCCTCATCAGCGGAGGGCCTAAATCGTCCAAGCCCGGAAGGAGCCAGGCAACTACTTAACATAGATAGAAACTAACTGACAAAACTAGTAAGACTATATAACCCGAGGAGAACCGTAAAGCTGTTGCTTTAGGTATTGTGAGAGGATGAAGAAATACCGATTAATCTATGATGAAAATGTTCCACTACGATCCACGATGAGAAGAAGGTACTAATCCGCTGCCTGATAACTCCAAAAAAACACAATGGGCTTATGGTCTGAACACTTTCGGGACCAAATGTGGAGAGATGTAGTTCAACGTCATAAAATAATAATCATAAACAACATTATTTATGTCTTATTTCAGTTTGGAGTGGCGCTTGGATTCCTTCTCCCGCCAATAATGGTAAAAAACAATGATGACAAGGAACTGATAGGCAATGATCTTGAAGTCATGTTTTATACAATGGCTGGTTCTACAACAATCCTTGTAGTGTTAATAGTGCTTTGTAAGTACCTTTATCTTTCTTCTTCTTTTTGATGTGCTTTCTGTATCAAATTTCGAACACAGGTGCCTCCTTCAAAATTTTCCCGTCTGCCGATTATTGGCAACCATAATAAACAATAATAACAACCACAATAAAGAATAAACCCGCAGTTCCCTCCTTGTATCTAAAGGTTAATGTTAGAAGTATCTATGTAAAATGTGTGAATTATTTAGGAAATACGTTTGACGATTTCTTGAGTAAAACATAACGACACATTTATTTTCACATACCTACGTTATTATAGTTATTGCATCCATAATTGACGATAATCAATTGCCTCCATCTAGAACAATTTACACAGGCATATTTGGATAAAAGTGGATACGTATTTGGACTTTCTAAAACGTAACTAAAATTACCATAATAAGAATCAGGCACTACCATTAACCCAAAGTTAAATATTTCAACGCAGAAAACAAGTTCGCCAATACTCTATATTGGACTTTCTAAAACGTAACTAAAATTACCATAATAAGAATCAGGCACTACCATTAACCCAAAGTTAAATATTTCAACGCAGAAAACAAGTTCGCCAATACTCTATGGTTTAGTCTCAATAGTCTATCTTCATAGTTCTCATCAGTTTTCAGAGATGCCCCACCTACTCCTCCGTCAGCAGCCCAGGATAACATAGAGGCTCTTGCTGAAGACAGTTACTTCAAGTTCATCAAGAGACTACTGGTGAACAAGGACTACATGTTGTTGCTCTTTTCGTACGGAATTAGTGTGGCAGTCTTTGGCGCTATATCGACGCTTTTGAACCAAGTCGTGTTGGTGTACTATCCGGTAATTTGAAACAATTGTAAATACAATTTAGCTATCATGTTTCATATTTAGATATTAACAAAAAATGTGGTATGCATAACGTGTAAGCCGAAAAAGTAATTTCCAAATTGCCTTTATCTTTTTTTTCCCTGCTACCTTAATCCCCATCTTTCCCAAAGAGGTCGAAATTTCATAGTTCCGCAGACTTTGGGCAGATGGTATGGTGTCAGATAAAAGAGGAAAGATAGAACACCTAGATCTAGAATATCGCGCTTTATTAACTCTCACCCATCTCCCATTTTCCATCTTTCAAACGATTTTAACATAGTCACTAAAATCATAATAATGGCGAAGGCTTTTCCAGGGTGCCAATGAAGATGTGGGCAGAATTGGCTTAGTGCTGGTACTAGCCGGAATGCTTGGATCTGTTGTTTTTGGATATATCCTGGACAGGACTCACCGATTCAAAGAGACAACTATAGGACTCTGTGCAGCTTCCGTAGTTGGGATGCTCATATATACCTTCACACTGGACACAGGAGAGTTATCCATCGTTTACATAAGCAGTTTTATACTTGGGTTAGTATCTTTAAAAAACATAAATATTTTAAACTATGAGCCTCCGGTAATACCAGTAGAATGATTTTTATTGTTGCGGGAAGTATTTTTAATACATTCAGTAACTTTTAAATCCTATATTCGTATTTTCATTTTAACCAACATCTACCGTTCTATGTGACAAGTCCAACACAGAATCACAGTTATATTATACAAAATTTGGGTAATACTATAAAGATGTTGGTGGCGTATTGAATACGTAAAATAACACATAAAAAGACCAACGTAAATACAAACAAGTCATAGTAGAATTTATATCGGAAAGTAGAACGACATCATTTAATTAAACAAACTACATAGCTCTACTTCTACTTATTTCATCTATTTATTGTATTGAAATTAAACAATTTTTTCACTTTGTTCCACTTATTTATTTACACCAGGACCGGTTTCGTCCTACTACGGACATTTTCAAATGTAAATAAACAAGTGGAACAAAGTGAAAAAATTGTTTAATTTCATGTCTAAACAATATTAATTACCTACTGTTATACTTTGTATACTGTATAAACTGTTATACCTACTTAGGGGATTTCTCACCAACCTCCCAGTAGCTTATCTACCCTAATAACGAATATTATCGATTTACGATTTACGGTTTATTTATTTATTAAGTTGGAGTTTATAATTCGGTACTCGAACCTACGAATAGTGGCTATATATTGGATAAGTTGTCCGAAGTTTCTAACCACTGCGAGTATTTTATTTTTATTTTTAATAATATTCGTTATTAGGGTAGATAAGCTAACGGGAGGATGGTGAGAAACCCCCTTAATAACTGTAATCATTTTGTAAAATGTTCATGTAAAAGCCCATTGAGGAGTAAATAAATAATAAATAAATAAAATAAGGGTGTAAATTTTTTTTAAATATTTTAGTTTGTAAAGCCTTAAATAAATAGAAAACTGAGGTATTTTTTTTTCACAAAACACGTTCTCGGATTTATTTTTCAATGATTTAATTTAACTAAAATTTCATATTCTGAAAACTTTGTTGACTAGAATATGTATTGATTTATTTTGTTGTATGATTATATGATTTGAAAATTGTGTTGTTTACTAGAATCTGTCGTTTGAAAATTGAACAAATCTGCCAACGACCAGCGGTATAACCTTACTATAGTTTTTCAAAATTTTAAAGCTGCGTGTACCAGATAAACAGATAAACAATCTTTCAAAATCAATTTATGTTTTTTTCTAAAAAAGAGTCCATAGGTCTAGAATTTGATTTAAAAAGGGCTATTTCCGATATTCTCTAATAATACCCTCTTTGTAGGTATCACCTACGATTTCTTTATCACAGATTTTTGTGCATGATCGTGGAAATAAATCAAATAATTAAAGGTTGTTTTAAAATTTCGATAAAACAAATGCTCTACGAAAAATCGTAAAAATAATTGGCAGCTTAAAATTATCTTTTCTATCATGAATAACACAAATGATAATTTTTATAAATACAATCTGATTTAAGTTTTTGTAAAACAATTATATTGTGTAGGTTTTGCATTTTCGCTTTTTCAGTGAAATAACATTAAAAAAGCGCGTTTTAAATATTTGAATAATAAATTTCAGATTCTTCATGACAGGCTACATACCAGTGGGATTTGAGTACGCAGTAGAAATTACATATCCTGAACCAGAAGGCACTGTTTCAGGCCTATTGAACGCCTCCACACAGGTAATATAAGGTCTTTCAATAAGGACGCTCGATTTCAAAATGTAAATAAAACAAATTGTGTGTGAGATATCCACTTAATTTTTATTTTATTTGAAAGTATATTTTAAGGCAATAAATGAGGAATATAACTTTTTCAAACGTCCACCGCGGCTAAGGTATACCGTTTTCCCTAAACCGACTGCATATTGTATATAAGTATGCCGGATGGCCAACTGGTTTTTCGAAATTTTAAAATTTATTCTCACATAAAAAAATACATTTGTGGAAAATACAATATTAGGTATTTATTTTATGAATGTTGATGTAAATAATAAGTCTTTGTGAGTAGAGGTCCCAAAAAACTTTTAAAGAAACCCCCCCCCCACCCTTAGGGTTGAATCCCCTCCTCAATGTGAATTCTATAGCTACACCCTTGACACCCATCGTAGGTAAGTTATAATAATGTACTTCTTCTACTTCGATGGCGCTACAGCCCATATCGAGATTTGGCGTCCTGTAACATTCGCCCCCAACTCCTCCTGTCCTCAGCAGCTGACTTCCAGTTTGTTACCTGGAGAAGCTGTGCTGCATCCCCTCTTACCTCGTCTTCCCACCTCAGTCTGGGTCTTCCCACTTTTCTCTTTCCACCTGGGTATCGCTACTCTAACCTATTTGCCTGTACCAATAGTTGAATCTATTGTTACAGGAAAATCTATGGAATGCTATGTTTTTTTACGAGATGAAAAGTGAGGTGACAGTTTTGTTGCTAATCGTTACATAAAAGGACTGTGTTTTTTTTTATTTTGAATTTTATTTAAATTTTCAACATTTTACTTAAAAATGTTTGTGTAAGCTTTTTTGTGACTGAAGCTTAAAATATTACAATTATTAAAGACTAAAGTACATTTCAAATACAATAATCTAAAAGGTTATTTTATATAGTTTTTAAAATTGTGTTTGTTTTTACGGCATCTTTAAAAATAAGAAATATATAGGACATTTAAAATACCTTGGAAAAATTCCCAAATTTGTTGGGACAATAAATAAAACAAGTATATTCAATAGATAAACAACCCCTTTTGGCTGTACATATAAGCAAAGTATAATTTCTTTCCATGAAATATTTTTTGATAGTTCCTAATTACTAAGGTTTTCACATACACGGTCGATTATAAATTGAATAACATTGTCACGACGTTTTTTTAGTAAGGCTGGTCTTAAAGTAGGTACATACTGGTTCGACATACGTATGCTATGCTACGCCTAACAATATCTGGACTACTTAGCAACCATACATTTTATATGAAAATAGATGCTTCAGAATCACACTGCCCACACGCATCGCAACGTGTGGCCAGGGTGATTCTGAAGCATCTATTTGCATAGAAAATGTATGGTTGCAAAGTAGTCCAGATATTGTTAGGCGGAGCGTAGCATACGTTCGTCGACCCATTATGTATTTACCTTTAGCTCCTCCGCTCATGGAGAAACTGAAACCAAACTAAAACTGGTTGTTGCTTTGGTTACAACCACAAATAAACCAATTGCAACTGCGCGTTGCTATGGTTGCCAGCCAAACTTCTCTGACGGCGCAATTTTAGGATTTCAGTAATTATCTCAGCTTGTTTCACCGTAGACGACGAACACTCCAGCTGTCATCTGGATAAATTACAATAAAACTGGTGCAACTGTGGCAACCGGGCAACTTGGCAGCGGCCAGCCACGGCACCTAGCACGGCGAGTTGTGAGTCACTGCTTGCGTTGCCACTGACAACGGGTTTTTGAGAAGTTGTGTCGTGTGCGGATTATCATATTTACATACACAGTATAGCGAATTGAGTAGTAAACTGTTTTTTTTTTCAGTTCTCCGTGAGCGGAAGCACCAACGCCGTTCTTCCACGTAGCTACTCACAAGCGACGCTACCGCTACCTGTCATACTATTTTGCTAGTGTAGCGTCTAGCGGCGTTTTAAAACACTAATAATAGTATGGAAAACACAGACGAACGGCGATCGCGTCGCTTGAACGCAGCTCCATGGAAGAACGGCGTAATGGTAGATTCAGACTGGGTCGACGTACGTATGCATCGCTACGCCTAACAATATCTGGGCTACTTAGCAACCATAGATTTTCAATGAAAATTTATGTTTTAGAATCACATTGGCCACACGCATCGCGACGTGCGATGTCTGTGGCCATTTTCATAGAAAATGTACGGTTGGTAAGCATTGTTTGGCGTAGCGATGCGTACGTACGTCGACTCAGTCTGAATCTACCTTAACTGTTCTTATTTTGAAAGCAAGAAATGGCACCATAGTGCTTCTGCTTGAGATATGTATCTAGTTTCATTATTTTGGAGCACATCGCGTGACTTCCTCGGATGTTAATTATTTTGATATTTCTTTTCAAGGTATTTGCTGTAATTTTCACCTTCATGTATGGATATTTCATAGACGTTTGGGGAAATGTGTGGGCTAATGTAGCACTAGCCGTCATCCTCGGTATTGGCACTATACTACCAATGTTCATCACATCGAACCTTCTGCGGCAAGCGGCCTATAAAACTGAAGATATCAAAGCCTAGAGATTTTGGCCCGTGAACGAATTATAAATGGCCGCGTGAGCAAGTTTAAAAATTCCCGCCAATTTACAAATTTTTGTAAATCCTTTTACAATCAGTTTGACTGAAATAATCGATTATAACTATAACATACAATTTTGTGTGCAACGAAAATTACATGATGACGGACTTCCTGGCGGAATCCAATAGAATGACAAAAACTAACCAATTCATATCTTGAATGAATGGAATTCCGATCGATGGTGACCCCATCAGTGGCCCGCCTGTGATTTTGCTGCGTCAATTTGGCCCGACTGTTTAAAAAATTGGGCAGCCTTGTTCTAAAGAGTACCTACCGTAATAAAGAAAAAAAAGAAAGAAAAAATGAGTAAGGAAAACAGGAGGATGTCTCAAGTAATGCTTTATTACGAATTTACCGAGAGATATATATAATAATATGAAGTGACATTTAATGACTTTAGGCTAAAAAGTGCATGCACCTAATAAAATAATATGAAAATGCTTGTTTGATTTTTTTTGTTCTTTTTACATGATTTAGCTTTCCAGATTTCATGTTCTCCGGATTTCACAAAAAAAAATTTTATGGAATAAAAAAAGGTTCTCAGTTAAATTTTTAAACGAAACATTTTTTTGTAAATAATTTGTTTTCACTCACCGAAGAACCGCCATTAAAAAAAAATGCAGTTGGTTATATATATTTTTTATGTGAATACTACAAAAGAGTCCCTTTAGCTAGTGAGACTACGGCATCCCCATTGGAGTAAGTATGTTGTGAGGCCGAAGGTAGCGGGGAGGGGAAGGAGATGGGGGGGGGGGGGGTCGTGAGGAGGAATATAATTAATTCTCTGAGTATAATAGTTTTACTATTATGTTACTGATTGTTGTTATTAGACGTTGTTTTACCACAACTATCAGTAGATAACATTGACATTTTAATAAATATTATACAGCCCTAACGAATAACAGAATTATTTTTTAATGTATATATTATTTTTTCTTCTGAATCACATTTTTCTTTTTTTTATATAAATACCGCACAAGAGTCCCAACTTCTCCCGTCTGGAGCCAGTTAAACTGTAGCATCCCCAATTGGGGTATGTTGTGAGGGTGAAGGTAGTCGGGAGGGGAAGGAAATGGGAAAGAGGAAGGTGGTAAAGTACCTGGCAATTTCAAGCAACGTTTCAATTCTGAATGTATGTCTTACACCAGAGTGATACTAAGAGTATCTTCCACTCGCAACGTGCCGCAAATATACTATATATTATTTTGAATTAATTAATTGTGAAATAACACAAATTAATCTACTAAGATGCCTTAACAATCATGCAAAGCATTCTTCAAAACAAATACAACATGAAGATAAATAAAGACAAAACAAAACTGCTGACTGTAGGCCGAACGCAACATCAGATGAGAGTAGAGATGTCAGGAGTTCCACTAAAGAACACCAAGGAGTTTGTCTACCTCGGGAGCAAAATAACATGGGACGGTCGGTCTAAGAGCGAGGTCGACAGCCGTATACACCAGGCTAGGCTTGCATTCAATAAAAGGTCGAAAATAATAGAATCGAATAATATAGACCTAAAACTGAGAATACTCCTCATCAAGACCTATGTATGGAGTATCTTGACGTACGGCTGCGAAACATGGTGCCTATCCGAAAGAGATAAACGGAGACTAGAGGCTTTTGAGATGTGGTCCTATAGAAGACTATTAGGAATTTCCTGGAGAGACCACATTACAAATGAGGAGGTTCTCCAAAGAATCGAAGGAGGAAGGCACCTGCTCAAGACCTTGTCCGAAAGGCGTGCAAGATGGATCGGCCATATAATACGACAAGAAGGCCTCTTGCATGCCATAATGGAGGGTATGACCGAGGGGACAAACTCCAGGGGACGCCCACGCCGAGAGTACCTGGAGGACCTGCTGGTGGACATGCGCTGCTCTTCATATGCAGAATTCAAAAGAGCCGCACAAGATAGGGAAGAATGGAAGAAGAAACTAAAGGAAATTGCTGCAAACCAATCCCAGGATTGAAACCAGAGAGAGAATCTACTAAAATTTATTTGCGCACGCCGGCTTCGAACCCTACCTTCGGATGGGGAGTCCAGAGCCTTTCCCCTGGACCACGCCGGCCGTCGATTACAGTGATTACAGATGTAGAACACACAACGTTACTTACAGTAAATTTAAAAAGGTAAAAAGTTATAGTAGTAAATTATCAAAAGAATTTCCACATACAAATTTTCGATTAAAAAAAAACATTTTTTTTTTATGATTCTCTTAATTCGTAAAAAATGTACGTGAAAAAAAATATTTCACTATTATTTTAGCCAGATAACTACAATATTCAGAAAGTTTTCTTGAGTTCACTTCATCGTGAACGTGTTATTTAATATGTTGTAATAAAAAAAGTTTTATTTATTTTTCGATATACATATTATTTAGAACAATGGGATAACAATCTCTTCCGGAGATCGACAAGAATGTTAAGTACTATACTAGAGTTTAATAAGAAACAGTGAATTAGCAAGTACTTAAGTAGTACTTATGTACTTAAGATATATCACGGCGGATGTAATACCGAATACCACAGAATACTCGGAATACTTTATACTGAGTTTACCAGTAAAGTTTACTTTACATTTAAATTAGAGAAAAAAAAAAACAAAATACCATAGTAAAGTCGTCATAGGTAGTTGGGTACTTTTCATATTTACTTACGCAATTTTTCATATTTTCATTTTTGCTTACGAAAATTTCTTGCAATTTTTTTTTTCCATAGCATTTCACCCCAAGGGAGTGTTCTAGCCAGTGTCAAGTGAATGAGTTTGTGTGTAATGATTGTAAGTGTAATTTTGGGTAAATATATACAAATTTGGCAGTGAATGCGTCTGCCCACTAATTGCGTGGTAGTCCAGATCGTGAGAAACTGGTTGAGGGAGGCCTTTTGACTTCCTCAGCAGGACTCTCTCGGAACATCACCTTACACCTAGTGGGAGGGATGGAATCATTCGTTCGTCACTTCTGGACACATTGACCACCAGATTCCTACCCATCCCTCATACCTTTTCCTTCCCAGAACATCCTCTCCTTCCTTACCTAAAAAGAACCCTCCACACAGCATCCCCAAAGATGACATAGACCCTGAGGGGAATTATTTTCTTCAGGGCCTCCTGTGTGAAGCTAATGTAAAAAAAATCTACGAAAGCGTAGAATATGAATTCTTTTGATATTCACCTTAAGGTGATACTTAAAAGACTTCATAATATTCTCTTTCATAGATGGCGCGTGTTTAATTATTTTACGGAAAGACGATTTTCACAATTTATGCTCAAATCTTTCGAGACAGGCTAACAAATGCAATATTGGATTGAATCACCGATATAATATAAGGAGGGTTTCTCCCCATCCTCCCAATAGCTTATCTACACTAATAACGAATATTATTAAAAATAAAATACTCGCAGTGGTTAGAAAACTCGGCCAACTTATCCAATATATAGCCACTATTCATAGGTTCGAGTACCAAATTATAAACTTTAATTTAATAAATAAATAAATCGTAAATCGAAAATATTCGTTATTAGTGTAGAGAAGCTATTGGAAAGATGGTGAGAAACCACCTAAACATGATAAGATTGATAACTAGAGGTAACTAACTAAAATCTTACTAATATTATAAACGCGAAAGTTTGTATGGATGTATGTGTGTTTGTTACTCTTTCAAGCAAAATTTACTGGATGGATTTTAATGAAACTTTACAATAATATGGCTCATACATCAGAAGAACATTTAGGCTATAATTTATAAAGCTAGTTATTTATTTTAGATATATTGAAAATAATAATTATTGTTTAATAAAAAATGTAAAGATTTGAGAATGACGTTTTGCAAAACAATGATTGTTAAATAAAAATTCTATTTTAGAAAATATTTAAATTAGTGAATTTATTTGAAGTACTCTCCTAATACTTTGAATCGAATCAAAAATTAAAGATATTTTAAATAAATAGGTTAAGAATTTTGATATAAACCTAGATATTGCGCAGACGGAGTTGCGGGCAGAAGCTTGTACAAAATATAACTAGCAGTTCTGTGAACAGTGCACCTCGCATCCAAAAAGTAAGTTTATGATTTTCTTTTATTTAATAAATCAAAACCAAAATATCCCCCGAAATCACAAGATTTGTGAGTAGGTATCTAATTAAATACCTACCAACTAATTCATAAAACTATTCAACAGAACCATAAAAATCGAATAAGGAATTATTCAAATTGTCCAAAGAAACGCCACTATCTCAAAACCATTTTTCATCAACTTTCTTCAGGCAGGAAGTTGTCATATTTCAAACAAACTGCCAGTAAAAAAGGCGGGTATGGGTACGACCGCCCCGGGAACCATTTATTGGATAACCAACACTTCTGCCATAGGTCACCCTAAGTGGTTCACTACGTTTAATGACTTAGCAGGGGTGCCCGGGTTCATGGGGTGAGGTTTGTCTAGGTCTGGCGGCAGATGATTTGGACACACTGAACCGCAGATTCCTACCCAACCCTCATACCTTTTTCTTTCCCAGAACTTCCTCTCCTCCCTTTCCTTAAAAATACCCTCCTCACAGCATCCCCAAAGATGACATAGGCCCTGAGGGAAATTATTTTCCCCAGGGCCTCTTGTGTGGAGCTAATGTAAAAAAAAAAGAAAACATGAAGGAAAATTTAGAAGTTGAGTTCACTTGCTTCATAATTATACCGACCATACATAGTGGATGTTTGGTCATGTTAATGTACAATATTCATTGTAAACCAAACTATAACGCAAATAAAGTAAATTGTATTTGAGCTTTATTAAAAACTCCCATACATACCTATTCCTTTAATTGGCCGTTGGCCCACCGGTGGCCACCAATGAAAATTAAATTTATTTTTTAAAATCATTATTTGTTTATGAGTTTCTATTACAAAATAATATTATCAGTAAGAACAGTTGTTTAAACTATCAAAGTCTGAAAGAATTGTTACTGTAAACTTCTAAAACGCGACACAAAAAAATTCTGAAATGACGTTTGATTTACAAAAAAAAAAACCTGGCCTGCCAAAGGTTAAGAAATCCTACTCACTGGGATTGAAAAATATTTGAGACAAAATTTTTAAAATATGTAGTATATGTGCCAACAATTTCCTACATGCTATATGAGGTACATAGTTACAGGCAGAAGTACTAATAAGAAAGTCCAACTAAACACGACAAAAAAAATGGTTACTTGAATAATAAAATGAAAAAATAAAGTTTACTGGACCAGTAAAACGCCCACCATCTAGAAGCGGAAACGGGACGTACAAACAAATATAAGATAGACGAAATTCACGGTCCATTTAAAACAAGACCTCGCTACGAACGCTCAGTCAACTAAAAACACAGACTTTAGTAAAAAAATGTGTTTGGTGAGATATGTGAATAACAAGTTCCCCCGATCTTTCTATTTAGATACTTTCTCTTTCCCCCTCCTCAACTCCCAGAGCTCATAACATTATCAGTATGCCACGGTATGCCATATGCCATAGTCCCGCTAGCTCCGTGCAGTGGGACTCGACTCGTGTATCCCATACACAATGAATACAGCTGCCTGATTGTAAAATAAACAAAATTCCATATGAGATAGTTATTAATCTAATCAGTTTTTAATTATAATCGAGCCACGCTTTTAAACAATATTGTTAGCAAATTTCAATTGTCGTCACTGTAATTTATGCACACTCACATTTGAGTGGCTATTCAAGTATGCTGCACGTACATAATCAGGTTAAGAACCTAACACACAGATAAATTGAATCAGAGAACATTTTAGTTTGCCGAAGTATCGTTCTCTGTGTAGTCTGTGTAATAAATCTGTTAAATTGTGATCAGAATATAATAGTAAAATTTAAACCTAAATACACAATGGATAAAAATGTGTCAACGGAAGTTCTCCATAAATCAAATAGCTCAGAAAATAATTTAGAAGTACTTGAAGCATCAGAGTATAAAGTTTATAAAAAGCGATGGCTGGTTTTGGGACTTTTTTCGGTGAGTTCTGCATTGAGTGGAATGCAATGGATCCAATACTCTGTCATCACTGATGTCATCGTAGACTACTATGGAGTCAGCACAACCTGGGTGGACATGACTTCGATGATTTTCATGATCACCTACCTCGTGCTTGTCTTTCCCGCTTGTTGGTTTCAGGACAAATATGTAATTATTAAGTACTTACCTACTCATTTATTTACCGAGGCATGTGGTGAGTGGTGATGGATTTTTTGTTGTTGTTTATACAGAATGTATTTATTATAATTACTTGTTACAAAATATAATTCTTTATGATTTATTTAGGCTGGAATCAGACGGTTCACTCGAGTGAAGGTTTACTCTATGGTTATTCAACCAAATGTTTTCATCTTCGTTTCACTTTTGTTTCATTTCATGGTCAGACGTGTCATTCCGAGTAAAATAGGCCGAATGAAATACAGAAATGAACGATTAGTGAACCGTCTGATTCCAGCCTTACCACTTTAAGATCGAAAATCGACTTCAAAAATACCATTATGTTATGTTATGTTAATAATATATTGATATTGATATCAAACGTTTTTTTTCAGTATCGATCTTTTGTACGTATACGCTGGTATATACAGTATTGTAGACAAGTTGTTTTATCCTTGATGCATTTGAATGAAAGTATAATTTATACATTTGTTATTCGGCGCTACTGCCTCTCTGCAGACCCCTTCGGGTACACTTAAATATATTTGTGTAAGCAGGTATACCGTATTTTTCCTAAACCGACTGCATCAGTGGCGGTACGTGGCTTTATGGGTACCTACTAAAAATGGAAATTAAAAAAAAAAATTTAATGAAACAAATAACCTTGTGTACACTACTTATATAATCACAATTTTCGACATGTTTCGAAACCAAACGCTTTGTTCGAATTCGCGATTTTTTCTATCGAGGGAATTTCATATAATTACCGTTTCGGCTCTATAAATGTATATATAGATCTGCAAAAATCACAAATACTTTTTAGGAACTAAAACTTAAAGAGAAGTATGTTATAAATTGGTTGAAATGCGGAATGCGGGGGCTTAAGCACCCATCTAATACTACATAACAAATATTGCATTAATGAGGGAAAAAATCGTTAAAATTTGTAAAAACCTACCGTCATTTTGTTTGAGTTGCAAAAACAATCCTTTGCCATAAAAACACTCGCCTTGGGAAAAATCGTTACAATGTTCACAGCACAAATTTATTGCATAGTAGTTATTTTAATTATTGTGAATAACGTTGTTGTGTTTGAGATGCAATACAAATTTGTACTGACGAATCTCTATAAAATCTGTACACATTGTTATAATAATGATTTTGGTGACCGCTGTGTCACCGTGGTCAGCTGTAAGTGCTGTGACCTTGGCCTGACTGGGCTCGAGTCGCGGTCGCTGCGATTTGTTGATTAGAGTGAAGCATTGGATCTATGCAATGAAGCATCGGGACCGCCAAACATGTTATCTGTCGTGCCGGGTGCCGGTCGTGCGACTGTAGCACTGCCATTGTGTGTGGTCTGTGGTGAGCGTGGTCACGAATCACGATCAAGATGTTTCTTTACTCATACTAAATACTAACTATGGTCTGAGTTGTCAACAGGATTTTTAAACTAAATCTAGCTTTTAATTGTCACACGTCAGCTAAATGCTCTAAGCTCTAAATGAGACGAGGAACGTTGGCAACATTAACTTATGCGTTATTTAATTTTGAAAAAAAAACAACAACTCATAAATATAGATAATATTATACCTACTATTTAAAGGAAAATAATATAATAATCATTAATTGCCATAAGCGAAAATATCTTATTTAAAATAGAGCTCATATCTCTCGACAAAGTCAAGTGGCATTTTTTAGAAAACCACTGTGAATGTTTTCATACCCATAACATGTTATATAATACATAATACCTAGAACGAGATGTGTTTTTAAAATTTTCGGAGCATACTTTGCTCTTTTTTATATCGAGGGAATTTCATATAATTACTTTTTACCCTGGGAAATGAAGGTACAGAGATTATCTAAAAAAAATTTTTCTTTGTTTTCATTCAAACCTACTATACTACTATTGTAGTTTGTCAGCAGGTACATATAGACAACATTGTACACGGAGAAATTTTTTATTCAAAAATACGATAATTTTATTCGTAAAAAAGGTTAAAAACGGGATTGAAGTTCTTACGAACAAATTAACAAAGTTTCAATGTTTATTGGCGGGAAAATGTAAGAATAATTTGTTAGTATACGTACGAAATTACGTATACCAACAAATTATTCTTACATGTTCCCGCCAACAAACATTGAAACCCAGTTAATTAGTTCGTAAGAACTTCAGTCCCGCTTTTAACCGTTTTTACGAATAAAATGATCGTATTTTAGAATAACATTTTTCTCCGTGTATGCAATAAAATGGTTAAATTATTTTAATATGCAGTTTAAATTTAAATATACAGAGTGATTCACTTACTTTAACCAGTGATTTCTGACATTATTTGAAGTTAAAAATGTTAATGAAACTATTTTTCTTTCTTCCACATGTCGTCACTGGTCACAGCCGAGTAACCAACCGACCCCTCACCACGCTCTTAACTGTCCAATACCTACTGTTTTCTTTAATGTTTTTAGTTTAAAAAAACACGGAAAATGTTACCTGAGACAAAAATTTCATTTATATTTTTCACTTCAAATGATGTCCGTAATAACTGGTTAAAGTAAGTCAAGTATGTCCCTTGACAACTTGTATACTCGTACAATGGTTTATTTATGCTCGTACATAAATAGCAGTATACATGTATGATGTATTCAAGCGTTATAATATATAACAAATAAGTATAATTGAACAATCACATCAATAGTAGGTACATGAGATATTAAAAAATTATCCCCCTTACTTATAATTGCGGTATCCGCCGACACATCTTTGGTTTTGTAAAGTTGACCTTACCTTTTTAACCATACACACAAGGAGAAAAATGTCATTCGAAAAAAAACGTCATTTCGTACGTATACCAACAAATTATTCCTACATTTTCCCGCCAATAAACATTGAAACACTGTTGATTTGTTCGTAATAACTTCAGTCCCGTTTTTAACCGTTTTTACTATTAAAATGATCGTTTTTTCGAATAACATTTTTCTCCGTGCACGCAGTGATAATAAGTCAAGTTTTTCACTGTTACGACGTAATACGACGCGTATTAGTTATACTACGATTATAAGTAAGAGGGTATAGGTTTAAAAACTTATACTGTTTCTGTAGAAATTCGGAATGCGGGGTATTAATAGAATCATTTTTCCGAGCGGCATTACCAATGGGGTTAGTTCTATATCTCGCAACAACAAAAGTCCAACGCCTACGGGTTCTTGTGAAATTTTCAAGAGTAAAAAACTCTTTTTTTTTTATAATGTCATGGTCATGACCATTCAGAAAATATGTGCTCTCTCCAAGCTTTTCCCGGGAGGCCCACTGGACGCCTCCCCTCTGGAATAGCACCAAGAGCTTTCAGCAAAACCAAGCCACTTCAATTGCGTCTTTTCTATAAAAAACAGCAGGGGTTCAACTGAAAAACAGTGATGTTTAAATATTCTGTAAGTATATAATTTTGAATTTCTAGGGTGTACGCTATCCAGCCCTTATAGGCGTCATAGGCACCACTTTGGGGTGTTGGGTGAAGCTGCTCTCAGTGGACAGGGGGCGGTTCTGGGTGGGATTCCTGGGTCACACCATCGCGGGGGCAGCCACGACCTTCATCCTTGGGCAGCCCGCACGCCTGGCCGCCGTGTGGTTTGGAGCTGATCAGGTTTCCACGGCGTGCGGCATCGGTGTTGCTGCTAATCAGGTATCTACCATTTATTTATTTCTATGCTCATACATAGGTACAGTTTATTGGCAAATAGATGTAAAGGAATAAGAGTACCTACCTAGAAATGTCTAGGATTCCTATATATTTATTTACCTACCTACCTACCTGGTATTTAAGTACCTACCTAGAAATATCTAGGATTCCTTGATATTTGAATTATGAATTTTATTTTATTCTATTGTTTTTTTTCAAATGTCATTACTTTGGTTACACTATGTTATGTGGCTGATATTTTTAAAACATTATAAAAACAATCTCTATATGACAAATAAATTTTAATTGTCGTTTCTTTATACTCCAGAGCTACACATTGTTTTATTTGTCATTTAAAACCTAAAGACAACAAACAGTCTTATATAGATAACACAAACAATCCTATTATAAAACATGGTAGTAGAGTGTTACAAATTCAATAAGTGTTGAAAATTAGATTAATAGTTTCATACTCCGCCTACTGGTTAATACGGAATATTTTTTATTCAAACAGTTAGATTTTGATTTATTATTACGAAAATTGAGTATTTATTCCGGGGGAGACGAAAAAACATGTATTTCATATTTCAATTTTATAAGATTATTTCACTTACGCGAAGTATTTGACAGCCAAGTTTGGCCAAGTGAAACGGGACTTATACAACTTCAATTACTACAATATACAACTATTTACGTGCCCAAATTGGTTATTAGGTTCTTAGGCTGGGTAACCTAAATAATTCGTGCGTATTTAGATTGAAAAAAATCGCAAATATCAAATCCAAAGAAATGGCGGCAAAGGAAATATTCCGCTCCGTATTATCCGTGCGTATCCGTGTATCGAAATTCGAATTCCGTATTATCCGGTAAGCGGAGTAGTAAACATTTACCAAAATTAGATATCGTCCTGTCAAAACATATGGAGCCCTTGTTCGACCATCTCGAAATATATTATAAGTGACCATCGTGAGCTCGCGAGTTTAATGGTGAATGTGAGAACCAGCGGAATTAGACAAGCGAATCTAGAAAACCCGGGTTAGTCGGCATTCCTGGTTATCCTCATTTCACTCCATTTTTCCCCAATAGTGTAAAACAAAAAGTAAGGGTCGGCGTAAACTGTGAGTTAGAATGTGTCGCGCGTGCAGACGATGCAGAAAATGTATAGGCTTGTACGACATGCAGGAAATATATTGACATATTAAAACTAAAATGTTTTTTTTTTAAATGTATTTCCCTGCGTTAACCGCTGGCTGCATCGGACCCACCAATACTATTACAGAATATTATGTCTAGAGACCGACTCCCCTATTGTGTATTGTGTGTCCAATGATATTAATGAGCTCACAAAAAAGGGCATTTCAGGATATTCGAGCATGGGACTGAATGCCTTATTTTGTTTAGTTTCATATTAAACTTAATAAGCTTGTTTTTTTTTTTTTTTTTTCATTGTTTTTATTTCTTGCTAGAGCAATCCCGATGAGTTACAAAACTCATTTTAGGAGAGGAGGAACTTACAATTCATAGGTAGGAGGTAGTAGTTACAATTTTACAAAGGTATTTGGATATCATAATATAAGTTTTACATTCAGTACAGCATAAAAATAAAAATAAAAATAAAGACAGGTTAAGTAGAACAAACAACAAGAGAAAACAAGTAAAGAGACGGAAAAAAACTGATACGAGTATATAAGATAGAACAAAAAAAGACAAGACGATTACATATTATCATTTTTAAATGTAGTTAAAAAATATTCTTTTAAAGCATTGCTTTGCAATTTTTTATTATGCTGGATGTTTTTGTACATATCTGGAAGCGAATTATATAGTGTATAGGCAATATAGTTCAGAGATTTTATCCCATATTTTGTAGTGTGTGTTTGAGGAATGCGGATTTTATTGTTATTTCGAGTATTGTGGTTGTGGATGTCTTGATTGTAAATTGGCTTGGTGTTAGTATGAGTTGATTGTTGGATAATTTGTAGGATGGTGCTTGTGATTTCATGTTTAGGAAGGATTGTGATTGGAAGGATACCGGAAACTGAATAGATGTCCCTGACATGAGTGTCCCATGGAAGTCCATTGTTGTTTACCCCTTCGCTACCGCTACGCACCCCTCACCCATTGTTTGCCTAGAGCGAGACACAAGACCCACAAGCCGTTTGTAAAAACGATCATCTTAATATTTATTTATTTATTCACGCCCTTATTTTACAACAATCATAATACAAAAATAATAGACAAATAAACAATAATATACAAATTATGTTACATCATTGTTTAGTAAACGGGAAACAGAATTTTTGAAATTTCAGAAATAAATTTTGGTAAAGAATAAACGAAAATATCAACTAAACTAAATTTATTTCCAAGCCTATGTAGTATTTGGATTGGGGAGTTAATGAAATAGTTAGTTTTCGAAGGATAAACAAAGAACAGCTCTGGAAGCCTAGTGTTACGATTTGGTACTCTGAATATTATTAGTTAAGTCAGGTGCGTCAATTGGTACCATATCGCTCTTGGTTCTTCTACAAGATAAGTCAGTTAAATTTAGTCGTTTCATTAATATATCATAATTGATTTGTTCAATGGGTATGGAGAGTTTGAACTTAATGAATTTTAAAAATTTATGTTGAACTCTCAATTTTTACTTGATGTGCTTTGTAGTATGGGGACCAAATAGTGGAATTGTATTCTAAATTACTTCTAACTAAGGCAGTGAAGAGTATTTTAAATGAATAAAGTGACGTAAAATCTTTAACTGTTCTTAAATAAATCCCAAACATTTCATAGCCTTATTAGTAACTTCATTAATGTGTGGAACAAATGTTAATTTTTCATCAAATACGATACCCAGATCCTTGGTATGAGACATCTTTATATACATCACATTGATTAAAGAGATGATCCAAATAATATTGTTGAATTTTTCAGGAATGAAATCTACGAGTATCTACTAATTTCAGTACTCTTTTTTCATACGCAATACTCGAGCCTCTTCGTTACTTCCTCTGTTCACGCCTACTTTCTGACGATTTTCACTGAAAATGATTGGCATCTGCATTAATTGTCTTTTAAAATAAACATGTAAAAATAATTGCTATCTTTTTATCGGACTGGAGTGATCTAAAAATGAACGAATTTTATAGTAGGTAGTCAAGACATTTTTGATACAATTTTTATATCAAAATAATCTTTTATCGTTTTCAAGTATTGTTTTCGTAACATGTTAGGAAAATGATAAATATGGGGAAGGAAATGTGAAAAGCACAAAATGAAATACTTTTTATGTGAGATAATAATTTGTACATGTACACGGTATCAGGAAACTGGTGGTACAAATGGGACACTGGTGAACCTACATAACACAGGGAACCCAAAAAAATATTTTATTTCGATCTGAGCAATTCGGTTTTCTAAAAAATTCCAGCTGCCGATTCGATTTACTCGAAAACGAAAGCTCAAATTAAAATAAAACGTTATACTCAAAAATCGGCTCCAAATGTGATGTCGATTCACCAGTTTTCAGTTTATACTACGAGTCTCCAGATAGCGTGCTGCGTGTATGACGGCCGTTGTTCCCAACTTTACGATCGATCAATCTCCGATCACCTAAGTGATTTGTTTAGTAATGCTCGATTCGCCTGTTGGTCGGAGAGTTGCGTTGGGAAGAGCATATTTGTGAATTTGAGGCGTGTTGAGCCAAAATTTCGGCTCAACAGTTGATCAGTAGGATTGGGAGTAACGGCCGGAATACAGAGCTGTTTAATTTTTCTATTTTGTCTTTCTTTACTTTCAACAATTTTATTATTTAGCTTAATTATGATGATACTTATATGATATGATACTCTCACTCGTAATTTTTTTCAGTTTGGGGCGGCTCTTGGATTCTTAATTCCACCCATTATGGTAAAAAACAATGATGACAAGGAGCTGGTTGGAAAAGATCTAATGGTGATGTTTTACACAATGGTTGGGATGACAACAGCCATATCCATTTTAATGATAATCTGTAAGTAGTTTGTATTCTAGCGAGTATTTCCTACCATTATAATGTCGCAATTAAATATTTCTTCGTCCCCTAACTCCAAACTTCAGGGGGTGATTAATAAAATAAAGATTTTTAAAAATGTTCAAATGTTTCAAATGTTCTCTGATGGCCTCCGTGGTTGATGGTTAAGGCACTCGATGGTCAGGTTGAAATCCCGCCGCGAATAAGTAATTTTATTTTATTGTTTTGTGTTATTTCACAATTTAATCTTATACTCTATCATCACCATAATTGGCTCTACAACCCTTGGTGGGTCTTGGCCACCTCGAGAGTCTTCCTCCACTCATCTCTGTTTTGTACTAGATTTCGCCAGTTTGGAAGCTCCAAGGTACGTAAATCTTTGAGGACGTTGTCGTTCCATCTTAATTTTGGTCTTCCCAGACTCCTTCGCCCTACAGGTCTAGATTTTAGCAGGGACTTTGGTGCTTGATGCTCTGCCATTCTTTCCACATGACCCAGCCACCGAAGTAAATATACTAAAATATGTAAATATACCTTATATTATAAATGATAAATACTCTCAGAATCGCGCTGGTGTAAGACCATCATTCAGAATTAAAACGTTGCTAGAAATGGCTTAGCCCTGCTCGGTGACTAGTTCTGAATAGCCAGGTCCGCGGCCCGGAAAGCTGACGGTCCTGGGTTTGAGTCCCAGACGTATCTTTTTCTGATTTTTTTGTTTCAGATTTTCGATTGAGTTTCACTAATATTGTCTTCATTAATTAAAATATTAGAATTTGAGGTTACTTGAGGAACTCATTAAGTTAAATAAAAAGATAAAAAAACTTCCCCGTTTCCTCTTTCCCATGTCATTCCCTTAACCACTTACCTCACACCATAGAGGATACCATAGTCTCACTGGCTTCATGCGGTTGAGAGCAGTTAAAACTCTTGTGTGGTATTTACATAAAATTTTTTCAACAATAATTAAAATAAAGTTTTTTTTTATGTATTAAAAAAAATATATAGTTTTACCCAAGTATTACTTTTCCTCACATTAATAGCTTGGTACAGACTTCGAGAGGCGTGAGACGCATGATTAAGACAAGTGCGAACAAGTATCAAGATTAGATATTCAAGATTCTCAACACAGGCTTGTGCTAGTGAGGTTAAAAATTGTATTGTAAACTGTCATACCTAAAATGTGAAGAAACAATAAATAAATAAAATAAATTTGCCAAAAATAATTAGTTTTCTTCATTTTGCCAGTTTTCAACGACGCTCCTCCTACCCCGCCATCGGCTGCCCAGGATAACATAGAAGCGCGTCCCCCCGAAGAGAGCTACGTAACGTTAATCATGAGGCTGGTGAAGAATAGAGACTACATGCTGCTTGTGCTTTCATACGGGATAAATTTGGGCATCTGGGCAGCCATATCCACTCTCCTGAACCAGGTCGTTCTGGTACACTATCCGGTAATTTTATTTATTTATTTATTACACTTAGGTACATTTATAAAATTTAATTTACACTTCTAATACTAGGGCCAGTTGTTGCGGAAAATTTCACTTATTAATTTCCTTCAAACCATTATTCACCAAAAAATTGGGTTGTTTCAACCCCCGTTAGAATAAATTTCAATGAAAATTTCATAGGACCAGCTGTTTTGGAAAATTTCAAGTGTGAATTTCCTTCAAATCGTCATTCAAGAAAAATCGGGTTGTTTCAACCTCCGTCAGAAGAATTTTCAAGGAAAATACCATGTGATGTGAATTTTTTTAAATGTGATCATCCGAATTCGAACGTTTAGCGTTCAATGGGAGGCGCATGCGCAGACGTCAACTTCGTGATTCGGCGGGGAACACTGCGTGAAATTTTCAAATTTATCGAACATTATTTTTTTTTTTTTTACATTAGGTCCACACAGGAGGCCCGGAGGAAAATAATTTCCCTCAGGGCCTATGTCACCTTTGGGGATGCTGTGTGGAGGGTATTTTTAAGGAAAGGAAGGAGAGGAAGTTCTGGGAAGGAAAAAGGTATGAGGGTTGGGTAGGAATCTGGGGTTCAATGTGTCTAGATCATCCGCCGCCAAGACCTAGACAATGAACCCCATGAACCCGGGCACCCCTGCTAAGTCGCCAAACGTAGCGAACCACTTGGGGTGACCTATGGCAGAGGTGTTGGTTATCCAATAAATGGTTCCCGGGGCGGCGGTACCCATTCCCGCCTCCCAAATTGTCGTGGAAATTGGAGTGGAAACAACCCATTTCGTATTTGAAACGAAGGAAGACGTGATTGCGTGTCAAATTTGAAATGAAAAAAGAATCTCTTTATCTGTTGAAACATTTCCATGAAATTTCTTCTGACGGAGGTTGAAACAACCCAATTTTTCGGTGAATGACGATTTGAAGGAAATTCAAACGTGAAATTTTCCCAAACAACTGGTCCAGTGTTTTTGTTTTGTTAATTCTGATGTTTTCCTTCTTACGGTATGTGTAGAAGTTTTAATTGTATTGTAGTGTGTGTGTAAATTATGTTGGTAGTAAAATGTTAAAAAACTTTTGTAGAGAAAATTAAAACGTAATAGCAAAGTCTTTGTTTAACTCAATTAAATTATTTCAAGTTAATCACATAAACACTAATCGTAACTTAATCACTAACATTATCACATCTACGACCTTTGGAGAGCTCTGGTTATCTCTAGGAAACGCTTCTATTTCTCCAGGGGTCCTTTCAGGTTCCTTCGGGTCTCTTCAAGTCTTTTCAGTTCATTTTTAGCTTCTTTTAAGTCGATTTTAGATCATTTTACGTCATTTAGGTTCCTTTCAGGTTAGTTTTCATTTTCTTTTAGTAATATTATATTTTCAATATATTTGGCATTTGAATAGCCATATAACTTTTTAAACGAGATACTTGTGTCAACTTCAATGAGATACTTGTGTCAAATTCAAATTGATTATTTCTGATAATTTGACGTCAGATGGAAAACTCTCGTTGGATGTTTGGAAGGAACGAACAAAAACAATTGTAACAAAATAAAATTTAATGTTTTCAGGACGTAAATGAAGCTAAGATTAGAATCGGATTATTGTGCCTAGCAAGTGTGCCGGTCCTTGAACGTAGTATTGCATATATGTTGCGTACTTAGGGCCAGTGTGTTATACCTTAATAATATTACGAGTTTAATTTTCAGGGAGCTAATGAAGACGTGGGCAGAATCGGTTTGCTGCTTTATGTGGCTGGGATATTGGGATCCGTCGCATTGGGCATCATACTGGACAAGACTCACCGCTTCAAGGAGACCTCCGTAGGGGTCTGTGCTGCTTCCGTTGTTGGGATGCTCATCTATACCTTCACCATGGACTTAGGACACATATACGTTTTGTATATTAGCACCTTTATATTGGGGTGCGTATTTTAAACAATATTTTTAATATTTTTGGATTCTAAACCTAAATTGAATGACTGCAATACACAATGGAATCAGGAGCAGCTTTAATTTAACGCCACTTTGGATACATTAAAAAATGTATTGAAAGAGAAAGCTCTAAGTATTTATACTGAGATCATGGAGAGGCGTCGAGGAGCTTGCTAGTGTCGCAACGTATTCCGTTATGGCCTCCATTACACTGTGGTTTACGCATTCGACTTTCAATCCGATGATTGAAGCAGTGGCGGTTGTTCACAGGGGGAGTGTGGGGACAGTCTTCACCAGTTATACTCGAAACCTACTAAATAACATTAGACCCGTCGATCACCCAGGCTGACCAGCGGAAAACCGATCAGCGCACGAACCATCAGAGTGAATTTCTCAGTGGACAGAACCTACTGTGCACTTGGGGGACAATCCGTATTGTCCCTTTAAGCATTTTGGTTCATTCTTTGAGTTCGTTCGCGATTGTACGCAATCCGAGAGCCGCGCATGCGCACTTGTATGTGAATTTCAAATACCGCGGGGATAATCCAATGAATCCCCACGTAACAAAAGTTGCGTAGTTTCGGGCGGGAATCACTCGCGTTCAAATTAACTTCAATGATAAAGCATTATTTTTATTAAACTATGTTATAAATTGTATACCTATAGATATTATAATTTTTTTTGTGTTTAGACATCTGATTAGCATGATTTGACCATGAAATTTTTTCTTCGAGAAATTTTATATCACATTCCCCGGGCACTGAGAATGCAGTAGGTAGTAGGTATATGTACAAAATGTCGGTCCCCACCATCAAAGAAGTGCTCGAGCCGCCACTGATTCAATTTTTGCGCAGCGCTAACTAATTATACACGAACATTTAATAAATAAGTGCAATAAAATTATATCGGCCGTAAAATTATAACTAAGCTGACCCCATTTACACATGCACCGAGGGCTCCTTTTTCCCTGTTTGCCTCACAACATTTAAAAACCTTGAAGGTCCACATTATCACAGACTTATAAAATTGTAATATTTGCAGATTTTTCATGGCAGCCTATTATCCAGTTGGGTTTGAGTACGGAGTAGAGGTCACGTACCCTGAACCTGAAGGGACTGTTGCTGGATTACTGAACGCCTCAACACAGGTCATATTTCTAACAAATAATATTTTAATTTTAGTTTTTCCAGCATATGCAAACACTTGTCCGAATTTCCCCTTTTTTATTTTATATTTCGCCAAATTCCTTCAGGGCCTATGTCATTTTTGGGATGCTATGTGTAGAATCTTATTAGGGAAATGAAGGAGAGGAAGTTCTAGGAGGGAAAAAGGTACGAGGGGTGGGTAGGAGTCTGGGGGATCAACGTGTCCAGGAGTGAAGGACTTTGAAATCAATCCGTTCCCCTGCTGTGCAAGGCGATGGGCGAGAGAGTCAGGATGGAGATGTCTAGGTTAGGTCTCCATCAACCAGTCTCTCCCGATCCAACCACGCAGTAGGCAGGCAAACGCATTCGCCGCCAAGACCAAGACAATCCGCATCCCATAAACCCAGACAATTCTGCTAAGTCACCAAGCGTATAGCGAACCACTTGGTGTAACCTATGGCAAGGTTGTTGGTTAGCTAATGACAGGGCTTTGACAGGGTTCACTATTTTCAATTCTTATCAGTATTTAGTAAGATTTTGGTTAGTAAGTTGTGAATTTTAATTTTAATCTTGTACGATAATTAGTGATTATACTTATTAATTACTGATTATGGTCCTGCCCCTAAGATATCGGTTGTAATCACTCTTACTCTTATAAACGTCATTTTTGAGAAAGGTGGAGAGATTAAAAATACAATGAAGCTATTACCATTATAAGCAAATTTATCTCACCATGTTCAACGATTCGTGACGTTGTAAATATAAAACAAATAGATTGCTTTAATTATTATATGAGCAATAATTATCAGCCTGAAACGCTCATCCGCATTGAAACAATCTTACGAGAAAAGATACATGCCGCCGACGGGACTCGAACCCTTGTCCTTTTGATGTCCGGTCAGGTGCTTTTAATCCACTGAGCTACGGCGGGTTATCTCTTATCGGCCAAATGATTCAATATACACTAGTGTTTCATTCAACAACTATCGCTTATTACATTTTTTCACCTGCAAACAACTGCTTTTGTTTGCAGGTGAAAAAGTTTGAGTGTTTCAATTATTTCTTACAATAATTGTTACCCTTTGTGCTATGCATAAAATCTGGTTTTAAACATTATCAATTAAAAATAATAGATTGTTTTAATTATAAATTTCTTTTTCAGATATTTGGCGTGCTCTTCACTTTGTTGTATGGATATTTCATAGACATGTGGGGTGATGAGTGGGCCAATATAGGATTGAGTATCATTCTTGCCGTTGGAACCATAATCCCCATGTTCGTATCTTCTAATCTTCGGAGGCATGCTGCAAACACCGTTAGTAATATACAGGCTTAGAAGATAATGTAAATTAAATAGAACCAATTTGTTTATATTAAATAATCGTTTATTAATTAAGTTTAATAATAAAAGGAGGAAGAGGCAGTAAATATCTGTAGGTAAAAAAATTGTTTATACGAAAGTATGCATCCTGTCCCATAGATCCTTGATACAGTCTCATGGAAATTTTTTGTGATAAAAAAATGTTTCAGACGCACAAAGAGCCATGCAACGAAATCCTTGTGGAGAGTGGATTGGGAGCAAGACAAGCCAAGCGGGACTAAATAGTGGATTAGTACCAAGATATAGGCCAAATGGGACTGTGCTGAAGACTAAAGTTGATTAGGAGCAAGATAAAGGCCAAGCAGGACTATAGAGTGGATTAGTAGCAAGCTAAAGACCAAGTGGGACTGTGCTGAGGACTACAGTGAATTAGGAGCAAGATAAAGGCCAAGCGGGACTATAGAGTGGATTAGTAGCAAGATAAAGGCCAAATGGGACTGTGCTGAGGACTACAATGGATTAGGAGCAAGATAAAGGCCAAGCGGGACTACAGAGTGGATTAGTAGCAAGATAAAGGCCAAGTGGGTCTGTGCTGAGGACTACAATGGGTTAGGAGCAAGATAAAGACCAAGCGAGACTATAGAGTGGATTAGTGGCAAGATAAAGGCCAAGTGGGACTGTGCTGAGGACCACAGTGAATTAGAAGCAAGATAAAGGCCAAGCGGGACTATAGAGTGGATTAGTAGCAAGATAAAGGCCAAATGGGACTGTGCTGGGGACTAAAGTGGATTAGGAGTTTGAGCTAGAAGCTAGAGGTTTACAAAAACTCACAAATAATGTCAGTGTCATTGTGTATGTGGTCCGGCCCCCTAGTACACTCCATCGATAAGGATCGATAGGAAAATTGTCGGGAACTTCTTATCGTTCCCTAGGATAACTGCAGATCGCTAACGTACAAACAACAGTTGATGTCGGATATATTAAGGACACTTAGTCATTGTGAACTGTCACGATCTGCAGTCATGCTAGAGAAATATGAGAAGTTACCGATAGTTAGCCTATCAATCCTTATCAATCTTTAATCTTAATCGGATCGATCCAATAAAAACACATTCATTGCTCTATTAATATTATGGACTGTCATAATTATTTGTTAAAAATGTGAAATCAGATAAAAAGCAGTAAGTACATATTGTGATTTATTATTTACCTCTCACATTATTATTATTATTGCCATAAAATATTTAAATTTAATACTACTTATAATTAAAATATAATCAAAATTAGGAATTCCACAGAGCCGAACCCTCTGATATGAAAATATCTGGAGACGGTGAATTATATTCCCATTTAATAGTTTGGTAGATTAACGTGTTGTTCTTGTATTGTTTTGTATTAATTATACTTATATAATACACTTGCATAACGTGGATTTACTAGATGCTCATTTATATGGAAAAGTGTATGAAAGGGTTTAGTTTTTCCTATGGGAAAAACTAAACCCGTTCCTGTAAATCTGGTGAATAATTATAATAATATATAAAACACAGATATTCAAGTCAATGGTTCAATTCTAGATATTCATTGGTAATTTGTCTGATTCAACTGAATTAGTCACACTGTCACTACCGTCAGATACATCTTGTGATAACACAAAATCTTTGTTTTGCTTTAACTTAAGCATTAGCATTAACATTAATCAAACAATTTTTGTATACTTAATAAGAAAAATATTATTTATTCACATATTGAATGGTCAGTGGCTGAGTTACCATTGTGTTAGGGGTCCCATCCAGGCGTCGTAGGTTCAATTCCTTGGCTGGCTTGGTTCTCCATCACGACACAAGCAATCTTTTTCCGCTAAGGTGGTATTAGGAGATTTTCAAATGCTGTCAGAGGTTTCGTAACCCTGGAATGTTTGCCTTTCTTTTTAATTTTAAAATTAAAAAAAATGGTTGCACATAGGTCTCTTTGAGTTGAGCACCTCTTTCAACGAGATGATGTGACTCCAATACTCTATCACAGCTATCATCATTGACTTACGATAACATTGTCAGCACCTGGAGGGACATAACCTTGTTGATCATAATCATCTCCAAATAAAAAAAATCTATTCATCAGAGATTGGAGATTATCGTTATTTCATAATTTTATTATAATATGATAAGATTTCGATATGAACTACGGTAAAGTGACATAGATGGCGTTGGTATTACCACATTTAGAAACTTCTACTTGTGGTGCCACCTCTTAGCGGAGATCAGTAACAACCATTTTGAAAGTATCACTGTATCGTGAACTTATGCAGAAAGTAGAAAAGAGGAGACACCCATCGTTCTTCAATTCCTCAAGCCATTAATTTCGTTTGCATGTTATATCTCAATCTGTCCTTTCATTGAATTGTCAGAAAGGAGTTGTACCTATTTTTTTGTGACCTTGACAAAATAAGCTTCCCTCATCAATAATTAAATACTAAAGCACAATTATAAATCAGCTTATTTGTCTTAAATTATAAATTTAAGACAAACTTTGTGTTTATTTTTTGGTACAAGGATAGTAAAAATATTGGCATATTATTTTTTAATATTATTTATTCAAATT
Source organism: Limnephilus auricula (assembly GCA_951813805.1). Taxonomy (NCBI): domain Eukaryota; kingdom Metazoa; phylum Arthropoda; class Insecta; order Trichoptera; family Limnephilidae; genus Limnephilus; species Limnephilus auricula. Next base: position 29,103,503 of record OX638390.1, on the reverse strand, counting down.
TTATTCAACATTCAATAGCTTAAACAGTTTTCTATACACATATTATGTAATATGAACTACGTTTTATTGTCATAACATTGAAAGGGTTCATTAATATCTTCCGTAATACGAAGAGTTAAGTCTTCTAGATTTCATCACTACAAAAGTTATTTCTTTTCAAAATAAATACATACTTACATTTTTCGAGAAAGCATTTAAGAATTTTTTATTGTCATTATCAGATTCAATTAGTACTGTAGTGAAATACGTAGAATGAATAAAAAAAAAGAAATGCAATGTGGGCATATTTCTAGATCCAAAAGGCTGAACCAAGTCATATCAGTAAAAGCGTTTCACAAGGTTCGGTCTTAGGTCCACTGTTGATTTCAAATTCAGAAAATCGGTACAAATTCTAAATCAAATGGAATGGCGAATATAATGTCAGGCAGTAAAAGAGAGACAAGAGTATGCAGTGTTGATTGGAGGTCCTGACTTAATAGTCAAAAGGCACCAAGTCACTGATAACATTGGTTTCCATTCAAATCTTCAAGGAAGGCATTTCTATTTGAAGGTGTGTATTATCTATTCAGTTGTATTGTAGGCTCAAAGATATTTAACATTCAACATTAACACAGTATTTGATACATCAATGAACATTTATATCATATTAATTCACCACATCAGATAAACCAATATTTATTTGTTGTGTAAACAGATTCTGAAGATACATCACACCTTTTTTGAAGGCGAGTATACACATTTATCAAGCTTTATCATTTTATATCAGCGTAAGAATTTTTTATTAACAGTTGGCAATACATACTCAAATTTAATACACTTATTTTTTATTAATTTATAAGTTTTTGTTAACCTACAAATATTTGATTATGCATGATAAGAAAGAATGTATTTGAATCAAATTATTGAATGGATGAAAAAAACGTAATATTATCATAAACACATAATTTTCTTTTATGTGACAATCTAATAATTTTCACACCTATTTGGAGTAAGTTAGACTACGGCACTTTTTTATAGGGACCATCGAACTTAAAAACCATCATCACAACACACAGACTTGGACAACACTTTTTTGAACTGCCTAAGAATTGAACCCTTTACCTCCTGACTCATAGTCACATGCGTGTAAACATTATTAAGCTATTAAGGCTGTCAAAGAGGAATAATTCATGGAATGTTATGTGGAAAAATATGCGAAGGTTATTGAAGAAAGGGTAAAGATAGCTTTTTAAAACTAGTCAATAAAAATAATCAAAGCAATGTTGCAATTCATAATTTTTTTTTTGTTTAAATACATGACTATTACTGCTTTTCTAATTTTATTCGACCGACTTTTCTTTTTCTTTTGTTAGTTCAATATTAGAATATTGCCAGTTGTGTAGTTGTTATTTTTAAATATTTCTGCCGGCAAAGCTGGTTCAAGTAGCATAAATATAATAATACAAAATGGTTGCCAAAAGTAGGTACCTACAAAAAAAAAAAGAATCAGGCGGTATATTAACAGTACGTTACATTCAAGGGTTTGATAGCTAACAACATATAAAAAAAAATAATACCGAAGTAAATACGTCACCCTCAGTCACCTTGACATAGAGACTGATTTCTAATCTCTCATCGTACATAAAAATTATTGACAACGTTTTTTTCTTTCTAAAGTTGAAAATAAAATACAATAATGGAAATACTGTAAAATTTGATTAGTTCTTGCCGAATTTTTCCTAAAATGCATTGAAATAGCAAATTTAATAGAATAGGATAAAATAATACTGTGGTTTGTTAATACTATCAAGCATAATAATAAAATTTTACAAATAAATTACAAAACAAAACATATCATCAATAATAAATAAGACTTCGTAAATGGCAAAAATTAAGCATGAATATTGAACCTTGAATGGTTCTGTTTGGAATTTTGTGTGTAAATATTTTGATTTTATCTAAATGCTTAAAGTAGTAAAAAAGTTTCAAAATTAATATATAACACTAAGTTGATAAAGTGAAAATTCTCCAAGTAAAAAAAATAAATAATATAAAAATGAGAAGTTGTTTACATGAAATAACATTTGTCTCATTCTAAAGTAATCAATTATCACAAAACTTAATGAAACAGATAATCACTTCTTCAACAATAATTGTAAAACCACTTTGTGGCATCATTTTAATTAGATGAAAATAATTATATTTTTTTAAACTACTATTTTAATAAACATTATCTCCAAGATGAAGGAAACTTAGTTTCTGAAAAACGTAGATGTTATTTTATTAAAATAGAGGTGAAACAAAAATATTTTTTTTCATTTAAACAAATAATCATTTATTTGATATAGACATGTCATTTTCATTCCTACCCTACATCGTGTGATCTACATAATGTTCCCAAATAATAATTTTTTAAAAATAAAACCTTCTAACAAACATTGTTTCTGAAATATTTTTGTGGGCCAACTAAGCCACTCATTATTTGTTATTATCTAAAACAGTATAATTATTCAATAAATACATAGTAATTACTTATATCACGAACATTTAGGAATCTGTTTCTCTGTCTACCCGCGTGCTAAGCCGCTAATACTTAAAGATTCATTTAATTTCCTCCAAATCTATCTGCAACCTGCGCAGAAATAAAATATCAATAATAATACATTATAATAAATTATACAAACCAGTACAAACAAGAGTAAAAACTATGATATTTCACAATTTTTCACTTTGGCCATGAATTTATTTGTTTTTGACACAATTTTTGCTCAATCGGTTTTAAATTCTATATACAGCTCCTATAATTCACTAGGCTTCTATGATAGGGTTCTAACTCTATGTATCGTTCTGAGATGTTAAACTTGTTAATTCCATGTTAGAAAACATAAATTAGAACCTTCTCACGGTGAGGTACAAACAGGAAATAGGAAACCATACTAACCGAAAGATATAATTTAAGCATCACTTATAAAATTTGACGTAAGTAAATTTGAAGTATGTAAGATTATATTATCGGTCCTTTGGAATGAAATCTGTCTAAAAATATTATGTATAGTTAAGCTAAGATTGCTATTTGGAATGTTTACCAGTATAATAATTATTATTTTTGGTCAAGCTTGCGACAAATATTTTGATTATATCAAAAGTGATAGCTTTCATAAATATTAATTCATATCCTTTTCATAACGTTTACAAGTTACACAACACAGAAAGTAATGTGACAATTTTTTTACTGACCATTTCGAAGCGCTTAGAAGAAGATATCTCATCATATAGATTTTCGGTAAATTGAGTTACAATGTAAAAAAATATGTATGTACTGTGATATATATATATATATATATTTTTTTTTTTTTCATAAATCCCTTTTTGTTTTAAATAAATTTACATAACATTTCTATTAGGTTTTATAATATTCTCGAAGTAAAAGCGCATTTAATGCATAATAATTCATTTAACAATGTTGATAATATTCATTTTATAGAAAATTTTAATATATGGCTAGCCTACACACCAATCTAAGAAGATTGAAGAATTTAGACAAGATAATATTATATAATCTTGACAAAAGTACTATGAAAATACATCATACATATTATATTCAAAAACTTCTATTTTTCTTATTGTCGATTCACACTAGAATTCTATGTTTAATATCAGAGATTTTTAGGTATAAAGCTTAACTTTTCTAGGCAACAAGCGACCCGGCGTATTATAATAGTGCTGGGAAACACTATTTTTTCTTCTACCAAACCTTAAAGCTCGATGTAAACCGCGAAGTTCATTTTCAAAACTATTGCTTAGCCTTCCAAATATTTTAATTTCAGCGCGCAAGTTCTTTCAAACTCTAAATTCCCTTTCTAAGTATAATATAAAATTCTCAATGTTCATAGTAGGATACAATATTTAAGACAAAACAGTAACGTGGATCTAAATTATGATGATCGAATCATCATAAAAACATGTCTTTACAGAATTATAAAAAAATAAATATCTATCCTACAAAAATCTTTTCTGGATACTCCTTAAAAGTAAAATGCTGCATTAAAATCTAAAACCTGCAATACAAGCAGCAGTTTCCTTAAAAGTATTTGGCTTGATCAATCTTATAAAAAAAATACTCGATAATTAATTAGTGCTCTCTGCCATGTTCGATTGTAAATAATTAATCTATAATAGATTATTGTTAATCTAAGCGTGGAATCTTATATGCGTAATCACAGAAACGATACAACAACGTACTATAATAAAACTGTGCCAATTGTGCCGGAGTTATTTTCATTTAATCGAAGAGGTCGCCAGGACTTTCAACGAGATTAGTAGATATCTTTTGGCCAGTTTAAACATGTTCATCTCTCAAAGCAAGATAAAATGAGTTTCACCAAATATTGTAAGCTAAGCGTGCTTAAGGCATGCCCTGGGATGATGCGGCCGCTTGCCTCCTCAGGTCTGACTTGATGAGGACAGTGAAGATGGTTCCAACCACGAGGATGAGGCAGAGTGCGATGTTGGACCAAACATCACCCCACATGTCCAGGAAGTAGCCATACATGATGGTGAACACGATGCCAAATACCTGAAAACATTTTAGCAATTGTACACGGAACTCAATTCAAAAGGAACAGGAAAACACAAGATTAAAGGAATATTGGGAATTTATTATTATTAAACACACTAAATTCGATTGTTGGTGCATGGGTAAGTAAGAAATGTGAAATATTCCTCCGTAATGTGTAACATTAATCACATTCAATAATCTTTTACTTTTCTAAATTGGATTGTCTTAAACCATAGTGAACTAACTCACTTTTTGCAGTTTCTGAGTTAGAGCTTGAAATGAGGGCTCCAAAGCATAATCTAGCTCAAATAGAGAGAACTAACCAGAGAAATAATGTCTTGACCAATCATAGAAAGTTTTTCTTTTAGTTGTTCTCTCTGGCAGAGCTAGATTACAATTTGGAGCCCTCATTTCAAGCTCCAACATAGAAATTGCAAAAATCGCATAGTTCACTATGGTTTCAGACGATCTAATTGGAACTACTTATCATAAGCAATAAGACAAGCAGTATAGTAGGTACGAAAATTACTTTATGAATTAATAATTCTTTATTTGAAATTCGTAATTGTTTTGTTTAAAAGCTTGACAGATGCATAGATAGCGCCTCCGCCCACTGAGGCAACTGAAAACTCTCAACTGCCAACTGTCTTTGTATGACAATGTGATGGCCCGCACACTTCACAATCACACAAAACCCCGTTGTCAATGGTAACGCAAGCGGCTTGCACCGCTGATTGCCCTGGCCGGCCATTGATAGTTGCCAGCTGTCAGCTGATTGTTATTCGTCTATGGCTATACAAGCTTTTTTACCAATCAAGACAGAGAAAACAGCCGGTTTTAGTTGGTTTTCAGTTGCCTCGTCAGCGGAGCGCCATAGAGTAAAGATGTGTTACCAAGATAATGCGCGTGGTTTCACTGAACTAGGTCCAATGGATATATATGTACTTTAGAAGGGCTGGGCATGTACATATTCTTTGAATGGCTATCCTTTTCAAAAGCAGTGCTACATTTTTTGTTCGATTAGCATGAATATAACGTGTCTTGTATTTTGATAATGTCATTAGATAATTTTTCAAGTTCTTTTAAATCTGTTTTTCAATGATCTTGAAGCAAATATTTTTTTATAAATAATTATCAGCATCACAAATCCCACAATTATAATTAGACTTACCATAATTATGAAGCTCTAAACCGGGACAGGGAAGCTCTAAACCGGGACTTTTCGGCATTTTAAACCTTTTGGGTTTAAATAACTAAACTAACTATGGCAAATGAATTACGTGTTGCTCTGTCATTGCAAATATAAATTAAACGTATTTAAACTGCACGCGGTAAGTGTAAGCTGTCGCTCGTTCGGTTTGTGAAGAAAAGAGTGAGAGCGGCAAAGTGTGGATCGGGGGGCTGGGGTGGCCGTATTCGCTGCCACGCCACGCCACGCCACGCCACGCCACGCACCACCCGCCCGCGTGCGCCGCCGTTCGCTCAAGTCGCCAGCCACTGACACCGCGCCACGGAATAGATAAATAGACAATGCTCACGCAAACCGGGACAAAATCTAAACTGGCCGAGATTCCGGGACCCGTGTCTGAAACCGGGACAACCCGGGTCAAACCAGGACGTATATAATATCTGCTGCATCTGCGTTAGTAATTAATAAACACCTGTTATACTATTATACTGATTGGTTAATTCGTGTCTAGGATAGAAATGATGACAAATAAGGTCAAGTTACCTGTGCTGAAGCATTCAGTAATCCTGCAGTGGTCCCTTCTGGTTCGGGGTATGTAATCTCTGCTGCAAACTCAAAGCCCACGGGCAAGTAGCCAGTCATGAAGAATCTGCAAAATTATTGTATAATGTGTGCCATTAAGTACTAATCTTATGAAGATAACTCTAATGATCATGATTCAGGTGACCTTTCTTAAAAAAAAAATTATAGAAATATAAATTTCTGAAATATTAATATATTTTTACAGGGAAATATTAGAAAATATCATTATTCTTCACCAAGAGGTTGGTTCCTCATGCTTTTGGAATTTTGTATCATACTTCACCGGCTGATTCGAACGTTTCAGATTTTCTGCGATTGGGTAGTTACGGTTGGGGTGTGGGGTTCGGCAATTACTCAGTTTTAAATTTTTATTTTTTATTATTTTTTTATTTTTTATTAGTTTCAATAGCAAAGTTTGTATATTATGTAGGTATAAAGTATAATATAAGAATGTCTTTTTTCACAGTCCTCCTCACTAGGGTTTCTTGTTCTGAGGTGGCCTGTAATTTTTTTAAACTTTTGTATTTAGTTTTGAATTGTCTTTACATCGTCTTCATAATGTTTGTAAGTTGATTATTACTTTGATCTCTCAGCCATTTTTGACTTTTGTTTTAAATATACTCATTTTATTTATTTTTTTGGTTTGATTTGGTAGAGCATTGAACAATTTCATAGCATGGAATTTATTATTTCTCCTAGAATATGTAATCGTTAGTTTTAGAATTTTTTTTTTAAAACATAAAATATAAACATCAACAAGTCACCGGAGACAAAAAGTTTATTACCATTTTTTACCCCAAATAATGCCAGAATCCCCTCTTAAAGTAAGTAAGGCACCCTGTATTAGAACACGACTAGTGCTTGTAATGGATACAAAATAATCACCATATAGTCTGAAATGGGGTACCAAAGGGATCAAATCTTGGTCCTCCGCTCTTTATAATTTAGATTTCTGTTGTCTTTGAAGTGGTGTGTTTTAACTAGGATGACGAAGCACGCTACGGAGCCCATAATCCTTACTAGGACTATCTTCAACCCGCAAAATTAGAGAAAACATGATTTAAAGGTGTGAATTGACAAACCCAAGCAAGAAGCTGCTCATGTAGACGATGCCGATGTAGCCGGTGCTGAGGGTGAAGGTGTAGATGACCATGCCGATAACGGAGGCGGCGTACACACCGAAGGTGGTCTCCTTGAAGCGATGTGTCTTGTCCAGGATGATGCCGCACATAACGGAGCCCAGCATTCCTGCCAGGACTATCACCAGACCGATTCTGCCTGCGTCTTCATTGGCCCCCTGAAATTTAACACATTCAAAAATGATCATCGGAAAAATTGTAATAATTTTTTTTACATCAACTCCATACAAAGCTTTGTGGATGAAGTGTGGAGGAAAGTGTGGCAAAGTGTTACGGCCGCTGTTCCTAACTTTTAATTCGATTCATCTGAGGCTGCGATCAGCCAAGCATTTTGTAGGGTAGCGCTCGATTTATGTTGTTCCCAAACATCTTATGTTATCTGGCCTCGCCCGCTCTCACAGACAATAAAATGACATCAAAGTAAGAACTTTCGAAGTTAAATTAATATTATAGAGTTAATTGTTGTATTTATTATTAATACACGTAATTAATTTAAAATATTTTTATCCATAAACTGACATTTTATATTTTTTAAACAAACGTATATAAAATAAAGTGTCAGCTTGACCGTAGGTACTGGACTTGACACTTGGCTTGGCGAATATTCGAAAACGACATAGTTTTTCGCATAAATTAACCGTTTTTCGTCTCTGCTCCGCACGCATCCGAACTTCTCAATCCATATTCCAAGTGAGGAGCCTTATTCCAAAGTGACCTTTCTCAAAGACTTGCTGCCTTAAAGTTTACACATAATATTTGATAGCAATTATTTTTGCGCAATACAACATAAGTGAAATGAGCGCGAAACTGTGTCTTCTGTCAAAGTGATATTTCATTGACCATACATTGTGTTAGCGGTATTTTTTCTACTCTGTTGACACTTTTAAGAACTAGTCCAAAACTGAGGCGGCCGGAACGAGTTTAATCCACTAGTCCGGCTTCCTTAGGTTATGATAAATGCTTAAGCGATACTTGTGTGTTGGAAAAAGCGTAGTTGTGCACTAATCAATTACTAAGGCAAACTTTTGGCTTAGTAATTGATTAGTAGGATTGGGAACAGCGGCCGTTAGAGTCAGAGGCCGGAAAATCGTTCCGGAAAACGACCTTCATGTGATAAAATGTGACAAAAATCAACCGTATACAAATGTTAGGCGCTCGTTTGGCTCATTTATTTTTATTTTTATAGAGAATACCTTACAAGAGTCCCAACTGCTTCCGTCTAGAGCCAGTGAGACAATGGCATCCCCAATTGGGGTATGTTGTGAGGCTGAAGGTAAGTGGGGAAGGGATGGAGATTTCCCGACTATCACTGGTGCCGAAGGGATCATTGATGCTAGTTCCTTGGAGAATCTTCCATTGATATGGAAGTCGCTTGTTAAGATAGGGGAATCCATCAAATGGATCGTCCGTTTCTACACAGAGTGAAGGATTTTTTAAACAGTATTTTGGGATCCAAATCAGTCCAAATCGGCTGTCAAATTCAACAGTGGGGTGAACTAGCAAATGGAACAGGATCAGCAGTTGTAAATTATTAAAGTATCTTAGGCCCTGTACAGTACGCCTAGCTTCTGAGAGGAAAATGTATTAAAATAAGATTAATATAAAGAGAGAAGAAAACATTAAAATCTGACAAAGAAAGTAAGTGACCTTCACGAGGCCGGTGTCATCATTGTTTCATCACTCGTATGCTGTATTTGCAGAAACCTGTAGACAAATATTTCAAAGCGAAATTAAAAACGATAAGATATAATGTATTTTTTTTAAATTACCGGATAGTAGACAAGTACAACTTGGTTCAGGAGAGTGGAAATGGCGTAGAACACTCCCACGTTCATTCCGTATGAGATGAGAAGGAGGATGTAGTTCTGGTTGGTGGCCAGCCTCTTGATGGAGTGGAAGAAGTCTCCCACAGGACTCTCTATGTCCTGGGCGGCTGATGGTGGAGTCGGTGGACCGCCCTTGAAAACTGAAAACAATTAAATATTTCTATTTGTCAAAACTTTATAGGTTCGAAAAGTGAAGGACCTACCTACTCCATGATCGTTTTAAGTGTGAATACCGCTAATTACCTCTTGGATGTCTGCGGACTACGGCATCCCCAATTAGGGTATGCTGTGAGGTTGGACGGATTTAGGAATGGAAATTTCAATAACTTTCTAAACTGTATTACAATATGTTTTCTCTTTATTTTTTATAAAAGTAGTACAATACGTTTGTACTTTTTTTAGTTTAATATGTTTTTTTTAGCATGTTCAATTTGTTTAGTACAATATGTTTTCTCTTTATTTTTTATAATAACTATAAAAGAAAATTAAAAAAACAATATGTTTTTTAGTTTAATATGTTTTTTAATTAGGATGTTCAATTTCCCCAACGAAAAACAATTTTTCACAAACATTTTTAACATTCTTCCAGATAGCATACAAATTGTGGTTAAAAGAAGTTTCAAAAACATTGTAAAAAATTGAATCAAAAGCAATGATGCCTTTACCTTCTCTCCCAAATTCGAAGTTATACTAGTCCCAGCGAGAGATCGTACGTGACGTTACTGTTCTGGTATCTTCTTTATTTTTCGTTTTCAAACAAGACGTGTAAAAAGGGACGCCGATGGCGTCCTCACGAGCTCTCACTGGGACTAGTTTATTGATTTATATCGTAGGTGCATATTCATAAGTAGGTATAATTAAATAATTAGCAAAATTACTGCGTCAACACATGCTAGCCTAGTGAGCTGTGTTACGATAAAACTCAACTTATAAGTATGCATTTCTGTTCTTTACATATAAACCAACCGATAATTAATTATTATTGTTCATTTTAAGTATCTAATTTATAAACCACTGTAAACTGTATTTTTATTGTGTATTTTTTGTTTGATCTGTCAAATTTTATTTGATTGACTTGAAATTTCATAAATAAATAATTAAAAATAATATAAGTAATATTTGCGGCGCGTTCCAGAGTGGAAGATACTTTCAGTATCACCCTGGTGTAAGACCACCATTCAGAATTGAAACGTTGCTTAATAATGGCTTTAGCCGTGTTTAGTGACTAGATCTGAATAGCCAGGTACTTCACCTTTCAAAAATCTCCTTCCCCTCCCCACTTACCTTCAGTCTCAGAAAGTTTGAGGATGCCATAGTCACACTGGCCCCAGACGGGAGCAGTTGGGACTCTTGTGAGGTATTCACATAAAAAAATAGTACCTAATTTATTACAATAAAGATATTATCATTATTGAAGCGGTAAACTCATTCAGTGTGTTCAGACATTCAAAACCTGCCATGGAAAAACAATTAAAATTTTCATTGGTTTCATACCAATGTAAATTTATTACTTCTTTGTTCCAAGAATTAGAATGTTCCTGGATATGGTTTTCGGTGTGTTTTTGAATTCTACTTTGAATACTAGATCGACATAAATCGTCCGGATATTTCCATCCTCCCTCTTTCCTTTCTCCTTTGCCTCCCCCGCTTCTTTCGACCTATGAACATTCTACAAACTGGCGAAGCCATAGTTCCAAAGGCTCGAGGCAGTCGGGACTCTTGTGTGGGGGTATCGTAACCACGTATGAAGGTTGCTAGTAAGGTTAGAAAAGGAGTTTAACTTCGGTTAGCACTGTAAACCAAGTTATTTGTTGTTGTTGAAATGTTGACCATATTGTGGCCTTTTTGATCTTACAATATTTTGCATATTATAAAATACATTTCTGAAGCATAAATGTCTCCTGGTTATGTTTTCTACAACAGAATCTTAAACATAAATACTATAAAGCGATATGTACTGGTGAATGCCATAAAGTTGAAAAACTAATCCGAAATTAGAAGAATAATTCTGATTTTTAAACTAGTGGATACAGAATCTTCTTAGAATCACTGGAACCTGATATTACAACGACGTAGAAAAAAGTTTTCTATGAAATGAAGTACAAAATAAAGCTCGTAGGTAGTGGCAGTTACAGCAGTATCGCTTTCCTGGAATGATAATATGAAACCCTCAACCTATGTTGATGCGTTTTCCATAAAACTACATTTAAAAAATATCTATATTTATATTTATACAATCGTATTAAAAAGGACACACATCAAGAAATATTAGAAAAAAATGAGAGTTTGAAATATAATTGGATTTGCGTGTTACGTCGTTAGGTATGACAACATTAATGTGTTTACCAAAACGGTAATGGAAACGCCCAGTAAGTAAAGAAAGTAAAAATGCTACAAGGATTTCTCATTTGCTTTGAGAGCTTTTAGCGGAAAGTATGTTTTCTTTGACGCTGTAAATACGGACAAAATGCCTGCGTCCTCTACGTATTTCGCATTTGCCACAGAATTCGTGTATGTAATCCCGTACATTATCCATCTTTACAAGCCTAACGTAGCGGAACCTACGAAATAAATTCAAACATAATCAAATCTCGAAAAACATTAAAAAAATCTTGGACTCTCCCCAAAAATAGAATATGGGATGTTTACGGACATGCGTGAAAATTTATATTGTTACCCGAATATATAATATTCACGAATAACAAAAAGAAATAAGGAGGACAACTAGGAACTTAGCCAAAAATAACTTAGCAACAGAAACATGGGGTTATTTATTGAACATAATATACTTACACACAATAATCATGACAAGTAGAACGGAAGTCAGTCCAGCCAGACAGTAGAACATGAATTGGAGGTCTTTACCAACTAGTTCCTGTTCATCGTGGTTCTTCACCAACATTGGGGGAAGGAGGAAGCCGACAGCTACACCCAACTGAAACAATAAACACGAAGGATTAGAGGACTAATTACAGAGGAAACTTTAATCAATACCATCATTAAAGGTCGCGAGAGGAAAGTTGCCATCGACAATCTCATTATTGAGCACTCGAGTAATTGGCACAGGGCCCAATCATTAACAGAATGGTAGTATAGGGAAGGCAGGTCACGTTTTAAATGCATAGAAATGGCCATATTATGTTATTATAATAGCAATATTTAATTCAGATTTAAAAAAAAAAAAATAACTTTAGTCTCAAAGCAGATATAAATTGCTTATAAAAGTGGTGGATCTCAATATCTACGTAAAGTGTATTTATATATTATGGAGCAATACGGCAAAGTATCAAAAGACGTATGCGTATCTGGGACCGAAATTATACAATAAAATCCCCCCAGACTTAAATATTAAAAATTGCAAAATGTCCTGCATTGGTTCAATAATAACTAAATGGTTGATTGGCTTGGGTAGGGAGGAGTCTGAAAAACTATTATATAATGTGACTTAAAACAATACATGGTTACCTATGAATGGCACATTTAGTAAAAACTTAGTATATAGGTATTAATTAAAATAAATAAATAATTTAAATTGCATTTGGCACTTTACACACTTTGGTTCCTTAGAGCCTAGCTAGGAACTAATATCGACCTAAAACAACGTAATAACACTTGTATTCATTTTAAATAAAATGTAAATAAATAAAAAAATATTTACTCTTTTATACGCCCATGGGAATTTTTCACTGGGTACGTAATATTAAAAAAAAAAATTACACAAGGGTTAGTACTAATAAAACAAAAGGTTGCGAAAATAAATTCTTACATAAATTAAAAACAATAACAAAAATAAACCAAAATGATCATAAATAATATCTTGACATAAAAAAATGTTTTAAACATCGAATTTATTACATTAAATATCACATCATATACATGTCGATTAAATTTAGGAGGCGGGTATTGGTATCGCCGCCCCGGGAACCATTTATTGGATAACCAACACTTCTGCCATAGGTCACCCCGAGTGGTTCGCTACGTTTGGTGGCTTAGCAGGGGTGCCTCGGTTCATGGGGTGAGGTTTGTCTAGGTCTTGGTGGCGGATGATCTGGATACACTGAACCCCAGATTCCTATCCAACCTTTATACCCTTTTCCTTCCCAGAACTTCATCTCCTTCCTTTCCTTAGAAATTACCACCACAAAGCATCCCCAAAGATGACATAGGCCCTGGGCGAAATTATTTTCCTCAGGGCCTCCTACGTGGAGCTAATGTAAAAAAAATTTATAATTTCGTAATCAATAGTACCTACATTCGTTTGCTAAACTGAGGAATTGGCGAATTTGATACATAATAAAATATATTATATTTGAGTCGATTACCTTTAGCTCAGGAGTTCGCAAGAGTTGAGCTCTGAATTTACAATTTTTAAAATTAAGTTTTGGTCGCTTTTTCTTCGCTGATACTCAAGTTTATGTATTTTTAAGATATTGATTAAAAAATATATTTAACTTCAAATATTATATATTAGGTTTCAATGTTTATTAACGGGAAAATGTAAGAATAATTTGTTGGTATACGTAAATTTCGTACATATACCAAAAAATTATTCTTACATTTTCCCGCCAATAAACATTGAAACCCTGTTAATTTGTTCGTAAGAACTTCAGTCCCGTTTTTAACCGTTTTACGAATAAAATGATCGTATTTTTGAATAACATTTTTCTCCGTGAACACATGCAAAATTTAACAACGTTTTACATGGAGACGCAAATGACATAAAATGCTTTTTAATTCATGCAACGCTAAATGACATCGTTAACAAAACATAATGACCATGAATGTGCAAAAGCGCGAACCTTTCTCGAAAACGCGAGGAAAACGATATCATTTAAGAGACATTTTTAATTTTTGTGAGTGATAAACAATTTTTAAAAGCTCTCACAAAATTTATTAACCTTATCTTAATAAATTTCACACCGTGAAATCGTAAAGAGTTTAAGTCTCCGGAAGAGACTGAACCGTAGTATTTTGACGTTCATTCAAATTAAGTATCGCATTTGGAGAACTTTAGAAGGTTACACTTTCAAGAATTCTGTAACATCATAAAACCATCCTCGTATAAATAATTTACCTGCGCCACTGTTTCACGAATTTTCAAAACAATTTCCGATTAGTTCTGTCAAATAAATATATTATTAATTTAGTTCATTCCTCGGAATATTTGGAAATCCAAGGCGATCTTTATCTGACAAAGCTTGTTAAAAAAAAATAATGAATATTATTTAAAAATAGTTTTTAGGGGTGATGGTAATAAAACGTTTGCTTGGATGTCTGATGTACCTACACGGAGAAACATGTTATTCTAAAATACGATAATTTTATTCGTAAAAACGGTTAAAAATGGGACTGAAGTTCTTACGAACAAATTAATAGGGTTTCAATGTTTATTGGCGGAAACATGTAAGAATAATTTGTTGGTATACGTAATGTCGTACGTATGCCAACAAATTATTCTTACATTTTCCCGCCAACAAACATTGAAACCCTGTTAATTTGTTCGTAAGAACTTCAGTTCCGTTTTTAACCGTTTTTAAGAATAAAATGATCGTATTTTAGAATAACATTTTTCTCCGTGTATTTGAGTGTTTACAAATAATACTTTATTTTAGGAAGTGTACCTACCAGAAATGACTGAAAACACGCATACAAGTTATAAGAGTAATAGTAGGGAGTCTTGTCTTCGCCCGAGTTAACAATACGAGAAAACAATAATTGCGTTTAATTAATCTAGAAAATCCAGACCAAAAAGATGTCCGATTTACAGATTTTCAGCTTTATTTTTAAGTTTTTTTGTTTGGTCACTTGAAAAAGCTGACTAGTTAGATATGATTTAAGATTTTCACGGCCAAAAGGATTTTTGTTATTTATTTGGGGTGTTATGCCGTGTTGCGCTACCTCCTTCTTTAGCCAACGTTTCGGACAACGTTACAGTATCCATAATCACGGGAGAGGTGTGGACTCAAATCTGCCCTGATTATGGATACTGTAACGTTGTCCGAAAAGCTGGCTAAAGAGGGAGGTAGCGCAACACGGCATAACACACCATAAATAAATAACATAAAACGTAAACTAGTTGTCCAAAAACTTATAATTCGCAGAGCTGTAGGATAATTATTTTGACATTTTGTTGTGAAGAGTTTTAATTTTCAATGTAGTATCGTTAGTAAAATTTTAATTTTTCTGCTACCGGTTTCGACACATCCGTGCCAATCACTAGCAAACTCAAAACTAAACTTAAAATTTAAAACAAGTACAGAAATGAATTAGATGTTATTAGGTGGGGGGAGTGGGAGGGGTGATTTTGGAGGAGGGGGAGAACAGTGGGCGGGGTCAATATCACATGGGAACATAGTCAAAAGGGGAGATTTGCAGGGTGATATTAGTTTGTTAACTAAATTAATTTTTGATTTAATTTTTTTGTGTATTTCTAAAGTTTCTAAAGCGCACAAGTTAAAGCATGAATTTATATTTATATGTTAAAATTTGGTTTTTTCCTTGTTGAAGCTTTGGCCTGTAATTATTTTGATACCAGAGCTCAACGAACGCGAGGTTTTTTAAGACGCACAAACAGATTTTCAGCTTAAAATTTAACTATTATAAACAAATATTGTTCTAAAATTTTGTGGGTATATTTTAAAAGAGATTCTCCGAAAAAGTTCGGAAATACCATTTACGGTATTAAATAAATCCATAAATAAACAAAACAATGAATCCTAGCAATAAATACAAAAAAACATAGGCAAAGGCGTGTTTCTACTCGGATAAATCACCTCGGTCATTCTATAAATTGTTTGGGAATTTGTAAATTAAAAAGCGTTCATCCTTTCCATCCATAATAAAAAAATAAAAAACAAATTCATTGATTTAGATTTTTAAAGTGCCCAAGTATAGGAATCTCAATGGAAAAACCATTTGAATGCGGGAGAGATGAACTGGGCAAAAAAGTATAAAAATAAACAACAAAAAAATCGTGATTTATCTGCAGCCAGGCATTTTACACCCCTAAAAAATGTTAGGATCGGTTCAATGTTCATTTCGAGCGAAGTTATTAACGTGAAAAGGTTCCATTTAAAAATGTACAAAGGTGGGACCAAATAAACCCCTTCAAGGATACTCAGACAGCACTCAACAGTCATTCTATTAGTAAAATCATTAAATCCTTTACTATCATAAAATTCTAATTTTGAAATTGAATTATTGTTCATAATTTAAATTAAGGGCCGGTGGTACCCGCCCTAAAAGAAGAAGACAATTATATACGAATGTTTGAGAGAGCACGATAATACACGGAGATAAAAGGTATTCTAAAATACGATCATTTTATTCGTAAAAACGGTTAAAAACGGGACTGAAGTTCTTACGAACCAATTAAAAGTGTTTCAATGTTTATTGGCGGGAAAATTTAAGAATAATTTGTTGGTATACGTACGAAATTACGTATACCAACAAATTATTCTTACATGTTTCCGCCAATAAACATTGAAACCATTTTAATTTGTTCGTATGAAGTTCAATCCCGTTTTTAACCGTTTTGACGAATAAAATTATCGTACTTTAGAATAAAATTTTTCTCCTTGTATTAAAAATAAAAAAAAATCAAGCGAAAATTAGGAAAAATGTTTAACAAAACACGACTCGTTTACAATAGAGCAAAAATCTCTCTTGAACACCTTAAGTAGCATTTAAAGAAGCACTGTTTTTCCATACATATAACTTGTAAAATAACAGAAATAAACGTGTAAATTAAAATTTTCGGAGCATACTTAGAGATTTTTTTTCTGTTTTTTCTATTGAGAGAATTTTATGTATTTAAAGTTTCGGCTCTACAAATCTTCAGATATATACATATATCTTAAGAAATAACATGTATTTTTTAAGAAATTAGAAACTCAAAGTGTTTAAGGGTCATGTGGCCCTTAAACGACGACTTTAATGCGAAATTTATTGATACTGTTTACAAAAAGTGAATTCAATTCACAAGAATTAAATCCCTAAATTGGGAATGTCGTGTGATGGAAGGTTGGGAGTTACTTAACTATTGAGATTGAGTTGCTAAATATTTCAAGTAACTTTTTGTTTCTGAATGGTGGTCTTTCATTATCAGTGTAAAAGATACCCTAATCTAAGTATCTATCCAAACTCGAAGAGGAACGGCTGCGCGGCCCTTTTTATACAAAAATTAAATTTGGATTTAAGGCAATACTTGACCAAACTGAATATTTCTTGTTTTAATCAATAGGTATAGTAAATTTCTAGTACGAATATGTTCTACTAAAGATATTAGTGTTACAAATTATAAAATGCATGCCATTAAAGTATGTAAAATTTTCATGATTTTAAACACAAATTTGACAAGTTTTTGTGAGTTAAATATAATTACAAAAAAAAAATCTTGCCCAAATTTTTATGTAAATATAATGAAATATGAATTTCAAAAGTGAAAAATCCTAAAAATAGCGTTTTTTGGGTCGAAATTTCTAATTTATACGAGACAAATTTTGTTTCAACGCACATTGGTAGCTTGTAATTTAAATTTAAGCCCATCAAAATGCTTTTTTAATAGTTTTTATTTTTTACTAGCTGATACCCGGCATGCGTTGAATGCCCTTTAAATAAAGAAATTGTTTCTCCCTTCGTGTCATTTCCGCCACCTCTTCATCTTCCCCTCCCGCGTCCCCTTCCCCTCCCACGCTCCCCTTTACCGGTTTCCCCTCCCCCCCACTCTCGTCTTTCTCGCAAACCCCCTCACGCTTTCCGCTTCCACCTTCTATGCCTTCCCCTCTCCCTCGTCCCCCTCACTAAAGCCCCCCCCCCTTATTCCCCAACCTACCTTCCTATTTCCATCACGGGTATGCGCACATCATATTCCCAAAGTTTCATCGCAATCGGATGAACGTTATGGTTGCGCTTAAGGTACAAACAAACAAACATTAATTTTTACATATTAGATTGAATATTTTATATATATATCATTATATTTACCATGTAGTTTGGATAAAATATTTTTTTGAATAATTATGGTTAACTCACAAATAATTTCCAAAGTTGCCTGAAAAATCGATTACTTTGATGGCCTATATTTCATAATCAGAAACACGAATCAAAGGAGTGTTAGTACTTCAACCACGCGTAAAAGTTAGATGCACTCATTTCGTTAATATTTTGGCCTCAAATCCAAATTTAAGTTTTATATGAAAAAGGTCGCGCAGCCGTTTCTCTTCAACTAAATAATAAACGAAACAAAATGATTGAATTTGACGAAATTTGTTGTTCTGAGTTTTATTCGTTAAACACTTCTCAACTCCTTTTAGATACAGAGATAAAAATAATTGTAATTTAATTCGGAGTACGTTAAAACGAAATTAAGTGCTGTGAAATGTGCAAAATTCGTGTCAGATAAGGATGGGGAGTTCGGGTGAATTAATAAAGGCTTTCAAATGGAAGGGTTTAATTCAAGTAAAGAGAAAAGTGAGGGGACTTTTCAGCAGTTATTTATAAAGCAACTTAAAATATTTCAAAAAGTAACAACGACTTTTTATTTTAAATTTAAGGCTAGATACCCATACATTTTTTTGTGTGATTGCCCAGAGCGAGTGGAACTTTGGGGCTTTTGGTGGGAAGAAAATGACGAAGAGGAAGGTCGGGAATATTTTAGCGTACAAGAGACACGGCTGCCCGATGCTAAATTTTACTACAACATTAATAATTTTACTATAACATCCCCAATTTTAGTATAACTTCCCCAATTTTACTATAACATCTCCAATTTTACTATAACCTCCCCAATTTTACTATAACATCCACAATTTTACTATAACATCTCCAATTTAACTATAACTTCCCCATTTTTACTATAACATCCCCAATTTTACTATAACTTTCTCAATTTTACTATAACATCCCCAATTTTACTATAACATCCCCAATTTAACTATAACTTCCCCAATTTTACTATAACATCCCCAATTTTACTATAACGTCCCCAATTTTACTATAACATTCCCAATTCGGGAAACGCTGTGAGACTGTAATAAGTGGGGATTCGCTGAAAATGGAAAGTTAGTGAGTACCTAGCTATTCAGATCTGGTCGCTCACCTGGGGTGCTAGCATGGTCGATCTATATGAAGTTACCAACCGATTGTCGGTAACTTCTCATCGTTCCCTAGGACAACTGCAGATCGCTAACGTACAAACGACAGTTGATATCGAATATATTAAGGACACTTAGTCATTGTGAACCGTCACCTATTCGTTTGCGATCTGCAATTGTCCTAGGGACCGATGAAAAGTTACCGACAATCGATCGGTAACTTCATATCGATCGACTATGCTAGCACCACAGGAGTGTATTGAGATTAGGTATTTACCACTCGGTTTCTACGTTGTTTGTGGGGCTGAAAGGAGATTTGGGAGGCATCTGGCTATTCAGATCAAGTCACAAAAACGGTTAAAACCCTTTCAAGAGATATTTTGATCTTAAATATTGAACTGATTTCTTTCACCGACTGTAATTTTTGCATCTTACATGTTCGTACATAACATAACATTAAAATCCTTAACAAACGAACATATTTGATTGTTAAGGAATTTAAAATTTAAAAAATACTGAGAGTATCTGATCTGGAATGAGATTCATATTATTTAATATAAATTATATGTAAAATAGCCAGCATAAATTACATACTCGCAAAAGAGCCAGATTTTCGGTTTCTGAAAGATAAAAACATGAAATAACACAGTTGTGAGATATGGATACAGGGCATTCGAGAAATATTGTTGGTTTTATAAATTACAAATATACAGTCAAAGGATTTATTGCCCGTTGGTAGAAGGAGAACTGCCCATGGTCTAAAAATAAATGTTGCGAATCAGACGGTTTTTGTCCAACTTGGTAGCGCGTTTTCCCTGATAAATTGAAGCAAGCAAAAAAAAAAGAATTTTGGAGAACTCTTCGGGTTCTGCTAGGTTTTTAAACTTGCCTAAATTAGATCACATAATAATTGTTTAATCTAATATAATACTTTATACGCGTTTACATACTTTGATTAGGTTAATGCTCACAAATTTTCTGATGTACATAAATCTATACACATATATATAAAAAAATTACTAATTTCTTCAAGGACACCGTAATATTTCTTTATATGACAAGGGTAAAAAGGAAAAGTGTCGTAAAGGCATACTATTTTTTCATTAGCAGTGCTACATTTTTTAAAGATTATTTTTAATGTAACGTAATCTATTTTATGTAATGTAATCTATTTTATGTAATGTAATCTATTTTAATAATGTTGTTGGATACATGTCAAAATTTAGCAAATTTAATTCATTAAGGTAATGACCCGGATGCAAATATTTTTTTATAAATATTTTCAGCTTCAGAAATCCTAAAATCGAAAGTGAAATCTGCCTAGTTAAAAGGTTGCGAAATTAGTTTGCACTAACTGATCATAAAAAACCAGTGGGTTATTTAAATTGAATTTACGTAAAGGCTTCCCAGTATCCCCAAGCGGTAAAGCGATGGATTATTTATGAGAGTTTGTGGTAGGCTTAAGGTTTAGGTTTAAGGTTTGGGGTTGCATCCGACCCATGGCTAGTTGATGGTGACCCCGCAGGCCTAGCAAAGGGTAGTATGTGAGAGTTTCACTAACAAATGTGATGGGTAGTTCTGATAGGAGCGCGGTGATAGTTCGCCAGAAGTTTTTAATGTCAAAACTAAATGTCAGAGCCTTCACTTTTATTGTTACTTTTCACTTCTATTTCGGGGAACATCGTATTTTTTTAATGTATTTTCAACGGAAAATTGAATATTTCTTAATATTCGTTAAGAGGGTATTACCAGAGAATACCGGAAATTAGTCCTTTTTAAATCAAATTCCAGACGTATTGACTCTTTTTTACAAAGAAAATTGATTTTGAAATATCGTTATTTTATCTGATACACGCAGTTTTAAAAATTTGAAAAACTACTTGTATTTTTAAGATACTAAGGTTATACCGTTGGTCGTTGGCAGATTTGTTTAGTTTTCAAACTATAGATTCTATTAAACAACACAAATTTCAAATCATATAATCATACAACAATTTTTTTATTTATTTTTATTTATTTATTTGTAGATAGATACAAAAGAAAGTACAAGTTACACATTAGGAAGCTTTGCCTGTCCAACTAGGAAAGTTTCCCGTTCCAGGACAGACAAATTGACAGGTTTAGTTCATATTATTCCTTAAGTACATAATTGCAAACAAAAACAAAAACAAAGATAAAAACAAGAAAATTCATTTTTCTTTGAAATTGAGTTGTGTTATGAAGAAATATAAAAATAAATCAATACATAATCTAGTCAACACATTTTTGAGAATTTTAATTTTAGTTAAATTAAAATCATTGAAAAATAAATTCGAGAACGTGTTTTGTGACAAAAATACCTCACATTTTCTATTTAATTAAATTCTTACAAACTAAAATATTTCATTTTTTCTTTTCAGTTTTTTTTAGACATAATTGAAAAATCGTAAATACTTATAATAAAAAAAACTTACAAATAGTACACGATATTTAATAATTTATCATCGTGCTTTTTGAGCATTTTTATTGCTTGCTTGAATGTAGATATATATTGAAGCAAGTTTTGAATGAAATAAAACGATATTAGATTTTTAATTTAAAAAAATTGATACGGGAATAATCGATCTTTCTCACTGGAACCTCCCTGTACAGTTGCAAGCATTTTTAAACTTTTATTTTCAGTCGCAGGTCAATCACTCTTAATATTCGTTAAGCTGCCTGTAAAATGCTTAACAATGTTACATAACATCCTGATAATCTTTTAAAAAATAATTTCGATTAAAAAATCCAATATTCAAAAGAATTTTCTGCAATATTAATTTGTAATTGGGTAAAATTTAAAACACTTTAAAAAATAAAACTTAGTTCAAAAGAGTCCCAATTATTGATCCCAAATGTCCGGAATCAGTGGGATCCCCAATTGGAATATGTTGTGGGGCTGAAGGGAGTGGGGAAGGAAAGGAGATGTGGACCTGGGAGAGGAAAATTGGGACTCATTAGGAATCACCAAACACGGCTAAAGCGAACTCAAACAACATTTCGGTTGTTTCACCCGTGCGATGCTGAAAGTATCTAACACTAATTAATTGTTGAAAAAATACCAAAAATATAAAAAAAACGCTTTCCCACACGGAGAAAAATGGTATTCTAAAATACGATCATTTTAATAGTAAAAACGGTTAAAAACGGGATGAAGTTCTTACGAACAAATTAACAGTGTTTCAATGTTTATTGGCGGGAAAATGTAAGAATAAACATTGAAACCCTGTTAATTTGTTCGTAAGAACTTCAGTCCCGTTTTTAACCGTTTTTACGAAAAAAAGATCGTATTTTAGAATAACATTTTTCTCCGTGTACGAATTACATTAACGTAATACAGTAAATTTTTAAATTACATACAAAATTTAAAAATAGTTACCGGATTAAATTTCGTCTGAAGATTCAACTTTCTACAATAAAACAAGTTTTATTCGTTAAAAAAATAGTTTAATATTTTAAAATAACCTGCGTGGACCAGGAGGCATTACGTAGTAAACTTAATTTTACACCAAAAAATATTTATTCAATTTCAGTCAAGCGACAAAGAAAGTTCTGAAAACGATAATTTTTATTCGAATATCGAAATGTGCAATCTCGTGATTTTCGTTTAAAATTTTATTTTTGCTGTTGGTGTAAAAAAAACACTGTTAATTCGTGTTAAAATATAGAAAAACGAACACGTATTAAAAGTGCTATGTTTTGTCATAAATACTCGATCTTCCATTATGTAGTTGAATGGGCAATGAAGATAACAAATAGGCTAAAAGGGCTAATGAAGTGTGAATCTTCAGGTAATTTAAGATAAAGGTAAGGGTTGAATTAGCCGCTCATTCGTGGCATTATTGGGTGGCGATTAGGTGGAGGATCTAGGGAGGTGGGCAAGGTGAAGGTGAGTGGTGCCTTTTTGTAATTCAATCATAAAACTTCCATGTCTCAATTTAAAAATAAAACTTAAAACGAACCTTTAGAAGCGATAGGGGCTTAGAGATGCGATAGAGGTGTATAATTCTGTTAAATACTCTTCCTAACCTAACCTTACCCCTCTGCTAATTTTGTGCTTTTTTGGACACAGTTCATCGATAGCAATGGAGTTCTTTTGTGCCCTTTACGGCACTAATTGAGAGGGACTAATAAAATCGATAGGAGGTTAGAGATGCGATAGAAGTTTATAATTCTGTTGGATACTCTTCCTAACCTAACCTAACCCCTATGGTAATTTTGTGACTTTTTGGACGCAGTACATCGATAGAAATGGAGTTCTTTTGTGCCCTTTACGGGACTAATTGAGAAGGACTAATAAAGCGATAGGGGGTTAGAGATGCGATAGAAGTGTATAATTCTGTTGCATACTCTTCCTAACCTAACCTAACCCCTATGGTAATTTTGTGACTTTTTGGACACAGTTCATCGATAGCAATGGAGTTATTTTGTGCCCTTTATGGCACTAATTGGGAAGGACTAATAAAGCGATAGGGGGTTAGAGATGCGATAGAAGTGTATAATTCTGTTGGATACTCTTCCTAACCTAACCTAACCCCTATGGTAATTTTGTGACTTTTTGGACACAGTTCATTGATAGCAATGGAGTTCTTTTGTGCCCTTTACGGCACTAATTGAGACGGACTAATAAAAGTGGTTCTGTCTCCTTTTGTATAACGATGAGATAATATATGATAGCAACAATATTTATATTAGAAATAAGCAATACCACGCTTTGTATTTGCATTTAAAAGTTTACATCTTTCCAAATAAATATAATGCATTCCAAAAATTCATCGACCGCCATTGCTTGCATGTTTGCAAATGATTTGCCAAAGTTAGTGATTTTTTTTTCGTTAGTCTTATATGAAACCTTTTTAATATGTTTGTGTTTACAAGTAAAACAATAGGTAAGTGACAAAACAGGCGTTAAATAATTATAAAATTTTGTTATTTTTAATTGCCTAATATACTCGTATGTACCTCTAAACCCAAAAGTATTTTTTCTGCTTTCAAATACAGTATTTATTATATTTACTTGAAAATAAATGTCAACTGGTAATACATCTAAATAAACCACTAATTAAAAAAGTCATTTGGTGACGTCACGAAAAACTCAAATACCTGTGGGGTGTAATGAAGGAACAAATAAAGGTAACAAATGTAAAGATAATAATGAACTATGTGAATAGGACAAAGTTAGAAAAACAGAGTAGATGAAGTGAGTGTGTGCCGAGAGAGTTGTGTGGCAGACTATCCTCTCTGCTTACCCGGGAAAATGTTGGTTGATTAGTTATAAATAAATAGATAATAATAGCTTTTTATAATAATAACAAATTAAATTAAAAAATTCATATATTAAATAACAAAGACAAGGGGGATTTATTAAACAAATCAGGGGTCTATAAATTAAGTTGTAACGATTGTAACATTTTTATGTAGGGAAGACTTCTAGAAATTTAAACACTAGAGTTAAGGAGTGCCTAAGGTGTTTGAATAAAAAATAATTATTCTGAATTTGCCAAACATATTTTGGAAAAAAAACGTTCTTTGATAAAAAAAAAAATAACATACAAACACAATGGATTTCCAACGGGTTTACAATTAGATACTTTCGAAATAATATCTAAATATTTTTTTAAATCACCATCTCCTATATATTTTTTTCACATTGAAATAATTTATCTTGTAATTTAGATATCTCGGTTATTCTTTGATTATTTAATGTGTATGTTTTCTAACACGCAATATGTGTAATCCAATATCAGTGGAATTAATACCACGTGTACCGTGATTGCAAAAAGCTGTCATTTAAATAATTTCCTTTGATAAATCGCCACTCAGCTTTTTATTTACGTATCGGAAAAACCTCAGGCGTTCACAGATTTACGACCATTTCGGGAATAAAATACACACGTTACCGGGTACAAAACATCTCAAAAAGACGAATAAAATAAGCAATTTTATGTGAAACCAGCAAATGGCGAGGCTGCAAAAATTAATTACGTATTAAATAATATTTCTTTGAACACACCACTTAACTTGAGTTAAAAGATAATTTCGACTAATTTTCTACATTATTTGGGGCAATATTATAAAAACATATATTTATATTTTTCAAATGTTTTTTTTAATTTCAAATTCATAAAAAAATAATAGGTTAGTATACATTTCACTAAAGGTAATGCACTATCAAGCAATGAAATATCATGGGATTTTGGTTTGAAAATTTGATCGCTTAAAAATATTTTAGTTTCTTCAATTAAATATTGCGAGTAAAACACATATATGCCGTTGAAATGATGGAGAATTTTATGAGTCCAGAAAAAAAGTACCAGGCGTATAAAACTGCTTTCTAGTTTAAAATCTCATACTAACGAACCCCTTTACGGTTACCGTTTTATTGCGTAATGTGGAAAAAAATAATTTCTTTGGAAAATTATCGTAAAGCATTGAAATAAAATAAGACACGCTTTTGGCGATGTATTTATTTTTCTCGAATAAAGCAAACCAGGCCTCAAGTTTTAAATGCGAATTTAAACCTTATCGCTTATCGCCATTTATATAAATGTTTTACCTTTTGGAGCTCTTTTCTGGCATAAAATCTGTATGCAACATAATCCAACCAAATCCATATATCCTAGATAGCCCATACAAAACAATGGTGGATCACGTGTACAATACTAGGCTTACTTAAAATGAAGGGATAGTACCTAGATTTTCTAATAAACATGGCCAGCGAGCTTTTGAATATATTGTATTATTTATATTTAGTACTGCCTTATGATTTGAAAAAATGTTGCACGATACCTAAATATGCATTATTTTTAAAAACATGGCGATTGGAAACAGATTTTCTGTATTGACTGACTCCTGCACTTTCAAATTTTGCACTTCCAATATTTTTTATACTTATTTATGTTTTTATTTTGTATTTTATTAAATTGCAATATTTTTTCTTCATTTGAATTATACTTAAGACATTTTATATTGTACAATGTTTTGTCCACACTGTTTTCCTGCCGATAAGCTACTTGCAGTAGTTTTGCAGGTATAATGTAAACATGAACCAAAGGAGTGTTTATTATCAGTGGCCTGATCCCGAATTTTACAAGACGAGGTACATCACCTAAAACAGTATTTCATAACCGGACTATTCCTGAAAAATAGCATTCGGTGCAAAAAGGCTGTTTACAGTGTCGAATTAAAATTCGCATGCAAAAAATCATTATTTTAATGTTTTTAATTATTTAGAAATCGTATGCGGGGGCAGTAGGTTGAATAAAAAACTAACCCTCGGGTCCAGATGTTTATCGTTACGCTACTGTGTGTAAGATAAAACTTTTATGGGATGTTTCGTATCCATTTGATAACAACAATGTTTTCCTAGTTATAAAGAGGTCATCGTGGACCCTTATAATAGGTACCTATATTGTGATAAAACAACTCTTAATAGAACGCTCTGTGATTTTACGTGCTAATTAAATAAAGAATAGTAAAAAAATTATCTTAGCTTAATAATCCTGTAAATCTTACTAATATTATAAACGCGAAAGTTTGTATGGATGTATGTATGTTTGTTACTCTTTCACGCAAAATTTACGGAATGGATTTTAATGAAACTTTACAATAATATAGCTCATACATCAGAAGAACATATATGCTATAATTTAGAAAGCTAGCTATTTATTTTCAATGCATTGAAAATAATAATTATTGTTTAATAGAAAATGTCAAAATTTGAGAACATTTTGCAAAACAATGATTGTTAAATAAAAATTCTATTTTAGAAAATATTTAAATTAGTGAATTTATTTGAAGTACTCGACTAATACTTTGAATCGAATCAAGAATTATAGATATTTTAAATAAATAAGTTAAGAATTTTGGTATAAACGTAAATGGGACCTAGGAAAAGAAAATAGATTACTCTAAGTACTATTCCTGTACGCAGACGAAGTCGCGGGCAGAAGCTAGTTAAGAATAAAATTATGATTAAAAAATAAAATAATAATACATTGATATGCCTTCCATTGATAAATACCAGTTCAGATACGGGACTCCATCGAAGTCAGAGTAAAGTTGGCCTCTCAGAAGTTGAGTTTACTGTAAAGGGCCAGAAGATAGCAGATACTGTGATAGTACATAATTGCTGACACTGTAAAATCGCAAGTGCGGCTTATGGTTAAATTTGGCCACCACCCCTGGTCTGGATTCCCAAAATACCTGGCTCTGGTGCAGAAACGGGTGGTCCTTTTGATGGATTCCCTATCTTAACAAGCACACTTTAGAGCACAGAGAGGAGCGCAAGGAGATTATATTGGAAGATGCTACAAGGAACTAGCATCATTGATCACTTACGTTTGTGGCGACACAGGTATAGGTATTTCCCAGTGCTACAGAAATCGAAAAATCAATTATAATCGTATTTCATACAGATACATAAATAAAATAAAAAATTTAAAACGCCAAACATTTATACGCGGATGACATTTGTGACATGAAACGGGTCTTTTCTACGACTCGTTCTTTAGTTCAGCAGCTCGGCTGGGGAAAGATTTGCCGTCTCCGTGTTTCCTCCCTTCTACAACTGGAGTCTCTTCAAAACCTATGTTCACTCTTCAAATCAAAAAGGCTCTCTATACGGCATCTGAAAGAAATTATTTTCCCAGCGCCTCTCGTGTGGATTTAATGTACAAAAAAATAATAATATTAAATGTACTTCTCAGAACAAATGAAGCATTTAAATGTAATAAATCATAAGTCGTGAGATAGAATAAGGTGCTCCCATAGCCGTTGTGCCCATATGATGCATAGATGGGGCCTTAAAGAGTCGGCGATGTGCGAATGCGGTGCGGTGCAGACCACCGTACATGTGGTCAACGAATGCCCGCTCCATTCATTCCCCGGCGGGATTGATGAGGTCCACAGGGCGACGCCTGAGGCCCTGGAGTGGCTCGCAGACCTAGATGTCCCCCTCTGACCCCCCCACCATACGAAAGAAGAAGAAGTCGTGAGATGAATTGCGCAAAAATATTCGAAAGATTGCTCTAATGATGAAAAAATACAGTATTATATAATAACCTTTTTATTATCTTTTCATAGACCGAGTGTAGTTTTGTATCCAAATGATCCGAGCTATTTGCTAAGTACATAAAAACAACTCCGTCAAAAACTCGTCCAGTCTACGTCGTTCCATTGTATCGAAATAATTCAGAGTATTTAATATTTGCAAAAACTCTAATGTATATCTATCAGAATTGAGATTGATGATTGTTCCGAAGCCCCACTATGTACGAATTATTATTAAAACTGATACTATCTGTCAGTCGGGAAGATGCGAATAGAAGAATTGCGAAATTACTTATCATTAGTTGTCCATAATGTATATACTCGAGATATGTAATGAAGTAATGACGCATTTTACAAGTTGTAAAAAGTAGGACGTGTAATTAATCTCTTGCCTTCAGTCACATTACTTTTCTTATAATGTATATT
Organism: Limnephilus auricula; assembly: GCA_951813805.1. Lineage (NCBI taxonomy): Eukaryota > Metazoa > Arthropoda > Insecta > Trichoptera > Limnephilidae > Limnephilus > Limnephilus auricula. The sequence continues at coordinate 29,074,641 of OX638390.1, read as the reverse complement.
CTCTGAAAATCAATTTGTGGACTGTAATCAATACTTTTAAATACGTTTCAAGTTGACACAACTATGAGTTGGTAAAAATTTAGATATTGTAAAGGACTGACTTATCCTTATATTCTTGTTGACCGAACATTCTTTCTTATGACCTTGATACTAATTGACTGATTGTACCATGATTTATTGGTCGGATAGAGACAGGAACTTGGATAGCAGGTTGAGTGGGGAAAGGAGGAAAAATAGTTAGATAGATGTATATAGTTGCGTTAACAATCATCCTCACATGAATATTATTTGATTGTCTAATACTAATAATTGTAAAGAACGTTGATAAATAAGCCTACTTTTATCGGTTCCATGGCTAATCGGACTATGAGATCTCAACGTCTGAATTCCCATAGTAAATTTATTCAGACACGATACTTCCTCACATGATAATTCATCACATCATAACTCACATTAACTTAACCTAAACTAACCTAACCTAACCTAACCTAAGGCTAAAAACCCCAATTATCAGTTTACGACGCTTCGAGACAAGATGAATTATCATGTGAGGAATTAACATCCGATGAAAAGTTTGTACTCAATATTCATAAACTTAAAAAGTTTCCACTGAACATTCTGGTCACCACTTTTATCATATCTGACAATGAAAATAAGTATTGTTCTAGGTTACCACACAATTTTTGATAGATAATATAGATGTTTATCTAATAAAAAGCTTTTCGTCTTCAAATAAAGCATAATTATTATCACAAACGAAACTAAGGAATATAATTTCAAACGAATGAGCCCTGTTGTTGCAGGAAATTATTGAAGATATTCGAAATATCATCATCATCATCACAATTGGCTCTACAACCCGTGGTGGGTCTTGGCCTCCTCAAGAGTCTTCCTCCACTCATCTCTGTTTTATACCAGCTCTCTCCAGTTTGGCAGCTCCAAGGTACATAGGTCTTTGAGGACGTTGTCGCTCCATCTTAAGTTTGGCCTTCCCAGGCTTCTACAGGTCTAGATTTTAGCAGGGACTTTGGTGCTTGATGCTCGGTCATTCTCTCCACATGACTTTTCATTCTTTCCAACTTTATAAATTTTGTCACGTTTAGTTCCTTAAACATAATAAAGAGCTCATCGTTGTATCGTCTTCGCCAAAATCCATTTTCTATTTTTCTTTTCGAAATATCACTGAAGAGATAAAACTACGGAAGTGTCTTGTGGGCGTGTCTATGTGCCAGAAATAAGCTAATATTTTTTCATACTTCTGGTAAAATGCATTAAACATTTTCCAATACGGATTTTTTTCTGGAACAAATAATCAGTTCGATAGTCCTGTGTCCTGTCTGGTGCATGTGAGTCGAATGGTCTTTGTAAATTTAAATGTTCCACACCTAGTAAGATAGGCAATACGTAATTTCTGAAAAATCCAAATTCGACTAGAGTTACAGCACTGTGCGCATGACCGCCATATTACAAAGTCAGTGCTGTCGCTAACTAAACTTTATTGTTTGGTATTACAACACACAAATCAGCAGTAACAACGAGCTTCAACAGCAATCGCCGACTATCGTTGCTCGAAAGCGCCGACTTGATCACGTGAAACTTCAAAATCGCTTCAAAGTCGCTCTCAGGTCTGGTAGGGGTTAAATTTCTATGTATTTTCTGTTCGGGGAGAATTCTCAAATATAGAAAGATATAAAGTCATAATAGAGATGTTTAATTACCGCAAAACCGATTAAGAAGCATACGATGATTTTCTTCAAAGACATAATTTTGATTTATGGGACTTCTCAGGATAAAGTAATAAATATTGTTAATGGTTGGATTCAACTCCTAACTACGAGACGGAGGACTTCTGCGGAATGTCGTTATTCAACGTCCTTAGATCACTTGGGTTAATGTTTACCATGAATAATGTGAAACGCTAATGGTGTGCTCTGAGATTAATAGTGTAGGTATTACACACTAGACGTGGGCAAAATTGAATGAATGATTTGAATGAATCAATTCAATCTTGTAACACACTCGATCTGATTCTCATTTTCAGAAGGAATTAAATCTTCATTCCTTACAGATTTTTTAAACGGCACCATATTTTTTTTTCTATTTATTTTACATTAAAAAAATATTTTATGTTAACGATTTACATAATTTTAATGCTTCGTAGAAATTTTATCTAATATTATTCTGTATGTTTACTGCGCGGATAAGTTACCTATAAGCGCGCGCCGCGAAGATACCGGAGGTAATGTGCTATATGCATTGTACTACCTCTATCACGTATAGTATATCCCGCGCCGAAAACCCATAGGTCAGAGAGTCCCCACACCTCCAGCCCAGGCGACAAAACGTTGCGAGTCGAACGAAGTAGTTCCGAGTTCCGAACAACGCACCTCTCTTTTACAGTCCCATATGTCCCACTCATTCATTGAATTAATAAATGTATTCCTTATTCAGTTGTGTCGTCACAGTCCTACACGTCAGTCCGGACCGAAGCGGTCAAACCCAATCTCTTTGTCACTTCTGTTCCACTAATTCAACGAATGAGCGAATTAGTATGATCGCCTCTTTTCAAATCCCGCTCCCATGATCTCCCATGTACTCCCATGTACTCCTCTGTTGAAGTGAGTCGTTAGGTTCGCGGAACGCAAGTAAATTAGGTCACAGCAAGTCAAAAGACACTTGCTAGTCGGAAGTTCCTAATCCAATCCTTAACGACCGCTGCGAATCGGTTCGTCGTTAGTCCCCGCGCAGCGGAACCGTCAATTTATTTCCCAGTCACAAGTCCCAGGCAAGACACAAGACACTGCTCAAAAGATACAATTCATTCTCAATGCCTGCCGCAAATCCGTTTGGGAGTGCAGTGCGATTTCCCCGTGGGCCGAGCCGTCAATTTAGTTACATCGTTTACGAAAACGAAAACTTCCGATTTCGAGCCCTGCGTAATTTGGGTAGAATGCGTTTTATATTCGATCAGACGAAGCGGAACTATTTTAAGTTTAAAATAAATATAATAAAAATTGTAAAACTGTTTAATTTGATGATTTATTTGATTTATTATATTCTGGATATAACTACTTATAAAAATACATTTTTCTATCGGTTTTGCTGTCATAACATCACATTAAAAAATTCAAAACCCCGTCGTCGTGGTTTTCGTCGATCAGTGTCGAATTTTTTATTATTTTATTATTATATACATCTATATATAAATATATAAAAAAATATATGTATATATATATATATATTTTTTTTTTTTTTTTTTTTGGGAATTTTATGAATTAAAGGATCGAATGAAAGGAATCAGATCAAAAGGCCGAGGGGATCAGACTGAATCGATTCACTACTGTGAATAAATCTGCCCATGTCTATTACACACGTCAAATGAAAATGTGATAAAACGACCTATGAGGGCCATAGTAGATTACAAAACACATTAAAAAATTGATTTTCTTAAGGCTATTGGCTGCGAGGCCGGTTTCATACAAAACGTAGTTTTAGATTCGAGGCCAAAATACTCCATCACACTGAAAAATTATGTTTGTTATCAAAAGGTATGTCAAACTGGCACACTTTCACATATTACACATCTGCCCTGATGATGGACGCTGTCCGAAAAATTGGCTAAAGAAGGAGGTAGCGCAACACGGCACACTCCCAAAATAAATCGTTATAATATATTTTTTAAATTTTATTTATTTTGTTGTCAATAAAAATATATCCCCACATTTATACATAATAGATTTTTTTAATTGACTCTTAAAAAATAATTGCAATAAAGTAATTACTTGCTATCAAACTATTAAACTCAATAGAGAAAACATTTCTCGTGTTTGAATTGGGGGGTGTGCCTTTTTGAATAAGGTAAAGAAATTATATTATTTGAAGTTAAAAATAAATAAACCTTATAATATCATGACAATAAGATAATGAACTTCAATAACACAAAAGTTACTAAATTAGATATACAATATAGATAAATAAAACTATGAATTTATCCACTCGAGCGCTTTTTGCCACATTATGGCACTATTTCCAAAACCTCGGATTGCTTTCTTGCCAAAATGTGACAAATTTTCAAATTTTTTTTTTTTATTAAAACGACTGTATAACATATTGTACAATTCAAAATACAACAAAATAAATATTCTCTAGATTCTTTAAAATGTTTTAAGGTTAAAGATTTAATTATATATTTTTTATAAATCTTTTAAATATGTGATAATGGACAACATGTAGAGGAATTCATTGGCTACATAGAACTATAATCAGTTTGTATGTATCCATATTCAAATTCGGAGGTATGATTTTTTTAACATGGGCAGAAAAATTTCCTTTAGCAATCCGAGAAAAAATATTTTAATTGCTCTGTTGATAAGTTGATAAATGTAGTAGAAATAAAAATTAATATTAATATTATAAGCAATAATTATTAGCTTGAAACACTCATCCATATTGAAAAAACCTCCCGAGAAAAGATACATGCCGGCGATGGGAGGTTTTCTCGGGGGGTTTTTCAATATGCATGAGTGTTTCAGGCTAATAATTATTGCTTATAATAATTGTTACCCTTTGTGCTCTGCATAAAATCTTGTCTTAAACATTAGTTTATCAATTAAAAATAATTAATATATTACATTTACTCAATAGGTAGGTGGTGTTCAGTGTAGCTGGTTTTCAGCAGTGCCTTTAATAAAATGTGTAAATAATAATTTAATTTTAATAAAACATCGATATTCAAACTAATTCAATAAATCAAAAATAAAAAATAAATAAAATACTAATTTCTTGAAAATAAGATTAATATTCAGAATTAACAATATACGTAAAATAAATAAATATAATAATCATAGTTCATGATTAACAGTAAGAATACATAGATAAATTAATATAATATTTCTAAATAAAATAAAATAAAAAATAATCACAAGTATGGGTTCCCTTTCATTTTAAATTCGATCAATTATGATGTTGTGAGGTTGACTGTGCAGTCAGCAACCATTCGTTGCAGAGATTCTTGAAGCACTGCAACGATGTTGAAGTTCGAATAGGCAGTGGTATTTTATTCCAAAGTTTTGACCATGAGTAGCTGAAACTACCCTCGAAAACAGCAGTTTTGGGGAGAACAAGCAATGTAAAAGTAACATTTTTTCCATTTAAATTTGAATGGAAGGCACTTCCAGTGTTGTTTTATTTATTCTATGTTTACAGCTAATATTATAAAAAAAATAACAAAACCGTTCAATCAGATTACGCTAAGCGGAGTTTTATTTTTGCTTTTCGTATTTATTATATGAATAAATATCCATATTTCACCAATTTGTTTGGTACATTTCCCCGCATTTAAGGCGGGATATTCACGTGTGAGTGGGCCCGAGCCTCAGCCGCTGCCAGATTGTTAGCATTAAACATATCAAAAGCAACCTTCACGTAATAAAGCCGCACGCATGACGCGGACCGTTATTCTGTTCACGCGTCGCGACGTCGAACGTAGAACGCGAGAAACGCTCACGGAAATGAGCCCTAACCTTTTTATCCTTATCCGAGGCAAACGTTCAAGTCGGAGGAAATTTATTGGGAATTTAATTTTGAATAAATAAAACAGAAACAGCGATTCTCAAAAGGTGATCATTAGGATTAACTTATCATATGGCGGTGTTTCTGAGAAATGAAGCAGAGTAACTCAAATACGTGTTAAAAGTGAATACCGCAGAATAGTCCCTACTGCTCCCGTTTGGAGCCAGGGTGTCTATTGCATCCCAACTAGGGTATAATTGTGAATAGGTAGGTGCGGCTGAAGGTACTAGGGAGGGGAAGTACCAAGCTATTTAGATCTGGTCACGAAACTAGGCCAAAGCCATTTCAAGCGACGTTTCAATTCTGAATAGTGGTCTTAAACCAGGGCGATACTGAGAGTATCTTCCGCTCTTGAAAGTGCCGTAAAATACTTTATAAAATATTCTAAATGAGTAAATTGCGAAATAACATAAATCAACCAACTAAAATTGACTTGCTGACGCCTGGATTCGACCCAGCGATCTTCGGATTGCTAGTCGAGAGCCTTATCGCTCGACCACTGAGAACAGAATGCATGGAATGGGCTTTGGATGGGTATGAATAGGCAAAATTGAATGCTAGACCATAAGGTTTATGATTACATTCGATACAGGAAACTTGCGTAAATTTTAATTATTTACATGATTAGTGCATATTTTGCACATTCCGCTAAAAAACATTTTGTAATCAAACGAAAAAAATAATTAGTATTACAACCGATTGATCCAAGAGCATTTTAGATTATTTTCGTTTTGTCTGTTTTTAAATTTCTCTTATAATATGCTTAACATGGAATATACTAGCACAAAAGGCCATAGAAAGAAGGAAGACGTCGAAGAAAAGAATATTTGAAAAGAGAGCATAAATAAATTGCCTACAAACGTGTTTTGTCTAAAAGTAAATTTACTGTTTACAAACATTTATACATTTTTTGTGAAAAAATTTATGATGTTTATAAATAAATTTTATTTGTCAAAGAAAAAAGAAAGAGGACAAATTGGAATGGAATTTCTAAAACGACAGTGAAGAGTATCATTTTCTAGATATTAGATAAAGAAGATATTATTTTAATACACAAACCATATACAAAAACTACTTTTGAACCCGTATTAACCAAATACTTTATATTTTATTAAAAAGAACAAAGGAAATTCACAGAAAAATATATTTCAAACATTTAATATACATCTTGAACGAGCTAGTTTGTATCTTTTTCTACCAACACTTTTATTACACTTATGGATGAATTCGAAATAATTTAGTGGTATTCGAGTTTTGAAGGTTATATCCCTGCATTCCATGCCTTCCTTTCTCTTTCTTCGCCTTGCTATCACTATTATTTTCACAATGGCGAATTATGTCTTATTTCCATGCTAAATAATATTCTAAAAAAATATTGAAAATCACACATTCTAAAATTAGTTTTATTTTTACCATTAAACATTTTTTTTCAAACACTAAAGCTCAAGATGTTAAAAAATAAATAAATAAAAAATAAAACACTTTTTTGTTTTAAAACCACGATATTTATTAATTTACTTTTCCGACCGGTTTCGCTTTACTCAAGCATCTTCAGGGTACCAATTAATACTCAACAATAACTACAAAATGTGTGCTTATTTATACATATAGAGAGAGACAACAATATAGAAAGAGACAACAATTTAAAATTATTACAAACAGTGGGGAAACATTAATACAAATGAATTGGGAAAAAACCAACATATAATTATAGACTAATGGGTTATCAAAAGTGACAAAAGCAAATTATTACCGGTCGGTAAAGTAAATTAATAAATATCGTGGTTTTAAAACAACTAAGTGTTTTATTTTTATTAAATATGTCAAACCACAAATAATAATAGATGCGTTTGCCTGGAAAATCTAGAGACAAAAGCTCTGCTAATTTCATTACGCCAGAGTTTATCATTCAATATAGCAATTGTGGCGTGTTACAAAATAATAACATAATTTTTAATCTCAGATCTTCAGCGTTAAAAGGTTCCGGCTACCGCGGATTATTTCTGATCTAACAAGAAGCCCTCTCTGACTGAAGCACGTCTCATAAATAAAAAAAACAAGATTTTTATAACAACCTATTATTAAATTGATACCTATTACGAAGGGGCAATAGAAATAGAGCCGGGAAAAAGGTTTTTACAAACACCGCATTTTTCGTAACCGACCCTACTCCAGATGAGGAGGTACATAGCCATCTATTAACCTTTAACCCCTACCTTGGCGGCCTTGGACCCGAACACGAAGGGCATTGTTGCCCAGAAAACTAAACTCAGGGGTGTGCAAGGGATGCGATATTGTGGTTTTCAAATCAATTAAACAAAATCTGAACTTTTACCAAACGTGAATGTAAAATATCTAGAATTTTAGAAATCCAAATAAAAGGCAAGCCTATTGCACAAAATGAGCAGCCTCGGGTGTCGAGCTTTGTTATAATTTTAATATTAAAAAAAGAAATTGAGCAGCTTTCACCAATTAAAACTGTTAAAACTTAAGGGTTTAAAAGAAGAAGAATACTGAAGATGGTTGGAAAGAGAGATATGTAAATATCAATGATAGAAGAAGCGCACTAATTTAAAAAATTATAAAATTAATAGGCTTAAGATAGGCATATATATGTACCTACAGCGTAAATAGTGGGCATACATATAATATATTATATTGTCTTTTTTATAATCGTTGGAGAATGCTTTGCTTTTTTTTCTTTTGAGGGAATTTCATGGAAATGCTTTTTTAACGCGGCGAAAGATTATCTTAAAAATAACATAAATATATATGTTACCGGAAATGTATGAAATCTAGGAATTGTATACAACTCCTAGGAAATGTATACAATTCAGAAGCTATTTAGGAAATGTATAAAATATTATTTAATACATATATATCCTGGGAAATGTAAACATTTCCTAGGAATTGTATATAATTCCTATATCGTATTAGGAAATGTATAAAAAGAATGCTTTCTGTAAAAAACACGTTGATTTATTTGTTATATTCTTATAAAGCTACGCTTTAATTTGGTAAGTTATCAGTCTGTTATTAAAGTAATTAACATGGTTTGTAAAACAAAAAGTTCCCCCTTTATAGCGCCTGCTCGCGTCAAGGCAAGAAAAAAAAAACAGTTTTTAAGTAGTTTAGCGGCTATGCTAGGTTTGTGTAACATGATTTGTGATACAAAAAAGTGCCCCTTTATAGTTTTATTATTATTAAATGTTTTACATTTTCGATTGCTTTTTAGGAAATGTATAGATTTCCTAGGAAATGTGTCTAATATAATTTATTTCACACATTTCCGGGCAATTTTATGAACTACATACATTTCCTAGCAATTGAATACAATGACGGATTCCATATATTTCGATTAACATATATATATATATATATATATATATATATTTTTTTTTTACGAGCTTGAAAACTTTAGCATTTAATAAGTCGGTAGAAATCCATTCATTCAATGGGGGTCTTAACGCCACTTTTTCCACTAAGCCTTCCACGGACAGTGTTTTTGTTAAAAACTTTCATCAATTTATTGGATAAAACTCCTGCCATCAGTCGCCACAAGCGGTTCCCTACGTTTGGTGACTTAGCAGGGGTTCCCGAGTTCATGGTGTGAGGTTTGTATAGGCGGCGAATGCGCTTGCCTACCTACTGCGTGGCGGGCCGGATCTGGAGAGATGGTTAAGGAAGTTATTTTGAACGGACTCTCTTGACGCCTTGTACCGCAGTGGGAGGGATGGATTCATACGTCCGCTACTCCTGGACACATTGATCTCAGATTGCAATCTGTAGAGCACAGGCGTCGGGAAAGAATGCTGACCTTGTTCTATCAGTATTTCAATGGAAGATGCTCCGAGGAACTAGCATCATTGATCTCCTCGGCACCGGTGCATAGTCGGGATACACGCCAAACGCGTGCCCAAAATATATACACGGTTGACATTTATCACATGAGAACAGGTCGTTTCCTCACTCCTACAACATGGGTTCAAGACTCACTCCTTCCTCTCTTCAAAAAGACCCTCCACACAGCATGTTTATAGATGACATAGGCCCCGAGGGACATTATTTGCCTCAGTGTCTCCTGAGTGGAGTTAATGTAAAAAAAAACCGTCATATATTTCTACTTCCCAGAGCTTCATCTCCTTCCTATGAATACAAAAGATTTTTCCATAAAAAAGCTAGAAACATTTTGATAGTGACAAGTTTTAACAATCTTTGCCCGTCACTGGCGAGCAAGGTAAGCCGATGAAAAAGCAATAAAAAAGGAAAACCCTTTTGAATAACCATTGCTTATTATTCCCGCGAAAGTCGCTACGGCGCACAGTGGGCTGAAAATCGCCTTTCATAGACATAGAGACTTGAATTTTCAAGGGTCTTTTTTTGGCTAGAAATGGATTCCGCTGATCATTACTATGCTATAAAATTTTGTATGAAGCAATTGCGTGTACAAATGAAGGAGTTATCATTTTTTAATGAAAAAATTGTATGGCACTGACATTAAAAATGAGGCTATCTCTGGAATCATAAGGTTGGCCATTATATCCTTACACACAGATATACTACTATTTATTATTATTTTTTTGACATACTTCGCATATTGGCGCAACTTGCGTTTTTTTTTAAATGCTCAAAGTTGAAAAAAGAACTTTTTTATGTTGATGATTCATTTTAATGCTTAAATGCTTTACATATTATTTGTCTAGTTTACAATATTTTATTGACACTATAAACCAAAATTTTGCAATAAAATGAATCATCAACATAAAAAAAGTTTTTTTTTCAACATTGAGGATTTAAAAAAAGCGCAAGTTGCGCCACAATACGAAGTATGTCAAAAAAATACAAATAAATAGTAGTATATCTGTGTGTAAGGATGTAATGGCCAACCTTATGATTCCAGAGATAGTCTCAATTTTAATGTCAGTGTCATACAATTTTTTCTTTAAAAAATGATAACTCCTTCATTTGTACACGCAATTGCTTCATACGAAATTTTATAGCATAGTAATGATCAGCAGAATCCATTTCTAGCCAAAAAAAGACCCTTGAAAATTCAAGTCTCTATGTCTATGAAAGGCGATTTTCAGCCCACTGTGCAGCGCGCCACTGCCCCATGTCGCTGCCCGATTGCCATGTCATCGTTGTGCACACGGACCTGGGGTTACGCCATGGTCCTGAATGTTTTTCAAAGGCTCGCCCTGGGGCAGGGGGCGCTCTGTGGGGGGGTGGGCAAGTGCGGCTTTTCATTAGGGAGGAAACGAGACATCAAAAGCGGGCAGGTATTCAATTTGGAGATTCGCCGCCGAAAGGCAATGATTGCTTTTAATATTGAAACTTTATTGCCAAGCTTTTTCACGTTTACTTGCGATCATTTTTTAATAATTTTTTATAATTGAAAAATATTTCTGAAAATTAAATTTCTATTTTTAAAAGATAACATAATTTTGATATACAGGGTGTTGCAGCATGTACACGGAGAAAAATTTTATTCGAAAAAACGATCATTTTAAAAGTAAAACCGGTTAAAAACGGGACTGAAGTTCTTACGAACAAATTAACAGGGTTGCAATGTTTATTGCCGGGAATATGTAAGAATAATTTATAGAAGAAAGCAAACACTTTGTGGCTTGACATTATACCAAATGAAACAAATAACTTAGTTTTAAACCACTTTATTTTTATTTTTATATTTGTCGACCGGTTTCGATTGGACTCAATCTTAATCAGGACAATAAAATAAACTGAACTGTGAACTGTGAAAATAAACTGAGTTTATTTTATTGTCCTGATGAAGATTGAGTCCAATCGAAACCGGTCGACAAATATAAAAATAAAAATAAAGTGGTTTAAAACTAAGTTACTCTTACATTTTCCCGCCAATAAACATTGAAACCCTGTTAATTTGTTCGTAAGAACTTCAGTCCCGTTTTTGACCGTTTTTACTGTTAAAATGATAGTTTTTTTCGAATAACATTTTTCTCCGTGTATCCGAGGTGTTTTAACGAGAGATAGCTATGCGTATTTAGAGTACAAAAAGTACTCGGTCGTTTTGCGGTCCGATAATATATTTTTCCATTAAAAAAAAAAACAAAAAAAAATCAACACGCCCCCACTGATCATAGTTCTACATGTCGCGATGGGATCATATGATACGCGCGTTGTTTCATGTGTTTCTTATCACGTGACCCAAAAATGTGTGATGCAAAAATAATCTTGTAGTTTTTAATTGAAAAAAATATATATCATTTGACAATTAAATGACATATCTGTACATTTTTTTACTCTAGACATGCTCATGGTGGTTAAAATCTTACGGGTACGTAGTGTTTCACCATGTATTATTAAATCAAGACCGCTATTAAGTGTTTTACCCACCTTCTGCATTGCAGGGGGTGGTCAAACGGATCGGGAGAGACTTGTTGAGGGAGACCTTTTTTACCTCTCCAACCGGACTTTCTCGACATATCGCTTTTGTATCGCAGTGGGAGGGATTGATTCATAAGTCCGCCACTACTGAACGCATTCCCAGAACTTCCTCGCATTCCCGTTCCTAAAAAACTCTCCACACAGCATCCCCAAAGAAGGCATAGACCCTGGTAAAAATTATTTTCCTTAGGGCCTTCTGTATGAAGCTAATGTAGAAAAAGAAATCGGCAAAAAAAATACGGTTAAACGCAAATATAAGCTATGCTTTGTAAATGTCGATATTTTCGGAACTCTTCCTTGACCGTAAGATACATTTACAGACCAATCAATAGGGCAATAAAATAATCACTAATAAGTTTGTAGGTCCTTAGACTGCCCAATAATTTGGTATAAAACTCTGCACTCGGACATTTCTACTAAAAGTGCCAATTAGTGGAATGGAGTTGAGACAAGGGTATTTATTTATCGGGCTTTGCAATTAGAGCTTGCTTCACTTTATGCCACTAGAGTCACTAGATGATCTGTCAACAGGCTAAGTGATCATTAACGGGTACTTCAACACTAATTGCACCCTTATTAGAGCCTCACTTGTAAATTTGATGTAAATTCCCGTAAAGATGTGTCACAACTCCACTGTAAAAGGCATCATAATTAAAACATCATTTATTAATCTGATGTAAATAGCTGTAATTGGTTTAACTGTACTTGATTTAGAGAGCGATAAAAGCAAATTCATTAAAATGTCACCATTATTAGAGCTTCACTTGTAAATTTGATGTAAATTCCCGTAAAGATGTGTCACAACTCCACTTTAAAAGGAATCATAATTAGAACATCATTTATAAATCTGATGTAAATAGTTGTAATTGGGTGTGATATCACTTGATTTATAGAGCGATAAAAGCAAATTCATAAAAATGTCACCATTATTAGAGCTTCACTTGTAAATTTGATGTAAATTCCCGTAAAGATGTGTCACAACTCCACTTTAAAAGGAATCATAATTAGAACATCATTTATAAATCTGATGTAAATAGTTGTAATTGGGTGTGATATCACCTGATTTAGAGAGCGATAAAAGCAAATTCATAAAAATGTCACCATTATTAGAGCTTCACTTGTAAATTTCATGGAAATTTCCGTAAACATAGTGGGACACTACTCCACTTTAAAAAGCACCATGATTAAAGCTTCACTAAAAAATCTGATATAAATAGCTGTAAATTGGGAGTGCCATTACTTGATTACGAGAGCAATGAAGACCAATTTAAAACAATATCACCATTATTATAACTTCACTTCCAAATCTAATGTTACTTGACTAAGAGATTAAAGACGGTTACTTCAAAATAGTTGCACTATGATTCGAGCTTCAATAATTAATATTATGCAAATGGAACTTGCTGCTTCACTTCGTGCTTTTACACGGCTCAGGGAGCTTTTAAATTTAAGGCAACCAAAATTTGTTTGTGCTGTAATGATTATAGCTTTAAGAATATTTTTTATGTAATAGAGCTTTCTCAGGAATGATCCTGTTTCCACTACTTGTCTAAGGGCTCATTAAAAGAACTTCAGTAATAAATGCACTATATTAACAGCTTCAAGATAAAATTTTCAAATATTTTATGCAAAGCACAACTTTACATGACATGCATTTTATTAAATATGTATATATTTACGGGTATAATGAAAAAAATATAATGAATTTTTTTTTGTCGGTTTGTGTTTAGATTTGTTATGAAAAGAAAAACTTTTGTCATGTTAAATAGTAATTGTGCATATAATAATGGACACGAGTTAATGTTATACAGACATTGTTATAGTTTTATGTCCAATACAACATAAAGTAGGAAATATCGTCGTAAAAGAACGGAAACAATGGTTGTAAAATGAACGAATAAAAATGTACAATTCCCTTTTTTATAAGATTAACTTCTTTTATGTTTCCACTAGATTTGTTTATTATTGGACTGAACTAAATCCAGCTAATATTGTGGGATGTTATTGGACATTGTGAATATTCACTGATTCATCTCGTTCCACAGAAGAAGATAATTTTCGTATCGCCCTGGTGAAACCTTTAATTGAATAAGAATAGGTAGGTAAATTTAATTTTGTTTTGAAGATTTTTACCTCACGTGTACATTCGTTACTTAATTTTTATTTATCTGCTACCGGTTTCGACACATCCGTGTCATTTACTAGCAATATTAAAACTAACTTAAAAATTATACAAGTACAGATGTGATTAGATTTTATTAGCTGGGGGTAGTGAGAGTATTTATTTGGGAAGGAGGTGGGAGGGGTTAGGGGGGGGGGGGGGGAGGGTGACGTGACAACTGTGGGAGGAGTCAACGTAAAAAGGAAACATTATCAATATAGGTGATTTACAGGAGTCATTATTTTAATGTCCAAGACAAAAAAAGATAAATTAAAACAATCCTTTTACCATTTTTTCCTTTGCCCCACCTTCTTCAACATTCAACAAATGCCCGGAGCCAGTGGGACTATAACATACCTAATTTGGGTATGTTGACAGCATGAACCTTAAAGGCCCTGAATGGAACCATTCGAAAACCATTTTCAAGCCGCGGGATTAGGATTCCCTAGATGAAACCGTTCGAAAACAATTTGAAGCCGATGGATTAGGGGGAAGATGTTACAAAAATGCCTGAACCTACACTATAATGACATATCCCCCTCCCTTATCAAATACCCAAATTTTTCGTCTTTTCAAATACCCAAAAAATCATAACAACAACTGAACAACTTCCTATAATAATATGCACAAGTAAAAGCTTTCAAAGCCTTAATAAATAAATAAAATAAAAATATTGATACCGAGATGAGACTTGAAAAATTAACCAAGGGAATGCAAAACTTCGATGTTCACCAAAATCTTCACGCAATTCTGAAAACAAAGATCTCATTGTTAATACTTATATAATATTATAATAAACGGCCTTGTGGTGTCAGCCGCAGAAAACTTTTTTATTGAGTTTTACCCCAAATCCGAAGCAGAAGGTGCGAAATACTGTCATCTGCTATTGCGCCATTATTATTTATGACCCGGGGAATGGAACTGGCAGAGTCCCTGGGAGAAATCACCTTCAACACACCTCGTTATCCAGTCCGCGATAAACGACCGCTATTCGAAATTATCGGAAAAGATTTCACAGGTCCTGCACACATCAGCCCGGCTTTGTTAATCCGGACCTTTGTTTTGTTGATTGATTTGCAAATTTTTCTATGAAATGACCATCTTGCAAGCATTTTTTTTTGGATTCGAAAAAAACCGTTCGATTAGATTTTTCTACAATACGAAATGCCACAAAAAATAATACTTCTTTAAAATAACTCAGGTACGGGGCATACGTCATTCCTATGTCTACCTACGTTAAATTATCGTGAAAACAAGCTTATGTGTCCAAGCGGTTAACCGCTCAGGCTTATTAGTTCGCTTTTGGGAACAACTTAAATAGAGTGAATTGTGTCTCCCTCACTATCACGTGAGAAATATGAACTAAATAGTGCTAGAAAAATTAAATACCATGCTTTATATTCAACCTCAAAAGTTAACCACAAAATAATTCAAATGTACACCTTCAGGAAACCAAAGTTTCCGACCGCAATTTGAAAAAGAGTTATTAAACTTTGTGATTTTTTATTAATTATTTTTACATGAAATGACAAAAAGTGAGGTGACGATACATTTGTCTAATAAATTGTATTTGTTTTTATACTTTCATTTGTTATCAGTATTTTTAGTTCAAAAACGTAAGACAAACCATTTTTAAAACTATTTTATTAAAAAAATTCCATCTTTTTCTAATAATGTTTGAAAGCTTATTTCATCAACTTTTAAAAATAGTGTTACAGTTTTTGGATACTTTCAAAAATATGTAATTTATTTGGATCTTATTGCAACGCGGAAATATTTTGACCTTCTGACAGAATATGCCCGAGACGTCCGAGTTAACAATAAAAATTAAAAAATATATATATATCGTCTAAATATGAAAATAGGTAAAAGAACCCATGATACGTTTCTTGAACTGTTTTTTTTTTTTATAAAGCTACACACTATTTGATGTATTAAAAAAACAACATTGCGACTAATTGTGCATTTTGATGAATACGTTTTAAATCCGACAAAGAGATTGACGTCCTTAATGTTCCTAAGTTATAAGGCAACTTGGGCAATTATTTAGAAAACAAGACGCTCCGCTGACGAGATAACTGAAAACAAACTAAAACAGGCTGGTTTCTATGTCTTGATTGGTCAAAAAGCTTGTTTAATCATAGATGAAGAACATTCAGCTTACAGCTGGCAACTAGCAACGGCCGGCCATGGCAATCAGCAGTGCGAGTCGCGAGTCACCGCTTGCGTTACCATTGACAACGGGGTTTTGTGTGATTGTGTAGTGTGCGGGCCATCACATTGTCATACAAAGACAGTTGCCAGTTTTCAGTTGCCTCAGTGAGTGGATCGCCTAAGGCTTCAATAAAGGTCACTTTTGTAGTAATGTTCTGTAGTATTATTGCTTTTTTGTAGTTAGGTACTACAATAAAGTATGTTGTACTAAAAAATTGCTGTAATTTCAAAAAACAAAAAAGATTATGCAAGTGGCTTACTGACCAAAGACTTCACTAGTCGTGTAAGGTGTAGGTGCTCAGCGTTATTAATTGGAGCTTTTGTTTAGTCGATAGAGGGCGCGCTATTGATCGATTGGAGAATTTTTCTATGGATTTAACGTGTTTGCGGATTTTACAGGTATTTAGAAAGCTCTGAGAGTGAAACGAGGGGTTTAAAACTTTAACATTTTTTGTGAAGTTAACGGGCGAGATTTACGATGGCATTAACAAATGAGATTTATTACGGTTTTTATGCAAAATATTTTACAGTTATATAAGATATTCATTAATACCTTCCTGGTATTGTATTTGTACTTTAACATCGCAAATATCACAAATATTGAGGAATGAGGATTTTTTTTACTAACGCTGTCATATAGTCAATAAAAAAGAAATTGCTTTGTACTGTCGGATTTCTACTTTATGGAATGCTTTACTAAAGTACTTCATTGCGTGGAAAAAATAAACCTTAAAGTTTTATAGTAAAGTTTTATAGTTAATACGGCCATATTTGAAATTTCTATCCCAAAACAAATAATGACAACATTACGAACTAGAAACGAGCCAAAATTTTCCATTCCATTTTTATTACTAGAGTTCTTCAAGTTTTTATTACTAAATGCCATTTTGCGCTAAATTAAAATTATATTATATCGTACAATCAGTAAAAAAGACAAGACTACTTTAGACTAGACAATATTACCAACTAGAGACGAGTCAACATTTTCCATTCCATTTGTATCACTCGGTTTGGCTTCATTTTGCATAAAATAATAATGTAGAAATTAAAAAAATAAAATTATATGGCATTTAGTGCCGTAAAGCAGTAGAGCCGGCAATAAAATTGGCAATATTAAGTCTCAAAGAACTGCTTGCAGATACAAATTAATCTAAGGAAACGTGTGTGAAATATATATATATATATTTTAAATTTATATTAACTCCACACAGGAGGCCCGGAGGAAAATAATTTCATCAAAAAATAATGTCATCTTTGAAGATGCTGCGTTAAGGGTCTTTTTGATGAGAGGAAGGAGTGAACATGGGTCTTGAAGAGACCCATGTTGTAGGAAGGAGGAAACACAGAGGCCGGCAAAATCATTCCACAGCCGAGCTGTTGAACTCAAGAACGAGTCGTAAAAACGACCAGTTCTCATGTGACAAATGTCAACCGTGTACATATATTGGGCGAGCGTTTGGCGTGTTTCCCGACTATGCACCGGTGCCGAGGGGATTAATGACGCTAGGTCCTCGGAGCATCTTACATTGAAATACCGGTAGAACAAGGAAGGAACAAGGTACATAAATCAAATACAAAACAAGGTAAACAAATCTAGAACATCCACAAAAAAAAATTTTGGAAACAAAACCATTAACAATAAGAAAACTATATGAATAAAATACTCGTCTTCTTATGTACAAAATAAATAATAAACTCATACATAGAAACACAGAATTAATTGAAACGTCCCAAGTACACAAACATTTTACAAAACAACACGATAACATACATTTAAACACCTTCCACACTAACTATGGTAAGCATTTTCATTTTTATTCTTAAAAAACAAAATAATAAAACAGAATAATATTGTATATTAATGTAATGTAAAATGTATTTAGTTTAGATATTTCTAGTCAAATAAGTGAAAATGTATTTTATTTTTCTAGAATAAAAAATTAAAACAAAAAAAACTTATTTAAATACTCAAGAGACAATCATTAATGGGAAAAACAACAATATAAATAACGTCACTAACACCCAAAAGTGTGGCCATTACAGTAATTAAATAGTACCTTAATCACCAAACTGTGTAAACATGACTAAACAAAAGTCATTATAGAATTACCGTAATTAAGCGACCGACATAACACACGGCCACCAAAACAGGAAATGAATATCAGAAATCATGAACCCTTTGATTATTAATAATTTTGTTGAATGGAGAATAAACGATATCGGCTACGTCGGCACCCACCGGGCTATGGAAGTAGTAAAAAACAAATAAACTATACAAGGAACTTGCATAGCGTACTAAAAATTCCAAAGTCAACAAAATCAAGTCTGTTTCACTCCTAGTGCAGATACCAGATACTATATGTATATCGTTCATGGAAGTTTGAAATGCTGTTAAGGACAATAAATCCAAAAATGAGATAAATACGTCATTTTTCTCCGATATATTTTCTCTTTCGATCTGCGGCGTTGAAATATTTCTAGGAAAATAAGTGCGTCTTTTACAACATGCATTTTAAAAGATTTTTTTTTTCTGAAAAATTAAAAATAAATAACCCACTATTACTAAAGAAATTTACAAAACCATGTTAAGTATTCTTTAAGATCTATGTTATGTTTTAATTGCTAGATCTTAAAGAATAAGTTAATGTTAAGTATTTTTTTAGATCTATGTAATGTTTTTATTGCTCTCCTAAATAATTAACATTTTGTCCTTTAAATCAATTCAAATTTCCGTGATCGATATATTTTATTGATACAATAATATTTTGTATTTTCAAACAATATACTAGGCGTCCTACACGGTAGGAGGTAGGGAGGTGATTCTATACGATAATATAAGTAAATAAGGGGGTTTCTCACCATCCTCCCAATAGCTTATCTACACTAATAACGAATATTTTCGATTTACGATTTACAATTTATTTATTTGTTAAGTTGGAGTTTATAATTCGGTACTCGAACCTCTACAAATTATCCAATTATTATTATGAACAGTGGCTATATATTGGATAAGTTAGCAGAGTTTTCTAACCACTGCGAGTATTTTATTTTTATTTTTAATAGCATTCGTTATTAGTGTAGATAAGCTATTGGGAGGATGGTGAGAAATCCCCTAAGACGAATAACTTTTTTCAAAATTCCAACTTTTAGGGGTACTTTTTTGGTAAAAAGATAAAATCAGACCGGCGTGTGCGGGTAGCACAATTATTTTACGCTGTTACGATACGGGTGAATCACAACCATCCAACGTAGTAATAGGTACGTCTTTTCTGTTATAATGTTTTTGTAATATTGCCTTATTCATTAATCCAATTATCAGTTTTATGTCTGAAATGCTTTTTGTTTCACTCTTTTTTGTACCGAGTGAGAGTGTTGAATATTGCCTAATATTTGTAGTGCTTTGGCCAAAGCTTGTGTTTACCGTCGAAGTTTTGAAGTTTTTTTATACACGGAGAAAAATGTTATTCTAAAATACGATCATTTTGAAGTTCTTAACAAATTAACAGGGTTTCAATGTTTATTGGCGAGAACATGTAAGAATAATTTTTGGTATACGTAATTTCATACGTATACCAACAAATTATTCTTACATTTTCCCGCCAATAAACATTGAAATACTGTTAATTTGTTCGTAAGAACTTCAGTTCCGTTTTTACGAATAAAATGATCGTATTTTAAAATAAAAATTTTCTCCGTGTAGGCTTGTCTAATTGGTCGATTAGGGATTGTTTGTGTTGGTTGAAAATGGTTTCTTTGGTGAAAAATGTTGTTAAGCAGTGTTTTTATATATATTTGGCGTATATCTAGTACCTACGTCAAATATGTTAAATATTTGGACTGTGTCAGTCATTCTATGTCTTTTTAGTATTATCTTTAAGATGGTATTATGTGTGATATCCATATTACCGTAAGCTGATTATTTTGCTCCTCCCCAGACAATTATTCCATATTCTATTATGGATTGACAAAGTGCAAAATATATTGTTTTCATTATTTTATATATATATATATTACTTATGTTTATAAAATGTTTGTTGTTTTTTGGAGTTAACACCTTTTTTGACATGATGAATCATGTATATATAATTACTCTACTGATATCTTTACTTATACTAAAACGTTCTATTCTGAAGGTGCCCATTTAATGTGAAACCTGTCCAGATGAAAATAAACAAGTTGATAGAAGAAATAAGGTATTTTTTAAAATGATTTTAGGTGAATCTCAAGATTGGTTTGGAATTGACTTTAGCTAAGGTAAAACTAGGTTTTTTTTTTCTATTTTGGAGAAATGGGGTTAAATGTCACAAAATTAAAATAAAAGCTACGAACTACGAAGAATTTTGTGTGATAAAACGCGCACGTTCTGGCAGTAAACTTAACGCGGTGTTTTGAAATTTCAAAGAACCGAGCGGGCGAATTTTTTATTTGTGAGTTTTTTTTTCATCGTGGAATTTGTAAAAGGGGAGGATTTAACAAACGCGAGTTAGAAAAGTCTTATGTATTTACGTACGTACCTTACGTAGTGAGTCTACCTCCAGTATTTTCCTACGTGATAGTACACGGAGAAAAATGTTATTCTGAAATACGATCATTTTATTCGTAAAACGGTTAAAAACGGGACTGAAGTTCTTACGAACAAATTAACAGGGTATCAATGTTTATAGGCCGGTAAATTTAAGAATAAATTATTATTATTAATTATTAGAACAAATTTCGTACGTATACCAACAAATTATCCTTACATTTTCTCGCCAATAAACATTGAAACCCTGTTAATTTGTTCGTATCAACTTCAGTCCCGTTTTTAACAGTTTTACGAATAAAATGATGGTATTTTAGAATAATTTTTTTTTTCGAAGTAGGTTCCTTGGCTATCACTTTTAGAATGAGAATTGGACATTAATCCATTCTGTCTCAACCACTTAAAATTCAAGTGCTTGACTCCCCAGACCACAAATGTAACATTGTCATCAAATGATGTCAAACACCGATTCTAGTAGCGTTTCAGCCCTCGATCAAATTATAATAATCTGTCAAGCTTAACAAAATGTTATCCTCTTCCGCTGATCACAAATTGTTCAAAAGCCTAAACTCACTACGAATCGCCATTTAAACGGAACCTTTCAACTCTCAAACAAACGAAATGGCGCTGACTGGCCATTCGATGACTTCGTCACGCGTGAATTTCTGCGAGACAACAAGATCTAAAATTACGATCGTATAGCTAGTAGACGTTACAGGTTACAGCAGTGCAGCTATCATTTGACGATAATAATATTATATTCCTACGAGAATTATTCAACTCGTACCTAATTCCTGAGTTTAGCAAACCACTGCAAGTTTAAAAGTAATTTTTATTAATTTCATGTAACGGTTGGCGCTGAGTGGAGGAAAGCTGGAAAAGTGGGTCCTGTTAATATTACGCTATACCTTCGTTACCTTCCGCTCACAGATGTAATCAATTTGGAACTTACACCTGACTAATTGGTAATATGTTTAATTTCGATACTGCTATGAAAGCTTTTTCAAGGTAGCTAGATAAATCAAAGAGTTAAGACTGAAAATAAGATTACTGCAATCTACTTACTCGTCGAGGGCATTATAAAATTTCTGCGAAAACACATAATATTTATTCCTCAATTGTCTTCAATGACATTAATTGGATTATTTAAAATAAATGGCTGCGCTGCCTTTTTATACAAACTTAACCGAATTTTGTTTTTCAATCAAAATGCGTAGGAAATGTTTTTTTAATTGAATACCGCACAATAATCCTAAATGCACCCAACCGCTTGCAGACAGTGAGACTATGGCATCCTCAATTGGAGTATGTTGCCATGCTGAATGTAAGTGGAAGGGGAAGGAGATGGGGAATATGACCGTGGGGAAATACATGGCTATCCAGATCTAGTGTCCAAACACGGCTAAAGTAATTTCAAGCAACGTTTCAATTCTGAATGGTGGTCTTACACCAGGGCGATACTGAGGGTATCTTTGACTCTGGAACGTGTCGCAAATATATCTTATATTATTTTAAGTTATTAAATTGTTAAAACACAAATCAATCAAATAAAATTTACATGTGCATGCAGGGATTCGAAACCGCGACCTACGGATTGTTAGTCGAGAGCCTTGCTTTTCGACCACGAAGGAAGTATTTAGTACAAATGTGAGCTATTTTATTTTTTTATGTTTTAAATTATAGTAGTAAGAGTTTTTAAAATATTTTTAAGATAAATATCTTGGGTAAGATTGGGTTTCTTAAAAATATTTAAAAATACAGCATTAGAAAAAGAAAAGCTCGTGATAAAAAATAATTTATCTTTTATTATTTTTTAATGAGATAATATGTTTTTTCTTCTTGTTTTGATGGGAATGCAGCGTTGTTGTGTAAGATTAAATTTTATAATTCGATAACTTTAAAATATAATTATATTTTAAAGATATTTTAATATTACATCCACTGAAAGCCGATGAATTGTTTAATCTTAAATTAAAATTTAGAACTCCTTTCATAACATAATAATCTAATACAGAGGAGACATTCGAATTTACGAGTATAATAAAAACAGAAAGACGTCCTTGAAAGTGAGACTATACTATAATAATTCATACTAAGTGAGAGCTTAAATTAACATCTTGCATTATCCTTGGCAAAAGCCATTAATCATTTGAAAATATCAATTAATCTTTAAGGACGCCTTTGAAAGGCTATAAAATAAGCGAAATGAATACAAATACAATAATAACCATTATTCTGGGATTGAAATTTTAATGAAATCTTCTCTTTAAGTACACTATTTTCTTTGTGGTGAAGGTTTAAATATCTTCAGAGAGCTTTTGCTTTTTGAGAAATTTTAGGAATTTAAGGATTTTTAGGAATTCCGTAGTTGTTTCAGAATTTCCAATTAAAGTCTATGAGTGGGCTGCGAATATGGGCGGAATGTAAATGAGACACGCAGAAAGACTAAACATCCCGTTCAGTAGAAATAATACGATTTTCAGTATCACCACTTCGCGAGAGAAGAAAACAAATTGTGCTTAATATCTTCACCTTTAGCCAGAGTTTGTATGGTTGGAAGACCTATTTTAAATAATCTGTAGGAGTGTAGGTACTATCAACTTTAAGAGTTCACATTACAAAATATTGGAGATTACTAAAGAGCTCTCAGGACTCTTCAGATGATAGACTTCGCTTTTCGGCCCATACAAAAATGACGCCCGGGAAAAAACACTTTTCTACATCGAAAATTGTACAAAATGAATATATTTTTTTTATACTGCCTTCTAGAGGGTGAAAACTATGTCGGTATGTTTTCGAATTTTCGATGCGTTTCGTATTAACGTAAACATTCACTGTCAAACATGTACGATTTATCAAAAAATATTATTTAAGGAAAAAGTGCTGCTAACTCAACTCTCATAAAGAATTATAAAATTTTAAAAAGCTACCGACGTAGCTTCTTCTTTCTAAAAAATACATATTTTTAAAAATTTCAATTTCGTGTAATTTTTGGTGTAAAAAAGTGTATTCTCCATAAACCCCTTTTCGAGCGATTTCTGTAGGTAAATTTGAGTGTTGTCTCATTCGCACATTTCGCATTCTAAGCAAATTTATAGAAAAAGCTAAGCAAATTTCCTTATTACGTCTTCATCCAAAAAGGATTTCCACTCGTAGATTGATAAATGAGGCATTTTTTTTTACATTACCTCCACAGAAGACCCCGAGGAAAATAATTACCCTCAGAACCGATTAATATTTTGGGATGCTGTGTGGAGGGTCTTTTTGGGATAGGAAGGAGAAATAGTTCTGGGAAAGAAAAAGTGGAATCTGGGGGTCAATGTGTCCAGGAGTGACGGACGGACGAATCCATCCTCCCCACTGCAGTGCAAGGCTATGTTCGAAGAGAGTCATGCTGGAGAGGTCAAAAGGTCAATCAGTTTCTCCCAAGCCAGCCTTCTACGCAGTTGTTGGGCAGGTGCATCTGCCGCCAAGTCCCAGGCAAACATCACTCAATGAACCCGGGCACCCCTGCTATGTCACTTAACAAAGGGAACCACTTGGGGTGACCTATGGCAGAGGTGTTGGTTATCCAATAAGTGGTTCCTGAAGTGGCGGTACCCACATCCGCCTCCCAAATTGAAAAATCTACCTAAACTACCTATTTTAGATGATATTTGTTGCTTTTCTCTTCACATAAAAAAAAAAATTGGGACGATATGGGATCAATCTTATTTTATTTAACTTTTGAAACAATAATCCTTTTCTTCATATTTTCAAAGCCTATTTCTGTAAATTACATAAAAAAAGTTGTGAGAATTGCCATCCGCCAGAACGCACCATACATTTTTTTTTTTAATTGGTACAAATATAAAATATATATTAGTGTATAAAATGTTTCATTACAACAAATTCAAACTTCAGAAACTTTTAGACGTCGTCATCAAAATGCGCATGAGTTCATTGAGTAGGATCAATGAACATGCGTAGTTTTATCTTATTGTTTTCAGATTTATTACCAATACGCCCTGAACTAAGCAAACGCGAGGATATTCAATTAAAAGCAGAAATAAATCTCCCCATTGAGTTTTTAAGTACGACGCGTTATGACCTTTAAAAAAATATCCCACTTTTATAGGTCTACCCAGTCATTAAATAATATTTCGCTGCAGACTATGCCAACCCCTATATTACCCTGACGTATATTAAACGTACCAGATAAATACTAAAGCCTTTCCCAGCCATAAAGCGTGTACATTTTTTTTAATAATCCATTCTGGGCAAATCCCCAATTTTTCGCTATCATCACAGAACAGAAGCATTCATTTAATTTGGTTTTAAATTCGAATGATGCGGAATGATGCGCCTACGAGTTACTTTCATTAAAAGGTTTATTGCGCAGAATAAAGAAGTAATAAATAAAGCCTTTTGCATATATGGTAACATGGGAATGCTATTTTTGAAAAACCACAACAAACAACGACGAAATGTCATTTGTCCAACAAGGAAAATGCGACACAAAGCCGTGCTGGAAACAAACATTTCGATGAATGAAAATTCAATCCAATTATTTTGGAATCGGAAAATTTAAATAAAACATTCTGTAATGCAGTTTGAAATTGGATATCCGATTTTGTAGAGAAATCCAATAGTTAGGCATCCAATTAGAATCGCTGAGTTTTAATAGGATTCATGTAGTGCTGAGTCATGTGGCTGATTCATTCTGATATAAAGTAATGGTATCTAAAGCTATCTATGTACACGTGTATGTTTTATTTATTTATTTATTTATTTATTTATTAAACGCCCTTATGGGCTTTTACATTTTAGTTAAATAGATGAGTATAACAGTGATTTCGAAAAAATCTAAATTAAAACAACAAACAAAGCATAATACAGTGAACATAAAAGTAAAACAAAAGCATATATCTACAACAAAATATAACAATAAATGCATATAATAAAATTAGATACATAGGTAAAAAATATATATTTCACAAAAAATAAGATATTCAATATAGACAAAAATTGTAGAGATTATAGACGTCTATTTATGTCTAAATATAAAAAAGAATTGAAATAAACAATGTTTATACTGATTGTTTTTAATGTGAAATATATCTCCCAGATCAGAATATTTATTTCCGAGACTGTGAAGTCTCGGTATCGGGGAATTTTGATAAGAGAGTGTCCTGGTGTTATTAAAATAAAAGGGTAGTAAATTTCGGCAAGATCTTTTAGGTATGTGGATATTGATTAATTGAAGCAATTCAGGACAGTCAATTTTGTAATGCAGTATTTTATGTAATAGTATTAAATCTGTGATTATTCTTCTTTCTGAAAGTTCTAATAGGAACATTTTATCTAGTAGGTAGTTATAATCAATGTTTTCTACAGGAATATGCAATTTATAGTTTATATATCTCAAGAACTTATGTTGAATCTTTTCAATGTTGGCGGAATGAATATTGTAAAAGGGAGACCATATCGTAGAGTTATACTCTAGTTGGCATCTAACAAGGGTTTTGTACAACATGATAAACGTGCCTAAATTATTAAAGTCTTTTGAAACTCTCAAAACAAATCCAAGAGTCTTAAGGGCCTTATTAATAATATTATTAATATGACACAAAAAAGTTAGTTTGCTATCGAACATAATACCTAGGTCAATAATTTCACTGACGCAATTTAATTTTTTATCATTTAATGTATATTGAAAAAATATTGGATTATTTATTCGATAAAAATTAATGAACTGACATTTCTTTATGTTCAATGCTAGTTTGTTGATAGAGCACCATTCAAAAAGACGTCTCAAATTAGTTTGTAATATAATGCAATCATTTATGTCATTGATCTCCTTATAAAGTTTCATATCATCAGCAAAAAGCAATACGTTTATGTTAGTAAATATATCAACAATATCATTTATGAATATAATAAACAAAATGGGCCCTAAATGAGAGCCTTGCGGCACTCCACTTGTGGCTATAAATTTGTAAGAATTTGTGCCATTTATTTTTACACTGAGACTTCTTTTGGACAAATAACTAATAAACCAATTTAATAAACTACCATAAACTCCAAGTGAGGCTAATTTATTGATTAATATTTTGTGACACACCTTATCAAAGGCCTTGCTAAAGTCAGTGTATACTGAGTCAACCTGGCATCTGTTTGCTAAAGATTTGGATATGAAATTTTCGTATATTAGTAAATTAGATAATGTAGATTTATTTGAACAAAAGCCATGTTGGTATGAAGTTATAATTTTTTGTATGTTTGTAGATATTTTAGAGAGAACAATTTTTTCAAAAAGTTTGGGTATCGATGATTGGATACATATTGGTCTATAATTTGTAATGTCCGTTTTGTCCCCCTTTTTAAAAATAGGTGTAAGAAAACTGTGTTTCCATGAATCAGGGAAACAACCTGTTTTTAGAGACTGGTTAAAAATTAGGAAAAGAGGAACAGTTAGGCCGTTTAAACATTCTTTAATTAAAACCGGTGGAATATTATCAGGTCCAGCATTTTTTCTAGCATCTAACAAATTTACATGTTTTTTAATATCATTTATTTCTATGCGTATTTCAGATATATCCAGACTAAGATTTGATGAGAAATTGGGAATTTCGTTGCTAGGTATATCCTCTTCATACACAGACTTAAAATAATCAGCGAATAAATTTACAATGTTTTTATCACTACACCCAATTTTTCCATTGAAGTTCATACAAGTTGGAATACCCAAGTAATTATTTTTTTGAGAATTAGTGTAATTCCAAAATTGTTTTACGTTTCCACGAATATCACTTTCAATTTTATGAATATAATTTTTATAACACAATTTTGAAATTTTGCAACACTCCTTTCTTAATAATTGGTATTCATTGTAATCGCTTGACATTCTGGATCGCTTGTAATTTTTATGGGCCTTTTTCTTATTATATGTTAAAGTGATCAGTTCGAGGCTAAACCAGTTTGGAAAATGAGAAATTTTATTATGTCGAAGGGGCACAAAATTAGCAATAGCACCATTTAGAATGGCATAAAATGTATTTACATTATTGTTAATATCTATGTTTTCCAGAAAGGACCAGTCTGTTGAATTTAAGCAATCAGAAATTTTTGAAAAATTTGCTTTATAAAAATTATAAGGCGACTTGACATTTTTAAGATGAGTGTTATTAACAAATGGTATAATTATATCAATAGGAGGATGGTAAAGGTCTACAGGTAATAGTTCATCTAAAGATTTACATACGGTAGCAGTGGGCTCACTGCAAAAAACTAGATCTAGAATACGATTATTTATATTAGCGACAGTGTTTAATTGTGGGATTGATAAATAGTTCGACATGCCCAGAATCTCTCTCTCATTCAGATTTGTAGTTGACAAATTAACACCAGATAATTCGGGGTCGTCATGGTTCCAACATATATTTGGCAAGTTATAGTCGCCTATTACAATAAGTTTAGCACTGGGATATTTAAACCTTAAAACTTCTACATCTTCCACATGATTAATATACAGCTGTGTACTAGAAGATGGTGGGAAATATACACATCCTATTATTAACTTGCCAGCATTTTTATTTTCAAGCAACACAAATATTTGTTCAACATCAACTATTTTTATTTTTAAGCACTTTCGAAGTAATCCTTTTGTGGACTGCTATCAGTACTCCTCCGCCTCTTGTATTGGAGCTGGTTTTTGGACTTCGGTCTGCTCGATAGATGTTGTGATTTTGTAATCCAAGTTCCGCTGAGAAGATTGAAGGGATTAACCAAGTTTCCGTTAACATGATGACGTCGTGCGAGAGGGTAGGGGCATTTATTCTGAAGTCTTTTAGTTTGGTTCTGATGCCTCTGACATTCTGATAATATATGTTACATTTATTTAGTTGGAGTTTTTTGGCAACACGTTGATAATTTTGGGGAGGTTATTAATATATTTAATAGTTAAATTTAATTCGCCATTTTTTTTTCTAGATTCAAGTTCGTCTCGAAGCATCATCAGTTGTTTTCTTTGCTGACTCGTTTGATCGTTGCCGGCTTTAACACCATCTTTGAATTTTTTGTTGTTAATTAAGATTGTCCGGACTAAATGCTCCTCATTGAGTTCTATCTTGATTGGTCTGCATTTATTTGCCACTTTCTTCGTTCCCAACCTGTACATTTTAATATCGTGAGTGTTAATGGCAATATCAATATTTTTAAGGGCCGTAGTAACATTTTTGACATCATCGGAGATATTAATAGAGGTTAGATCTGACATACTCTCTGGAACATTGAAGAGAATGACGTTTTTTGCTCGCAGTTTTCGCTCTTCAATTTCAGTTAATACGTCACATATGTTAGATGGAGGATTTGTGGGGTTGACATCGGTTGATTGAGTAAGAGCTGCACTTTTTAAGGTTGAAAGTTCCCCCTCAAGGATGCCCATTCGTACGGCCATCAAACCTGTAGTTCCCAAAAGTTCAGTTGTAACTGGCGTTATTTTGCCCATTTGTTCCTTAGTAAATTTGTTTCCAGGGTCATTGATAATTTTGATTAATGAACTTAGCAGATCCTTCGCTTTAGTCATATAGTTGAGTGAGTTTTCGTTATCCATGTTTTAAGATGTTGTTTACTTTATTCTTCCAAAATTTTACACTGGCGCCTATTTCCCGCAATCAGTTAAGCACGATTCAAAAATGACGACACTTTCGGCCAATAGCGAGTAAATGATGACACTTTCAACCAATGACAGTCTTGTTTTTTGCGCCTGCGCGTTTGTTATGTTTACGATTTCAGAATTCTTATTTTTAATATTTTTAAAACAAAACACTGCACAGCAGACACTATATTTAAGAAATATAACTGACTGAATACTTCAAACACCAAGTAATTTAAATAATTAAACACTTTGTTTTGTATTTACTTGCTAATCCTTATGGTTTTGACAATTTTAATATGGAGCGTATTTCACAGTTTGTATACTCTATGGCGGTAGGTAGGTGTTATATTATATATGTTTGGTAATGTTATTCCAATAAAAATGTTATTCTAAAATACTATAATTTTATTCGTAAAAACGGTTAAAAACGGGACTCTTACGAACAAATTAACATGGTTTCAATGTTTATTGGCGGGTACATGTAAGAATAATTTGTTGGTATACGTAATTTCGTACGTATACCAACAAATTATTCTTACATTTTCCCGACAATAAACATTGAAACACTGTTAATTTGTTCGTAAGAACGAACTTCAGTCCCGTTTTTAACCTGTTTTACGAATAAAATGATCGTATATTAGAATAACATTTTTCTCCGTGTAGACATGACGATTTTATTTCACATGTTGGTTTTGATAATTTTTTTTTTTTTTTTTTAATTTCTGTTTATTTAAAAACATTATAATAAATCTACATAGTCAGTGTAATCTTAAGAAATCTTAACTTTTTGCAGATATTATACGCGTACACATTTTTTATAGATTCCTATCCATATTATATTACCCATGATGATTCAATCACAATTTTTTCTAGATTCGCCATTCAATTTTTTACTCTATTAAATCCTCCAGATATTTTTAACTCCACACATGAAGCCTTGAAGAGAATATATACTTTCGAGGCCTATTTTGGGGATGATGTGGGGAGTGGCTTCTTAAGGGGTTACCCGGCGGTGATTTTTCCATATAAACGTATTCCCTATTTATCTCTCTGGATTTTAACCCTTGAGAAAATATTGTTTTTACATAAAATAGATATCAACTACTAGCGTGTCGGTACTTTTTGTTTAGTTACTTTTTATAGAAGTTATGACCTTCCAAAAATCAATAAAATTGACTGGTCTAAATGCCGTCAAAAGACGTTCAGTATACAAACTAGACATTGTTTTTAAAAAAAAAAACAAAACGTACAGACATAGAATAGTTTTTTCTTATGTAGTTGGTAAAAACGTTGAAAATCAGTCCACTTTTGGAGGAGAAAAGTGGGGAATACAAAACCTCGATTTTAGTTAGGTATTAATAGCCCAAGGTACATTGTCTCTTTCGCTCAATATCAAGAGGTATTAGGAGTGGCCAGAAATCTGGAGCATTATGTCCAGGAGTGACCGACGAATGAATCCATTCCTCCCGCTGGGGTGCAAGGCGATGCTTTACGTCCCATTTAATTATTTAAATGATTTTGATTGCTTATGTATACTCCCCAAGGCTTAATAACAAAAATCATAGAAAATCAATATGGGCTTGCAATTGATATATTTAATTAAGCTTCTATTAAATACAAATCTGTAAGAGTTAACAATTTTAAGCAGATAACGAATAGACAACTACAAATATTTAATTAAAATATATATTACAGGATTAAAGATAAAAAAATAAGCTTTCCGAGGTTATTTATTAGACTATAAAAAATTGTAGGTATAAAAATACGCAATGAAGTTACAAGAAAGACAGTACTCAACTAAAATAATCTTGATCGATCAACAACTTAAACAAATGATATTGATCAACAATTACATTCACAATCTCATCCATTACCCGACGCATGTACGGTGCTTAGTTCCCTGACATACAAAACCGATTGCAATTTAAAAGAAAAGCTAAGGATAAAATCGGTAATAAAAGAAAAATCATCCCTCAAGATTACAGGATAATCTTCTCTGCTGTTCACTGACATCTTCCTCCACGCACTACCCTTAATGGTCCCTGTTCCATCTCATTCATCGGCGGTAAAACGCTTTGGGATTTAACGATGAATTAATGGGAACATTTGGTCGGGGTGGTTTGAACTAATTCGAAATTGATTTCGAATCGGTTAGCTAAGTACCGACCCTTTTGGGGGAAGTACCCTCTTGTGAATTTATGACAGCGCCTAACCGTTTCGTCAAAATGTCCAGTGGCGAAGCTACACAACTGAAGGGGCCAATGATCCAGGGGGTTAATTTATAGACATTGAAAAACATTAAAAAAATTAAACGAACATTTTTATTCCAAGTACAATCCCCGATCCGACTACAAATAGGGAAAATCGATTATTATTTCTTTCCCAATCTCCTTATCAACTCCCCTCTCTACTTCCTTCACCCTCACGTCGTATCCCCAAAGGGATACTTCACACATACTTTTTACAATAGGGCCTGAGGGAAAGAAAAGTCTATGTCATATTTGGGGATGGTGTGTGGATGGTCTTTTTAGGGAAAGGAAGGAGGTGGATGGGAATCTGGGGGTCAATGTGTCCAGGGGTGACGGTCGTACGAATCCATTACTCTTACCGCTGTGCAAGGCGAGGAGTCCGGTTGGAGAGGTCTAGGTTAGGTCTCCCACAACCAGTCTCTCCACAATCCGGCCCACCACGTGGTAGGTGAGCAAACACATTCGCCACCAATACCTAGACAAACCTCACCCTGTTAATCCGGGCACCCCTGCTATTTTTTATTTATATTTTTGTCATCAATTTTAACGTTTCCAATTTTCGTTTTATACCATCATTATACAGTAAAGTGCCTTTTCAATATATTACTAGTAAATTATTACTAGACAATAAACTCTAAATAAATGTGTAAATTTACATAATTTTCATTAAAAAAATGAACACTTAGTTTTAACCACTTTTATTACTGAAGAAGCAAAAATTTTTTACGTGCTTAAAACTATGTGTTGATTAAGTTTTAGTTAAAATGTGCCACAAAATAAGTGTCCTGTGTTTGAAGACGTACATCTTTTTCGTTTCGTCATTTACGTTTTATCATAATTGTGATTTTAAATTTATTTGAGTTAACTCTTGTACAATTTTTGAATAAAATAAAATATTCAAAAATTGCACTGGGAAAATATCCGAAAGAGCGCTTTTATTTCTCTGGGAGACTATATAAAATAGAAGCACCGCCACTGAGATTTCCAAACCAGTATCTTAGTGATAGGGAAGATTTATGGACGCCCTGATGAAGTAGTGACATGGAAAAGTAATTCATTATAAAATGCTACAAGCGAGGCAATTTTGAAAATTTAACAGACTATTTGCATAGCTGACGAGCAGCCTTTTCAATGTAACGTGAAAAAACTAGGTCCTTTAATGATCTAGAAAATCGAGAGCTTTTTCACGGCGAAACTTTGACGTTTTGCTTTTTTAAACAGGCAAAAATGAAATATAATGGTTAACGCCTGCTGAGTTTGTTTACTCTCTTTACTACTTATTATTTAACTAGTTGAAAGTCCGTCAATGTTAATTTCACTTAGCCAGACAACGCCAAAAAAATCTTACAAATGATGAATTAGTATTATCATTTCTAAAGAGTTGATTTTCTTACAACTTAAAACAAAGTTAATAACATCCAATGACAATAGTTTATTATTTGTTGGTGCTTTTTACTATTGTCTACTTGTGTAACAGGCATAATGATTGGAGCAAAAATGTTAATGTAACTCTTATTGTATTTTATATAGGTACTTTTATAAATAGTCATCACTCATTACAAACACAATAAATCATCAACAATCATTTTGGCAAAGCGTCGTGGGTGATTTTTGACGACACAACAACAGACATAATGCAACCATTTTCAATTTGGACGTTGGATATGGGTATCGCCGCTCCGGGAAACAATTATTGGATAACCAACACCCTCGTCATATGTCACCAGAAGAGGTTCGCTACGACTAGTAACTTGAATTGGTGGCAGAGGTGCCAGGGTTCACAGGGTGAGATTTGTCAAGGTCTTGGCGGTAAATGCGTTTGCCCACCCACTGCATATCCGGATCAGGAGAAATTAATATAATTAAGAGGAATACCTAATCAAGACCTCCCTAGCTGGACTCTCTCGAACCGTCGCCTTGCACTGAAGTGAGAGGGATGGATTCATACGTCCGTCACTCCTGAACACATTGCCCCCTAGATTCCTACCCTTCCCTAAAACTTTTTTCCTTCCTAGAACTTCATCTCCTTTAATTTCTTAAAAAGACCATCCACACAGCATCCCCACAGATGACAGAGGCCCTGTGAATTTTTTTCCAGAAGTGTTGCAAAAAACTAATTTACATAAGAAGAAAAAAAATTAATTAGATATAAAAAAAATAATAATGGTCTCCGATATCGGTAATAAATTTTTGCACGAAATACACTTCTATGGAAATGGTGGGCTTTCTCCATAAATCAGCTTTTAATATCGTGTCCTCATTCGGGCTCCAATAAACAGACTATAAAAGGTACCGGGACCGATAACAAAGACAATTTATTAATTCTGAAATTATATTTTAGTTTTCATAACATTCAAAGAAGACGAAAGAGATTTACTAAATAATTTTGCGCAACAAGCGAACCTTTAGACTCCGGCCGGGTGACATCTTAAAGAATACACCGCCGTTTAACGCAACTTCAAAGGCAATATCAATAAAAAACCAAAACAATTTGAACTTGATGAAGGCCAGCATACAAAAAATATATTTTTCTATACGACGTAAAATATTTGACAGTTCTCACCTTTCTTACGAATTTAATTTTTATAACATTTCTTTTGTGATATAATACAAAAATTATCAAAATAATGTAGATAAAACGAACTTCCCAATAATCACTCAAATCTATTCTTTCCACAATATATTTATATAAAAAAACAATGAATAAATATAGAGTTCGAATGTGACAGCTATCATATTATCAAGCGGCAGCCATTTTGTCTGCCATCTTTGGTGCCCGGCGGGTCTTAAGGTCTTAACAATTAATATGAATTATTCGGAGTGGCTATCCAGTAATTCGTAATGTCAAGAACGAGAATGGCCCAAGCGATTCCGACCTTGTTCTTCACACAATTTATTTATACATAAGGGGCAAAATCGCTTCAAACATCCGGACCCGCCGGGGGGACTGCGGCCTACGAGAGGTAATGTCGCTCCACCCCAGCGACAAAATTTAGTTTTTTTTTTTTACATTAGCTTCACACAGGAATAAAATTCTCTCAGGGCAGACATCATCTTTCGGGATGTTGTGTGAAATATCTTTTTTGGGAAAGGCAACTCGCCCACCGACCGGTTATAATATTTACAATAAAATATTAAAAATTTTTTAAACCACTTTAATTTTAATTACACTCTACCGGTTTCGGAAGAACCCTTCCTTCGTCAGGAGAATATTAAAACTAACCTATGATACAAAATATTGATAGGTATATATACCAAACATTTAGGTGCTGGAGTGGGAGGTCAAAGGGGGAGGGGGGTAGTTGCGGGAAATCCAGCAATAACAGAGCGGTTTATTGGAAACATATCTAGAATGGGACTAAACGATAAATTAATGTGGTTATTCAATATATTAGCGTAATTATTTAGGGAATTTTTTTAAATTTCAAGTGCTTCCAGGTTATATAATTTTTTGCTTTTATCGTTAGGTTATCAATTTTTGTGGTTATAATATTGTTTATTTGCTCACGTTCCATAGGGGAAGAAACTCCAAGTATCGCCCTGGCGAAAGACCACCATTAAAAAAACCTAACGTTGCTTGAAATGGCTTTTGCCTATTTGGTGATCAGATTTGAATATCCAGGTACTTTCTAAACCTTCCTCTTACCCATTTCTAACCTTATCTACTCCCCGGGCCACACAACGTACCCCATTAGGGATGCAAATAACTAGTAGTTAAAAATATATTTAGTTAAGAGGCTAGACTTTGAATCATAGACCCTGTCATTCTGTCCCGCTCACAATAAGTTCACGCACACTTACAATACATGCGAATGCGAAATGTGCGAATGAGACAACGATCAAATTTACCTACAGAAATCGCTCGAAAAGGGGTTTATGGAGAATACACTTTTCTACACCGTAAATTTCACGAAATTGAAATTTAAAAAAATATATATTTTTTAGAAAGAAGAAGCTACGTCGGTAGCTTTTTATAATTTTATAATTCTTTATGAGAGTTGAGTTAGCAGCACTTTTTCCTTAAATAATATTTTTTGATAAATCGTACATGTTTGACAGTGAATTTTTACGTTAATACGAAACGCATCGAAAATTCGAAAACATACCGACATAGTTTTCACCCTCTAGAAGGCAGTATAAAAAAAATATATTCATTTTGTGCAATTTTCGATGTAGAAAAGTGTTTTTTCCCGGGCGTCCTTTTTGTATGGGCCGAAAAGCGAAGTCTATCATCTTAATGTTATAAGCCCTGACGAAGCTTGAGTAAAGGGAAACCCAGTTGGCTGACATTTGATAAAAAGTGTATTACAAAGTGTATTTTTTCATTTATTCTAAAAAATATACAAATATAAATATAATATATACAAAAAAAAATAAAACCAATTCACTAAATAAACAGTTGGATTTGTCAAGCAGCCCCTTTTTAAAAATATATCCGTTACCCCCACCTACTTTTACCCCCCCCCCCCTTCTCTTAGGCACCTCCCCCACGCCACCACCCAAAGTTGATGTTCTCTCTCCCTCTTCTACTTTTCTTATAAATACTCTGTATCTTTGAACTACGTTAAATATGTTTTTATTCATCCCTGATGAAGGTTTAGGTTGAACCGAAACCGGTTGGTAATTTTTAAAGAAATTTAATAAAGTGGAATTAAAACAATGTTATTAAATTTAAAATTTTAATAATGAAAACAATATTAGCGAAACTCAATCTAAATATGAAACATAAAAATCATAAAAAGATCGGGTCTCATCTGGAACTCGAACCCAGAACCTTCGGCTTTCCGGGTAGATGCTCTAACCACTGAGCTAATGTGTACCTATCCGATTCGGTCATATTGTCATATTTAACTGTATCATATTCGACTGAGAACTACCTACGTTATCTTCATTTTCTTAACGCATATTTTATTGGCTGCTATCCTTATGTATGATGATAAGATTCAACTCGAACTAAATGCCATCTAGATAGAGTCAGGATAAATTATCCATTTTATTTAATACGCGACATCTATTGACTTTTCTGCAAGTCTAGGATGAATATTTATTTTTATTTTTAATTTAATAAGTAAAACCTCAAATTATAACATTTTAATGAATGAAGACAATATTTGCGAAAATCAATCTAAATCTGAAACAGAAAAATCTGAAAAAAGATCGGGTCACATCCGGGACTCGAACCCAGGATCTTTTTCTGATTTTTCCGTTTCAAGTTAAAAATAAAAATAAACAAAGTTATTTTATTGTAATTCTTATAAAAAAATATATGTTTTTAAAAGTTTAATTCTTCCTGAAAGCCAGGCTAGATATATATATGATATCGTACGACTAGATATATTATAATCTATAATCTCTTGAATCTAACAACGTTTCTATAAAGGAAGATATTATTTCATTGCTAATTCTCTCTCCCACCCCCAAGCAGACCTTACCCTTATAATGTAACAAGCGCTCAAATCTAATTAAAAACTTGTTACAAGCCCCTCGGCCCAGTACTAATTTCCTTATTTAGAATGTTTTCCGCCCCGGGGCATGTCGCAAATTTGTTTAAACTTAAATTTATGATATTCATTTTCAAAGAACCAAAAAAGAAAATTTACTTTACATTTAAAGTCCCTCCGAAAATATCGCTTGCGAAAATTCACAAAATAATGGATCGAAAGCCTTATTTTTCTTACCTAAGACTTGAATCACTGAATTAGAACGAACTTCACCTAGATAATGTAATGAGATTCGGACCTTGATTGATGGATTTTTTTTATAATAGGTTCCTCAATACCTTTTTTGTGTAAATCCTGTTTATTTTTGCGTCTGCGCAAATATTGTAATTTTTGTAAAATATTCTAGTTAACAGTATAATATAATAATGTAGGAAGCAATTTCGTATACTTATTTTTTTAACATTACGTTGGTTGTTACACATTGAATAATGTACTCAAATGGTCATTTGAATGAGCACCATAATACACAGGAGAGTAATTTTGCATCATTACCCATGCCATTGAATTACTATGATTTGTTATGAAGACTCGTTGATATATTTTATTTTAAAATGTAATGTTCGTTGCTTGAAATGATGCAAACATGGGTTTCTTTTACAGCTTATCTACATACAATCAAAAACGAAGGTGAGTAATGAAAAGCTAAAGGTCGGTATTTGAAAGTAATGGGGAATATGCTTCCTAAAACAAACCGCAACAATGTAAGCCCTAAAACTATTTCGGGATTGCGAACATTTATTAAGTTAATCAACATTTAGTTTTTTTTATTTATTTATTTTGTTATAACAAAAATACATTTACATTGTATTGACATTTTGACTGTCCAACTAGGTAGATCTCCAGTTCTAGGACTGTCAAATTTTACAGGTATCGTATTTTTGGATACAAGAAAAACAGTATACAAGAAAAACAATAAAAGAATAAGAAAATAAAAGATAACAAAAATTTTGGATCAAAAGAAATATTTGAGGCGCTGGTAGTACATAATTATAAGATAGCTTTTTTAATAGTGTTTCTGGCCTAAAATTAGTAACCATTTTGTTATTTTTGGATATAAGAAAAACAGTGAAAGAAAAAAAAAAAATCTGGAACAAAAGAAATATATAAGGCGCTTGTGGTACATAACTATCCGATAGCTTTTTTAATAATATTTCTGACTGTCCTGCCTAAAATTAGTAACCATTTTGTTATTTTTGGATGATACAAGAAAAACAGTATACAAGAAAAACAGTAATTGAAAGAGAAAATAAAAATTTAGAACAAAAGAAATATATATGGCGCTCATAGTGCATAATTATCAGATAATATTGTTTAATAATATTTCCGACTACATCCTACCTAAATCTATTAACCATTTTGTTATTTTTGAGCCGAAGGATGAAACTTCACACAGTTTTAGTTGAGAAGGGATTTTTGGTCCCAGGTATGAGAATGTCCCTTGATAAACTGCAGTGTTACTTGTTAAAATAGAAAGGTAATTTCTGCCCTTACTTCTGGTTTGATGTTCGTGTTCGACTGTTTTCATTTTATATTTATTTTTATGAGCATAAATTACTATGTTTTTAATGTAACACTGTCGAACATCTAGTACCTAAAGTTATATATAACCATGTTTACTGTTAAAAAACCAACGTGTTCATAACCAATGCTTACTTCCTCAGGGTTTACTTAAAATTGATATAAAAATTAATCAACACTTAGTTTCAACCACTTATATTCTTTAAAAAATTAACGTGTTTCATAATCAATGCTAACTTCTTCAGGGTTTACTTAAATCAGGGTTAACTTAAGTTTTAAGTAAACCTCGAAGAAGGAAGCGTTGTTTATGAAACATAAACAATGAGAGTGATGAAAACTAAGTGTTGATTCTTTTTTTTTAAATGGTGTCACAAAATAAGTTTGCTATGTTTGAAGAAGCGAAATATTATTTATTTAAAGTATTCTTAACGATAAAAATGAGTTCTACACAAGATGATCTGAGGTATTTTCCCAAACGGTTGTAAAATCTGTAAATTATGTGCGGATATTTAATATTTAACTGTAATAACTATTAAATAAATAGGAAATATATATAACTGTTAGGCAATAATAATCTCTACGTAACCATGTAAAGTATTCTACCTGTAAAGAGGCAAATTTACAGGAGCTAACTTGTAAGTGTTCAAAAGGAAGAATATGGTTTGAAAGGGACTAGATATGTAAATACGAATGTTAGATTGAGAGCGCTAACATTAAAAAAAAACTTTTATAATTAATAGGCGTAAGCTAAAATAACTAATACAGCATGATATATTGAGCAAATGAAAATAGAACAAAAATCTCTCCACAAATGTCAGAAATACAGTGATTTTTTCAACGTTTATCATGTTAAAAAAAAGAACCAGATGTTTTTATAATTTTAAAGCAAATAATGTTTTTTTTTTCAGAATTAAAGTCTTAATGAGATTAATGTTCATAACATTTATTTGACGCCGTTTTCGTGGAAAATCATCTTCGTGAGAAAATCTTCTCAAGGGCGCTTTATGTATTCAAGGTGAAAATGATATATTGCTGAAGAAATTCGGAATTTGGGGTCATACGTAGGTAGGTACCTTGCGTTTTAACATTTTTTTTGTAAAACGAATAAATTAATTAGATCCAGAATTACACCATCTATAAAAGTATACAGTTAATTTATTAAAACGAATAGGATTTTTCTTAGGTTAACAATTTAAGCAATTTATCAAATGATAATCTTGATAACCACCAGAACATTATCTATCATCAAAGCCATATGCTCTATCTATGGCCGTATCGACTCTAGACTCGATAGCACAGGCCACCATTCACAACAATAATCAATGATTTAGCTCCGTCATATCAAATCGATGCACTCAAGGATGATAGATAATTGGATTCCGAACAAGTGTGTGTTGTGGTCGCGTTGCAGTAGGTACCCAATAGTATCAACATATAACTAGACGTTGAAAATAACAGCTAAATGCCGACAACGCCATTGACGAAAATTTCCGTAAAAGTTGGATATAAGGATAATGGCAGTAATTACAATATATGACTGCACTTTTAACTGTCTTAGTGCCAAATAAATTTTAAAACTTAACTTAACACTTAACTAACGATATTATGCGTATTTGACGGCCGGCGTAGTCGCGGGTTCGAACTCGGCGTGCGCAAATAAATTTTATTTAATTGATTTGTGTTATTTCACAATTAATTATTTAAAATAATATATAGTATATTTGCGGCACATTCCAGAGTGGAAGATACTCTTAGTATCGCCCTGGTGTAAGACCACCATTCAGAATTGAAACTTTGCTTGAAATGGCTTTAGCCGTGTTTAGTGACTAGATCTGAATAGCCAGGTACTTCCCCACCTTCCTCTTCCCTTTCCCAATAACCTTCAGCCTCATAACTTACCCCAATTAGGGATGCCATAGTCTCACTGGCTCCAGACGGGAGCAGTTGGGACTCTTGTGAGATATTCACTACAAAAAAAAAGCGTAATTTCGAATGGTCTTTTGCTCACATATATTTTTTAAACCACACAGGAGGATCTGAGGAAGATAATTTCCCTCAGGGACTATGTGATCTTTGGGGATGCAGTGGAGGGTCTTTTTGAGGAGAGGAGGGAGTGAACACGGATTTTGACGATATCCATATTGTAGGAGAGAAGAAAAACAGATGCTGGCAAATTGTTCCATAGCTGAGCTGTTGAACTCAAGAACGAGTCGTCGAAACCACCGGTTTTCATGTCATAATTGTCAACTGTGCACAAATATTGGGTTTATATTCTTTCGTTACACGTCTTTGTAATTTTCCTGTCTGACACGGCCGATACGTAGCGCTCAGCGATTATACAAGAGGCAAGCGGCTTCTGACTCTCGTTGTCATTGACAGTCCCACCAAACTTTGAGGATCATTATTTTTACTACGGTTCGAATCAACGTCGACGTTATTTTCAACGGTTATATTCAACTGTTGAAAATCGCCAACGATAGCGGCATTGACGTTTTTCGAATCTTCATCAATGATCGTAGCTACAATTGAATATTGGAGAGCTAATTTTAGACCGGAGTTTTATTGGTCATGCGGAGACTGTTCCTAAAAAGTGATCAGTCTACAATTATGATTGCATCTGCGGTGTATATTAGATTCGATTAATCTTTCTTCTTCAACTCCTAACAGAGGCTGGTTATCATCAGGGCACTCTTTATTATGTAGACTATATCTTGGAGCAACCCAGCAGAATAATCTTCCTTGTACATACAATTCCTTTACCACATATTCCATCAATTTTCACCGAATTACTTGTGTGATAGACTTATATTTGTCGATGTGATTAAAAATAGAGATCTTGATTTTACATTAAGTACAATATCGCATTTTTTTTATCAACCTCTGCGTTAGACACTATACCATATTTTTATTCTTCCAGTGCCCTTTCCTATCAAAATTGTCTGTTTTCTGGACATTATTAATTATGAAAATTGCAGCCCTGAAATTTCACATTATATCGCATAAATATATAATCTTACAGTTTCAGCTTTATTATCTGGTGGCCTTGATCCCTCTTGACTTCTAATGAACACTCCCGAATGACTGACTAGATTTAAGTACCAGTTGTCCTGTCCGTATTTTAAGTGATGTGTATCGTCGATTTTCATTTGTTTTTTTTAGCGATGGAATTAATGTTCACAGCCGGTTTCGATTGATTCCTTTTCCTGTGTCTTATTATCTTTCGGTGAAGTTTCCATTTTATGCTGCGATAAGTTAAATTATTGACCCATTTCTAAGTGTAAAGTGTCCACTCTTCGCAAAAAAAATACATGAGTAATTATAATATTTTAATTAATGAAGATAATATTAGCGAAAGTCAATCGAAAATCCGAAACAGAAAAATTATAAAAAGATATGGATACATCTGGGACTCGAACCCAGGACCTCTGGCAATCCGGGCCATTACCCTGACACTATCTAGAGGGCATTTAGTTCGAGTTGAATCTTGCAATCATACATAAAGATAGCAGCCAATAAAAATATGCGTTATGAAAAATGAAAATAATGTTGGTGGCTCTCAGTCGAAGTATGATACAGTTAAAAATGACCGAATCGGATAGGGATACGTTGGCGCAGTGGATAGCGCGTTGGCCCGGATTGCCAGAGGTCCTGGGTTCGAGTCTCAGATGTATCCATATCTTTTTCTGCTTTTTCTGTTTCGGATTCTCGATTGACTTTCGCTAATATTATCTTCATTAATTAAAATATTATAATTACTCATGTATTTTTTTTGCGAAGAGTGGACACTTTACACTTA
The DNA here is from genome assembly GCA_951813805.1 of Limnephilus auricula. Taxonomy (NCBI): domain Eukaryota; kingdom Metazoa; phylum Arthropoda; class Insecta; order Trichoptera; family Limnephilidae; genus Limnephilus; species Limnephilus auricula. The sequence continues at coordinate 29,032,045 of OX638390.1, read as the reverse complement.
GAAATGGGTCAATAATTTAACTTATCGCAGCATAAAATGGAAACTTCACCGAAAGATAATAAGACACAGGAAAAGGAATTAATCGAAACCGGCTGTGAAAATTAATTCCATCGCTAAAAAAAACAAATGAAAATCGACGATACACATCACTTAAAGTAATATTATCTTCATTAATTAAAATATTATAATTTGATGTTTAACTCATTAAGTTGAAAAGTTAAAAATAAAAACATGAGTAATTATTAATTCAGAAACATTTTCTTGAAGTATCGCATTTTATGTCTTACAACATTATCGTCTCATGTAAAAGCCTCATAACTAAAGAAAATAGCTCAGAAGAGGGTTATTACGTCAAATTTGTTCTTTTTTTAATCGGTCGGATGAACTCCGTTTCGTTCCCACTATGCGTCCAATAAACGAATGAATTGCTTATTTGATCTTTACCAGGTCGTTTGGAAGAGTAGAAAATGTTTTCAAAGCGGTTTTTTAACGTTCTTTTATCGCCAAGCAACGTACAAATGGGTATTAAATCTCAATTCTTGCTGTCAGCCATACTTAACACTTTAACCAGTTGCCATTATTAATACTTACATAGATGATGAATAAGTGAATTGATATGAAAGCAATAATGCTGGAATCAGACGGTTCACTCGAGGGAAGGTTTCCGCGATGTTTTTTCGGCCTAATCGTCCATTTTGTTTCATTCCATGTTCACACGGCGCTATAGAAATAAGCGTTCACTCGTCCATTCCGACCACAGCGTCGCCGAGCAAGGTCAACCGCGCTGGAATTCGTTTGTTTTCCAGCGCGGTCCGGCCCCGAATTTTAAGGTAAAACATGTCAGATGCATCGATTTTTACGAAATTTTGTTGACACAATTAAATAAAATAAATATAAAAAACAGTATTGTTTCGTCTTATAAACCTTTTTATTTTTTATGACATAATAACACAATTTGATTTTACTTTTTTTATTACGAACATTTTCCTACAAATTAATAATCTTACATATATTAAAAAACATATAAAATACATGGATAATAAGGGAGACCCAAAAATTTATATGAGAGGTGTTCCCAAAAGCAAACAAATTAGCCGAACGAATACCATTTTGACGTTTTGCGTGCGATGTGATAGCGTCCTTTCATGGTCCTTCCCGTACAGGACGCGAGACGCGGGACAAACTGATTGAGAGTTCACTCGGTGTTCAGACGTTTCACTTTGCTCTCTTCCGCGTGCATGCGCGCGCAAGTGAAGGATGCCGAATGAAAATATCCAACATTGTTGGATCGGTTCACTTGAAGATTTCATTCGGCAGTGTTCGGCACTTTCGATTCATTTCATGTTCAGACGTGTCATTCCGAGTAAACTAGGCCGAATGAAGTTCGGAAATGAGCGATTAGTGAACCGTCTGAATGGCGCTTAACTGAAGCATGCCGCCCGGAGGATGTCAAAAGAGAATATCTGAGCGGGAATTCCCAGGGTAAATTGATTTTCTTTGAGCAGCATGTTATATTCAGTATTGTGCATATAGGAATATATACTTCTATGGTATTGTGTACATTTACGATGCAAAGCGCAATTGTAAACACAAGACGTGTCGAGTTACAAGGTCGAGTGTGCTCGGTGTGCCGGATGGAAGTACCCTTAGTGCTTCGTATAATTACGTAGAACTTCGTAAGTACCTACTACACCTGCAAATCTGTTACTAGATGGGCAAAACTAAAAATAACATTTCGTAGTTTTAAAATAAATTATCACCAACGATTTTTAACACAATTTAAATACACTTTTTTGTGATAATTAATTGCAAAGTTTGAACATGTAAAAAAATCCAGATTTGCCGATAGAGAATTTTAGATATATTTGTAGATGATATTTTTTAAGGGTCTTTTTAACCAAACGAGTTTTTTTTTAAGTAGGTAGGTATGCACACTAGATAATTGAGATAAAAAGTATTGTACCAGAGTGTCTTTGAGGAAATCGAATATCAATACAAAGTGTTTTCGTAGATATATTATAGGTCCCTTTTATTCATTCATTCGTTAATGTTTGTTAAAATAATACCACGAAGTATTTCAATCAATACTGTAAAAACTAATTACCCGACACGATATGCTTACTTTATCTACTTAGGTTGCGTAGAAAGATTGGATATCAGATATTTTCACTTTAATTTATGTATAAAACGGTTAGTGGTGGAGAGACATGAAAACATTAATTATTCAAAATCATTTTGAAAATAATAATATGAACAACCATTTACCATACCATGGTTGTCTATCAGACGTATAAACTTTTAAACGTGTTTATTAGTAAGGTCCTTAAAATATTAATTTTAGCGTCGATGACAATGTTTTTAACTGCGAATATGATGAAACACATAGAATTATTTCAGCGCAGTGGTAATATTAAAAAAAAACAATTGTTTGAGTTTGAAAGGGATGGGGTAGGAGGAGTGAAGACATTAAAGGAGGTGGAAAACGACCATTAAACTGGTGAGAACTGAAAGAGCCTCTTTAATTATCGCTTGAAGGTAGCGTTTTAGAGGGTAGTAATTCAGGGGCAGTTCATTTTAAACGTGTGATGCCTGCACTGGTAATAAATAACAAAGAGAAAATGATAAAGTGTGTAAGAGGGTGATTCAAAGCTCTATTATCTATTTGACAGGTTGGTCTACATCTAAGACCTAGGATATATTGACTGTTGGTATTTCTAAGAAGCTCTTATTTTATTAACAATCCAGGGAGGATTCTTCAATCATTCTGAGGAGCTTTTTTTATACATTACCTGATATTTTAACAATTATCTCGAGGCGTAGATCACCTTCCAAGATTCTTTTATAGCAATTTTGAAAATCCTACATTTCCAATGTTCCTTGATCTTTCAATTTGCTATACCGCCTTCGGGAAATTGTAAGGTACTTAGAAGTAGATATATAAATTACATGTTATTTCCGGATCAATCAAATTCTCATATTTCTTGGTTTGTGGCCGCCTTGCTTGAGCGAAGAGAAAGCCCATTTTCGGATAGGTACATGTACTCGCAATATATGAAATAAGAAAAACGAAAATTCACCCAGATAAGCTGGTAATGTTATGGGCATTACTGAGGCGAGGAGAAGGTGATACAACCAAAGACACAACCCAAAGGTCTATGTTAATAATGTAGCCTCGGCATAGTAAGAGAAAAATGGTTACAGCAAAACTCTCAATGGCATCAGGATCAAGCGATTCAAGTCTGTCAATTTTCACGCTTTTCGCTTCCCCTATAAACGTCACAATATGTCGGACCTTAGTCATAATAAAAAAAGATGTTACCTGGTTTCCAAAGACCCCGATGCTGCACGCAGACGACACCTGGTTGGGCCCGAACCATACAGCTGCCAGGCGCGCGGGCAGATTGAGCACGAACACCTGCGAGATGCCCACCACGCTCTGGCCGAGGAAGCCCAACCAGAACATGTCCCTGTGCACGCTGAACACCTTCAGCCACGTGCCCGCACACGTGCCAATGCCGCCGAGCAGAGCCGAGGCACGCAAACCCTGGGAAGTAAACAAAAATGGTTGCAATTAATATTATAATATTGTGGTTACATCTACCATGTCAAAACAGAAAATTGAAGTAAAATACAAACAAAGAATAAACCAATAAACTAAACTAAACTTCAGTTGAGTTCAGATTTAGTGCCGGCAACCCAAGGGTTTATTATAATTTTATTTAATTACATGGTTTTCATTTACCTTGTTATGATATAATAAATTCAATTTTATTTATAATTGATTATCACAACAACATTAGACAAGTACTTCATTAAAAAATAATTCGGTTTCTTTTTATATATGGAAATTCAGCGATTTTTTTATATTCGAACTACTAGGTCAAACGGGTCAAACGTGACCTCTGGATCTCAAAAAATACGTCTAGTATTTTGTCTATAAAAATCTATCTATAAAAAATACGTCTAGTATTTTGTTTTTGATCATTAGCTGTTCTATCGGATGTTGGTAAGGATTTTAAAACATAATTCTAATCATGGATCTGTGGTTTATTGAGGTTAATATGTGCTGCTCTCCCTACACTGATATTCCTTAGGTTAGAATTCTTTCACAAAGTACGATATATATATTTTTTTAGTAAGTTTTAAACTAACCTAATCTATTCTTCTATCATGTTCCGTTTTGTCGCTGGTCAATTTTATTCGGATAAAGATGGAGTAGGATGATATCTACAACCATATTTCGGGAAAATTAATCTAAAAGATGTATTCTATATCGCATTTAATAATGTTAAGTGGAGGAGGATACTGAGTGCCATTCCAGAGGGTAGACGTCCAGTAGGCCGCCCCAGACACAGTTTGGCGAGGCAACTCCAAAAACTGTGCGAGGAGAGGATGGGTCTGCCATGGACGGAGGCCGAACAATCGGCGCAAGACAGGGACGTATGGAGGAGCCTTGTCGATGCAGTAGGTCCCCGACCCGAATAGGACAAGGGGAGGAAAAGAAGAAGAAGAAGGAGTAGAAAGATATCATGAGCCAAGTTTCGAGAAAATTAATCTAAAAGATGTATTTTAGATCACATTTAATAATGTTGAGTATTATAGTTTTTATTGTTGTGACTATTAGAACTATATCATATTATCAAACTGTCATAATGGCATTGAATTGTCTGCAGAACTAACGACGAGTTGGTTTACAGAATCTGAAAAAATCGTCAAACTTCATAACTTAAGTTGGATACGTTTTTAGATTTTCACGGCCAAAAGCATTTTCGTTGTTGGTTTTTGGGGTGTTATGCCGTGTTGCGCTACCTCCTTCTTTAGCCGACGTTTCGGACAGCTTTGCAGTGTCCATCATCAGGGCAGATCCGGCAGATCCGATATCGTTGGATCTGCCGGATCTGCCCTGATGATTCATAACTTAAGTTCTGTGAACATTCCAGTCAAGACTTGTATTCAAGTTCGGTTATTATCTTATCATAAGACACCTTTTCCCCGGTAAGTTAGATATTAACAGAACTTGAATAGATTTTTTACAGAACTTGCAAGATATCTTTGAAATTTTATGAATTTTTCAAATCCATTAAAACAACTCGCCTATTTGAATTACTATTTACTTTGAGTTCTACGAATTAAACACAAGAAGTTTTTTCAAATCGTTATTAGAATAAACTTATTCTGATTTTTTTCAGTAATATTTTGCAGAGTTCCGATATAATAAACCCACAAAAAGATATAAATTAAATAACCCGGGTTTGGACTAAAATCATATGTGGGATAAAACCACTTATTATTTTCACGAACAAAAGAAAACTTCTCAATAGGCGGTGAATTATTTTTAGCCATACCCAAACATAAAACGTTGATGGTTAATTGACACGTGGCGTGTTTTTTGTCTTTTTTCGTTTATTCAAAAAAATCAATAAAAAAATATTTGCCGCCCGGAACATCTTCGAAGCAAGACAGTAATAGTATAATACAATTTAATACCTATACTGCCGAGGTAAGTAAAATACACAGTGTCTTCCTTGAGACTCTCGAGAAGTTTGTTTTGTTTTTACTTATTTCATTACTTCTTAATACACTGAAAGAAATTAACATTACACACCTGCAGAATTCTTATAATCTCCAACCAAGTTATAAATGAGATGAATATATAATAAATGACCTCATCATGAATTATAATTTCTAAGAATAATTGAAGAACTAGTCACGATTAATACTTTGAATACAAGGAAAATAACACAAAAAACTTTGGAAATTTAAACAATATTAATAATAATTATAAACATAATTGAGGGAGGAAAAGAGAATAATAAATTACAGATGGTATTGAAACACGATTAAGATATTTATTAGTTAAGCTTAGATTGATATCAGGTTGTTACCACATTTTTTCTAGGCAGGACTTTGCAGAAACGAAGGGCTGGCTCAAGGGTTTTTGCGCGAACCTTCGTTCCGTAAATGACATTTTGATTACACGAATCGTGACGCATTAACCGCGTATGTTGGTTCTACTAACTATATTTACCTGCATGTCTTGCCTCTCGTAACCTGAGCCCCTTTGATGCAAACGTATCGGAAAACGGATATAACCAAAATCGTAGAACTTTATTGAATGGAAAATTTTATTCAAAAAACTGAAATTTATTCACTTTCGGAAGACGTATTGAGTTTAGCCATAAAGCTAATAAGTTATGCGTTTTCACCAGATGGTATTTATACAGTAAAGGTTAATATTTTGAGTTTAATGGGGGATGCTTCTTTTCATCTCACCTCACAATAGCTACCCTTTCTTTAAATACAACGGAGCGTGGAGATATATATCATATCTCAATGTAGAGACGTTGTGAAGTCGTTTAAAGTATGGACTGTAGGGATTTGATTTGTTAATGAGGGTTTGAAGAGTTCCGGATTAAATCAAGGAGGAAGGACCATTACTTGCAAATCTTCTTAAATATATGCACATATTATGCCACTTTACAAACTAATAAGTTACGGAAACATAAACCAGTAGTTATGTGAACAGTAGACGAACTCGTGTCCAAAAAAATATGCTTCTTATTTTCTCCTATTCAACAAATCCAAACCAAAATATCATATGAAATCATAAGGTTAATAAATATTTGGGTACTTAAATACCCTTTTACTTAATTATAAAGCAGCAATATTTTACGTAACATTTTTAAAATTAAAAATAAAGTATTATACAATTTATCAAAATAAATCTCAATGACCTCCGCTGACGAGGCAACAGAAACCAAACTAAAACAGGCTGGTTTCTATGTCTTGATTGGTCAAAAGGCTTGTTTAACTATAGACGAAGAACAATCAGCTGACAGCTGGCAACTAGCAAAGGCCGGCCACGGCAATCAGCAGTGCGAGTCGCGAGACACCGCTTGCGTTACCATTGACAACGGGTTTTTGAGTGATTGTGTAGTGTGCGGGTCATCACTTTGTCATACAAAGACAGTTGCCAGTTGACAGTTTTCAGTTGTCTCAGTGAGCGGATCGCCTTAGGAGCTCCGCTGATGAGGCAACTGAAACCAAACTAAAACCGGCTGGTTTCTATGTCTTGATTGGTCAAAAATCTTGTTTAACCATAGACGAAGAACAATCAGCTGACAGCTGGCAACTAGCAACGGCCGGCCACGGCAATCAGCAGTGCGAGTCACGAGTCACTGCTTGCGTTACCATTGACAACGGGTTTTTGAATGATTGTGTAGTGTGCGGGCCATCACATTGTCATACAAAGACAGTTGCCAGTTGACAGTTTTCAGTTGTCTCAGTGAGCGGATCGCCTTAGGAGCTCCGCTGATGAGGCAACTGAAACCAAACTAAAACCGGCTGGTTTCTATATCTTGATTGGTCAAAAATCTTGTTTAACCATAGACGAAGAACAATCAGCTGACAGCTGGCAACTAGCAACGGCCGGCCACGGCAATCAGCAGTACGAGTTGCGAGTCTGACAAGTCTGGCATTGTCATACAAAGATAGTTGCCAGTTGACAGTTTTCAGTTGCCTTAGTGAGCGGTTCGCCTTATATATAATATATATCCCCGACGGCCGACTCCGCCGGGTCAGACAAAAATGTAGTTAAATTACTTATATAGGGGAGTTCAACAAATTAAATAACTGATATACCAAGCGTCAAAAAAAAGTTCCGCTAAAAATACGAGCATTTTTATTGCCATAATATTAAGATGGAGTTAGAAACGACTTGGTCTTATAAAAACTTATTAAGGCTTTCACCAAATTGAGTGCCTAACATCTTCGTTTTGGTGTTGGTCATTCCCATTTATAAGCAACTGCTTAGTAACATTACGAATATGTTTGAAAAGCGGCTAAACGAACCCCAAAGTAAAACTCCATAAGCCTGAGGTTATTTCGGCTCAGCTCCAATGCTTTAATTTACGTTTGGATTATGAAAATTCCTTTATTTTCGCAATGTTACATATTGCGAGAGATTATGACGCAATAGAGAATAGAGGAAAAGGAGGGGAGATGAAACAATGTCTTATTGTCTTTGTCCGGGAAAAGTTTGTGTTTTTCGCAATAAAGAAAGCAGATATTAAAATACCCACACAATATTACTGTAGCAGACTGAATAAATGAATAAACATTTTCAGCAAATTGAAAAAGTTTCTCTGCATCCTTTGACTTTAAAACAATGCAAATGATATACACAAAAGAAAACTGGAAAAAAGAAATGATATGTCAAAACATCAAATTACAAATCCCTTGGACAATGTACTTCGTATAAAATTTAGACGAGTGAACCTTAGAATTCACAATATGATATTTTATTAAAGAGAAGATGATATACGATTCAAATCCTTATGCACACATACTATATATACAAAGGTTTATTTAACTTATTTAGTTAGAAATAAATTGTTTAAATATAAATTTCACAAAAAGAATAAATTCATTAAAAGTCATATAATATTTTAAGTTACACAGAACGCAATCAAAATTTAACTGGGTGAAATGTACTACTGTAAAAGACACTTTTCAGAATTTTAATTTTACTTCAATTAAAATCATTAAAAAATAAATCCGAGAACGTGTTTTGTGACGAAAATACCTCAGGTTTTCTATTTATTTAAGGTCTTACCAACTCAAATATTTCAGATTTTTTTACACACTTATTTTTTTACACAGTATTGAAAAATCATCAATACTGATGATCAAAAAATACTTACAAAAAGTACACGATATTTAAGAATTTATCATTATGCGTTTTGAGCATTTATATTGCTTACTTGAATGTAGGTATATATTAAAACAAGTTTTTAACGAAATAAATCGATATTAAATTTTTAGTATAAAAAATTTGAAACGGGGAATAATCAATCTTTCTCATCGGAACCTTCCTGTACAGTTGCAAGCATTTTGGAACTTTAATTCTCAGCCGCTGGTCAATGGGTCATAACCCAAATATTTAAATATTTGTTGAGCCCAAGAGCATCTCCTTGAGTACTGAGTGTATTCAGAAACCGTTACATTCAGATTTCAGTGATAATAAAAAGAAAGGCCGAAATTGCGTATTTTCAAGGGTAAGGTTAAACAGACAGACTGTTATATATTTTGACATCCGTATTAAATATCTATACAGGAAAACTGTAATTGAAATAAACAATAAAAATAAAGTAAAATGCGCCACAGAAATAAAAGTATCTACCTGCCTAGGTTTAAATCAGCATATATTCCCTCTTAACTAGCCACTACATGCACTTAAGTATTGCGAAAACAATGATTCAATTGAAGATTTAAGCTATAAGTCTCCCTAAATCGAAAATTCAACTCTGCTAACCTAACTTCAAAACGTGTCGGCCTCCATGGTCGAGGAGTAACACCCATATGCATAGTCGGTTCCTCGAGATTTCCTCCACTCGACTGTGACTCGACTCAACCTCAAGGATAAAATCGGTATGCAGAACTGAAAAAACTATCCTCGACTTGAGCAAATTCCTCAGTCGAGTCGAGTAATGAACTGTCAAACTCGAGGTACGTCGCGATCTACCTTGAGGCCTCCTCAAAGCTTGTTAACAGCGCTTTCCACATTATTTCTGAGGTTAATTAGCATAATGAATAATTTCCATGATTTTATTGACCACCTTTATGAAGATTTGTACCAATATCGTCCTATAAAGCGGTATTTACGGGATGCAGAAAATCCGCTGGAATATTTTGATGATGTGGAATTCCGAAGATTTCGATTTAGAAAAGATACAATATTAAATGTCCTCTTCCCACTTTTGAATTTAACACCGAGGTCTTCCAATAACCGAGGTCTTCCAATACCGCCTCTGTTGCAGCTTCTCATAGCAGTCCAATTTGGGAGGCGAGTATGGGTACCTCAACTCGACTTACTGGAGGTTCCTCACTGGAGGGTGAAGCCGTAACTGAACATACTGATTTCAAGGGAGTTTTTAAGATTTCCTTGAGGTGACCTCGACTAAGGTCGAGTGGAGGAGGTCTCGAGGAACCGACTATGCATATGGGTGTAAGGCTCTCGACTAGCAATTCGAAGGTCGCGGGTTCGAATCCAGCAAGTAAATTTTATCTGACTGATTTGTGTTATTTCACAATTTATTCATTTAACCGCTTGGGCACATAAGCTTGTTTTCACAACAATTTAACGTAGGTAGACGTAGGAATGACGTATGCCCCGCACCTGAGTTATTAAAAATACATTACAGAGTGAAGATACGCTCAGTATCGCCCTGGTGTAAGACCACCATTCAGAATTGAAACGTTGACTGAAATGGCTTTAGGTGTGTTTGGTAACCCGATTTGAATTTACAGGTATTACCCCACCTTCCTCTTCTCCATCTCCTTTCCCTCCCCACTACCTTCGGTCTCACAACATACAACAATTGGGAAAGCCATAGCCTCCCTGGCTTCAGACGGGAGCAGTTGGGACTGTTGAGCAGTGTTTTCTATCAATATCCATATTTAATTTTAATACGAATTTATATTCTCTACATAGATTATAATTAACATCAATATTATAAAACCAAGTACAAAATAAGGGAAAAAAAAGTATTTTTGCAGTTGTAAATTAACCCAGAATTTGAACACACGAAATTCATAGCAATAATATTATCAATCTCATATAATTCAATGATTATTCAATAATTTACATGATATAATATCTGTTATTATAATCATGCAAATTACATTAAGTTATAAGTAGACAATTGTTACCTATAATGTGGTAATAGGTACGTGAGGTTTTGTTATTTAATATTCAGAACCAAAAGCTACTAACCTTTAGATGGAAATAATATAGTCTTCTGAGATTTTGTATTGGAATTTTTTACATTACATACAAGTTACAATAAAAGTTTTATTTTATTTTTATAAACAGTAAAAAGAGAGAGCAATGTAGTTGTGTAGACAAAAGATTTGAAAAAATAAAATAAAATAAATAAAATGTAATTAAAACAGAAAAATATATGTATGCATATATATATATATAAATATCTATACGCAGTGCATTAGAAGCTATATACCAACACACACACATACAAACATATATTTAATATAAACATAATATAATAGTATGCATAAATGTATGATACCAAAAAAATCCCACATAGGCATCGCCAGTTCGTGGGTATACTTGTGTTTCTTTAAAGCAGTTTAGTTAAATTTTCTCTATATGTAGGTATATTATCTTTGTAGAAATTGCAAAAAATAAATAATAATATAGTAAAATCAGTATTTACGGAATTAAAATTTAAAAAACGAGAATAAAGATTACAAATTTGTTAAAACTTAATAGAGATTAAGATCAGATGTTACAGCAGGTAAAAATTAATATCAATGGAATATATCCGAGACTTGATTACATTTTTATGTTTGCTGAAGGATGATATATTTTCACATTTGATTTCTGTAGTCTTTATATATATAGAATGCATTATAAATTTTTATTAATTAAAAATAACATTATAAATAAACCTTGCAATTAGATTTATCAGCAGTGAAGTGTAATTGTCTCCCCATTATATAGTTTTTGAGAGCTTTCTTACTTGTTTTTTATTTATTTAATCCACAAAACCGCCTTTACAACTACTGTATTCAGTTCCTATGCAATGCGCGCGACCGTTTTCTGACAAATGATATTTAAAAATTCTAAAACACACATAACAAGCACACGCGATGTTTATACAAAACCGAATTATTTATACTCCTTCGTTTTTTGTAATTGCGTCGAATTAAATTGAACAAATAGTTCAAAACATGAAAAAAACCGTAAAAAAAAAAATTTCCAGGAAAATCGAAAAACACTGCTAATGCTGTTAATACTATTCAGCGATTATTAAATGTAGGATGTTATAATTGTAGAATTTGTGAAATTGAGAGCATTTATAAGATATTTGTCTCATCATCAAAAAATAATAACAGAAGATCAGAATTTTACCATTCGAATGAACATCGGTACAGGCGTAGGCAACCCGTTCAATATTTATGTACCGATTTATAGTGATCTATCAATATAAATCGGTACATTTTCTATTTTTGTTGTGATCCGTCAATATTTATCAAATACCGTGATATTTATTGAATGTGTTGACGGATCACAGGATTTCTAGATTTAAATATCGATTGATTTGAATTCGGAATTCTGGATCGTGATATATATCGTGATAAATATTGAACATGTAGCCTACGCATCAATATTAAATTTATCACGATCCGTGGGGGTTCACGATACGGAATTCAGAAATCTAGATGTCTGTGACAAATATTGTGATCCGTCAATAGGCTAGCGGCTAGCCTACACGTTCAATAAATATCACGATATTTGATAAATTTTACGGATCACAATACATATTGAACGTGGAGGGTTCGCCTTTAGGAAACATTAAAAATCATTATTCAAATTCAGATCTGACTAAAATATAAATAAAAGAAATACGTATTTCAAATAGAATTATTATTATTACTAAAATAATAAATCATTTATTATTTTAAAATATTACCATTTATTATTTCGGCTACCTAGCTCTCTCATTTAAAATTTAGGCGTATTAGATTTGTCAAAGAATTTATACATAAAAATGCAAAAATCAGTTATTTTAAATACATGTAGGATTACGAAAGATATTTTAAATATTTATATTGAGGGATCAGTAGGATTTATAGGTCCAGTTAGGAGTTCTACCGAGCTGAACCCTCTGATATGAAAATATCTGGAGTCGGTGAATTATTTTCCCATTTGGTCTCTGGTGGGTTGACGTGTTGTTCTTGTATTGTTTTGTATTTATTATATTATTTTTTATACATAAATAGTACGATTATATAGCATATTTAAAAATTAGATGATTATTTGTGGAGAAATGTGTGGAAGGGTTAAATTTACATGTGGGGAAGATTTAACCCGGGCATAAAAGTCAGAAGTAGAAAAAAAGTTTAATAATAAATTTCGTCGACGAAACGAGTATCACTATTTCTAATTGAGCAAATGAAAAATAAAGAACAAACAGTTTTGTGGCTTGGAGTACTTTTTAAGAAGTTTCATGGTTATTTCGTAGCACCATTGCTAAAAGTGTTAAAAATGTTGTGTTAACCTAAAAATTTCACGTAAGAAATGTTTTAAAAATTTCATCACGCCAGAGATACAATCGAACAGATTTTCTGCAACACATAGCAAATATAATTAAATTAAAAACAAAATGGAGATCAATGTCATAAAAAATCTAAATAATATCGATCAAGGTAATAAAAATCATTAGCATGTATTTATTCTTCACGCAATGAAGGTTTATCAGGCGATTGGAATTCAGATCATTTTGGCAGCTAGAAGGTACGGACTATGGCGTGACTTGACTCTCAATTTTGTGATAACCTTAAAATAATGCATTTATTAACTCTGTTAAACTGTGGTTCAACTGGCATTTATTTATTGTTTCTATGTATTCTATGGAAATCATTGAAAACTCTACGTAATTTGGAGTTTTCATACAAAACATTATTTGGTTGAAATATTTACGTTTTCCAGCACTTGTGTTTTGAGTGTTTTGCCTCAAGAAAAAGGTAATATCTCTTCAATACATAAATGTTATAATGGAAGATTTGGAATTAATGCTGTGTTTCTCTAAGTAATCAATTTAATTTAAATAAGTTAATAAATTATTATAATAACATAACTAAAAGGTAAACACACTCACTAAAAATAGTCGAAGAAAAATCATTGTGATATCGGGCAGCATTCAAATCGCCATACATCAAGTTACGTTAGACGCAAAACTGGGCTAAACTAATCCTAGCGAGAGCTCGTACTGACGTCATCGACGTTCATCCTCCTACTTCACACCCGTCTTGCTGAAAACGAAAAAGACAAAAATACTAGAACAATGACGTCACTAACGATCTCCCGCTGGGACTAGTAAATCATATCACTGAGCTTAGTATTTTCGGTTGTCTGTGAATGGGTGATTTGAAATTGTATTCCTATATTAAATTAATTTATAATGTATTATTAATTCCCACAATAAATCTAATTTATATTGAAATATATTGAAATACCTGGTGTTGAAAAAGTGGGTCGTGATGACCCAATCCCCATGTATTTAAATCATTTTTCCACCCGCCGGTTTAAGCAATTTAAATTAATGATTCTAAAAGTGGTCAAAAATCATTAATATTAATTTATATAGGTAAGTGCTCCGACCTTTCTTACGGAAAATGCATGAATTAATAATGCAGATATCCAAGAAAAATCGAACGAGGATTGCATGCAATATAGAACTAGACTTGAAGCTAAATTATCTTTTAAATTAAGAACTGCTTTAGAAATAGCGTAGAAAATAAATTATTTAATCACAATTGGAATTCTACGTTGGAAAACACTCAAGTTAAACGATGTAATTCACAATATTGTAGATTATTGAGAGAGTTAAAACACTCAAGTGAAAACTATGTCACTCACAATATTGTAGATTATTGAGAGAGGTAAAACACTCAAGTGAAAACTATGTCACTCACAATATTGTAGATTATTGAGAGAGATAAAACAATCAAGTGAAAACTATGTCACTCACAATTTTGTAGATTATTGAGAGAGATAAAACAATCAAGTGAAAACTATGTCACTCACAATATTGTAGATTATTGAGAGAGGTAAAACAATCAAGTGAAACTATGGCACTCACAATATTGTAGATTATTGAGAGAGGTAAAACAATCAAGTGAAAACTATGGCACTCACAATATTGTAGATTATTGAGAGAGCTAAAACAATCAAGTGAAAACTATGTCACTCACAATATTGTAAATTATTGAAAGAGGTAAAACAATCAAGTGAAAACTATGGCACTCACAATATTGTAGATTATTGAGAGAGGTAAAACACTCAAGTGAAAACTATGTCACTCACAATATTGTAGATTATTGAGAGAGATAAAACAATCAAGTGAAAACTATGTCACTCACAATATTGTAGATTATTGAGAGAGGTAAAACACTCAAGTGAAAACTATGTCACTCACAATATTGTAGATTATTGAGAGAGATAAAACAATCAAGTGAAAACTATGTCACTCACAATTTTGTAGATTATTGAGAGAGATAAAACAATCAAGTGAAAACTATGTCACTCACAATATTGTAGATTATTGAGAGAGGTAAAACAATCAAGTGAAACTATGGCACTCACAATATTGTAGATTATTGAGAGAGGTAAAACAATCAAGTGAAAACTATGGCACTCACAATATTGTAGATTATTGAGAGAGCTAAAACAATCAAGTGAAAACTATGTCACTCACAATATTGTAAATTATTGAAAGAGGTAAAACAATCGAGAGAAAACTATGTTACCCACAATATTGTAGAATATTGAGAGAGGTAAAACACTCAAGTGAAAACTATGTATCTCACAATATTGTAGATTATTGAGAGAGGCGAAGCTTGGCGATAGATTATGTTTTAGTTTGTAGTTTTATTGGGAAACACAATTTGGACAAAAAATCCTAGACAACAACGCAGAATTACCTCTACTTTCATTCATATTGAATTGTTTAATTTTACTATGCAGCTGTTTGGCTAAAAGTAAATAAAGAAGTATAATTTTTCTTCCGCAAACACTGCATATGATTGAACAAAAAAAGTTTACAAAGGCATTCCTAGAAAATGCAAAACATTAAAGTGAAACGTAAGAATTAAAATTTCCATTACTTTTCTTTTATGCAGTATTTCTAAGGAAACGATTTGTTTTACTCATAAAACTTTCGTACATACTCCGTTTTTTTAGATGCACGTTTAAGCTTATCCGGTACTTAAGTACGCAGTTACGATTTTTGCTCATCTTGAAGTTCAGCACTAAGCAGGTGGTTTAATAATTAATCGTACCTACGTTAAACTTGGGGCTGAAAACCATAAAGTTGTAAAGTAAAACTTAACGTTCCTACAAAGTTAGTTCCCTAACAGTACACGGCTTCTGAACATACGCAGAAGTAAGGAACAACTTATTCGATGAATCAAGGCGAAATTCCGCTGGTTTATGTAACGGGAATACTGATGTAGGCGATTTGTCCGTCCATGTTGTTTGGATACATATTTTAAGGGTGTTTGATGTCACGCCTAAAGAAAAATTCATGTCACGTTTAAAGAAGAAAATGAACCAAAGGAAACGGAATCGTGGGAATAATCGTTAGAATCGTGAAGATTAAGAATGAGAAAGTAACAAAAATAGCCGGAAATGTCAGGGAGGCTGTGCAACCAGGTAAATAAAATACATTTAACATTTTTAATAAACAATTTTGTGTCTCCCATATCGGGAATTTAACCTACTAGATAGACTATGACTTAAACTGGTCTGAATATCTTCTACACTTCAAATAACAAATTAACTAAACATCATGACGTTTCGTGGCAGGAGTAGGCAGATAGGAAATACCGCCACACAACTCTTTCTCGGCATATACTTCTTGCTTTATTCACATTCATGCATCGTCTTATACATAATCTTCTATTATTCTGATTCCTGACAAAAACTCGAAATATGATTCTCATGTCCTCCTCGGTCGTTACTGATTTCTTGCGCGTCATATATTACGATAACATTACGTCATATATTAAATACAGATTAAACGTTATCGCAGATTTGTTGAAGACTTGTCAAAGAAGAAATTAATGTAATACTTAAAGTAATTATCACAAATTTAACGACTTACAAAGTAAAGTTTTGCTTCAGCGTAGTTTTAATTATTTCCAATCACCAAAAACATTAACTTTTCTTTCTCACTTGCCTATTAATGTAATTATCTTCCAGAAAAACCGTTCTACGTCATATAACTCTTGTACTGCCTATAGTTGAGAGATTTTTAACAGGCGCGGAATTTCAATGGATCTCTTGTCAACGCTCAACAGCGAGATTCGAGGCTTTGATATTTAAAATTCAAAGAAATGGAATTTTTAATGAACCACTACCGGAAAGTACTTCCCCTTCCGAATAATTAACTGTATCGTTAACGGTACTAAATTACTCGCCTTATTTTATAGAACAACTTGGAAACAATGTTTCTAATGAGGCATAATGGATACTAAAGAATATTTTTTGGCAGAATATTAACCAAAATGACGAGACACTTTTAATTGATGTTTTGATATTTACGTCAAAATAGCATGTAGTTATAATGATATCTGTTTTCTATTATTTTAACTTCTTCCCACAACATGGGCTTCTTTATGGCGTAGTTCAATATATCCAAATCCTAAAAAGGGTATTTTAAAGGCCATTTTTATGAAAAATTCAAGTGCTCACGTGTGTTATGTAAAAATACTTTCATGAAGGTAAAATGGTCCCTAATATTTGCGAAGTCCAAAGAAGATAGTATTATGTATTAGAGTTTAGGTATTTCTCATTGCAATAGGAGAATTGGATCACAGTACCACAATTTTGAAAAAGGGAAAAGGGATTTTGCGCACACATTGACGACCAAGGATTTTTTCGAAAGGTTAAATTGTTATGGATTTTAAATAAAAGTAAATTTTAAATTAAAGACGTAAATCATAGAAGATAAGGGTGGCAACCCTACTCACGAACTAGAGAAGGTTGCTGATGCTGACGGAGATCACATTATGAAGATTTACACCAACGAGAAGATGAAACTGACTCTGTCCAATCTATCAAAAGGAATGATTTAGATTTTCGAAATTAAATCAACAAATTGGAAAAAATAAATCAACAGGAGATGATGGGATCCCAACTGCGCTTCTCAAACTCAACGGTGACGAAGGGGTCATTAAAATACATTGAATTTGTAACTACATATATGGCAACATGGATAATGGCCAAAGGAGTGGGTTCAATCGGTTTTCGTTCCATTACACAAGAAAGGTTAAACAAAGAATTGCGGGAACTATAGGACAATTTCTCCCATCTCACATTCCAAGAGAATAATACTGTTCATTATAAATAAACGTCATAGGAGTTACTAATAACGGCAAACACCACTTGAACAATTGTGGTACGTCATGGGTAGAGGAACTTGAGAGCAAATACTCAATATCCGACGACTTATTGAGAAATGTCGTGAGTTCAACTTGCCAGCAACAATATACACCTAGTCTCGTCTATACGTTATGAAAGAAGTGAAAAGAGGGATATGCGTGTCACAAAGACGCCACGAGTAAAATGAAAAATATATTGAGTGACAGAGCATAAAGAAGAAAGGCAGAATGAATCTTGAACGATGCTACAAAACTTTTCAATTAAGAAATAAACCACTTTGTTGAAGAATTTTAAGATCTCCGGCAACAACTTTGTGTAGATTTAGGGTTAGATTTCCAGCATGCCACCTATGTCATACGTCACAAAACCTTACCATCACATGAGAAGAAGAAATAACATACCTAAATGATATACCAGCATCAAAACCCTCTGAGAAATGTAGATACGTATAAATGGTGTAAGTTTTAAAAACTTTTCCGGGAAGATGCTATTCCCATAATTACACTTTCAAGTTTCTTTGACAATGTTTTATTGTTCTCAGGAATCCTTTGATGTGACTTTCCAAAAATAGAGCATTATAATAATAATAATAATAATAATAATCATTTTTTATTGATTTCTTACACAATTACAAATTTAAATTTATTACATGTAAGAAATAATGTCATATAAATATATTACAAAAAATAGTTTATATGTAAAAGAAATTTCAAAGAAGCTAGCAATTTCAAAGAATAAAAAAATTCCAGGCAGTGGTGATGATTTCGTCAATGTGGAGAGACTCTTTCAAGAATCAAAAGAATTTCTCTTTTGAATCTCTCCTTACCGACGCCAAATATATCAATCTCGGAGGAGATTAGGTTAAGGAGCAATATACTCCTCCCTACCGGGAGAATCATTGGCAGATTAGTTCTACAGGCAGGAAGGTAGAATAATCTATGATGACGCTGTCTAAGATAGTATATGAAATATAAATATATGAAATACAGGTAAGTTTAAAATAAGCACACAACTATAAAAAAATAGAATGCACGAAAGAATGTAGGATGAAAGAAACGTTGTTCAATAATGATGAATTAATATCACGTAAATTCAAAAAAAATATGCTTGTAGCACTTCTTCTCATGTAAATTGTTCAATTGATTCTCATAAAATGCAAATCATTCGGAATCACTGAGTTAGAGAACAAATTTTGATAGATATATTTAAAAATAATACTTAAATTCTCGCGCTAAAGGTTCTTCCACAAATACCCCTTGAAATAATTTATTCAGATTATTGAAAACTAAATATTTTTAGCGTCTTGGAGACAACAGATGCCGAGAGGCCTTTAGAATAAATCCAATAATAGACATATAAAAAGAAATTCTAGAAATTTTATCGCCGACGAAGTCTTTCACCGGGCGTTCAAAAGAGAATTGATAAAAGTTTTAACATATTTTATTCTTTATTAATTCACGAACATTGCCGAACAAGCGTGAATTTTTTTCGACATAATTTTGGACTTTTTAGGTTTCGTAAATATTTTATTTTAAAGTAATGCGTATTTGGATAAATTTAAGAATACTATGATATTTTAAATACATTTTTATACAGATTTTTATATTCCTATGTTAAATACCAAGTTTATAAATAACATAATATTTAGTGCCACATGACGAAATTGCACAAGCATGAATTTCACGTACCAATATTAAACTCTGCCAGAATTAGTCACGGATGAAATTACACGTGGTGAAAATTACACCTACTGGAAAAACACACGTCAAAAAATCTAACCCAACTTAATTTAACATTGTTTTTTTCCAAATATAAAATTTATTTAGCACAGCACATTCGAAAATTTTAACCATGAAAAAACATTTTTTGAAGTGTGTAAATTCAGTATGTGTAATTTATGTAGATGTAATTTTGTCCATGTGTAATGGCAGTATAATATTTGTATATAAAATTAACGCTGAAGTAATTTTGTTCTGACATCAATATTTAGCTTCCTGTCGTTGTACAACATAGAAGTGTACTTCCTAAGTTGTACATCATAGAAGTGTACTTCCTAAGTTGTACATCATAGAAGTGTACTTCCTAAGTTGTACATCATAGAAGTGTACTTCCTAAGTTGTACATCATAGAAGTGTACTTCCTAAGTTGTACATCATAAAAGTGTACTTCCTAAGTTGTACATCATAAAAGTGTACTTCCTAAGTTGTGCATCATAGAAGTGTACTTCCTATGTTGTACATCATATAAGTGTACTTCCTAAGTTGTTCATCATAGAAGGAATACAACGAATATTAATTCGATATCAGAAAACGATATATGTATGGTAGGGTAGCGGAGATGCATTTTCGATTTACGGTAATTTAAAGCCCAAAACCCATAAAATTAATCGTAAAATAACTTTTACGTGAATTTTGTCGCTAGTGTGATGGGTCATTTTGTAGTATAAAGATTTTGTAGTATACAATATCTGCTATTATTCAGTATTTTACGCGCTCATTTAACGTTCAAGTCAGTAACTGAAGTTCTGTATTTATGGAGTACCGCCTTGCATATGAGAGAGCTTATAAAAAGACTTATTCTCCCAAATAACTTCCTGCTGACCATGTTTGGATTTTACTCCCTTCAGTTCAGAACTCGAAAGGGAGAGAAATTTCACCACGTATTTCTTCAAACTGCTGCAGGGTTCTTCCGAGAAATCTAATCCTATTTTCTTGGTGATTAGATTGAAGACAGCAAATTACAATAAATAAATTATTATTTTTCTGCCTGTAGCACAAACCTGTCAATGGTTCTGCTTTTGTCACAAGTCAGCAAGGAGAGGTAATTTGTTTCGTAAAATATTTTTAATTTAATTCATAAGCAGGTTCTCAGAAATTCAATTTATCATTGTCACACATTTTTTTAATGCATAGGTAACTTTGAGTGAAATAATTTCCCTCAAGGCATATGGCAGCTCTGGGGATAAGATTAGATTCAATTATTTTTTAATAAAATATTATTATTATTCAGTGTAGTTATCTATAATACTACAACACTTCGTTTTCTTTCAAAAGTTGACAACACGACACAATTCAAACCAAAATTCTTGACGGATATTCTCAATGTCTCACTATTCAATACAACCCGTCCAAGTTGGACAGGCGTGACAAAACATTCTTCCCTTTTCAGCGTCCACCCTATCCAGCCCCCTCCGGCCATTAAAACTTCCTGAAAACTGAAAGCCCTTCCTGAAGCCTGCGTCGCTAGATCACCCGAATAGTTCCATTAACTAAAAAAGGACGCCGGGGCGCCACGGCCGGGTTAATTCATGGAATATTCCGACGCTCACGAAATGATTTAAATTACTTTCGCGTTGGAATTAAGTGAAACATTTCTATATTTTCGTTGAGTTCTACGTAGAAAAGAATTTTCACAATATTCTTTTCACTAATGAAAAATGTAAATCGTACCTGCGTTTTTTTTGTACACGATTTTATCGACTCGCTTATAAATTGACCTCTAAAAAACAAATTGATGATATGACGTTATTGCTACTATATTTAGAACGCTTTGGACTATAGACACAACATTTAAGACGTGTTTTATAAATAGCTTTGTACATAAAATTATTAGTTGGCTTAAACTTAAAAATTGACATTTCAAAAACAAATTGACGATAATATAATGACGTTTCTGAAACTATGTTTCAAAACACTTTGTACGATTATAGAAACTTCGTTTTAGACGCGTTTTATAAATAACTTAGTATGGCTCGTTTTTGTAATACTAAACATGATTTAAAATGACAAGATTGGGTCTTGCGATAAAACAGACAAAGTTACTGAAACAAGTAACGAATATGGACTTAAACATACTGCTTCCTGAAAGAGGCGTCTGGTATCCCTGAAAATTTGAGCAAGCATGACGAATTTAACAACAATTATTAACAAAGAATTTTTAAATAAAAACTTTTCGTCCTTGGTTAACGACAAATACGATATATTTCAAGAGATAAGGGTAGCCTGGAGCGCTTTCAGGGATAAATAAACTCGGTAACTTAAAGTAAACT
Source organism: Limnephilus auricula (assembly GCA_951813805.1). NCBI lineage: Eukaryota > Metazoa > Arthropoda > Insecta > Trichoptera > Limnephilidae > Limnephilus > Limnephilus auricula. The sequence continues at coordinate 29,010,029 of OX638390.1, read as the reverse complement.
TGAAAAATTAAGACATCTGTCAAAGATTTAAACAAATGAAATACACACTTCATGAAAAAAGAAATACATATCTATTTCATGTACTAAACATCATATATTGACTTTTTTAAGAAAAAAGTTTTAGATTTTCTTGTAAGCAGAATCGAAAAAACCTTTTAGGAGAATAAAGTAAAAAAATACAATTGCAAATATCTCTTTATGCCGTTACGACAAGATTTAAATTAAACAATTGGAGGTTAATACATGTCGTTAACAGAAATAGTAACATTTAGAAAACAGTGTAAATACAGTAGTATAGTTTTGTAATAACAATTTAAAATAAAATAACAGAAAGACAGTTAATGCATTAATATATACGTAGTATTTACATTATATATGTAGGTAGTAGTCATAGAAATTTATTATTTGCGTAGTACCAGAATGACGTGAATATTATCTAGTACATAATATAGGCGGGTGGAAATGTTGAGTGACGGTTAATTTGTATTTATGTATATGAATTCGAATGGAAAATATCACAGATACAGGAATAATATTAAATATTAGATATCTAGTCATACGATTTGTCTAAATCTTGGCGAGGATACGTCTGCCTACAAACTGCGTATCGTGCCGGATCGGCAGAGCACGGTTGAGAGGGGACCCTTTGATCTCTCAAGTCGGATAATTTGGACCCATTGCTTAATTTTTTTAAGGTATTTTTTGCTGACATTTAATGTAAATGCACGTTATACTCGTATGTTTGTTTTTAATGGCATTTGATAGTTACTTTTGACGATGCCTTCCGAAGATTTGTAAGAATTGTTGCAGCTGATTTCCGATATTAAAATTATTTTTAATTATAGCTATAACTCGTAGATTGAACTATAAAAACAAAAACAAAAACTTTTTTTTCATCTGCATACAAGTTTAAAATATCTGAATATGATGGTTGAAATTGGCCTGATCGATGTTTTTACTCGTAATATATTCTTATAATATAAAAATGACCGTTTGTAAATATGATATTAAAAAAAAAGGATCAAAACTGGATATTAAATGGGTGTTCGCATCTTCACTGACACTGACCTATTTAGTCTAGAAATCTCAGTGCAGAGAATAATAACTTTGAAAATTATCATGTAGGTGTTAATTACGGTAGACCTAAAATGACATTAGGATAATAACGTTAATGCTGTGTCAAATAACGTTGTCATATTTGAATTTCGAACATACATTGTGGCAAAAACCTATTATACAATGTAAAATGATTTATTCAGGCAATTCGTACCACGTTATGTGATAAGGATACGTAGAAGTTGGTAATTTATGTTTTTTTTTCTAAAATAGAATAAATGAACGCGTTGTTACAACGGAACTATGCAAAACATTATTTTAATTAAGGCAAAGCTTAACGCTAAATTACTATTTTTGATTAATCTTTGCTACGAATCGGTTCACATTATGAATACGAAAAAATATGATTTCAATAAATTGAAGCTTTTCCTATCGCTTCGCTTGAGTAAAATTAAAATAAAATCGTTAATTACTTTATGAAATATATAAGTTTAAAACTACAACTAAAAATGTATTTATTGGTAATGAAATATATGAACGCTTAAGAAAATAACTTTTACAAAAATCTAATTTTTTTTAAGACTTTTTTATTTTGTTTGATGGTTAGTTAGTTGTTACGACGATGTGAGCTAAGTTAAGATCAATAAAAAATACTTCAATCAGTAGTACAAATCAAAGAAAAAACGAAAATTTCATTTTAATGTATTTTTTGCGTTGCACGAGAGTCGAACCAGTAAACTTCAGATTTGAATTCAAATGCGTAGATCACTGCTCTATAAGACAAGTCTGGGTTGTTCATTCAAATACGTTTATTGTTCATTATTGTCCACAATTTAAATTGTAATGGGAAAAATCTGCAAGTCTAAATAAATTAATATTCTCGCTCAGGCATTATGAAACAGCTTTTCAGTTTAAAATAAATAGATCAAGCTCGCAACGTTATTTACACCAAGCACTATACAGGATGTCCGGGGGTAAAGTGCAGTAACTACAGGAGGTGATTCTACACGATGATAGGAGTAAAAGAGATAAATACTTCCCGATATTTTCCGAAATTCGAACTTTTTTCCCCATACAAAAAGGCGTGCCTACTAAAAATCCTTAGTGTGAGGTACACTTAAATTCAATGTGGCAACGTTGCACATTTCTGATTGGAACGTACCCATGGAAACCGCGTGTAAACAATAAGGCGCTCCGCTGTCGAGGCAACTGAAACCAAACGAAAACTGGCTGGTTTCTATGTCTTGATTGCTCAAAAAGCTTGTTTAACCACAGACGAAGAAGAATCAGCTGACAGCTGGCAACTAGCAACGGCCGGCCAGGGCAATCAACAGTGCAAGTCGCAAATCACCGCTTGCGTTACCATTGACAACGGGTTTTTGAATGATTGTGTGGTGTGCGGGCCATCACATTGTCATACAAAGACAGTTGGCAGTTGAGAGTTTTCAGTTGCCTCAGTGGGCGGATCGCCTAACAGGCCGAGATTTTGACAATCACAAATCGCTACCAAATCTTTTGTTTTAAATAAAATTCAAAAAGTTAACTGCACTAAATAACAAAATTAAGTAACACTTATAACAATACAATTATTAAACACTTTTAACCAATGTCATTGCTTTTGACTAATTTAAGACATTTTCAAAATGTCCATTTCTGCTTGTAGGCAAGCACGAAAATGAATATTATTAGTACAGGAAGGTCGTTAATCAAGAAATACAGGTAGTGTCATCACATGTGATCCTATTATGGTAGATTCAGACTGGGTCGACGTACGTATGCATCGCTACGCCTAACTATATCTGGGCTACTTAGCAACCAATAGATTTTCAATGAAAATGTATGTTTTAGAATCACATTGGCCACACGCATCGCGACGTGCGATGTCTGTGGCTATTTTCATAGAAAATGTATGTTTGCTAAGCATTGTTTGGCGTAGCGATGTGTATGTACGTCGACCCAGTCTGAATCTACCTTTATTTGGTTGATGCCTTACGGAGCGTGGGTTTAACAAAATCGCACACAAGAAGCACAATTTTATCAGTAAGGTTAGTTTACAACTAAATAGATAAGAACCATGACGACGTATTGAAACGTCATTGACAACAATAAACTAAAGACGCACTGAACAAACATTTTATTTTAAGTACTTGTAAAGCGGCGCACTTTGTGGATAGTTAAGTCGGGGCCACAGTGTAATTACTTTCCGTGGCCCATGGAAAACAACAAACGTTGTGGCGCTGCCCCATGTTTTTGGTAATGTTTGAGGTATTGTTTGTGAAATTGGTCGCAAGAAACCGGCCTTAAGTTTTACTAAATACAAAAAAAAAACACAAAATTAACGAGGTTTGATCATAATAAGAGAGTTTTTAAATTCAAATACTGATGGGTATATTAAATTACCCACTTTGCTAATAAACAGTAAAATGACAGTTGCATTAAAAAACAACACTGACTGTGTAGTGGGTGATAGATTTGGCAATAATGCAAAATAATTAAACCGGCCTTACACGTCGGGCTAATTTTACCTTTTAATGAAAAAGTACCCCTAAAATTTGGAATTTCGAAAAAAGTTAATTAACTTTTTTATTCCTACCATCATGTAGAATAACCTACAGAAGTTAATGCACTTTACCCCGGATAAACTGCAAAATTTCGAAATATATATATATATTTTTTTAATACTACACGATCCTATTTTGTCTATTCTACATTTTGTTTTTGTTCAATGAGAAAGAAGAGTATTAGAAAATTGAGCAGTCGTCATAAAACCAGTTTCTAAATTAATAATCTGTTAATAATTCTGTTATGACGCAAACGCTATAGTTATAAAAAACTTACAAGTCTGAAGATGTTCGCAGCAGGATTAAACTGGCACGGTCGAAAATTGACAAATAGAAAAAAGCGAGAATATATTTTTAGTCAAATTAAGAAAATTTTAAAACGGTTTTAAATTGAAAACAGGGTGAATCTTGCCAATTAAACTTGTATTTCCTATATACCTACAAGGGTAAAATGCCAATGAATATCTGTGATAGTAATTGAAGAAAAAAATGGCTCATACGTTTAAATATACATTAGGCAAAGTAAAAAATATTGTGCATTTTTATTAAATAAATAAATTATTTCTCCCTTTGTGTCATTTCCCATTCCTCCCCGTTCCCCTTCTGCCTCCTATTCCTCTTCCCCTCCTCCGTTTCTTTTTTACCTTCCCCGCGTTCCTCCTCCCCTTTCTTGCTCTCCCTTTTCTCGCGAACTCCCCCCTCACGCATTCCGCTTCCACCTTCTTCGCCTTCCCCTCTTCCTCGACCCCACTCCCGCGAAGCCCCCTTCCTTAATTTCCCATCCGACCCTCTCGCATACCCCTCCCCCCAGCCCTTTTCTCTGCCGCTTAACTCCATTAAATACATCAATTTTCCCAACAACTCGCGTGACCTATTTAAATTTTGTATGCAAATTTCATAATGCCAGAGCTCACCAATATATATATATATATATAGAAATATTCACGGGCTAGTCACAACAATTCAAAAAATTTCATAACGCCGGAGGTATAACCTATAACCTCGTAATCCTATAACCATCCGAAACGGCAGGAGTTAAAAAGTCCTTCTAAGGACTACGTTACGCGGGTAAACCGAGAAAATTATTTTACATATATGTTTATATATAACGCCCTCAAACCCATCAAAAACAAAACCGCATATTCTACAATATTTATGAACGGTTTGCAAACGTTAGAACACAAATTACAGATATGGATCTTAAATGTATTTCAATAGAAGGAACTCTGAAAAATAATCCCTAGTACCTAAATATTGAACGGCTTAATTATGCTTTAAAAATAAGTTACAAAGAGAAAATAAAATAGTAACAAATAGATTTTTTTTAAACTTCGTAGAATAAACCCCTTTGTTTAAAAAATTTTAAATGTGTTATTTTGTATTTAAACCACCGAACATAACGATTAGTTATTCCACTATAAAAGTCTTCATCAGAAAAGCAATTGTTTTTTTTACCATTGAATGTAGGAACCAATTAGTTATACGTGGCCATTAAAGAGTGACACATACATCACCGGTTTTATGACCTAATATTAAAACTGTTAATTCAGTCGATAAACAAAACCGAGGAAAATCGATAAGTGGAGTAAAACACAATCGGAACAGGAAAATTATGAAAAAACAAAGCGTAATAAATACATTTTGGACAAAGAAGTTTCATAAAATTTTGTTAGGTATAGAAAAGAACTTTAAGACAACATTTTATGCATAGCGCAAAGGGTAACAATTATTATAAGTAATAATTATTAGCCTGAAACACTCACCCATATTGAAAAAACCTCCCGCGAAAAGATACAGAGCTCCTGACCGGCAATCAGAGGGGCGCGGGTTCGTGTCCCGTCGGCGGCATGTATCTTTTCTCGGGAGGTTTTTTTTAATATGGATGAAAGTTTCAGGCTAATAATGATTGCTTATAATAATTGTTACCCTTTGCGCTATGTATAAAATCTTGTCTTAAACATTAGCTTATCAATAAAAAATAATCAAAATCAATAACTTAAAATATCTCAAAAAGGGCACAGGGACACAAATTGTGATGAAAACGAATTATAAACTTTGATTCTTTACTATCGAAACCAGATAATTTTTCGTGGACCCCCATTTTTGTATCACGCCAACGTAAACCCCCATCGAGTCTCTCCTGGACCACTTTGGGAAATACTGGTCTAGACTCTAACTCTATACAAAGCTGTTGAGGAAAAATTTGTAATAAATTAAACTTATTCCCCCTTACTTATAATTGCGGTATCCGCCGACTCATCCTTGGTTTTGTAAAGTTGGCCTTAAACCTTATTTAAAGGCATTTTAACCATACATACGCAGTGATAGTAAGCCAAGTTTGTCACTGTTACGACGCAATACGACGCGTATTAGTGAAGCCACGTAAGGGGGATGTTTTTTAAGAATAATACGTACAACCTATACAAATAAATATAATGATCGATCACCATAAAATTTTTAAGGGTATAAAATTATTTAACAAATTACCTCTAGATATAAAAACGGAGGAAAACTATGAGAATTACAAAAAAAAAATTAAATTAAAATTCTCTAATACCACCTCATAACTTTTCTTATTGTTTGATATTATGTTTTGCTTATTATTTCCTTGTATCATTTATAACTTACCTTTTTATTACTTTTATTGTATTTTCTTGTTTTTGTATCATTTTATAACTTACCTATGTTTTTATTATTTTCAATGAATTTTCTTATAAAATTACTAATAGTTCTTTTTTTATAATAATTTTGTAATTCAAATAGATGTAAAAATAAGTAGTTGTCATCTCCTAAACACAAGCAACTGCTTTATTAGGAGAGTGATTCAAATGTTTTATCTATATTATGTTTTAAATATTGTAACTCTAAATATGTTTAAAAAAAAAATAATAATACCTAATATTATATTCTGATGCATAGTTTAGTGTCTTACCAATAAGTAACTATAGAGTAAATATATATAAAGTAAAATAAACAGATGGGCGATAAAAAGATATTCTGCAATAAATACCAATAATTAGTATAATTGTGACCGAATAAATTATGCGAATAAAGATAAAAAAATCAATACCAAAATTTCCCCTGAAATCACGAGATTTGTAAGTAGATAGGTAGGTACTTAAAAACCTAATTAATGTAAATTGTTTTATTTAAAATAAAGAAATATACAATTTGTCCTGAATGCCTCCATCTCAATGACAATTCTCTTTAAACTATTGAAAATTTCGATCTGAATATTATTGTTAGATATTGTTAGGCGTAGCGATGGGCACGTACGTCGACCCAGTCTGAATCTACCATTATGATGACAAGGAGTATCATATAACCTACATTGTTTGTAACGGTAAATTATTATTTTATATAAATGAGGCAGATACACATCATTAAATATTAGTTTGTGAGCTCTTGCGTTAATGGATCACTCCGTATCATGGTCTTGTAATAATTTATTAATTGTAAAGCGTTTATAAGCCTCCAAAGGTATTCGTCAAAATCAAAAAGAGATTTAAAGTGTCTCAAAATCTTACCTCAAAATAAGTATTTCATGAGAATCTCATTACTAAAATTTAATACACAATATTAACTCCACACTCTGAGTTTTCCCTCGGGACCTCTGTCATATTTGATCTGCCATGGACGGAGGCCGAACAATCGGCACAAGACAGGGACGTATGGAAGAGCCTTGTCGATGCAGTGGGTCCTCGACCCGAATAGGACAAGGGGAAGAAGAAGAAGAAGAACAATTAATTATTATTGTCTGTTGATGGCGTTCAAACTAAGCAAACTTTAGTATTTTGGAGGGTCCTAACTCCCATAAAAAGTAACTTATCAAAGAATGCAAATTGCAGGGGTATACCAGTGGTTGATATCTATATAACATTAAAAACATTTGCATTAGTTAAATATCAAGAGGCATAGGGGAATACGTTTGTATGCACAAAATGCCACCTAACAGTTTGTATGCACAAAATGGGTCCTAACTCCCATAAAAAGTAATTTATCAAAGAATGCAAATTGTAGGGATATACCAGTGGTTGATATCTATATAACATTAAAAATATTTGCATTAGTTAAATATCAAGAGGCATAGGGGAATACGTTTGTATGCACAAAATGCCGCCTAACAGTTTGTATGCACAAAATGGGTCCTAACTCCCATAAAAAGTAACTTATCAAAGAATGCAAATTGTAGGGATATACCAGTGGTTGATATCTATATAACATTAAAAACATTTGCATTAGTTAAATATCAAGAGGCATAGGGGAATACGTTTGTATGCACAAAATGCCACCTAACAGTTTGTATGCACAAAATGGGTCCTAACTCCCATAAAAAGTAATTTATCAAAGAATGCTAATTGTAGGGGTATACCAGTGGTTGATATCTGTATAACATTAAAAACGTTTGCATTAGGTGAAAATCAAGAGGCATAGGGGAATACGTTTGTATGCACAAAATGCCACCTAACAGTTTGTATGCACAAAATGGGTCCTAACTCCCATAAAAAGTAACTTATCAAAGAATGCAAATTGTAGGGATATACCAGTGGTTGATATCTATATAACATTAAAAACATTTGCATTAGTTAAATATCAAGAGGCATAGGGGAATACGTTTGTATGCACAAAATGCCGCCTAACAGTTTGTATGCACAAAATGGGTCCTAACTCCCATAAAAAGTAACTTATCAAAGAATGCAAATTGTAGGGATATACCAGTGGTTGATATCTATATAACATTAAAAACATTTGCATTAGTTAAATATCAAGAGGCATAGGGGAATACGTTTGTATGCACAAAATGCCACCTAACAGTTTGTATGCACAAAATGGATCCTAACTCCCATAAAAAGTAATTTATCAAAGAATGCAAATTGTAGGGGTATACCAGTGGTTGATATCTGTATAACATTAAAAACATTTGCATTAGGTCAAAATCAAGAGGCATAGGGGAATACGTTTGTATGCACAAAATGCCGCCTACGTTTTCTACTACGAGGTAAATGTCAACCATTATGTTACAATGTTGGGTATGCATTTGGCGGGTGTTTGTGATTTGGTTTTTGGTGCTGAATGAATCGAAAGCGCTCTGAAGAACTTACCATTATGTATTACTAAATAGATTACGAAGATACCAGCACAATAAAAAATGAAAGAGTACTTACATATTTGTCTAGCATCCAGCTGGCGGGAAAGATGAGAGGAATGTAGGTGATCATGTAGATCATGGAGGTCCAGTTGACCCAGATGGCGCTAACATTGTAATACTCCATGATGACATCGGCGATGATGGAATACTGGATCCACTGCATGGCGTTGGAGGCCGAGTACAACACGAAGATGGCCAGCACCAGCCATCGCCTCGTGTACAGCTTGTACTCCGTTGGCTTGCCCAGGCTCTTGATAGCGTCGGGCGTGCTGGGCTTGTCAGGGGTCTCCGCGTCGAAGTCATTCTTCATGGCATACGTAGAGTTAGTCGTCATATTGACTTCTTTTATCTTTCGCTCTAGGTCGCTCACCCGATCAAGGTCGTGATGTTCTTGACTCCGTTCAAAGTCACCCGAATTGGGTTTACTGCGGTACTGCCGGCTCGCGGCTAGACGCGGCGCAGACAGATATTTGTTTGCGTGGACTAAACCTTGGCTTCCCTGATGTGGGTATATACAAATTAAACGGAATCAATAATCAACTGATTTAAATTACACTATCAGTCTTGCCGGCGCGTTATCAATTTAAAAAAAGGTTAAAAACCATTAAAAAAAAATTAAAAAATATATATCACAATAAATTATTCACAGCAAGATGATAAATACTAATTTATAGGTACTTAGCAAAAACAAAAAACGAGACTTTTTACGGATTTAAAGAGACTTCAAGTTGAACTAAAGCTCTCACACGATCACTGATACATAAACAAACACAAAAACTATTTTTAAAATTCACGCAGAGTTTGATCCAAGGTTTTGCTGCATTCAAATTCGGTTATTTGCAAATACGAGGAAACTTCTTGATGGACAGGAACTTTTTGATTCTGAAGCGTCTGAAAATCACAAAAAACAAAATTGAGAAAAAACAAAATGGTGACTTTTATAATTTTTGGCGGGAAAATTTGTGTTGAATTGATTGTTGAGAAGCGCGCCGTGCGGTGTGGACATTCGGACTCAAGCCCGCTCGGAGGAGGTACTAATACAAAATGACAGCTAAAATAATATGATCGATATTCATAGTAATTGGTTCGTGCCACTTGGAGGGGTAATTGAGAGGTGGCGCGATCTCCTATCAAAGCTGTAATTTGGTCAATTGTTGCGCGGACATCCACGCGGTATGCCCGGCGAACCAATACTAGTACTAAACTTCAAACTCGTACCATGAATACGAAGCGAAACCAGCGTCAGTGGCTAATCAGCAGACAACCGCAAGCCACACGTATAGCGCGGTATTTGGTGATTAACTCACCGTCATAAGGTGTATTTACCCACATCAGTATATAGGCAGGTACCTACTTACTGCACCTCAGCGTTAGTCTGACAAAAAATGCGGAAAAATAGAGAGCACTTCAATTTTTTTAATTGCTTTAAATGGCAACCCCGAGATGGTTCAAAGGAAAATAGATTCTTTGCAGTATATATACAGGAATGTTGAGGGACGAACTTAACTCAATTTAACCAGTGACTTCTGACATTATTTGGAGTAAGGAATGCAAATAAAATTTTGGTCTCCGGTGACATTTTTGATGTTTTTTTTTTTAAACTAAAAACAATAAAAAAGCACTAGGAATTGGACAATTAGGTTCCGGGTGAGGGATTGGGCGATTACTCGTCTGAGTGACAAGTGATGATATGTGAAAGATTTTTTTGGTTGATTTGGAAGAAAATTCAAAAAAATATATCAAAAAAAGTCACCGGAGAACAAACTTTCAAGTACATTTTTTACTGAAAATTTTACTGGTTAAAATAAGTCATTTACGTCCCTTAATACACTGTATAAAGAAAAGTTACAATCTAACCAATAAATGTAGGTAGAAATGATAGGAATTTATTTAAATGGCATCACTAAGATGGACCAGAAGTAAACGGAGGTAACTTACAAAAAACACTTCAGTACAGTTGCATATTTTTAACAATATGCACACGGTGTTCAGACATTTATGGTAGGTACCAAATTTTTTAAAGGGGCTTAAGTTTAAATTTTAAGATAATATAATATTTGAAAAGGTTATTTTTTTTTATTTGAAAAGGTTATTTTTAGGTTATTTTCGAAATGCACATATACAATATACTGTTTTATTACACAAAAAAATATTTTTATACTATGTGGAAGACAGCTCACACGCATTTAAAAAGAAATAAAAACGTTAAAAAAATCTTATACCGTTTTTCCGGTAACATATCAAATTGCCAAATTTAGGATTGCATAAATTGCATAAACTCATATCGGAATTGCTATATTTTTTTCCAAAAAAGACTTCACACAGTTGTCATAATAGCAATCAAACTATACTGATTGTCTTTTCATAATTATATGAATGCGTTACCCAACTTACCTATATAAACTGAGACAAAAAATCAGGAAAATCTAGATAGTGTGATAGCCTCGACACGGGGAACAACGATATGTGGGTTAAATATTTTGAGCACATGAACTAGTAAGACACATCAAAGAGTTCTTTTCTGAGGAATGCTTACGCAAGAAATGACGAGCGTACACTTTAAAATTTATAAGCATAATTTTTTTATGTTTATTTGTGCGCGTACGGTACTACGATTTAGTGGATCACTGAACAAATATACTGATATAATTGTGTCGTAGGCGTGTTTGTGTGGCTAGTTTTATGTTTTGAAAATCTTCGAAATTGTTAAATTCATTGGACTCTCTGCGGCCTGAGAGTCGTAAGGTCTCTATGTAATTTGGCGACCTAATTAATTTCAAATAATGCTAAAGATCACAATTCTAGGATTTTCCTAGTGATTTTTCATAACCATCTATATATTTATGTAAACAAGAGTGTCCGTAGCAACTCTACAGTTTTATTTCGTGATTGATGAAATTTTGCATACTTGACATTCAATACAAAAAGAAGTTCACTGTTTACATGATATTTTCAAAAACATTCCTACCCCTTTTCTAACCAACCCCAAAGCAGAATTTTGATACTTCTTGATGAAATTTTGCTCAGTGGACGTTCAAAATAAGAATAATATTATTGTCTAGATATGATTTCTAAAGACTCGGCGTAAAGTCCGGGCAAGTCCGGGGGCATTAGCTGGTTTTATATTTTATTTTATTTATTTATTAATCTTCTCACATGTTATGAATATTATTTTTTTTATATAGAAATTAACCTCACTAGGATTATAATAGCCTGTATTGAGGTATATAAATAATATAATACCATTAGGTAGTACCTAGTCACTATTGTTACTACTCAATTTCCCCTCCAGTCTCAACACAAATATTTCGAAAAAAAAATCTTACTGAACAGACTAAAATTATAGCACAAGCAATTCGGCGGCTTTACTATTTTTTTTTATTTATTTATCAAATGAATTTTGTACATTGTATATGTTATTATTTAGTCTGTTATTTCATCCGCCATGCTAGGGATGTCCCTGTGTTATGGCGGGTGAAGTTAATTTAATTAAGTTAAAAAGAAACGGATATTGAAAAGTTCCATCAGACCTCTTGATTCAAATGACATAGCCACCTAGAACCCTAAGCAAATTCAATAACGTCAGATCTCACCACTCGCCATTCGAGAGTTTGTTTGCTGCTTCAAATATCACTCAAACAGATGTTATGCTTCAGACTTGTTAAGATTGCAAATTGAAAAGGGGTAGAATGCAAAAAAGTAGGGCGAATTTAAAGGGTTTCAGATGAATAGAATTCAAGTTTGCCGAATTGCAAACTATTCAAAAACTAGTAATATGCAAAGCTTACAAGTTCGGCAGGTAGAATTACAGCGGCAATTCCAACCAAACCATTAATTTAGCACTCGCGTTTGTCCCAATGTGTAATATAAGATATAAATCATCCCATCTGCCTATTCACGCGAAGACTTGTAGATGGGTGATTTGATTCAGTTGCTGGCAAGCTATTGTTTATTAGTCAGGAAAGAGCCGACCATCAAACAGGGAAATAATGCGATGATCTAACATCTAACTATATAACTAAAACTTCGAGATGGCCGGATGAGAACTGTGATTTATCTTAATTCACGCACGCGGGGGCTCGGACAGGACCGAAATAAGGCAAATAATACATAATAGTCAACATAAATGTATAAATTAATGTGATAATTTGTCGGGTTATTATGCCGTATTGTTCTTTCTCATTCTTTGGCCAACATCGCATACAGTTTTCATTATCAGATCAGATGTGTAGATTGTAGTGAAGCGTGTGTTTACGTACGTATCAGTGATACCGCGTGTTGAGCGAGTTTTACTCCTAGGTCCGATATTTTAGTATAGTTTATTATAAATTAGTGCGTTTTTCGGCGGTTAGTTTTGGTGTAGCCGTCAAGTACCGGATACCAAAAACTTTTAAGCTAGCCACCATGTTCTCTTTAACCCAAAAACTAACCACGATTCTAAAGACGATTTAAAATTGTCAAGAACCTTAAAAAAATATATCATTCAATTAAAGATATTGATATTATCGACCTTTAGAAGTATGATTTTTTCAAAAAAAAATTCTGATTTGGGTCTTGTATTATTTTTAATATTTATCAATGATATTTTAAAAGTTTTTAAAGGAGTAAACATACTCCTGTTTGCCGATAACTTAAAAAATTACAAAACGACTACCTCTATCAATGATTGTAATTTCCTTCAATCCAATATCGATCGTTTACAAGATTGGTGTAATCATAATGAACTGTTTTTAAATATCGATAAGTGTCAATTCATATCTTTCTGTAGAAACAAAAATCCTATTATGTTTCATTATAGTATCAACAACATTTCTCTTTAAAGATGTCTCAAATCAAGGATCTGGGATCGTATTTGATGAAAAATTAACGTTTGTTCCACACATTAATGAAGTTACTAATAAGGCTATGAAATGTTTGGGATTTATTTTAAGAACAGTCAAAGATTTTACGTCACTTTATTCATTTAAAATTCTCTTCACTGCCTTAGTTTAGAATACAATTCCAGTATTTGGTCCCCATAAAGCACATCAAATAAAAATTGAGAGAGTTCAACATAAATTTTTAAGGTTCATTAATTTCAAACTCTCCATACCCATTGAACAAATTAATTATGAGAAATTAATGAAATTACTTAATTTAACTGACTTATCCTGTAGAAGAACCAAGAGCGATATGGTACTTTTATTCAAATTATGTAATGGTACAATTGACGCACCTGACTTAACAAAACTAATAACATTCCGAGTACCAAATCGTAACACAAGACTTCCAGAGCTGTTATGTGTTTATCCTTCGAAAACTAACTATTTCATTAAGAGACTACATAGGCTTGGAAATTAATTTAGTTTAGTTGATATTTTTGTTTATTCATTACCAAAATTTATTTCTGAAATTTCGAAAATTCTGTTTCACGTTTACTAATAATAAAGGATAAGAAATAATGATATAACATAATTTGTATATTATTGAATTATCGAAGAAAGCAAACACTTTGTGGCTTGACATTACACCAAATGAAATAAATACTTAGTTTTAAAGCACTTTATTTAAATAAAAATAAAGTGGTTTAAAACTAAGTATTTATTTCATTTGGTGTATATTATTGTTTCTTTTTCTATTATTTTTGTATTATGATTGTTATAAAAGCCCTAAGGGCGTGAATAAATAAATAAATAAACTCAAAACAGCCTTATTTGACTTAAATTAATGATTAGGCACTTGTTATCATTATATGTCGACAACACAGATATTAACATAATCATTGAATAGAAATTTATTATAATTCAGCACTAACAAAGTTTTACATTTATCAAACTTATATACGTGTAAAATACAATATTGTAGAACAGCCGATCGAAGTTTCGACCTAAATAAGTATGCAGCCAAAATAATAATATTTTTAGTCGGCATATAACTATCGTAACATAACCTAATCTAATCTCGTGAAAAATTATTGAAAAAACTAGATAATTCTGCGCATAAAAGTATTCACATACCAAACCTAACCTACATCAATATAATAAAAGTTTAGCAGAATAAAATTTGCAAAAAAGTTTGAAGTTAAAATTTGCAAAGATACTACATAGATAGTCGTGTAAGCGGTAGCTACGTAATCTATCTACAATAATAAAGACAAATATTTGTTTAATTTACCTATAATGTCATTTTCTTCAGCCAGTTACAGGTTCATAATCAACAAACAGATTATTAAATATACAACAAAAAATATTACACCTTGCACCTAGAAGTTCGGCAGCACAGTGGACAAATTAAACGTGGAAAATAACAAATTATGATCGGAATTTTATGGTGACTAATAAACTGATTATATAGAAGGATAATGGAATGTCAATATATTGTAACTCGTAGTTATGTGTCATACTTCCGAGTATAATAATATTATTATCTATGTTTTGTGTGTTTAACACAAAGTTTTACTGCCAGTAAAATTCCTAAAACAAAAACAAAAAAATAAAAACACGTTTGCATTAAAAAGACATCGTAAAAAAAGGAATTGATATGTTTTTAAAGAATTATACAGAAGTTCGCGAGATGTTAGAGTTGTATGCACTGAGACGAGATTAAACACATTTTAATCCATGTACATTTCTGCAGAAGAATAATAATTTATATTATTAATAATAATTCATAAATTATTATTAATAATATGTATAACACGTTTCTAAGCCAGTATTCATTCAGCTTGTTAAAGTCTATTATCGCAGTAATGTTATGCATCGCTTTCGCGAACTAACAGGTGATGCGAGGTTAGGGTTGTCAGTGGATATTTTTTCTTGTAATATCATTTTAATCTTTATTTTATTTCCAGTTTTTTTTTCTTTATAAATCTTTGTGAAAATGGCAGTTGTTGGGACTCAATCAACGTGCTAGAAGCTCTAGATATACCACCGAGGAAAGATAACTCTTCATTTCAGGGGACAAATAAAACGCACGATTTGTAGCCTCAAAGTCGATATTACTGTAGGCTAGTTTGTAATGTCTCCCTCTTTGTCAAACGATGAACACAAAAGAAAGGTTGGTAAAGACCAAATGGCAGACCAAATTATAATTTTCCGATGACAATTATGATAATCTGTATTTGTTTAGGATTAGTTCTTTCATTTTTCCTACAACCTGGCCCTTTAACTACATGTGTAACGTCACACATTAGTGCAATAACGATCTTCAAAGAGGTAAAAGTGGGTGTAATTAATGTTATCCATTAATTCGCGTGTGTTTTGTGCAATAATCAAATGAAAGTGGTGATAACCTTACAAGCGTTATAAGTGGAATAGCACTGACATGGACCATCATCCTGCCTTCCAAAGAGTGACCGATTTACCGATTCCCAATTCCCTACTAATTCTAACAATGTTTGCCAATATAGCAAGAAAGAAAATATAATTTGATAAGCAGCAAACATTTTATGCACTTTTACAATACGGATTGTGACTTTCTTTTTTGATACATCTACATTTTTTGGTGAATATTCGATTCTTATTTTCCGTTCAGTAGAAATAAAACAATTTCTTCTCCAATTTACTATGTCATATTTTTATTTCCCGTTCTTTATTCAACATTTTTAAAATTCTAAATAACAATAATAAATACAATTTTTGTAAAACCGTAAGTTGACATTTAAAATTTTGGCAACCCTGCGAGATGGGAATGTTAGTTTTGGTGCAAATGTCTGTACACGTAGCAATACCGTTAAATGGTCCGACAATTCGCCACAGCTGTGGCGGAAGGTATATGAAATATGAATGACACATCGTACAGTACCTACAAACGCACACGCACACACACACAAACACACACACCTACACTCACGTTCGCGAAATTTCTAGAAATACCCATCGGGTGATGTGAGTAGCAGGGATACCAAAATTCACTCTGTCGCGATCGGCTGACCGTCCAAAGATCGAGCTAGGCAAACAAATTATATGACCGGAACGAAACGAAATTCTTCCGCTACTCCACGTAGAGTGGAGTAGCGGAAGAATTGCAAAGATATTGTGGGTTCGCTTTCCTCTGCAGGTGCAGTACAATAATTTTTACGATGTGGACGTTCGAATAGAAAAGGAGTTTTTATTATTGTAGTTAAATTCGATAAACTTTAAAAGAAATTAGCTTACGCTGTCTAAAATGAAATTGTTGAGTAAAATGTATATCAAAAGTAGACGTAGTTATTGTTTTATTTATGTTTAGGTTACTTGTTAAATTGGGTTTTACTTAATTTGGGAGGCGGGTATGGGTACCGCCGCCCCGGGAACCATTTATTGGACGACTAACACCTTTGCCACAGGCCACCCCAAGTGGTTCACTACGTTTGGTGACTTAGCAAGGGTGCCTGGGTTGTGGGACTTGGGGGCGGATGCGTCTGCTGATCATCTGCGTGGCAGGCCGGATCGGGAGAGACTGGTTGAGGGAGACACTTTTATCTCTCCTGTCGGACCCTCTCGACCCATCGCCTTGCACCGCAGTGGGAGGGATGGCTTCACACGTCCATCACTTTATCCCCAGATTCCTACCCCCCCCTCAAACCTTTTTCCTTCCCAGGACTTCCTTTCCTTCATTTCCCTTTTTAAAACCCCCCACACAGCATCTTCAAAGATAACATAGGCCCGGAGTGAATTTTTCCCTCACGGCCTCCTGTGTGGAGCTAATTTAAAAAAAAAAAGTACGTGCACGGGCATCAATAGAATCGACAATATTTTAGGTACTTACCTAAACAAGATTAAAACCACAAAACATGCCTTTTTGGTGTGGGTTCGAAGCCACATAAAATGATTCAGTTACCTTAGTACCAATATAAGATAACCATTTTGAATGAATTTCACGTCACAAAAGAAAAATGTCGCGAATTTGATGGTAAATTAAAAAAAAATATAATTCATATTTATATTGAACATGTTGTAATTTTTTTAGTAAAAAAACAACCTATCTAAATAACATAAAACGTCTTAATAATAAGCCTAATGATTAAATAAAAATTAATAAAAATAAAATCTTCACAAAAAAATAGTCATCGACAAAAACAAATTATAATATATTTGTACACACACACAATGTCACAATTGTGATTCTACGGTTGATCAAGAATAATAAAAACAGAGTTTGTTGCTCTTTGTACTTTGTTTACCAAAAAAAATGATGAGTAGATATAATCTAAAAGGCTTGTCATATATTTTAAAAGGTGCTAGACGGTGAATAATAAAATATACATTAGGCGGAATTGATCGTTCTATTTCCTAATCGGTAAACCACTGATCATCCAATAGAAGTGTATTATGGGCGTGACTATGTGCCTGAGCTAAGCTCAATTATTCCTTACTTCAGTTTAAAGCGATCATAAGTTTTCAAAAATCGAAACTTTGTCATGGATATATCAATAGACATTATTTGTGGGTCTGGCTAGCTATTCTCCAAGCCTCGTCGCTCGCAATCCCGTCGAAAGTACGTCCGTTGGTCGACTTTGTTATTCTAAGGAACATACTTAGACGCCAAAGGTCAAAAGTCATTCCACACAACAACGAGTGGGGCAAACCAGTAGAAACAGAGCACTGAGTGGTGGGTTATTGGCGTATCTATGCAATGGGCGGTCAAAATCTAGAATCTAGTATTACTGTTTTCCCGCGTAAAATTTCGCACCCGCAAAGACGTCGTCTATTTTAATAAAGTCAAATTACAATCATATTAC
This sequence comes from Limnephilus auricula, assembly GCA_951813805.1. Lineage (NCBI taxonomy): Eukaryota > Metazoa > Arthropoda > Insecta > Trichoptera > Limnephilidae > Limnephilus > Limnephilus auricula. The sequence goes on along the minus strand of OX638390.1, from coordinate 28,991,563 downwards.
AATTTCAAAATGGTATTAATGCATATTATCAATATAAACCGTTTCACTGTTTGACAGTCACACCGTAGAAACGTCAAAAACATCAGGAACATAGACAATATTCACAGGGCTGCCAATATAATCATCTCTTTGACCGTTCGAATTTCAAGAATAACAAGTAAAATTGAAACATTCGACCAAGTTCGTCGCGACGACGAGTAACTTTTCGCTCGTAGGAGGCGCATAACGAGCAACGATTGATCGTTGCTCGGGAATAGAGGCCCTGGCCGTATGCCAGTGTTAAGCTCATTTTTTTCTTACTTCAGGTAAAATTTTCACAAATATTTATTTTGTACTATACATTTAATAACTCAGGTACGCGACATAAGTCATTCCTATGTCTACCAGAGGCGGTTCCTGCTTGAGTGCATTTGTGCACTGCACTACTAAAAAATATTGATGTACTTTAGAAGTGTAAATTCGTACATACATCATGAAGAATTCCCGCCAATGCATTATAATATCCTTACCAACTGACTTTCTAGTATATTCCCGCGCTTCCCGCGCATGCGAAAAAACAATATAGTATTGTAGTAGGTACCTATGTGTAAACGCGTGCATAATTCGTTATGCCCAAGACGCGATGCCACATAAAGTGGTATTTCTATGGGAACTGTCTCTAGACGCTGGAACCGTGAAATGAGCAAGACAGGTAGAGAAACCCTTTGGGAATTGATGTGTTAGAGCAGTGGAGATATATGTCCACCGCGTGCACTAGCGGCGGACATGCGCGCGCAGAAGAATTCTGATCTGAAACAATACTTTAAACATGCGTATTATGGTAGGTACCTACCGAATGTACCAATGGAATGAATTAGTATAACCGAATTTGTAACTAATTAACAATATTATATTTTAGCACTCCTGGCGAAATCAAGCTATTGGCACTATTGGCAGATTGATGAATTCAGTTTTGACAGCGTTGTGTAACGGTTTTCGCGAGTTTTGCTCTGTAAAAATCTTATAAAATGAGTGGTAATGTGATAAACGTCGATTTCATTAAAAATAACCGAAGTTCATTTGAGAATAAAATGTTTTTGAAGAATAAGGGCCCTCCAAAACCATTGTTGAATATAATACAAGTTTGTAAGGTTAAAGAAAAAACTGTAAAAAGAGCATTTAAAAAAGAACTTTATGCGAAGGCATCTTGGCTGTGTGGGTGTGATCGTTTAAATTCATTATTTTGTTTTCCGTGTACAATTTTTGGTGGTGATAAACCGTGGAGTGAGAGTGGTGTAAGTGATATTGCTCATTTTACTGAAAAAGTAAATAAACATTCATTGTCCCAAGCACACATAAATAACGTGTTACAATTTAGTTTGTTAGGTCGAGTTGATATACGATTACAACTTGATGTTGGTTTTCGCGAATCTGTAAAACAATTCAATGAGAAAGTTCGCCAAAACAGATTAATTTTGTCCAGAATTATAGACTGTGTTAGATTTTGTGGCGCATTTGAACTTGCTTTAAGAGGGCATAATGAGGCTGAAGATTCTACGAATATGGGAGTGTTTCGCGGTCTGATAGATTTTGTAGCTGAAATTGATTCGTCTATGAAGGATCATCTGGAAAAAGCAACTGTGTTTAAAGGAGTTTCTAAGACCATTCAAAATGATTTATTGGATGCAATATTACACGTTTGTCACCAGAAAATATTGCAAGAAATTTCGGTAGCCGATTTTTTTTCGATCGAAGCTGATGAAACCACCGATGTGTCTGTATCAACCCAGCTGGTTTTAATTGTACGATACGAAATGAAAGGAGTGATATACGAACGTTTCTGGAAATACCTATCGCCCAGTGACCAAAGTGCATCGGGGTTAAGCCAAGTCATTTTGAACGAAGTAAAGCAATTCAATAAGGAAAATATTAAACATAAATTTATTGCACAAAGCTATGATGGGGCGAGTGTCATGAGTGGACATCTAAATGGAGTCCAGGCAAAAGTAAGAGAGATCTACCCATATGCACATTTCACACATTGCTATGCACATCAACTCAATTTGATTCTTGAGAAAGCTGTTTCGACAAATATTCACGTGAAGAACTTTTTTGCTCATTTATACAGCTTTCCAAATTTTTTTTCGCGCTCAGCAAAACGCACTGCTATTTTAAATGAAATCGTGTCCAAAAAAATAGAATCTATCCCCCAAACACGATGGAACTACAACATTCGAACTGTTTCTACTATATTCGGTCACAGACTTTCATTAATACAATGCATGGAAAATATAACGAACTCATTGGCAACAGATAATAATACTCTAAATCAAGCCGAAATGCTATTACATTATCTTAACGATGAAGAGTTCAACTTTTGGCTTTCTTTTTTTAATGATATATCTATTACCGCACTGTGAAGTACTTTTCAAGCAATTGCAGGGGCGATCAATCGATACAATCCAGGTAAAATCGTTCATTGAAAACTTTGAAAAGTGCATTCAAAACGTTAGGAATTCCTTGGATAATAGAGTAGAGCCACCAGCAAAAAGGAAACGACTAGACCGACCATTTTCTGCATTAAGTGCCGAAGTTTGTGACCTTATAACAGCCGGAATTATTGACCGTTTCAAATTTACACAGCACTTGCTAGCCGCAAAATTATTTTTCACCGAAATGTTCCCTGTGTACAAAAATTATTTCCCGGAGGAAGAGTTTTCCGTGACTACGAGTGTGTACGATTTTTTGGATAAAGTGAAACTTCGAAACGAATTACGTGTGCTTTATTCCAGAGATGATTTTGCGAATGCTGACGGAGCAATTTCAATTTTACAATTATTTTACAAGTGCAACTTAGTGGAGTGTTTTAGTGAAACAGTGAAACTTTTAAAAATAATTTGTACTATTCCAATGACAACCGTTGAGTGCGAACGGTGTTTTTCTACACTGAAACGTGTAAAAACATTTCTGAGGAACACTATGTCCCAAGATCGGCTCAATGCTTTGTCAATGATGAGCATCGAAAAAAGTTTGATTTCTTCCATACCAGACTTTAATAATAGTGTCATTGAAGTATTTTCTCAAATGAAAGAGCGACGAATGGATTTTCTATACAAATGAATGTTTGTACTAGGTATGTAGATTACTTTATTTTCCCGTATTGATGTTACCATTTTTTGATGAAATGCACTGCTGGCATATTTTGTCACGGGCCGCCACTGATGTCTACCTACGTTAAATTATCGTGAAAACAAGCTTATGTGTCCAAGCGGTTGAAGGTCTTTTTCAAAAATTATAATGAAAACAAAGATTTAGTAAAATATAAATAAGTAATATAAAAATAGATAATAAGCCAATATCCTCTATATATAATATTATACTAGTAGTTTCGTGACTTATCGAAATGTTTATTATTCTGATTTGACAGCTTGTGTATGAGCGCGCGCTCTAGTGGAATAAAAAGGTACTAACAAACACGGCTACAATCTTGACAGGTTTAACCGAATCCAGAACACACAACAAATTTTCAGACATGAGGTGATTTTACAAAAATGGTGCTCTACAAATTATCCAATTTTTACTATTATAGGAAATGCGAGTTGAAACAGAACTTAACTATGCTCAGTCAATTATAAGCAATTTCATTGGTCCGTCTGGGACCTAAGAATCAAAACTGTGATAATATGTGAACCGAAGGCATCCGTTTTATTTTTGGTCATTATTTATCACACTTCTTCGGGTTAATAGTTCAGTGGTGCGTACAATTCATATAATTGTACTGTGAAAAAGTATCACGTTATTAATTATTACTTGAGCCGGCTCTTATGAGTTAATGTTACGTCGACATAGGGGGCGCTGGTTATATAATGACCATGTCGCCGGATCGGCTCGTCACGAATAAATAATATATCAGACCTTGGTATTCTAAGTAGTTGGCGACTTCACGGAAATGTCCTCATTATCAAGAGCTTCCTGAACCACGTGGGTGGTAAACAGAAATACTTTTTTATGAAGTGGAATGATTTATTGAAAGAGGAACCATGGTGACCTATGATCATGCATCCGACCCAGAAGATTTAAATTGTAGGTCAAATTTAAATAGCCAATCATAAGCGTTCTTGAATTTAAAATATGAAAAACTAACTTCTGCCCGCGACTTCGTCTGCGTAGGATTAGTACTTCGAGTAATCTATTTTCTTTTCTACGTTTGTACCAAAATTCTTAACCTATTTATTAAAACTATAATACTTTATTCAATTTAAAGTATTAGGCCAGTATTTCAAATAAATTGACTAATTTAAATATTTTCTGAAATAGAATTTTGATTTCACAATCATTATTTTGCAAAAAGGCATTCTCAAATTTTGACATTTTCTATTAAACAATTCTTTTTTTTAGATTGAAAATAAATACCTAGCTTTAGTAAGATAGCTTATATGTTATTTTGATGTATGAGATATATTATTGTAAAGTTTCATTAAAATCCTTTCAGTAGTTTTTGCGCGAAAGAGTAACAAATACACATACATCCATACAAACTTTCGCGTTTATAATATTAGTAAGATAAGATAAGATAAGATAGAAATTGAATTATATGTTATCATTAATTATTATTATTCCAATTTAAGAGGCAGGTATGGGTACCGTCGCCCCGGGTACTATTTTACCGGGATTTATTGGATAACCAACTCCACTGCCATAGTGGTTCGCTACGTTTAGTGACTTAGCAGGGGTGCCCGAGTTCATGGGGTGAGTTTTGTCCGGAATTTGGCGGCAGTTGCGCCTGCCTACAGTAGGTAGGTACTCTCCATCAGGGCTCTCTCAAAGCATCGCCTAGTACCGCAGTGGAAGTGATGAATTCATTTGTCCGTCACTCTTGGACACACTGACTCTCAGATTCCCACCCAAACTCATACCTTTCCTTCCCAGACCTTCCTTTTATAAACAGATCCTCCACACAGCATCCCCAAAGATTATTACAAATTATTTTCCTCGGCGCATGTATCTAATGTAAAAAAGTATAATTTTTCCTGTGTTTATTTTTTCCTTTCACAATTTATTTATTTATTTATTAAAGAATTTCATACATAGTGTACATATTGTGTTATTTCGCCCGCCATGCTAGGGATGTCCCTGTGTTATGGCGGGTGAAGTATGCAGATTATATGGGTAATGAAGTACAATGAATGATTTATGAAAGTGTTCACGAAAGAAAAGTGAATTAAACGTTTTTTACGTTAATAAAAATAATGGTCGTGAATAGTATTTTATTTAAAGGCGATAACTTCGGGTGTATTCAAGTAAAAGTTTAGAGAATTTTTTGTTTCTGTCGAAGGTGCTAAAAATCCACAAATAAATGTGCTAAAAATCCACTGTCGAAGGTGCTAAAAATCCACAAATAAAATGATATCAAAAATTAAAAAAGGCACCCGATCGATATGCAGAACATCTTAGCCAACATAATCAAGTTTCTATTAAGATGTGCTTTAGATATATATTAGTTATTTATTTTTTTATATTTAAATGAAAAAAACACACTTTGTAAAACACCACTTTTATTTTGAATTAATGTTTAACAGCCAACCAGGTTTCGCTTAGATCAAGCTTCGTCAGGGTTTATTATAGTAGGTACATTGATATAGAAATGAATAGAATTTTTTAAAGATTTTTTGGCGAAATTTCTTAAACCATCCATTGAATCTTAGAATTTGCAATAATTTTATTAGAAATTTGTGAACAAATCGTTTTGATTAAAATAACGACTACATATACCTACATAATTCTTGGCCTAGATGTTAGTACAAAATAAATCTATTTGGGTTAATACTAGCCTAACCAGAGTTCTGGAAGCCAATAAAATGTCCACTTTATTGCTTTATATTCATGTTTGTTTCTGTCACTTAGACGAGGGTCTCATTAACATTTTAAGAAAAGCTAAAACATCTTTCAATCGTGAAACTTAAATCAGAATCGTTACGTGTTGTGCTTAACTTCTTTACATTCAAAGTTCATCTCTGAACAAAATTATCAAGCCGTTGACGTAATAAGAAAAGAAATTTTTCTTTAAAAAAATCGTGAATGCTTTATTAAATAAGGTTTTTTGCTGTGAAGTTCCAGCCGCGAATTATGGCCAGACCGGAAATTAAAATCACCCTTCATCTTCAGAGTAAATCCTCCCTTTGTTAAAGAATAATGATAATCGCCATCTCCGATTAATAATAAAGATAAGTTCAGATTATTTTATAAATTTATTAAAAGCTAACTTTTGATGGAATTCGAAAGACTTGGTAAGAAAGTTTTAGAGGGAACGATCAATCATACGTCTCATTATAATGTAGTACGTAGTAACCGAATTAAGCCGAATAGCTACAAAAATGTGAAAGGTTTAAATTAAGGGTTAATTTGCATTCAAAGTTGACGGTAAAGAGTTACTGTAATTAAAAATAAAAAAAAACACAAGTAAAATTAAAAATAAAGTAAATAATAATAAATATAGTCCCGTTTTTAACCGTTTTTACGAATAAAACGATCGTATTTTAGAATAACATTTTCTCCATGTACGGGTAACACTTCTGCCTAATGGTAGATACTCTCAGTATCGCCTTGGTAAAATAGTTTTATTCAGAATAAAAATCTGCTTAAAATGGATTTTTTTATTTTATTTTTATTTATTTATTAATTTTCTGGAAATCTACAGTTTACAATTTAACACTTTGTACATGTGTTCAGTATCTCCTTGAGATTTTAACTTTTATAAAAAAAACATAATAAAAAATAAGAAATAACAAAATTTCTAAGACAATTACGTAAAATTAAAAATGTTCGTGGAGATTATTATGGTGTAACTGAAGATGTCATATTAAAGCCGCGCTAAAAATAAGAAGATGGAGAGATACGACGATACAAACGTGGGAGCGAGCGCGCTAACATTAAAAACCATAAAATTCATGCAAAAATTGTGAAAATGTTTTATAAAATACGACTCGTTTGAAAAATAGCAAAAATCTCGGGGGATATGTCAAGTAGCATTTAACGAAACACAATTATGAATTTTTCATACATATAACTTGTAAAATAACAGAAACAAACGTGTCAATAATATTTTTTGGAGCATACCTTGCGATTTATGTCTATCGAGGGAATTTCAAATAATTACCGTTTCGGCGTGGGGAATGTATAGATACTATCTTAAAGAATAACATATATTTTTTAAGAGCTTAAAAACTTCAAACGTTTGAGGAAAACGTGTCAGAAATCGGTAGAAATTGGGAGAGCGCCCCCTTAAGTCAAGATAACTTACAATGAAAATGAGATAGTATACAACATTAATTTAGTTCAATACAGAATTATATTTTTTTTTATTTTTTTTTTTTTATTTTTTACAAATACAGTTGTTATACATTGTATATATATATATATTTAATACATTTTTTAAATATCGTGATTCACCTTTTTTTATGAGCAATGCTCGTGTAAAAAAGGTGGAGCAGCGAAAAACAATTCAACATATATTTTTAAAATGTGTAGTAAGGATAATGAAAATTATAATATTTAATTTTTTTATATATGTATATCATACATTAAACGTGAAACAGAATTGAAAAAAGATTATTTATTATTAGAATTAAAAATTAAAACAATAACAAGAAAAACTCACCCATAATATAATAATACTGAATAAGATTTTATTCGGTGTACAATGTGTACATGCCTATAGTTACACGGAGAAAAATGTTATTAATGTAAGAATAATTTTTTGGTATACGTACGAACTTACGTATACTGGAAAGAATAGCAGGAAACAAGTTGAAGATAGGGTGTATTTTTTTGATTTGATAAATTGATTTGGTTATTAAGTAAGAATTCGGACTTATTTAATAACCAAATCAATTTATCAAATCAAAAAAATACACCCTATACCGCTATCTTCAACTTGTCTCCTGCTATTCTTTCCAATCCATGATATTATATATGTTCCACTATTGTTCTGAGATATTTGACTAGTAATATGTAATATTATTGTATTTCTAATTATTGTATAATTTTATTTTATTGTATAATAGATCCAACTTTCAATATGTCTTTGATTACCATTAACTGTTGTTTATAAATGTACATGTGATACACATATTATATTGTTGTCTCCCTTCCACTTATTGATAATCCCTTTTATCTCTTTCTAAGAATTTGTCTCTGTCGAATTATGTTTCTTTTGTAATAATCTTTCTCCCTCTTCCACTCAACCTGTATATAACCAACAACTCTGTCTTAGCATTTAGTTATTATTATATCCTGATGAAGCTCGGTCGGAGCGAAACCGGTCGATATATCAAATAATAAATATACGTGGTTAAATACTAACGGCCTTACTAAAAAAAAAAACACTCCGCGGCCGTTAAACGGTGTTTTACATGTGGCAACGCTGGAAATTTTACTTGTAAATTGGAGTTTTCATAATAATCCGCTAGGTGGTGTGATTGATGCGCCTGCGCATTGCCGAAAATATAACCGCGTACGCTAACACTACAGAAAAAAGTCGGTCGCGGATTTTTGTCTGATTAATATGATCTTTTAGTTAATTATTTCAATCTTTATGACTAATTCGCACTTATATTCATGTATTCAATATCTGTACCCGAGAAGCATACGGATACAACTCTAAAAAGCCAAATGTTCAGTAGAGCCAAAACCGTATTTTTTCTGTAATTATGGTCTCATAACTTCTGCAGATATTCGTGCTGATTGATGAAATTTTCGTAATTATTAATTCAATTAGTTTTGTTTATAAGTTGAGAAAATAAAACGAAATATTTTACATGCAAAGCCTAAAAATAAATGTTTAAAATAAATCATTATGGAGTTGAGTCCTTCTGCTTCAAAATGCAATAGACTATTTCGATATAACAAGTAAAAAATTAAATTAAATTATTAAAAGATCGATGTTTGAAAATTTTATTTGGAAGTAAAATAATAACTATACACAACAGGTAAAAGAAAAATACATTTTATTGTATATTTCTTAATATAATTATTACTAATTATTGGTATTTTCCAAATCTTCGTCATTTGACGGAGGATAATCTAGCATTTATGACTTAAAATTTTGTTTAAAAAAATGCAGTGGATTTTTTTCAACATTAACTCCACAGAGTAGGCCCTGAGAAAAAAAATCCCCCAGGGCCTATGTCATCTTTGGAGATGCTGTGTGGAGTGTCTTTTAGGGAAAGGAAATAAAGGAGGTTCTGGGAAGGAAAAAGGTATGAAGGATGGGTATGAATACGGGGGTCAATGTGTTTTGGCCTTCACAGTTGTCAGACCATATTCAATATTATCCCCCATATCGCTATATATCCACTTCAGGAGGTAAGAAGTCTCTTCATTTGCCCCCCTGACACCGACTGACTCATTCCACATGCAAAAATTGCCTTGTCATTGGTGCTGCCCAGAATGGCTTCATTTAAACACCACAATTTTTTCAAATAAAAATATTCAGAACGGGCACGGAAGACATCTTTCCATATCCGAGTCATCAAAACTAATACTGAATACGATGACTTCCCTCGCAACTTATCCGATTTTTTTCAGATTGTATCGCACTTTCGTCTCACGTAAATGTGTTTCTTTTTCCCCTTGGAGTTTTATTTTATATTTATCCTTCCTGTTTAATGATTACCAATATCACAGGTGTCGTTTGTTGATATATGAGGTTATTGTGTCTATTTAGATAGAAAACAAAGAGATTAGAAGCAGAAGGATGGACCTGAGTCCTTCTGCTTCTAATGCTTCTAAGAATAATGGTAGTTGCATCCTTATACATTTTTGAAAAACCCTATATTTCTTCAAAATATGACTACCATCTTTCTGCCACTGATGAACATGATCATTTACTACACATCCTCATCAAAAACTCATTTCTTCAAATTTTGGAGTTGCATCCGTATGCTTCTCAGGTACAGATATATTTGTGTTGTTTTTTGTTAGTTTAAGTCAAATTGTGGCACTAAAATCATGTGTTCTAAATTAAGCTGTCAGAAAATGGTTCATAGGTTATGTTCAGAAATAATTTGCATTTTAAGATCTTTATTTTATTATAAATTCTTGAAAGTGATGTTTTTTGGTGACTAAAATGTCTAATACATATTTTAGTAAACGTATCAAAGAAATTAATGCCTTAAGATGTGCAAGCAACGTATTCAAACGTGAGTTTTTTTATTGTAAATTTTTGGATATGAAAAGCGAATTTCAAGATTTTTTAATATTTTTTTATTGTTTGAAGGAGTAAAAAGTGAGGTGACAGATTTATTTTAAAATCATTAAATAAAAGGACTGTGTTTTTTGAATTTTGAATTTTTCCAAATATTTCAATGTTTTAATAGAAAGTGTTTGGGGTAAGTGAGTTTTTTTTTCCAACTTGATGTTTGAATCTTAAAATACTACAGTTTTTAAACATTTAAGTATATTTTAGATATGAAAATCTTAAAGGTAATTAAATTTTGGTTCTAAAATGGTATTTGTTTTTACGACATCTCAAAAAATAATAAATATATAGGACATTAAAAAAAAAAATCGAAATTCGTTGAAAATTACAAATGGAACAAATATATACAACAGATAAACTACCCTCCTTGGCCGTGTAAGCAATGTACATATCTTTCCATGAACAATTTTTTGTCAGTTCTTAATTAGTAAGGATTCTTCATACATGGTTGTTTGACCATTGTACAATTTTTTCAGAAAGTTTATTAGTAAGGCTGGTAAAATGGCGACGTTGTCAGATCAAAACCATATATTTTGTTTAGTAAGAATTTGAAAAACGAAATGTACAGACTTTACACAACGTGCTACAGAAACACCGTTTAACGGCCGCGGAGTGTTTTTTTTAGTAAGGCCGTAAGTGTTTGTTTTATTTAAAATATAATGCCTAACCAAAAAGTTATTGCTTCTTAATAAAAAAATAAAAATAATAGGTGGGTACATACAGTTGGTTCTAAACATTGAAATTGGCCTCAGCCGCTGATAAATATTGTATTAGTAGGTACATAATAATGAAATGCAACAATTATCGTTTACCGATAAGACAGTACATAAGGTACAGTACTGGTAAGGTAAGGTACTGTTTCAAAAGATTGATATAATATTTGTAGAGGATATGTTCAAAAAAGGAAAAAAATGTGAATATTTTTAAAAATAAATTAGTAATTATGTTAAGTGATTAATTACATATTATAGTTAATACTTAATGAATTATCACTAATAAGTGTACATACAAAAAAAAATGTAAACTTTTTTTTCTTTTCCTTTTATATATTCAATAATATTATTATATAATGTATAAAAACAGTTTATTATAAACCAGTTCTGCTTTGACATTGTCAAACTGTGGTCAAAGCCACTTACAGACGATGAATTTATACTAAATCTAGATCGATATTTATGATGACTAATTTCTTAATAAAATGACTGAAATTATGAATGGTTATTATTTCCCTAATTGTAAATTCCCAAATTGCATTGTTAAAATTCAACTGAAGGTCGCTATGCACTCTAATTATGTTGTAAGTCATTTGCAAATGATGACTCATGTTTTTTTTATTATCCAGCATAATTTAGTATTTAAAATTGGTTTGAACATATCTAAAAGCCGTAAGTATATTGTATTTTTTTTCATGTATTAAAATGGCTCTAGGATTATTATTATGTTTATTCATTTCCAACTGCTCTAAAAGATTAAGTTTACGTCCGTTATTTTGTATATGTAAAGGTGTTGGCTTATTTTCATCGCTAAGTGAGTGATTCTCATCTAGGAGATGTTTGGCAAATTGTGATTGTAATTTATTATTATTTTTAAACGATCGTACGTGTTCTTTGAATCTAGTATTAAAGGACCTGCCAGTTTGTCCAACATAACCAGCGTTGCATTCATCACACTGGAGTTTATAAATGCCGCTATTTTTTAGTTTGGGTATTTTACTTTTTGAGTTTTTAAGAGATGATCCTAAATTATTATTTGTGTGGAAGGCAATATCTAAGCCAAAATTTTTGAGAACTTTAGTTATTTTATTAGATGTCGGTCCGACAAATTCCAAACACCCAAATTTATTAGTCGTTTTATTATTAATCGCTGGGTAAATTAAGTTAAGGTTATTTTTGTGTTTTTTGTGACTAATTATTTTATCAATGACTCTACTCTTGAAGCCATTATTTTTAGCAATAGTTAAAATAGTATTTTTTTCCTTCTCGAAAAGCTTTATTGTCGAGCGGATATTAGTAAGCCTATGTATCATTTAGTGGTAAGCAGATAATTTATGTGACCAAGGGTGCATTCAAACCAATTTTAAATACTTGATTATGCTGGATAATAAAAGAGTCATCATTTGCAAATGCCTAACAACGTAATTAGAGTACATAGCGACCTTCAGTTGAATTTTGACAATGCAATTTGGGAATTTACAATTAGGGAAATAATAACCATCAGTCATTTTACTAAGAAATTAGAAATTAGTCATCGTAAATATCGATCTAGATTTAGTATAAATTCATCGTCTGTAAGTGGCTTTGACCACAGTTTGACAATGCCTTCCGAGGGCGAAACAGCTGTAACGCATAATAATAATTACGAAGCAGAACTTGTTTATAATAAACTGTTTTTATACATTAGATAATAATATTATTGAATATATAAAAGAAATAAAAAATTAAAATGGAGTTCTATAAAATAAACTTAATAACAATAAATATGTAAACTTCTTTCTATGAAATTAAAATTTGTAATTAGTGTTTGGTTTATCTAGTAGTTGTTTGATTTGAGATTTGAAAACTTTATAACTTTTTTCTGTTTTGATTTTATCTGGAAGGGCGTTGAAAAACTTTATACCTTGGTAAGTGTAATGGTGACGAGAAGCAGTAGTTTTAAATTTAGGAATTTCTAAGTTACCTCGAGATCTAGGTCGATTACTTGTTTTTGCGGAATTGCAATTGTTGTATTAAAATGGTCTTTATAAATTTGTAGCAATGCATTCTTTTGGAAGATCTTGTTTAAACTCAGAACCTCAAAAGTGTCAAACAGCTGTGTAGTTGGAAATGTTGATGGTTTTCGCAGGATGACTTTTAGAATAAATCTCTGCAACTTTTCTACAGGTGAGAGGTTAGTTTTAAAAGTTCCTCCCCAACCGATTATACCATATTATAAGATAGATTGGGCAAGGGCAAAATATATTATTTTAATCATACCAAGTGACAGGATGTTTCTTAATTTAAGGAATATGTAAATTAGTTTTCTTACTCTAGTTACCATATTTTTTACTTGTTCGTTCCATTTTAATTGAATGTCGATTATAACACTAGATATTTAATACTTTTTTTGCCGGTTATGAGTAAACATTTAACATGGTTGCATTATTTTTTATTTTCACACTGTGATGAATGAATTTTAATTGTAATACTATCATCGACATTTTTTTCCTTGAGTGAGAATGGTAGGAAATAAGTTTTTTCAGTATTTAGTCACACACAATTTTGGTCGTACCATGTTTTGAGTATGTTTACATTTGAGTTTGCAATCCTTGTTGTTTCCTCCCATGTTTTTCCTTTTGTGATCAATACAGTGTCATCTGCGTAAGATATGATATCTCTATCTATTGTTTACATAGATTGTACATAGATTGTACGTAGAGTGAAAATTTTGTTTACATAGATTGTAAAAAGGAAAAGGATATACTATGTACATTGTGCATATATGTACACCCTAATTAATCTGTAATGTTCCGATATACTACAATTTGAAATATGATTCCCTTATTGTGTTTAACAACGTTGAAGTACCTTATTCATAAAGCCCACACTCTAAAACTAAGTACACCTTTCAGGAACAGAAAAATACAAAATAGAAAAAATAATAAGAAATTTGATCCCAGAGAGAATTTCATCTCGCTTCGACAAAAACTTGAGCATCTGGAAGGGAACTAAAAAAGTTCATCTTCTTGAAATTGGATAAGTTGTAAGATATTCGTATTCTACAATATTGATGTATTACAAAAGTTTTCTCGCAATACACAATGAAATAAATATAATAAAAAAAAAAAAAAAAATCATTTTGAACAACCGCTAAACTGCCAAAGCAGTTTGTCAGCAGGTGAATTTAACAATAATTATAATATAATGCTAAAGCACACATTTACAAGAAACCACAAAATGCAAAATAAGTACAGTAGAATAACTTATGATTTAATAACAATACAAAGGCATATGGAAAATAGACACAGAGGAATAACTTTTAAGTAACTACAATAGAACGGCATAAAATATTCAGTCAGACAGTTTTAACACAGGCAAATTACTCATATTTATATTTATACATAAGATAAGATTACAAAAACTATCAATATAAAAAAGCTTGATCTATTAACCATTTTTTAATTTTGGTTTTTAATTCAGTGATGCAATTTGATTGATCTTTTATGTGCATTGGGATTTTATTAAATATGGTAGGCACAAGATAAGAAAAAGTCCGTTATCCGTATTTATTTGCAATTTTTGGAATGGACATACCCTCATTTAAAAAAAAATTTGTGCCATATGTATGATCTACTTTTTCTTTGTATATTGAATCAGACGTTAATCAAATATCAATATTGAGAACCCGTCGATAGTCGAGAGGTTTGAAAGGCGTTGATTAAAAATAAAATAATACAAAAATTTCTCAATAATATCTGGCATTTTTTATGTGAATTCCGCACAAGTGTACCAACTGCTCCTATCTGAAGCCAGTGAAACTATGGCATCCCCAATTGGGGTATAGGTGGTGAAGGGGAAGGAGATAGGGAAGAAAAAGGTGGAGAAGTATCAGGCTATTTAGACCACACATTTCAAGCAACGTTTGAATTCTGAATGATAGTCTTACACCATGGCGTTACTAAGAGTATCTTCACTCTGGAATGTGCCGCAAATACACTTTTTTATTATTTTTAGTTAATTATTTGTGAAATAACACAAATTAATCAAATAAAAATTATTTGCTCATGACGGGATCGAACCCGCGGCCTTCAGATTGCGAATTGAGAGTCCTACATCTCGACCACGGAGGCTGTCGAAATCATGAAATACCCTTAGTTTTTTTCAGAACCTTAAACTATTTCAACAATCAACTTCATTTCCATCATGAGTTATGGAGCTTGGACGTGCAAAAATAGTAGTTAGAAGGCAAGATCTGCTAATTTATTGTTTGTTTCAAAGTTCAACAAGAATAAACACTCTTATGTGGTGATGTTTGTCAAAAACTGCGCTATACAAATCATTCAAGTATTATTCCAATGAATAGATATATTGCGCTTTCGATAGTTAGAGAATTGAGTACAAATAATTGATTAATTTGTTTTTAATTTTAATCAGTCAACATAAATAAGTTATATACCGAAAATTTTATCAACGGGGAGAATTATATATATATATAATTATATATTTGTTTTGTTATTTCGAAACTAATTGTTGAAGCTCGGGCGAAGTCGGATCGTAACTACCAGGGAATTTCATAAGAGAGTAAAGCGAGAGAAAACCCAAAAATAGGCTTTTGCAAGTCAACGCGGTTTTAATAATCACATATCGATAAGTCTAGTTCAGCACGAGCAACGCCGGGTAAAAATGAAAGTAATTAAAAGTACAAAATAAATGTGTAATCAAAAGTAAGTACGTAGTGACGAAAATAAATGTATAATCAAAAGTATGTAAGTAGTGACCAAAATAAACGCGTAATCAAAAGTATGAACGTAGTGACCAAAATAAATGTGTAATCAAAAGTATGTAAGTAGTGACCAAAATAAACGCGTAATCAAAAGTATGAACGTAGTGACCAAAATAAATGTGTAATCAAAAGTATGTAAGTAGTGACCAAAATAAACGCGTAATCAAAAGTATGAACGTAGTGACCAAAATAAATGTGTAATCAAAAGTATGTAAGTAGTGACCAAAATAAACGCGTAATCAAAAGTATGAACGTAGTGACCAAAATAAATGTGTAAACAAAAGTATGTAAGTAGTGACCAAAATAAATGTGTAATCAAAAGTATGTAAGTAGTGACCAAAATAAATGTGTAATCAAAAGTATGTACGTAGTGACCAAAATAAATGTCTAATCATAAGTATGTACGTAGTAACCAAAATAAATGTTTAATCAAAAGTATGCACGTAGTGACCAAAATAAATGTGTAATCAAAAGTATGTACGTAGTGACCAAAATAAATGTGTAATCAAAAGTACGCACGTAGTGACCAAAATAAATGTATAATCAAAAGTATGTAAGTAGTGATTAAAATAAATTTGTAATCAAAAGTATGTACGTAGTGACCAAAATAAATGTGCAATCAAAAGTACGCATGTAGTGACCAAAATAAATGTGTAATCTAAAGTATGTTACGTAGTGACCAAAATAAATGTGTAATCAAAAGTATGTACGTAGTGACCAAAATAAATGTGTAATCAAAAGTATGTACGTAGTGACCAAAATAAATGTGTAATCAAAAGTATGTACGTAGTGACCAAAATAAATGTGTAATCAAAAGTATGTACGCAGTGACCAAATTAAATGTGTAATCAAAAGTATGTAAGTAGTGACCAAAATAAATGAGTAATCAAAAGTATGTACGTAGTGACCAAAATAAATGTGTAATCAAAAGTATGTTACGTAGTGACCAAAAATGTTTCATCAAGATATAAATGATATTTATTTTTAGATCTTCCCAGAAAGTAATAATAACGTCTGGAATGCTTTCTTTCTCATAACACTAATAATAAGGTCGCACGATTGATTACAAAGTAATAGCATATTATACCTTTGTTTATTTGTGAAAATAACACGAGCATGTTTTATTTATTTTCTCAGAAACCAGAAATGGTTTGGGAAAAATATTATTTGCGCAACCATTTGTTTCCAAGTAAATACGAGAAAATAATACTTCTTGTTAATCAACTCCTTTCAATAACAAAAAAAATCTTGTATTACAATATAAACACATACTTGTATTTGAAACCATTTTATTTTAATAATTATTTCTTTTCTGGTTTCGGAAAGGATCTTCTTCATCAGGAGCAGTAATTACAAATAAAAGGAACATGGGTTTTTTTCCACGTTTATTATATATATATATTATTATATTTTATTTTATTATATATATACTAGACCTATCGCTGAAAGCTAGCCCAAAGAAACGCGCGAACATTTTTCTTCTTTACGTATTCTAGACGAACGGAAAGAGTTTTTGTAATTTCTATTGAATTTTGAACAAAACATAAATTCTTTCCTAATGTGATCTGTGCTTGTGTTTAACGTTATTAATAAAATCAAATATAAAATAAACTTAAAATGACAAATGATTCAACTTAGGAAAGATAAGTGTAAAGAAATATGAATAACAATTTAAAAAATACAAAAATTGGTGCCTTATAGATATTATTTATATTCATGAACATAAAATAAATCTTAAAAGAAATCTTGCTTGCGCAGTTATATTATGTCGTCAGTGCATGAGTTATAATTAATAATTTACAAAGACCAGCTAAAAATATTACATACCTAACTTACATTTCAAAAAATTATAAAGTAAAAAATACATTTCACAGAATTAAATTCATTAAATTTCAAAGGGATAATAACAGAACTTGGATAGGACTTCCACAGAATTCGAATTTTTTAATCTTTATAATTTGATGAATTATTCAAATTCTGTTAAATAACTCGTCCTAAAAAAAAGGTAAAAATGCTTATGTGCGATGAATTATTTTTTATGTGCAAATATTTTCTTAAGTGCAATGAATTGTTGCATTAATTCACCGGTTGATTCACAGTACTTGGATAATAAAGGAACTTAAATAGGACTTTAACATTTTGGGAGGCGGGAATGGGTACCGCCGCCCCGGGAACCATTTATTGGATTACCAACACCTCTGCCATAGGTCACCCCAAGTGGTTCGCTACGTTTGGTGACTTAGCAGGGGTGCCCGGGTTCATGGAGGTAAGGTTTGTCTAGGTCTTGGCGGCAGATGATCTAGACACACTGAACACCACATTCCTACCCGACCTTCATACCCTTTTCCTTCCCAGAACCTCCTCTCCTTTCTTTTCTTAAAATACCCTCCACACAGCATCCCCAAAGATGACATAGGCCCTGAGGGAAAATATTTTCCTCAGAGCTTCCTATGTGAACCTGATGTAAAAAAAAAAAACACAACTTGAACTTTTTACTTTTAAATTTAATGAATTGTTCAAGTTCTTTTGAAAGAATTTCCAGTCCTCTAAGAAAATATAAATTTGCTATTATGTAATGAATTTGACTGGGTGCTTTAAAAATATTTCATAATTTATCTATGTTCTCATATCCGTAGATACATGATTAAAACCCAAATTATCATCCATAGTTATATGACTATGGCAAATGGGTTGTTTTTAAAAATAGCGGCGGAGTTGTTGTTGTTGTTGTTGTTGTTGTTTTTTTTTTTTTTTTTTTTTTTTTTTTTTTTTTTTTTTTTTTTTTTTTTTTTTTGAATAGGGAAGTTAAGAGGAAATAACAGGCTGATCCAAGGGACAATTCATTTGAATAAAAATGATGTATGGGTAATTGAGGATTGCCATAAAATATGGACGAGCAGTCACCCCTCTTGCATGTTCGAGATATCCAATCGATACAATACCTCACGTGATATGGCGTGAGGTTTGACAGCTTTTACTATATTGATACGAGGGATTTTACAACCATTCGTAATAATAACGAATGCCCATAAAAGTCGTTAACCGCTTGTATGATGTTAGAGGGAGAGCATTTCACACAGCTTATTAATTACGTGAAACATAATATTTATGTTTCGTTAAAGTCTGGAGCTGCCTTTTCGAAGAACCGAACTGATTGAGAAGAAAATAGTGCAATAATATGAAAACTAAATCGAAACATCTTAACTGTAGAGCAAATGATATTTATTCATGAAATTAGCGCAGCCTTTCTTAGCTGGAATGTCCAGGACGACGCAATTACCTTCAACGTCGATTATTACTTGAGATAATAGAACTTTTTTATATTTTTTATTTATAGCAATGTTTTTTGTACATTAGAAAAAAAGTGTGCTTAATGGGGCGAGTGCTAAGTTCACATTTTATACAAAAGTTTATATATAAATTAAGTAAAGTTATTTCGTGTGAATACAATGAACTAAAATTAAATATAACATACTATAAACATAGTTAATACGTAAACAAGAAGAAAAATATACCTAATGTTAGGAAAATGACATAATGATGAAAAGATATTTCTTAAATCTGAAATGAAATTAACAAAAGATATAAGGAACATCATTAAAGGTTGGTTGAATATAGTAAATTGAATTTAAGCAAAGCGTGAATAGGTCAAGTTTTTTTTTTTAATCAGCAATCTAGTATTTAGTTTCGGTTCATACTTAAACATTTAAATGTAAAAAATAAGACAACAGAATTTTTTGTAGTTACCAACAAAACTCGAAGTAAAGAATGTTCCGTACAGTTTCCAATGTTAAGAAGTGGGAAAGTAATTTGGTTTAACACGCATATAAAGTAATATAATATAATACGAATAAGTTTATTAAGCGTTTTCGATGCGAGGAATGGGGATTGAGACTAGAAGAACAAAAAACACAAAGCCGTATAATTTATGAGAAAAATGGAGGGTTATTAATAATGTTGAATAATTTTCAGTATTTGCACAAAAAAATCTTCTCATAAGATATGATTTATGAGGTATTTAGGAAAATAATAGGCCGGCCTGTAATAAAGATTCCTTACAAATATCTTGACTTTGCCTTCGGAGACCACTTAAAATAGATGAAGTTGCCAAATTTGGAAAGATGATTTATGCAAAAAATGTTCGACTAAAAAAAGAGTATTTACGTAAGAGCAAAAAACCTAAGTTAAACACGAATTATTAGGTACATAATGCTATAATATCTCCCCGATATTTCTGTTATTTATGAGATATGTTCACAGTAGAAATTAAACGCACTGCAGACATTGATGTCAAGCTAAGGCAACTTCTTTGATATGAAAATGATCATCTGGAATAGGAAATAATGATAGTAAAAATTATTATATATGGTCAATTCAGGAAAAAAACTTAGGTTCTAAAAAATTGATAGTTTTAAAGAGTAGAGAAAAAATCGCTTGGAATCAATGTATTTCTTGGACTCGTTCCTAACATTTTAAAATAATTTAACAAATACAGGAGAACCTCATCCATCATGGGACTCAAGGTAGAGGGGAACTTGTTATATTATTATGATGGCCTGAAAAATTAGAGATAATTTTTCTTACACTCCAGTATGAAGACAGCACCTGGGATGGTGATTTTTTAAACATGATAATTGCACAAACGTTCTGGAAGAACTTTAAAGCCCATTATCATACTAACACTCACCAAAAATGCGTATTTCAGTAGGCAATACAACGATTCTGCATCGCCATTGGCATTGAGTTAGTTCAGCGAAAAAAATTGTCTTAAATTGAAAACTAAAGTAGGTATCTATGAATTCTTCCCCCGTTCTTTGTAAAATATTTATCAATATCTTATGCTTGTTTATGTTAAATTACTTACAAAATTTTATGGTAACACTAGAATATTATAATAATTTGTAAGTTATAATAACTAATGTGAGAGTCCAAATAAAATACTTGATGAAATGATTTTTTTTTACATTAACTCCACACAGGAGGAAATGCCCTACGTCATCTAAGATGCTGTGTGGAGGGTCTTTTTGAGGAGAGGAAGGAGCGAACATGGGTCTTGAAGGAGGGAGGAAATGCAGAGGCCGGCAAATCGTTCCACAGCTGAGCTCTTGAACACAAGAACGAGTCGAAACGACCCGTTCTCATGTGACAATCTAAACGTCAACCGTGTACAATGTTGAGCGCGCGTTTGGCGTGTTTCCGGACTATGCACCGATGCCGAGGGGATCAATGATGCTAGTTCCTCGGAGCACCTTCCATTGAAATACCGGTCACCCCAAGTGGTTCGCTACGTTTGGTGACTTAGCAGGGGTGCCCCGGTTCATGGGGTAAAATATATCTAGGTCTTGGCGGCGGATGATCTAGACACACTGAACCCCAGATTCCTACCCAACCCTCATACCTTTTTCCTTCCCAGAACATCTTCTCCTTCCTTTCCTTAAAAATACCCTCCACACAGCATCCCCAGAGATGACATAGGCCCTGAGGGAAATTATTTTCCTCAGGGCCTCCTGTGTGGACCTAATGTAAAAAAAAGGACAGCGTTCAAATCATCAGTGGACAGAGGACAGATAAATCAAAATAAATTTACACATCAACTTATTCAGTATACACACTCACGTTGAAAAAGATAACTTCATAGCAGGCTCGGATCAAACTAATGACTTACCAAGGTTGAATGGAAGTTAAACAAAAACAAATGTAGAAATTATACCAGGAGGAGATTAAAAACTATGTAAATCCCTCTTCACTAACTTTACTCTATTACGCACAGAGCGACGTGTGCCATTTGTACAAAATACACCTTTCTTTAACTAATTCACAGCCTACGCTGAAATGAAAGCTCTCTTCAGTTGGGAATTTTGGTAGAAAAGCTTAAATGATTATAATTCATTAACCTTCATCAAACAGAGCTTTTGATCAAAATAACAAATAATATTATCACTCACGACCAACCCACGTTCTGCACGATGGATGTTTTAGTTTGATAAGGAATTAATAATGTTCAGAGAGCCAGATAAGGTCGATTGGATGAAGCAGACATATTATAATTTTGGTTTATTCTTCTTCACGCGCCCTTGGCGGTTTTTCACAAGAAAAAACATGCGTTGAACACCTTCCAAATATTATCATTCGCATGGCTCACATACATGAAAATACAAGGATCTGTACAGAATATATTGTAATAACAGTTAATAATTGGAAATTTTAGGATTTATTCCTACCATCGGACACATCAAAAGTTCGTAAAATTGATTTGCTCTCGAGACTTTCGATATCGTTGGGTCAACGAAATTTTAACAGCTGTTGTGCGAAAGATTAATCAAAAGATAAAACTTATAACTTGTACAAGATTAGAAACAGGGATTGGAAAATGAAAAAGACTTACTGTGGTACTTTTGTTTACAGTTTTATAAATTAAATTTCCTCCATGCCGTTGCTTTGTAATGTTGATAATTCATACATTATTGTTATTATTAGTCAACCAATGTTTGATTTTTTTTCATTCGTTTCAGCATAATTATGATTTAAAACCCAGGCGAAATTACTTAATGACATTTTACAGATTTACGTAATAGGTACAAAACCATGTAATTTTTTTTAACATACTTTAAAACTTATATTTAATATACTGTGTATATCTTATAAATAAATAAATAATTAAACACATTTTGTAGTTACGTCCAACGATTTACTTACTCTATTTATAACGATTACTTAAATATCTTTTATCGGAGGTTAGCTATCATAATGAAAATCTTTGTCAAGTGTCAATTGGATGATACTGTATTTGTCATACCTCAACCTTTGGTCAGGATATTCCAATTTAAGTCAAAAATCTCAAAACCATTTACCTTTCTAACCCAGGATTTGTCTATCCTCGTTGATATCAACCTTTATTTCGAGGTAGGTTTTGTTTGGCCTCAATAAAATAATTACGTGTGGATAACACATAGGCAAAGACGAACATTCTCATTAAAATCTAAGCTTTAAAAAAAAATTGTATACAGACTGTATATTGTATAGAGGCGAATGATAATAAATTTAAATAAATATTTGTAGAAAATTAATATATGTATATATTTTATACATATAAACATACATATGGACATACATATAGATGGAGCTAAAGAAGTATTTACTTCAATTGTGTGGTCTAAAGCACACTCGTATTTTTATAACTATTAAATCATTTTATATGCACCACTTATTTAATCAAAATTATCATATTATTATATACTTTTAACTAATTAATCACCACTCTTTATATTGTGTTTTTTTTTGTCTACAGGTACTCATTTGTCTATATCTATTTGTCTTTTGGCATTTTTGTTAATTTTTATTTTATCCTGACAAAGGAAACATTGGTTTCCAAACATGTTGATAATTTTGATTAAAAAAGTGGTGTGGATTTGTTATCACACAATTAAAATGACGCCACAAAGTGAATTTGCCAATGTTGAAGAGGTTATTATTAGATATTTCGTTTGAAAATACGGTTTATTTATGAAAATCAGGATAATATTTGTTGGTTGGTTGTTGACTGAAAAATTATAAAAAGATTCACTCAAAGACTTGAAGTACATTTTACAAAAGAAAAACGAAGTTTGTGTTTTTGTGGGCTTTCTTTCAATGCAAACGACTAGAAAATAAGCTGGAAAAATTCTCGTACTCTGAAGCAATTGACTTTAGTTGTTTAGATTTTAAGTGCCGAGGAACGGGCTTCGCAAGCGGAAGGAAGTGAAAGGTCGTCCTTTAGGACCTTGCGCCACAATTGGCCTGGAGATAAAAATATTTCTATAAAGAGAAACATTAATTTCATGAAACAAGTCAAGAAACAACGTTTACATTAAAAGTGCTGTCTTTTCATTTGACCTCCGTAGTAGAATTTATATTTTATCTGGACAAGGTGTCATTTAATTTTATAAAATTATATTTTTACAGTAAGCATAACATCCCCTTTTAAATATATTCATTATTTAGACATTCTTCAGACTTTCAGACATTTCATCAAATATCTTTAGTCTTCTACATATTAGGCAGTCTGGGATTTTCTCATATGCGGCAATCTTATTCTATTGATATATCTGATTTCGTAATTATTTATTTATTTAATTTCTACGGTAATATAAACCATAAACAGTAGTTACATGACACAATTAGAACCATAAGAAAATATTAGCAATCATTTTAGATAAAGAATAACAAATTAACTGTGGCATTTGATTGTGAAATGACATCAGAGATATGAGCAAGAGATAGGTACAAATCAATCCAAATTCTATAGTATAAATAAGGTAAACTTAGATTGAATTAATATTGATCGAAAATATAAGATAGCATAGCCCTCTTGTATCTACTTTCCGTGCAGTTAAATATATCCGCTACATCAGCGTATCTATTACTAACTGCATGCAACCTAGGTACAAGCGAGTTTTTGGAATACGTAGTCCTGGTGTTGTTACATTTAAACAGGACTTTAGAACGAGTAGCTCTCGTAGGTATATGAAATTCAATGAGGTTAGTTAAATCGGGACTGTCTATACTACCATTTACAATTTTGAACATAAATAATAAATAATATATATCTCTATAAAAAAACAATTTCGTTCTTAAAGGTATAAGTTTATTGACTTTGAACCTGGAGGAGGCGGGTTTACAACAATCGGCAACATATTTGAGAGCCTCTGTCGTCGAGGGGTAAGGTTCTTGACTACAATTTGGAGGTCACGGGTTCAAATCTCGGCGTGTGCAAGTTAATATTAAAAATTAATGTGTATTTTACAATCATCACGCTAAAAATACTTTTTGTATATTTGCCACAAATTTAGGTGAAAGACGCTATCGTTATAGACCACCAGTCAGAAATTGAGAAAATCCGGTAAAATAAAAAAAAAGCATTACAAATAACGTACCGTTATACTTTTCCAACATTCAATTTATGTCAATGTGTCAACAATAGATGTCACTACGTATAACGAGGCGTTAGTCTTATTTAAGCAGACGAATGTGATCTAATCTTTGGTTAAGATGGTTTGGAATTCAAGTGATTTAATTGAAAATACGTTGAAAAGGATTTAAAATTGGTGACAGATTAATCGTATTTAATTACGGACTGAATATTCTAAATAATTAAGCTTAACTTATGTAATCCAAGTAACATTAATTAAAGCGTAAAATGGCCCACTGGTTTCTTAACTTAAAGTAATTATGTCATGTTCAGCGTTAGAAGCTAAATTTATTATTTTTCTTTGATAAGACTTTTGGTTAAAATTTGGATACGTATATTAATGTTGGAATTATCCCATTTTACCAATGTTAATTTATTACGGACTCTCCTTACTTCGGACAAATACAGGATCGATTTTGAAAAATGTAAAAATACGAACACTTTCAATCGACAATCTATAATTCCAAATCTAAACAAAGTGGCTTTAGCCGTGTTTGGTGGCCCGATCTGAAGAGCCAGATACTTTCCCATCTCTTTCCGCTTTCTTCTCCCACAATCCCACAACATACCCAAATCGGGAATGCTATATTGCGTAGTTTCAATGGCTCTGGGCAGACGCATGTACGATGTTCAAATTACAATTAAAATAATTTTAAAACATCAGTTTCGTTATCCGCGCCTAAACTACGACCGGCGTATTCCAGCGGTAAAGCTTTGGACTTCCATTCAGAAGGTCGCGGGTTCGAACCCGGCGTGCGCAAATAAATTTTACTTGATTAATTTGTGTTATTTAATTAATAAAATTTTTTAATAATTAATAATTAATAAAAAATAAATAATAAAAATTAAAATAAATAATAAAAATAATTAATAATTAAAAAAAACAACAATTAATTAATAAAAAATAATATATACTATGTAATATATATATAATAATATATATAATATCTGGAACGTGCCGCAAATATATATTTTTGCGGCACGTTCCAGAGTGGAAGATTTTCAGCATCGGGAGGCTCTTCAATTGGAGACGCTTACTACCGCGATGTTTTCAGGTGTTCGCACACTTTTAGGACGCCTAACTGATTTTTTAGAAAGTGCAGATCCTGCCAACCATACATTACTGATACATTTCCGAATGGTTTTAGGATGAGGATTAAGGATAACTGCCATTACGATTCAGCCCAAACCGGATCCGAAAAGCCCTTTGCGTAGCCACAACGCTTTCCCCGTTTTTAAATAATGTCTCTACAACAAAGCACCGGTGCTCACCTGACCACGGCATGGTCACTAAAAAAACGGCATTATTCCCCCGACTTAACGGTATCCGCCATGCCCCTCTACTCAGTCTGGGGGGCATACAGTGATTTTTTGAAACTGGGTACTCATTCTGCCCCAACCTGTATAACATTAGAGGTGTCCGCTAGTATAATACACCACACTTTGAGTTAATACAAATAAAGAGAAACAAATAAAATAAAAATATTCCGTTTGAGAGCAAAATTGAAAAGGGGAAACTTATTCTCATAATATAAGAACAACCCGAGCAGAAGCAAATGTGAATACAAACACATCAAACAAAAGCTTTGAAAGTGCACAACACAACATACTAACAACTAACAACGTACATCGATCCAACTCTACGTGGTATTTCCTTCAGAGGACTAGGAGTCTTTGTGCCATAATAGAAATACAAGGCCTAGTCAATCCTGTAACAGTCGCCCCACCGCGTGTAAATCACACTCGGAAATTTAAATCATTCTTGGGATTTGTCGCCAAACAAATTTGTTCCAATTCAAACAAAAATTACGACAGTAAAAGGGATCAAAAATATATAGTTTAAAATATTGCAATGTTAAAGCAAGGGAAAGAAATAGACTAAAAAATAAATATTGTGGCATTCACCCACTTTAGCCAGTATTTTAAAACAATTTTTTATATTTTTTTTTTATAGAACGTTAAAAAAAACATCGAATGACATGACTAATGTTAAACTAATTTCTAATGAAATTGGATATTGTACTGTTTCATAGTGCTTTCACACAAACGAAGTATTGAATTCCGTAAGTCTAAACTTAAACTAAGATCTTATAAAATATCTTACTAAGATCACGATAAAAATGTCCCTGTGAGCTAGAAATACTGTGAAATAAAAATATGACAGAGATCGATCCGTGTTATTGTAACAACGCCAGGGGTGCTAGCATGTTCGATCGAAGTTACCGACCGATTGTCGGTAACTTCTCATCGTTCCCTAGGACAACTGCAGATCGCAAACGAATAGGTGACATATACGTTTTCAGATTTTCACGGCCTCCGTCGATGTGGATGGATCTGCCGGATCTGCCCTGATGATGGACGCTGCAACGCTGTGCGAAACGGCGGCTAAAGAAGGAGGTAGCACAACACGGCATAACACCCCAAAAACAAACAACGAGAATAGGTGACAGTTCACAATGACTAAGTGTCCTTAATATATTCGATATCAACTGTTGTCTGTACGGTAGCGGTCTGCAGTTGTCCTAGGGAACGATGAGAAGTTACCGACAATCGGTCGGTAACTTCATATCGATCGACCATGCTAGCACCCCTGAACTCAAATTTAACGAGAATTTAATGAAGAGCAGAGATTTCCTGTTTCATATATAAGATATTAATAAACTCAAAACCTTTAAAGGGTTACATTTCAAAGGAAGAAAGATTCTACGTTTATTTTAAATCTCTTTTCAAGATACTTCAAGGGTTTTCGAGAAAAGTCGAAAAATCACCAGCTCCAGAACCGATTTACATTTTAAATTGCTCGCGGAGCAAAGTGCAGCAAACTATTCTAGATTTACGTCTATCTGGAGAATTTATGGAATATATTGGCATAGGATAAAATATACGAAAATTTATGTGTTTGAAACCAATTACATATTCCTGGGGCGAAATAGATTATTAAACCGCATTATTAAACAATTTCACACGTAAATGAATTTGAATTTAAATTCGAATACCTCTGTATTCATTGGATATTAATAACACCCCAAGGATCCCTGATAATTAACAGGAGCCTACAGCCAAATTCGTGATAAAACAAGGAACGTAGAATTGAAAAATTTAATTACATTTCAATAAATTCCAATAAAAAACTTTTCTCTGGAAAGAACTAATTTTAACCTAATAAGCAAATTATTCTTACCTTCGCGAATCTAGCATTCCGTGCTTTAATTATTGTAATTGGTAAAATATGGTAAACTTTAAATTGAAAATTATAATATACTTGAGTTTATTTTTTAACTTCTTACATCTTGTAGAAAAAGCGAGTTGGCATTTCACTAAACGGTGTTACGAAATTTCAATAATTTTTTTGAAGGTTTAAAAAGTGAACAAAAATACACATATAGCACCCCCCCCCCTTTCCACCTCTCCCCCTCCCCACTCTTCCCTGTTGATCTTCTAAGCACCTCCCCTCACCACCTCTCTCCCCCCTATACTTCAATTTCTACCCACGCATAGCTTTGTATACTTGATTATTTAGTTTTAGTACATTTTATGTCCTGAGGAAGAGAACATCGTTCTCGAAACATGTCGATTTATTAAAATAAAGATTATCGTGGCAAAAACAAAGTGTTTTAATTTGTCATTAATAAAATGGTGCCAAAAAGTGAATTTGTAAAATTTGAAGAAAAAATACACATTTTTCATGTGACTAAAGCATCTCCAATTGGGGTATGTTGTGAAGCTGAAGGTAGTGTGGATGGGAAGGAGATGAGGAAGTGGAAAGCTAAGGAAGTACCTGGCTATTCAGATCTAGTCACCAAACACGGCTAAAGCCATGACAAGCAACGTTTTAATTCTGAATGGTGATCTTACACCAGGGTGATAGTGAGAGAATCTTCCACTCGGAAACTTGCCGCAAGTATGCTAAATCAAATGAATAAAAATGTGAAATAACACAAATCAATGAAACATAATTTATTTGCGCACGCCTGGATTTGAATCCGCGTCCTCCGTATTGCTTAGTCGAGGGCCTTGCCTTCGGCTACGGAGGCCGAGAGAATAATATATTCAACAACATCGGTTGTTCAGTGGATATTTCGTTACCAATTTCTTGTCTAGATTGAAAAACGTATGCGAAATTACACCGGAATTCTTGTTGAAAATGATGCCTTCTATGTGAATAGCGTACAGGCTACACAATTTTTATGAGTTTGTGATTCATAAAGAATTTTGTAAAATAAATATATTCGGAATTTGATATTTATATGGGAACGTACATCCGGGCAGGGTTCTGAATAATAAATTTCACGTCAGACAATATTTCAGGCTTTTTTATGTATCCATATGAAAGTTGAGTCACTCTCTAACCCTCGTTTCATGTCACAATGTGCCACAGAACATGACGCGATGATTTTGATACGCCGAGATCATCACATTATGAAATTACACAATGGTCGAAACAACAAACAACAATCATGAACGCTGTCGTAGCTGTTTGAAGTAATTTCAAGAAACATGATCATAAAACATATTATTTGATTATAAAATATAAATAAAAATTGCGACTTCGTAACGATTAATAATGAATTCAATGAATCAGCTAAAATTTCTTCAAAATCAGTTAAGAACGTGATTTTCTTAGTGCTTTAACCGCTTGAGCACATAAGCTTGTTTTCACGACAATTTAACGTAGGTAGACATAGGAATGACGTATGCCCCGGACCTGAGTTATACACCTTAAAACGTTTTCAAAATCAAATATAAATAATAAAGTCAATAACTAAATATTATAAATATGAGCTGAGTAGGTACCGAATGTGTACAAAAAATCTCATATAATAAATTTTGACAACTTTCGCCTTCTAAAACAAAACGTGTTTTGCAAATCCTATTGAGCAAATTTTAGTGTTTATATATTTCAATGCTTCATTCTTGATAGTTTATTCCAAAAATCTGAACCTTCTCAGTATTTTTCACAGTATTATAACAGTCCACGGCATTTGTAAATATAAGCGATATTTAGACTTTTGGACTACGTTTAAATTTTGATGTTTAAATTGTATTGTCTTTATCAGTTCATTCGGCGAGTGAAAATGAGTGCGAATGAAAAAAAAATATACGAGTGTGCTTTAGACCACACGACTGAAGTAAATACTTATTTAGCTCCATCTATATGTATATCCATATATATGTTAATATGTATAAAATATATACATGTATACACATATATTAATTTTCTACAAATATTTATTTAAATTTATTATTATTTGCCTCCCCCGATCAAGCCGTGCGCATCGATGTCCGCTCCCCTCCGCGTTTGGCGCGTCACTGGTATTTCGTATTTCAAAATACTGACTGAAATATTTCATGCATGGCTATGAGAGGAAGAGAGAAAGAAAATGTGCGCGCGCACTGCTCTCTCTTTTCAACGCATTTCAATTTCCGTTACACATTCGCCAGCTTACACCCCAAGTCAAGCGTGCGTACAGAAGTATTTACTTCAATAATGTTTCCATATCGTATTAGTTATACTAGCTACTAGCTACGATGGAAATTCCCACCGCAGTGAAGACTGCATTAACATCAAATTTGACTCCACAATGTAATAATATAAACGCTGCAAGTCGAGCTTTTGTACGTTAAGTTTGGTGATTTCTAAACAAAGATGTCACTTACATCTGTTGGATGAATGCCGATTAAAAAAACCGTATTATTTTTTATTTTCGGAAAATTATACGTTAATGACAATTCATATTTGGACGAACTGGAACAGAAAGCAGATAATGCGTAAAAAAAATTATAGCCAGAAAATCTTAAATATTGAACAGGTTTTTGGTGCGAATTGTCTCATATGGCATTTAATTTTTTAATGAGCTCGATCCCAAAAAGGATGCAAAATATTTGGTATTAAAACCATAAGATGACATAAGATAAAGTAAGATTGAACACGTGCACAAAGAATGTTTAAATAGTTCATACAACTAGGGAGAACAATCGGTTTGTGTCATGAATCCTAAAAACATGAATTCTAAAATAAAATGAAAGAGCGACGCAAAGTTTTATTAAAAAATAGTGTCCATCTTTTAATATGAATAATAAACTGGCATTGATATTTTTGTGGTTTATGTTTATTTTTAGGATGTTATGCCGTGCTCGGCATAACATCCCAAAAATTACAACAAAAATACTTTTGGCCGTGAAAATCTTAAATCATATTTGGCATTGATATATTCAATTTATCTGTCGTAGCCCCCCATCAGTCTTGGTCCTTTGTTGTTGATTGTTATGTTTGACCGTCCTTAAATAAATGGCCTTCCAGCTGCCATGTCGTAAGGACAAATGATGTAAGGGTAAATAACATTGAATCATTGACAATGGAAGACCAATCTTAAACACAAAGTTATTCTCTGGTAGGTATGCACACAATTTTTAGGCCGTTTATCACAAAATAAAAAGTCTATATTTTACACGATAAACTCCCTGTTTTAAGAGAAAATAGTATCAAAAATAACATAAAGGAATCGCACGGAGCTGCGATAGTTACAACCAAAGGTCAAATTTATCAAAAATTAACTAACTTAATTTAATAGTTAATTAATTAACATGAAAATTTTGTCAAATATTTTTGCTTTATTGAAAAATGTTCTTTATTTTATAATTAAAAAATATTTGTAAACTAGTCTGTCTCGACACAGGATTTCTTAGTGAGACAGGCAAGGCCAAAAAAAATAATGTAAATCTCATGTTATAGATTCATATAATAAATAAAAATAAATCAAAGCGAATGATAGCAAAGCCATTACAGAAGGTGTATTTGAAGTATATAATGCATGGATTGCCCATATATGATGATAATTAAATGCTGTAAAAGAGACAAAACGAAAACATTTCTATTAATAATTTTTCTTCATAGTTGTGCAATTTCCAGAGAAGTTTTCAGGGTATTTTTAAAAAATAGAATATCTAAATGTGTTTTTTTATTATTTCCAAAAAAACCCCTTTGTACCTACGAAAACGTTTTGGAAAATCTAAATTTATAAAACCAATTTATAGAAATAATAAGCAAGTGGTAATATTCGTAGCCTGGCCGTCGCCTGGCGTAGAGGCAACACGCAGAAGCAACATGTAGACATTGTAGAGCGTAGAGCTGTAAAGGGGAGTTTACTGAGTCACGGGTTCTGTTCCAAGTATCAGAGTACCTACCAAGAAGTATTATAGAGTACGTAGCAACCGAATAGTGTGAAGGAGTACCCGCCGAGTATGAACAGTATCTAGGGAGTAGGAACCAACTGGTGCTCGATCACGAACATTTCTCGCGTCAGTGTTGCCAACATTAAGTGGGAAAATCTGCGAAATGTGTCGAAATTGTCTTCTGGGATTAATTGACTTTAAACTCCGAGACCTAGATACTGTGTGGGTGGCTAAGCGTTAAAGTGGTCGATTTGGTAACGTGAAGACAGTGCAAATTTGAACGAAGTCTTAAAAAGGATTTTGGTAGTGTAAATTGGGATTAGAGAATTCCACAAGGAAAATTTCGACAACTGAAATAAATCTTATCATCAGCGTAATCAGTAACAGACTAGAAGGGAAAATATTGGACATATTTATTACTAATTATTAAATTACACATACATTACAGTTTGACTAAAAAGCAGAAATCGTAGATGAGGGTTACTTTAGCCCCCATCGACGTTATCTGTTTTATGAAGCACAAAAAACTCTCGAACGATCTCTGTTAAATTCGTAGATCAACGCTTTGCTTTCTAGCTAGCATGTTAATTACCAAATTTTTATATAGCAATCTAAAAATTTCCCTTATATTTATAAGACCCTTTATATTTTTTCCATCGAGTAGGTAATTTAAATGTTCAATAATTTTTTTTTTCTTTTTTTTGTGTCTGTTGTAATTTTCAAAAGATATAAGGTATAATGTTAACATGAAAAAAAATCTGTTTTTCTGTAATAAAAAAAAAAAAATACGTGTGGGATAAAATGGGGAAAAAAAGCTATCTGGTATCCTTAAAAAACGAGATAAGCTAAATTCCTTGATTCATTTCTTTATTTACAATCATTTTAAAAGCATCGTTTGCAAATGACACCGAAAAAATGTATTTGTATAAAAGGTAATTCTCTATCTTTTGTATTATCTTTTGCTTTAATGCAGTGTTATGAGACAATGACAAAAATACAAAATTTGTCAGATATCGGAAGGCGTCCGTCGTGCGTTATTTGCTCTCAAATTTCTGTGATTTTCTATGGATTCCAATGGCTTTTCTATGCCTGTCATGTGTTAAATGCATATAATTCAATAAAACAACTCAGCCAACTGTATCTTATATTTACTAAGATTTACGATAACTTTATCACGCCTACGAGGTATAAAGTATTCATATTTAACATGTAAGGTGGGGAGGTGTGAAACACGGTGTATATAGGCTAATAAGACATGTGTTACCTAGCGGCTATGTAGCCACCCCGTCCTACGGAAGGTCCTAACTTACAGATTAAACAGGGATAGGTGCCAGGAAAGGGGTGGGTGGAAACCCAACCACGTTAGTTTACAACCCCTAAATTCTTCATGCAAGCTTTAAATCCTTTCGTGTAGGAGGAGTGCTTTAACCAAACCACCCCAAGCCAGACCAGAACACTGAAACAAATCAGCCTATTATTTCTAAAATGTCAATTATGACATTTATGTTATTAGCCATTTTGTTTATGTAACATGTTATAATATCTACACGTAAGTATAGTAACATGTTATAATATCTACATGTATCAAAACCGATTAAAATTTTACACACAAACACAACAGTTTACAATTAGCAAACTTAGAAATTTTATAAATCAGAAGTTTTAATAGTAAATTAAATATTATAAATAACCAAATATTTTTTAAAAATAGCCATCTCTTAAATTTATTTACTTATATTTATTATAATTTATTGTTGTTGTTTTTGTTGTTTCAACGAACTGATTTTATTTTGTTAATTTAAAAATAATTTTTAATGTATAAAATGTATATTATATTATATAATAATTTTTATATTACTTTTACATAATTGTTTTTAGGTAATTAATCACCCCTTTTTAATATTTTTGTCTATTGTTCTTTTGTCTATACCTGTTTGTTTCTTTTGTTAATTTTATTCATGTTATTATCCTGACGAAGAAACCACTGGTTTTGAAATATGTACATATTATAACATGTGATTATAGTGGTTTACACAAAGTAATTTGTTTCATTTTATTAAAATGATGCCAAAAAGTAATTTTTCAAAAATTGAAGAAATAATGTTACATAACCTAGAATCGTTAAATTCTACGTTTCAAAACACTTTGGTATTAATAAAGCAGTAAAGTATGTAAGGTAGAATGGTTTCTGATATAGGATGATTTTGTATATATAAGAGGCCAGTGTGAATCAATGTCCTGGCCGGCTTGAGGTGACGGGCTCTACTCGTAATGTTGAAATATTACATACGCCGCCGAGAGGAAACTTACAACTTTAAACGAAAAGATTAGCGCCTAAATGGGTTGATTTTTTGTTGTTCTAACAATGACTATACAGGAGTATCTACTATGCGGAGCCTGTGGGACTATGTCACTTCCAATATTTGATAATGCCGTGAGTCGACCGGAGAAGTGAAGTTCCGAGGATAAAATAACATCATCAATGATTCCGTTTCAAAGTATAATTAATAATTATGAGAGTCTAATCTACTTGGGGCACATACGCAGGATGCAATTCTTTCAAGGGTTTTTAAAGAAACACAAACATTTCAGGGTTACGAATAACCCATAATACTATTTGAAAAAATCCTACTAGCATCATAGTAAGCGGAAAATGTTGCTCGGCATGAAGGAGAACTTAGCAGGGTAATTGAATCCGTAACCCGACGCATTTGTCTTCTCGAATACTAACCGGCTTGTGAATGTAAGGATGCCTAAGGGATCAATGATTCTAGTTAAAGAACAACTTCCATTTAAACAGCCGTAGAGCACACACATCATATGTTAGTACAGTATTTTTACATCACCTGATTCTGGTGTAGTCTATAGTCTATGATTCAATAACCTTTTACAGGTATCTAGGAAGTCTAAACTAGAGGTGCATGGCTGCTAAATTCAACTATGGGACATGATACACCTGCGGTATGTACATACATTGATTGTCGAGATAAGGTGTTATTTATAAATGTATTCGATAAAAAGTCGATGAGCCTTCATAAACACAATATAATATATGGTGGTGTTAAGGGACGCACTTGACTCACTTTAACCAGTGATTCCTGACATTATTTGGAGATTTTTTTTTATTATTAAATTTTCTTCTCCGGTGACCTTTTTAAACATTTTTTCAATTTTTTCTTAAAAGAAAAAATTTTTCCATATGTAATAATCACTGGTCACTCAGCCGTTAAGATGGTATTACCATAGAATATCGGAAATTAGACCTTTTTAAATCAAATTCTAGACGTATTGACTCTTTTTACAAAAAAAAACATAAATTGATTTTGAAAGATTGTTATTTTATCTGGTAAACGCAGTTTTAAAATTTTGAAAAACTAAACTTATTTTTAATATACTAAGGTTATACCGTTGGTCGTTGGCAGATTTGTTCAATTTTAAACCGATAGATTCTAAATTTCAAATCATATAATCATACAACAAAATAAATCAATACATAATCTAGTAAACACAGTTTTCAGACTTTTAATTTAAATTAAATCAAAATCATTAAAAAATAAATCCGAGAACGTGTTTTGTGACAAAAATACATCGGATTTTCTATTTATTTAAGGTCTTACAAACTAAAATATTTAAAAAGAAATTTTACACCCTTCTTTTGTTTTGGCATTATTGAAAAATCATAAATACTTACGATCAAAAAATACTGACAAGAAGTACACGATATTTAATAATTTATCAGTTTGCGTTTTGAGCATTTTTATTGCTAACTTGAATGAAGGTATATATTAAGCCAAGTTTTTAATGAAATAAATCGATAATAAATTTTTAATTTTTAAATATTGATTCCGGGAATAATCGACCATTCTCATTAGAACCTCCCTGTACAGTTGCAAGCATTTTTAAACTTTTATTCTCAGCAATAAGGTAACAATAACAAGGTCAATCGCTCTTAAGGAAGTATTGTTGATACGAGCACCATCTCTTTAATTAATATTCTAATAATCATTAACGCCCTAATAGGCTTATACAGATATATACAGTTTCTATGATCTAGTATAAACAGTTTAAGGGGGGGATATCAAAACTCGGCTTGAC
Source organism: Limnephilus auricula (assembly GCA_951813805.1). Classification (NCBI taxonomy): domain Eukaryota; kingdom Metazoa; phylum Arthropoda; class Insecta; order Trichoptera; family Limnephilidae; genus Limnephilus; species Limnephilus auricula. Next base: position 28,955,633 of record OX638390.1, on the reverse strand, counting down.
TGCAGTTAGGTATTTTTGGTACTTGTACGGCCCGCTAGCCAACAACAATTTTAGCCGTCTATGGGGCAGACTCGGGTAAGATTGACACCAAATTGGTAAACCATTTAGCATTTTGATAAAGTACGAAATAAAAAATACACTTGCTCTATAAAATTAAAATTTGTTTACTAGATAATGGATACAGCTAGACAGACAAAAAATCATATTAGCAATGGAATGGATAGATAGAAACATCTTTTACGCCCTGAACCTTTTTTGACGTCTCCGTTTTTTACTCAATGAGACTTTGAATCTAATGGTGTTTTGACGTAGATTGTATGGTTTATAAAATTGTAATAACTGTATTTATAATATTACCGGAAAATAATGGGTGTGAATAAAGGGAGATCATAAAATAAAGTTGGGACAAATATTTTTAAGTACGTGCAATAAAAATGACAAAAGGTGGTTTTGTTTTTGAAAGTTTATTTAGACAATTTTTTTCGTACTCAAGAAAGAATATATTTCAAAATATTAGCTCAGATAAACTAAAAGTAGAATGACGCACATAAACGAAAAATCACAAAATTTAATACAAATTGATATAAAATCAACTAAATGTAAACTTGGTATGCAAATATTCAGCATAATATCCTACAAAAATTGCCAAGACTTGTGGATTTTAGAATGATATTAATTTTATCTTTAGTACTTGTGTTAAACAGTGTTAGTCGTACGGAATTTTTAAACCTCTCAACAATAATAGTAGAATCTTTTTTTTTATTTTTATATATAACTTCGCACAGGAGGCCCGGAGAAAAATTGTATTTAAGAGACCCATATTGTATGAAGGACGAAACAAAGAGGCCGGCAAATCGTTTCACAGCTGAGCTGTTGAACTCAAGAACGAGTGGTAGAAGCGACCCGTTCTCATGTGAGAAATTTCGACCGTGTATATGTTGGGCGCGCGTTTGGCGTGTTTCCCGACTTTGCACCGGTGCTGAAGGGATCAATGACGCTAGTTCCTCTCTGAAGCATCTTCCATGTCTGAAATAACGGTAGAACAAGGATTCCATCGCGGTAGACGACCCTGAATAATTCTTGAAGCACGTGTGCTCCTGAGGCTGTTCCTTCTTATTGGCAGCTCGTGTACAAATTACCCAAAATTTATTTGACTCTCTCGACTCATCGCCTTGCCCCGCTGTAGGAGAGATGGATTCATACGTCCGCCATTCCTTTTTTTATATGAATACCTTACAAAAGTCCCACCTGCTCCCGTCTGGAGTCAGTGAGACTATGGCATCCCCAATTGGGGTATGTCGTGTGGCTGAAGGTGAATGGGGATGAGAAGGAAATATTGTAATTATTTCTACAAATCTCATGACGTCAGAGCTCACCACTATATGTATATAGAATCCTTCGCGGGCGTGTGCACAACAAATCACCTATTGTTTCAGCGCAATCGAATGAATGGTATAGGAAATTTTTTATAACGCCAGAGCTCAGCACTACATATAGAAACCATTACAGGTATGTGCACAACAAATCACCAAAGTTTCTTTGCAATCGGAGTAATGCTTTAGGTACCGTATAAGGAATTACGAAGGTGTGCATTTAACAACTTACAAAAGTTTCATCACAATCGGATAAATAGTACAGGAAATAAATTCATAACGCTAGAGCTCACTTGCACTATAATATATATAGAAACCTTCAAGGGCATGTACACGTACACGAAAAATCCGCCAAAGTTTCATCGCACTCAGATGAATGCTTTAGGTACTGAATAAGGGACAAACAAAGAAACATTAATTTTTTATGTATTTTTTTTACAAATTTCATGACGCCAGAGCTCACTATTATTTATAGAAACATTGGCGGGTGTGCACATAACAACTCACCAGAGTTTCATCACAATCGGATTAATGGTATAGGAAATAATTTCATAAAGCTAGATAGGAAATAATTTCATACACGACAAATCGCTATCCGATAAATGCTTTAGGTTCCGCACGAGTATCAAACAAAGAAACATTTATTTTTATACGATAAAATAATTAATTATTTAATTTCTACTTTGCTTGTATAACACCCATTTCCCCATTCATTGCTTGACGGAATTGCAATGCGAGCGCGCGAGCTCTCCCCTCAAATGTCCACTCATTACTGAATAAATTTCCAAAATGTTACCGTAAAACCTGGGCCTTAAGAAAAGATTTAGATAACAGAAAAATACAAAGATGAGTATCGTCGTTGCATATAGAATATGAAGCATGTGATTCTGAGTACATTCTGAGATAATCGATAAAAACTGTTTAAAAAAATAACGAAACGGAAAATATCAATTCTGTTTATGGACAAAGTAGGGAAAATATATTTCGTTCATTAAAAGAATATGTTTATGTCAAAAATTAATTATTTTATGCCTGAAAATTGAATTTTAACGCATTTTTTTCTCATGCTTCATATTCTATGCACAGTTTTTCTCGCATGCTTCATATTCTACATACAGTCTTCGTCATAATTATAATACCCTAATAATATCAAAATATTTAATTTTAATTTATTAAAATTTGACAGCTAGGCATCATAAAATGACGTTAATATGATGTACATACCAAGGCAATTGAATTGTGCAGTGGTATGCAGAGGATATGACTTTTTTAATTTTTTTACTATGTACTATTTTGATTGTCTTCACATGGATTATTTTTTAACGCCTTAAACATTTGATATTTTTACATGGCTCATATTGTAGAAGATGGAGAAAAAAAAAGAAAAATAACTGTATATTTAACTCATTTTCGTCAAAATCGTCACATTGCTCATATTAAATATGCGACGTTGATGTAACAAGAGGTAGGTGTAGATGTGCACTTAAATGTATGTTTTAATAATATAAATATAAGTAAAGAAAAAAGAAACAGATTTTGAAATGCAGATAGCATAAAATATAACATCATACTGTTTATATTGTTGTAACGAGAAATTAGTTTTTATTCTTCGAGAATCATAACTTTAAATTATATTTTGTAGATACAACATTTTTACTCTAAGTCATCGATATTGTGTTTAATTTTCACGTTATTAGTAAGACTAAGCTAGCCGATGTTTATTTACCCACGGGAGGTTACTAATGAATTCGATAAGAATTTTCCTCATGACGAAATATGGAAAAACCCATTGTGTCTAACCACACCAATACTTCGGAACGTAATCATATAAATGAGGTAGGTTATTCCAGCCAACTTAAAATTGTGAATTGATTGTTGTTACCAATTTGTATGCAATTGACCAGCTGGTGATATTTATACTCCATAAATGTTTCAAAATTAAATAATGAAAACTGATTAAAAAATATATATTTTTTAATTAATTTTTCAATTTGGGAGGCGGGAATGGGTACCGCCGCCCCGGGAACCATTTATTGGATAACCAACACCTCTGCCATAGGTCACCCCCAAGTGGTTCGCTACGTTTGGTGACTTAGCAGGGGTGCCCGGGTTCATGGGGTTCATTGTCTAGGTCTTGGCGGCGGATGATCTAGACACATTGAACCCCAGATTCCTACCCAACCCTCATACCTTTTTCCTTCCCAGAACTTCCTCTCCTTCCTTTCCTTAAAAATACCCTCCACACAGCATCCCCAAAGGTGACATAGGCCCTGAGGGAAATTATTTTCCTCAGGGCCTCCTGTGTGGACCTAATGTAAAAAAAAAAAAAAAATTAATCGAGAATCTGAAATAGAAACATCAGAAAAAGATACGGTCACATCTAGGACTCGAACCCTGAAGCTTCGCCTTGCCGGAGCGCAGCTCTACCGATTAAGCTATTTAACCGTATCATACTTCGACTCAGAACTACCAACATTATCTTCATTTTCTTAACGCATATTTTTATTGGCTTCTATCTGTATGCATGATTACAAGATTCAAACTTGAATCAATGCTATCTAGATAGTGTCCTGAGTAAATTTATCCATTTTTTGTTTAATATGCGACATCTATTGAGTTTTCTGCAAGTATTATTAACTTATTAATAGAAGTATTTTAGGTCTTAAATTGGCAAATAAATTATAATTTATTTCAAAATTATTATTTTGGGAAGGCAAGCGACAGTGGACCAACTAACGGGTTACCCTTTCCTATAGTAGTTCGAGAGATGGGTCTTATGTGACATCATTATAGTATCTTGTGTTTTTTTCGTTTTCACAAAAGCCAACTTGAGAAGGAAGGGGACGATCGCCGATGATGCACTTACGACCTTTCACTCGGACTACTTTACCTGAGGTTCCTTTTATCATCTATTAAATTAAACATTAGAAGACAGAAACTTCCGAAAACAAAATAAATACGAGACATTCATAAGCTCGATTAAAAAAAGTGTAGGATAAAAAGAAATAATAAAAGGAAAAACCTGAATAATTTGAATATGCTCAGTTTATTTACAAATAAAAAAGCAATTTTTTGTAATAAAAAGCGAAAATCTGCATATATGAAGCAGTAACAACTAATAATACATACATTACGGCATCAAGAAATTTTAAACGTTTTTTTAATTATGGATCCATTATTAATGATTTTTGTGTTAACCCGTTTACTCACAGGAGACCATATTTGTCCCAGCCCACATATGTCTCATAGAAATCGTTGTTTCTCCCTTACTATCATAGTGAGAAGCTTGATCTAAACCAGGGGTGGCCAAACCGCGGCCCCTCGGGCCGCATGCGGCCCGCTTGGTCTGTACTTGTGGCCCGCGGAGCATATGCACACATATTTTTCTTTTAGTGTACATAAAACCAACAAAATAACATTCCAACATGCGTACTTCGTATCATATCTCATATATGGAAGTGTCTCAGTACATTGATTCACAACTATCGTGACAATTTCTTGTGTTCAACATACAATCACAACTTTAAGCTGATTTTTAAATACACATTGAGAAACACTTTCACTCGTACACGTGTGAACAGCTTTTTGGTCGAATGAAGCATATTAAATCTCAAATAAGAACAAGAATCATTATTGAGCGTTTGAAAAACTGTGTGTAGCAACAACATTAATCGTTATCAACATTGATGCACTTAGTTCTGACAAACAAAATCAGACGACTCACTAAAATGTATTATATTTTATTTATTATTTTGTTATTCGTTTTTGTATTACCTAACTCAATTCTAATAAATATGTTTGATTGTCATTTTTGTAAGTATCTTTAAAAAAACAATATATTTCTTGTTTGTTTTGAATAATAAAAGAAATTTTGTTGTACGGCCCAATGGGAAATCTCATTTCTAAAATCTGGCCCGGCTGCTGAAAAGGTTGGCTACCCATGATCTAAACGGTATTGGAAAGATAATACAACACGATATATATTTAAATCTAAAAGTAAACCACCTTTTTCGTAATGTGACCAGCAGACGTATCTACATTTTACTGGGAAATCCCGAGGCTTACGGACGTGTATGTATTACAGAATTACTGAAACAGTAACAATTCATGGATCAGAGACGGAAAAAGGGAATAAGCACAGGTAAAATGAGCTCGTATACTTACCTATATAAAATTCCTATTTTAGCACTTTTACTTCGATTACTTTCATTATTTCTATTTCACCACCAATAATAAATACTATTTACTTTAAAAAATAATAATTTTAATTAAATTTAATAATGTTATTATTAAGTTCTGCAAGTATTTTAGATTTGTATCATTGTTACAGCTGTTTCGGCTTACAAGGCCACTTTCAAACTGTGGTTGAACCACGTTAAGACGACAATTTATACGATTTGAAATGTCAATTTTGAAGGTGCGTAAATTGATTCATTACGGGTTAAACCAATTTGCTGAGAAAATAATTGTATGTTTTCCCCGCATTAAATTTTAATGTGTTCTTAATTAAAAATAATGTTACTGCTATGAATTATTTAGATGCGTTAGGTATATTGTTTAGGTTTTGTAAATATACTGAGAAGGGGGGAATATATTATTTTCCGTACTTTATTAATTACCTAATGTTAAATGATGTGTTAAGTTAGTTTTTTTAATTATTTTTAATTGATAAACTAATATTTAAGACAAGATTTTTTATTACATGATTATGCATAGTACAAAGGGTAACAATTATTATTAGCAATAATTATAATTTACATTGAAAAAATCTATTCTCGGAAGATTTTTTCAATATGGATGAGTGTTTAAGGCTGATAAAATTATTGCTTATATTAGTTTTTTTAACACTAGTTAAACTAGTGTTAAAAATATGATATATAAACGAATGATCCCAATTTAACAATAATTAATAAAGTTCATTAATTAGTTTATCGAATTAAACACAAAAACAAATAATCAGACTTTTTACAGTTATTTTTTTCATTTTATCTCTAAAATCATGAAAAACTAAATACTTTAATGGCCTACATTTTATTATTTAAAACACAAATAAATAAGTAGTTAAGTATTCTGTCATCAAATCAGAATATAAGTTTTGAATAAAAAAGGCCGCAAAGTTACTATTAACGGTCCACTAGCGAACAAATTATTGTAAGGAGTATTCTAAGATTCAATCAGATATTTACGAGTAAGTTTTAAAAACGAAACCAAATGCAACTCTGCTACCCTTAAATAAATACAATTTTCTATCGATTTTTATGTTTTATATTCTAATTCAAATAACTAATCATAACGATGTTTCTCTACAGGAGTACGCGGAGAGGATAGGCAACTACAACACTGTCTCGGCACATATTCCTAGCTTCATTCACATTCATGTATCATCACGATTGATGAACATTTGGATACTTCAAAACAAGAGAAAGATCACTGTCTACATACGATTTTGAAAAACCACCCCCATTCTCTTTTCCCATCTATATACTTCTAGATGAAATTACTGTATGAATCTGACGAAAAAATCCGCGCTAAGTCCAGGAAAATCAGGGGGACTTCAGGTAGTACGAGTGTCTTATAACAGACATCTAAATGTTTCCTGGCCACCTAAGAGAGACGAACATGTTCATTTTTTTCTTCTTCTTTAAAAGCATAACAAACATTCCCGGGTTACGAATAACCTGACAATATTTGAAAATCTCCTACCACCTTCACAGTAAGCAAAAAATGTTGCTTATGTCGTGAAGGAGGACTTAGTCAGTGGAGGAATTGAACACCTGGGTGAGAACTGAACTCAGCCACTGACCGTTTACCATTACTTTATTTTTTGCGATTCATAACATATAACATCGGGCTTCGTAATATTACCTACAAGAGTTTAGTCGCAATGTAAACGATTTTTTTAAAAGTAAAACTGCTTTACGCACGCTTGACTTGGGGGTAAGCTGGCGAATGCGTGACGAGAGCGTTACGAAAAGTGTAGTCGGGCGAGGTGAACGGGCTATTTCATACTGCAGGAGCAAGAGAGAGCAGTGCGCGCGCACATTTTCTTTCTCACTTCCTCTCATAGCCAGTGCATGAAGATTATTCGTAATTTAATTTCGTTCTTGAACAATTTTATAAATACTGTAGGAGCAAGAGAGAGAGCAGTGCGCGCCCACATTTTCTTTCTCTCTAGAAGTTTTACTTCAGTCGTGTGATCTAAAGTATACTCGTATTTTTTTGCAAGAGACATGGGCTAATTAAGTAAAGCAAGACAGGCACACATATAATCTAAGCCATGAGTCTCCCATCTGATTATTAAAGGGTAATTAATAAGATTATAACCAATTTTATATTGGGGTGTTTGTATGTTTAGATGCGGATCATTTGTGCAAACGAAAACGACAATTAATACAGAAATGTGTAGCTACAAAGTAAATCTTTTTTATAGGGTTATTACAAAAAGTTGTCTGTTATTAATTGGGGTCGCTGAGCAGAAGAGCCACGAAGTAGAAACAGTTATATTTGAATGAAGGGTAGTAAAAATAAAAGTAGCGGGTTTTTATATCCACATTTAAAAAAGTCTTTGCATAAATACACATTTGGAGGATATGAAGTTACGTAATGGAATCGTAAGATAAACAATTAGTAGATGATCATAAATAATGTAAATAAAGAAGTAGAAATCTGAGAATACGAAGCAACAACAAATCTCGCAAGATGTGCTCAAACATAATGAAATTTGCAGCTTTTAGTGCCTGGAATTTGTAGGTAATTGTTTTCAGCTTGCAAAAAGACAGTAGAAATATAAAAAAATCAATATATCGTTAATAAAATTTTGTCGTCACATTGCGTATTTATAATTTTCGAAAAATTGCAAAATAATAAATAACGCTTTGATTTCATTTACAATATTGCAATATTCGTTTATTTTATTTTTTTTATTTCTTGCACTCATTAATTTTTTCAGTGGAACACAGAGGACAATGAAATAACCAACATCATACAAAAACTCTAATCAAGTGTGAAACCGGTTAGTAAAACTAGTAGGTATATTATAGTTACATAAAGTATTTCTTTTTTGAGATTAATACTATCTAAACATTAAAAAATACGTAACGGAAGTCTGGAAATCGTTGAGTAAAAAAAATAATAGAATTCGCTGATATCCAAAGGAATAGTATGAACGATGTTGGTCAATCCTTTTTCGATACAAATAAACATTGGGAAGGAACATAACAAAGTTTATTAGTATGCACTTAATCCCATCCTCGGTGTAAGAAAAAGTAGTAAAGATTACTTAGGATGGACGTTTTATCGACAATTTTGTACGAGACCTAAGATAAATTTGAGTTTGATGCTCGAAGAGTTTTTACATGGAAAAATAAAGCTTTATTTGTTTTCTGGCAGTCTAGGAAGATTCTAGTTGTTTTCTAACTGGATTTGAAGTGTTTTTTATAAGTGTGAATCTCATTTGAGGAATATCGTTAATTCGAAGTGTTTTTTTTGTTGATTTTTATAAATGTGTACCTACAAAAATTGTTTAAGAAATTACGAAAAATAAGATTTTATACTACCTATACCAGATAATCAATATATTTCTTAATCGGTTAGATGTTTTTTATAATAATACCTAACAGTCAATTTATATGACCGTTAGGTATTATGAGGGAAGTTTTGTGAAGGTTTACCTCAACTCATTAAGAGCGATTAACCAGCAGCTCAGAATAAAAGTTTTAAATTGCTTGCAACTTACACGGAGATTCCAATGAGAAAGATCGATTATTCCCCGTATCAAATTTTTTAAATTAAAAAATTAATACCGAATTATTTCATTCAAAACTTGCTTTAATACATACCTACATTCAATAAGCAATAAAATGCTCAAAATGCACGATGATAAATTATTAAATATAGTGTACTTCTTGTAAATATTTTTTTAATATAAGTATTTATGATTTTTCAATAATGTCTAAACAAAATAAGTGTGTAAAAAAAAATTGAAATATTTTAGTTTGTAAGATCTCAAATAAATAGAAAAACTGAGGTATTTTTGTCACAAAATACGTTCTCGGATTTATTTTTTAATGATTTTGATTGAACTAAAATTTAAATTTTGAAAACTGTGTTGACTAGTTTATGTATTGATTTATTTTATTGTATTTATTTATTTATTTATTAAAGAATTTTATACATAGTGTACATATTGTGTTATTTCGCCCGCCATGCTAGGGATGTCCCTGTGTTATGGCGGGTGAAGTATGCAGATTATAAGGGTAATGAAGTACGTTAACTGATAATATAATAATTATGATAATGAGGTTTACAGTTAATGCAGCAATGAATTTATGATAATGAAATTTATGATAAATGTATGATTCCATGATTTCAAATTTGTGTTGTTTTATAGAATCTATCGTTTGAAAATTGAACAAATAACCAACGGTATGACCTTAGTATATTAAAAATACACTCGGTTTTTCAAAATTTTAAAACTGCGTGTACCAGATAAAATAAAAATCTTTCAAAATCAATTTATGTTTTTTCGTAAAAAAATGTCAATATGTCTGGAATTTGATTTAAAAAGGACTAATTTCCGGTATTCCCTGGAAATAACCTCCTAAGTATTAGGTTAATATTCAGTCAAAATACAAAACAATAAGAACAAAGTTTGGTATTACAATGATTTTAAGAAACCCCGGAAAAAATCGAATGAAAACACTAGAAAGAATGTTATGAATTATTTTAATGTAATTAATAATTATAATTTGGTTCCTTAAAACGGCAATTTTCCTGGTTTGGCGGTCGTTAAATTATGAAAATGAAAATTATTAAATAGTTTTTTTTTTTCAAATGTAACTTTTAGATTTTTTTAACGACGGTGGCCGTAACGTATTTTCTGCTATATAGGAGGCCCAGAGGAAAATCATTTCCCCAAGGGCCTATGTCATCTTTGGTGTTGATATTTTTTTGTGAAAAGGAAGGATCGAACCTGGGTTTTGAAGAGACCCGTGTTGTAGGAGGGAGGAAACCCGATGCGTTTGAGCTATTTAACTCAAGAATGAGTCGTAGAAACGACCGTTTATAATAAAACTATGGCTTCCATCATTATGGCGTTCTGAGCATTTATTTCACAATATGTAATATGAACTATTACGTTTCATTGAGGCCGATAAAATTAAGAAGTCAACAAAATCAATAATGGGAACTACATACCTATTCAATCATAAATATTGTACAAAGCTGCATTTTTGTGACAAACTCATAACAAAAACACGCGTAAACAAACAACTTTATTGTAAAAGGTCGCGGTACTCATTGATTTGACAGTTTCCGTGAACAAGTTGATCCCAAACCACAAAATAAATATAAGTTAAAAAATCACGGTATTTTTATACCTACTATAATTACAATCGCTAACGTATGGTTAAAAAATGCACTCAAAACACAGATGCACGGGATATCTTCACTTTCAACAAACTTATAATAAGTAACCCTTTAAAGTTGTCTAGAATAACATGCATATAAAATGAATCTGCTCACCTGCTATAATATCGATCATCGAAATGCAATAATTACTATGCTGGAAACTTTGAAATTCTGACGTTCGTTCACTCGAAAAAACACCCGGCAAATATGTGCCTCAAAATGCGAAGAACATCGTGAATTGTTGAAATTTTCGTTGCGATTCTTAAACAGGGTGATTTTCTTGCTGCAGCTATGTTTTTAGGGTAAGTTTAATTCATAAAAGTGGTTTAAAACTGATTTTAGTTACCGTATGTTGGATATAGCGCCGCCATGCGCTGTCAAGTTGACGTTACAGAATGGAATGCGATGTTTTCCGTTTCTGGCTGGTGGCGCTAGTGTCTATGGTTAATTTCGCGCATGCTCAGTTTCGATGACAGGTCTGTCCTTGAAATTCGCGCCATTATTTCTTGTAGGGGAACTTCGCTAAGTACAAACATACCCACACCGTCATTACGTGTGGGTCGCGCAGAACAAATGTGTTTAAGCTCATACAAATATTATGAACCGATGAAGCAAAAAAATATTTGCCAGGTTAAAGTAAAACCATTCAGGAATAACCATAACTTTTATCTACTCGAGATGTGAATACAAAACAAAGGGAACGATTTTAGGTAACGTTTACATTGTTTTAAGAACAATTTACATGAGGGGTAACCGTCGATTTCTGTTGTTCAAACGATCTTTATTAATGAAATTAAGAGGAATATGAACGCTAGAAATATTCGACTTCTTACCCCTTGAAAACTCCGCTTATTTTTTTAATGAATACTTTTACAAGAATGAAAAAAAGTTAGTGAATCAATAAAGTCAAAAATAACCTTAGCCATAAAGGGGTATTTTTAAATATTTGTTTATTATATAACTTCATATTTATCTAACGAAAAAACAAATTATTTAGTACTTGACGCTTATATTTTTTGTAACGTAATTAATAATTTTATTTTAATTCCATTCGTTGAAAAGATACGAAATGCTTCAATGTATCCAAAACATATTTTTTCATATTCATAATGTATACCGATTCATAGTAAAGATAAATCTTCATCTTTACAATTTTATCAAATACACTCTTTTGGGGGTTAATTGCCTATTTAAAAAAATATATACCTTCTATAGAACAGTTAAATGCAAAAATGGATTCGTTAGATCTTTTTTTCGAAATTGTCTAATAAAAATGATAAAAAATTAATTACCATGTGACCCATCCGATTATAATAATTCAGGAGATACAATTTTTCGAGACTCTTCGGATTTACACATGAATTCGGAAGATCTTTATCGGATTGTGATATGATTTCGGGAGATTTTTTAAAAATATGACTTGTAATTAGGAGAATTTAATGAAATTAAATTCGCCTAATTACAAGTCATAAAAATTCTTTGTTATGTACATTTTTTATATATTACAGATTGTAGCCGAAAAGGATTTTTTTTCGAAAATTGGATTTTCGTATGAAGATTTTCAGGAAATTTCAGTTATTTTCTTACTAAAACCGAAATATTGAAAAAAAAAATTAAATGCGACAACAACACCAATAACACGAGGCGCCACTGACTAGGACATGATTTCGAAAGAACATGTATCGGATTATGAAGTGAATCGTAAAGAAAATCAGAACATGGCATAAATTCGGAAGAATATCAGATTGAGATTTGAATTCTGCAGAATGTTGGATTATGATATACAGTTTAAAGAAAAATCTTAAAATGTCAAGAATTTGGGAGAACATTGGATTATACCACGAATTCAGGAGAAAATTGAGTTTTCACATAAATTCGAGGGAATTTAGGTTGCTACGGAGAATAGGGGAGAATATTGGATTATTAACGAAGGTAGTGGTTCCTTTGAGCTACAGTAAAATCTGACAGGATACGTTGTGCAAAGGGACCGCGGCAGTAAATGACTATCCGGGATCATATCGCAGCTCAAAGGGAAAGGACACATTGGGCGGACAGTCTGATCTAATCACTGAATATGTCACGGACACGCTTGGAATGTAATGTTGGTACTGGGTGTCCAAAAGTACCTAGTGATTTAGTCTTTAGGAAGTTGATACACGAAAAATTGCGGATCCTTGAAAATGAACTACCCAAGTTTAGCCTTATGTTATCACCGACTGTAGGTACGAGACTGGTATGTTTTGAACTTAACAAAATAAGACAACACTTCATAAAATTAAATATTTTTGAATCATAGAAAAAATATATATAATGTTAAAAATAAAGTTTGATGGTGCAAAACAGAGTAAAAACGTTAAAAATAAATGATTAAATTTCGTTTAAATCACATATTATAATAGTGGTTTTAAATCGAAGCTTTTTAACATTTGTTGATATTATTTTTATTTTTTTATTATTTTTATTTATTATCTATTTACGCCTTATGGGCTTTTACATGAACGTTTTACATAATGATTACATTAATTGTGAATAACAGTTTATACAGTATACAAAGTATAACAGTAACGACTATAATATAAGTATAACGACCGTCCGTGGTCGAGTGGTAAGACACTCGACTCCCATTCGGAAGGTCGCGGGTTCGAACCCGGCGTGCGCAAATAAATTTTATTTGATTAATTTGTGTTATTTCACAATTAATTAATAAAAATAATATATGTTATATTTGCGGCACGTTCCAGAGTGGAAGATACTCTCAGTATCGCCCTGGTGTAAGACCACCATTCAGAATTGAAACATTGCTTAATAATGGCGTTAGCCGTGTTTAGTGACTAGATCTGAACAGCCAGGTACTTTCCCACCTTCCTCTTCCCCATCTCCTTCCCTTCCCCACTTACCTTCAGCCTCACAACATACTCCAATTGGGGATGCCATAGTCTCACTGGCTCCGGAAGGGAGCAGTTGGGACTCTTGTGAGGTTTCTCTACAAAAAAAGTAGGTAATTAAGTATAACTAGTAACTATTTACTTTACTTTTGAGGTACGAAACATTTCAGCAGAAAATTAAAAATAAAATAATAAGAGTAACCTATAAAAAAAAAGTAATACAATTTAGCAAAATATGTATAAATACAGAGAGTTAAATAAAATAGAATAAGACATACAACAAGGAGTGGTTGAGCATTTACACAACTACACTTACATACATACATTTATACGAACCTATACACATACATGAACTGCTGTACTTGTAGCTAGTATTGTTACATTTCCTTCCTACCTTTCCCTATAAACCTGTCACTTTTTCCTATTACCCACAATCAGTCAATAATCGACCCTCTTCTATCAAACATCTTCGCATTTAATATTAAACATCCGCATTCCTTTTCCTCATCTTTCGCTACTCACCGCTCTAAGAAGAAATATTACCGCAACATAGTGCATAGTTAAAACCGGTTAAATATCTACATATAGAAGAAAGTACTACAAGTCCCGCAGTGAGTAATTCTCTCCTTTTCCTTATGTGCTTACATTCTACTTGTGCAGTGATTAAAACACATAAAACATACACATTTCAAGGTCCTTCGACATACAAAATTGCACAAAACACGCATCAATGTATAAAAGCTGGTTAGTAGGTTAAAGCATAAAATTATTTGTGTACATTATTTAAAATACAACAAAAAATAAGAATATAATTTACACGTAAGGTTTAGAATGAAAGATGTTATAAAATAATAAAACTAATAAAAGTTATTAGTTTTATATTAGATTATTTCATTTTTTCGTTTATTTTTTGCTTTATTTCATTAAACAAAATGATTAATTAAATATTTTTCTTATTGGGTATTGAACCACCCACACTGATTCAATAAAAACTGTATCTATAAAAAATTGTGAAAATTTTACAAATGTTTTACTATCAAACAGACTACCTACTTGTAAAGGAAAAGTATTAAAATTTTAATTCAACATTCAATTTGACATTCCAAAAATGTTACTGTTTTCCGCAAAGCTAGATGCATTGCAAATGGCGTGAAAATGTTGTTTTGTGGCCGTAAATTCAGTTTCTACCTAACCACGCTGCTACTAGAGCTCTCTCGTTTGCCACCCCAACTGTTTGCCACCCCCACTGCCCCCCCATTTATATCTGCTAAATGCCTAGCCAGGGTCTACGCCGTAGAAGGTCCACTCGGCACTAATTGGTTAAGGCTCTACGAGCTACGACTACGTTAGAACCAGGAATGTTACAATCTACCCTATATAGGTAGAAAAGTGAATATTATATCTTTTGTCCGTAAAGATTAACTAAATAGTGTTCCTGACGTGGATCAAAAAAATACACGCGTTTACGGATAGTAACCACCGAAAAAATATAATTAAAACCCTTATCTTTAATTTTAAATATAATCTTGTGCAATTTCTCATATATGCCAAGAAATATCCTGATTGTGTTTGCACTTGCTCACGAAGTCACGGTTTGCCACTGGTTTCAACTTGCCCAAATTCAACTTGCGACGAGGGGTTTTTTAAACATAATTATACTAATAATTCATTTGAATCTTGTCCGATTGTATTCATATTTCATTCGCTTAAATCGTGGGAAGATATTTGATAAAATATTAGATAATAGGATTTTAACCTTAACAATATATCATTGGCATACCTAATCCACTCGAGCGATGGGTGTTCGGTTTTCGATTTGGCCATTAGATTTAATTGATATAATTCCTTAAAATATTAGTATGCAAATATATTAACTGTTTACTGCAGTTTAAAGCCAATAATTCCACCCGGGTTTCACTGTTCAACCAATGTTTTTAGGTTCGTTAAATGTGGTCCAATTTTGGACCGATATCAATCGCAGAAAAATAAAAGCGGTCAAAATTTGGACCTTAATCACTACAGTGGATAATTATTTTGCAAAGACTGGGACATTCAGACGTTTTAACAATTAGTGCTTGAAGTAACGGAGGTTTAGGTATACGATAAAACTCTTCAGTGATAATGAAAAGTCTACAGAGCATTTTCCAAAAACACAGTAAGTAATTATAGTTTTAACTATTTTATATCCTTAAAAATATATTTTTTTAAATACTAGTTTGTACTTTGAATACCTACGTAGAAATTCATTTTATTCAAGATCAAAATTCATTTTATTAAAGATTCAAAATCGTTTTTATCCTCCATTCATTAAAAGTCAATACCTACTGTGTATGACGACACAAGAATAATATATTACGGTACCGGATGTAGAAATCATTTTTATTCTTTATTACATTATGCAACAAAGGTAATGGCTTTTTGTCAAAGTGGAAAAGGTAAGATAGATAGATAGATACCCTAGTCCTTACGTCCGTAGAATACGATTATCTGTTGTGTCGTTGTATACACCAATATTGTGTGTGCCTTGTAGCCTTGTGTAAAACACGTCAATTACGACGATTCCCCCTTGCAGTGTTGCCAATTGCATGGTTTTTACCATGTTTTCTTTTTTTGACATTTATATCTTAACGGTATTTTGAAAAAAAAACATGTCGAACAAGATCGATCGTCAAAAATGTGTAGGTTCTTTTGAGTGAAACACGATTTTTAGCAGGGTCGCGTTAAGGAAATCCCGAATTCAAGAATATAATTCTTGAACTACAGTACCTACTGGTTCACAATGTCTCGTTATCTAATTATTATCTTTGTCCATAAATAATGTGAACACATTAATAAAATTAAATGAACATTATATCATGTAACTTAAGTACCTACACTAACTACTCTAAAATGTAGAAAAAATGAATTATTGGAGTTGTGGGACAATTTTCTGATTTCATGGATCAGAAAAAACTTTACTTTTGTGTTTTACGGTTATGTGAATGTTTACATTATTATTTAATTTTTTGTGGAGTTCTACAAATAAAATTTGATATTAGAAAACATATACATAATTATCATTAGTACTTTGTTTTTTTTTCAATAACATTATTTTATCGTATTATTTAAAAGAAAATTATTTATTTATTTTTATTTATTACTTTTCTCACATGTTATGAATATTATTTTTTTACATAGAAATTAACCTCACTAGGACTTTAATAGCCTGTATTGAGGTTAACTTTAATACATTATAATAATAAAATACAAACAACAAAAAAAAAACAAAATTTACACACATAAGTTGAATTCAAAAAAACACAAAAACTGCAAAAAAAAACACAACACTAAAATATTACATGGAGAAAGAAAAAAAAACTTATTGTTTTTAATAAAGCATTGTAGTAATTTCCTTGGGTACCGTTACTTACTTCGTTAAATTCTCAATAAAAAAAACTAACGAAAAACATATACGGATTTTTTGTCCTTCAACATGGAATTTTTTTTTTTTTTTTTCCTTCAACATGGTAAAACAATATGGTAAAACAATAATATTATCAACATGGTAAAACAATAATATTTTCTTTATCTTTCAACACAATCAAACATATTTTGTTTATCCTTTAACATGGTAAAATAATTTTTTTATCCTTTAACATGGAAAAACATGGATTTTTATCCTTCAACATAGTAAAAAATGATGTATTTTCCTACAACGTGTTAAAACGTGTTTTTCTTACAATTTTTTTTTATTATTTTAGAATATGTACAATAAAAGTACTTGTCACCATGCACAAACATTTCAAGTAGGGATGTTACGAACATTCGCATTCGCATATGCGAATAATTCCCATCATTTTAAACATTCGCATCGACATTCGCATTCGCAACAATCGATGCGAATGCAAATGTGTGCAAATCATGTCGTGACTCGCCCAATGTCCACGTGTCTTTTGTTTTTCGCGCAAGCTCCGACGGTGTAGAATCTGGAGACACTATAAGCTGTGAAATCAAAGCTCAATTGAAGGCATATATTAAAGAAAACGAGCCTCTCTTGATGAAAACCCTATGAACTGGTGGAAGACTAAATTGAAATACGACAAATTGACAGATCTGGCTCGTAAATATCAGCGTTCCGAGCAAGTTCCGAGTGAACAATTGTTCAGTGCAGCCAACCTTATATACGAGCCCCTTAGAAATCGCCTCGTGGGAGAAAAGGCTGCAAAATTGCTTTTTCTGAAATATAATATGACTCTTTTGAACTTCGATTATTAAATTGCTTAATTAGGATTATTATTATATTAACTTACTGTATAGGAATTGATTTAATGTTTTTATTATTTTATTAAAACGATGATTAATGTTGACTAAAGTTTTTTTATAATGTGATTCCTTAACATTCGCAATCGCATTCGCATTCGCACATTTGCACTCTGAATATTCGCATTCGCATTCGCATTCGCGAATGTGGAAAATATCACATTCGTAACATCCCTAATTACAAGTATTGGATTCTGCAGGGTGATTACTTTAATAATTCAGAACCATCTTACTGAACTCTACTTGTACTAAGTGTAGTGTCGATTTTTATAAAATTTTTCACCTAACTGTCTATTTTTCCAAATGTAAATGTAAAAGTTTTTAAAGTTTTAAGGTCAGCCCTGGTACTCCACATCACACACCACTTCCCCAGTGTACCGGAAAAGGGCGGAAACCATGCCATCGTAAACTAAAATAAGGTCAGTCATATATAACAGAGATTTTTTTTATTATTTTTCGTATTCCGGTCCACTGACAGGCAAATTATCCAGAAACTCTGCCGAAATATATTTGGCCTATGAGGTTGAAAATTATTCAAAGTCACACGTAAAAAGTATACAATTTAAAGAAGCGTTTTGGAATATAACATTCAAATACTTATATGATTTAAAAACACACACGCACACGGAGAAAAATGTTATTCTAAAATACGATCATTTTATTCGTAAAACGGTTAAAAACGGGATTGAATTTCTTACGAGCAAATTAACAGGTTTCAAATTATTATTATTAATTATTAGAACAAATTTCGTACGTCTATTTTGTTGGTACAACGTATTTTTTCGTTGTATCGTCATGTTGTATTTATCAGGGCAACTAGATAAAACATTTCTAAACTAATGTTTTATAAATATGGCCTGATAAATTATCGTGAGGGTCAAAATCGATTTTTCTCCGTGCAGGTAAAAATTAAGTAACTGTACATATACACGCTTATATATTACAACTCTCTTCATTATATAAACCAAGATTGTACATTGCTATATACTAATACTTAAATGATCGCTGTTATTTTCGCCTACAAAAAGAAACGGAAGATATTAGTGTATAAAACTCTTATTAGACCAGTGCTCACGTACGCAGCTCAGACGGGGGTAGTAACTAATAGGAATGAGCGACCATTGGACGTTTTTGAAAGGAAAATTTTGAGGCGTATCTTCGGACCGGTTCTAGAAAATGGATTTTGGCGCAGAGGTTACAACAATGAGCTCTTTACTCTGTTTAATTAACAAAACTTTACAAAATGTATAAAATTGGGAAGACTTCGGTGGTTGGGTCATGTGGAGAGAATGACCGCACATCAAGCACCAAAGTCCCTGCTAAACTCTAGACCTATAGGGCGAAGGAGCCTGGGAAGGCCAAGATTATGATGGAGCGACAACGTCTTCAAAGACCTATCTATCTTGGAGCTCCCAAACTGGAGAGAGCCGGTACAAAGGAGAGATGAGTGGAGGAAGACTCTTGAGGAAGCCAAGACCCACCAGAGGTTGTAGAGCCAAATGTGATGAATACTATATTGTAATCGAGAATGAATACTACCTATATTGTAATCGTCATGCTACGCATTTCGTTATGTTTTGATAACGATATGTTAGTATTAATTAATATTTATTTAAATCTCGTTAAAGGCTTTCTTCCAATAAGGTAAAAAAATTAAAAAAAGGTAATACGTGAAGGAAATGTTATTATTTAAAGGATATTATTTTGATAAGCGCAGAATAAATCAAAATAATACTTTAATTAAAAAAGAAATTAAATTAATTAGCGAAACTCAATCAAAAATCTGAAACAGAAAAATCAGAAAAAGATACGTTCACATCTGGGACTCGAGTCCCAGATTGAGTATTGCTAATATTGTATAATTAATTAAAATATTACAATTTGAGGTTTTTCATATTAAGTTAAAAATAAATAAAATAATACTCCTCACAAACAGTGGTGAGTTCGTCCAATTAATTAACACAAATTAATACAGGCTCTTTATTTATTTTTAACTTAATTATTTAAACTAACTAAATAACTAACTAACCATCACGCCGTTTCCCCGCAGGGGTAGGCAGAGAGGAGGGACCGCCAAACAACTCGGTCTTGGCACACACACCTTGCCCCATTTACATTTATACATCTTCTCATACATACTCTTCTATTATTCTGACTCTTGACATGGTGCGACTCAAGTATCTGATTCACTTGATCGTGCCACGTCTTCCTTGGGCGTCCTCGGCTTCTTCTACCATTCAAATTCGCGTCATAAATTCTCTTTACACTCCTTTCTTTATTCATTCGCTCAACATACCCAAATCATCTAAGCGTCCCTTTCTAAATCTTACTTATTACGCTCACATCAGTCTTACATTCTTTTCGAATCTCCATATTCCTCACACGATCAAACATGGTTTTACCACACATACGCCTCAGGGATCTCATTTATACAGCATTCATTCTACTTTCACCCTTTCTCTTCCAGTTCCATGCTTCACTGCCATACATCAGGTTAGGTACCAGTACTCCATTGTGGACTGCTAGCTTCGCTTCTGTGGACAGATTTTTCTTGGCTTCAACGACGAGAGTTAAACCTCATATTACAATATTATCTTCATTAATTAAAATACAGGCTCACTTATCGATAATTTAAATCGAAATTAAAGATTCATAACCTTAACTAGAATTGCTCATTATATCGGCATTTCATGAGAAAACAAACACAAAGAGGCTGCACGCGAAGAAATTGGAAATGTAAAGGTTCCAAAGGGTCGAGGTTACCGAATAGGGTCGCCTGAGGCAGTTTGTCGCGGAGAAGGCTCCTTCCCAAAGGGAAAAGGGGACGAAATGATGATGATGATGGTTGTATGTTATTTCCGCTCCAATTATTTCCCTTTTTATTGTTTGTCACGCTTGTTCCGAAATAGAATTAATGTCTCTTTTCATGGCTATAACAATTTACTGCCTGAGAGAGAATTACAAGGACTGGTAGGCTCATAATATTACATATAACCGAAAGCAGTGATTGTATTCGGGTTAAAAACCTGACAAACTGGAACGTAGTTATAAGTTAGTATTAAAAATCAATGTTTTATATAATACACATACTTGTAGTATCACCACAGAGACCACCGTTCATATTGTGCCATGCTCAATATTGGCTTTACTCTTTTCAGTAACTAGATCTGAATGGCCAGGTACTTAACGTTTCCTTCCGCAATATTTTACCACCAATATCGGAACTGTGGAATAATATTATTAACATAAAAAAATTACAAATAAAACAAACAAATTATCATCGCATGTCTAATTTGGGAGGCGGGTATGGGTACCGCCGCCACGGGAATAATTTATTGGACGACCAACACCTCTGCCACAGGTCACCCCAAGTGGTTCGCTACGTTTGGTGACTTAGCAGGGGTGCCCGGGTTCATGGGGTTAGGTTTGTCCGGGACTTGGGGGCGGATGCGTCTGCCGACCATCGGCGTGGCAGCCTGTTCGGGAGAGGCTGGTTGAAGGAGACCTTTTGATCTCTCTAGCCGGACCCTCTCGACCCATCGCCTTGCACCGCAGGAGGAGGGATGGCTTCACACGACCATCACTCCTGGACATATTTATCCCCAGACTCCTATCCACCCCTCAAACCTTTTTCCTTCCCAGGTCTTCCTCTCCTTCCTTTCCCTTAGAAAACTCTCCACACAGCATCTTCAAAGATGGCATAGGCCCTGAGGGAATTTTTCCCTCAGGGCCTCCTGTGTGGAGCTAATGTAAAAAAAAATGTCATTAGCAATTTTACAAGTAACTCATCGTCACTTCCCAACATTTTAAGAATTTCTTTTTTAAAAAATCAGTTGTAATATACTGACAAAATAATATGACGTATAAATAAAATAAAGAATATAATTGAAATGATGTTGAGAGCTGCCTAGAGTTATAATCATGAATGAATTTATTCATCGTATGAACTTCTCATTCTTTTATTTTCATTTCTTGTAATCCGTATTTTTATTAGTATACTACTATACCTCAACTAGACTGATCCCCCCCATCCTACCCTCTCCCCAATCCCTTTCAATCAACTTGTTTATTGTAATTTTTAACTTAGTAATTTTTCATACCATCTTTAAAATCATTTCACTTATATATAATATACCCATGTGGAAACCTGTAAATGGTACAATTAATGTAACTTAATTAATTTTGCCTAATTAATAATTTATATTTATACTGTTGATCTCCCAAATAATTTTAAATAAAATAAAATAAAATAAAAATTTAATTAGAGTTAAGATTTTGTACAGATTTTGTATTATTCGGAAAATAACAGCACTGGACAGCACAAAATAACAGTCTGAAGTGCCGCCCGAAAATATTATTTAATATTTTTAAACTGAATGGGTGATGCTTATTTTCCATCGATAATCCCCGGGATTTACGAGGAACTGACACGTGTGGGGACTCAACTAACACGTGGAGGGACTCAACCATTACAAACGGACACCGTAAGGTCAAAAGGCTACCCATTTCAAAGGTCAAGGGGCACTGGAAATTTTAAATAACACTTACATAGCTAAAACATGTTCGGTGATGGCATTGGATGAAGGAATCTGATCAGGACTTTAAATCTCATATTCGTATAATACCTTATTGAAAGATGTTTACGTGATGTGAAACACTTACGAAATTGTTTGCATTAGGTACCTACATTTTATTTTTAATATAATTTTATTCCTAATTCATAAACAAAATGATTTTCCCTGAAAATACATTATTAGATGGCATTGAATATACTTAACTACCTCAAGAACACAAAAATCGTGCCATTTAATTTATGTAATAATGCTCCATTTATTAATTGTTTTATTTGTTTTGCTTTCAGGTACATATGTTCTGATGTCATTTTTTTTTTAAATCATTAGTTCAGTTATTACAACCCTTCATTATTGCAATTGATTTAATTTTTTGTTCCTAATAGAGTCACACGAACTAAACATATATATTTCACTGCAACAACAATGTCAACACCAATTCGTTTATGAACTCCCTTTTACACGCATACACACTTACTAACTAACTAGCTAACCATCACGCTGTTCCCCCGCAGGGGTAGGCAGAGAGGACGGACCGCCAAACAACTCGGTCTTGGCACTCAATCCTTGCTTCATTTACATTCTACGTCTTCTCACACATGCTCTTCTATTATTCCGACATCTGACATGGCCCGACTCAAGCATCTGGTTCACTTGATTGTGCCATGTCTTCCTCGGGCGTCCACAATTTCTTCTTCTATTTACTTTTGCGTCATATATCCTCCTTACACTCCTTTTTTCGTTCATTCGCTCTACATTCCGAAATCATCTTAATTTTACTCATAACGCTTACATCAGCCTTGCATTCTTTGCGGATATCCACATTTCTCACACGATCATACGTACACACAAACTTTTAATTTTTATTTTATTATTATTTTTTTATTTCTATATAATATTACAGCGTTCACATAAAGTTATTAATATTTATACATAATAGCTAATAACATAATTTATGAACTTTTTGTTGTGTTGTGTGTAAGGTAGGTTAGTGAATGTGAAACTGTGGTTGGGTACTTTAAAAAAAGCATTTCACATAATTTGTTAAAACAACTATAGTTTACACTTTGTTTCCAAAAACCTGATTGTTAATTTTAGTTAATTTAAATGATGTTATTATATTTTCACTGAAAAATTGTTTTGTTATCCATGTTATTATGTACAAAAAATGTTCTTTAATTAAAGGTTTTTGTGCCATAAAGAAAAAATATATTAAAAGTATTCAATTATTTCAATTAAAAGAGCAAATATATCCTCGTAGTATTTTACTATATGGCTTTCTTGAAAGAAAAAGGAAAAGCCTTATAAAAAAAATACCATTCATAGGTGATATTTATATTTCCCTTGCACAATTCACCC
Organism: Limnephilus auricula; assembly: GCA_951813805.1. NCBI lineage: Eukaryota > Metazoa > Arthropoda > Insecta > Trichoptera > Limnephilidae > Limnephilus > Limnephilus auricula. Next base: position 28,931,738 of record OX638390.1, on the reverse strand, counting down.
GCCATAACACAGGGGCATCCCTAGCATGGCGGATGAAATAACACAATATCTATTCAATGTACAAAATTCTTTTAATAAATAAATAAAATAAATTAACCGAATGCATAAATTAAATTTGCTTATTTGTAATAAGCATTAACTTTATAGCTCGCCATAATTTACAATAGAAATATATTAATTTGTTTTAGACTACTTTAATTTTTATCAAACTCTACCGGTTTCGGAAGAACCCTTCCTTCGTCAGTGTGTATATTATCTTTCAATATTTTGTATCATACGTTAGTTTTAATATTCTCCTGACGAAGGAAGGGATCTTCCGAAACCGGTAGAGTTTGATAAAAAATAAAGTGGTCTAAAACAAATTTATATAATTCTTTTGTAAATTAAATTTGTCTTGCTTATTCAGAGTTACATAAAATGAATTTTATTATTGGGTTTGTATATTATTAATATTACTGTAGTCTGAATATTAAGGAATCTGGTTGAAAGAAACACCCACTGAATGATGAAGCGAGAGGGACAGAGTGTTCTCCATTGGAGTCAGGACCCTCGTAACCTGTCACATATGTCACTATTAGACATGTTTTGCTGAAGAGGATATAACAGATTAGGGGAGACCTTGTTCCAGCGAGCTGTTGATCTGGGCCGTACGGAAATTGAACTGAGTCACACATAGAAATGCAGGATTTTATGATTATTATTGATCTATAATTGTATGTCTGAACAGCATACATAAATCAAAGATCAGTGGTCGGTTTTTATCTTATTAGGTTCTTGTTAGGTTTAAGTAGGTACGTATACAGAGATATAAATGAAACTGTTATACGACTATATTAGGCCAGCCAAGTGTTGTTACCGTTTAAAATTGCAAATTTTAATAGCAAGTCCCGGTAGTAGGCATTCAAAAAGAAGAAGGAGGAGAGAAACGTAAATACGAATGTTAGAGGGAGCGCGCTAACATTAAAAACGATAATATTCTAGCGAAAATTGTGAAAATGTTTAATGAAATACGACTCGTTTAAATTCGACCAAACATCTTTCGACAAACGCTTAAGTTATATTTAGATATCTACACTGTGATTTTTTTCGTAGCATATAACATGTTAAATTTTATTGTTATTTTTTTAAATTTTTATAGCTACATGTTAAATAACAGAACGAAATGTGTTTTTAACAATTATCGGAGCATACTTCACGATTTTTTTCTATCGAGTAATTTCATATAATTACCGTTTCGGCTCGACAGTCCACAGATAAATCTTCAAAAATAAAATAAAATATTTTTTTAGGAACATAAAAATTGAAAGTGTTCAAGATACATACGTTATAAATCGGTGGAAATGCGGAATGCCGCGCCTTAAAGTACCTACTTTGTTTTTATGCCTTTAAAAAACAGGACAAAAAAAAAGAATTATTCAGATGATGAAACAGTTTTCCTCTTTGTAAATTTTAACTTTTTTCCTGTTTCACTTTTCACTTCGAAACTAAGATTATGATATACTCACTTGTTACTGTATATACATTTTTTTAAAAGCACCATAAAACGTTTATGTTTCACTACTTACACAATAATATTTACAAACATATCTATATTCTCATACAGTATGTATGAGAATATATATATGTTTGTAAATATATGTATACTTTTATGTTTTATACTTCGGTAATTGTTTTTATTTTTTATTTTTTTTTATCGATAATACCTCACAAAAGTCCCAACTGCTCCCGTCTGGAGCCAGTGAGACTATGGCATCTCCAATTGGGGTATGTTGTGGGGCTGAAGGTAAGTGGGAAAGGGAAGGAGATGGGGAAGAGGAAGATGGGGAAGTACCTGGCAATTCAGATCTAGTCACTAGACACGGCTAAAGCCATTAGTCAGCAACGTTTCAATTCCGAATGGTGGTCTTACACCAGGGCGATACTGAGAGTATCTTCCACCGTGGAACGTGCTGCAAATATAGTATATATTTTGAATTGTATTAATTAATTGTGAAATAACACAAATTAATCAAATAAAATTTGTTTGCGCACGCCGGGTTCGAACCCTCGACCTTCCGATTGGGAGTCAAGAGTCTTACCACTCGACCACGGACGGTCGTCAATTGATTTATTTTAGTATTTGTCTTATATTTATATACTCCTTTTTACATACTTTTAAATTACTTATGTCTAATGTTTATATATGACCATATTTAAAATTTATGTAAAAATATGGGAAGAAATAAAGATTAATAATTACGAGTGTGAAACAATGAAGAATGATCTCTTATCACTTTCCCCTCTCCTGAAAAATACAAATTTGAACTTCTTAGTGTTACTAAACACCATTGCATTTCAATAAGTTGGTGATCGGTTAAGTACCACATTTCTAAATCAGATATTGCGTATTACATTAACATTACAATGTTTTTCGAGTTCGATGCATAAATCCTGGATTACAATGATGAATGTGATTTATTTTAAGAAAGCCAATTTAAAAAGAGATATTTACGAGATCCCACGCACTTTTTATGCTCCGAAAGCGAGGACTTCTGCCTATCAGAACGCGCCAATAAACAGAGCGACTCATCTAATTAACGATTCTGCATTGACCACGGACATTTTCAATGTCACTAACAGGCAGTTCTTTTAACACATGTCACAAAATAGTAAAACTGCCCTTGTGTACTTAGGAATTTCTAATCTTCTCCATGACATATTGGTGTATAACCGTGAGAAAATAAATAAATACATTTAGGATACATTTTTACACCCTCTGTGTGTGAGAATAATTTACGATTTTCGTAATTCACCAATTGGAAAATGTATTACAATACCCAAAATAAGTTCATTTGAGGTTGTCCATTTGTGTCATATAAGAGTGAATTAATTACAAAATATATAAATTCACTGGTCATTATTACTAATATTTTCTTTTTTTAATAACGATATGGACTGTATTCGACAATAAAAAAATATTTTAAGCAGCGTTTTTAATACCTGAAAAATAATTATGAATCACAAAATTGCAGTGAAGTGAATACAGGTAGAAACATACCTGGTCGACGTACGTACGCATAGAAAATTGCGATGCGTGGGGCCCATGTGATTCTAAAATATATGATTCTAAAATATATATTTTCATAGAGAATGTATGGTTGCTAAGTAGCCCAGATATTGTTAGGCGTAGCGATGCGTACGTACGTCTACACAGTATGTATATACCTTTATTGCTACTTAAAATACATGCCGGTAAATACCATACAGATATGTACGATAAAAGGGTATTTCTACGTTTTTTTATTGCTTTAAAAAGATTAAGCAAATTATTGCGATTATATATATATAAGAGATAATTGCGGTATTTTGGACGTGTGACGTCATAAGCGTCGCCCGGTCTTGAAAATTTTCTGACGGTAGTACTTTGTTTGTTGACGTAAGTATGAGGCGTCGTTGGCAACCACGGGCCGTTTTGTTTTTGGAGGTTTTGGACGTTTTTAAAATGAATTAATTTGAATGAAAACATAAAAAAACAAACATTTTCAGTAGGATGATTAAAATCAGAAAAATTATATTTTTAATATTCCATACATTTTCAACAGAATCCCTCGTTTGTGAAAATACCCTATTGCTGTGTATTTAAGTATTTTCGTTGAACCCGCCGCGCCGCCGTTTGCAATTTCTTTGACAAGTTTAGTAACGAAAAATAATGTGATAGATAATAATTCTCTACTAACTGCCACGAGGAAACTTAATGATCACACTGAAAGCTTTCTTTTCTCAACATTTTCGAAACATTCTCGGCTTTCATGAAACTGTAAAATATTAAAATTTATTACAGGCGGTTCGGGTCTCGGCTCTCGCCTCTCGGCATAGAATTGCCATAAATCCTCGAGAGGTCGCATTGGTCAGATAGCCTTCGCCACTTCACGGTCCGGGGTCCAGGGAAGTATGAAGCCTCGATACATATTTACACTGCGGACCCTTATCGTATCTAATACAATAAAGAACCATATTCGCTACAAAGAAGTATTTTTAGTGTGTGTATTTGCTTTCCATTAACATAACCACCAAAAACCTTATTCATGTATTTTAAAACCAATCAAAAGCAATAGGAAAAAAACGGCTTTCAGTCTATGTTGTCATTTCAATCGCGCACTGAGTCAAGTTGGATGGGATGTGACGATGAATATGCGTCAAAATATTAAAGCATCGTACTTATTTTTAATAATTAAATTTTTATAAATTTATTTAGATATATTATGCAAGATTTATTTATGGAAAAAATCTAATATGTAAAAATTAATGTTTGTATGTTTGTGTGTTCGTATGTTATGCGCGGCCATACCGTTCATCATACCGAATATGATGTGCGCATACCATATATGTCATGAAATTATTTCCTATACTATCCATTCGATTGCGATTAAAATTTCATCCGATTGCTATTAATTTTTTTGAAGTCTTGTGAATATTTCTATATATATATATATTCTGGTGAGCTCTGGCGTTATGAAATTTGCATAAAAATTAAATAGGTCACGCGAGTTGTTGGATAAATGCGTGTATTTTATGGAGTTAAGCGGCAGGGAAAACAGGCTGGGGAGAGGGGTATGCGGGAGGGTCAGATGGGGAATTAAGGAGGGGACTTTGGGGGAGGGTGGACGGGGGAGAGGGGAAGGTAAAGAAGGTAGAAGCGAAATGCGTGAGGTGAAGGTGAAAAGGGAACGCGGGAGGGGAAGACGACCCGGGAGGGGAAGAGGAAGAGGAGGTGAAAGGGGAACGGGGACGAATGTGAAATGATACGAAGAGAGAAAAAAATGATTTATTTAATTAGCATTCCAACGCATGCCGGGTATCAGCTAGTACAAAATTAAAATATAAAGTAAAAAATATATAGTTTGAGAAATAATACATTCACATTGGTAACTCAAATAATTTTGAAAACGAATCATAACTGTAAACTTTAAAACCCATCTTCACCTTATTGTAAAAGCCTTAATGGCGACTAAAAAAAAAATTCTTTTCAACGTTGTTTAATACATAAATTGAAAACTGATTTATTTACAAAATAACTAAAAATAAAATTGCACTACCTTCCTAAAGAAGCGGTACAAGCGCAGATTTTTCCATTGTGTCACGACCAGATTATGTAGTAGCTGCTAGCTTTGAATATATGGCCGTAACATGATGATGACATCGTTAAAAGTTTCCCACTTTATAATGTACACAGAGCTCTAAAGATTATCAGGAAGATAAGTATTCCTCACACGTGACCTGTTGTTAAGTGTAAGGAAGGGCGAGGACTGTTTGAACAAGTTAATAAGATGATGTAAGGGACACACAAATCTGAAGATACATCTTTTGGCAATCTGGTATCAAACCGATACCATCTTCTTAGTGTTATGGAGTTAGTACAGATGACAAAATAAATTTATAATTTATTAGCCTCTTTCGCTACACAATCAACGTACACATTTTAATATTGAACGCTCGGGAATTTTTATGATTTCGGTTTGAAATGTCCGTCATCTTTCAAAAAATCATGCCGTCAAATTTTATATGGTGACATGTAAACTCCTTATAGTCGTAGAGAACCAGTGAATTCACCTATATTTGATCGCTTATCCGATATGTATAAAATACGATCATTTTATTCGTAAAAACGGTTAAAAACGGGACAGTGTTGCAAAGTTTATTGGCGGGAAAATGTAAGAATATTTTGTTGTTATACGTACGAAATTACGTATACCAACAAATTATTCTTACATGTTCCCGCCAATAAACATTAAAACCCTGTTAATTTGTTCGTAAGAACTTCAGTCCCGTTTTTAATCGTTTTCACGAATAAAATAATCGTATTTTAGAATAACATTGGTCTCCGTGCATGAATTGTTGAGAAATTAAATATTATGACTTCTGATATGATTTTAGATGTTCACGGCTAAAGTATTTTTGTTCTTTATTTTTTGTTTGGTTTGTTTCTGAATCTTTTTTTCATATATCTAGTAAGAAAAATATAAAAAGTACAATTTAAGAGATACAGTTACATTTACAAATAAGTTTTTAAAACAACGTTTAAAAATGGAAATACAAAATTAAATATATTTTAAGAAAAACAGATAACTTGGTTTAAGGTGGCTAAAATAATATTGGTTGGTATGTATTCAAATCAAAGAAATATTTTTTACATATAAAGCACATATCAAAATTGTATATCAATAATTTCGGTTCGCGAAATATCAATAACAAATAATTCAGAAAAAGATGCCAGGCGTAAAAATGAATTTTCTGATTAATCGAAGTATACAGCGCGCGGGAACTTTTGAAATAAATCCAATAAATGTTTTAAAATATCTCTTCAAATTGGCTACATTCTGGCCAGCGAACGCTCGAGTGTGTTAGCAGATTGGCCAAAATGTGGCCAAAATCGCCTCAGTGTTTTATTAAGAAATGCGCTTGGCATCAGACACTAGATATTTTTCAAACAAAATTTTTACATTGCTGAGATGCATGGATTGTCTCTAATATTATAACTTTGCACAAGATACTAGTTTTCCAGAGGGCTGACTTAGTTGGCCATAAGCTGGTAAAGTAGATTCAGAAGATGTCTAATAAGACAATGTGTCTGCGATGGTTAGGGCTGGCCATGTGAAGTTTTATGCAGGCGCAATCTGAACAGCCCGCTCCAGACGTAACACAGCACCCTTTAGGTTTTTAATAGAGCCAGGTGCCCTTTGGTGTAGGGCAGGTCCTGGAAATGGTGTGAAGCCGCAGAAGTAGAATAGGACGGAAACGCCGGCAGATGCCCTGTCTAAGCGACTGATGACTCCCCAACCTGAGTAGTAAACGGGAAAACTATTGTAGCAAATGTAACAACGAATGGTTTTTAAATGCATTTTTTTCAGCAAGAGATGGCAGAACAATAAATCAGAGCGGATTGCAAGTAAACTGAACTCGCCAGATAAGATTGAATTTGCTAATAAATGACTTCAAGACACGCTGGAATAACGATGTTTCCATATCGTTAGGTTTACTCGATGATGCTACCAGGAAAACAAAATCTACAATAGACATCGGAATGACGACTATTACCTATCAATTACCTACATAAAGCTATTATTGTTAAAAGAAAGACAAATTGGGAGGCGGGTATGGGTACCGCCGTCCCGGAAACTATTTATTGAACAACTTACACCCCTGCTGTAGGTCACCCCAAGTTGTTCGCTACGTTTAGTGACTTAGCAGGGTTGTCCGGGTTCGTGAGGAGAGTTTTGTCCGGATCTTGCCAGTGGATGCTTCTGCCCACCAACTGAATGGCAGGCCGTATGGGGGAGAGACTGGTGTACCTTTTGACCTCTCCAGCAGGACAAAAGGTACACCAAAAGGCACAACATCGCCTTGCACCGCAGGGGGAGAGATAGGTTCACATGTCCGTCACTCCTGGACACATGGATCCTTTCCATGGATTTTTCTTCCCAGATCTCCATCTCTTTCCTTTCCCAAAAAGACCCTCCACACATCATCTCCAAAGATGTGACCTTTCTTCGCTGCGATAATTCGGTTAGTTTCAGTAATGGTATTCAATTATTATTATTTACAAAACAATATAATGTTACTGCACTTTAAGTTTAAGACCGGATAATACTGCCAGTTCACTAAACCTTGCGTTAGTATGATGACGTGATAAAAAAATACTTACTTATTTATAAATCCTTACCTATATATGGGACACTCTATCTCGCCTGAAGTATCAAATTACATTTCAAAGAAGAATAAAAAATAACAGCAGATAAATAAAATGAGAAAATAATGAGTTTTGCGCTCAACATTATTGGGAATGACTATTCGAGTGTTCCTAATAATACCGAGTGAAATAATAAATTCATGAAAATCAAGAAAATGAATATTTATACCAAAAACCTGAAGATTAACCTATAGGAGGATTTAGACAAATTCTTGAAAGGTTTCGTAATTTCTGTATAAAATCGTATTTTGTTTGAAAATTAAGTTTTTTTTTTACATCTCCACACAGGAGGCTCTGAGGAAAATAATTTCCCTCTGGGCCTATGTCATCTTTAAAGATGCTGTGAGGAGGGTCTTTTTGAGGAGAGGAAGGAGTGAACGTAAGTCTTGAAAAGACCCATGTTATAGGAAGGAGGAAACACAGAGGCCAGCAAATCGTTCCAAAGCCGAGCTGTTGAACACAAGAACGAGTCGTAGAAGCGACCCGTTCTCATGTGATAAATGTCAACTGTGTACATATGTTGGGCGCGCGTTTGGCGTGTTTCCCGACTGGTACCGCTAGCTCCTCGGAATATCTTCCATTGAAATACCGGTAGAACAAGGATAGCATTCCAACCCGACGCCCGTGCTCTAAAGATTGCACTCCGTTTGTTAAGACGGGAGAATCTATCAAGCGGACCGCCCGTTTCTGCACAAAGTCGAGGGTTGAGGGATATCCATAATTATTAGCAGTGCTGTCATCCAACACGTTTCCAGAAACATTTGAAGTAAACGTAGTACTGAAATAAATAATGCCTTCATTACTAAACTTTCGCTAATTTTCTGATTCATAATATATTTTTTTGGTTTTTACAGAATTGCAAATGGAAATTTAACTTGTAACTTGTCTAAATAAAATATGTCCATAGATTAAAACTTCTAATCGAGATTCCAATTCATTCCAAAGTGTTTCATTCCAGTATGTTTTCTTTATTCAATTTAAATGTTTAGACTGGAATAAAAAAATCCTAGTCTAGTCTTAGACCTTCTTTTAAAGAACCCAAATTTTCTCCCACCCTTTATTTACATCTGTACGTTTATATCACTTAGTTTCCTCTATATTTGAGTTTTGAGTTGTACGAGGTTTATGTTCAAAATTATTAAGTGGGTAAACGTATTATTAAGAACGTGATGTTGCATTTTGAAGCTTGCATTAAGCGCCCCAATTATGAATTTCCGCAACCAGCATAACACCAGTGTACATAAAAAGCCACCTCGGGAATACTGACTACAGATATTTTCTATTGAGCGAGGTGACTTTTTTTATCCGAAAGGGCACAAATTGATTTTTATTTGAAGCGTTGACTAATTTATAGGATTCTTCATTTATATAAAGTATTGTATGGATATTCTAAATTATGAACTAACTTATAAAAACCTTTAAAAAAAAGTGAAGATAAAAACATAGATATAAAAATGTTTTTAGGTATGTATACCTATACGAAGATAGTTTTACAATAAACTTAGACTGAACCGATTTCACCCGGCTTCGAGCATCTTCGGACTAGAATAATTATAGAATATTCTACTCGTGACATCTTGGTCAGGGGTTAATATCGAATCTGTGTAATAATCAAATGATTGTAAAAAGTTTTTTTTTTCAAATTGAACGCTACCTAACCGAACGGAATAATTTTGTTTTTACCAGAAAAAACGTTTTTATAGTCAGTTTAAAAACGTTCGTAAGAATTCGATATAAAGCTTGATCTAAGTCATGTGGGAATCAGAAGTCTAAAACATGGAAGAATAATATATTTCCTCCGAGGTCTACATCGAGTAACTGGAGCATTTTTAAAATCTTTATATATAAAAACCTCGCTTCACAATGTTCGTCCAGGATTAGCTCCGAAACTACTTACCGATTTTGATGAAATTTGGCTTACTGTGTGTGTAATTTGGTTCAACATAAAAGATAGAATAGTTTTTATCTCGATTATTGACCTCAATAGTTATTATTACGATATTAATGTTCATAAAATTTTTGTTATGGGACAATGATTTGAAATCTAAGTTCCATAAGTTTCTGACAAATGGTGGTGTGAGTTAATTTATTGACACAACTCTTGGTTATCTAGGTTAGGTAACCATCCAGTAGATTGCGTTGAGTTTCGTTAGCCACAGCAACGCGCGGCCGGGTCATCTAGCAATATATAAAAATATTTAAAAAACGTTTGTGATTTTTATTTTAGAAGAAATTTAAGTTATTTGAATATCGGAATTGAAATTGATGACCGCATTGAAAGTTTGCCTTACTTCGAATGCCGCCTACAAATTATCGGGGAGATTGCCAAAATAATTAAAACGTCCATTAGGACATCTAGATAAAGGTCATTTTATAAACTCAACCATGAATCTGCCAGTCACAGAAAGGCTATACGCAGAATGTGTTATGTGAATATTTAGCGAAAGAGGCCAAAGGTATTTTTTAAGGAAAGCATGGCGTACTGTTTTGATAAGATACAATTTGGGAGCTATTTAACTATTAGGGTTCTAAAACATGACAAGTAATAGTATCGAATATAAATCTCTTTCTCCGTGATATTATTTGAATATAGTACGAGTATTTAACCTTCACGCAACTTTAAGGGGTTACTGAAAAAAGTCACATACCTATATAATTAAATTAAAATAAAATATTTTTAATTACGTACAAATTTATGTGTGTACAATAATGATGTATGATATTTAGATGAGATATGAAATGTAAAAATAGGTTTCACTTTTGTATGTCCGTTTTGAACTCCAACGTACCCAAAGCTCTAACGTCGAGCGACCGGATACTACAAAATCCGGTCTACCGCACCGATTATAACATTCTAACAGTTGAACACGCTTCGACAGGATATTAGTATGCAATAGCGCATATTGTATAGCTCCATGATCAAGACAAAATTTGAATTCAAAACAGTCAGTTTTGCAACATTTTCAACAAAACCTCTTGAATCATAATTAAGACGCTTCCAAAGTTATTTTCTGTCTTTCCAACCACCAGCAAGTACCTTTTGCATGCATTTTTTTTAAAGTATAAAAGGTTGAAATTTTCAACATGTTATGTCGTTGAAATTGAAGTTGAAATTTTCAACTTTTTATTAACTTCACCACCCTCTCAATGCTCTAACTTTAACCAATAGGGTTAATTTCTTTGTAGTCTATAAATACCTAAGGTCTAAGGTAGTGTTAGCAGTAAGTGCCTCGTGAAAGAGATCAATAGTAGAAATAATAAACTCTCCTTTGTCCCAAACTTTTCCAATTATTTCCCCTTGACGCGTCGGCGGACAATTTTCAATTAAGTGGTTTTAAAGTCGAACATGAAAAATCGCTTAGCAAAATGTTTGCGCGCATTCGATTCGTGAGTCAATATTAGGTATATCTTGGAGTAACATAATACGAGATACGACTTTGAAATATATTTTTTTAGTTCAATGGTTAAATAATATAGTATTGTGCTTCGCTCTGCTGACATTGACATGATTGTATTTGTGTTACATGTCAAACTGGTTCCAAATGGTTGGAAATGGTATGGACTATTCGAATCCAAAATTTGGATAGTTTTCAAATAATAATTGTGTGTTCTTTTCTTCAGTACCTACATCAGTTTTAAAATGAAAATCCCAATCAATTTTTTAAATTATAATAACGCTTCGAAACTAGACTTCTTAAATTATCAGATAGAAGAGTGTTAACTGATGTATTTAGTGTTGAAAATTTTACAAATTTCAAAAGGCAACTAATTTCGTTTCTATCTTCATATGAATCAATTTTGAAAACTTGTAAAACAAAAATACCAAAACGCACCTGACGTCATTCTACCTCTACCCCGGTCGCAGCGCCATTGCGTGACGTCATCTGATTCAAATACGATAAATCAAACTTAATTGTAAATTATGGCGAGCCACAAAGTTAATGCTTCTTATTACGAATATTATTTTTTTCCATTGAATGCCACGCCAATATGGACTAAGAATCGGTGGCGGCTCGTGACTTTTTGTGTGCTGGAGTGCTAATATTAACAAAAATAGCATTCTTGATGTTCTAGCCGAAAAATATTTTTTTATGAAGATTTTCAGGAAATCCGCGCGGCGCACGACAAAACTAAAATTTCCTAAAAATCTTCATACAAAAAAAAATAATTCGAATTTTTTTTTAAATATTAGCACATCCAACAGTCTCGACCACCACTGCTAAGAATTGGGGTTATTTATTCTTTAAATGTGGGTTCTGAGGGATATTAAAGCGATTTCGTTAAGCTTATTTTAATTATTACTCTGAAATCATCATTTTGAATAATGCATGGTTTAAAAATGTTCAGGAACCTTCTTATTACGCACGCTTTTGATATATTCATAATGTTGTATTCTTTAAACTTAAACCTTTAAACATTTCAAATTATTAAAAGCTTGCTAAACCATTCAATTAATCGCCATATTGGTCGTGAAGGTTTGATGTTATAAAATAAAGATTGCATAGTTACTCGGTTTTAGTTCTTAGTGCCAGTTGATTCAAAGGATTTGAAAAATCCGTAAAAGTTCTATTCGAGGTCTGTTATTATTTCAGTTATGTGAAACAATTAGCCAATAATAATATAATAACAGAACTTGAATAGAACCTTTACAGAGCTTAAAGATTATATTTGAATTTTATGAATTGTTCAAAGTCTGTGAAACAATTGGCCCTTACAGATTTACATACTTATATGTGATAGCATAAGCGGGATATACTCCCAGTATGGGTGAGTATGGCGTGAGACAACCATTCAGAATCGAAATGTTGCTTCAAATGGCTTTAGCCGTTGGTGACCAGATCTGAACAGGGTAATTTATTATAATAGCCCGATAGGGGATTCTACTGGGTTCAAACGTTTGAAAGCGGTTGGGACTATTAAGCGATATCCACATAAATATAATACCATTCAAAGAACACTTCAAGATTGATTGTTTATTTCATTTCTCCATCGTATTTCAAATTTTTTGCACTTGCACGTTGTGACATAATATTATTATTCCATGTCACGTGCAATATTCATAATACCTACTCTTCTTTGTCACGTGCTATTTACAAAGTCCTATTTCGTGACATGTGCCATTTATCTGGTTCATATCAGTCATCAGTTCCGCCACTCTGTTATGACAGGGCTTCTCTTCTCTTTTTCCGTTTCATTAAACATTCCACTACATTGTTTTTTATGGGATCTACGCTGCCAACATATTTCTTGCATGAGATAAGATACACGAAGATACCTCAATTATATCAAACGACATATCATTTTTATAAATAAATTCAGAAGATTTCCCATGAAAAATCTACGCATAAAATAAGGGTGGAGACGAAATATCAATAATTCAGAGTTATGTAAAGTAGAAAATGTGAGATCTTGTTACATCATTTGTCAGACTATTAGTATATTTATTATTATTTACTTTTATTAGTGTATTATACATAATAGTATTCCACTGGAGTACGCGTCCACAATATGGAATCCCCAATATAAGAAAATATACAAAATAAATTTTCGAAACATTTACTTTTAAAATACAACAAAACTACAAATAATATGTTAACACTAGAAAAAAGACGCACATTGTCGGATCTGTTGATTCTGTATACCTGCTTAATAATAATATTGATAGTCCCGAATTGGTTAAAATGCTCCAATGCGGCGTACCAGGCACACTTCTCTTTTTCATATAGAAACCCACAACACCAATGCAGCAAATAACTCACAATCACAACTTATACCCATTACGAAAAATTATTACAATTAGACATTTTTCACGATTCATAGCCAACATACAAAACCAAATTATTAAATTTCTTGCCGTTTTATTAAACTTTAGAGAGCACATAATTTTTGATTTTAAAACGTAACTTTTTCTCCACCCATAACTCTTTCATTTTTGTTATTATTAGTTAACCAATGTTTGATTCTTTTCATTAGTTTCATCATAATTATGTTTTAAAACCCAGGAGAAATTACTTAATGACGTTTTACAGATTTACGTAATAGGTACAAAACCATGTAGTTTATTTAACTTATCTCAAAACATATATTTAATGTACTGTGTATATCTTGTAAACAAATAAATAAATAAATATGGACAAAATTGAACCATTGGGGTGAACGTTGAAAGAACACGTGTTTTCTAAAGCTCTATGGGGCCGAATGGACAATTTTTTTTGATCAGAAGTATAATGTATAATGATAGTAAGTATATAATGTATAAATGATTGCCTAAAGCCGAACCGGTGAAAAAAATAATACCAAAATTACGAAAATATTGGAAGCGCAGCCCTTGGACTAAAGTTAACGATTTCTTGTCTCCAACAAATGTGATAAAAATGATTATATCTTTCGGATTGCCCTACTAATAATAATATGAAGACGAAGTTGTACCTACCTATGCCATTTTTTAATAAAAAAATATTTTAATACAAAATGATATGCAACTACCAATTGTACGAAGCGGGTGGGGGTCTATAGGTTTCCTGGCTGTAAACCTCTATAAAATGACTCTTCGCTGTGTTTGGTGATTAGATCTGAATAGGCAGGTACTTCCCCACCTTCATCTTCCCAACCTCCTTCCCCTCCCTTCTACTTTCAGCCTCGCAACATACCCCAATTGAGGTATGTAAAAGCAAAGGCAGTAATCTCCATTTCGGCCAGATTGATATATTTGATTTAGAAATGACCTGAAGGATGCTATCTTTGCCTTTACGTACAATATTACATTCAGATATTGTATGTAATATACGTGTATATAATATTTGAATGTAATATTGTATTTAAAAGCAAATATAGAAATCTTCGGGTCATTTCAAAAGCAAACATCGCAATCTCCCGAAATGGAGATTGCTGCCTTTGCTTTTACACACCTCAATTGGAGAATCACAGTTTCACTGGCTTCGGGTGGTAAGGAGCAGTTGGGACTCGAGCGGTATTCACATAAAAAAAAGGATCTATTCAGATCTGTTTACCGAACACGGTTAAATCCATTCAATCTTTCGATTCTGAATGATAGTCTTTTATCAGGGCATACAAGTAGGTATATATTATAGGTACATCTGTATTCTATTGAAATATTTCTATCTCACTATAATTATATTACGATTATTGAAGCCCATACTATGCACATTAGTAGTAATTTAAATAAGTTGTTTCACCTGATTACTAATTTTTATGAGTTTTAAAATCGAAAAAACCGTTACGGAGGCAGCACAACACGTTATAACTACTGTATTTAAATTTGGTACCTACGTTACAACAAAATAACAACGCAAAGAATTCGGATCTTGCGTAATACCCGCCTTAACTTTCACTGGTTTTAATTTTTTTAAGCTTAGTGAATTATGTTTAAGATTTATGGCGTTGTTCGCTATGTCCGGTGATGCTTGGAGAAATTGGAGAAGGTGAAATTAACGGACGATTTCAATTTCTTAAATTAATATTTAAATTTGTAATATTATGCTGGTGTTTTAAAAACGAGAAGGTGGGTAAGTGTGCTCGTCTTTTACGACATAGATAAGACTGTGTGCTATCATTTGTCGGAACGAAAAATAATAATTTAGACTGTAAGTAGTTAGTTCAAGTTTAGGTCATTCCCGATTTTCCCAAACGGAGGTCTTCAGCAACATTTCTATTATGAACGGTGGTTTCTCACCTGGGCGATACTGAAAGTATCTGTTCCTCTGGTAAGCATCCCAATTAGATAATTCGATTCGAGCCATTTTTAAAATGTGAATACCGCACAAAAGTCTCAACTCCTCCCAACCGTCTGAAGCCAGTGAGACTATGGTATCTCCAATAGGAGTAAGTTGTGAGATTGAATGTAATGGGGAGCGGAATGAGATGGGAGGAGGAAGATGGTAATACATAACTAGTACTTAGCAGTTCTGAATTGTTTACGAAACATGGCTAAAGCAATACTAACAACGTTTCGATTACGAATTACTTTTACCAGGGCAATACTTGAGTATCTTTCACTCTATATTGTCTAGTCTTAAATATAGCCATAACGGGTTTTAAACCTTTGACCACTACGACCTGGTTATAAGATAATTGTGTGGCCCCCTATCATCTCCACCTGCCCCTAGAAACAATTATTTTCTTAAAATTGATAAACTTTTTTTTTAAACAAGATTTTTTATGCATAGCACAAAGCGTAACAATTAGTATAAGCATTATTTTTACTGACAAATTAAAAACACTTTGTTTTTACCACGATAATCTTTATTTTAACAAATCGACATGTTTCGAGAACGATGTTCTCTTCCTCAGGACATAAAATGTACTAAAAACTAAATAATAAAGTATAAAAATCTATGCGTGGGTAGAAATTGAAGTAGTGGGGGGAAAGAGATGGTGAGGGAAGGTGCTTAGAAGATCAACAGGGAAGAGTAGGGAGGTGGAGAGGTGGAAAGGGGAGGTGCTTAGAACATCAAAGACAAAAAAATTTCCATTGTAATTTTTCACAAAATTTTTCCATTGTAATTTTTTGTCTATGATCTTCTAAGAACCTCCGCTTTCCACCTCTCCCCCTCCCCACTCTTCCCTGTTGATCTTCTAAGCACCTCCCCTTACCACCTCTCTCCCCCCACTACTTCAATTTCTACCCACGCATAGCTTTGTATACTTGATTATTTAGTTTTTAGTACATTTTATGTCCTGAGGAAGAGAACATCGTTCTCGAAATACGTCGGTTTGTTAAAATAAAGATTATCGTGGTAAAAACAACGTGTTTTTAATTTGTCATTAATAAAATGGTGCCACAAAGTGAATTTGCAAAATTTGAAGAAGCAATATTTTTGAGCCTGAAACACTCATACATATTGAAAACACCTCCCGAGAAAAGATACATGCCGCAGACGGGACTCGAACCCGTGTCCATCTGATTGCCGGTCAGGTGCTCTGACCGCTCTGATGCACACGGCCGGCAATCAGAAGGACATGGGTTCGAGGTCCGTCGGCGGCATGTATCTTTTCTTGGGAGGATTTTTCAATATGGATGAGTGTTTCAGGCCAATAATTATTGTTTATAATAATTACCCCTACGAAGACTAAACTTATATATTTTATTTTTTTGTAATACCTTTTTGTGTATGTACGTAAAGTGCAAAGGCAAGAAAATTATGTCGCCACCCCGTTGGGTAGCGTTGTGAGGGATGGGTTGGAAGGAAGAATGTCATATGTGTAATTGATCCACTCAGGAGTTCTGTATTATCTTTGTCGATTCTGTATGGAGGTATAAAATAAGTAAAATACTATAAATTTATAGGAAAATAATGACGAGAATATAACCGTTAAATATTTAACTACTGCAGGGAGAAAAATGTAATTCTAAAATACGATCATTTTATTCGTAAAAACGGTTAAAAACGGGACTGAAGTTCTTACGAATAAATTAAAAGGGTTTTAATGTTTATTGGCGGGAACATGTGAGAATAATTTGTTGGTATGCATACGAAATTACGTATGCCAACAAAAATTATTCTTACATGTTCCTGCCAATAAACATTGAAACCCTGTTAATTTGTTCGTAAGAACTTTAGTCCCGTTTTTAACCGTTTTTTACGAAAAAATGATCGTATTTTAACACAAACAAAATTTTATTTAGTAGGCAGGTAACTCACTAATTACCTCATTAAAAATTGCCAACACTATTTCATTTAAAACGCAAAGAACTGTGGGGATATTTTCTTTATCTCTTGGTTTATGTTCACAATCATAACACATATTTATTGCGTAAAGACGGCTCGCTACTCGCTACTTAGTTATCTGCGTTATACATTACTTGTTACTTGTAGGTATACGTAATACATAATGATCGTGACGCGATCCGACGGTCAAAGTGAGATCGAGAACCTGCCTTAGAAGTTCAATGGCGTTCAGGCACTTTCTACGCTTTTTTATATCATGACAGGATAGGATGCTTTCTTGGTATACCCATGGCTAGAATTGACTGCTGTGACTTCTCTGCTATCCCATAAACTGTGTAACAGCTTTCCACAATAAATAACAGTCACGACATTTTGCATCAACGTAGGCAGAGAAACTGGAAAGGAATACAATTCTGTCTTGTCTCACAAATCGCCTTAATAGTTTCAAACATTACGTTTCGGTTATTCTGACTCTTGGCATTGCTCGACTTAAATATTCGATCCTCTTGATTGCCATGTTTTCCTGGGATGTCCCCAACTTCTTCCGTCCACTTTCGCATCGTATAATATAAGATGAACGTACTACTGACATTATTTTCTGCGTTTATCGGCTGAATTTCTAAATTACCGGTTGGAAAGCCTTTATTTGATCATATGAGGTGTGTAAAAGTAAAGGCAGCAATCTCCATTTCGGCCAGATTGCCATGTTTGTTGTTTAAATGACCTGGGGATTGCTATCTTTGCTTTTACGTACAATATTTGTAATATAAAACACGTGCACCTATACAATATTTTATGTAATATTGTAAAAGCAAAGATAGCAATTTCCAAGTCATTTCAAAAGCAAACGTAGCAATCTGGCAATTGCTGCATGGAGAAAAATGAACTGTTAAAAATGGGACTGAAGTTCTTACGAACAAATTCACAGTGATTCAATGTTTATTGGCGGTAAAATACGTACGAAATTACGTATACCAACAAATTATTCTTAATGTTCCCGCCAATAAACATTGAAACCCTTTTAATTTGTTCGTAATAACTTCAGTCCCGTTTTTAACCGTTCTACGAATAAAATGATCGTATTTTCTATTCAAATGTTCGTTTTTTCAATTAAAATGTTCGTTTTTTCAAACAACATTTTTCTCCATGTGCCTTTGCTTTTACACGCCTTATATGTAGGTGTCCCTTTCTCATTGTTTTAATTGCGCAAACCTCGGATTTCCATTATTTTCGGTTGGGCTATTTTTAAAACCACACATTTTCCTAAGATGTCTCACTTCTATTGATTTCAGTCTACATATATTTCGATGCAAAATCCACGCTTTGCTCACATGACATGTCAGTGGCTGAGTGGGCATCGCGTTTGGGTCCCACCCGGGCGTCGCGTGTTCGATTCCTCGGCTGGCTAAGTCCCCCATCACGACTCAAGCAACATTTTCAGCTTACTGTGGTGGTAGTAGGAGATTTTCAAATATTGTCAGGTTATTCATAACCCGGGAATATTTGTCCATCATTTATAAAAAAAACGTAGTCATAAGTACAGCAGTGCACTCAATTCTCCAATAACTCCGGTAATGTTGAATAGGCTTTGTGGTATGTTACAAAAATGATGCTTTGTTCGCAGCGATATATGTGGGGATTTCATATCTTATCCTACAAATAATACTTTGGACTTCATCCGTATATATTTATCAATCCTTCGTTCACCTAATATATTAATTTAGGACCTGCCCTTTTTCCAAGCCAAAATCTAATACCTTAAACGTCTCTGTACCAAAAGGCTGTAATGAAAGAACAAAGGATCGAATAAATTCAAAATTTCATTTTATGGACAAATAACTGCTTCGCCTTTCTACTAAGACAAAAATGCTTTACTTGACTGCGGTCCACTCCTCAGCTAATAATGCTTAAGCAGCATCAATATCCCTTAACATCGTTCACGATCAGAACAAGTATGACTTTTTAAAAGGGGTATAATAAATGCTTCAATTTCATGGAAAATTAAAAAAAAAATTCTAGTGTTTGCTGTCTTAGATTGTGATGTTTGAAATGTGGCAGAAGAAAGGAGTATTCAAGTTCATTCACTCGCTGCCCGGGGCGCAGAAGGAGCAAACAGGTTTAGGCACTTTCGCGAACTTCCAATAAACTCCGTATCAGCAGTTCACGATCTGGCCGAGCTTTTGGAATGCACAAAAATTCTTTAAAGTCTCTTTATTATTTACTTCCAATTATCCTTTAAATAAAATTCCAACCTCCAATGTAGAGATGAGGTAATAACAAAAAGAGAATCATTGAAAAACCTAAGAGAATAAGTATCTATATTTAGTGAAAAAACCATAGTAATTGTAATAGTAAAGCCATAGTAATTGCAAACGTACATTTTATTTGTATCAGCGTAAATATTTTAAATCTACATTAAAACTGTTAGTGGTAGAACATATTTGGTGCTTGATAACAATAATTGGTAGAAGTTTTTGAAATTTTGAGCTAAGGTACATTAGAATATAATATAAATTATTGCTATTTTCATTTGAGGTCTTAAAGGATGTGATTCTGATCCTGATTCACAACCGAAATTATTTATAAATTAAAAAAAGTTTGCTACAGAGATACTGTTTACAGTTTTTAATGTTTAGCTTTTAATAAGACAAGTTCATAATATATAATTTACAAGTGTTATATAAAATATATGGATCGATTCTATGCGATGCTCCCAAATAATAATATTATGCAACAAAAAATATCATTCAGGTAAAGGAGTATTTTTATTAATAATTTATTATGATAAAATCAAAATTTACTAACCGTCATCCGTTTAAGACACATTGACCAGCGGCTGAGAATTAAAGTTCCAAAATGCTTGCAACTGTACAGGGAGGTTCCGATGAGAAAATTTTCCCCATATCAAATTTTTTAAACAAAAAATTTAATAATGATTTATTTCATTCAAAACTTGCATTAATATTACCTACATTTAAGTAAGCAATAAAATGATTTTAATTGAACTAAAATTAAAATTCTGAAAAGTGTCTACTAGATCATGTATTGATTTATTTTGCTGTATAATTATATGATTTGAAATTTGTGTTGTATAATACAATATTTCATTTGAAAATTGAACAAATCTGCCAACTACCAACGGAATAACTTTAGTACATTTAAAATAAACTTAGTTTTTCAAAATTTAAAAGTGCGTTTACCACATAAAATAACAATCTTTCCAAATCAATTTATGTTTTTTTGTAAAAAAGAGTCAATACGTGTCCAGAATTTGATTTACAAAGGACAAATTTCTGGTATTGTCTGGTTATTCCCTCTTAACATTAAAACAATTAGACCCATTTTTACCATACAAGCTAAATGTATATTTAAGTATAAAAGTTGTAAAATAAATATTATTATTATACCTTTTGAATGATTCTTTTTCAAAAGTGTAAATGGCTTACATATCAAAATGTTTAGTTTGTCGTAACAAGTCGATACTATTTAATCCTATGCGCAAATATGTTATGTATTCTACGTTACTTACATTAGTTATAAAGTCAATATTAAGTACCTACACATCGCGTACTACTAGCGTATTAAATCTGAATTTGTTCCAGTGGTAAGCAACTGTGAAAGTACATTGTTGCCGACCAGGGTTGCCAATGCATTTTTTATTTATTTATAATTTCATATAAATTTCATATTACAATATTCATTAGCATTATCACGACCACCACACTAAGCTCAAGCCTGTATCATAGCAGACGTATATAGGCTAAAGTATTACAATATAATAGTAAGATTTGTAAATAAAGTCACAATAATAAAAATAACATACATAAACCATAATTAAATTCAAAACTAAAATTTAACTGAATGATAAAATAGACATTTCTATGAAAATAGAAATACAATAGTAAAACAATATTGGTAATTTTAGTATTTAGTATTTATTATAAAACCACAATTTAAAAAAATATTCGAAATCACAGAACTTATCACAACTATATAGAGCAATGAAGAGCTAACAAGAAATATCAACCAGTTCAGAAGAAAAGTAAAACATATTCAAATTTAAAAAAAATAATAATAAAACATGTGAAGCGTTATTTTCAATTCATGTAACCTTAAAAAAATCTCGGCCCCTTTCAAATATTTAATAATGTAAACGGGTACTAAAAAGATATACCTACGTATACATGTTCTAAAATACCCACAATAGAGGTTCGAATTCCTAACAAAATGCCTTTATAAAAAAAAGAAAAAATTCTATTAATTATTATCTACTCAGGCATTTTGACATTTTATCTTTCGTTCAGGCTTTAAAAATATGAATGATTGCTGTGAAAGAAAACGAAATTATAGTACATTCCTATACACGGAGAAAAATGCTATTCTAAAATACAATAATTTTATTCGTAAAACGGTTAAAAACGGGACTGAAGTTCTTACGAACAAATTAACAGGGTTTTAATGTTAAACGGTTAAAAACGGGACTGAAGTTCTTACGAACAAATTAACAGGGTTTTAATGTTTTTGGCAGGAAAATGTAAGAATAAATTATTATTATTATTATTTATTAGAACCAATTTCTTACGTATACCAATAAATTATTCTTGCATTTTCCCGTTTTCAGTCCCGATTTTCACCGTTTTACGAATAAAATGATCGTATTTCACATTAACATTTTTCTCCGTCCTACATTTATTGTAAATATTATCTTTCAATATCGTTAGATAATCATGAATGACTAATTTCTGCATTTTCCCCGCAAAAAGGTTCTCCCGCAAAATACCCAATTGTTGAAAAACCTCAGAAATTCCTTGTAATTAGTGGAATTTCTCACGAATTGGCAACCCTGTTACTTAGGTACTTAAAGAGATTACAACGTCTTAATGAGTATGTGCGTAGGTCCGTATTATTTTATCTCGATAGAATCTGCTGATAAAGCTTGTACGGAAAGTAAAAGTAGTTTCAGTAATGGCTTTTGCAAAAACAGCTTTTCATGGCTAATGGCGATGCGAGGCTTCTCCACTAATGGAAAAGTGTACTGTTAATCGATACGTAATGACTAATGACCTTTCACCTATCTTTTCTAAAAGGAAATCGCTATTTATTTAATTATCAGGAAATGCAGCTGCTAATCGTTATATTGTGATTAAATTATTGAGGCATGTTAATTGCCCAATCAATTAACTTAATTCGGACAAAAAAACTGGTTTTTATAAATATTTTCTTTTAGTAAAAATGTGGTTTATTACGTGATTTAAGATAATAATAAATTATGTCACTTTCAAAGATGTTTGAAAGTGACATAATTTAGAAAAAGTCGAGATCATTCAGATGTTAACGATCTCGACATTTTCGTGTTAAAGTCATCTTGGAAGCATAAAATTTAAAATGATTTAGGTTTTTCATATATGTACTTAAATTAATATCATAATAGAAGCTCGTTTGGCGGTCTCCGTGGTTGAGTGGTAAGGCTCTCGGCTGGAAAACCGGAGTATGGAATCTTGACATGCTTAAGTAACTTTATTTAATTGATTTGTGTTATAATTTATTCATCTCAAATTATATATATATAGAGTATATTATTATATTATAATTATTATATTAATTATTTATGATATTATATTATATTAATTATATATATAGTATAGTATAAATATATAGTATATTTGGGGCAGGTTCCACTATTAGCACACATCAATACGCTATCATTATCGCCCTGGTGTAAGACCACTATTCAGAATTGAAACGTTGCTTGAAATGGCTTTAGCCGTCGTTGGTAACCAGATCTAAATAGCCATGTACTTTTCCACCAACCTCTACCTTCAGCCTCAGAACATACCTCAATTGGGGATGCCCTGGTCTCACTGGCTCCAGACAGGAGCAGTTGTAGTAGGTATTCACATTAAAAAAGAAACGTTAAAATTATTTATTTTTTTATTTTTGCCTGATTAATTATTTTTAACAGACATGAAAAGTATGAAAAAATCGATTTAATATATATATATATATATATATATATATATATATATATATATATATATATATGAAATAATCCATAATATAGATATGTTTTCTATTCGAAGGGAATCCACCCACTACCAAACAATAGGGCAGGGTATTTTCACAAACTAGGGATTCTGTTGAAAATATATGGAATATTTAAAGATCACTTTTCTGATTTTAATCATCGTTTTAAAAATGTTTGTTTTTTACGTTTTCCTTTAAATTTATTCATTTTAAAAACGCTCAAAAACCTACGAAACAAAAACGGCCCGTGAGATTGCCAACGACGTACGCACGTCATCAAACAATGTAGAACTGTCGGAAATTTTTCAAGAACGAATGACTCTTATGACGACACACGTCGAAAATGCCGTTTTGGCGGAATTTACAAAAATGGGCAACTTAGAATCGCTGTAGAAAATTTATTCGTCAATATAAAAATAAAATAAAAATGCCAATAATCGTATTTTTTTGCTTAATTTTTTTAAGCAATAAAAATATCGTGGAAATACCTTATTCAAATCATATATATCCGTACATTTGTGATGCTTTTTTTATTAAAACTTCGAAAATTCTACTAAATTACTGCCTTTTAAAAAATACCAGTGCTATTAACTACAAGCTTCTGCCCGCGACTTCGTCTGCGTAGGATTAGTACTTCGAGTAATCTATTTTCTTTTCCTAGGTCCCATCTACGTTTATACCAAAATTCTTAAACCATTTATTTAAAATGTGTATAATTCTTGTTTCGATTCAAAGTGTTAGGCGAGTACTTCAAATAAATTCACTAATTTAAATATTTTCCAAAATAGGATTTTGATTTATCAATCATTGTTTTAAAAATGTCATTCTCAAATTTTGACATTTTCTATTAAACAATAATTATTATTTTCAATATATTGAAAATAAATAGCTACCTTTATAAATTATAGCCTATATGTTATTCTGATGTATGAGCTATATTATTGTAAAGTTTCATTAAAATCCATTCATTAAATTTCGATTTAAAGAGTAACAAACATACATACATCCATACAAACTTTCGCGTTTATAATATTAGTAAGATTACCACTATTGTTCTGTAAAGGGAAATCTAGGAAGGATGACTTTCATTCGTAATCTAAAACCAGTTTAGTCTAAGGATAATTTTACACTTGTAAGTTTTTTCGTAAATTTACGACTTCTGACCAATGGACATATTGCATTTTGAATATCCTATGTGCCCATTGGCTAGAAGTCGTAAACTTACGAAAAAACTTACGTGTAAAGCTAGCCTAATAACATTCATTGTTCGCACTTTCGCAAAGTCGAGGCCAGTTCTGGAATTATTTTTATTTCCGAGGATAAAAACAATGCTTTATGGTACGGGAGTTGGGGGGACAGATTCGTTTTAGATTGCGATATTTCTCGCGTTTTTCTTTCTGCTCACTTACTAAAACAAACATTCCGGAAAAAGGAAAAATGTGTTTAATACTAAGGGACAAAAATTTTATAAAACTATCTTTCGAAATGATTTTTAAAAATTATATTATAAAGTACCTATTAGTTATGTAAAGAAGCTATTTTTCGTTTCGGCGACTAAAGGGTTGAAAAAACTTTTAAAGCCGGTTCAAATTTAAAGATAAAAAACAGTTGAAAATATTAACGTACCCAAAGTATATTAACCAGCGTTGCCTGATCATATTTGAGGTGTGTAAAAGCAAAGGCAGCAATCTCCACTTCGGCTAGAAAGCTATGTTTGCTTTTGATATGACATGGATATCGCTGTCTTTGCTTTTACACACCTCAAATATGCTCAGGCAACGCTGGTTAATATACTTTGGGTAGGTTAATATTTTGAACTGTTTTTTCACGCACAATATTACATACAAATATTGTATACACGTATATTACGTACAATATTTATATGTAATATTGTACGTAAAAGCAAACATACCAATCTGGCCGTAATGGAGATTGCTGTCTTTGCTTTTACACACCTCATTTGGAGTACACAAAATAAATGTCATGTTGCTGTCCGATGATTTTTTTCTGAAATAAAAAAGTTATTTTTCAATCACACGTCGCTACTGATCACACTCCTACTTGACGCGACGGGATAACATGATAGGCACACTGTTTCGTATGTTAACGTGATGCTGGAACGAGACGGAATGTTTAACACGTGACCCGCTATATTATATCCCACTACCTACTTACTCACTTTCGACGGAAAAATATTTTTATGGTTTTAATTTTTTTTAAATATCATCGCACTACAAAATGACATCTCTATTTTTTACGATAAATATGCTCAGGATTTAAAATTAAAATCATTCGGGTACGTGCTGTTACACCATGTATAAGGCGAAGTGCATTCTGGTTGTTTATAAGTGCACTTGTGAATTAGAATTACCCATTAATTAATGTGATCAACCGTAATTGACCGCCCAGAGCTTCTACATACCTGTTCTTAAATAATAATTAATGATTTTATCTATCGTGTATGTCAACAGTCAGGTCATGATTATGCTTTAAGATACATAATAAATAATAACATATGGTTTAAAACTACTAATATCAATGTATGTCAGTGCGTGCTTCTTAGGCCGGTTCGTGCCTTAAGGTTATTATTTTAATAGTAATAAGGATATCGTAGTGGTCCTAATTAAAAAAGGCACTTTGCAAATTTTACTCCACAGAAAGGAAAATTAAAAAAATTAGCACAACCCACGAAATCACAACTCATTTAATAATTATTTACAGAAAATTTACGAATTTTCATATGAGTAAAATATAATTATTATTTATATTTTTAACTTTTTAACTTAACGAGTTAAACCTCAAATTATAATATTTTAATTAATGAAGATAATATTAGCGAAAGTCAGTCGAAAATCAGAAACAGAAAAATCAGAAAAAGATACGGATACATCTGGGACTCGAACCCAGGACCTCTGGCAATCCGGGCCATAGCGTAATGGATAGCGCGTTGGCCCGGATTGCCAGAGGTCCTGGGTTCGAGTCCCAGATGTATCCGTATCTTTTTCTGATTTTTCTGTTTCGGATTTTCGATTGACTTTCGCTAATATTATCTTCATTAATTAATATATTATAATAATTAATATATAATTTATTTTTTACTTAATGAGTTAAACCTCAAATTGAAATATTTTAATTAATGAAGACAATATTAGCGAAACTCACATCTGGGACTCGAATCCAGGAACTTCGGCTTTCCGGGTCGGGACTCTACCCACTGGGCTTTTGTGTCCGTATCCTTTTCGGTCATATTTAACTGTATACTTCGAATGAGAACTACCAACATTATCTTCATTTTCTTAACGCATATTTTTATTGACTGCTATATTTATGGATAATTGCAAGATTCTTCCCGAACTAAATGCAATCATAGTGTCTTTTAAAAATATATCAATTTTTCCGGGATACACAAAGATAGCAATTTTTATGTATCCCGGCGTTACCCGGACTTTATACAATTTTTTTTTTTAAATGAGATTTAGAATGTAAATTTCCTCTTATTTGGAACGTCAAGTGTCCAAAATTTCTTCGAGAAGTATCAAAATTCAGTATTATTAGTTGGGGAGTTTGTTTTTCAAAATCTCGCTTACCTATACATTGAGCTTTTTCTTGTTTTTTTTTTCAATAATCCCGGAATAAAACTGTAGAATTGTATGAAAATCAAATCCAAACAACTCGCCTGCCAACATAGATTTCTCATTTCTACAAAATTATAATCACTAACTTCAAATCCAATGTTACAACAACAACAAACTTAAATCAAACCACAACACGGTGCACGTTTACGTTTGTGGCGACGATGTTGCGTTATATTGGTAATAATAACATATAGTTTGTAGATCAATAAGCCAATAAACCTTTTCATGGTCACTTGTCATCGATGAATACTGTCATCCATAGAGACAAAGTCTTATCACAACTTTAAAAAATTATAAGTCGCTTTAATTATAAGTGGTATACGTATAAAAATATATTATTTTACTCCATTAGATTCGCCCAGTTGGCACAGTTGTATGTCGAATGAGTTGGACAAGTGTGTGAATAAGCAATAGTTAAACATTTAAGGAAAAGCCAAAATATATTGTTTTTTTTAATTAACAAAGACAATCTTAGCGAAAATCTGAAACAGAAAAATCAGAAAAAGATACGGTCACATCTGGGACTCGAACTCAGAACCTTCGCTTTCCGGGCCGCAGCTCTACCGATTAAAAAAGCCGGAATTTCGATTTTCTACCGATTTATAGCATATATCCCTTGAAAACAATAATTTTTTTAAATATATTTTTCTGAAGATTTGTAGAGCCGAAATGTTAATGGGGGACGAAGCTAATAATAATCCTGTTCATTTTTTGTGCACCTATTATATGAGGGGGTTTCTCACCATCCTCCCAATAGCTTATTCATACTACAACGAACTAACTAACTAACCATCACGCCGTTTCCTTCAGGGGTAGGCAGAGAGGAAGGACCGCCTAACAACTCGGTCTTGGCATACACTACTAGCCTCATTCACATTCATACATCTTATCATACATGCTCTCCTATTATTCTGACTCTTGACATGGCCCGACTCAAGTAACTGATTCACTTGATCGTGCCATGTCTTCCTCGGGCGTCCTCGACTTCTTCTACCATTCACATTCTACATTCTACAACGAATATTATTAAAAATAAAAATAAAATACTCGCAGTGGTTGGAAAATTCGGCCAACTTATCCAATATATAGCCACAATTCATAGTTTTTTCGTTGTTAGTTTTTGGGGTGTTACGTCGTGTTGCTCTAACTCACTATTCATAGGTTCGAGTACCGAATTATAAACTCCAACTTAATAAATAAGTAATAAATAAACCGTAAATCGTAAATATTCGTTATTAGTGTAGATAAGCTATAGGGAGGATGGTGAGAAACCACCTTAGTACACACGGTTCCTGTGGCATAAAATGAATAATTTATTTCGAAAAGAACGCACGAAAATTCCAAAGATCGGGCTGTAACATTAAAAAGAAGTTTTATATTTTAAGATTGCATAAATTAATGTAAGACAAAAGGGTAAATAGTTGATTTTTCTTTATAATTTATATTATTTGCATACTATGTAACTTTTACCAATTTATGTAGCTGTATGAACATTCTGAACATCGTATGGTCGATCATGCCAGGAAAATGGTAGTTGGTAGTTAAATTTTGAAGAATTGAGCCCTTGCCCGGAACAATATTCTTATTCAAGAAAAATGTAAAAAACGAAACCGGTTATGTTTAATAAAATTTTATATTTAAAATACAATATGCATACAATTCTTAAGACTTTTAAAGGAAAAGTCGTGAAAAAGGGCTATTAAATTAGAACTTATTGCAAGAATTTGTGCTGAATACGTGGTAAAATGTTGAATATGAAAATTTCACATACAACATTATTCCACAAAACTTTTTTTTTTTTACTTTTCGGACCCTCAAGAAAGCACTGTGCTCTTCTTACATCAATTTAAATATGTCATTGATGCACTAGAGCTTAAAAAGCAAAAAAAAAATATTTTAATAAATGAAACTATTTACAATCGAGATTTTGTCTTGAGATCAACATAGAGCATTATTCCATAAAACTGTTTCAATTGCTAAAAAGCAGCCTTAACCATATTTTTTCTGGCCGAATTCTACTTTTATGCATCTTCAGTCAAAGTGTATCTAGTTGAAGCCATAATACGTTCGATTTCTCCATTTATTTCCACGAATTAAACCAATCTTCGTGATTTCGATAAACTTTTTACACAAAATTCTTCCACAAACCGACATTTAAAATGCGGCCTAAAAAAATGTTATTACCATAACCCCTATCTTAAAAGATGCGTTATAATATTCCCAACATTATTCCATCAATAACTCAACATTGATAGTTTTGTTGGATACAACATTATTCCGGGCAATGGCTCAATTATGTAACTGACTGATATTTGAAAATTCTTTTCATACGTCTTTCTTTGTTCGGAGAACAGAATACCTTTTCTACATTCTCATCTACGCTAATGGACATATCAAATCTAGATCGTGACCTTCATTAGATGGCTTTCTTCATCATGTAAATCCAGATGCGGTCATAAAACATTGCTCCACATTGTTGCTTAAGATGTTATTATGCACCTTCCGTATTGTAGATGTATTCATGTCAATGAATGTGAATTCAACCACAGAAATATTATATCCGACTAGTCTTACTCTGTCTTCGGTTGTTGGTTGGTATTTGATGTACGAGTTGAATCCTATTTTATAATAAAGGTGTTGTCAAATAATATTTCAAAGAGGGTCAAAGCTGAGTTTAAATTACGGCGCTGAGTTGAAATCATTCATACCCCATTTTGCGTACCTAATTCACCTCATATTAATCCTTTTTATTCGTACCCCATAGACAAGGGTTCATTTTTAAGCAATTGCTAAACATTTATAATCATCATCCATATTAAACATCCATATTGCATACTTAAATTATATCTAATATTGTAAATTTTAATGTACTATGTATTATAAGCTCACACTTCTAAACCCGTAACCTAAAATAACTTCATATTTTTATGCTGTAAAATTTTTATAATTCTTACATCATGTTATCACGTACCTGGTTTATACTTTTCAATACATAGTTTTGGTTTCAGATAAAAATAATATATTTTTTTGTTTTTTATGGTTTTCAGTTTTTTGTTATGTAATTATGTACATTTATTAAGGACTAATAATATGAACTAAAACCTGTCAATTTGTCTGTCCTAGAACGGGAAACTTTCCTAGTTGGACAGGCAAAGCTTTCTTATATGTAAAATGTACTTTTTTTGTATCCTTCTATAATAAATAAATAAATAAAATAAATAAATAAATAAATTTAAGGAAAAGCCAAATATATTTTTTTTTGTGTAAACACTCGAACAATTTTTGCCATATTATGGCACTATTTCCTAAGCCTCGGATTGCTTTGCTGCCACAATGGGCAAATATTCTCTAGATTTTCACAGATCACATTCATACCCCAAAGGCATACCTTATATTCATTCCCTAAAATCACAGTACTTTATATCCATAGCCCATATTCATACATCATCTTAGTTTCACATATTCGTACCTAATTCACATTCTACGTCATATAAATCCCTCACATTCGTTCCCCATAGTCGTACCTCTTATCCATATCCTTTATTTATACCTCATCTTCATTTCTTATTTTCATGCTACACATTCTGTAACGGACAGCATATGGATGTGCCGTCGCCCATTTCTACAATGAATCTTATTGATAAGATTTTTATGACTGTACACGTGTCATATTGCTTTTGCAGGGTTGAATTACTCTCACGACAAACCGTGGGAGCTTATCAGTTAAATTTGCGGACTATAATGCATGTATTGTTTAATCCAGAATCCCATGCATTCCTTTCTGGATAAGAAATAATTGTCATATTAACACGTGTAGCATTGTATACTTTTTAGGCTAATAAAAAGAGGTGTAACTGACTAAATCAGTTAGTTGTCCTGTGACATTCGTGAAGTCTGCGTTTCATTTTGTAAAGCCTTACCCAAGGTACCCCGAAGAGGAAGCCGGTATTTTTACAGTCAATGCTACTGGCGTGAGCGTCCAGTACATTTATGGTCCTTCGATCCGGATGTATCCTCAGAAATTGAGAAACATGACACCGTCACTGCGCTCCTGGAAAGGTGATGAAGCACCTGCTTCCATGAGAGGATTAGTGCCGGCGCACGAAGACAGCAGCAACTCTAGTTGGCACTTACAATGTCAACAGGAAGAGATTCGGCCTTTACAAAGCCGAGAAGAAGAGTGTACACCGTCACTGCGCTCCTGGAAAGGCGACGAAGCACCTGTTTCCAGGAGAGGATTAGTGCCGGTGCCCAAGGAAAGCGGAAACTCATGCTTTACTTGGGAAACCGTAAGAGCATTGCGGGAAGAGAATTGGCGCTTACAGCGTCAACTTGAAGAGGACCGGCGCCTGCAGCGCCTACTAGAAGAGGATACTGCACAGTGTTTGGATGCATTGGTTGCAGCTTTCCAAGGTGGCAGGATGTCCGCCCTTACAATGTTGGCTGAGGAAAAACTGCAGACATCGTTCTCGCCTCAGCAGATAGTGCCAGAGGAATTCACGGCTGTGATGGATGTTCCACAGTTACCGTCGACCTCTCGGCAGATGCTTCATAAAAATGAAGAAAATGAAAATGCACAAAGTGCAACTCATGGGCGTGGCTGGAAGACCACCCTCACAATGTTGGCTGAGGATAAACTGCAGACTTCGTTCTCGCCTCAGCAGTTTACGCCAGATAGGTCTACGGCTGTGATGGATATTCCACAGTTACCGCCGACCTCTGGGCAGATGCTTCATAACAGTGAAGAAAATGGAAAAGCACAAAGTGCAACTTATTGGGGTGGCTGGAAGACCACCCTCACAACAGCGCCTGAGCATACGTTGAAGACATCGTTCTCACCTCAGGATTCGCCGGAGGAATCTACAGCTGTGATGGATAAGCCACAGTTGCCGTTAACTTTTGTGCGGCATGAAAATGAAGAATATTTTGAAAATACATTGTCGCTAAACAATGTAAGTGAAACGAAACGGCTCTCACTGGAAGGAGTCGACAACCAGTCGTCTGTTGCAGCGAACAGGAAAGAAATGTTTCTCCAGGAGGAAATGAAAACAGATGACCAGAAAAAGTTATTTCTGTCGGGGGAGAATCACCTGGAAAAACCATTCGCATATAATGTGATAAAACCGAAGTTTATTGGCGCGCAATATGGAAGAAGTGAATTCACCGTCGCTACTTCAGATACTGAGAGTATTATTTCCCTCCACTTCGTCTCCAAAAATACCGCTGTAGTAAAAATGGCACGAGAGTGGAAATCATTTAAGAAAAAGGTTGCTGTTCTACAAGCAGCTAGCTTCATCCTCTGAGCTGAGGAATAAAAACGCACAAGGCGTAATAATAATAAGGATTGAAATAATATTGAAATAAGGAATAAATAAAAAGATAACAGATAAAGTTTAGACAAACTTCAAACAATGAGCCACACGAGAGGCTGCAATAAAAATAACTCTGGTTATGAACTTGAAACACTAATGAAAGATTTGTTGTTATAAGAAATATTATAAACAAAATCTCACATGTAAACACTTGACATATGATCACAGAACTCGGTAATACGAGTGGGTCAGTGTGCCACAAGGCCGCCCGTTAAGTAATAAGAGATTAATTCATTAATACAATCTCTTGGAATATTTATGCTGGAATAAACATAACGATTTGTTGATGGCGTGAAAGAGAAATGGATTTCAATCGACATATTTGTGACAACGCAGCAGTACTTCACAACGACAGAAACTTCAACGATTACCTACACACCGAGGATACCTGCTGTGAAAATTATCGTGTTCAACCCCTAATGAAACCTTACTGTCCGAGGAAACTATTTGGTGAAAAACACTTTTACACGTTGGGGATGTAACGGACAGCATATGGATGTGCCGTCGCCCATTTCTACAATGAATCTTATTGATAAGATTTTTATGACTGTACACGTGTCATATTGCTTTTGCAGGGTTGAATTACTCTCACGACAAACCGTGGGAGCTTATCAGTTAAATTTGCGGACTATAATGCATGTATTGTTTAATCCAGAATCCCATGCATTCCTTTCTGGATAAGAAATAATTGTCATATTAACACGTGTAGCATTGTATACTTTTTAGGCTAATAAAAAGAGGTGTAACTGACTAAATCAGTTAGTTGTCCTGTGACATTCGTGAAGTCTGCGTTTCATTTTGTAAAGCCTTACCCAAGGTACCCCGAAGAGGAAGCCGGCATTTTTACAGTCAATGCTACTGGCGTGAGCGTCCAGTACACATTCATTCCCTATAATCACACCTCATTATCGTACTTACCCCATATTAATACATCATCTTAGTTTCTCATATTCGTACCTATCCCGTTTCTTTTCGTTTTTAATGTTGTATGGAAGGCAATTATATAAGTTGCCCCGGATACCCGTAACCAATAGATTGTTTTCCAAAGTTAGTGTGGATGGTGTTTAAATGTGCGTTATTGTGTTGTCGTGTAAAATGTTTGTGTACTTGGGACGTTTTAATGAATTCTGTGTTTCTATGTATGAGTTTATTATTTATTTTGTAAATAAGGATACATATATTGTATTCGTATAGTTTTCTTACCGTTAACAGTTTTGTTTCCAAATATAATTTGTTTGTGGATGTTTTGGATCCAAAAAAAAAAATACTTAATTTAAAATGTATTAAGTTAGTCTAGAATTTATTAAGTTAATCTTGAAATTATAGTATAATTGTGTAGAAAAGTGAAAGGCTTAAAGAGAGCTTAATTGTCACGTTGGTTTTTATTTGTATAAAACATAAAACCAGCATATTAATTTTAAAAATAGTTTTCTACGGCTTATAAACGCGACTAAATAAATAAAAAAACACGACCTTGCTATCAAAGAATATGATAACAACAACTACTAAGTAAGACAAAATTTAAATAACATCATCAAAAACTGTTAGAATATTTTAATATGATTGTTTTATTAGGCGTATACCGTATCTTGAATAATTTTACTCCTAGACGTACTTCTACAAAAGTTTTATTGCTGTTTCTTTGTAATGACAGCGTTATATTTCAACTTGAATCTTATCACGGAACAACAAATCTAGTTCAATTGTGACGCAGAAATTTTAAAACAAAGCAAATAAAAGCCAGTAAAAATGTACGATTAGACTAAAGCCACCTCCACCCAGGCCTGACATTGAAACAAATTGGCCTTTTATTTTTTATGTAATTTTACTAAACATATATTTATTATTAAATTATTGGCGAAGAAATTACGTAAGTAAAAATTGCGAATAACATTAGGTATATGGAAGGATCTTATTATAAGGCCACACGGACAAAAATATTAGTCTAAAATCATCATTTTATTCGTAAAAACGGGACTGAAGTTCTTACGAACAAATTAACAGTGTTTCAATGTTTATTGGCAGGAAAATGTAAGAATAATTTGTTGGAATGCGTACGAAATTACGTATACCAACAAATTATTCTTACATGCTCCCGCCAATAAACATTGAAACCTTAAAAAAAAAACTTCAGTCCCGTTTTTAACCGTTTTTTACGAATAAAATTATCGTATTTTAGAATAACATTTTTCTCCGTGGCAGATGAATTCAAGATGGCCTGATTGATGAGGTATTGATCATTCCCAGCACAGCCTTATTCTAAAAGTGTTTAGCGGCAATCATTTCACGCTGATAGCAGCCTTTATAATTATCGCAATGTAAATCTGAATGTAGTGCGTAGTTATAAAATGTAAAAGCTAAAAACCACTTTATAAAAAGCACTAGTTCGTTAGTACCTTTCTAAAAAATTGAATTGAGAACAAGATTTGAACTTTTGTTCAAGAGCCGTGAATTTATGTGTTTGTGTTTGTAGTATTGAGCCCATACAATAGGCGCTATACACCTGAGAGTTATCTTGACCCCCCCCCCCCTCACCGGTAGTTTTACATATTATTAGTTCCTCTTTGGTCCAGTACGGCGGTGCCCCTTCCACTTTCCCCTCGCCCGCATTCTCGACGCACCGAAAATTAATACCATATATGAAAGTGGATACACTGGGTGAGCAAAGAAAAATTATCTGTTGAATGTTAAATCCAGTTTTCAAGTAGAAGTAAGTAAAATAAAATTATATCTACTACATCCATTTGAATTTCGATATTGTTTTCTAAAATAAATGTATGAAGGAAGTGGAACCTTGGAAGGGGAAATTAACCCACCTAA
Organism: Limnephilus auricula; assembly: GCA_951813805.1. Classification (NCBI taxonomy): domain Eukaryota; kingdom Metazoa; phylum Arthropoda; class Insecta; order Trichoptera; family Limnephilidae; genus Limnephilus; species Limnephilus auricula. Next base: position 28,896,472 of record OX638390.1, on the reverse strand, counting down.
TAATAATTCCCAAAATCTGATCGAGCTGAAACTCAGCACACGGAGAAAAATGTTATTCTAAAATACGATCATTTTATTCGTAAAAACGGTTAAAACGGGACTGAAGTTCTTAAGAACAAATCAACAGGGTTTCAATGTTTATTGGCGGGAACATGTAAGAATAATTTGTTGGTATACGCACGAAATTACGTATACCAACTAATTATTTTTACATTTTCCAGCCAATAAACATTGAAACAATGTTAATTTGTTCGTAAGAACCTCAGTCCCGTTTTTAACCGTTTTTACGAATAAAATGATCGTATTTAAGAATAACATTTTTCTCCGTGGAGATAGACTCGTTATTGAGCATTGTCCTCGATCTACCGACTTTTGGTGGCAATCACACACGCGCGCGTATATAAATGAATTTCTCTGAAATAGGATGAAATTACAGCAGTTAATATACCAAATAGTGTTCCTGTCCAATTGGGATTTTGCTCAGTTGTTGGCGTTGTTGACTCCAGTAGCTGAAGAGAAAGGTTCAATCCTAGTTCAAACCAAAAAATATACTAGTGCATCTAACCTTTACGCGCGGTTGGAGTAAAACTTCTTTGACTGTTGTGGCAGGTATTACTAAAACGGTACAATTACGGCCATCTGTGTTTGCATTTATTTTTAAAGGGTTCTCGCCTTGAATGAATGAATGAAATGAATGAACGATCGGCTCTTGAGTTCGGTCGCTTGTATTGAGAAATCAATAAAAATTATTAATATAGATTCGCTCTTCATTTTACATCTAAGTTTCGAAAAATAATAAAAATATTGTAGCGAAGGCGAGAAGCGCTTAAAAATAAAAACAATCGCCGATGGCTGTAATTGTATCGAAATCCGAACGTCATTTCCATTTTAAAACGTTATTTCCGTCCGAAAAACATCTGAATTACTCGTCATATCGCGCGTAAAGAAGTTTTACTTAAAATATACAAAACATTACAAGAGTCTGAAGTGTAAAAAACTTTTTTTTTTAAGGGTTCATGTTGTTTTGTATTGCTTTTATTTCTTGCTAGAGCAATCCCAATGAGTTACAAAACTAGTTTTAGGACAGGAGGAACTTACAATTCATAGGTAGGAGGTAGTAGTTACAATTTTAAAAAGGTATTTTGATATCAAAATATAAGTTTTAAATTCATTACAGCATAAAAATAAAAATAAAGACAGGTTAAGTAGGACAAAAAACAAGAGAAAAAAAGTAAAGAAAGAAAAACAAGGATACCAATATATAAGATAAAACAAAAAAAGATAAGACAATTACATATTTTCATTTTTAAATGTAGTTAAAAAATATTATTTTAAAGCTATTATTATGCTGGATGTATTTGTACATATCTGAAAGTAAGTATTTTGGTTTTATAATAATGTGCAGTAAGAACTTCATAGTGTAACATTAAAATTAAAATAAAATAAAATCGTTTATTCCAAATAACTTTCTTCCGTAATTATTTATTTTATAGATTTAAAAAAAAAGTAAATAGATTTGAGAGTTATGACACTTAAACTGACATCACAATATAAAATGTTGTTTATAATATAATGCATAATATGTTCATTATAGATTTTAATCATGGAAAATAAAGTTTTACGAACTACCAATCTAATTTTTGTATTTCTGATATTAAAGTCTATTTCACACACTGATCTCCATTCAAATGTTGCGTTTCTCTCTCTTCTAATATCAAGAATCTTATTTCAGATAAAAACTAAAAACGTGATTCAAAACATTTTTTTTTTAATATCGACCATTTTTGACAAAGAAAGATGAGAGCAGAGATGAAAAATATACATCGTTCCATCAATTCACACAACGATTTATCTAGATGCAAGATCACTTCATTTCTGTTTTTCATATACTAATGTGTTTTTTTTCAACCCACCCAACTTTCGAGCACCTTGTGCCCGTACGTTTCAATATCATCGCATTACGTCCGAGAGACAGTGGTAAATACAGCGACTTGAGCGGGAGTCGATCCCGGCGCCGGTCATACGACAAACATTACCGCTGTACCGTCTCCTCAGTCTTACCGAGTCGAGTCCACAAGCTCGATACCAGCTCACCTTGCCTTCATTAACACCAATTATTATCTCTAGTATTTAGTATTTAGTCCCTTCTTGGTCTTAGTTCAACGCGTTCTGCAGGTATTAAATGAACGTATAACGCAATCGAATTCCGTCGTGTTTAATAACGTTAAACTGTGATTGATCGATGAGATATTGTGTGAAATATGTGTGCTTTAAGTGAATTGTATTGTTAGTTTGATAGTGTTATCGGATAGTGAAAAGGTATGTTAATTTAAATGTTTTAATATTTTTTTAAATTGTAGTTTCTTGCAAAGTGTTTGGGAAACTGGTAAGTAAGTCATGGGTTTATTTTACACCAATAATTATAACACTTGGATTATAAACAGGTTGTTTTTGTTTATTGTTTTTGTGTTTAATTTGTAGAACTCCATTTATTTTGTTTTTGAAATTTACAATTTTATTTTATTTCAACGAATGAATTTTCTACAGCAAGTCAAAGTTTCCCATTTTTGTAATAACGCCAAAACGACATTTTGGACGTGTGACGTCATAAGCGTTGCCCGGCTTTGAAAAAATTCTGACAGTAGTGTTTTCTTGTCTGTTGACGTGCGTATGTAGCGTCGTTGCCAACCACGGCCTTTTTTTGGTTTTGTAAATTTTTGAACGTTTTTAAAACCAATAAATTAGAATGAAAACATAAAAAACAAACATTTTTAGTAGGATGATTAAAATCAGACAAATGATATTTAAATATTCCATACATTTTCAACAGAATTCCTCGTTTGTCAAAATACCCTGTTGTTTAAATTATTTTTAAATAGAGTATCTAGAATAATATTATATTATAATATGTATAATGATATTTAAAAAAAATGTTTCAGTTATTACATATTAAAAAAAAATTGTTTTACAATTTTTAACATTTTAAAATCGTAATGGTGTTTAAAAATTTGCCAAATTTAGAATGAAAATTTTGAAAATTTTGATTATTTCGATACTGAATACCCAACACAGCACATGCGTAGATCACCAAACCCTAAATAATTCTTATAATCTTCCTTAACTACACATCTACACATCTTACTAATATTATAAACGCGAAAGTTTGCATGGATGTATGTATGTTTGTTAATCTTTAAATCGAAATTTAATGAATGGATTTTAATGAAACTTTACAATAATATAGCTCATACATCAGAATAACATATAGGCTATAATTTGTAAAGCTAGCTATTTATTTTCAATATATTGAAAATAACAATTATTGTTTAATAGAAAACGTCAAAATTTGAGAATGACATTTTGCAAAACAATGATGTTCTATTTTGGAAAATATTTAAATTAGTAAATTTATTTGAAGTACTCGCCTAATACTTTGAATCGAATCAAGAATTATACATATTTTAAATAAATAGGTTAAGAATTTTGGTATAAACGTAGATGGGTCCTAGGAAAAGAAAATAGATTACTCGAAGTACTAATCCTACGCAGACGATGTCGCGGGCAGAAGCTTGTGGAACATATTTGTGAAAGCTAAGGAGCCTTTTTGAGAGCGAAACTCTTTCTACTTAATTACTCTCACAATACTTTTGAAGAATTTCCTCCAACTGATCAAGCGCATTATTTCCTACACAATTTTGATACACGTCTTTGGATGATACATTCATCTTCCGAAATTCCGTACTAAGAGGAAATAAATTCGAATTCTAGTATCGTATATTTATTTGAATACGTTCAAACGATATTTCCATATCTTATTTGCATGGAAAACGTTGCATAAGAATCACGTGCGTAATGTTATGTTCATCTTGATGATCGATGCATATTATTTATAGGCCGTTAGCGATGTTGGCTGTCACCATTGCCCATTAGCGTCAACTTGTCAATTATATGACGGACAACGCGCTGAAGGTTTGTAATGTCATCACGTTTTGCATTTTCCGATATTCGTATTACCGTATCAGCTAGCATGTACGGCGAAATGTTACGGGAATACCTCCTATGTTCACTGGAAGTTATGAATTCATTTAAATTAGAAATTTATATGCAGGTAGAACCTTTATTATTTAAATTGGTTTAATGACCTCCGTGGCACAGTTACAGATTTTTTGACACTTGAGTTTATAGTTTTCGGGTTCAATACCTTAGATCCCTAGAGGGCCATCTTATTATATAAATTAAAATCACCATTAAGCCACCATTCATAATCGAAAATTGAAAATTTTGAAACAGTTTAAAGAACATTATTTTGTTTAGTGACAAGATCTATCTAAGTGATCGAGTAGTAAGGTTCTCGATTCCCAATCAGAAAGTCGTGGGTTCGAACCCGGCGTGCACAAATAATTTTTATCGTATTAATTTGTGTTATTTTCACAATTAATTACTTAAAAATAATATATAGCATATTTGCGACACGTTCCAGAGTGGAAGTTACTCTCAGTATCGCCCTGGGGTGATACCACCATTCAGACTTGAATCGTAGCTTGAAATGACTTTAGCCGTGTTTGGTGACCAGATCTGAATAGCCAATAAATTCTCCTTCCCCTCCCCACTACCTTCAGCCTCACAACATACCCCAAATGGGGATGCCTGGCTCCAGACGGGAGCAGTTGGGACTCTTGTGCGGTATTCATATAAAAAATAACGCTGGCAGTAGACAGTTATCTATGTACATTGTATGGCAAGAAAATCTTCGAACTAATATATAACTATAACGAACTTATATAATAATTTTAATAATTAATTTAATAATTCATTGCATTCTTAAGATTTGACATTAAAACCCACATTATTCCCTTGCTTAATGGGTCGAAATTAAATTTATCTTTAATTAAATGTGTTGTGTTCGTATTTAATCAGATTACTTAGTGCTGAACATGTTATTCATTTTGCGACAAATATTATAGTGACAAGTTTTGTGAATAAGTAATCATTCCACTAATCCCCAGAGCGTCAGAATCAGCAGTTCCTAATGGAAATTAATTAAAACGTTTATAAACGTCCTCATAACGATGTGTTACTTCAACGAATCTATGTATAGTTCCAATGAGACAAACATTTATTTCATATTTATTTTTTTATATTGGATACATTTAAAGCAAAAATAGCAATAATAATATTGCAAAGGAATATGTTTAAAATGTGTACAAGTGTTATTAGTTATTACAACTTATTACGTTTTGTTAGGTAGATATTAGTTCCTAGCTAGACAGATTGCCTGTTCTAGGGAACTAAATTTTTGTGAAATGCCAAATGAATTATGCTGCAGTTTTAATTTTTAACATTACGTTTTCCAAAAGGACGGAAATATTTTAAACTTTTTTTATGATTCGAACATAACGCTGTAACGTTGTATCTGCCCTTTATAATGAGCTATTCTTTGATGTTCCGGGCTATCTCAAATGTCAAATTTAAAATAAATATATAAATAAAAATACAAGAACATTTCTATTTTCACCGGCTTAATGCACTATTTTTATTGTTGCATAATAATAAAAAAATAAACAAAACAAAATAAAATCGAAAAAAAAATAACAACAATAATAATAAAATAAAAAATATATACATACCTATATAAAAAAAAAAACTATAAAAAACAAAGCTCATCTTCCAACCCGGCCGGTCACCGTGGAAGATCAAGACCAAAACTCTCTGAAGAAGAATTCTAAACTACCTCAAAAATACGAGAAGTGACACAAACACAAAAAATTCTTCACCCTACGAACAAAACAAGAGATAAATGAAATTTTTTTAGAGGAGGCCTTCACCTTCGCCTGAGAGAATGGTTCTTGCTATTGCCATTTTTCGCAAATAGCATTAATTACACTTTTTCTTACCTTTCATGTAACTTTGTTACATACCTAATTGCAAGAAATAAAAGGCTTTTTATTATATTTTATTTTATTATAATGCAATATTTGCACCTTCTTTTCTTTCCTTTCTCTTTCCAATTTTAAGACATTTGTTTACAATTTTTAAATGCATGTTAAATTTCATAGTTTAAGACTCTCGGCTTTAAATCCAGAGTTCACGGGTTCGAAAAATATCATGCGACGTTTTTTACACGTAACATAATTAAAATTGAAAAGGATATTAATAATATATTTACAGCTTGTTAATGAGTATTACATACTCTTAGTATCATCTTGTGAAATACCGTTATCCAGATTTCGTTGCTAACTAAAGTTACTTTTTTATATGAATACAGCACAAGAGTCCCATCTGCTCCAGTCTGGAGCTAGTGATACTATGGCATCCCCAATCGGGGTATATTGTAAGGCTGAAGGTTTCCGAGAGGGGAAGGAGATGAAGAAGAGGAAAGTGGAGAAGTACCTGGCTATTCAGACCAAGTTTTAATTCTGAATGGTTGTCTTACACCAGGGCGATACTAATAGTATCTTCCACTATGGAACGTGCTCCCGTCTGGAGCCAGTGAGACTATGGCATACCCAGTTCGGGTATATTGTAAGACTGAAGGTTTCGTAGAGGGAAAGGAGATGATGTAGAGGAATGTGGGGAAGTACCTGGCTTTTCAGACCGGTCACCAAACACGTTCTAATTATGAATGGTGGTCTTACACCAGGGCGATACTGATAGTATCTTCCACTTTGGAACGTGCTGCAAATATGATATATTCTTTTAAATCGTGAAATAACACAAATTATTAAAATAAAATTTATTTGCGGACGCCCGGTTCGAACCCGCGACCTCCGGATTGGGTGGCGAGAGCCTTACCCCTAGATCATGGAGGCCGTCAAAATTGAAATTACTTTAGCATTGTTTAGTGACTAGATTGTTAGGTAGGTACCTACCTAACTTTTCTCTTTCCCATATTTTTTCCCTGCCCTCTCCCTCCAGCCTCTCACGATTTTGCGAGCACCCCGATTTTGGATAACATATTCATAGATTACTAACCACAGGCCGTTGGGACTCTTGTGTGGTAATCACATATTGAAAAAAATTTAAAATGTGGTAAAATGATGTCGTTTTTACCAATAACAATCTGAGATGGTTTTAAGATCTTACAATAAATAACCTTTGTGGCGTAATAAAATTTATTTACACAACGTGTTAATAAATAACTCAGATACTTACCAATAGTAAATACCGCGAGGTTTTTCCATTATTGTTTGAGGAAAATTTGATTTCTCGCTCCACGTGAACATAAATAACATTATTATTTTAATTATACTGATCACATAAATCAATAGAAGTGTGTTGTGTGCGTCTTAGTCTCACTTAAGTAAGCTCAATATTTCCTTACTTCGGGTGACAATGAAGCATTTTCATTTATTGAAGAAAGCATTTATTGGATAACCAACACCTTTGCTACAGGTCACCCCAAGTGGTTAGCTACGTTTGGTGACTTAACAGGGTTGCCTGGGTTCATAGTGCGATGTTTGTCCGGGTCTTGGCAGCGGATGCGTCTGCCCATCAACTGCGTGACAGGCCGGATCGGGAGAGGGAAATCTTTAAATAAAAGGAGTCTCTCTGAACATCGCAGCAAGAGGGTACATCATACGTCCGTTACTCCTAGACATACTGACCCTCAGATTCCTTCCCACTCCTCATACTTTTTTCCTTCCCAGAATTTACTCTCCTTGCTTTTCTAAAAAGACCCTGCACACAGCATCCCCAAAGATAATATAATTCCCCTCAGAACCTCCTGTGTAGAGCTATGAAAAAAAATATTGGCAGTTCTCTTTCAAATCGGTCTGTATCGATTTTTTTCATCTACATCTACAATGATCAGTGTAAAATCAGTTTACTAAATACTGACCCATGTCACTCTTCTGGGTATTCACTATTCAGTGAAGATGACTTATGTTAAATAGAGTGCTCAGTAGATAAGATTCGAAAGAAAATTCATTACCAAACTTGAATATTTAATTTAATGCAAGTTTCTATTCTTTCAATGATTGTTTTTTTTTGCGCAGCATTAATTTTCTTAACTAATTAACTATCACTAATCTTTGTGGTTATCAGTTTGTTTATAACTATTTTATGCGGTTAAAATAAACAACGTTTCCAAAGGCACGTTTCATTAGGCAGTCAACACGGATCAACTTTAAAAGTAATGCATTTCTGATTGCAATTTGATGTGTGGCCATTGTTTATTTCATCTCTTGTGGAGTTATGATTGAGGCAGGTTTCTAAATTCAGTTACGCTTCTTCTTCATGAAACACGACGTGGTCGTGATATGCATAATAACTGAAGTACCACAGGCTTTATTAAGTTCCAAACAGACTGAGCCATGTCAAAATGCACAAAATCGCTGCATCCAAAGCGGGATCAATTAGTAAAGTTATTCGGAAGGTTTGGGTTATTCTAAGTTTCATGATCCGTTTGGCCTGATTAACCTCGGCTAAGATATGAATATAGTAGGTAGTAGGTACCTAGTTTAAGCTGATCCTATAGTCCTTGAAAAAATCGAATCCACGCCTCTGTCTGGGAGGGATTTAAAAATACGTTAAAAAAACAAGACTCTTTTGGAAAGGTCGGAGAAGGTATTTGGGAGTTTTTTTTGTAGATTTATAAAATACATTAACTCCTTTCTTACGTATTGTTTATTATAACAAGGAAATTTAAAATCGATTTACGGAACTAAGCGACGTAGAATCTAGAGACGTCACGACGATACACAATGAAGATAGTCTTTATGCTGAATGACATAAGGTTTAATTCTCAATTTGAAATTCGTTGAACGCCGCCCAATTTTGATTCATGCCAAAAAAAACTGCGCGAAATTGCAGTGTTGCTTTCCAATCATTTTATAAAGAACTTAATTTTCAACATCATACAATAAAACATTATCCAAAAAGGAGTTCATTAGTAGGAGATTTTGTACTTGAAAGTATTTTTTATATTCTTGATATATTTTCTATGGGCTCGATATATTTTTTATGTGCTCGATATATTTTTTATGGGCTCAATATATTTTTAATGGGCTCGATATATTTTTTATAGGCTTGATATATTTTTTTTCCCGACTTACAAAAAGACTTATTAAAAAATAACTTGATTATTTTTAATATGATTTTTAATCTGTATTTTTAATTATCTGTAATATTTCCAAGCGATCAAATATTCAAACCCCTCTTGATTTTATATGATTTTGCATTATTTTGCATGGCTTGATCTTAATGAATTCTAGTGTTGTTAAGATGTAAGAAAATTTGTTTTTATTTTTTTAATTATAATTTGCATTTCAGTTATGAGAAACAATAATGTTTTCTTTGATTAATAAATGTTGGTATGAAGTTTTGTCTATTGACATGAAGGCATTCTGAAAGTTAATCTGAAATTAAGAAATGTTAGCTACATATTCCTTCACTTGTTATCACAATTTTCACTTAGCTGAGCTTAAGGACAGTTTGGAAATAACGGCCGTTAATAAACTGGTAGCTACTGGTCGCTGTGACAAGTTAACACTTTGTGAGCATTTAAAAAGTGTTCAGTTCAAAGTACAGCGAGAAATAATTACTTGGAACAATCTTTTAATGGAGTATCTTGGAAAAAACCAAGGTTGCCACACTTTACTACCGTATAATTTATGCACTTAATTCGAAAAATAATAGGTACTATCCCTACTTAGATTCGATTCCCGTCGTAAGTTCCAAAATGCGCCTTGTCACCACAGTTAGTAAGTAAAAAAGTTTAAAAACAGCTGATTTGTTTGTTTCTCTCGTTATGAACTCTTGAACGGTGAGCTCTGGCATTATGAAATTTTTACCCATTTTTATGTGTAAAATTTATAGGTCTTCTCAACTACACGGAGAAAAATGTTATTCTAAAATACGATCATTTTATTCGTAAAAACGGTTAAAAACGGGACTGAAGTTCTTACCAAGTCATCTGTTTAGCTATCCATATTATTTCCATCGTGAGCTATATTATAGCTTTGAATTATTCAATAAAAATGTTTAAAAAAAGACAAGACACGATAATAGTTTCTCTTTATCGTATCTAAAGTCTTTTTCGAAAATTATAAAATAAAGGGTAAAAAAACAAAAATACAAACGAATATTAAAATAAAAAAGAAGTGTTAACCAAAATATCTCACAAATAAATTAATAATTATTGTTACATCGAGTATTCATTTTCTACATCAATCAAATAAAACTAAATTACTTGTAAGCAAAGCAAAAACATAAAATTTGACATGGCACAGAATTAATTAACTATGAATTCTAAATTATTCTACTCTTCAAAAAAAATAATTTGATAATTAAAGGTGGTGTATATAAAGCAGTTTTATTAAGTTGATTTAACAACAAGATATATCTAATATTTGAACTTACCTATAAATTATTATTCTTACATGGAGTCAATTATTATCTACTAATAAAATTTAACTTATTTTCAAGACCTTTATGCTAATTACAATTTAACAAATTCGTTTACTAACAAAATTATATCGTTTTTTTTCAGTATAAATCTGTCTGGCGAAAAACGACCAATCTGCTCCTTAATTTAACCGACCGTAAAGCTCATTTTCGTAAGACCGTGTCAAATCTTTGGCAAATTATGACAAAATTTCATCTTCATTAATTACCACACAAACTCTTCATATTCAGCCCTGAGCATTCTCTCGGAGCGGATTAATTAATAAATTGATTTCTTTGGGTTAATTGAAATATGCAGATTATTTTAACTGATATGAGATCTGTAATAACTGCATGCCATTATTGTCCATTATTCTGAATAAATACATATTATTTTCGCAACTACTTGATTCTCTTCGAGTGGCTCAGGTGTTTCTTCACAGAGCACGGAATGATTGTTCTCATTAATTAAGTTTTTAACTCCCTCTCGACATCTCCGTACAATGTGGCGTATGGGTCATGGGAGAAAATTAGAGCTGACAATGCGATAATTGCCTAAGAAAATTGACAAAAAACGGGATATCTTAAGTCTAGGAGAGACCGACAGAAGTGTAGAACAAACTAATTGACTTCAGTTTTGAGCAGTTGGAAAATTTTAAGCGTTCGGTTTGGATATTTCCCGCCCTCTTTCAAAAAAAACATGCTCAGGATTTTTTTGAATGGAGACATAAACTGCTTGTATTGTTAGAGATTCATTGATGCACCTATATTTTTTGGATTCATAAAAAAAATTGGTAAATTTATAAATCCAAGAATTCTACGAATTGTTTATTTTAAAATTGCTTAAGTTCCTATTTCGAGAATATTACATTGTTGATTCTGTGTGTTGTTTATGGCTTAGTTGATAATCACAGATGTGAATTTTAATTCGAACGTGCATTTTTTTTAATCACGTGTAATCACGCATGATCAATGATTTGTAAGAAAAAATATTCCAACAATTTTGATTAGCGGAATGTCAATGAAAACAAATAATTCAAGAGATCCGAGACATCTCTTGAATTTAAACTTTTCAAATAATTGAAAACTTTAGAAATAATTCCAATATAAAATGTTTTAAAATATTCTAAGTATAGGGTCTTTGGATCACGAAACAAGCCCGCATCGTATTTCTTGTGTACTTTTTTTTAATCAAAAATGGTCTTAAAATACAGTTCGTTTCTATTGGCGCATCCACAAAATACCCGTCACAAATATGTTGGAAGATACGACCTCGATGGTTGGTTGAACTGTGCACAAGAACCTAACTACGTTAGATAGAATAAGAAAACTTTGTTGCCAGATCACAAGGGACACCGAGGTTATCCAATTATTGATGATCACAAGGGAAATAGAATGAAGACGAACTATATGAAAACGTCCAACTTAATGACTTTGCGAGACTTGTACGATTGCAGTTTCGCCAAGATGTTCAAGGGCAAAGACTAAGTCTAGGGGGTTTATTGATTTGATGCAAGCCAACAACTGAAAAAATGAGATGTTTTTGAAGACCTTTACAAATTTATCCCAGTTATCAAATTTTACACATTATTTCTTTAAACTAAATAGGTCTAATAATTCTGTAGTAATAATTGTTTATTGTATAGGTATTAGGTGGGTATACGTAAAGTTTTATTGATACATAAGAAAAAGAGAAAACATTGAAAAATAAGTAACCATTCCATGTCTTAAGGCCTCGTGCAATTAAACCATAATGTAAGAAGAAGTTCACATTTAAAACAGCTTATAAAAAGTTACCACTTACGAGCACTCGTTTGTCGTTCCTTATATGTTGGTCGAGCACCTTCTCTCCATTTCATTTCTGGGCCAAAAAAACTACGGGATTTTGGCCTTTCCTTTCTAATCAATTTTTCTAATAAGTGTAATTTTTAATGAAAAAAATCACGATCTTATTTAGCTTGATGTTTATCAAATTAAATCTGAATATGTGCTGCTTAATTTTAAAAAGCATTCAGTCCAAATCATGAAAATTGTATGCACGACCCACGTAAGTGCTGTAGATTAATAATAGAAATTAATAATGTCTAGATGAGCAGTGAGCAGCTTCATAGTCGTATGTATAATTTATAATTTTAATTCGTTTCGATAAACATAAATATATCATTGTCGAATATTGACTATCCCTTACCATCCAGATAATACTGATCTACCAACAAAACCTCAATGTATTAGGTACGTCAATCCGTTGAATCAATCGACAAAATTAATAATTCAATTATGAATATTTCCTGTTCTTCTTCCCCGATGCCATTTACTATCGGAGGTTGGCCATCATCTGGATAATCTTCACCATGCAGGCTGTAGCCTAGAACAACTCAATTGTTGATACGATAAGTTTTCCAGATTCTTATTTTTTCATGTTTGACAATTTATCTCATAAATCCTGACTGACAACCAGCGGACAGCCGATCAGCGCACGAACCATCAGAGTGCATTTCTCAGTGCGCAGAACATACTGCGCGCTAGGAGGACAATCCATATTGTGTCCTTTTAAGCATTTTGGTTCATTCTTTGAGTTTCGTTCGCGTTCGTACGCAATCCGAGACCTGCGCATGCGCACTAGAACGTTAATTTCAAATACCGCGGGGATAATCCAATGAATTCCCACGTAACAAAAGTTGCTTAGTTTCGGGCGGGAATCTTTTTGCAAGACAAAGCGTTATTTAACAATTATTTTTTTTTGTGTTTAGACGTCTTATTACCATGATTTGACCATGAAAATTTTTGTTCGAGAAATTTTACATTATGTTCTCCGGTTAGTGAGATTACAATACAGTAGGTGGTACACGGAGAAAATGTTATTCGAAAAAAACGATAATTTTAATAGTAAAAACGGTTAAAAACGGGACTGAAGTTCTCACGAACAAATTAACAGGGTTTCAATGTTTATTGGCGGGAACATGTAAGAATAATTACATTACATTTTCCCGCCAATAAACATTGAAACACTGTTAATTTGTTCGTAAGAACTTCAGTCCCGTTTTTAACGGTTTTTACTATTAAAATGATCGTTTTTTCGAATAACATTTTTCTCCTTGAAGGTATATGTAAAAAATGTCGGTACCCACAATCAAAGTAGTGCTGGAACCACCACAGCTTTTTTACATTACTTATGTACATACTTTAAAAAGTGAACATTTTATATACCTGCCTAAAAGATGTTAAGTTACTGTGTTCAGTTTCAGTTAATTAAAATTCTTTTTTGTGCAAGTATAGCTAACACACATCGATGGATTTAATCACTCTGAATGCCTAATTATTTGTACATTCCCGTGTAATGGCAGCAATCAGTTAATGTAACGACTCTATCGTGAGAACCGACTGTTTTTTGCAAGAGATCATTCTTGCTGTGGCAGGTGTAGTTCTATTTCGGAATCTAAGTAAATGTTGTGTTTTTTAAACTGAATACATTGCTATCACGAAGCTATGAGAAAACATTTACCCCAAGAGTGAAATTTCACAGCTTCAGTACAAATCTTTGCACATAATAAATGCACGACTAAATTACTATTCACTCCTCTTGTGAGGTCCGTGAAATAGTTATATTATATACTTATAACGAATCATTTATAAATACAATTAAAATGGTCGACAATTACATCAAATTAATAAGTACCTACATATCATCATTATCATTTTTTTTTTTTACATTAGGTCCACACAGGAGGCCCTGAGAAAAATAATTTCTCTCAGGGCCTGTCATCTTTGGGGATGCTGTGTGGAGGGTATTTTTTAAGGAAATGAAGTTCTGGGAAGGAAAAAGGTATGAGGGTTGGGTAGGAATCTGGGGTTCAGTGTGTCTAGATAAACCTTACCCCATGAACTAGGGCACCCCTACTAAGTCACCAAACATAGCGAACCACTTGGGATGACCTATGGCAGAGGTGTTGGTTATCCAATAAATGGTTCCCGGGGCGGCGGTACACATTCCCGCCTCCCAAAAATCATGATGTGTTTATGGTGATAACAGTTTTTTTATTGGCGTTATGAATTTCTTACTGCCTTTTCTGATCGAAACGTCATTTAAATATTAAATCATGACCTACATTCTTTTGAAACATCCGTTAACTGCCTAAAAATTAGACAAAACCATATAATGTTTCTACAATTTTGGTTCAATGAGAAAACCTATTTCGAAAAATCGGAAGAAAGTTGGCTATTTTTTATTAAAAAATTGCTGAACTTATGTCTTTAATACGGACGTTGGAATTTTTCGTATCAGTAATAAAATTTTCGATTTCGAATTTGAAAAGTTTCACGATAAATATTCAATTTTATCCCAATTGACGCCGGAAAAACGACTTTCTTGTTTATTTTCTTAGAATGACAAGTTCGTTTGGAGTTTTCGAATAGCGGCCAGAATTCGAAATGCTCTCCCTGATACAAAATCGATACTTCGATACTACTTACTGCCAAACTTGGCGAAATGGTCTTGTGGCTGGTGAGGCTTATGGCATGAAGCAAGAGTTGGTATTGTCGTTTTTATGGAAAATGAACACCGATTTCATTTATAAATCTCACTCTTTGGTTAGATGAATACATTGAGATGTAATTTAGTGGGATGATTCAGTTACAACCCAAACTAGCTATACGTGGTAAGTGTTGAAAATAGTACAACAACTCCAACCATTATCTCCTATTATCTCCTCCAACCTCGATTAGGATTAAGAGTAATTTTGGTTTTTCTTTTAATTAAATTTTGTTTTTGTGATGTTATATTAAAGGAAAATATTATATAAAAAATATTATAGTAAAGTAAAAAAAAAAGAGTTTCACGCATTTCAGCATTAAGAGGATATCCAGCAATCCATTATTCCATTTTTGTTAACAGCGCTGATAAACGGAAGATGGTAAATGAATGAAAATTATATACTTCATAAATTAATTTTTGATCAAAATAATTTATAATTTTTCAATATTGTCTAAACAAAATAAGTGTGTAAAATTTTTTTTATATATTTTAGTTTGTAAGACAAAACACGTTCTCGGATTTATTTTTTAATGATTTTAATTTGTCTAAAATTTAAATCTTGAAAACTGTGTTGACTAGATTATATAATGTTTTATTTTGTTTTACGATTATATGATTGGAAATTTGTGTTGTTTAATAGAATTCTATCGTTTGAAAATTGAACAAATCTGCCAACGACCAACGGTATAACCTTAGTATATTATAAATACACTTAGTTTTTCAAAATTTTAAGACTGCGTGTACCAGATAAAATAACAATCTTTCAAAATCAGTTTATGTTTTTTTGTAAAAAAGAGTCAATACGTCTAGAATTTGATTTAAAAATGACTAATTTCCGGTATTCTCTGGTAAAACACTCTTAAGGGTCGTTGGTTTCAAATTTTTTTAAACTATTATCAAATGCTTTAAGTTAATTTTCAGGTTCTGTGTAAGTTCTATTCGACTTCTGTTATTATTTTAGTTTTATGAAGTAATTGGCCTATAATGATATAATAACAGAACTTACACAGATCTTGAATTTTTTTTTTGAAACAACCCGTCCTAAGTTTTACACATATATTTTACAAAATTGATGTTTTGGTCATGTAAGTATACTTATCAGAAATTTTTTATTTTTATAACTTAAATACAAGGCATAATAAAAGAGAAAATTATAATAGAGATAACTCACGAAAGATTAAAAACCTAATTTGAACATTAAATATACACTAGAGAGTGGTTGATTATTAACTTTTAGAAAGATCGAAATAAATAATTTATTAAATATTAAATATTTAAAGAGATACGCTAAAAGTACCTAAAAGATTAAAAAAATACATATGACTCGTAGATTTTTGGTCTTTGATTTTGTATACGCCTATACATTCACCGTAATATAAAAGTCTTGTATTTTTGACAGTTTCATAGCCAAGTGGTAATAAACGTCGGGTTCGCACCCAGACTTCACGGGTTGACCGTACCACTGCAAAAACTAAAATAATCAGCGTTTTCAGATTGGATTGGGGAGGAATAATTAGAAATTGTCAAATTATTCGTATTGCGGGAAGTTAATAATTATGTCTATCTTTAAACAAACTAAAAATATATTTTCTCAGAAATTTGTTAAAGCACGTTACACCCATTTAAGGTATTACAATCTTATAAAAAATTGTCTTATTGGTGGAGAGGTAGACTTTTTGTATCAATGGGTGAATTTATTTTCAAGAAAAAAAATTGGTCCGTTGAGGAAAATCATAGTTTTTTTCCCCTGACTCCGGTTTAAAAAAAGCAAATAAAAATTAAATAGCACAAGCAACCCCTCTTCTTATGTAATGCAAGATAATATACAAAAATGTAAAAAAATATAGTATCCTTTTTTTACAAAAAAAAAACTTTAATATGATTCTCAAAATAATATTTCATTTTTCTTGAAATTTGCCCTCCCCTTGATAGTGGGTCAGTTTTCCGAGGACCTAAGAACAGCAGCCTTAACTGAAGTCCTTCACAACGAAGAATAAAATAAGGAAGGATAGTCGGTCTCCCTTTAAGCAGTGTTCCAATTACAACCCACTCCAATTTAGGAAAACCGATCTAGCAATTACGAGGGATTAGGATTTACCCCAAATAACTAGGCCCAGGCTAGTGTCTGGTTTCCTGAAACAGTTTAAAGTGTTAATTAAGAAAAAGGATTATAATATATTATAAACATACTTCTGTCGTTATAATTCAATATCTCAGATTTCATTTCATACCTTCGTTGGAAGCTTGACGATCCAAAGATGACAATAAAAAATCGGATCCTTCACATAAAATTCTCAATAGTGTATTTTCCCAAACTATGAATACTATTAAAAATGTGTGCACGGAGAAAAATGTTATTCTAAAATACGATCATTTTATTCGTAAAAACGGTTTAAAACGGAATTCACGAATAAAAACGGACATGACGTTTTGGCAGCAAATCGAAAAATGTTTAAATCGTTATAGAAAATTCATTTGTCATCGTAAAAATAATATAAAAGTACCTTCACTATCGTAATTTTAACTTATTTTTACACTCAATATTTTTCGAGAATAAAAAACATTGAACGTAGCCTATAGGTATTTTGGAGAATTATAAAGAATGTCAGAAGATCGAATTCCGCTGAAAATTGAGTGCTATTCCAGAAGGATGATGTCCAGTTGGCCGCTCCTGGCAAACTTGTGAAAATTAACTCCAGAGGCAGGGCGAGAAGAGGCTAGGCCTGCTCTGTGGATAGGGTCCGCTGAAGTAGCGTTGGATAGGGACGTCTGGAGGCACCTTTTTATGTGATCCCGTCTGGAGCCAGTGAAACTATAGCATCCCATTTGGGGTATGTTGGGAGGCTCAAGATAGCGGGGATGGGAAGGATATGGGAAAAAAGGAAGGCGGGGAAAGGCCTGCCTATTCAGATTAAGGTTTCAATTCTGACTGGCGGTCTTTCACCAGGACGATACTGATAGTATATTCCACTCTGAAAGGTGCCGCAAATAAAGATGTTATGTAGACATTTTTTATTAATATAATACATTGTAAAATAACATTAAATAAATTAATTAAAATTTTCTTTATACGAAACCATCGGTTTCGCAACCAAGGATCGTAACTAATCAACCACGGTGATCGTCAATGTGTTGTTATAGATATATTATAAGTCAAGCCAGGGACACATACGGCGTTATAAGCGCTAGCGTTATTCGGCTTGGCCTATTTCAGCATATTCCTCGCCATGCATTCCAACCGCAAATGTATGGCGAGCGATATGGTGAAGTAGGCCAAGCCAAATAACGCCGGCGCTTTTAACGCTGTGGTTGTCCCTGGCTTCAAAATTTCCCCAATATATATTATTTGATGATTCGAAATATCAATCGTTAGAAAATTCAACACATCAAAACGTCATTGAGCTGTCAAAAACAGCCTTATTTCACGAAAATTTCGAATTTTGCCAAATGTACGCATTAAGATTTCGTAAGTGTACGTCGTAGATATGTGTGCACACAGAAGTACATCGATACACTAAACTTGTTAGGTGTATATAGCGAAAGCAAATAAACGTACCGAGATTCACGCGAGATCTGAGCGTTAAATTTGAGCGGGCTCACGTACCTACTCACAATGTTATAATGATCAAACAAGTATATTTGAAATAGATAAGAATCTAGCAAATATCCTTGAAAAGACAAATACATCGGTTAATGTTAATGTTATATCTGCCAGTATTTCTAGTTTACTCGTCTTCTTCTTCTTCTTGTATGGTGAAAAGTACCTATGAGTGATAGGTACAGGGAGGATTCTGGATCCGATACCTTGGAATCTTCGGCCCTTTAAAGTTTTCAATGAAAAAAAGGTGGATTGATTCAATTTTGGAGGTGGATTTGGGTACCGTCACTCCGGGAACTATTTAATGGATCACCAACTCCTCTTCCATAGGTCACCCCAAATGGTTCGTCATGATCTTAGCTGCGGATGCGTCTGCCCTCCAACTGCGTGGCAGACTGGATCAAGAGAGAATGGGTGAGGAAAACCTTTTGACCTCTCCAGCAGGACTCTCGGAATATCGCCTTGCACCAAAGTGGGAGGGACAGGTTCATACGTCCGTCACTCTTGGACACACGGACCCCCAGAAACCTATCCACCCCTCATACCTTTTCCTCAGAGCTTCCCCTCACAGAATACCCAAAAATGACATAGGCCCTTTGGGGAATTATTTTCCTTACGGCCTCCTGTGGGGAGTTAATGTAGAAAAATATGTATATATACATAATTTTTCTTTAAGCATCTATGTAGATTTTCTCCAAAACATAGAGAGATCATTTCCATTGTCCAAACACGAATCAATTCAAAAACCAGCCGAAACTTACGACAGCTTAATATTACAACTTTTTCGGTTTATCCGCCTTAGTGGTCATTCAAAATAAATGAGATGTTTTCAACAATTCAACAGCAAATTCATTAAGCAGAAGAAACTTCAGGGAAATTCAATATTTTCGTTTGAACAATAATATTTATCACATATTTAAATCCAAATCACTAGGTATAATAAGTATATTATAGTGTCAGATTTATACCCCAAAAGGACATTGCAAAGCTCCAAAACTCTTTATTAAATGACATTGTGATATGAAAAGGGTTCCAATGACCTAAAACAAATTTCATTTCGCCAAACCTCACCGTTAGTGATTTTTACTTCTTCAGTAGGTACCTAACCGAAACTGGTAGATACTTGTAACTACGTGCAAATTCGATTTCTCGATACGGTACGATAATAATTTCTTGATTTAACATTTCATTGTAGATTTAGCATAACATCTTGTTAACAGTAAGGACAACAGTTTGCGTTTAGCCTCGGTGGCAAACCTCTCTCATTAACTAGATAGCAGTCATAGTTTAACTGGTTAAATATAACTTATCTGTCACTTTAGTACTTATTTACCCGCACACGATACACAAGATAACAAACCGTTAACTAAAACTAATTTACATACTTAGACCCTGAATTCAATAAGGTACAGTTTTCATTCACGAAGAAGAGTCGTATAACATAATTTACTGGTTCAAATCTAATGTATAGGTAAATAGAAATATGAGTCGTACAATAATTTCTGAGTACATAAGGCTACACATTCGAATAACACATAAAACAAAATATATTACGTATTGTCAGTAAATTATAAAAATATTAATTCTGAATCAAATTTAGAGAAAATGATTAAGGTAGTTAAAATTTAAAAAAATAAAATATTCTAAATAAATATGTAATGAAAGACTTAAAATAAATACAAACATTATTTAACATAGCTATACAATTTAGGAAAAATATGTTTTTGAATGACAATACCAATATACTATATATTTTAACTTTCAACATTGATAATACAGATTAAGTAATGGTAAACTAAGGGTACAATATATCATTATCCAATTTCAGGGATATTTACCAAAACCGTTAAGTAAACGTACAAAAATGAATGGTTTTCAAGCAATTTTAATGAACCTTATCTATTCTAACATTTAAACCCAAACTAACCTAAGCCAACGTTGTTTAACAAACCTAATCTTTCCGGACTTAACACAACTATTTAAATTTCATTTACCATTTTTTATGTATTTAAAGTTACCATAATATTGTGAAGAAATCCGTGAAACCTACTTCTTTTCATTACATTATGTTACTTGTTTATTTGATTTTTTTTACCTCCAGCTGGGCTTTCATATTTATTTAAGAAAAAGAACACGTAAATGTAAAAATGTTTTATTATTATATGAATACTTGAAAATTTATTTTTTAAAAAGGCCACAAAATAATACGTGTCTATATTTCAAAGGCTTCCCTCTTCCAAATTATTCCACTTAAAACATTAAAAAAAACTTTAAAAATTCTTTATAGTATGATAGATAAACGGGCATGTCGATGCATACAGTAATTTTTTAGATTAATATTACACCCATTGATTAGTGATTGACCTTCACGGTAAAAAATATTTTTGGCGAAAGTAAGGAAGTTGGACTAGATTCTTTCAAATTAAAATTCGGTTAAGTGGATGACATTCTTAAAGTCAACTCGGTTTAATATCATCAGCGAGGTTATTCAAATTAAATTGCTTATTTAAATCTGACCTGTTATTTTGTGGTTTACCATCTTAATAAGAAATGGAATAGTTTTCTTAATAAATTAAAAAGTATATCTACAATATGTGTCGCGATATACAGTAATAATATAATATTTGAGTTATTTTGTATCATTAGTTACTTATAGTTCCGATAAGAGCTTATTCATGAACTGAATTAATAAATGAATACCTGATTAGTTCGCTTGCTGTGATAGAAATGTTACGACATGTATTTGTACTATTAATCTAAACCAGTGATTCCCATCGTTAGCTATATCGCCATCTGGGGGCGTTAGTGAATCCAGGGGGGCGGTGGTGGCCTCGAGGGCAAATGCGGGACGATGAAAAGTTCCAACAGGCTGGTGAAGGAGGTGAAGGGAGTGAAGGGGGTCAGAGTCATAAACTCAAATATATCGAATATCGTCGGATCTGCCGGATCTGCCCTGATTATGGACACTGCAACGCTGTCCGAAACGTCGGCTAAAGAAGGAGGTAGCGCAACACGGCATAACACCCCCAAAACAAACAACGAAAACTATCGAAGATACACCAATGCATACACCATTGAATCTTGGATATGAACCTTTTAATTAGTTATTCAGTTTTTTTAATAGTATTTGTTATTTTATTCTATTGTTTTAACAATACTTTTTTTAATGTAGAGAACAACATTTTTGGGTTACAAATAATCTCAGAATGTTGAAAATTCACCCCTTCCATCATTATATATGGAAACTGTGGCTTGTGCAATGATGGAGAACTTAACTAGTATGATCGAACTTCAAGTGGCCGGTGAGCCAGATAGGGTTGGGAACCATTGATATGAACTAAACCAAAATACTTATGTAATAATTAATTATTAGGAGGTAGAGGTATTGTCAAAATAACTTCTTTGAAACACTGTAATATTGAAAAATCTATTTCTGAAAAAAAAAATATATATATAGATATAGATTTAGGAAATGAGAAATAAAAGATTTTGGCATTCTCAGACTACAAAAATATTACCATTTATTATTTCGGCAGCTCTCTCATTCAAAATGTAGGCTTATTAGATTTGTTAAAGAATTTATACATAAAAATGCAAAAATCAGTCATTTTAAACACATGTAGGATTACGAAAGATTTTTTAAATATTTATATTGAAGGATCAGTAGGATTTATCGATCCAGTTAGGAGTTCTACCGAGCCGAACCCTCTGATATGAAAATATCTGGAGACGGTGAATTATTTTCCCATTTGGTCTCTGGTGGGTTGACGTGTTGTTCTTGTATTGTTCAGTATTTATTAGTATTCTGTAAATAGTACAATTGCATAGCATGGATTGACTAGATGATCATCTGTGGAAAAGTATGTTGAAGGATTTAGTTTTTCCTGTGGGGAAGATTTTACCCGGACATAAAGTCGTAAGAACTTAAATAAAAATTATTATAGATAATAAAAAAATCAAATGATTAATTTTAAACTTTTTTAGCGGGTAATTTTTTAAAACGAAACAAGTGTTAAGGAAAATGACATCAAAATAAAGAAGGAAAGTTACAAAATAGTTGGCTATTCAGTCTATCCACTGAAAACGGTTTATGCCATTTCAAGCAATTTTTCGAATTTGAATGGCGGTCTTACCATGGGGTGATACTGAGAGATCATGCACTCTGGAACATTTGGTAAATACCTTACATAATACGTGAAATAACAAGTGATCTAAAAATTTCGCGTTCTTTTGGGGAAATTTGGATTATTTTTAGGAAAGGCTGTGTTATTTTTCAGAAAAGTGGAAGAGTTTTGCAACAATCGTGTTGATAATGTAAATGTTTAGGTATTTCGCAGAAAAAGGTGTGAAACGACATCACGCCACGTTTTTGACTTTAAGTTAGCTGAATTCCATTTTATGGTTATTGAAGCTTGTCAAAACCCTCGACAAAAATATTTAAAATATATTTTCTTGTTTTAAATAATTTAGTGTATTTTTCTTCAAGTATTAATCCAATTTTCAAGTTTTCTTTGGTATAAAACCTAAATAAAGTGTCGTTGTAGATATGTTTTTTTTATGCTTTGCCAAACGACTTTGCTAATGGATTACGAAAACAAACCGATATTTCATTGCTATCGACCGCCCAATTTACGGCCGTGTTATTGCCGAAAGAAAAATTCTGGAAATATTATCACCATTACATATTTATTACCCGTGAACTTGGCCCTTAAATAATGACGTCTCTTTACAAAATTAACTCCATATTATTCGAGTAACCTTAACAATATTTTTTAACAATTGAAGGGAAATTAAATTAAAATTCTTACAGAGAAGAAGGAAGAAGAAAGGAGATAAAAAAAAGAAAAAGAGCGATTGTTTATATTGTGTTTTTATATTGTGTTCTTACATTGTGTTCTTATTTATAATTAATTTTGTATCGTGAATCCGCGTGATTCTTTCTATAATTTGAAAATTATAATCCTACCGGCTGCGCCACTGTTAATATTTGAATGATTATTAGATATTTATAATGATGGTACACGGTATATTATAAAAGTTGGTTTATTGTAACTACGAGTATGTACAGTATATTTAGTCTAAACTGCTAGCTGGGAACAGAGGGCGCTACTGATCACTTCAAGGCTTATATAGACACTCTGTCTCTCTTCATATTCTGTCAACTACTACGGAAGTCAAGGTGAAATCTATCTCACATCATACATCGTAAAATTATATCTATATCTTAAATATTTTTTTGTTTTCCTCTTTTTTTGAATCGAGTGAAAAATTGTTGAATGCTTTTATTATCGGGTATTTGTGGTGTCTTTGTCCAATGCCTGTGTATACCGTTTTTTTTTGTCAAAATATAGTTTAGTAATGTTTTTATGTATAGTTGGTGTATATCTAGTATGTCAAACATGATGAATATTTGGTCTTTCTGTGCGATTTCCAAATGAATGACAGTTAAGTTTATTGCTTCTCCCCAAACAATGATTCCGTATTGACAAAGTTCAAAATATATACTGTTTTAATTGGTTTTAGTTTATATATTTTAGGTTTAGGAAAATTTGTATTGTTTTGAGGAGTTTATTTGTGATTTATTTGATATGGTTTATCCATCTGAGGTTATGGTCAACTATGATTTCTAGATATATAATATATTATTTGGTCTTTTCTTTCTAGAACACAGGCCTATCGCACATGTTGGTTTTTATAATCGACCACCACAACACGGGCATGTGCCTAGCATGAAGGTCGAAAAATCCTCAATTCATGTAACTAACAATTCAATGAATAAATAAAACTTAGAAAAAAAAAAACATTCGTGTAATTTTATGAGGGTTTTCTGGCTATTCCATCATAAAAGAGCATTTAATTAAAGTACTCTTGGTTATTTTACTAATGTGAGACGGGTAAAGGAAGGGGGTTAGTTAGTTATGGCATGTCTTAAAGTTGCCCGGAATGAATTGAATAAGAAAAACGATGAGAGATTTCTGTCGTAAGGTTTTACATAATCACGAATCCGAAATTAAAGATTGATTCTCATGCTGTCGATATCAACTTTGAACGAGTATTCCGCTCTTGTTCGCCTGGTTTCTTGCTGGTTTTCTGTTTTACATAATGATTCAGGCAACGAATAGAATTAGACGAAGTAACACTCCCGAGAACGGAGTCAATCAGGATAATCAAGCATTTATAAGTCCAGTCCAGAGATGACATTCATTACATACTTATAGTTTCTGTGTTATCATATGTTTTGATGTTTCTGTAACAACGAGTATTTACATACCTACACTTTTCTGTACAAATCTTAACACTTCCCGCGAAATCTTCAATTACTTTTACGTAATAGATATAATTTTTTGACTTGCAATATTTTATACTGTCAATAATTTATATACTCGTCTAAACTGTTTTTTTTTAAATAAATTTCATATCTACCTTGCAAATCTAAATTGCAGTGATACAATTTAATTTAAATTTAAAGTAATTAATTCGATTCAGTCAAGCCAGCAAATAATAATTATTTAATTGCCTTTGAAAATGAATTCACTGTACTAAAATCTGTTTTCATAATGTTTGTGCATTCTCTAGAACCATAAAACAAATCCGCCAACCGACTAAGCTATCAAATTATAAATTAAAATTCACCATAATCATTGTGTAGATTGAATTATTAATAAAAATCCGGCGGCGGTAACGTTCTTTTAGAATTTCCCACATACAAATGGGGGCAGTTAAGTGAGACGAATTAACGTAGAAAGTGCAATGGTTTGTTATATAAACAAAAAAACCGAAAATATTTATTAAATTTACATAGAGAATGCGACAAAGAAATTCAGAACACTACAAACAAAATACGTGTTTCTACATATGTTTCGTATGAGTGTAAAATCGTTGGACTACATTGTACAAATTACGAGAAAAGATTTCACCTGCGTCAATGCGACGATGTTTCTTTTGATCAAATAAGCACGCTGTAAAAAGTGTTTACCTATCAGGATGAATTTTACAAGTTAATTGTGGTGTACGTAGGTCTAATATGTATTTTATTATCGGTTTGGATATCAGGGGGGAGGTAGTTGACCGAATTTATAATATGCAGCATGATAAATCAGTTGAAAACAATTATCGATAAAATTCTTCGACGGATGAAAACATGGTATGCAATTTGATGCGGGATGCTGTTATACACGTTGTCCGGAAACTAGTGGGAGTCTGATGAATCTGTATCACATTCGATGTCGATTTTGTTTTATTTTATTGGAGCTTTCGTTTTCAATTAAAGCGAGTTCGAAGCTGGAATTTTTTTAGGTAAAATTTGGTAAAAGTCGGTAGCCAGGAAGTTATAATAATAAAATAAAAGTTGTACAATGGTTAAATGCTTATTGACAAGGATGCGGATATGATATTAGGATGAGTTTTAAATGAAGAGATTTATTATTCAAAGGGTTAACTTTATTGAACAATCACAAATTCACAAGGCGATTTTGTCAGAAACATTTAGGAAAGGTTTAATCACAGGAGACCATATTACTCCCAGCTCACATAGGTATCGTAGAAATCGTTGTTTCACCTTACTATTATAATGAGAAGTATGATCTAAACGGTATTGGAAAGAAAATACAATACTCTATACTTTCAAATCTAAAAGTTAACCACAAAAAAATGTACACCCTTATGAAACCAAAGTTTCAGATCCCAATTTGAAACAAAAATTATAAAACTTTGTGAATTTTTTAAGAATTTTTTTATATGAAAAGACAAAAAAGTGGGGTGACAGTAACGTCTATAATTCATTTGTCTAATGAATTAAGTAAATGTTTGTATTTTTTTTTTATTTTCAGTAATTTTAGTCAGAAAAAACGTAAAGTGAGCCATTTTTAAAAAGTTTTCATCCAAAATTTTTATATTTAAAATATAACATGGTTGTTTTTAATAATAAAATTTGAAAGCCTATATCATCACCTTTTTAGTTTTCGGAAACGTTAAGAAATATTCCATTTATTTGGATTTTATTGCAAAGCGGGAATATTTTTAGCCTCTGACAAAATTCGCCAAATTTTGAAAGTAAAGGTTAAGTATGCAGAAAGTACGTTCAACGGCAAAAGTCACTCGAAACAGAATGAAGATGCGTCCCAGTATGGCGATTGAAAAAATGTTGCCAAAAAGTTGACAAAATAGTTTTACAAAATTAAAAAAAAAAAGAATTGGCTAGATCCAAAAATAAAAAAAAATCTCTATGAATTTGAACTAAATTCACCAGTTTCACGCTTGTACCACTAGATTCCAGACCCCGTATATTTGTAATTATTGCAATTTATGCGATTCTTGTTTTGAATTCTGCATCTCTCATTTTTGTTAACTTTTATATAGTCGACAGTCTACTTAAAATACTAGTACCTACATACATTAAAACAAAAACAAAAAACTGTGTGAAAATGCGTTATGATTATAAAAAAAATATTATCGACTTGTACCCTTTCTTATCACATTTATATTGCGTACTATTTTAATACTGCTGATAAAATTCCTATGAACGTTATGAAAGACTTGTTTTAATCGTAACATTTTATTGTTTCAGGCATTTCATCTACGTAGTCAAAGCCTTCGCTATTTTGTGTATCATACGAGTGACAAAGCTTAAATCAACAAAACAGTGGCAACCTGTCATTGCTTGAAACAAGTTACCAGTGACAGTACCTATATGAAGTTTAGTGCGACGTGCAAGTGTCACCACAATATCAAAGCACGATACAACGAACATGTGACAAGTGACTGTTAATCATAGCTACCCAAGTGGGACACCAGTGTTATTTTGTGAAATGTAATGATTGTCACAACATAGACAATCAAAGTTATCAAGCTACCTTTGACAATCGAACAAGTCCGATATATCACAAGCTTCCAACGACAGTCGACCCGACACAATAAACAGGGTCTAATAACTTATAAATTCCTTAAAAAACATATGAGAGAGGCCATCAGAGCTTAAACAAAAGACAATTACATTCAATTATAGCTTGCACAAGTTACAAGAAACAGACAAGCAAGGCTTGAACAAGTCACAAAAAGCAGTTAGTCAACGCTCACAGAATCTACTTGATTTTAAGCTAATCTCTTGAGACAGTCAACCAAAGCTTACACAACCTACAAGAGACAAATCATCACAGTTTAGAGAAGCTACAAAAGCCAGTTCATCTAAGCTTACATAATCAAAAAGAGTCAAAGCATTCTCGACAAGCGACAAGAAATAAAATAAAATTAAATAACTTGTATCAGACAGTCAATCTAAAACAATCAGATTTTCTCAAACTAACCAAAAAAGTGTAAAGTATAAATGTTCCGTCTCATTGTTCTGACGTCTCCAGTTAGAAGCCCAGGTTCTAGAATCGCAGAAGGGGTGTAGAGGTGGGGTGGTGTAGATGAGAGGTGACACAGTACTGAGGATGACAGGGGAGGCCTTGCCCCTGCTGGTGGGCGCTGGGTTGGGTGTGGGAGTGATTGCGGGGGTGGTGTCAGGTGTCTGCTACCTGTTGGTCAATGGATTGGGTTGGTCGAGGTAAGAAAATACATTTATTTTAATTTAATTTTATAAATATGCCTTTGTGTGCAATTTTTTTAAAACCCAGTTTCGAATGTGCCTTCATTGGGGTATTAAAACAGTTCAATAAATAAATTAAAATAAAACATAATTAATAAATTTCGAAAACGTATTTTTAAAGGCGTTTCTTTAAATTTTTTTAAAAGGAATCCTGTTACAAATTGATATCACTAGAAGTTTGAATTGTAGATAAGTACCTAAATATATATTTTTTAAATAATTTCAAATTGGAAAGTTTCAAAGTGGAAACCTACGCTTGATGAATAGATAAGTACCCACAACTATGTATTAGTTAGTGGCTGAGTTGACAAATGCGTCTGGTTCCCACATAAGCAACGTGGGTTCAAGTCCTCCATAGTTGCACTAGAAATAATAGGTTTTTAAATGTCAGGTATTTTCTTGATCTAGGTGCTATCCAATTGGGGATGCCATAGTTTTACTGGGTCGGGGCAGTTTGAACTACTGCGCTGTATTCACATGCAAAATCAATTTTATTTAACTCTTCGGGATTGCTATAGCAAGAAAAATGAAAACAATTTTAAAAAACAAAGGTATAATCCATTATGTAATGAAATGAAAAACTGTTCATAACTTTACTCAGAGACTGAAATTCAACACCCTACTCACAAAAATGTAGAGTTTATTTATGCCGTGAAAAAACTCACTGGGATGACGATTAGACGCCTTTTTATACATAATATTCACATCTTCTCGTTATCATGTTGTCGTAATACTGGTAAAAAAATATTTCCAAAATTATAATATTTCAAATTTTATCTAAACCACTTTACAACAGATAAAAAATCATCATGAGAAAATGACACCACAATGTAGGCTTTCATAATACGTAGAGCTGCCATCTACAATCTGAATTTGTAAGCTTTGCCTTCCGGATACAAAGCCTTGCAGCTGAAAATGCTGTAAGCTGATTGGTTTCAGACGTGTCCGCTAGATGGCGTAAAAATTAAATCAAATTAATATTAATTTCATGACAAAATCGAGGTTGAAGTCTTGACTAAATGTAATATTTTTTCGAATATTAAAATAAATTAAAATTTTAAAGGTAATAATCATATCATATGAGCGATTTATATTTTTATCTTCGCAATATTAGGCACTCCACATTAGCGGCCAATTTTTTTTTAAAGCATCACACAATCAAAGACCAAAGCTATAAACTGGAAAAAAAGAAAATCCTGATATTAAACGCTGCCACATATATACCCCTTTATAATAATTTCCATGTTTTAATTTCTTATTTTTTTTATCGATGAAATCTCTCCAATCTTATATTAAAAGCAATAACGTTTGTTTGTTCGTATTTTATGCGCTGCCATACCGTTCATCCGATTGCGATGAAACTTTGGGGATTATTTGATGGGCGCATTCCCGCGATCCTTATATGGATGGCGTTATGAAATTATTTCCTATACTATGAAAATTTGGTGAGTTGTTGTGAAGATGCCCGCGAAGGTTTCTATACAGTGATTATTTCTATTTTGGTGAGCTCACGCGTTTTTAAATTTGCAAAATAAATTGCAATAAAAGAGAGGGGTTCAATGGAGGGGAAAGATGGAGGGGGGAAGATGGAGGGGAAATAAGAACCCGGGGAGGGCGAAAGGGCAAGCGGGAGGATAAGAGGAGGCGGAAGGGGAACGGAGACGAATGGGAAAGGACACGCAGGGAGAAACAATTCCTTTATTTAAGTGGCAGAGCAACGCATGCCGGGTATCAGCTAGTTTATAATAAATATCTCCATAATATCGCTAATCGCTAATCAGCCAATTTTAAGCCATTCATAGCACACACAATAACGTAATATTTTTGCACAGCGTAAATTTTGTAGGTATGCTTTAACATTTTATCTAATGTCATATAGAAACCTTTTTTTAAATATGATTTTTCTTTTTAAACCTGAATCTAACCAATGTTTGTAGTAAAAAGCTATTAATGAGACGCAGGAAACGGAAAGTGTAGAAACTAACTGTATGAATCGATTCCGTTAGGAATCCATACTTCCGTTTTAAATTATGGTTGGTGTAAACCTAATCAAGCGTTACTATTTATTGTAAAATAGATTTGAAACTTTGTACGACAATTAATATTGTTGAATAATATTTTTCTATTGTTTAAGTGTAATGGGTTATTTAATAAATTTGTTATGGAATTTCATGCAGCGTAAACTAATATTATGTAAAGAATGAAAACAAAAACAAATTTTTTAATTTTAAGTTCAACTGAGATCAGAAAGTCGCGTAAATTCCAAAGGAATAAAGCAGTGAAAAAATGTCGATATATATAGATAAAGAAAAAAATAGCAAAGAAAATCAGAGAGAAAAATAGATCAGTAGGTGCCAAAAATCTTTTTCAACTTCTGAAAATTTGTTCACATTGTTTGTTGACGACTCCCGTGGTCGAGGGGTAAGACTCTGGACTCGCAATACGAAGATCGCGGGTTCTGTTGTGTTATTTCACAATTAATTTATTAAAAAAATATTTATAGAATATTTGTGGCACGTTCCAGAGTGCAAGACACTCCCAGTACCGCCCTGGTGTACGACAACCATTCAGAATTGAAAAGTTGCTTGAAATTGCTTTAGCCGTGTTTGTTGGCCAGATCTGAATAGCCAGGTACTTCCCCACCTTCCTCTTTCCCATCTCCTTCCCTCCTCACTATCTTCAGCCTCACAACATACCCCATTAGTCTCTCTGGCTTCAGACGGGAGTTAGGTCTCTAGTGCAGTATTAAAAAAATGAGTTTATT
Organism: Limnephilus auricula; assembly: GCA_951813805.1. Lineage (NCBI taxonomy): Eukaryota > Metazoa > Arthropoda > Insecta > Trichoptera > Limnephilidae > Limnephilus > Limnephilus auricula. The sequence goes on along the minus strand of OX638390.1, from coordinate 28,865,610 downwards.
GTAACGTGTTGTTTTTTTTATTGAGATTTCGATGATGCTAACAGGTAATAGACACTTACATACCTAATAGTAAAAAAATTATTTAGAACATTTTTATGTAAATTATTTGGTATTTTAAGTAACGAATAATAAATTATCTCTCTCTACGGAAATATATACTACATATAATGTCATTTCGTATTACGGATAGTAAAAGTGGACAGAGCGTTCTGTGTACTCAAACACAGAATATTTGTAACATTTCATTATCATTGTGTAATTTCATATTACGGATAGTAAAAGTGGACAGAGCGTTCTGTGTACTCAAACACAGAATCTTTGTAACATTTCATTATTATTGTGTGATTTCATATTACGGGTAGTAAAAGTGGACGGAGCGTTCTCTGTACTCAAACACAGAATCTTTGTAACATTTCATTATTATTGTGTAATTTCATATTACGGGTAGTAAAAGTGGACAGAGCGTTCTCTGTACTCAAACACAGAATCTTTGTAACATTTCATTATTATTGTGTAATTTCATATTACGGGTAGTAAAAGTGGACAGAGTGTTCTGTGTACTCAAACACAGAATCTTTGTAACATTTCATTATCATTGTGTAATTTCATATTACGGATAGTAAAAGTGGACAGAGCGTTTTGTGGACTCAAACTTATTATAGTATAATTTCGTCCAAGTTGAAATTTTAGTTTTCCTTTTTTTTGTCTCAAAGTAACTGAGTTAATTATGAAATCTTACTCTCAATCAATTGCCCATCCCCTGTTGGAGGTATGATATAGCTATCTTCGTTTCAAGCTATTTATAAATATTAGTTTTTTTTTAATTATCATCCTACTAATAAATTACTAATAGGTTAGCAAATTTAATTTAAATAACTTTAAAAGGATAAAATTTTATGAGAATTTATTTTACATAATATTCACAATTATGGCCGATTGCTTAGTCCATTGTCCCGGTAAGACCATTACCTTTTTTATTTTGTCTTCCTGTAATTCCCTCAGGGCCTGTGTCATCTTTGGGGGTGCTGTGTGGGGAGTCTTTTTAGGGAAAGGAAGGAGAGGAAGCTCTGGAAGGAATAAGGTATGAAGGATGTGTAGGAATTTGGGGCAATGTTTCCAGGAGCGACGAACGTACGAATCCATCCCTCCCACTGCGGAGCAAGGCGATGGTTCAAAAGAATCCGGTTAGAGAGGTCTATGTGAGGTCTTCCTCAACCAGTCTCTCCCGATCCGGCCCGCCACGCTGTAGGTGGTCAAACGCATTCGCCGCCAAGACCCAGACAATGAACCAAAGGCAGCGGTGTTGGTTTCCAATATTTCAATGTATCTTCTTCAACAATGAAATATCGTTAGGTTTTTATTAATAATCAGATTACCGAAATAACACGCATTGGTGAATGCAACGTTCTTTCCCATTTTAATATTCTGTACACTGTGACATTAATGTAATCGTCTGAACATTTATTACTAATTTAAGAACCACCGTGTTTTTTTAGTTTTCTCCGTGATTGTTATATTTATATTTTAATTGTGATTATCTCTACATCTAACGGTCTAACGCTTGTTGGAAATTATGCATAATATATTTATGCGCAAAACTTATACGGCAATCTTTAGCTGTGTTAGTATAGTTATGACTGGATCATATTTTGGTTATTGTTATTTGCTTATCGGATGATTCTTATTTAAATATTACCCATGGTATCCGGTAGATTAGCTTTTATTTCAAAAGAACAGCTTTAAAATGTTATCTTGACAGCCTCTTTCTTAGCTGTTGTACAATATTGTAATTTAATAACGATTAATAAGGATAAGGATTTTAAACAGTATTAGGCATATATGATTTAAGATTTTCACGACCAAAAGTATTTTTGGTGTTTATTTTTGGGATGTTATGTCGTGTTACGCTAACTCCTTCTTTAGTCGACGTTTCGGACAACGTTACAGTGTTCATCATCAGGGCAGTTGTGTTGAAAAAAAAAAGTATTAGGCATATTTGACGTGGAAAAGTAGGTCGTTTTGATGTCCGATGTTATTTTTTTTTCTATTAAAAACCAAAAATCACACTCCGACAGTTCTACGACGATCTACACGTTACGACAGGATCACGTGTACGCCGCCATTTGTACATGATATATTTTGAATTATTTTTATGTTGGATGTAAGATAAGTTTGAGAAGATTAAACTATGGAAAAGTACCAGTAATATTGTATGTTTCGTGAACACCTCAATAGGAGAACCTGTGATAAGGTGTTTACGTGGTTATTATCAAGTGTAATAAGTATTTATGTGTTACTTATATTTTTGTTGTTTTGATTTGTTTTTTTTTTTATTTATTCTTTTCTTGATTTCTTTTTTTACCTTTAAAAATAGCCAACTAACTTAAACTGAGTAACAAACCTGACCACGTTCACGCTACGCATTGAGTATTTATAAACATGTATAGAATTTGAGTAGCTAGTGGAAGCACGGCTAGAATGACAATGGGCGGTGCGCGGTGCATGCACTGTGTTGTATATAGTCGGACTATTTGTTTCATTCAGAGCGTCACCTGTGATGGACACCCCTGCCTCTCGGAGCCCCTCACCTGTCCACCAGGGCAGTTCAATGGAGAGGCAGAGAAAACAAATTAAAAATTTCTGAACACATTTTTTTGCATGTGTTAACATTGTAGAAACCAAAGATGGAAATATAAATTATGTAATATTACGTAAATAAAAAATATGTAATAACCTACTCGAAATGTGTCAACTTCTAAAAACAATTTTTTTAATGCATGTTTTTTTTTTGTTTGTTTTGGGAATATCGTTAATAAATATAATATCTACCAATAGCAGTAGATAATAGATTCCTACTCTGAGAATCTCCCTGGTTAAAGTCAATATTGCTTGAAATGGTTTTAACCGTGTTTGGTGACCAACTCTGAATCCCACTGTCCACTTCTCAATCTCCTCATTTTCCCCACATCTTTCAGCTTCACGACTTACCCCATTGGAGATGACATAATCCCACTAGGACCAGAGAGCTGGTATTGCGCGATTGGAACTTATATTCGTAGTATTTATATTCACACAATTGGACTTAAAATCTTAACTAACGTTTTGCCACTAAAATATTAACTGAAACATTCTTATTATCTCCAAAACATTGTTCCAATAAATTATTTTGTGCAAGACAGGATTCCCCCAATTATGGGCATCTCCCGACTGGTATTCTCTCTCACGACAAATTTAATAGATAGAGCTGACGAGGCAACTGAAAACCAACTAAAACCGGCTGTTTTCTCTGTCTTGATTGGTCAAAACGCTTGTTTAACCATAGACGAAGAACAATCAGCTGGCAACTAGCAACGGCTGGCCCCGGCAATCAGCAGTGCAATCGCGAGTCACCGCTTGTGTTACCATTGACAACGGGTGTTTGAGTGATTGTGTAGTGTGCGGGCCATCACATTGTCATACAAAGACAGTTGCCAGTTGAAAGTTTTCAGTTGCCTCAGTGGGCGGATCGCCTTAGAATAATTTTGACAATTGAATCATTAAAAGGTATGAAGAATAACAACGTTCTAGTTTCAAAATTTGCCTGTTGTTTGATACTTATATCTAAAGGTGTAATATCAAATTAATGAACACAAAAAGTATATATAATCATCTAATTAACTAACGTTCCCATTTTGTGAACAAGTTTTAATAATGTCAAAGATCCCCCTACATGATAAAAACGCATAAAACAGTCCCTACCTTGAAAGGTTAATTATTAGAGGGTGTTCGAATGACTTGAGCTCCGCTGGCCAATCACACGTCGCTACTTTATAACCGACAATCGCGCTCAGTCATACGGGAACTTCCTTCCTATAATATTATTCGTTAGTTCGGGTTGGCACTACTGCTCAGTGCGGTTCAGAGGGTGGCGGGAACAGCCGGGTTCGGTACCTACCACAAGCTAAAGCTGGCTATAAAAATTGTTCGTCTATGGTTATTGTTTATTGATTCCAAAATTAAAACATTCTTGCAGAAAAATGTTCATTATTTAATAACAGTTGATCATCTAAATTCTATGGTTCCAAATTTAAAACTTTCCAGTGAAAAGCGGATATTATTCAGAAACAGTTGAATTTTTATGATTGATCAAAATTTAAAACTTTTCGGTGGGAATTGGACCAGTATTTTACGTGATCATTTTTCAAACTGTGCGAACTCTCGTGTTTTTGTGATCAGTTTTGTGGAGTTTAACAACATTTTCGTGTAACTTGTTGTGATTGGCCTTGAATTGTATCATGATTTGATTGGCGCGGCGTGTTTTTGAAGTTTTCTGCCTGTTTGTTTTATTATTGAAACCTTGTAGAGATATTGTGCAGTTTTTCTCCAATCAAAAGGTTCTGGGTATAACCAATTAAACTGGTGAGTTAATAATTATTCAATATACAAACATTCAGTTGTTGATTTTTCTTCGATATATCCGCAATTAGGTACAATTAGCTGATGAAACCTTTTATCTCCCATAAAAGTACTACTAAGTACAAAATCGTGTGATTTTGGTTTGAAAATTTGATCGCTTAGAAATATTTCAGATGATTTATTAAATACTGCCAGTAGAACACAAGTTTGCCTTTCTTACAATCGAGTGATTTTTATTAGTCTTTTTATAAGCCCAAAAAAAATATCAGGCATATAAAAACAGTTTAAAAGTTCAAACTTCGCACTTACGAATCCCTTTTGGGCTATGGTTTTATTGTATAATGTGAAAAATTAAATTATTCTTTTATTCTTTATTCTTTTTAAAAAGAAAGACAAACATTCCCGGGTTACGAATAACCCAACAACATTTGAAAATCTCCTACTACCACCACACTAAGCGGAAGATGTTGCTTGTGTTGTGATGGAGGACTTAGCCAGCCGAGGAATCGAACACGGAACGCCTGGGTGGGACCCAAGCGCGATGACCACTCAACCACTGACCGGTTAGAGAATGAAAGACCTTTAGAGAATGATCGTAAAGCTTTTAAATATTTGTGCCTGAGCTTTTCAAAATAAAATAAAACACGGTTTTTGGCGATGTTTTTTTTGTGAATAAACCAATTATTGCCTTATACGTTTTTAGATTTTCACGACCAAAAGCATTTTCGTTGTTTCTTTTTGGGGTGTTATGCCGTGTTGCGCTACCTCCTTCTTTAGCTGACGTTTCGGACAGCGTTGCAGTGTCCATCATCAGGGCATGCCCTGATGATGGACACTACAACGCTGTCCGAAACGTCGGCTAAAGAAGGAGGTAGCGCAACACAGCATAACACCCCAAAAACAAACAACGAAAATTATTGCCATATACACAAGGAGTGGCATAATCCCGAATTTTGCACCACATGGTGCATCACCTTAATCATTATCAGCCTTACTAAAAAAAAAACACTCCGCGGCCGTTAAACGGTGTTTCTGTAGCACGTTGTGTAAAGTCTGTACATTTCGTTTTTCAAATTCTTACTAAACAAAATATATGGTTTTGATCTGACAACGTCGCCATTTTACCAGCCTTACTAATAAACTTTCTGAAAAATTTGTACAGTGGTCAAACAACCATGTATGAAGAATCCTTACTAATTAAGAACTGACAAAAAATTTTTCATGGAAAGATATGTACATTGCTTACACGGCCAAGGAGGGTAGTTTATCTGTTGTATATATTTGTTCCATTTGTAATTTTCAACGAATTTAGAATTTCTTTTTTTAATGTCTTATATATTTATTATTTTTTGAGATGTCGTAAAAACAAATACCATTTTAGAACCAAAATGTAATTACCTTTAAGATTTTCATATCTAAAATATACTTAAATGTTTAAAAACTGTAGTATTTTAAGATTCAAACATCAAGTTGAAAAAAAAACTCACTTACCCCAAACACTTTCTATTAAAACATTGAAATATTTGGAAAAATTCAAAATTCAAAAAACACAGTCCTTTTATTTAATGATTTTAAAATAAATCTGTCACCTCACTTTTTACTCCTTCAAACAATAAAAAAATATAAAAAAATCTTGAAATTAGCTTTTCATTTCCAAAAATTTACAATAAAAAAACTTACGTTTGAATACATTGCTTGCACATCTTAAGGCATTAATTTCTTTGATACGTTTACTAAAATATGTATTAGACATTTTAGTCACCAAAAAACATCACTTTCAAGAATTTATAATAAAATAAAGATCTTAAAATGCAAATTATTTCTGAACATAACCTATGAACCATTTTCTGACAGCTTAATTTAGAACAGACGATTTTAGTGCCACAATTTGACTTAAACTAACGAAAAACAACACAAATTAATAGTAAATACATTGATTACATGAATATTAGTGCGAATTAGTCATAAATATTGAAACCATTAACGAAAACATCATATTAATCACATACAAAATCGCGACCGACTTTATTCTGCATTCGCGGCTATTTTTATTCAGCGGGAAAGCAATGCGCAGGCGCATCAATCACACCACCTAGCGGATTATTATGAAAACTCCAATTTGAACAAGAAAATACGGCGTTGTCATATCTAAAGATTCACAAAAACACCGTTTAACGGCCGCGGAGTGTTTTTTTTTTAGTAAGGCCGTACATGATTATGGTCTGCAACTATGTAGTGTATAAATAGATTATACCGTTTTTTTACATTAACTCCACACATAAGTCCTCGAGGAAAATAGTTTCCCTCAGGCCCTATGTCATATTTGGGGATGCTAAGTTGGGCGTCTATTTTGAGGAGTTACAAGTTAAAGGTGGGAACTACTGGGTCAAGTACGCTGCGTAGGCGACATATTTCGATATCTAGACTACTTACAATTCAAACATTTTCTATGGAAATAGATGCTTCAGAATCACACTGGCCACATTGCGATGCGTAGCGTGCATTCGTTTACGTGGCGTACGTCGAACCAATATGTTCCTGCCTCAAAGCACGTTGTTATTATACTGACAGACATTTGTGTTGAATTAATCATCAGATCTATAATTTATGTAAATTATTTATAATACAACAGGGAAATTTTCTAAGTAAAAGCGCAAGAAAATTAGTGATTCTACTTAAATACGATTGAGAAAGTTACAGTTACGACACTTTTGGCAAGATCACGGTCATTTACAATGTAAAACACGTTGTCAGAAAGTGTAATACCTGAAGACCCAACCTAAAGCCACATCAACCGTGAAATAAATTGCAATGTTGTAATCGTCCGTGATAGATTTATTGTATCGCATCAAAATACCTACAAAACTCGGGTTACAAGCCAATAAATATTTTATTATTCTTCTTTCTGAAATCTTCAGCCGAAAATATGAATGTCGCCATTATATTATTTTCTATAATAATATTATTTATTACCCAGTTTCGTTTGATTCTAATTGTATGTGGGTATTTATTTATTTGAATTTGAATTTGAATTTCACGCAGTGCTGGGCTTTTACATGATTTTTTTAAATTAACAAAGTACATCTAATATTTGTACAAAGTGTCCGGAAACTCGTAGTACAAGCGGGAAACTGGTGAATCTACATCACTTAGAGAATTAAAAAAAAAGGTTTTATCGAACAGTGTTTGATTTTTTTTTAAATATTCTTCTTTTTACTACAAAAAATTAAAAATTAAAAAAAAAACAAAAAAAAATCATTATAAAATTGTTTTTGTAATAATCTCTGGTTTTCTTCTTTTCGTTTTAATATTTTGTATTATTATTATATTTTTCTGTCTTTCATTTTCTCTGCTCTTCATTTTTTATAAATGTTATTAACAATTTTTTTTAATTGTATGTATTTAGGTACCTATATTTTATGTCACTGTCCCAATTTAAAAAATGGAAACGTTTAAAAAACCCGTCTACTAACTGACATCAATTAGTTTAACATGATGTAATACAAAAAATGTAAATAAATTATTTTTAAAAATACTAAAAAAAGCTACAACGACATCAATAATGTCGTATTTTTCAAGCTTACCACTCTAGCACATAAAAGTCAAGAACTACCCCGGCTTCGACGTACATAAATAAACAATAAATAGCTAATATTAACCTGATCTTTTTCATTTTGATCTGAAAGATTCCAATTCCTACTTATTTACTCGAAAACGAAAGCTCAAATCAAAAACAGTTATACAACAAAATCGTCACTAAATGTGATTTAGATTAACCAGTTTCTCGCTTGTACTAGGAGTTTCATTTTAGAAATAAAGTTATTTTTAAATAAATTTATGCTTTATTTAATAATGTATGAAAATGAATTCCAAGCATCCCATAATTTGGTGCCGATTTTTTCTGTAAAGATAATTTTCAGAAATATATTACAAAGTCCCGTTTAGCAATAACATTACCACAAGTGTCTATCTGTGAGTAGTTAGATACGTACTGTATTATTAATTAATATTTTCTGCAAAAAGTAGAGCCGCCTTATCGATAACAATGGCCTAATATCGATCGTATCTAAATATAAAAAGTCTAATCTATGAAAAAAAAAATGTTAACGGTTACCGACTCTACACGGAGAAAAATGTTATTCTAAAATACGATAATTTTATTCGTAGAAATGGTTAAAAACGGGACTGAAGTTCTTACGAACAAATTAATAGGGTTTAATGTTTATTGGCGGGAACATGTAAGAATAATTTGTTGGTATGCGTAATTCCGTACGTATACCAACAATAATTGTAAGTGTAAGTGTAATTCCGTACATACTAACAAATTATTCTTTCATTTTCCCGCCAATAAATATTGAAACACTGTTAATTTGTTCGTAAGAACTTCAGTCCCGTTTTAACCGTTTTTACGAATAAAATTATCGTATTTTAGAATAACATTTTTCTCCGTGTAGTCTTCCTGACTCCAGACAGTTTCGACTCTAGTGCTGCATAAAATTTATTTAAAAAAAATACTACCAAACATAGTATTCAACTCATTTATGTTTTTAATGACAGCTTAATTTCAGGAGTGCGATATACACAATACGAAAGCGATATTACACAAGCATAACCATTTGAATAGACATATTTTTTATTGTACTCGCTCAAAGACCGACTCAAAGAAGAGCATAGAAAAGAATATAATGCATTTACCATCAGACATTTCAAGCAATATGAAAGATATTTTTCTTGGATGAATAACAGAACATTATAATATTATCTATAATCACACAATATGATGTAGGACGTATTGCTATTGAGTCATTGATGCTACCATCAATTAATTCTTGCAGCATTTTCAAAGTAGGTAATAATATTGACTCATTTGTGCAATGAGGAAATCAATCTTTTAGAAAAAAGTGATGCAAACTTCTCACGTTTGAAACATTCCCCTATTGTCCCCTGAACTCTCTCACAGTCTAATCTCTTAACAATTAGCCAATCAGCATTTTACTATTCCCTCATCGCATCGGTGTCGCCTATAATTCATAGCTAACGGACTGAATGAAGAAGCCATGGATAATCACAGTTTAACAATAAACATTGTTCAAGTCTTTCAGAGACGTGGAAGAAGTTGCAGAAATTATATCGGTAGTTTTTTAGATAAATTCAAATCCGTTAGCTTCTTCCAAAGCTCAGAGATGAAAATACCGGAGCAATCTCGTAATTTTTATTTGTTAAAAATTTCTGAATAAGAGTCCAAACTCTTGTTCAGAAATTATTCTGGAGTAACTGGAAATACGTCATGTCCCATATTTTGAGAGAGTTTGGAGGGAGAGTAGATGGGCAGAGTAAGAAGGAAAGAAACACAAATAAGAAAGAAAACATAGAGACCGCCAAATTATTCCACAGCAGAACTATTGAACATAAAAACGAGTCCTAAAAGCGAACGCTTACATGTGACGTAAAAGTTCATACGAATTCATCGAAAATCAATTCAACGAAAGCAAATTTATCAACTAGAGGTTAGGTTAGGTTGAACTCGTTTTCGATGAACTCGTTTTTGATGAACTCGTTTTCGATGAACTCCCCGTGAACCGACATAAAATATCAACCGTGTAAAAATGTTCCATTTGACTTTGAAACATCGGTACCTATTTCACGTAAATACTGTTTTTTTTTTATTTGATTCGCAGAAGAGTGAAATATTCGGCGGCGAGAGTTTTTACCAACTGTATGATTTGGCTCGGCCATTCACACCGAACGCTAGGCGCTTTTTTGGCACACGTACAATCGCTGTCGGTTGTAAGCCTGACATTTAAAATTTCAATAGTAGATACGGTAAACGGGACGTTTACCTTTTTTGGTTTTTCGGGCAGACGAATCAAAACGATCAAATTTCAAATGTGTTTCGTATTAAATAAATTTCGTATATATGTAAAGGATATATACGAAATATAATATATTCTATTATATTATATTCGATATATTCTCGGCCATCGCACCAGAGTAAAGGATTGGTCCATTTAAAATCGAAGATAAACTATCTCAATCAATATACAAGATTAATACAGGACATAGAAAGATGGAGTCAAATCTATTTCATATTACAAAACTTATTCCTGCCCCCTTACCAGAAGAAAATGAAGATTAGAAAGAAGAAATCTCCAAAGAAATTTTCTAATCCTAGGGGGGGAGATGTAAAGGAATAAGAGTACCTACCTAGTATTTAAGTACCTACCTAGAAATATCTAGGATTCCTTTATATTTGAATTATGAATTTTATTTTATTCTATTGTTTTTTTTCAAGTGTCATTACTTTGGTTACACTATGTTATGTGGCTGATATTTTTAAAACATTATAAAAACAACCTCTTTATGACAAATAAACTTAAATTGTCCTTTCTTTATACTCCAGAGCAACACATTGTTTTATTTGTCATTTAAAACCTAAAGACAACAAACAGTCTTATATATATATATAGTTTATTAAATAAAAAATCGTTTCTCAATAGTTAAATTTTAACAACTACATTACCTACTTTAAAATTCACCAAAGTTAGCTGAAACTTCAACTATCTGTCACTTTGGCTCGCTCTGTAAAATATCTGACTTACATCAGAAAAATCGGTATTTGAATTTTTAATAGTTATTTATAGAATATTAAAAAGTTAAGTATTTTTAACATGCAAATTTACTTTAATTTAGTAAATTCAACAACTGTCGAACCTCCATTAATTTTTAATTTATTATTTAGGTCAAAAGGTTGTTTTTTTTTATCACATTCCATTTCTACTTTCAATAAAATAGGGTCGTATTTCGAAATAAATTTTTGGTTTATAAGATGTATTTCGTTGTGTCTTGAATACCTTTCATAAAATATTTAAAAAATATATACAATTTTTACTTCATTTCTGGTATAGAATCCGTTAGTTCCATTATGTGATCATCTATATATTTTTTTCTCCATTTTTAGGGGCTTTTGCGTAGGAAAGACCGGTCAGTGGCTGAGTTGGCATCATGTTTGGCTTCCACACGAGTTCGATTCGTCAGTTGGCTAAGTCATCCATGACGACACTAGCAACATTTTCAGCTTATGGTGGTGGTAGTAGGATATTTTAAAATATTGTCAGGTTATTCGTAGCATGGAAATGCTCGAGTTTCTTTTTAAATGATATTTAAAAAAAAACATTTAAGTTATTATTATATTTATAATAATAATTTAAATGTTTTTTTTATTAAACATTATATTAATAAAAAAATAATTATTATAAACAATTATATCTATTACTCGCACACAGTTTTTAAAATTATTTTCAGCATCAATATTTTTCATTTTTAAGCGATAAATTGATGACATCCACTAAATAATAAATATCATTACTCTTCATTAGTATTCTGGGCAATTAAGAGCACATTTCGAGGTATTTAGTCCCAGAATTGCTCAACTGAAAAAAAAACCACGATTTCTAGTAATCTGTTATTAGTGAATGCTTAAAAATAACACGTAAATGTAACGGAATGGAAGGAATAAAAATAATATAAAAAGTACAAACTTTGGCGAAAGTGCCCACTTATGTCAAAAACGCACCGCTTTAATTTACTCCTACTGTGAATCTCTCTCTATCAGACGTAAAATGTAGAACAGCTACATAAAGCACGGTACAGACTTGAAGCTCGCATACAAAGATACTGTGTTATAAAGTATCTTTTCTACTGACACACTACGTTATAAAATATTTCTTCCTGCGGCAGGAGAAGGGGTCAGTTGAAATCGGAAGCGGTCGAGAGAATATCATTTCTTTGTACTGGATATGTCAACTTGACGGCTCCGTGTATGCTCCGTGTATTCAAAATGACCCCCTCTCTTGTTTATGGTGAAGGGGGGGGGGTTGCATAACTTTTCTGATATCGCGAAGGTAGCGAATACGAAAAATAACGCTGATTAGCGAATATTCAAACCACGATTATAACACATGATATTTTTACGTCTGGCGGGTCTGTACTGTATGGGATTGTACGGCGAGCGTTGTTGGGTTACAAGTATATTTTTGATGTGAACTTCGCGTTTGTCGCCCGCTTGAAACAATAATATCTACATTTGCAAAACTGAAATCTATTTTTAATTGGCTTGTTAAACAGCAACTGTTTAACTTCTAACCATTGTTTACCTCTCCCAAGCTTGAAGTATCATCATCGTGCTGCAATTTTTGTCATTTATGTTTGGCTGGGACTGTATGGGTAATTTCGTTAATTGTGTAGGTAATTTGAATCAGAATGCGACTATAATGACGCTTACCGCTGATAGGTCCATTGTAACAGCTCCCTCTTTCACATAAACGACGCTTGTAACAGAAAGAGAGGTCATAAGGAAGTTATCGGCAGCAGGACTATTTAACCCTCTCTATGCCAGTAAAAGATAATTTCTTGGATAGGCGATAACTGCCAATGACGATTGTTATTCGAGTTAATAATTTTGACAGATTTTTTTAATCCAATATCCATTTAGATGGAACTTTTTTTTTTCATTACAAGTAAAAGCAAAACATATTTTTTAAAATCTACTTAGATTATTAGGTTGTTTCCAAATAGCGTTACATTTGATAATCATCAAATCGTCGATCACCTTTGTGGAAATTATCATTATGACTACGTCAAAATTTATCATTATAAATAAAAATTATCATATGTCTACGTCAGTATAGAGCGAGATAGAAGTACTGTATAGTAGGCATGTAAGCAAGAAGCAAGTGTATTAGTCACATGTCCCTCTCTCACTTCCCAGCTCTCAACATACCGCATATATCCGTAATAATTGTAGATTTTCGGTCTTTTGTAGCTTTTGAACAAACTGTTGTGATCTGCTGACAAACATAACAATATGGGCGTATTCTTGAAAGCTGAACACAGTTTCAACAAAACAACTTTAATATTACGATTTAAAAAATAGCTTTATGATAACGGTGGTTCTTACAAACATCAAACCGTATAAATCAATTTATGTTCCGTATTTAAATTTTACGATTTTTCTAAGTAGGTATCTACTCACACTGGAAAAAACATTTTTCTGCATCGAAAATTGCACGAAATGAATATATTTGTTTTAAATTACCTTCTAGAAGGTAAAAGCTATGTCAGTATCTTTTTAAAGTTTCGATGCGTTTCGTATTAATATAAACATTTGTAATTTAACGGAAAATATTATTTAAGGAAAAGGTGCTGCTAACTCAATCCTTATAAAGAATTTCAAAATTATAAAAAAATGCCGCCATAGCTTCTTTTTTCGAAAACATATTTTGGTTTTTAAATTACAATTTAGTTAAAGTTTGGGTGTAGAAAAATGTTTTCTCGCGTAACCCTTTTTCGAGCGATTTTTTTTTATGAGAGATTACGGCAGTTGTCCCATTCGCACGCTTCGCATTCGCATTTATCGTAAGTGTGTGTGAGCGGGACAGAATGACAGACCATGAAATACCTAAACGTTCCGCGTGTGGTGCAAAGGCTAGCCTCTTTATTGTTTATAAATTGTTAAAAACAGTTTCATCCATTAACAAATTCAAATTATTCAAGAAAGGCTAACAAATACAATATTGTATCGTTGATTCAATGCAATATTGTATTCATGAACCTTTTTTGAAAGATTTAAGTTTGTTTATGGACAAAACTATTTTTTCAATATTGCGTACAAACGGACGCAAACAATAACGCCGTTCTTCCAAGGAGCTACGTTAAAGCTACGCGATTGCCGCTCGTCTGTATTTTCCATACGATTATTAGTGTTTGAAATCGCCACTAGGCGCTGCACTAGCAAAATAGTATGACAGATAGCGGAAGCGTCGCTTGTAAGTAGCTACGTGAACGATGGGCGTAATTTATCTTAGTATTTATGGCATAACTTCAAAAACTGTTTTTTTCTTAAATTAACGGAACTCGCGCCATATATGAAAGAGCAGATTATAAAGTATTTTATGTATCACCTTAACTCAATGGAGGATGCCCATTAGAGGAAGATAGATATAAATATAATACAAACTTATTCTGTGCTTTAGACCACACGACTGAAGTAAAACTTCTAGAGAGGAAGAAAGTGTGCGCGCGCACTGTTCTCTCTTGCTCGTACAGTATTTATAATATTGTTCAAGAATGAAATGAAATTACGAATAATCTTCATGCACTGGCTATGGAGAGGAAGAGAGAAAGAAAATGTGATTAATTACCCCAAAATTTCAGTTTGACTTCTACCAACTAACCTCCTCCATACGAAGAAGAAGATATAAACTTGTATTTATGGAAAACACCATACACTAGTCAAAAAATCCGGGCATCTAGAGGGTCTAAAACCATAGACTGTAAAGGTAGGTATGGGTTTGATCGACATTGCAGCGGAAACAAACAAGTGTCCACCATCCATATATTTGCCATCACACAAACAATGGAACCGCGAAGAGATGGCATTGAACCGATCCACTGGGCACTGGATAGCGTGGATGGGTAGGCACAAGAATTTAGAGAGGTCATGGGAATATTATATGGTCATAATTGTATCCTTCGGAATTAATTAGCTGGTTATTTATTAGAACGTAACTATATCTGGGCTAGTTGATTTTGTTTATGCATGTAGATAAAAAATATACAGGATCATCGAAAAATAATGACAACATTTAAAATAACTGTTAAAAATAAATTATTATAGGTAATTCAATGGTTTTTATCTTAAAATGTGTGGAAAAAGATACATTTTTTCGTACCTTAGCATGTTTCGATGAGTGCACCGATCGTCGCTCTGCAGATTTCTATGTTTAGTCTGTAGTCGATTTATTGCCACGTACGTGCAATCATTTCAAGAGTTACAGTCAAGATAGCGGCAGAAATTCGCTCCTGCAGGTGATCCAAACTCCGAATCTTTTCTGCGTACCCAATGATTTGGATCTTTTCTGCGTACACAATGACTTGATTTACACAGGATCACCTGCGGTGGCGAATTTATGCCGCTATCTTGACAGTTACTAGAATTTTCAATTTCAAAGCTTCATAGAGAGCTAAAACTATTTGCGTTTACCTAGAAATGACATTCAGAGAAGCTAATCATTTTTCACAACACCAGAGCTCGCGTCTGCCTTTAACTTCTTACTTTTGTCAGACAGTTTTTTTGTACAGATTTTGTTTTCGTTGTGCGTTTGCTCACAGTACCGTAAATGACTTGAAAGTGGCAACTTGAACAAATCCCAGAGTTAAAAAAGATAGTACCTATCAAAGTGACTTATCGAATAATATGTAAGAGTTACAAAGGTACGCATTACAACAATATAATACGCAATACCAACTCATTGCTTTGCTTCATTCAGCTGCAATAAAAATAAATATTATAAAAGACAGCTACAAAGTTTTGTTAAAAATATGGGAAATTCTTCACGTCCTGACCTTCAATGACCCATTACACTCTATACTCAAACATGAAACTACTCTTCGTTTAGAAATGCGTGTCCCGACTTCCGACAAACCGGACACATGGATAGAAAATAAAACTGGCAAACGGACACACCATACAGTCAAGTGTATATATCCAATACTCCACAACAGATTCATAGGAAATAATTTGTCCAATCATAGGAGACTGGTGTGGAATACTAAACGATTTTATAAAACCTCTTAAACCCTAAAACCATGAGGCGCCGACGTAACGGCCTACTCAGTCGATGCAAACTACGGTAGGTATGCAAACTACAATAGCTGTTAGATGGGACAGCTACACAAACTTCACAACATTCCTCTTTCTTCTCCCCTTTTCCTACTAATTATTTTAAAGACAAATTAAAAATCTTACCTCTGACTAACTTCGGCATAGCAAACTTTTTTGGCTTAACTTTAATTAACTTCACATGTTGTATAGATCTTTGTATTATATAAGCCGTTCGTTTCTTACAAATAAACAAAAAAATATATAAAAATAAATGAGAAAGAACTTCTCCTAATTTATATAAGTTATTTTTGTCAGTAGTAGTTGTCGTCAACTAATAGCTTATTCAAAACCAATTTCATAAGAACAATCGCTGTAATGTCGAAAATCTCGAAACTTTAAGCTTTAAGGCATCAAGTACCCGAAAATTAAGAATTAAGTGACTTCTTATAATTAGATGTTTTATGATTAGAATATGCGTATGTCGTTTGTACACGGAGAAAAATGTTATTCTAAAATACTATCATTTTATTGGTAAAAACGGTTAAAAACGGTACTGAAGTTCTTACTAACAAATTAACAGTGTTTCAATGGTTATTGGCGGTAAAATGTAAGAATAATTTGTTGGTAAACGTACACGGAGAAAAATTTTATTTGAAAAAACGATCATTTTAATAGTAAAATCGGTTAAAAACGGGACTGAAGTTCTTATGAACAAATTAACAGTGTTTCAATGTTTATTGGCGGGAACATGTAAGAATAATTTTTTGGTATACGTAATTTCGTACGTATTTTACGGCCAATAAACATTGAAACACTGTTAATTTGTTCGTAAGAACTTCAGTCCCGTTTTTAACCGGTTTTACTATTAAAATGATCGTTTTTTCAAATAAAATTTTTCTCCGTGTACGTTTACCAAGAAATTATTCTTACATTTTACCGCCAATAACCATTGAAACACTGTTAATTTGTTAGTAAGAACTTCAGTACCGTTTTTAACCGTTTTTACCAATAAAATGATCGTATTTTAGAATAACATTTTTCTCCGTGTACAAATTCAACAGCGGATCATTGAGACTCGAGTCCCCTAATTCAATTTGGCTGAACCCCAAACAACAGGTAAGCAACATGTGGCCATAGTTAACACGCAACAGGTTGCTTTGTCGTTTGACCAAAGACGGGGGATGAATTTTGAGCATTATTTACTGAATCATTCATCACCACATAATGGCCTATTGTTTTATGTGTGAATGATTTCGTTTAAGAACGATGACGCTTACTAATAATAAAAACTTTTCAAAAGATTTAAAGTTTTTTATGTACAAATGATGTCATATTTTGGTGATGATACGTTGATGATCTTGACATAATTTCTTTGGTGGATTCCGCGTATCTCGATAAATCCCAGCAGATAAGACTTCTGAAAATTGTACAAATTTGAGGTCAAAAAGGCTATTTTTAAAGTTTAAAACTTCAATCTTAATACCGCACAGGTGTCGCAACTGCTCCCAACCTTCTGGAGCCAGTGACACAGTGGCATCCCCAATTCGAGTATGTTGTAAAGGGTGAAGTTAAAGAAGAGGGGAAGAATTTGGAAAACGGGAAAGTTAGGAAGTATATGGCTATTCTGACCTAGCTTCTAAACACGGCCAAAGCCATTTCGAGCCATTTTGAATGGTGTTCTTTCACCAGAACAATACTGTTAATATCTTCCGTTCTGGAAAATGCCGCAATATACTATATAAATATATATAACATTTATAATGCTACTATTTTAATTGATAAACCAGCGCAGACCCGTGAAAAAATACGGGATATTATAAATTCCTTTTGAGGGCTGAAAGTTTATGTGAAGAATGCATCAGAATAGCGACAATTATAATTAACTCCAGTCCCTATTTTTATTTTTTAAGCCGTAATATTTTTCGCTGGAGTTCCTTATTGCTGTAGAAAAATATTCACGAAAATGTACTAATTCATAGGTAGGTATCCACTTTATCGCTAAGCTTGTCTGAATTCTTCACAAAATCAGCTCCAATTTTGAAAACGACACTTAAATTCTAAGCAATCCGAGTTACATAGTTCATTGAACCAGAATTACGCAGGACAGACACCCAACCGAAATGATGTTTTTGATGATTATATTAAATTAAAATACTTGCGGGCGTCGTGATTTGAACAAACGACCTCCGGATTCATAGTCGAAAGTCTTACCCTTCGACCACGGAGGCTTTTTCAAAAATATATTTATATGATGCCCCAGCGGACGTATCGGAAGAAGAAGTAGGGAATGCCCTAGAAAGATTTTTAAAACCAAATATTGTGCTAAAATTCCAACTAATAATGGGATGATAATTGTTTAGTTAATTAACTTCACATTATTTTCCATGAAAAGACTTGATTCACCAATTCGGAAACGCTATTTTCCAGTAATTATGTATTTTTCTATATATACAGGATTGATGACATTCCCGAGAGATTTTACCCAGCGATTCCTGAGAATATTTGGAGTAATAAATGTATTTTTCATTTTGCTGTCCGATGATGTTTTTTTCTATCACACGTCGCTACTGATCCCATAGATATCTGTATTACCCCGCCGCGATGGGTTTGAGCGAAACATGCGCTGTTTGCTGCTAGAATGAGACACAACGCTTATCAAGACGCGCTAGAATATGTACGCGCTTCTCTTATAACAAACTCAGTTGTGACGCGTGGTGGAAATTTTTTTTTAATGTTTTTATTAGATAAAAAATATCATCGGACAGCAACATGACAAATACATTTATTACTCCAAATATGATCAGGAATCGCTGGGTAAAATCTCTCGGTATCGTCCTGTTACCTGTATGTACATAACCTACGATAAAAATAGACTGATATTCCGCGAAGAGTTTAGTAACCCATACATTGTATCTCCATACATTTGCATAATATTTCTTGAATGTGATGTCAATATACCTGCATGCTTGTCCATGTTACTATAAACTTATGCAGAATAAATCGGAGTTCCGTTAGGAATGAGTCAATTCCATTCAGTCAATGAATATATTGATATATTTGCATAAGGAAAACATTTCCTTTTCACAACACTTTCGTAATCGTACATGTATGAGTTTTAATTTCCTTTGACGACTGAATAAAATAAATAGCCATTTTTGGCATTAAGTATAAGTACTGAATATTAATTTTTAATCGATTTTAAATGGCGCACTAATATCATCAAAAGAAATTGTTCATTTTCGTTTGGTGCTCGGTACATAAATATGCCAAGAAAAAATGTAATAAGCAGTAATTGTTGAATGAAACACTATTATATATTGAATTATTTTAGCGAGTAAGAGATAAGCCGGCGTAGCTCAGTGGATAGAGCAGTTGACCGGAAATCAGTAGGATACGGGTTCGAGACCCGTCGGCGGCATGTATCTTTTCTCGGGAGATTTTTTCAATGTTGATGAGTGTTTCAGGCTAATAATTATTGCTTATAATAATTCATGCTAAGTCGGTATTTGCGGTATTTCGTGAAACGTTAAAAAGGCGCCGCTTACCGGTGAAACATGGTAAGTGCTATTACAACGTTACCGGGTTATTATTGGTTTATTAAAGCATAGAGAAGAAAGCGAAACTTCTTCAACAAAGTTGAACAAGTTTATACACAATTTTTGTCGTTCAATTAAGATTGAAACGTCTGAACCCGATATGAGCTTCAAATAAAATAACGAACACAGTGATTTTTGAAATGGTACGAAAAGTCAGATCTTTCACTCACTAACTGTTTTCTTGTACATAAATTAAAAATCCACCTGCGTTAATCATGTTAGAAACAAGCAGCAGGTAAACATAATGAAATTACCTAGATAATTAGTTTCCTAGTAAAAGCTTTTTTCTCGTCTATGGGAAATGTTCATACTATGTTGTCGATTCAAAGAAGACATTTTGTTAGTATCTATTCAGAGGCGTAAGAGGGCTTTATTAGTATCATTCTGGTCTTATATTTAAAAAAACATAATTCTCTTTATTCAGAAAAATCTGAAAAGTAACTCCTTAATTTGATCAAAAGTAACTCCTTAATTTGATCAAACGTACAAGAATCCCAAGGATCCACTGGTACTACGGCATCTTCGAATTGAGTCAAGTTGTAGGGCTAAAGGGAGTAGGGAGACGAAGGATATGATAAAGAGGAAGGTTTTGAAGAACCTGCATCTTCTGTTCAGACCATTAAACTAAAACTAAAACTGAAATTTCGATTCTGCAAGTTGTTCCATCATAAAGTAACTGAGTAGGTCCATGTCAACTCAGAATCAACTCAACTCAACAACTCTTTAAAAAGTCGTTAAAAGCTATTAAAAAAAAATAATTTAAAAATAGCCCTTACCATAACCTAACATAACCTATTTAACCAATTTTTTATATATTTTTTCCATAACTTTTAATGAATTTTCAAAGGAGGTGTTGATTTGAATTAATTCTGAGTTATCCGGTCACCATCTGTTCTTTAATTATTTTAATCTGAATAAATATGAGAATTGTATAAAAGAATGTTGTTCTTAATTCGTGAAATTGCTCAAAATTATTGTTTTTTCCATGCTTACTTTCACTATGTCGTGTTTATGATTTTTTTTATGTGAAAACCGCACAAGTGTCCCAAATGCTCCTGTCTGGAGCCAGTTAGATTATGGCATCCCCTTTTGACCTGTGTTGTGAAGCTGAAGGTTGTGGGGAAGGAAGGATACGGGAAGAGAAAGGTGGGGAAGAACCTCGCTATTCAGATCTGGTCACCAAACATGGCTTTAATCATTTCAAGCAACGTTTCAATTTTGAATGGTGGTCTTACACCAGGGCGGTACTGAGAGTATCTTCAACGCTGGAACGTACAGCAAAAATATAATTAATTGTGAAATAAAACAAATTAATCAAATAAAATTTACGCATTCATAAATCTATGCTGTTGATTTTTTTTGTTTTATCAATTTTTATTTTTCAGTTTTTTGTTAATTTATTTATCCTTAATAAAAAAACATTGTAAAAAAACAATAATACTATACAACAAAGTTCTTCAATTATTCTAATCTGAATAAATAAGTATAAGAACTGAACAAACGAATGTTTGTTCTGACAAATACTTGATTAGTGAAATTTCTGATAATTATTTCCTACTTTTATAATATATTGTCTATGATTCGTAAGCCTTTACTGTCGATTTTATTTTTTTATGTGTAGATTATGTTTTTTTAAAATTATTTTTTCACTTTTTATGAAAAAGACTAACTGACCCGCCCACGCGTTGCTGTGACTAAATAAACACAACGCCATCTAGTGGATGATTACCTAATACAGATAACCAAGTGTTGTGTCAATTAATTAACTCCCACGTGTCAGAAACTTATGGAACTTACAAATAATTTCAAATTATTGTCCCATAACAAACATTTAATGAACATTTAATTCGCAATAATAAATATTGAGGTCAATAATCGAAATAAAAACTATCCTACCTTTTAAGTTGGACCAAATTACACAAAGTAAGCCAAATTTCATCAGAATCGGTTAAGTAGTTTTCGAATTTATCTTGGACTAAGATCGTGACGCGAGATTTATATATATAGAAGATATTGTAACAAACAAAAATAATATAAAATAAAAGAGAAAAGTCCCATTAAACCACTAGTTAGTACCTAGTTGGTCAATAGAGTTACCCCTTAGGCTAATTTGTACAGTGTACAGTTTTCGGATCAATAGTATAGGTCTCATATAGGTCTATCTACTCTTATAGGTCGCATAGAAATTGTATTGTCTTCCTTACTATCATGGTTAGAAGTTAGAAATATGATCTAATTGTTGTTACAAAGAGAAAACACAACACTTTAATTCTAGAAGTTGACCGCAAATAAATTAAAATGTACACTTTTATGAAACCAAAGTTTCCGACCGCAAATGAAAAAAAAAATTACTTTGGCAATTTTTTATTAATCATTTTTACATGAAACGACAAAAAGTAAGTTAGCTATATCGTTTAAAATATGTAAATATCTAATAAAATATGTGTGTTTATTTTTGTTCCTTTTCATTAATTTTGGTTAAAAAAAACGTAAGGTGAGTCATTCTTAAAACTTTTATGTGTTTGCATTCGAAAATTTATATAAATATAAAAAAATGTTTACTTCAAATCCTAAAATTAGGTAGCACAATTTATCACCTTTCAAAATCAGTTTTTAATTTTTGGATGCGTTTATAAACATTCAAATTATTTGGATTTTATTGAAAAGCGTAAATATTTTTACCTTCCGACAAAATAGGCCCGCGGCCTGAGGGGTTAAAGGATAATAAGTGATAATTAATGATATTAACTTGTATTATGTGTCAGCAGCATATTGTAAAACTTTTTCTAACACTGTAATAAATAAGACGTTAATTTAATAAATGGTAAATTACTCCTCAGTTCGGTCCTGGCAGGTACCTAGTTAATAATCATCAGTTAACATCATTTGGTAACATGTGTCGCAACTGTAGCGTAACAGCTGAGTTGTTGGTCAACAGACACAGATACCCATTACCTGCCTACTTTACATACGTCAACAGTAAACAAGGCACGACATGGAAAGTGACTATTAACACCTGCTTACACTTCTTAAATTACTGCTAATAAAAATAACCTCTTCGTAAACCAGTTTGTAATGGGAAAATATTATAATGTAAAATATGCTAGTGGCGTGCATTTAGAGTTTAAATCAGGTCAGCTGAAGTAAAATTAGTGATTTTTTTTTCTTTAGCTCCACACAGGAGGCCCTGAGGAAAACAATTTCCCACTGGGCCTATGTCGTCGTAGGGCTGTGTGGAGAGAATTTTTAGGTAAGGAAAGAGAGGAAGTTCTGGAAAGGAAAAATGGATGAGGGGGGGGTCAATGTATCCAGGAGTGTAATGTATGCACACTGCGATGCAAGGTCGTGAGAGTCCGGCTGGAGAGTTCTAGGTTAGATCTCCCTCAACCAGTCTCTCCCGATCTGACTAGAGAAACCTCACCCCATGAACCCAGCACCCCTGCCAAGTCACCAAACGAAGCGAACCGCTCGGGGTGACCTACGGAAGGGGTTTGGTTATGTTGGTCACCTCTTACCCACCTCCATTGAAACTACTCCCATCGTGCTATGTAGGATGCTTGCCGTCCCGGATGTTTTGGGGATATCATAAGCCAAATTATTCAAGCATACAAAATTTCATTCAAAGTATTATTTCCGCTAATAAAACACAAATATTATGAAAGAAAACCAAAATAAAATATTTTTTATCATTTTTTAATTCATTGCAGATGGCGCTGATTGATAATTTGTTCTGAAACGCTCCGTCTATTTAAACACAAACACAAGCGATCATCTCTTGAAATAAATATATTGTATTTTGTTTGTATACTTTTTTTTTTAAATATGAATTATGAATAAATACCGCACAAGAGTCTAAACTACTTCCGTACGGAGCCAGGGAGCCTATGGCATCGCCAATTGGGGGTATGTTGTAAGGCTGAAGGTGGTGGGAGAGGAAGGAGATGGGAAATACGAAGGTGGGGAAGTACCTGGATATTCAGATCTGGTCACCAAACACGGCTATAGCCATTTTAAGCAACTTTTCAATTCTGAATGGTGGTCTTGCATACTCGATCGATAACGATTGATAGGATAACTTTCGGTAATTTCTCATCGTTCCCTAGCATGTCTGCAAATCGCTGACGAATAAGTGACAGTTCACAATAACTAAGTGTTCTTAATATATTCGACATCAACTGTTGTTTGTATGTTGGCGATTTGCTGTTGTCCTAAGGAATGATGAAAAGTTACCGAAAGTTATCCTATCATTGTATTGAGAGCTTCTTCCACTCTGAAACGAGGCGCAAAAATACTGTATAATATTAATTTCTGTTTAATTAATTTGTGAAATAGCACAAATTAATTAAATAAATAAAAAATCCTGCGACCTTCGGATTGGGAGTCGAGAGTATTATAAGTCGAGAGAATAGTATAAAGCAAACATTGAATTCTCGAAATAGCGAAATTTGTTATACTTAGTTTCTGCTTTTGACACGTTATAGTGTGCGGTAAATCGCGCGGCGCCGGAACTATGTGCGTATTTATGAAAATAAAATTATTATTTTATAATATTATTACTTATGTTTTCATACGAGAAAAGTGGGGTAGGCAGTGTTTATCTGTGGTAGTGGATTTTTTCTTTTTGCATCGACAGAATCGTGGTATTCGTCATCGATGAGGGTGTACAAATATCATGACGCCGTAGTTCACCGTTCAAGTGTTTTATGTGCTTCACACACAGATTTTCTGATCACAGTAATCTAAAAACATTTTATTCAATGCGTAATGAATCGTTGTGATTATGAACGGTGGATTTTTCTGTTTTCGACCTAAATTCACGCACTGGTGACTATTGAAGTTCGTAAAATACTACTACTGGTTCACGGTAGAAAAATCCGTTTTACATCATTAGGTTCATAATATACATACAATCATGTCTCTGTCAAAAGAATTCATATTCTACGCTTTCGTAGATGGCGCGCGTATAGTATTTTTTACTTGTAAACGCTTTTTACAAGTTATGCTTTGAAATATTAAGAACATCAAATACCGGGTGCATCAGTAAGGATGTGGGCAATGGAATTACGCAACACCGTTCAAGTGCAGAAGCAACCCACTCATAAAAATATATAATTATTTAAAAAAACATAAATCTAATATTTTGTTTGGAACGGAGCGCTCTCGGTATCAAGCATCGCCAACAGATCGCCAACAAAAAAGTGACAGTTCACAATCAACTGTTGTTTGTACGTTAGCGATGTGCAGTTGTCTTAGGCTACGTCCGCATAGACAGGTGGCTTGCTTAGTGCCTAGATCCTAGTGGCTTGCATTCTGGCTACTTCCTAGGATACACGGTGGCCGCACTGAAGGTGGTTTACGTGATGGGTCGCTAGGTCGCTTGGTCATTTGCTTTTCGGCACGTTGATGAGATGTCACTTTCAAACATAGCTCTAAAATTGATACTTACAATTTTTGTAAGTTTACCATTTGTTTTTATAAGTTTACCATTGACGGCCTAATTACCTAATAAAAATTAACTATTAATTTTTTGTTCATATGAAGCAGTTACTTTGTAATGTGACAATTTAATTTAAAATAAAACAATAACTTTGTAAACACCACTTTTATTTTTTATACTTTATACCGACCGGGTTTTGCTACAACCGTAGCCTCTTCAAGGCAGTATAATCTCTACTAATATCTAACATGTGTAATAATATATTCAGTGGATTGAAGAAATAGGCTGGGTTCCGCCGGTGCAGGACGTAATTGGAGTAAGGGACTGGGGATTGGGAAGTAAATGTTCTTTGTCAATGGGGAACAACCTAAGTATCGGACTTTTATTTAAATTTATTTGATTGTTATCAAATTATATTGGTCAATTCATAACCATAATTAACTTCTCATTGTAAAAAAAATCACATAATAAATAAATAAATCACTTTTTAGTAACTACCATATTTTCTCTACTTCGATTGCTAAATCTTCCCATGGTTTCTTTAAGACAACTGCATTTTTATGGAATTCATTAGCTGGATTCCACAGAGATTCTCTTTTAAAAACTGATGCAATTAATATATTATCACTAATTTTATATTCTAAAATGCCTCGCGCCTAGTGTCAAAAAACCAACACGTTTGTTTACTTCGATACACGCTAAACGACTAGCTAGGCGCCAAGCGTGCAATGCGGCCGGTCGCGAACATCCTAGAACGTTTGTTTTACTAAGATACTCGCTAGGTGACTCGATAGGCACTAGGCGCTAAGCAAGCCGCCAGCCTGTGCGTACGTAGCCCTAGGGAACGATGAGAAGTAGCCGATAGTTATCCTATCGATCGTTATCGAGCGAGTGTGCTAGGGCCTCTGCACTCGGTTTGTGTCGATTCCCGACTCAAAAGGAAGCCGCCAATTTCAACACGGACAAGTGACATTTTATTATGAGTAATCGCGAGTGCATCGTGGAAAGGAAGGAGAGGAAGTCCTGGGAAGGAAAAAGTTTGAGGGGTGGGTAAATATGTGATCCGGCCGACATACGTATCCGCCCCCAAGTCCCTGGACAAACCTAACCCCATGAACCCGGGCACCTCTGCTAAGTCACCAAACGTAGCGAACCACTTGGGGTGACTTGTGGCAGAGGTGTTGGTCGTCCAATAAATGGTTCCCGGGGCAGCGGTACCAATACCCGCCTCCCAAATTATGTCTGTTTTGAAATATTGTCTTATCTTTTGCAACATTCTATTACATCTTCTAATAGGTACTCCACATGATTGCAACGGCCTCCCGCAAAAAAGTTAACCTCCTAACTTACAAAATTTACGTGAAAAACTCTCTCTTACTATTCCTGAAACAGATTATTATAACGATCATACTAG
This sequence comes from Limnephilus auricula, assembly GCA_951813805.1. Lineage (NCBI taxonomy): Eukaryota > Metazoa > Arthropoda > Insecta > Trichoptera > Limnephilidae > Limnephilus > Limnephilus auricula. The sequence goes on along the minus strand of OX638390.1, from coordinate 28,839,106 downwards.
CCCTGAAACATAAGTACCTATTTAATGTAAGCTTTTTGGAAAAAATCTATAACGAGAATTTTGTAAGTGCTTGACTAAGGTAGATGAAATAGAGAAAAAATATTTTTCTAATAAACAATAATTGCATAATTGAACATTGAAACCAAATATTGCGTGATTGGAAGTACCTGTCAGACGTAAGCATATTACTTTTAATAATAGCTGTTGATCTTTTGTCATGTTTTATTTATACCTACATAATGGTGGCAGGGCTTCTATTTTTCTTCTTATCTGTATTTTACTGAATTTTATTTATTGTTAATCTTTTCTGGAACACCTTAACAAATTAATAATATACACGCCGTCCGTGGTAACTAGCACGGCAAGTTGCAAGTCACTGCTTGCGTTGCCATTGGCAACGGGTTTGTGAGAAATTGTGTAGTGTGCGGACCACCATATTTACATACACAGGATAGCGAATTGAGTTGAAATCTGTTTTTTCATTTGCTCGTGAGCGGAAGCACTAAGACATGTTCTCAAGTTACCGATAATTGTTTGGTATCGGTTTCCACTCATTATTTTTAACGTAAACTGCCTCCTGTTTTATATTATATTTTAATTTTAAAATTATTGTTTGGTCATGTGCACCATTATTGTCTAATATTATTGCCCTGTACTATATATAACAGCACTGTTGTTGTAAATTTTTGTTCTCTTGTCATTGTTATATGACCTATATAATATTCTTTATTTCTTATTATTTCATTAATATTTTGTAATGGACTCGTAAGGAGCACTGTAGGATTATTTTAAAGTATATTATAGTTAAAAGCCCTCGAAGTGAAATAACACAAAACTGCGCCATAAAAATATTTCGTTATTATTATTATTAGCCTATTTTAAAATCGAAGACATCTGAGAGACCAGTATATATGGTTTGGTATGATGTGTAATGTGTAGTACCGGGTAAGACACTTAACATTTATTAAATATGTGATAATATGAATACACACTTCCATAAAAACCGCACAATCTTTGCTTTTTTGCTAAGTATCATATCAAAGTTCAAGAATATTTTTTGCCCTGCGTAGTTTGTACAGCGATAATAATTTCAGAGTCTAAACACTAATTCCGGACTAGTATGTTCTGTTCCATCTTTACCTTATTGTAGTGTATCTAAAAGCTTCCTGCTTGTAGACCCTGATGGCAGTGCTAAGAGCTGTCCTTAGATTCCGCCAGATGGCAGGTAGGTCAGTACCTGTGGGAACGAAGAGAGGGTCAAACAGCTCTGGGAGAGCGTTCACTGGAACACTCGTTTAGATTCCATTTACCCAGCTTTCAGTTAGGTCGATCAACGAGATCTACATTGTAAACCGCGAAGTGTATAATAAAGCAGATTACAACAAACTATCTATTATTCCTGAAAGTAATCTTCTCCAAAGTATTGGAGAATCTCTGTTAGTGCCTGTTGTAAATAACAGAACGCTACACTTATTCACTCGAGTAACTAAATTACCCAGTTCATAAAGTTAAAAAAAAAACTAAAACAAAAATACATCTATTAGATGTAAACTTAACTAGATCCTGGACTTTCACTTCCCTCCACTCTTTTGACCTTTTACCTATGTTTGTTTACACAGTTATCCCCTAATAAACGCGTTTTAAATTATACACATCTTGGAATGCAAATGGTTTTTTTTTCAGTTGTCTAAAATTTTAAACACATACTTCTTCTTCTTTGATGGAGCTACAGCCCATATCGAGCTTTGGCCTCCCGCAACATTCGCCTCCAACTCCTCCTGTCCTCAGCAGCTGACTTCCAATTTGTTACCTGGAGAAGCTGTGCTGCATCCCCTCTTACCTCGTCTTCCCACCCCAGTCTGGGTCTTCCCACTTTTCTCTTTCCACCTGGGTGTCCAGTCATAATTCTTTTTGGGACGCGTGTGTCCGGCATTCTCTGTACATGCCCAGCCCATCCCAACCTGAGGAGTCTCATATGGGCTGAGATGTTAGGGGCCTGATATATATCGTATAGTTCTTTGTTGTGCCGGATGCGCCACTGTTCCTCCTCTTACACTGGACAACATATTCTCCTCAACACATTCTAGTACGGCCCTTTAGTGGGAAAGTTTGCTATTTATGATTCAACTGAACCAAAAACTTTTTAATTGTAATATATTTTGATATCTATATACGAATAGATATAGAAAAATCAAAAATATGTAATTTTTCATGCCTGAAATCATTTTTAATTTTTTTTTTTTATTAATAATTCAAAAAAGATACATACATTACAAATACATTTTATACACTACATAATTATTTAATATATATATGTTTGATGTACCTCCATAAAAAAGCAGGGTTTGTGTGTATGGGGGGGGGGGGGGGGATGTTATAGATTTTTTTTTTAAATTTTTTATTTGTAACATATAATATCATTTACAATTATAATATCATTTCATTACATATCATTCATCAATTTTTTAGTTACCCAATTAGTAGAGAAATATTCTCGGGTCTAACTGGGGAGCTAGTCTATGTACTTATGTTATATATTTAGAACTGCTTATAGATAATATCGTCGGTATACTGATAAAACCCACTAAGTGCATGAATGACGATTTTGAGAAAAATCAATTTGAAAGTTTGACTGTGTAAAAGTCATGTTCGCATTCTAAATTTTCAGTTCTGTAAAATGCTGTTATATTTATAGTTTAATTAACTTATAATTTTCATAAATAATTTCAACTTAATAAATTGTTTAACCCCAAAAAAAATTTCTAAAGATAAAATGGTGGGATTTTAACTGGTTTTATCAGTACACGATATAAGCCAGTACTTTGAATTTAATGCTCAAGAAAACGTTAAATAGCTTCAGAGGATTTAATTTGTCGAGGAATTAAACCAGTATTAAGATAATTTTATTGTGTATTAAAACAAAATGTTAAAATAAATACAAAATTGCATTTTTAATTATCTAAATCATAAAAAGCGTTCAAAGAAAAAATAAAATAATGAAACTATTTCGATATTTAAAGGTAATATTAATTAAGGCAAGAATGAATTATTCTTGAGTACCATTATCTTCAAGCTCACATTCATCATCAGCGGGCTCCGGAACTCGATCCTTCAGATCGATATTAGTGCGGAGTCCATTGTACCATCCATGTAATTCTTCAGGGATAATTCCCTTTTGACACAGTTTCAGTAGGTCATTTTTCTTGGCCTGACTAATCGCCAGTGGTTCATGTTCTTTTGGTTAGAGTCGTTTTAAGTCTCGGAGAATAAATAACTTTGGAAACATTATTTATTTGTGGGCCAGGTGAATTAAGAGAAGATCTTGTAATTGATTTTCTGTCAAGTGCTTTAAAAATTTCTGCAATATTTATGTGATGAAATGTGTCAGACATGTCATAATTGAATAAGATTTTTTTCCGTTTCTCCTTTCACATATCTTTTTATTTTTAACCATCTAACTTGGTTGCCTTGGTCATCCTACGTTCTGTTTATCATAACCTTGTCAGCGAGGTCTTTCAAGTCGATAAATTCATCATGTTTAAACTCTTTAACTTTGTATGGCTTGACGGTAACTATTTTTTGGTCAATTTTGCGCTTTTTTGTGATCTAGCTCGTTCGAAGATATTAACCCAATCATGCTTAGTATATTCAGAAGACTTTTTCTTAACATGTTCTATGCTACTATGCATTGAATCTGCTTCCATATGTGTGTGACCAGATTCTAGAAATTTCTGCTCAATTATGTTGATGTACTCAATGTGTTGAACGGCTCAGAGTATTATTACTGCTACATATTGGTTTCGATTCTGCCCTCCGCATGTGTCAGAGAAGAAGCTTATTTCATTAATATAGTCCGGTAAGTAATTTTTGAGGTAGTAGTACAGGATAGAGCCTATTTCGCAACTCCCAAGCTTTCCATTTATTTCGGACCATTAAAAACAGTACGCATTGTTGGGGGCAGGTGCCTCATATAATGTAAGATTATACACACATAATTTTCTTGCATAGTAGAGAAGGCCAACTTTTCCGCTTGGTATTTGTAAAACTGCCTGTAGATCGAATGTTAGCGACATGAAGTTGTTTTCATTGTTAGACCTCTCTTTATCTTTTTCCTTCTCCGTATTGCAAATATCTTTTCTTTCCATGTGTTCTGTGTAGTTTTCTTCTAATTTGCTTTTATCACCAGCCTTTGCATAGTTTGAATAAATTAGGCACTGATCCTTCTTTGGTACGAAGAAACTTAGATTGTAATTTTTTGATAATATTCGTTGGTATGTTATTTCTGTAACAGGTTCGGTAATATCCGTTTCTTTGCAATGCTCCACGTATAATAATAATAATGTTTTATTCCATTTATAGTGCAATCCCACACGTCCCATATAGTTAAAAATACAGTTAAATTATAAATAAAGTAGAACAATTAAAAGAAGGTACAAACTTATAAATAGGTAATCAATTTATGCGTGGTGTTGAGTGAGCTCGGGCCCAGCGCTCACTCAGGAGTGGCGCTTGGTTCTGGAAGGCTACGTTCTCCACCGTGTTGTTGGAGGCCATTAGCCGCATCCTGGCTCCAGTGACCCGGTGGACATTATGGACAGAGAGCTGTCCAAATTCTTACGATTTGACAATTTTCTCACGTAGTGAGACTCCATGCTTGGAAATGATTCAATGTGTGATTTCACATGATTAAAAATGTCCACCTTAGATTTATGTGGAGGCTCTTTTTGACCTCTCTTGTCATCTTGAGTGTAAAATCCCTGTGCATTTTTATTCTTGATTGCGAGTTTTATAACGTCTGGTGATATGCAGATAGTTTTGGTCATAAAATTTTGGCAAACTGTTATCTTGTCATTCCCTTCGGGAAAAAAATTTTTTCTTTGCATACGGTCTTTGTTTTTTGGGTCAATAGTCAGTGCTTAACTATCTAAACGTCGCTATAACAGTCTGTTGAAATCACTTATTTGCATTTAACGTATTTTAACTGTCAGCACTCTTCATTTTAAAATCACCAACATGGCCCATTCAAAACACCTATAAGACTTTAACTGGTTTCAACTGTTAACAAAAAATCATTTCGTTCATCCGTGTTAACAAATCATACCGGTTATAGTAATTTAGGGTTTTTTAATTGAAATTATTTCCTGTGAACGTGCATATAATGAACAAATAAATAACGCTAAAGCGATTTAAATGGTTTTACGTTATATAATATTATTCGTTCAGCAAAGTGAAACATACCCATAAAAAAAATTAAAGTGTTATAAATTGTTTTAATAGAAGATATTTGAAAAAAGTTTCCACTAAAGGGATTTAGTTGTTTTCAACGGAATACATTTTTAAGTAACAAGAGGGTTAGAGGTTTTTAGAAAATTCTAACTTTAAAACGAACCATCGAAGGATGTTGTGGGTTTTAACAGTCGATAGAGCTCATAAAACTGAAGAAAACTGCATTTTTAACTCATTTCGGCAAGTTTTGTCATTTAGCTGGTTTTACCAGTATACCGACGATATGTATAGTTACAAAATGGAAATAAAATACTTTCGAAAATACTGTAAGATATTACAAAATATTGTACGATGAGAAAAATACATATATTATAGCAATGGAATATCAAAAAAATATTAGCAACAGAAGATATATATATATATATATATATATATTATTTATTTATTTATGATATATATATTTTTTAAATAATTTTAGGATTCAATCAATGATCTCAACTATTCATCTAGTTTTATTTTATTTAACAAATTAAGTAAAACTGTAGAAACATTTTTTTTTTGCTAGTTATGTAGTTATGTAATCGACCTTTTGAAATAATCATTGATAATCCCTTCTGCGTCAACTGACCTAGATCAACGAAGTGGAAATCCTCAAACGCATATTACCTCGATTAGCAGCGTCCAATAAATAAAAGTGCAATAAATCCGTTTCCTGAACGCAGCGATGAGAGTGCCCGCGACCCGCGATAATGCATTAGTAAACTCGAAGTCCTTGAAATCCAACCGCACCGTCTCGCCACGCTTGTTGTCTTGGGCACCGAATGCGCTCAGTTGCCCGCCAGAGTTGTTACGTCGTGGTAGACTACTAAACAGCATACAAACAGGCTACCACCACCTCAAATATTATCTATCCGAGTGCCTACCTCAATAATACATCATTCGTTATCCTTCTGGCAACAAAGAGCTTTTCCGCGCACCGCGAAAATTAGAACACAATTCAAAATCTGACACATTGTCATTGTGACGATAGATCCTGTGATAAAAGTGCTTATTGTTTATTATAACTGGGTTTCATACTGTTTAAAAATGACAGCCTTTCGACGTTACAACATTTGACCCAAAAACTGTTATGAAATTGATCGACCAATTTGCTAGTGGCTGAACAAAATAAATGATCGCGCGGTAACGAGGAAGTAAAAGTGCTACGAAAACTATGAAAATAACAGTGATTTTAATAGGTCACCGCACTGCTGTTGACTCGGGAAGTTCGTTAACCACACGAAGAAAAATAAACAAACATTAGTTTACCAAAATTCAGTGGCATATTTGAAATCAGTGATATAATAATTATCTATTAAGATGCCTTGGTTGAAGAGTTTTTCGGAGCTTACGGCGAGCAGTATAGAAGCCTGGGTTGAACAGGAGAGCGAGCTTTCAATGAACTCTCCTCAGCATGGAGGGACGAAGATGATCTTCTTCCTCTTCTTATTCGCTCTATGCACCATGGAAGTCGTCATGTTGAAGATCATCACCCACGAGATGTACATCGAGAGAATGTCCGCGAGGCCCTCAGGATCTTCCTGGTTTGATTTTGACGAAGATCGGTAAAATCATTTGACGACTAGAAATCATGGGACCCAAAATACCTAAATTTGCATCACAATTAGAATTAGCTTGATAAAATGTATTAGGTAGTTAGTTTTGGTAATATTATTAAATAATAATTATTTGAATTGAAGAGTTGTTGATAGAGTGAGACTGAAAAAATCACTGAAATTATTATTCGTGTCTGGCTGACGATATTAACACATTATTTATGCCTGTAACAAGTAGAAATGACAATATTATAATAATTATAAAATGCTGTATCGCATTCCATAATAATTAATCGTAAATATGAAATAGCATGCTGAATCGTGAATTGATGAGTATTATTGTAAACAAAATATATAATTTTTCCCCGAATTAGTTATCTAAGCTAAGGTATTGTGATAACGTATCCATGAAACGCTATCGTCTTAAAATAGAAATAAGCAATACTATTTGTTATCCAAGAGAATATTTTCAATTACACTTACTTGTTTATAATATTACCATCTTCCATAATATCTAAAGGCATACGATTATTGGTTTGGCTTTTAAAATGCATAATATTAATGATTCAGAATTAATTCGTTGTGATAAAGTTAAAATATTTCGTTTATATTTATTATAACAGTTTGCAGATGCTAATAATGTCAGTGTAAATACACGTCGATACCAAGATACAATCATTCAAACCGATACTGTGTGAATATGTATCACGTAAATATCAGTCGTCACAGAGAAACGAAGCTACGAGTTATGTACCTGCGTCAAATAAATTATGAAATCATCTTGAAAAATGTCGTATAATGTGTTGTTTATAATGGCTCGGAATTACATTTGAAAAATATTGTTCAGATATATTTTATATGTTATAATATAATATAAGATATCGGCTTCGACCAAGTATCGATGGATATCAGTCATAATGTAATACGGATATGGAAGTGGTAACTCAGCTCTAAGCTAAGTGTGGTAATTTTGAATTTTCCAATACTAAGTAAAACGTTTATTTTACTCGAAGACTATTTTTGTATACAATTTTGCTGGCGTAATGAAAGTATGCAGTTATGTTACAATCACTGAAATTTTTAAATACTTTAATTGTGTGAAACCGCCGTAGGTGAATAATTCGCTTATAACATCTAATAAAATTTAAACAACTTCAATTATAATATTATACTTAAACTGGAATCACTTATTTATTTTTAAAAAACTTAAAAATCAATTTAAACTAGATTATTGAACCTTGTATGTATTGGTTAGCTTTTACAACCGAACAATTCCATATATAATATAAACAAATAGTTACATTTCCAACCAAAAACCACAGCGATAAATTATTATTATATTGTTTGTACCTTGGATATATCTTATCATATGACATATTATTGACATTGCGCCGACGAACCGAATCCAGTCTTTTGAACCTATAAAATTTTAAAATATCGTGTCATCATCGTAATGTACAATAAAAAAATGCCGATTGCCAAAATACTGACCTCCTTTCGTGGTTAACCAACAGCCTCGGCTTCGACTACCAGGAGGAATCAATGATCGAAGAACTAAAGGCGATGTTCACTAGAAACGTAGAACTAAACGCAAAATAACCACAACAAAAACATTACTTTTTACATTTTTTTAAAGTACGAGTATCGTATCTAAAAGTCAGCTAAAATCTTCAAATCATATTAATGGCAGAGTTAAAGATCGATTAAAAAACAAACTGTTTTAAATACATATATTTTATTATATAAAATATAAGTAACTATTATGTAGATACATATACGCCCAGAAATTTAATAAAGTAAACTACTGCTTTTATTTGGTCGTAGGGCAGACAGGCGAAAAATCACGGGTTAGTCGGACAAATCAGATCCGATTTTGAAAATAACAAAAAATTACAAAATTCTTTACACAGTCAGTTCCAATTTCGAAAATGATTAACTTAATTCAAAGCAAATTTGAGTTCATTGTACCAGATTTCACGCGGGAGCAAGCATAGACAACCGAAATTAGTATTTGTGAAGGTTGATGAAGTTCTAATCAGAGAATTCATTTTTTTCGAAATGATCTTACAAAGCATTATTTGCAAAGAATTCATCATTTTCTGATACCCGACAAAATGTCATGTCTTTATCAATTTACATCCACTAAACAACACAGATACTAATCTCGCATTATGAAATTAAATAGATTTTACAAGCAATTACTTACATAATGTAGATAGTAGGTACTTGTCTGATGCTTGGAGATCTAAAATTAATATGACAAAATTCGGTAAAAAAACTTATATTTGCATTTGAGGTTAAAATACTTAAAAATCAACTGAATTTTTTTTTAAATTAAGGTACAGCAAATATCTAATGCGGATGTATACTACTTTATTTATTTGTGTTTTGAATTGCGAATAAATAGGCCATTAAATAATGTAATTTTTCACCATTTAAGAGGTTACTTTAGAAATTTTTTTGTGAGTTATTTGTAAAAATTAAAAAAGGTATCTTAATCTATTTATGATTCTAATATAATGAAATTTTAATATAAAAATTAAAACTTTGTTAAAGGTGCGTTTTTAGGTTAAAATTTTATATTTATATTCGACAAATTTGTGTTTCTACGTAAATCAGTCATTTGTATGTTAAATCCAACCCCATCAATGTGTTTTTTTTTTAATAAATTTTATTTTATTTTTCATTATGTCTACAGATAAGGTAGGGCAAGATTGCTCTTTTAATAGTTATTAATAATTCACAAAAAATTACAAAAAAGGCCTCAAGTTCGGGAATGTTGATTTCTTTAATGGCTGATATTTTATAATTCAAAACACAAATAAAAAAGAACACGTCTTTATTAGATATTGGCTTTACCTTTTGATTAGATAAATATTTTTTGCAGTTTGGTTAAGTTTTTTGTTTTTAAATCATAATTAAATTTTGTACGAAAAAGGTCGGACAGCCGTGCCTATTAAGATTTCAATTTTGACATATTAACGGACAAGCACCTATATTATGTAAACAATTGCTTGCAAAAGTTAGCCAAATGCAAGCATATTAGGTACTTAATCTCTGAAATAAAATAAGAATAATTTTTTTCATACTATATATGTATATGTATTTTTGAAGTAAAACTTCTTTATGCACGCTTGACTTGAGGGGTAAGGTGGCGAATGCGTGACGAGAGCGTTACGAAAAGTGTAGTCGGGCGAGGCGAACGGGCTGTATCACACTGTAGGAGCAAGAGAGAGCAGTTCACACGCACATTTTCTTTCTGTCTTCCTCTCATAGCCAGTGCATAAGATTATTCGTAATTTAATTTCGTTCTTGAACAATTTTATAAATACTGTAGGAGCGAGAGAGAGCAGTGCGCGCGCACATTTTCTTTCTCTCTAGAAGTTTTACTTCAGTCGTGTGGTCTAAAGAACACTCGTTTTTTTTAAAATTTCATTGTTTGGCGCATCCCACCGCCTAGAGTTGTATAATCCAAGACATAAACAAGGTACATTATTTATTATTGTTAAGGCATATCGCATTATGCAAGCGAATCTGGCACAACACCACCCATACGGCAACACTAAACCTACCGGTATTCTTGCACAAGTGAAATTCTCTTGGCGGCGATCTACGAGTAGGCTCGCGTTCCTATGATGGCGATACACTATCTCTGTCTGCATCAATCCGTCACCTAAAATCAAGCACTTACTGATTGATTACTTAAAGGAAAAATAGTGGTTTTTCACGTTTAATTGAGGTTAGTATCTATATCATTTTTAACGGTCTTTTTTTTCTTTTTTTATTCCTAGAAAAATAAGTGCATCTTTTACAACTTGCATTTTAAAAGGATTTTTTTCGGAACAATTGAAAATAAATGAAATCTTGTTGTTAAAGAAATTTACAAAAATTGTTAAGTATTCTAAAAGATCTATTCAATGTTATTAAATGGTTCTAGAAAAATAAGTGCATCAGAGGATTTTTTTTTGTAACAATTAAATTTTTTAAAAATGTTAAGTATTTTAAAAGATCTATTCAATGTTTTTTTATAATGAAAATGGCGAGTACCCGGCGTGCGTTGAAACGCCATAAAGAAAGGGTTTGTGTTGTAATTCTGTTGGAATGGAAGTCCTTTTGGATACACAATATTTTTTTTTATTTTGTCCGTATGGTGCGGTGCGTACACGAATAAATCAGACGGTTTTCCGACCCGTGAGCAGGTCACATACAGTCAGTGTGAGAAGTAAGGATTTTCTAAATTTATCCCCTGCTGTCCCTACCGTTACTATGTCTCCTTTGACATCTCTCTGGCCCTCCCTCTTCCTCCACCGCTCCGTCACTCCTCTCCTGTCTGTCCTTTCCCACGCGTCCCCCTTCCCGCTCCCATTCCCTTCCCACGTGCCTTCCCTTCCCGCATTACCCTTACACCTTCCCCGCTTTCCCCTTCCCTCTTTCCCCCTACTGCGAACTCCCCGTCGTTCGTTCCTCTCCCTCTCCCGAATTTCCCACCCTCACCCTACTTCCCTCCCTGGAGCTAAACTACATGAAATACACACATTTCTCACAGCTGTCCGTGTGAGATCGTGGATTTTCCAAATTTACCCCTGCTAACCCCTACCGCTATGACTCCTTCGCAATCCTTACCTATGCTTCTCTCTCGTCCCTCACCCCTCCATCACACCATCTCCACTCCCCTATCCAAAAAACTCGTTCATTCATATTATTAAAACGAGAAATACAAGTTTCTTCCTGTGGCTGATTATTGGGGAATCAATTTACTTCCCTGTAACTTAATGATGCATATAGGTACTATCGACCAAAGTAATATATGTCGAAGATAGGTACCTATTAAGTTTATCCGAATTCGACATTACAGTTTGGCAATAAAATGTTGAAATTTTTATTTGGAAATTAAAGCTTTAAAAACTATGGCAATACCAGCCACTCACCTTGTCTTTGAAATTTTTTCTTCGCATTCCAATTTCTTTATATTCAAGTTTGGTAATGATCAATAGTCGATAAAGGTAAGGAAACGATAAGGAATCGATATATATATCGATAATATATTAGAAATAATGCAGGACATTGCACAGAAAGTCCCATAATTACAGCGCTGCAAACCGTAGCGAGCGTTGCTTTAATTTATTTATTAGCGTTATAAACAGTCTATACATTTATATATGACAGTGAATAAGTATGTATATGTCATTGACCAATAAAATAACGACATTTAGATACAGAACCATAATTAAAAAGAAATATGCAACCATATACCTAATACAAACAATTCTGATTAAGTGCATCTTCAATTTACAAAGTGTTTTATGATATACAGCATATATATAGATATTTTCTGCGCAGGGTCCTTACCGTACCGTGGGTAGGTACCTACTTTTGTTTCGTCGTTTTTAGCATCAAAATTAGGAAGAAGGTTAGTTTGTTATATGATTCTCCTGCGCCTATTTGGTTCATTTTCAGTATTCATGTTACTACAACGTACATTTGACCTTCAGGGTAAATGTAATCTTTGGGAATGCATGCTGTGTGGATGATATTTCGAGGAAATGAAGGAGAAGAAGTTCTGGGGAGGTAAAATGTATCAGGGGTTGGTAAAAAAACCTTGGGTTGACGTTTCCAGGGGTGACGAACAGGCGAATCCATCCCTCCCACTGCAGCGCAAGGCGGTTCCGAGAGAGGCCTCCTAGAGAGGTCAAAAGGTCTCCCTCAGCCAGCCTCTCTCGATTCGGCCCGCCTCGCAGCAGGTGGGCGAACGCAACTGCTTACAAACCAAGACCCAGACAAACCTCTCCCCATAAACCCAGGCACCAAATTTAGCCAACCACTTATTGCAGAGGTGCTGGTTATCCAATAAATGGTTCCCAGGGCGGCGGTACTCATACCAGCATCCCAAATTTAATGTACCTTCCTATATACCTTCAGCTTTAGTATATATTCACTTCAATATTTTGGAATAAACGGTCGTTAGAGATCATTAGGAGCAAATTCCAATATACTATAAAACGGCATAGAATATGTTACCTACTCTTCGAATAAAATTATGTTATTTTATATAAAATTCACGTCGTCTACCTATTGAGTTTGCAAAATCCATGATTACGTGATTACAACACAATATAATTATATTTCATTTATAACTATACATACCTACCTAACGACTTAGCATCAATCATGATGCACTTAGCAAATATCGTGTTAGAACAGAACTTTGCCCACAGATTTTTCGAAGATGTGCATAGTTTATTCAAAACAGGTTTTCAAGCAAATTTGCGTACTCACTAATTATTTAAATTATCAATAAGGTAGTAGAATCTCTAAAAATATTTATGATGTTGGTACCTATAACCATCCTACCACTAAATTCTGCAGGGTTATTATGACAATGACACGAAGAAAAATGTTATTCTAAAATACGATCATTTTATTCGTAAAAACGGTTAAAAACGGGACTGAAGTACTTACGAACAAATTAACAGGGTTTCAAAGTTTATTGGCGGGAACATGTAAGAATAATTTGTTGGTATACGTAATTTCGTGCGTATACCAACAAATTATTCTTACATTTTCCCGCCAATAAACATTGAAACATTGTTAATTTGTTCGTAAGAACTTTAGTCCCGTTTTTAACCGTTTTTACTATTAAAATTATCGTTTTTTCGAATAACGTTTTTCTCCGTGTAGGACAACTGCAGATCGCTAACATACAAACGACAGTTGATATCGAATATATTAAGGACACTTAGTCATTGTGAACTGTCACCTATTCGTTTGCGATCTGCAGTTGTCTTAGGGAAAGATGAGAAGTTATCGACAATCGGTCGGTAACTTCAAATCGTTCGACCATGCTAGCATCCCGGGCGTTTCAATTTTAGTTGATTGACGACAAACATTGTTTAAAAAAACTTATTCAACTTCGTTGAAACAAGGTTCACATTAGTTGTCAATACACTATCCATTGTCGAGTTTAAGAACTAAAATTAAAACGTCTGAACTCGCTACTTTCCTAATAATTCGTGGTTCGGCTTGCGTCTCGTGTGTTTACAGGATCACCGGGGTTTAAGTGCTAACTTCGGGATGTGATTCTACATGATAGGGTGCCTATAAGTGAAAAAGGATAAAAATCTTTTTTCGGAATTCCTACTAGCCCATAAGTTAGCAGCTGGCTATTGTCTCCTGTCTTCCTTTTCCTCGTGCGAACCCGTAACATTCTGTTTCAAGTTGTCTTCTGTCTCTTTTATTAACACAACAAATTCAATATCACCATCTCATTTCCTCGGTTGGTACTAACGGCAGACGGTTTCTTCCAATTTGCAGTCAACGTGAAACAGAGTGTTACGGGTTCGCATGGGAAAAAAAGAGACGGGAGACATCCTCCAACCTTCGATTTTTAGCCAGCTGCCAAAAGCTGCTGTTCGCAGCATGGTGTGTAGATAGTATTAAGAATACTTTTTTGGTAAAAAGATAAAATTAGTCCGGCGTGGTGGCCAGCACTGTTACCTATTTTCCGCTGTTCCGGCATGGGCCAATAATGGGCTGGCACACATTAAATTTATCGGTAACTTTGTACCTTACACCGATGATTTTTAATTGGTACCTATGTCTTTTTGTATGGGAAAAAAAGTTGGAATTTCGAAAAAAGTTTTTAATCTTTTTTACTCCTACCATCATGAATTATCTTTAATATAATCACCTCCCGAAGTTAATGCACTTTACCCCCGGACATCCTGTATAGGGCTTTTTAATAAGGACGCTCAATTTCAAAATGTAAATTAATAAAACAAGTTGTTTGTGAGATACCCACGCATTTTTTTTATTTGAAAGTATATTTTATGGCATTAAGACGACACAATATTCTAAAATATATTCAGAATCTTAACGACGTAAGCGAAGAAGGCCTGTACACAAATATGCGATTGTGATCCCGGTGTACTGGATGAACCTACTGTCGAATTTGCTCTAACAAATACTCTAAAATCATGTGGTAATCTTAACGACGTAAGTGAAGAAGGCGTGTACGCAAATAGACGACGTGCGGCCCGGCGTAATAGTCGAACCTACGATCGAATTCGCCATAGCAGGCCTGCGAATTTGATTTTTCCGTTGGGTTTATTTTAATTAATTCCGATGAATGTATTACTAAAATCTCAGATGTTTCTAAACGAATCCCTCCGAAAGTAATTAATTCATCGTCTACGAAAATAAAATATGGTGCTTACCGCTAAATTTATAATTGAAAAACGGGTTACAAAATTATGAAACGTTTTACGTAAAATATTTTAATAGTAAGGTACCTATTGTTTTATGAATCTTAAATTTATTATAGCTACGAATTAGTCAGAATTAATTAAAATGTGAACCTTGAGTAAACTCCCATTATAAGAGTATTGTGTCTATAACGTCGTTCAAATGTGGCACGTATTTCGGAGGTCCAATTTTCTAAGACTTTGTAGCATAAATCTGTCTGAATTTGCTGAATGGCGTTTGTTATGTTGCCTTTGAGGGCATCAATTGTTAGCTGTTTATTCGCATAGACCTGTGATTTAAGATATCCCTAAAGGAAGAAGTCTAAAGGTGTTAAAACGCACGATTTCGGTGGCCGGTTCACGTCACCGTTGCGCGAGTTAACCATTAAATTTTAAATAAAATAATTTGCACACGTTGTTCAACGCCATAACTTTCCATGGTGATTTGCCGTACACAACTAAACTATTTAGACAACAATTTTGACAGATGTCACTTTAACAACATGGCTGTTATAACATAACAAATTTTGAGCGTCCATATTGAAAGACCTTTTACATAATACGCAGCATAAGAAATGTCAGAGATGTCTACTTACACTTTGCTTCATTTAATAAAAACAAATTAATACCTTTACAGCCGATGAAAACTCTGCGTTTCAAAACATAGGTAATTTACATTTACGTATGTGAATATCTAAAAAATATGAAAAGCTATCTAAAAAATGCTCCGCAGCTCATAGCTGAGATGTTGTTGCGAAAATAATATAGCTAAATTACCAAGAAAATCTAAATAGAGAGACATCAAATATCTTGATGCCAGAGTACACCAACAGATTTCTTCTAAATAATAATAATAACAAGGTAACACTCGTATAAATAACGAAGTTTTACAATATTCCACTTCAAGTGCACTTTACAATTATTGTGATAAACTTTAAAATAATGTTTTAATTAATGAAGATAATATTAGCGAAAGTCAATTGAAAATCCGAAACAGAAAAAACAGAAAAAGATATGAATACATCTGGGACACGAACCCAGGACCTCTGGCAATCCGGGCCAATCAGGGTCCCAGATGTATCCATATCTTTTTTCTGATTTTTCTGTTTCGGATTTTCGATTTACTTTCGCAAATATTATCTTCATTAATTAAAATATTATAATTTGAGGTTTAACTCATTAAGTTAAAAAATAAAAGTAAAAATATTTCAAATAATGATTTTGTAACCCCCAGTCAGTGGTCATGCTCTTAATAATTATTTCTCCTACAGTTATTCTTACAAAGTTGATAAATTAAAATAACAAAATGTGTATTGTTTATGAGAAAAAAGCAGTAAGAAGAGAACAAATTAATTAACAATAACATAGGACCAAAAACAATATGAAAATACATAAAATAACTTGTACCAGATTAGAAATGTTACCATAATATATGTTACCATAATAATGTCTATTATAAATAAATATATGTATATTTTATAATATCGCACCATGAGTACTTTAGTGCATTAAGTCAATCATTATAGTTTTTCAGTTAATAATGTAGTTTTATGCAACATTTTTTCGTATTTTTATTGCTTAGCAAGTAACTCAAGTAACATTTGAAAAATCTTAACAGTAACTCAAGTAACATTTGAAACATCTTAACAGTAACTCAAGTAACATTTTAAACATCTTAATAGTAACTCAAGTAGCATTTGAAACATCTTAAAAGTAACTCAAATAACATTTGAAACATCTTAATAGTTATAGTTACTCAATTAACATTTGAAACATATTAATAGTAACTCAAATAAAATTTCAAATATCTTAACAGTAACTCAAATAACATTTGAAACATCTTAATAGTAAATCAAATAACATTTAAAATGCGTTGTAATTGAATTACTACAGAAGCATTTAAAAAATATTTTAAGTTTTTATGTATATTTTACTATAGATATTATAATGAACATGGTAACGCATCTAAATAAAGATAACCTTTACTATATTATAATGATAAAATATGGTAATGCATATATGGATGTAATGTACCTAATAATTAATAATGTAATCAATGGGATGTATATTTTTGGTGCTTTAGTGTATTTTTTTGTTGATTTAACATACTAAAGTAGTATAAAACTCATACGAAGTTCTTTTACTGTGTAATAGTACAACAATGAATATGTAAAGTCATTATTGTAGCATCCTGAAACTAAAATAAATATGTTGATACTGTAGTGCAAGTCAAAAACAATAAGAAATAAAGCAAATCCATGTAAATTAAAACTCTGATATTTTAAAACTATTCTTTTTGACTTAATACACTAAATTAATCAAGGTGCGATATGCTTGTGATAAAAAATGTATATTTTTAAACTTACGTAAATATTGTTAAACTATGTTACCAATTATAAAATTATTTTAAAATAAAGTTTGTAATGCTTTTTACATGGTTTTTTTTTGTTGATATTTTTAATCATTTTATTAAGCATATATACCGCATACATATTAATGTATTCATTGAAGATTAACCACTTCGCAAAAAAACTTCATGAGATTACAGTTTTAATAAGATAATATCATGATTTGATCACTTGGAAGGGTAATTTATAAGATGTTTAAATTGAAATATTTAAAAACTGCAAAACTGTGTTCAAGAGGTTAGTGACTTTATCTTGAACTGGTACTGCATTTGCATGACTGATATTACAGTCCATTATAGTCCGCGATTAACCTCAATACCTAGTTGAAGCATGCTAATTATTGCTTCGAGTCCCATAGTATCCCGCACCTCACTTAATCATTATAAATGACAGAGTATTAGTAGTATGTAATATCTAATATCTTTTAATAATTTGCTACGCTAAGCTTTTCTGCCTTTACCGATGTGGAGTATTACACGACAGCAATCCTAATAAAGTTTCAAGTTTTCAATGTACAAAAACCTTATTCAATTTTTTTTCTTATTTAAACTTTAAAAAAAATATCTGAATACTTCACTGTCGAATATGAATACTCAACCAAAAAAATAAACCAAAATATATTGGTGTATCCCGTTTGAATGTATCTTTTGCACATAGCATTATTAAATTTTATGCCACGAACCTCTATTATAATGCTTATAATGCCCTACCAAATCAAACAAAAAACAGAAATAAGTACTACGAGATATTTAAAACTAAATTTAAAATATTGCTGTGAGAACTGAGTGATAATCAACTTGTAAACAATTTAAAGACAATGTAAAGACAACTAGATAGATATATTCAATACAAAAATATAAAAAAATTACAGACCGCGTCAGAACAGGAAACCCTAGTGAGGAATTCTTATACCTACTGTTTATATGCTTTGTATAAACATATTTTTTTTTTTTTTTTTCATTTATTTATTTCAATTTATTTCACCTCTTACACACAACAATTTTACACTTTAATCATTGTTTAACAATAGAATAACTAAAATAAAAACAAAAATATAATAAAAAGGTATAACAAAAAGGTGAAAACATCATTTTTTTGGTTTCTACACCAATTAAGAGAACTGGCTCTTGAGCTTGGTGTAGGTGTTATGTAAGAATATACAATTTTTAATCCATAATTAATATAATATCTTAAGTACTAGATTAAGATATTATATTAATTATGATATTATATTATTAAGATATTATATTATTATTCCTTAATATTATTTATAATTAACCTCTGTAACAATTATCACTTACAAATATTGCTTATAGAAACTAGTGCAAGCAATGCATCTCTATGAGAACTGTGTTCGCATCAACTTCCGCTGCAATCATTGCCTATATAAAGGGTGTTGGAACATACCTGACTTACTTTAACCGGTGATTCGTGAGCTTATTTGGACTAAAAATGTATATATGGCATTTGGTCTCCGGTGACTTCATATAAAAAAAAAATGATAAAAAAACAAGTCAGGTATTGGACAGTTAGGATTGGGGTGGGAGGCTGGGCTATTACTCGGCTGAGTGACCAGTGACGACAAGTGAAAACAAAAATTTGTGTGTATTTAAAAAAAAAATAATGTCACTGGATAGAATTTGGGAGATGCGTTTCGATACCACAACTCCGGAATCCATTCATTGGATAACTAACACCTCCGCCATAGGTCGCCCCAAGTGGTTCGCTACCTTTGGTGACTTAGCAGGGGTGCCCGGGTTTACAGGGTGAGGTTTGCCTGGGTCTTGGCGGAAATTGCGCCTGCCCACCGCGGCGGGCCGGATCGGAAGAGACTGGTTAAGGGAGACCTTTTTTGATGACCTCCAGCAGGACTCTCTTAAAACATCGCTTTGCACCGCAGAGGCCCAAACATATTTACAAACATACACATAAAATAAGTAACCTAATATCTGCTTAGCTACGCACATGCCTGCAGATGCAAATGTGTAGGTGCCTACGTAAAAGGCGGGTAAAGTACATTACAGACATAAAAAAAATCTAGAATGAATGTCGAGAATCTCTCCTCCTTTTCCAACTCTAATACACGGTGTTTACAAGAATTGAAGAACGCAAATAAATCATTTTATTTTGGACTGGACTGGTTGTTTTTTGTTGTTTAGTGGCGAACAAAAACACACTCATCCGCGAGTTCAAGTTCATTCAATTTGTGGACAATTGTTATGTGCGCAGAGATTTAAGTCTATTCATGGATTACCTATTGAATATTAATTTAATATCCATCATAAAACTAACTATGTTCTGGTGTTGATCAATATGAACATGTTCACATTATTATAATCCCAGATTAATTGAATTGAATGAAAGGGATCAAAGAACAAACACTTCAAAATCTTTAAATTGTGAAAACAGTGTCTCATAAAAAAAACGTATAAAAAAAACGTAAAAAAGGTATTCTACGAACCTGATAAAAAAACATACTTAAATTAAAGAGTTAACATTGAAAAAAGTTAATTCTTTCTCGAGCGCTTCTATAAAAAATTTTATAAGAATAATAATTTTTAACGTCGCACATTAAAATTAAAACTGGCAAAAAATGTAGGTACTTACGTTCCGGTGACATTATTGAATGATTTTTTTTCAACAGTCGTCTGAGAGCTTCCGTGATTTACATAAAACGAGTATTATTATGTAAGTACATTTTATTTTTATATTATAAGAAGGTAAAGTACTTTAGCCACAAAGATGTTAGGTTTTGTCATACACAATACAAAGGAGTTGACCAACCATGTAGTTATAAGTTTGCTTTGCTTTAGCTTAGTGCGTAGTATTCTCGAGAGTGGATCTCGAGTATGGGGGGCAAAGGACACGGTCCATGTTCTAATAGTCGAGAAAATATAAAACAATTTTTTACGACAAGAGAGAGTTAGGTTTTTGGATGTTTGCAATAGCAAAGGGTTTTAGTGTAAAACTTCAATATTTCTTCGAAGTTTTGAATCAGTCGCTCATAATAATAAGATTTTTGTAACATATTCTTCTTTTTATTTTCCACTTGTCCTATTCGGGTCGGGGACCCACTGCATCGACAAGGCTCCTCCATACGTCCCTGTCTTGCGCCGATTGTTCTGGCAGACCCATCCTCTCCTCGCACAGTTTTTGGAGTTGCCTCGCCCAACTGTGTCTGGGTCGGTCTACGTCTACGGTCTAGGACGTCTACCCTCTGGAATGGCACTCAGTATTTTCTTCGGAATTCGGTCATCAGCATAGACATATGAATATGTATAGACCTGCCCTAAGTGATAAAAGCGTATTATTTCCCCCTCCTTAATTCTGGGTTCCATGGAACCGGCCCGGCTGGCGTATAGGTACGCGTGAATCTAGAAAATGTGACGTCATCATTCTTGTGCGGACTAGCGTCGAGCTCTTATCGGTACATTTTACGAAATAACACGGCAAAAATGGTAACTTGTGCTATTAAAACATGTAAAAATAGAAGTGAAAAAGAGTATAAACCCAATTGTCGTATTACCTTCCATATGCAGGCATTATTTGTCATTATTTTAAGCTTTTTCACATCATATAATATGATCAGTTTTAGACATGAACCGAAATTCCCGGTCCCGTCGTGTGCACGTTGCAGTTTACTGTGATAAGTAAATTATGAAACATTTGTAAAAGTGTCTTAACTAAACACGGTAACAAAATATTCGACTCTCAAAACAAGCGAACCTTTCTTCATTTTATATGGATTACACAAGTTTGTTCAAACCGGGCGAACAATTCGCGCTCCCATGTAAAAAGGTCTATTCATTCAAAAGCAGATTTTACTTTTAAGAGCTAAATGGTGATATTATAATGCGTGATGCTTATATACTGTCATATTGAAGGATTAACGAATCACATATCGTTACCGTCAACTCATCCCTCTCCGCCCCGCTACAGATGGTTATTACCCCTCTCCCTGATTCTCAAGTCTATGAATAATATGTCTGTGGTCATCAGACATTCTTCGTACATGCCCAAGCCATCTCAGTTGCGATTTTTCTATGAAGAGTAGCAGTGGTTCAATGCTTAGATCATCTCGGATCGTAGAATTTCTTATATGATCCCACTTCGTAACCCCTGCCGCTCCTCTCAAGTACCTCATTTCGGCAGCTTGGACTCTAGAGCGTGTTTGTTTGTTTGTAACATATTCAAAGAAAAATATTCGTGGTTGGACCTTAATTTCACCCTGGCAGTGGAGTGCTTTTTTGTTGAGTTATACGTATGTTAAGGATTCCGTTTTACAAAATACAAAAGTTTTCTTGACTAAATTTTGTTTAACTTTCTGAGCGATAAACATCAACAGGTGCCCAAAATTGAAAGTACTTTATTTATATTTACAATTATATATATATTTTTTTTATATGTTCTTTACAAATTCTGAACGTGAAAATGGATAAATTGGTCCTCCGGCTAAAACGGTTGATCATCACTGTTGTGTTCTTAATTAATTTACTGTAGTAGAAAATAAAACAGGTTTTCATCTATTTTTTATATTTTGAAAAATTTTGTTGGTTATTTTGAAAATGACGTAAATGAGCCTGATTTTGAAAAAAAAAATATTTTAGGAACTTTAATATTATACTTGTGTTACATCAGTAGAATGTTTTGAGGAAAGTTTTTAGAACTTCAAATACATTTGAAAACTTTGAAAAATTCCTTGTTTACTGTGTTTATAATAAATTGTAACGCCTGATTTAAAATGAAGGTATGAATTTTTAAATGCAAAAAACTTTTTAAAATGCATTGAATGTTTCGTTTTATTGATATTAGGTACCTTCGCCAAACCTCCCTAGTTCATATTCCTAATGCTGGGGCCGCATCTGCGCCTATCGTCCCGAAGTAATGCGGAAAATTTGAAAAAAAAAAACGTTTACGCGAAGATTCGTGACGATAGGCGCAGATGCGGTTCCAGCATTACACAAATGCAATATTGTTTGTAATATGCAAGAACGAGCATTTCTATAAAATAACAAAAAATGTTATATTAACATTTAGATCGTCAAGTTGATTAGCCAGACATTTCCAAATATTAAGTTTTGAGATAACGAGGAAAGCAATTTTAGAATACTCACCATAAATCCAATATTATTTATAAAGCGTCTGTTTTTTACATATTAAATATGCTGTAAAATAATAGCGGGAAGCACGACGATCGGGTACATTCATTAGTATGACATTTTGAAATTGACATTATCTTACTAATCTTACTAATATTATAAACGCGAAAGTTTGTATGGGTGTATGTATGTTTGTTACTCTTTCAAGCAAAATTTACTAAATAGATTTTAATGAAACCTTACAATCATATAACTCATACATCAGAATAACATATAGGCTATAATTTATAAAGCTAGCTATTTATTTTCAATATATTGAAAATAATAATAATTGTTTAATAGAAAAGTCAAAATTTGAGAATGACATTTTACAAAACAATGATTGTTAAATCAAAATTCTTTTTTAGAAAATATATAAATTAGTGAATTTATTTGAAGTACTCGCCTAATACTATATATAAAATCGAATCAAGAATTTTATACATATTTTGACAAGCTAGTTTGACAAATTTTTTGATTCAGTACAAGTTTTGTGCATTATAATTGATTTCGTGATGTTTATAAGTTATCTAAGTATTGAACGAGGTAGAGGGTGCACTTTTACATTTTACTCAACTCAACTCAAACTTTGATTTTTAGGAGATATCTGAATAATCAATTGGATGATCGATGTACCCCTTGTTAGTTTATGGAAACTTCGATCGAATGATACATTTCTGAACGCTCAAACACGGTCGTTTGTTATTGTTTTTTGTTTACGATCTTTACGAAGAAGAAGATAAAAAGAGTTACAGTCAACAGTAGACAACACAACAACAAAAAATATTGCTGCCGGTGAAAAGTGCAGATTTTATCAAAAATATACGAAAGGGTTACATATAAGATAGGCTAAAAAATCCTTGAAATTAAATCCAAACCAAATTGCCTTAAACAAATTATCAAATATTATTTGAAATCATTTCTATATGCTAAACAGTACGATTTCAGAAAAAAATTCTAACAGTTTTTCTGCAACTAATGATCTGATTAATAAACTTAGAACTAGCGTAGATAACATAAACATGTCATAGCAATCCTCGTAGACCTTCAAAACGCCTTTGACACTGTGAGTCATGAAATACTGATAAAAAATAGAAAAAAACAGGCGTAACCGGTCCAGCTCTCAAACTAATCAAGTCATATCTATCAAACACAAAACAATATGTCAACATAGGAGATAAAAAACAGTCAACTCGAGAGTATAAACTATGGAGTTCCACAAGGATCCATACTGGGGCCACTTTTATTCCAAATATACATAAATGACATCTGTCAGTTAAAACTAAAAGGTGATATAACTTAAACTTATACGCAGATGACACAGCAATATTTTACTTCGGCAAAAACTTAGAAATTATATTAGAACAATCTCAAACGGATCTTGACAGTTGGGTAATAAAAAATATATCAACAATAAATATTAATAAAACCGGTTACATGATCCTAACCTCACCTAAAAGAGTAATACTGTCGCACAAATCATTACAAATAGAAGAAAGAGACCTACATATTCTGGATAGCGAAAAATATCTTGGCTTATATATTGATACACATTTGACATTTAAACAACACGTACAAAAACTAAAAGCAAAAATCATCCCACTAATATATCCCACATAAAGCAAAAATATCTGGGTTTATATATTGATAAACATTTGACATTTAAACAACACGTAGAAAAACTAAAAGCAAAAATCATCCCATTAATTGGTGTTTTTGGTAGAATTGCTCATCTTCTAGTAACAGAGATAGAGGGGCTTATAATTTAGCTAGTACAGTCCCATGCACCTAAATTATTTAATAGAGATAGGGGAAAGCACATACATTACGTACTTTTACTACTCACGAATAATACAGAATAAAGTTATTAAAATCTTTTCAATTGGACCTAACCCAGATACCCCCACAAAAAAACTATACCAGGAATTGAACCTTCTGGAAATAAGAACCTTGTTGCAACACTTGCCTTTTAATCTACAAAATACAAAATGGATTTATACACACAAACACTACATTCACAAATACACGAGCATTATACTAGACAACATAATAAATTGTACCCAAATGCAGTTAAGACTGAGTAGGTTTCTCACCATCCTCCTAATAGCTTATCCATACTATAACGAATATTATTAAAAATAAAAATAAAATACTTGCAATAGTTAGGAAACTCGGCCAACGTATCCAATATATAGCCATTATTCATAGGTTCGAGTACCGAATAATAAACTCCGATTTAATAAGTAAATAAATCGAAAATGAACTTTATAGTATGGATAAGCTATTAGGAGATGGTGAAAAAGGACCTTAAAGTGGCAAGAGGAGCATTGGCCACGAGGGCGTTCAAATATATAATCTCCTTCCAGACATCCTAAAAACGGAGAAGGGTAAATATATTTAAAAAAAATAAATCTATTTAACTTAAGTTGACAGAACAAAATTAATTTTACTGCTTTGTGCTTAAGTTAGGAAAGTGAAATATAAATTTATTTTAACTTTTTTAACAATTTGGAAGGCGGGTATGGGTACCGCCGCCCCGGGAACCACTTATTGGACGACAAACACCTCTGCCACAGGTCACCCCAAGTGATTCGCTACGTTTGGTGACTTAGCAGGGGTGCCCGGGTATATGGTATTAGGTTTGTCCGGGACTTGGGGGCGG
Organism: Limnephilus auricula; assembly: GCA_951813805.1. Classification (NCBI taxonomy): domain Eukaryota; kingdom Metazoa; phylum Arthropoda; class Insecta; order Trichoptera; family Limnephilidae; genus Limnephilus; species Limnephilus auricula. The sequence goes on along the minus strand of OX638390.1, from coordinate 28,813,837 downwards.
ATGCATCTGCCGACGATCTCCGTGGCAGGCCGGATCGGAAGAGACTAGTTGAGGGAGACCTTTTGATCTCTCCAGCCGGACCCTCTCGACCCATCGCCTTGCACTGCAGTGTGAGGGATGGCTTCACACATCCATCACTACTGGACATAATTATCCCCAGATTCCTACCCACCCCCAAACCGTTTTCCTTCCCAGGACTTCCTCTCCTTCATTTCCCTTAAAAAACCCTTCACACAGCAGCTTTTTTCCACGGCATTTCTTTCCTTTTCCTCCCTGTGTGGAGCTATGTAAAAAAAGCATTCTCACGTAAATCCATAGCAGATTTCATTTTAAATTAATTTTGATAATTAAAATATTTAATTAATTTGTTTCAGACGGGTGCATCGCGGTGCAATATTGCGCGCTGAGAACGAAACCAGCACGGTGTGTGCAGCTTGCGGCACCGATACCGCGGCCCTGTGCGCATCATGCGCCTTGCCGGTCTGCGCAGCCTGCTGCACTGACACGCCCGGGCCCGCTAGATGTCGCCCGTGCGCCAATGACAGGTAAAACAATCATCAATAATTCACTTATTTTATGTACCCACTTGCAAAAACCTTGAAAATAATTATTTTTGTTCTGTTATTTGAGTTGAAGTCGTATCTACTGTTTTTCCTTCACAAATAGTGTATTTGAAAATATATTTACGTAGTCCAAGAACGACATCTTTGATTTCTTGGAGAATGCTTATACCACACGTATTTTTAGTGAGTAGTTTACGGTTTTCCATGACAACTCAACAATGTGGCATTTCAACACCCCTTTGAAAAGTCATAAAAAAAAATATTGAAAAAACCCATAACCTAAACTAACGTAACCTGCCTAAACATTTTTTAAAGTAAATACTTCGTAAATAAAATTACAGCGTTATGAGAGGCGTAATATCGGGCGTTACGAACGTTACGGAGGCGAACGATGATAAATTAAAATTAATTTTGAGGTTTATTCCTCACAATCTAATCGTAACAACATTGCTTAAATCCATAGTAATGACGTTTGGAATGGGTGCTGGCATTTATTTTAAACCTTTTAAGAATTGGATACGTTTTTTAGATTTTAGAAGTAAAATAAGTATTTAGGTCAGTCGTCTGGTCATAAAGCACACTCGTATTTTTTTCATCTCATTCAATGAATTTTTAAGGGTGTTGAAATGCCACTTTTTTGAGTTGAGATTTAACAACTTTTTTCCTTGACTTAAGTGATTTTACCCTGCTACATGCTTCTTCTATAATATTCTGAGGACTTTGTCTAGACTAAATGTTTTTGGAACAATTTAAACTGAAACTGATTTTCTTATGTATTTTATCTCCAGGTTCGTCCTAACGGCTCAACTGAAGGGCGGCCATTCATTCTTGCAGCTGTTGAGGGATAATTTTTATTTTGGATCTTGGTCTGAAGAAGACGACAAACTGAATCATTTAAAAGGTTAGTTCCATAATCGTATTTTTTATTCTCTCCGCACTCCGCACTCCGCACTACCCGATACCGCCCTAGTTTCAACAAACAAAAACGGAAACTTAAAACCTATTGAACAAAAATTATATTTTTTAGTTTTACATGGATTGAATTAATTGTATCATACTGAGATGATCTGGGGAAGATACATTAATTCAAAATTTAATTGTGCATGATGGTCGATGGATATCATGTGGCATGCTAAAACAGGTGCATTGATTTAACTTTTTATTTTACCGCATCGTGAAGGGCGGGGGTGGGGACACCTAAGTAAATTTTTTTTTATGGTTCTTTATTCATTGTATAGTTTGTTACAATTGCGGATTTTTCGACCACCATACCTAGGCGCATGCCCGTGTTATGGTGGTCGATTTTCTATAAGTACAGCACATTAACATAATACGCAATATAAAGTATGTGAGAGAATATAAAATAATATAATATTAAAGAAATTAAAAGAATATAAAATAATGTAAAGGAAGGTAAATGACTTTAGAGTAATATAAAAGAGTGTGGAAAAATATAGTAGAATATAAAATAATATGTAAAATAAAGAACATAAAAAGTTTTTAAGTTTAAATTTAAGTAACAATAGTACATTGAAAATTAAAACTCTTCAAAACAAAATGTCTAGAAATTGTTACATAGTTAATGCCCAAGAAATACAAAAAATACAAAAAAAACATAAAAATTTAAGTAACGATAGTACATTGAAAATTAAAACTCTTCAAAAGAAAATGTCTAGAAATTGTTACATAGTTAATGCCCAAGAAATACAAAAAATACAAAAAACATAAAAAGCATTTACCTGAAAGAATATAAAAATTATGATATTGATTACCAAGATATTGATGAATTACCAAGATATTGATTTTTCCAAATAGATAGCTCGATAAAATGCAAAATGGCCGAATTAAAATAGGTCGTCTCTACGATCAGTCAATTAAGCAACGTTACTGTAAAAAATATTACACATGTACATGTGTAATACATGTCTAGGGGTAAAGCTCTCGTAAAAAAAAAATATTTGATTAATTTGTGTTATTTCACAATTGATTAACTAGAAATAATATATAGTAGGTATAACTGCGACATGTTCCAAAGTGGAAGATACTCTCAGTATCTCCCTTGTGTAGGACCATCACCATTCAGAATTGAAACATTGCTTGAAATGGCTTTAGCCGTGATTGGTGACCAGATCTGAATAACGAAGAAATTCCCCTCATAACATACCCCAATTGGGGATGCCGCAGTCTCACTGGCTCCAGACGGGAGCAGTTAGGACTCTTGTGCGGTATTCATATTCATTCATTCATCAAAAATAAACGTTCCTAATTAGAAATCTTTGATTTAAAAACAAAAAAATAGCACGCCATTATAACCCTTATTACCATGTGAATACAATGAATTATTAATTATTACCCTTATTACATTGTGAAGACCATGAATTGATGTAAATTTTGCTTTGGCTTAGTGTGGGGGGCTCGGGGGGGAGGCAGCGAGGTGGAGGGCGAGGGGCGCCAAGTGCGGGACTTCCTGCAGCAGCTGGCCGAGAAGTTGGCCGGGGGCTCCCTGGATGACGTCAGCGTCTCAAGAATGTTCCAGAACCCTGAATGTAAGTGTTTTTATTGAGTTTTTTTAATCGGCTTCTGGGGTTTTATTTGTATAAATTTTGGAAGCATTCTGTTTGCGTGTTTTTTGTTAAATTAAGCAAAAATTGTTATTATATGTATCGAGTGATAAGCATCATCAAGTACTGGAAAAAAATCAAATGATATGTAGGTAGGTACCCAAAGGAAAAAATCAAAACATTTTTTTTTAAATATTAAATTTTGAATTTATAATGAGATGCATGTACAGGATATTAAATCTATGTTTAAAAAAAGCTTCATCATGAATCCAAAAAAACTATCAATCTATTAGTTGCTACCAAAAGTCGGTGTGTCGCCCAAATGAAAAAAAAAACTTCTTAGTACATAAATTTAAAAATAAGTTTTAGGGGTATTTCATTATCCCCCTGGTAGCTTATCCCTGCGATAATGAATATTAATAAAAAAACAAATAAATTCTCGCAACAGGTAAAACACGTTTAACTTATCCTATAATAGCTGATACCCGGCATGTGTTGCCACTTGCCACTTGTCACTGCCACTTAAGAGGATACCCGGCGGTGATTTTTCCATACAAACGTATTCCCTATTTATCTCTCTGGATTTTAACCCTAGAGAAAATATTGTTTTTGCATAAAATAGATATCAACTACTAGCGTGTCGGTACTTTTTGTTTTTTTTGATAAGTTACTTTTTATAGAAGTTATGACCTTCCAAAAATCAATAAAATTGACTGGTTTAAACGCCGTCAAAAGATGTTCAGTATACAAACCAGACAATGTTTTTTTAAAAAAAGCAAAACGTACAGACATAGAATGGTTTTTTCTTATGTAGTTGGTAAAAAACAATTGAAAATCAGTCCACTTTTGGAGGAGAAAAGTGGGGAATACAAAACCTCCATTTTAGTTAGGTGTCAGTGCATTGTCCCTTTCGCTCAATATCCGGTAGAGTAAGAGCAACAGTGACAGCAATATTTTAGTAAAATCTATTTCTGCACCACCGGGTATCATCTCAAATAAATAAATGGTTTCTCCCTTCGTATTATGCCGTTTAACGCCATAAAATACACCAATTTTTCCAACAACCCGCATGACCTATTTAATTATGCAAATTTCTTAATGCCAGAGCTCGCCAGTATATATAGAAATATTCACGGGCATGTACACAACAATTCAAAAAAAAATATAGCAATCGGATGAAGTTTTAATCGCAATCGTATAAATAGTATAGGAAATAATTTCATAATGCCAGAAATCACTATCCTATAACCATCCCGGGTATGCGCACATCATATTCCCAAAGTGTCATCGTAATCGGATGAACGGCATAGCCGTGCATGACATACGTACACACAAACAAACAAACACACAAACAAAGAAAGAAAAAACAAACAAACCAACAAACATACAAACAGACAGACAAACAAACAAAAAACAAACAAACAAACGAACGAACGAACGAACGAACGAACGAACGAACGAACGAACGAACGAACGAACGAACGAACGAACGAACGAACGAACGAACGAACGAACGGACGGACGGACGGACGGACGGACGGACGGACGGACGGACGGACGGACGGACGGACGGACGGACGGACGGACGGACAAACAAACAAACAAACAAACAAACAAACAAACAAACAAACAAACAAACAAACAAACAAACAAACAAACAAACAAACAAACAAACAAACAAACAAACAAACAAACAAACAAACAAACAAACAAATAACAAACAAACATTAACTTGTATATATTAGATGGATACGTAATAGCCACTATTCATAGGTTCAAGTACCGAGTAGTAAACTCAGACTTTAAATAAATCGTGTTCAATAAATCTAAAAATATACATAATTGTATGGATAATGTAACAACAGGGTGGTGAAATCTCTTATAATAAATTGTAAAAATTATGATAACATAGTTACGTAGGTACCTACTACTTAAAACACGACCTGTTAACTTTACTGGCCGAAGCACCAATGCTCGTATTAGAGATTTTTATATTTAAATTCTAATACTTGGTACAAACATAAAGGGCCACTATCCCATCGATTATCACTTACCAAAGGATAACATACCTACCAATATTTGCAATTGGATAAGTTTGCCGCATTTTCTACCTATTACGAGTATTTAAAAAAAAAAAAAAAGTATTTCTCCACGACAGAGCCTGAAGAAAACTCTAGGAAAATAGTTCCACGATATTTTCATAGGTGGCGCCGAGAAAGAACCTTCTTTCCTTCATGGCATACAGAGGGCAGTGGTACAATATATTTATCAAAGAAATCAATTTCATCGAACAAGGCGATGATTTTTTTAAGTATTTAGTAAGTATAAGATTTTCAGTTTTACAGCGTAATTTATTAATTTATTATTTTTAAAATCCAACCAGCCTAAATATTGTTTTAATAATGTTAACTAAATACAAAATAAAGAAGAAAAACTTTAATTGCACGCTGATTTTAATGTATTATTTAGGTCTATCTCACTCGGAGCAAGTGACAGTCACAGATCCTGGTCACTGTCACATTTTTAAAACATTTTTATATTCAACACACTTGTTTCACATGCTCTCTGACCAATGTTCACATTATTTGTGGTTGTCAAATGGCAAAAAATTAACTTGCAAAGTTATAAAACCAGAAAAACAACGTTGTACCTATTCACATAAAAATAGTTCACAGGTTGGTACTGTGGTTGAAACTGAAATATAAGTACCTACCTATAAAATGTGGTTGTTTTCTATCTTCACAGGGAAATGTAGACAGGTACATTTCAAAATTGAGTTCTCAAGAAATTAGGGGACTTGCTATCATCTGGCAAGAGATATTTAAGAAAAATAAATATATATATATATATATAACTTTGTTGAAACTTTCGATACTACCGGTGTGCACAAACACATTCAAACTGAAATGATCTGTAGGTACTTGTGTGTAGTCGTGTGTGCACCTAATATCTTGTTTCAATTAATTTGGCGTAGCTAATGTATGATTTATGATACTGCAATTATCTCTGATGGCTTCATGCTTTTTCCTGTCAAATGGATGACATCTATGAAAGTTGCATTGGAAACCAATAATAATAATGATTGATATACCTACTTTATTTATGAAAATAACATATATAGAATTAGTGACGGCCATTACCGAAATACCGTTTACCATTTGAAAAACATTTTATTACCCGAATGATATTTCGGATTTCGGTTGAAGCGATTTTATATTAATTAAAAGAGATTATTTAGATCGCACCGAAATTTTCGTTTATCAACGAGTGATTGATGATATTATTTGTAGTAAGAAATGTTAATGAAATTTTGGTCTCTGGTGACATTTTTGATGTTTTTTTTTTCTACAAAAACATATGAAAAATATTTGACGTTGGATATTTGCGGGCGGGGTACGAAAGAATTTTTTAGTTTGATTTTAAAGGAAGAAAAATTGAAAAAAAAGCTTATCGTAAAAGTCATCAGAGACCAAAATTTCATTAACGTTTTTTACTCCAAATAGTGTCAGAGATCACTGGTTAAAGTATTTCAAGTACCTACGTCCCTTAACATCCTATATATATATATTTTAAAAATTTAACTTAAATTTCAGATTCATTCGATTGATTAATAGTTGCATTTTTTAAATTATATTGATCATATGAAAAGGGGAAATCACATTTTTTATTAAGCCCTTCGGTATCCGAAATTGAAACTCTGCGCCTTTTTTTTCCATTACAAAAACTGGCGTGCGACGCGGTTTTACACCAAAGTATATTTATGTGGGTTATAAAAAGTTAATATTAATTATTTATGGTATTTTTATTGCCTAAAATGAAGTATTACAATCGGGCAATTATTAGTTAATAATAGATTAAGGTTTATCGCGATGTACCTCACCTCTAAACATGAAACATTATTTGACCGAATGGATAAATAAGTTAGATGGATTAATAATATTATGTTCGAAGGCATGTAGAGTAGTAATGTCTCAGTAATTGTGTTTCCTTTTAACGATTTTCCTTGAAGTAATAAAAAATGAACGCGTTTATCTTTTAGTTCCAATGAACATTTATTTTCCTTGGAATGCAAACAGCGGCTTATCTCTAAAGCGTAAATTATTGTATATTGTTCATGGTTGTGGCTAAAAATACAACGTCATAAATTAGTTCTTGTTTACAGGCTTTAATACTCTTCTCTACTTTATTTTTTACTTCAATACTTACTCTTCATAATTTATTTCATCCGTTCATGGCCCATTCCGAAAAATGTTATTCAAAAATACGATCATGTTATTCGTAAAATCGGTTAAAAACGGGACTGAAGTTCTTAGGAACAATTTAACAGTGTTTCATTGTTTATTAGCGGGAACATGTAAGAATTATTTGTTGTCATACGTAATTTCGTAAGTATTTCATACGTATATACGTAACCAACAGATTATTCTTACATTTTCCCGCCAATAAACATTTAAACCCTGTAAATTTGTTCGTAAGAACTACAGTCCCGTTTTTAACGTTTTTACGAATAAAATGATCATATTTTAGAATAAAAATTTTCTCCACAACAGCTGACCCTGTACCCTCTTGAATTTGATAGCCACCTCTGTTCTGGAGCCATAAAATACTAACCCTTGACTCTGTGCAGAAACGCGCGGTCCCGGATTCCCCAGATAGATACATTGCAATATTTACAGCACATGCGCCAGTTATGCTGTCCTCGTTCTACCGGTATAACAATAGAAGATGCTTCGAGGAACTTGCTTAAGACGATAGACTTCGCTTTTCGGCCCATACAAAAAGGACGCCCGGGAAAAACACTTTTCTACATCGAAAATTGCACAAAATGAATATATATTTTTTATACTGCCTTCGGTGAAAACTATGTCGGTATCAATTATTACAAGCAATAATTATTAGCCTGAAACACTCATCCATATTGAAAGAATCTTCCGAGAAAAGATACATATCGCCGACGGGACTCGAACCCGCACCCTTTTGATTGCCGGTCAAGTGCTCTACCATTAAGCTACGGCGGGATACCTCCTACCCGCCAAATGATTTAATATATACCTAGTGTTTCATTCAACAATTACTGCTTATTATTACACTTTTTCACCGTCGGTATGTTTCAATGTCGGTATGTTTTCGAATTTTCGATGCGTTTCGTATTAACGTAAACATTCACTGTCAAACATGTACGATTTATCAAAAAATATTATTTAATAAAAAAAGTGCTGCTTACTCAACTCTCATAAAGAATTATAAAATTATAAAAAGCTACCGAAGTAGCTTCTTCTTTCTAAAAAATATATATTTTTTTAAATTTCAATTTCGTGAAAGTTTCGGTGTAGAAAAGTGTATTCTCCATAAACCCCTTTTCGAGCGATTTCTGTACGTAAATTTGAGCGTTGTCTCATTCGCACATTTCGCATTCGCATGTATTGTAAGTGTGCGTGAGCTTATTGTGAGCGGGACAGAATGACAGACGCGGGTGTTCCGCGTGTCGTTCAAAGTCTAGACTCTTAATTGATTCCGAAATCACCGGTGTTTTTACGACTCGTTCTTGAGTTTAACAGCTCGGCTGTAGACCGATTTGCCGGCCTCCGTGTCTTTTCCCTCCTATATATAACATGGGTCTCTTCATGACCTTCCTGTCTTCAAAAAGATTCTCTACACGGCGTCTCAAAATATGACATAGGCCATGAGAGAAACAATTTTCCTTAGGGCCTCTTGTTTGAATGTACTGTATTTATCACATATTTCTTTGTTGCGTTCAACATGTAGATGTGTAAATGTGTCCTCCCTCCTACAGCATGGATCTCTTCTTGACCTATGTTCACTCCTTCCTCTCTTCAAAAAGGTTCTCCACATAACGTCTCAAAAGATAACATTTGCCATGATCGTTGCATCGTTGCGTTGTTGCATATTTAATATGAACAATGTGACTATTTTGACGAAAATAAGTTAAATACACAGTTATTTTTCTCTTTTTTTTCTCCATCTTCTACAATATGAGCCATGTAAAAATATGAAATATTTAAGGCGAAAGAAAATAAAACATGTGAGAACAATCAACATAGTAAATATTAATTATTTTTTTAAAGCCATATCCTCTGCATATCACTCACATTTTGTGATGCTTGGCTGTCAAATTTAAATGAAATATTTTGACATAATATTGCATTTAAAATTATGACGAAAACTGTATGTAGAATATGAACCATGTGAGAAAAACTGTGCATAGAATATGAACCATGTGAGAAAAACGTGTTCAAATTCAATTTTCTGGCAAAAAATAATTAATATAATGAACGAAATATATTTTTCCTACTTTGTCCATGAATAGAATTGTTATTTTCCGATTCGTTAGTTTTTTAAACAGTTTTTATCGATTTTCTCAGAATGTACTCAGTCTCACATGGTTCATATTCTATATATGCAACGACGAATACAGAAATTATATTCATCAAGGCCTCTTGTGCGGATGCACTTTATATATCATGAATTGATGTATTTCTTTGTATATATTATTAGTGGTTCAATCAAAGGTTTTTTAAAGAATTGGTGAATAATGTTCAGCAATTTTCTTCATCTGTTTATGTCATAATTTAGAGATTGTTGTTGATACTTTGTTGTATTTTCACCTTGGCCATGTTTCAGATGATGGGATGTTCTATCGCTATCATGGCCCAGTTAGTTCTGCGATCGCTTCTCTCTCTTTAGCCCTCCGAAGTCCTCCGAGATGTAAGTCCCTACTTGAAAGGTATTAAACTCACGTGTGGATTTGTTTAACTTGCACCAAATCTCGTGTACAATTTGTGCGTATTTTTTTTGGTATAAGATATCCACTGTGTGTTGTGTTTTGCACTTATTTGGTCTATACAAAGAAATAATAGGTCCCTACCCTGTTTAACATGATTTTGTTTTTTTAGTGGTTAAGCCAGGTGTGTTTTGAAATTGTAAAAATGTTATAATATATCGACATAAATTTGTATCTGCTAGGAACCAAAGAGCAGATAGATTATGATACTTACTATATATATATAATATATATTTTTATATAATATATATTTTTATATAATGTATATATATACTATATATATTTTTATATAATGTATGATATACATATATAAAAAAATTAAATATTATAATTTTCATTATCCTTACTACACTTTTTAAAAATATATGTTGAATTGTTTTTCGCTGCTCCACCTTTTTTACACGAGCATTGCTAAAAAAAAAAGGTGAATCACGATATTAAAAAAAATGTATTAAAAATATATATATACAATGTATATAAACTGTATTTGTAAAAAAAAAAATTAAATAAAGAAAATAAAAAATATATATTATAATATATGAGTTGATTATAAACTAATTTCAGATATAAAAAAATCGCATCACTTCGCGTTCGCCAAAAAAAATGTCTTTAAAATAATCCGAACCTTTATTAACGAACCACATTAAGTCAAAATCGTATCACATATTTACAAACAAAAACTATTATATGCTATTTAATATATTCAAAGAATCGTTCACAAACATACCACCCCCCTACTGGTTTTATTTTCCTTCTTTTTTATACAGTACTTAAACCTCTCATATATATCGTCAAGCCAATTTGAATTATACCTTTAGCATTAATAATCATACATTTGAACATTTATTTATGGTGATAACTTATGATATAAACAATCATAAAAATACTTCAGTATTTAAAAAATATTGTTTATGAACCACAGAAACTGCATTAAAAAATCAGTAATAAAATAAACTGAAACAGCTTTATCTTTTGCTGAGAAAATATTTCTGTACCTTCATCAAAAATATTTATAAAAATAAATGTTTTTTTATTAATATTGAAAAAAGAACCGATAATAAAACAGTCGATGCCGCTTAATGGGTACACCGGTTTATTGGGACAGCTGGTTATTTGGGACAAAACCCAATGAACAGAGACTATTCTAATTTACTAAATAAAGGACATATTTCCGTTTAATTGGGATAAATTCCAATCTGAAGTCGATGATCAACAAACGAAATTTAGTTAAGAAGTTGTGCAGCGTGCTTTATTAGGAAGCGCGGGTGAGGGGAGGGATGCCATTTTTCGGGATTATATTGAGATTTATTGTTAGTCAAAAATAAATAAATATATTTTAGAGGAGAGTGAAACAACTAATTTTGTAGCAGGAAAATGAATTTGGAACTGCAAATAATATTAATATTAATATTAATATTAATATGAAAATTATTAATGAACACAATAAATAAAAATAAATCCAAGTCTCTCTTCATTTTCCAGCAAAAAATGTGTTTTTTCACTCTCCAGTAAAATTTAAAAAAAAATCACATTTGAGTTATTACGCGCCCAGCGACGATATAACAAATATTTAATATGTACAGTTTAAAATCACATTCGACTAAATTCTAATAAATGGAATATAAACATTACTAAAAAGCTCAATAAATATTTTATTGTACTTCCCTTAAACATAGCTTATTCGGAAGAGCCGCTTATTTGGGACAAAATGTTTGGGTCCCGATGTGTCCCAATTAAGCAAAATCGACTGTATTATAACTCGACTTGAACATTTTGTTTTGGTTACGCAGTTTATATAATTTAAAAAATCTAGATAATATAGGTAGAAAGTAATTTAATTTTGGGGTATTATGCCGTGTTGCACTTCCTCCTTATTGAGCCAATGTTTCGGACATCATTACAGTGTTCATCATCAGTGTATACGTTACACATCGTAATCACGTAATGTAATTACACATCTGCCCTGATAATATACATTATAATGCTGTCCGAAACGTTGGCATAAGAAGGAGATAGCGCATCACGCAATAAAATATCCCAATAATAAATTAACATAATAGATAGATACTTTTGGCCGTGAAAATCTCAAATCAAATCATAATATAGGTACAGTTCATTACCAGAATGGTAAGTACAAAAAGGTGACCCGTTTATTACTGTATTTTTATCACCGATAAAAACATTTTGACATTTTTTATCTAATAGACTTCATAATATCAGAAATTCTTCTAAAGTTCACAACAAATATAATCAAATTGATTGATTGAATTGCCCACGACAGATTATATCAAAATATTATTATTGTAAGTTAAATAATATTTGGATGATTTGTATAGCTCCGTTTGTGTGAAAAATCACCTCAAGGGAGCTGTGAAAATAGATGAAAACATTTTGTTACATCCCTTGTAAAATAATGCCTACAAATATAATAATTATATCGTTGATGCCTTTTGCCTATAATATAATATGTAAGTACACGTAATATAATATGTAAGTATACTAGGTAATTAGGATGATATTATTAAAAGATTATGTATGAAAATGATTTAAAGTTACACGAACACAATACTCACTATGATTTTTTTTTTTTTATAGAGAATACCTCACAAGAGTCCCAACTGCTCCCGTCTGGAGCCAGTGAGACTATGGCATCCCCAATTGGGGTATGTTGTGAGGCTGAAGGAAAGTGGGGAAGGGAAGGAAAATGGGGAAGAGGAAGGTAGGAAAGTATCTGGCTATTCAGATCTAGTCACTAAACACGGCTAAAGCCATTATTAAGCAACGTCTCAATTCTGAATGGTGGTCTTACACCAGGGCGATACTGACAGTATCTTCCACTCTAATGATGTCTTATATCAACAATCTAAAAGCGATGGACATTTTTTTTTTTTTTTTTTCTTAATTTCGGCCTCTTCTCCTCGCCAGGAGGACAGGTTATCACTGCAAGTTTTTTAACGTTAAAACATGATTTTTTTTAATAATTGTTTTTATCAAATAAACTGAAGAAAAAGCAACTATTTTTTTAATCTTTTTTCAACCGCTATCTGCAGTAAAAAGATTAAAAGTAATTCCATAAATAAATTTTGTACGTTATCTCTGTATACATCCATACAGATTTCAGTGTGACAAAATCAATAGGTTATAATTTTAATAATCGTTTTTCGGACTTATTACCTTTTTTCCTGTCACACGTAGTATCGATATAACGTAGAAAAATATGCTTAAAATCACGAGTGATAAAATAATCAGAAAAAAATGGTATTTTTATTTGAATATTTTCAGATTGAAAAAAATCGCAATGTTTTTAACCTTGTCATCTCAGCGCCAATATTTCCGTAATGTGTAAGTTTTATTGTTTCCTTCTAAGCTCTCAAGAACATAATAATACCTGAATAATACGTAAAGTGTAAATTCAAAGTACAACTTTAATAATCTCCATGACGGATTTGACCTCCTCGTCTTTAGCCTCTTATTATGAGCAGGTATTTATAAAACGTGTAAAAAACTTCAACTTAAACCTCTTATGCCTGGATCACACATAGCGAGTAGATTTGCGAAACAGCAAAATAATACTAGGCCGAGATAGTTGGGCGGACGATAGGTGTTTACACGTTTTTTTTTTTTGTCACGGAGTGTCAGTCAGTTCAGTTTCATCGCTGCAAACTAGTGAGACAATGGATCACAAAAATAAAATAAAAAAATCTACGAAAATATTCATACCGCCCCTAGCATAAGAATGAAAGGAAATGTTGCAGGAAAGGGATATTTATATTTGGACGAGCGACGAGGTTTCAGATCAAAATATATTGCAGGGCAGTTGTGGAAATACAATGATAAACTAGTAGAATAAAGAAGGTGAAGAGATGGTGCCCGTCCAAGTCGAGAGTTGCCTTTCTTTTAAAATACTTCTATTTAAATTTTGATTTAGTTTTCCTGAATGAATTAACGCAAATTTGGAAGTATAATTTAACCCATTTCCCGCCATGCGATCGAGCTGAAACTCGTTGGAAGATTGTTCTCGTTGTCGACTCATCAATCGTTGTCGAGCATGAAGTCTCGTACTATATCTCACCACCCCCCTAGCACACTCGATCGATAAGGTTCGATAGGATAATTATCGGTAACTTCTGATGACAAGTGTCCTTAACATATTAGACATCAACTGTTGTTTGTATGTTAGCGATCTGCAGTTGTCCTAGGGAACGATGAGAATTTACCGATAGTTAGCCTATCAATCCTTATCGATCGAGTGTGCTAGGGGGCCAGGTCAGGATAGTCTTAATGTCCGTTAATAATTTTAAATATGTATAGAAAATCGAAGAATTTTCTTAGTTTAAGCAGAAGTACATTATTATTTTTACTTGGGCCCCCTCACAGGGGCACCTGCGTTGAGGCAAACTAACCTGCGTCACTCCGTTTTGGCCCTGGCCTCAGCCCGGGGCGAGGTTAGGTAGAGACCGGTCCCGATGACTAATGTATTTGTATCGACACAATCAATAATGATATTCCACATTACCACAGTTCAATTTAATGATAATCCTCCGTAAGGAAGACAATTCATCACAAGGTTTTTTTGCACAAGCCATTTCATGGAATTCCCCTCCAACATTGCTTAAAGAAACTAATTTTTTATGAATATTATATTATACGACATGTTTTTTTTTTTAAATTTTATTAAGAAAATATTAACATAGTACATATATAATATTGTTTACAATTTTTATGTTAATATTTTATTTTATTTATATTGGTATATTATATTGGTGTACTTTTTACAATTTACCCTTGTCATATTTTCCATATTTTTTTAAATCCTCTTCTTTACTACTAAATCCAAAGGGTGTATATAATTCACCCCTCCCCCAATATTGGCCTCAATATTGCATAGGAAAAAAAGATAATACTACTCGTAATTGCGTTCCTGGAAAATACCACAATATTATTTGCACCATCTCTTTTATCTATGCGATATAAATAATAAGTTGTAATAAGTATGGGTCTTAAAAAACTTATTAATAAATTTTCCAACCCCCCCCCCCCCCCCTTCCCCTTTCTACCCACTAGCCCTTTCTACACCTTTCTAGGGTTAAGCCCCGCCCTCCCCTTAGGTCGAACACCTGCCTCTAATTCTATAGCTACGACCTTGATGAAACCAAATATAATATAAACAATAAATATGATAAAAATAAATAATACGTCATCCTTACTTATCGGAAAAACCGACCGACAAATAGTAAGTTCCTCGTTTGAAGTTTTGACAATTTGTTTATTTTTTTTTAAAGTCAAAATAATAGAAAAATTATGTGTGATACGATTTATAAAGGTATGTAAAGGAGTGTATGCGTGTACCAAGGCCGAATTGTTTGGCGGTCCGTCCTCTCTGCCTACCCCTACAATTCTTGCATAGTCACAAAAGGCCACCCCACCCCTTGCAAGATATGATATTTTAAAAGCCATCCATTCTTATTTTTAGAACACCGGTATTGGAAGTGGGCAGAAAAAATTGCATACGTACTTAGAGAGTTCGGTTCTCTTTAAAAAACAATTACAAGGTAAATTTCGAGAAGAGTTTTCTATTCTTTGTTTTACGAAGTTTTTCTTTTAGTTTTCTAGAATTTTACATCATGTTCTTTTACATGTTTAATTTTATTTGATTAATTCGTGTGATTTCACAATTAATTAATCAAAAATAATAAATCGAATATAATAGGGTATTTTCACAAACGAGAGATTCTGTTGAAAATATATTGATTATTTAAAGTAAATTTTTCTGATTTTAATCATCGTACTAAAAATGTTTGTTTTTTACGTTTTCATTCTAATTTATTCACTTTAAAAATGCTTAAAAACCAACGAAACCAAAACGGCCCGTGATTGCCAACGTCGCGTCGCTTCGTACGCACGTCATCAAACAAACAAAGTAGTACTGTCGTAAATTTTTTAAGAACGAGCGACCATTATGACGTCACACGTCGAAAATGCCGTTTTTGCGGGATTACAAAAATGGCCAACTTAAACTCGCTATAGAAAATTTATTCGTCAACATAAAAATTTAAAAAAAATGCCATAATAATCGTAATTTTTTGCTTAATTTTTTAAAGTAATAATTTTTTTGTTGAAATACCCTATTGCGGCACGTTCTGGAGTGGAAGATACTTTCAATATCGCCATGGTGTAAGACCACCATTCCGAATTGAAACGTTGCTTGAAATGGCTTTACCCGTGTTTTGTAACTAGATCTGAATAGCCAGGTAATTCCCCACTTTCCTCTTCCCCATCTCCTTCCCCTCCCCATAACCTTCAGCCTCACAGCATACCTCAATTTGGGATGCCATAGTCTTACTGGCTTCAGACGAAGCAGTTGTGACTCTTGAGCGGTATTCATATAAAAATAAAATAAATAAAAAATAAACCAAACAAAAAACAACACTCCATCAAATCACAGTCAATGTATTATTCGATAAGCAACATAAGCTAGATGAGTTCTTAGTGTTCTGACGAACACGTTGTTCGGATTGTTACTATATCACGCCGATTGATTAAGCGTTTCGGATAAATTTCAGGCAGGTACAAAACAACTCACGTGTTGATTAAAAAATTACATCATACCTATTATTATAACTTATAATTATAATTTTTTTAGACGTGAAGCGTGATAACAAAAAAAAGGTATTATTTTACTATATCGCGAGGCTACTAAAGGTGAATGATAATTATTGTTAGGCCATCTTAACAATAACAGCTTTTCAACGTCAATAAGTTAATAATATTGTGTCGTCACCAATGACGTGCGGAATCATCTGCATTTTTAACAAGAATGACGTTGTGTTTGCAGGTAAAATACCTTTAGTTAATTGCAATCTAATTTTAATCTTATCCCGGGTAAGACAACAGATTCTGGATTTAATTCCCAGTTGCGTCCGTTACCTTTTTATTTTTATGTGTTTTGATCTATTTCATGTTTCTCTTTATATTTATTATTACCGTCTTCTTCATCATTAAGTTACTCTTGTTTGCGAGGTCTCTACAATGTACAAATAGTAGCAAGTCTTATTAATAATATCAATTTTTAATAATCGAAGTTTAATAAGTTAATGCCCGTACGGTTCAAATAAAGGAAACCGACTCCGAGTAAATCTCCAACGCCACACTGTATGGAAACCGTTCTGACCCGTCCGTGAACATGCCTTTTTCCACGGAGCTGCAGCCGTAATATACACACTCAGCACTCGCTCACATGCGATTTGCAAACGGAAGTGGCGCCATCTATAATACTATATTTAAGGAAAAAATTATAAAGAAGGATAAAATTTTTTCGCTTTCATTCAATAATAAGAAGATTTATGTTGGGTGAAGAGTGTTCCTCTCATTATTCACGGTCTAAATTTAAGAATGTCTACTATTATATATCTACCTATTAAATTTAGGTATTCTGTAGTTTAATGTTAATAGTAGTTAGTTTTGCAAAAGGGTAATAATGCCTTATAAATAGTCACCAACACTTAAACTGCAGCAAAACTTTGCCTAGCAGCAAAAAACCCGAGGAGCGGGTTTTTCACTGCTAGTAATACAATCATTAAAATTGATTACAATAAAAATAATTAACCAATATTAAAGTTTACTTCGCTAAGTACGTGATAGTAAATATATAACGGGTGGTATTTTTCGTGACCGGGATTATAAGTACCCTTCAAATAAAATCTTTTTACCTATTTTTACTAATAAATTTTTCATTTGTGTGACATTAAATTAAATATAGGGAACATATAATTAGGAAAAATAACAGACAAGGCATATCACCAATCTTTAGATCCTAGCGCTGGATGTCAGGCGCTTTGTGAATCAAGTTTTTTTTTCTCAATAAAACATACAAATTACTGCAGCCAAATTGAGAGAGCTCTCCTCAAGAAAGATTGACCAGCAGCTGAGAATAAAAGTTTAAAAATGATTCCAATGAGAAAGATCAATTATCCCCCGTATCCAATTTTTAAAATTGATAATTTAATATCGATTTATTTCATTAAAAACTTTCTTTAATATATACCTACATTCAAGTAAGCAATAAAAATGTTCAAAACGCACAATGATAAATTATTAAATATAGTGTACTTCTTATAAATATTTTTTGATCATAAGTATTAATGATTTTTCAATAATGTCTAAACAAAATAAGTATGTAAAAAAAGTTTGAAATATTTTAGTTTTTAAGACCTTAAATAGGTAGAAAAACTGTGGTATTTTTGTCACAAAACACGTTCTCGGATTTATTTTTAATGATTTTAATTTAACTAAAATTTAAATTTTTAAAACTGTGTCGACTAGATTATGTATTGATTTATTTTGTTTTATGATTAAATTATTTGAAATTTGCTTTGTTTAATAGAATATATCGGTTGAAAATTGAACAAATCTGCCAACGACCAAGGTATAATCTAAGTATATTAAAAAACACGTCTACCTGATAAAATAACAA
Source organism: Limnephilus auricula (assembly GCA_951813805.1). Lineage (NCBI taxonomy): Eukaryota > Metazoa > Arthropoda > Insecta > Trichoptera > Limnephilidae > Limnephilus > Limnephilus auricula. The sequence continues at coordinate 28,795,438 of OX638390.1, read as the reverse complement.
TCTTTCAAAATCAATTTGTTTTTTTTTTTGTAAAAAAGAGTCAATACGTCTAGAATTTGATTTAAAAAGGACTAATTTCCGATATTCTCTGGTAATACCCTCTTAAGCTTGCAATATTAAGTTAACCACATAATATGTTTAGGAAAATTCTGTAGATACAAAACTTTATATAAATTTAGAAACAAAAAAATTAAGGCTTAATTTGCGTTGACCGAAAAAATATTTCGGGGCGGAGAGGTATGAGGTATCCTAGAACGGGGAAGACGCTTATGCGATATCACAGACTCACAGTCGAGTCAGACCAGCGAAAAATATCCACTAGATGGTACCCTTGAGTAAGGTTTGCACGTGAAACGCTTAATAATGCGCATCTTTCAAATTATGTTTATTAAGTTGAATATGCATGTTTTAGATAAATTTCGATAGAAACGTTACCTACATTTACTGAAAGAGCTCATGATTATACGATTCTTATCAGATTTCGATCAAACTTGTTTGACTAATTATTCGATACAATAAACTACGCTGCTAGACGGTAGGCAGTAGCTTATGACTCGTAACCGACAGTTTTTCACTGACAGGTGCCAAAACAATACGGTATTCAATTACGCATTATTATGTGATCATAATTATCTGAATATATTGGCAAGAAAAATAAAATATCGGTCATTTTCAATATTTCTCGGATTGCTAAGTCTAAGATGGAGAATATTTGAAATGACGCGCTGTCAGGCTTTTATGCTCTAAAATATCATTATTTCCATTTTGAGTCGATTTTTCTAACATATCTGTATACCAGTGTAATAGTGCTTAAATTTTTAATGTATTTAAAGTGTTTAAATGCCGTAACGGTTAAAAATCAAGTTAATATTGTCAAAATAGTGTTTGTTGGTTAATAATTTGTTCGAGATGACTATTTTTGCAAATGCATTACTTTCAATAAATAAAGCATTAATCGAGTTAAGTGTTGTTGTGTATTATAGTTAATGGATGTATTTGTGTGATGTGATGTAAGTTATTCTTGTTAAGTGCATTACTAATTACATTTTAGTACAACGAAGTGTATGCATTCCACGACCAGAAAATGTGACGAAATTTTTTTCACACGAAACATTGAAACACTTCATAACTTATAAAATTCGGTTTTATTATAGATATTTGTAAATGTGTTCATATATTAAACATTTACATGAAATTTCATATAAAATATTTAATGCGGACAGAAAATTGAACTTCCTACGGCGGTTTAAAACTAAAAAACCCAAAGAATATATGCGTTTCTAATGTTTACGATTTTTTAGTAATTTATTTATAAATCGTAAAGACATGAGATGATTATTTATATATAGAATATGAATTAGTTGTCGAGAAAGCACTGTGTTCGGTTTATATGTCTCCCTATTAAAATTCGAAAGTATGTTATTTTTTAATTTGGGTGGAAAATTTTCAAAATCGTCAACACAAAATCACGAGCAATCGGAGAAAAATGTTAGAAATTCCGCTGTCGCTCCAGTGGTAAATTAATTTTAACAACAAGGAACGCTTTTAGTTTTCTGGTACATTTTTGATACTTTTTTACACAATTTTTACTCAATGTTGCGAACCATTCTGTCAAATTTACATTAGATTGTTGTTTCTACGCGTTTTTATTCTACACATCATTTCCTGGAACCAATGTATTACATTAAAACAGAATTGGGTGTATAATTTCCGAAAATATAAATTAACTATTTTAGAAAAAAAGGAACAATTTTCTTGATTATTAATTTAATCTGATTGCCTACAATGTCGAATTTTTTTCTTATTAAGGAATTTAAATATTATTCAAAAACTTCCCAGGGAATTCCCCCCATCAGCAATGGTACGATAGATGGAAGGTGTTGTATCACGTAACCAGAAATAGCCAAATAATAGCCACCAGCAGTCATTGTGTTTTGCATAGTCGAGCATTGATAACTAAAAAAAAATCCACGAATTAAAAAAATGTAAACCCCATACCTGAGCTGTTCACTTACGCCGTTCTTCCATGGAGCTACCTTCAAGCGACGCGATCGCCGCTCGTCTGTATTTTCCATACTATTATTAGTGTTTGAAAACGCCGCTAGGTGCTACACTAGCAAATTTGTTTGACAGGTAGCGGTAGCGTCGCTTGTGAATAGCTACGTGGAAGAACGGCGTTAGAGTTAGTTACACCAAGCATATCATCGGTGCTTCATTTATTCCATTTTTTGTGTATATATATATATATTTTTATTTTATTTTCCGTTTTATTGTTTTTGTAATATATGTATAGTTTATTGGTATACTAAATAAATAATGGGTTTAATAACTTTTCTTTTTAAATTTTTAATATTAGGAATTACTTAATCTTAAAAATAAGCCCAGGGTTCCGTTAAAATTTAATCACAGTGTTCCACTGCAGAAAAAGTTTGGGAAACCCTGATCTAGGTTATCAACTTGAGAATATTGTCGATAGAATGTTACAACTAACACAACTGTATAATTATAAATTTATGTGAAAGCCATGTAGGGCGTAAATAAATAAAACTAGGGATACGATTCTGCTCAACGGGCCACTCTACAACTTTTTAGAACGCTGGTTGTTTACATCGGCCACATAAACGGAATTTTTAGTAAAAAAGTCTGCTTGGACCTAAAATAATACATCGTAACATAACGCCAAACCGTTAGTGTGACCCCTTTCCTCATGTGCCCGCATTTTTTTCTAGTAAAATTTGACGTCCGCTCGCTCTGAGACCATCTCGAATACTAACGAGAATTAAATTCTGTTCTGGTTTATATAAGATAACAATATCCTAATATTGAAAAACGGTTTTTATTTATTTAAGCATTGTTTTAATACTTTTAAAAATAATTTTATTTTCCAGCCGTTTAGACAACATTGTTGTGGTGATAAAGTATATTTTAATAATTCTTTTGTATTTAGAATTAAATGATACAATCGAACTTTAAGCTATTTTTAGAGGTTCTGTAAATATTTTTTTATACAATAGTTGTAAACATTTTAACACGTTTTGTTGTAACATATTTTAGAAGAATAATTTATTTGTTCAAAACATAATATTGTTTTCTGATAAACAATATAGAAATTTTCTAAAAACTGCTTCAAAAACCGCAAATTATGCTGCGCTTGCGGTAAGATACCCTTAATGTACATTTTTTAAACTTGTGTGCTATACGGTTCCATGACAACTCAGAATGGACTCAACTCCTCTTTGAAAAGTCATGACAAAAATGAAAATAGCCCATAAACTAACCTGACTTTTCAAAGGAGGTGTTGAGTTGAATTCATTGAGTTATCCGGTCATCGTTTTATACGTCCAGAAGCGCGATGGTTGTCCCAGGCAATCTTAATTTGGTTTCAAAGTATGAACGTCACGTAGGCCATCGCTTTCGTGTGAACAGTGTTCCAGTAATGCAATTGGAATTCCAAGACAAATGTCCTTAAATTAAACGTATTTTAAAAATTGTTTTTTTTGGTGCTAACATAATAAATTTTACTTTTTCTTTCATGGCTCCTATAAGTTTAATGTCCGATTTGCTTATACATACGCTAAATTAAGGACAGCTTGTTCCATAGAATTTTAACAATTCATTAAATTTCTCAGTTTAAATTCAAGTTCTGTGAAAGTTCTATTCCAGCTCTTGTATTATTTCGTCGTAGACCCGTTGATTCGCATACTTGGATAATAATATGATTTGTTAAAATTCCATGAAACAACCCGTCCTATCTTTACCTAATCTAGTAACACTATTAATTTATCTGATGTGAGTTATTAGTTACACAATAATGTTCTTTTGACATAAGTAATCACTGTGTATTTATATGGTTTCGTTATCGTTCCTACGAAAACTGGTCCCTCAAAACAATACATATTTTAGTTTAAGCCCTTGCTTTTAGCAGTAAATCACTCCTATGTATTTCTTGATTTTTGGTTTTACTTTCTATAATATTTTTACTATCATTATTTTATGTCAATTTTCTGAAAATTTATCGAATATTTCAAATCACTAGAATTCTTGTTAGAAATGTCATTGCAAACTGGAAGTAGTAATAAACCTAACCTATAAAATTTAGACAAAAAATGCCGTGCAAATTTAATAATGCTACATCTTGCTGTTCGAGAAAATTGGTGAATGTCAAAAGAATTCATAGATGGCGCGCGTATAGTATTTTTACTTATAAAACTTACTTATATATTTTAATTATATTTACAAGTTATGCTTTGAAAATATTAACAAATAGTTTTGTTAATTAAGAAACTTTAATCTTTCAAGAAAGGCTAACAAATAATACAATATTGAATTGAATCACCGATGAAATATTGTATTTTTTCTACATTGTCTTCATAAGAGGAATCGTAGTAATACTTTTTAACATAATCATATTCTTCTTCCACTGGTACCATCTGCTATCGGAAGATGACTAGATTCATTTTCTTCACAAGCGCGGATTCATGATAATACTATAACTGTGTTAAGGAACATACTTTAATTAGTGATTCCTGGCATTATTTTGATTAAAAAATGTTAATGAAATTTTGGTCTCCGGTTTATTACTTTTTGGATGTCTTTTTTTTTCAAAAAATATTTCTTAAAAATCAAACAACAACAAAAAATCTTTCACAACACTGGTCACTCAACCCACACGGAGAAAAATGTTATTCTAAAACACGATATTTTATTCGTAAAAACGGTTAAAAACGGGACTGAAGTTCTTACGAACAAATTAACAGTGTTTCAATGTTTATTGGCGAGAAAATATACGTAATTTCGTACGTACACCAACAAATTATTCTTACATGTTCCCGCTAATAAATATTGAAACCCTGTTAATTTGTTCGTAAGACCGTTTTTAACCGTTTTTACGAATAAAATGATCGTATTTTAGAATACATTTTTCTCCGTGCAGTAACCGACCAGTCTCTCACCCCGCCTCTAACTGTACAATATCTACTGATTTTTTAATGTTTTTAGTTGAAAAAACATCAAAAATGTCATCGGAGACCAAACTATAATTTATATTTTTTACTCCAAATAACGGTTAAAGCAAGCCTACTACGTCCTTATATACAGGATATAATATAATCATGTTTAACCCACTCCTATCGGAAATTGGCTACCATCAGGTCACAAATGCCGAAATAAAGCCATTTTTACACAAATTCTTATAATATTCAATAAATTCAAATTTTTTGTACAGCTTCGTAATTATTTTAACGTAATTTTTTTCTTTTATTAAATAATTCAATATTATTTATACAAGTCTTAAAAAACAGAATAGTCAGTTTGATTGTGAATGCAAAACCAATTAGTGCTCAACGCCCACTTTTTTATAAAAATATAAAGGTTCTTCAAACTGATTGCCAATAAATTCTCATTAGTTATTTCGCCGAGGTCAACATCACCTGAAGATCCGATCGTTTTCCCTTTCACGTCATTCCGCCCAGAGAAATTCTTTCGCAGGTGGATAACTCTTTCTCGCGGTTTTATTATACCGTACATGGATTAATCGAAACTAGTTATTGCCTGGCAGCCATACAAAACGCATCCGAGAAAGTGCCGATTGATCAATGTCAACAACTTGCACTTGCAACCTTTAATCGATTCCTAGAATTAAAAAAAGTAACAATCCATCACATTTTTATATGTGTAAGAAAGAAGCTTTTTTCCGATTCAGATTTGAAATTTATAAGTCTTTGGCGAAAAGAGATTTTTTGGGTATGAAATTGACGGCCTTCGTGGTTGAGGGTAAGACTCTCGACTAGCAATTTTTTTTTTTATAGAGAAACCTCACAAGAGTCCCAACTGCTCCCTTCTGGAGTCAGTGAGACTATGGCATCCCCAATTTGTAGTATGTAGTGAGGCTGAAGGTAAGTGGGGAAGGGATGGAGATGGGGAAGAGGAAGGTGGGAAAGTACCTGGATATTCAGATCTAGTCACTAAACAAAGCTAAAGCCATTATTAAGCAACGTTTTAATTCTGAATGGTGGTCTTACACCAGGGCGATACTGAGAGTATCTTCCACTCTGGAACGTGCCGCAAATATAACATATATTATTTTTATTAATTAATTGTGAAATAACACAAATTAATCAAATAAAATTTATTTGCGCACGCCGGGTTCGAACCCGCGACCTTCCGAATGGGAGTTAAGTGTCTTACCACTCGACCACGGACGGTCAGCGATGGACAGCGATGGAAGGTCGCGGGTTCATAACCCGGTGTGCGCAAATATATTTTATTGGATAAATTTGTGTTATTTCACAGTGTTATTCATTTAAAAAAGAATATATAGTACATTTGCAGCACGTTCCAGAGTGACAAATACTATAAATATCACCCTGGTGTAAGACTACCATTCAGAATTGAAACATTGCATGAAATGGTTTTTGTCGTGTTTCTTGACCAGATCTGAATAGCCAGACTTCCTTAATTCAACTACTATTAAATTATTAGTTATTCTTGTATCTTCAATCTGACTAGTAGTTAAATAGTTACTCTCACACGGAGAAAAATGTTATTTTAAAATACGATCATTTTATTCGTAAAAAAGGTTAAAAATGGGACTGAAGTACTTACTAAGAAATTAACAGTGTTTCAGTGTTTATTGGCAGGAAAATGTAGGAATAATTTTTTGGTATACGTACGAAATTACGTATACCAACAAATTATTCTTACATGTTCCCGCCAATAAACATTTAAAACACTGCTAATTTGTTCGTAAGAACTTCAGTCCCGTTTTTAACCGTTTTTACGAATAAAATTATCGTATTTTAGAATAAAAATTTTCTCCGTGCAGGCTCTGCCTGTGTTTCCAAACACATTTTTCTGAAAATTAAGGAACTCTAAGACATCATTGCTTATACGTTTTTAGATTTTCACGGCCAAAAGCATTTTCGTTGTTTGTTTTTGAGGTGTTATGCCGTGTTGCACTACCTCCTTCTTTAGCCGTCGGATCTGCCGGATCTGCCCTGATGATGGACACTGCAACGCTGTCCGAAACGTCGGCTAAAGAAGGAGGTAGCGCAACACGGCATAACACCCCAAAAACAAACAACGAAAATCATTGCTTATTTTTAATTATTTTTGGCAATTTAAATAAATATTTCAAAGATCCATAGCTCATGATAGACGTGACTTTGAGAGCCGGTGAATAATTGTTTGTCGAAAAAGCTATCGTAATTCGTCGAGATAATAAATATAAAACATTCTTAAAATAATTAGGTGTTATTTTTTTAACTTTCGCCATTTCATGATATAGAATTTAAATAAAATTGGTGTCATTGAAAGTCGGAAAACAATTGGCATTCTTTATGGTATTGGTGCATTTCATATCAACTTATACTTGCATAATTTTATTTACGGATGTTCCTAGTTTAGATAAAGTTGTGGTCGGTTTGAAAGGACCTTACAGAAATGATTTTCTTCTGTCATGGGGAACATTGTAACACTTTGGTTAGACAGGGTTCTAAATTCACTTTGTTCTGAGATATGAGGTATCAAAAGAGGATTTCCCATAATCTATTTACAGATTTCAGATTATCAGATAGAACCATATGTAATCATTTAGGACAATATAATTAATTACATAAAGTTCTAACTACATTTCTGTAATGCCTTTCCAAGATAGAGCCACGTTCAGTATTCTCAAATATTTTCCTTTAAAATAATATGTAAAACTAAAATACTTTACACAAGATTGAACCTCACAATCAGAAATTGTTAAATAGATTATGAGAAATCGCCTTTGCAAACTTTGACATTTCAGAACATAGTAAGACGAAGTTAGAACTATACTGCGTACCTATACTACACTGAAAACCTTGTAAAATAAATGTAAACTTTAAAAACTTGGCGTTAGGACTTCGTCGTACAAGAATCTATGGAAATACAACACAGCTGGCTCTGAAAATTGTTTTGGATAGAGAAATAAGCAAAATAAATAGTTTTGCAATCAAGAATTATTTTTGAAAGAAACTTTTTTTGGTAGTTAGAACCTTTTCCAACTAGAATACGATTGGTAAACAGTTTATAATATGTGAGATCATCGATTGCTTATTTGGTTTGTATAGGCCATTACAAAGATGAAAATCATTAATATTTATAAGACTTTGTTTTTTATTTTAATACTATTCAACAAATGCATACTGACAGTACTCACAGACTCTTACCAAGAACATTGTGACGAAAATGGCCATCACACAAAGTGCCATGGAAAGTGCCATGCTACGAATCTCCTTGCGAAATCGAAAGCCTAATGAGCGGTTTAGGAGCAAGATAAGTACATGTAGGTATATGAAATTACCGTCACAATCTCCACATTCAGTTGCCAGCGGAAATGTGTAAGATTGTGCCAGTTGCACGGCTTGCAGATGACCATTGGAAATCAATTTATTATTTTTTTTATGTTTTACCTCACAATAGTGCCCCTACATGTACGGTGTAAAGGCAGGGGAACCATGTCGCCAGCCGGTTGGGCAACGTTGTAAGGCAGGTTAAGGGAGGGTCTGTAGGAAGAGATTTATCATTGCGGGTCTTGAAGAGGCAACACAATGCAACAGATGCCAGTACCTCGTTCCAAATAAGAGCCGACTTAAACAAAAACAAGTCGAAGAAACGACCCATTCTCATTAAGCCAAAACATCAACTGTGAACGGGTGTTCCGCTCGTGTCCGTCGAGTTTTGCGCACGTGCACCGGTGCACCGGGGATCAATGCTGCTAGATCCTTACACCGCAGAACAGACTCATCATTCCCACATTTCATCTGTGCATTGGAGATGGCAATCAGTCAAACAAATTTAACAACGGATTCTGTCAGACGGACCGCTCTCTCGTGCACAAATGGCGTCATTTGTTCGGGGAAGAGATACAGATGCCATCCACATACGAGTTGAACGGACGACTTAAAGAGTTGCCATCTTTAAATGGGTTTGAGCTTTCATTCACATTCAGCAAAAACTGGAGACATATAGGGGAAGCCCATCTCTAAACAGTATTTGGTTTTTTTTTTTTTTGTTATGTTTATTTACATGTATGCACATTTTTTTCATACATCTAGTAAGAAAATATGATAACACAATTTAATAAATACAATTAAGAAATCTCCTCCTTGTATTTAAAAGCAGCCAATGATTTTGCCAATTTTATCTAGGTAATGGAAGCAGCTTTTTATCGATGTCAACTGTCGAACATCATTATCGATTTGCGGGCGTGCTAGCGAAAGTCGACTAATTGCTGAGAATGTTGATAAAAACGACAATTTTAAGGCATTGGTTCTGGCGTCGCAGAAGTGAATACGATAAGGTTACATTCAAAAAGTATTATAAAATTTCTCGACACAGTTATATCAATAGTACATACTTATAATCTATTACGTGAATAAAAATGGAAAAGAAATGGTTTTCTCAATATCTCAACCGCTCTGTGTAGATTTATTAATTCCACATTGAAAAAAAAAAGTTTTTTTTTAAATTGTCTAATTAAATGATTCATTGTTTTAAATATTTATATTTTTATATCAGTTTCCATGAGCAGAGCTAAAATACGTATTCAATCGCAATTGGTATTAGAAATCATTGATTTGGTCTTGGCAAAATAAATGTCATGGAAGACGATCTCTACTCCATAAATGATGTCCGATTTAAATGTCACTTAAAGCGTGCTGTTTATCGATTAAACGTTCCTTTCGTTACCCGGAACTTTTAACTAATTTTAACGGAGCCATGTTATTTATGCAATTTATAGAGTTTTTGGAACGTAAATATTTTGTAAATATGTTATTTATTTATACAGTTATGTTTAAAAATACTTGTGGTAAAAACATGTTAGTGGATTCACTTTCCATCATTTTGCCCAAGGCTCACCGGTACTTTATCTACCCGGTGGTAACTTATACTCTGACAAGGTTCGTATTTCTACCAGAAATCAAAAACCATTGGCAAGCGATTGCCTCTATTTAATTTAATATTTGTGGTTCAAGAATCTACTTGAAAAAACGATTTACAATAATTACAATCATCAGAACGATGTAATTATTTTACGTTATTTATATTAAGGTCAATGTTGGTGCCTTGCATTCATCCTAATGTACCTTTTCCGAAAATGAATTCTACCCACAAAATCCCTTTATTTCCTTACCTTTATTGTCGACTGAATGCAATAATATTGTCACACTAATTGTTAGTTCAAATTAGCACTTCTTCCTGTCAACATCTCAGTGTTGAATACGGAGCTGGTATTTTGACCGTGTCGGAATCTTGTGGAAAGCAATTTATATAGTGTGCTAATGAGCTCTAAATTTTAAGTGAGAACCAGCGGAAAATTGAAAGCGAAGGAAGAAAAGCGGTAAGTCGACAATTCCTCTCTTATCCACTTCCTTCCGCTTTGCGGGACCGATTTCTGTCCCCAAAAGTCAATATGATTAGTTTCACAATCACAAAATCTTTAAAACAAAGCAGAATTTTTTTTTGATCCAGCAAAAACACTATATTAGTGGATTCTGGCATTGTGATAAATCGCAGCTATTTTGTGTCATTGAATTTTAAAAATGCAAATGCTCCAGTTTTACGGAACGGAAACCAAAACTCATATTTTGTAATGTTTATTAGTCTTAAAGATTAGTAATAAAATCAAAATTTGTAGAGCTTAGAAATCAATTTTTCAGCGCAATCATTAGAAAAAAATTTAAACGAAGAAATTTTTTCATAACTTTCCTAATAACTCAGTAAAATAATACATCTGTTAATTGATGCAACAAAGTAGAATCGTTATGCCATTAAATCAAAGACGATTTGACACATTCTGCTCATTAAGCCATCCTTTGAAAAACTGTGCGGAATTCGATCGGACTACCATAAAAATTGGAATGACGCAAGCACGCAAGAAAATGTGGATTTGGTAAGTCCGTAAAAAGAAAGAATACAATTTATCAAAATAAAATAAGTTGAACGAATCGTTATTATTTGTTCACTGCTCAATGGTTGACATTGCCATCCCCCTTCACCTACCACCTACGACAGCTCACACGCAGCCATGCTTTGTTTTGACGTTTCAGTTAGTGCAGGCCGCCGGGAGGTATCGCCGTTCGCTTTAACCGGGCCGACCACTTGTATCTTGTATTCGAATAAGCGCGCAATGTCAACACTCGAGGTACAACACTCAATAAATTCACACAAACTCGTCTAGATGCGCGGGAAAACCAACGGAAAATAAAACAACAAAAGTGTCTATGGTGAAAAATATCGCGCGGGAAATCAAACCACTTCAATCGGGAAATTTTAAATATTTATAGTGTTCCATTTTCAGTTGCGTTCAGGAAGAAAAATGTGAAAATTTTACGAGGTTTCTAAAAGTTTTGTTTGTAAAATACAAATATGGTGTTTTATCTGTGATTTGTGACGTGTTGATACTTCCTTGTCAATTAATTTATTATTGGGTGGATAAATTGTTATCAGGTTATAAAAATCTTGCACTTAGTGTGCAAATGATCAGATATCAAGTATTGTCGGTATTTTTTATGCAACCAACCATTACCGTTAGTAATCGTAAATCTGGGATTTTATTGACATTGTAAAAAGTTATCATTTGATGCACTCGGCAAATAAGAGCATTTTTTAGAAACTGGTTTACCCACTTAGTGTAATGCAAAACAATAATTAAGTATTGCCATGTGTGCATTCTTTGAAATGAAACTGTATAACTTAAAGATTCCTACTTATCTTAACCCTTAATATTCGACTGTCGCAAAGCACCTAGTTTGGTGAATCATAATATGTGATAATATTTTATTGTGTTTGTTTTATTATTATTTTGTCATACCATGCGCGAAATGAATGAACGTAAGATACATTATTATGATTAGACATCGGATTATATGCATTTGCATATTTGAATATGCAAAAGCATATAAATCTCTAATTACGGCGTTAATGCATATTTTAGCCTTTTTTCCCAATCGTGCAAATTTCGATGGTAAATTTGACAGTTCTGAGGCCTTTGCCATTCAGTCAAGCAAGCTAGCATTTGATTACGCATCCGAAGAATATCGCCCTCATCTCAACACATTTCCACAAGTTACCAGATGCCATAAAAAATTAGAAACAAAAAATCTTCCTCTATTTAAATCAATAGAAATACTGGAAACAATGATCATACTCACCAACGCCTTTCCTAGGTAATTCAATATTAGAAAAGATTCGAAGAGTCTTTAAGACATGAAGAACATTAATGCCTACATCAACGGCACAAGTCCATACCCTGCCTAAATAGGTATCTGTTATTGACCGGTCAGTGGTTGAGTGGGCATCGCGTTTGGATCCCCACCCAGGCGTTCCGTGTTCGATTCCTCGGCTGGCTAAGTCCTCCATCACAATACAAGCAACATCTTCTGCTTAGTGTGGTGGTAGTAAAAGATTTTCAAATGTTGTTGGGTTATTCGTAACCCGGGAATGTTTGTCTTTCTTTTAAAAATTAAAAAGATTAAAAAAAAAATCTCCAGGAGTATGTAAAATTTTTAATTTTGACAAATGACGACAGTTGGCCGTAGAGACGTCGTTTTCGGCTTACAAAATTAATACTGTGTGACAAACGTCACAAATTTACGATCGAAAATTTGGAAAAATACTTAATTGTAATATTGTCACAAAAACTATGCATAATTTTAAATACATTTCGCTGTTTTTGTACCGCCTTAAATGAAAATATATAAAAATAAAAACGGTTTTTTGATTATGCATTGTGCATATTTTGGGCAAATTAAGAGTTTTTAGTGCATAATTCGGCCTTTTTTAGTGCATATTTGCATGCATATTTTGGCGCTTTGTTAGTGCATATAATCCGATGTCTAATTATGATAAACCGTTGTCAAAATATAAAGCATCTATCTAGTGACTTATTTAATTATCAGAGGCTTACTTTTATTAAAACTTTCAGGCCTTACTTAGACTCTGAGTAAATAATATTATTACCAATACCTTTCAATTTTCTTTAACAACTTCTACTCACGCATCACATTTCTTAGAGCTCTCTCCTCTTTGATCTTTGAGAGTTTCTAGTTTACTAGTTTCTAAACATCAACAACGCATCAATGCTTTGAAATATGTATAATTGGAAATATACAATAACCTGTATCGTTTATAAATGTCTAGTTTTTTTTTATGATTTAAAAATGGTAGGTATTACTTCACCGTCCTTGAACCATAATAATTCTCCACTCTGTATTGATGAGAGTAAGAATTATAATAATATTATGTTATTTAACCACTAGGTTTGTAGTTTTTTAGCAACACGTCCAAAGTTCATGATTTCTGTGATATTATACTCGTGTACTGTTGTAGTATGAACACGACAATTATTTTCTCAAACCTGCTGATTAAGGGATTTTGATTATATCACGTATGCAAATAATTACGCCTAATTATATTCATAGAGCAAATAACTTCTGAGATTATTTACCCAAGAATTCATTTCATCGTTCATTCGCATGCTAATAACCATGGCGGCCTAACCTTTGTCAATATCTCTATTTTACTGTTATTATTAAAATATTCCACACTCTACGGATATTTTGTTTACTTTAAAACCTTTCTGTAAATGTCAATTAATGTAGCTTTTTCCCACATAACTTATGTGATCACATGTTTTCTTATCATATTATTATCTAATATCTCCTCTTATTGCTCACTAAGTATGTATGATTTTCTTCTTTCCTGAACACTCTGGTGTAGTTTGACCTTTGTAGCTATAGCAATCCGTTAGTTTTATGGTCTATTTTTGCTACAAGATTGTCTGTAACGTATGTTAACTTGTACAATACAAATCAACCCGTAAGAAACTATGAATCATCTATTTTCAAACATCTTTTTAAAATGTCATCTGCACTACCAACGGGCCCAATCCCGAGTTGATTGGATCGACATTTATTTCGTATGTTAAGTACTGTAATGTCATGTAATGTCATCGAATTTCAGAGAATTGCGTATATGTCATGTTTGTGCGTGATTGCTAAAAGTTGATAGAATGCATTGTCATCGACAACGAGTGTATCTACTGAGTTTCAGCTCGATCGGATGTCGGGAAGGGGGTTAATTTCCACTTCCAAGATTCCACTTCATTCATAAATTCATTCAATCAAGAAAATGAAAGTGAAATTCAAATAGATGTATTTAAAATTAGTATAGCTGAATAATAATGACCAAAATTAAAATATTATTGCTATTAAGTCTTTATTCTCTAGGGCCTGGAGGCCAATAATCACAACGCCTTTTGTCTTATTTCCTCAATAGCGTAACGCTGTACAAAGCAATAAAATTAGCTATTGCCATTATATAATATTATTGCAAACTAAAATTACTTAGGTACTAATTACTTATTTACAGACATTTTGAATTGTGAAAGAGTTCACGCTCGTGGAATGTTTGTAAACAAATACAAAGAAGATTCGAGTTTGCACAATAGCGAAGTAATAGAATATGGGCAGGTTTTCATCTCTATATTAATATAAAAAAACCTTATAGGTATTCTAACAACTTCGATCGAATGTCTGCAGTATTTATGTAAAACTCGTATTAAGAAAAAGAAAAATAAATCTTTAATCTTTTCTCTTGGGTATTCCTGAAAACGCTTTTAAAATCACAAAATTTTTTCTGAGTAAAATCTCATACATTTCAATGAGTTTATTAGTTCAAAATTTCGTTTAATTTCTTATCAAAACTATGTACCATATAAAATAAATAAATAAATTTAAGAGAATTTTTTTATTTTACTTTGCTTTCTGCTGATAATTATGAAGTTATTCATGTTTGTCTGCCAATATTTAAAGTTAGTGATAATTTAAGGTTAAATACACAATCCAATGACCTTTGAAATGAAATAAAATTTGACTTTGCGGTGTGACAATGTTTACCTAAAATAATAATAGGTTACATTTCGTCACTTTGTTTAGACAGTGTTCTAACTTCTCTTTATCTTGTTCTGATATTTGAGATGTCAAAGTTTGCAAATACGATTTCTTATTATCTATTTAACAGTTTTTGAGGTTCGATCTTGTGTAATGCATTTTATTTTAACATATTTTAAATATTATAAAGTTAAAACTTCGTCGTAGATACAAGTATCTAAGAAAATACAAAATGCAGGGTGGCGTAAAAGTTGTCACCTGATGTTCTCGTCGAAAAAATTATATCGGCCAAGTGGCCGCCGCCAGAATTGTGACCATACGAGACCGATTTATGGATTTTTCCATCACCTTTATTATAGGCGATAGGTTCTCGCATTCTTAACGGATATTCTCTTTAATGGCATTAAGAGTCTGAAGCTTGTTAACATAGTGTGATTTCAAGAAACCCCACAAAAATCAGTCTGGAACGGTTGAATCGGGAGATCTTGCCGGCTACTGCAACTTACCAAAAGAGAGTTTTGGCCGGTGTCAATAAAAAAAAACAGTTTTTCCGCGTTCTTGGCAGGTATAGCGATTTATGTCTCATTGGCGTGTATTTTGTATCTGTTTACTTTACAAACGTCAAAGTAGAACTCTCATTTGCCGCTATTTGCAAAAATTATGGCATCTTCCGATAGGATGATGACTTTTGCGTCACCTTGTAGATGGCTTTAAAAATTATTTTGGGTATAAAAATTAGCAAATGGAATGGTTTTAACATTCAAAGGTCGTTTTTGAATAAAATGTCAGTTAGAACCTTATCCAACGGAGGTGACGACTTTTTAAACTATTGTGAAATTACACTGCAAACAATGTATATTTTCCAAGAAAATCACGTATTAGGACGCTAGTCTCGTATCGGCTATAAGATAGTATAAGTTATATGATATGGTAAAGTTGTAGGTATATAAGTACTGTTTTTTTTCTGCAATCATCAAAATCTAAGACAATTGATTGTTTTTGTTCGGTTTGAATTGGTCTCTATGCAAATCTTTAGATCAACGAAAATTGTATAATCTGCACGTGGTTTATTAGAAAATCATATCTTCTACGAAAATCAGGACCCAATGCACGCCAGCATTCGTTGCTTTGAACACCTACGTTTTTTAAAAACTTTTACAAATAAACACGTAAAAAAATGGAACAAATAACTACTTGTATGATGATGAAAATTAGGTTTCGAACTGAAAATAGATGATTTGACGTAGAAAATTTTGATAGAAATATTTTGTGCGAATTTACTTGCGCTGCATATTGTTGATACTGTTGCTTCAACAGAGAATTTTTCTATATTGCTATATTGGATTACATGATACATCCAATTTGGGAGAAGGGCATGGGTACATTTATTGGATAATCAACACCTCTACCATAGGATACCCCAGGAGGTTACGTTTGGTGCTCGGGTTCCTACCTACCCATTATACCTTTATCCGTCCCAGAACTTATTCTCCTTACTCTTCTTAAAAATACCCTCTACACAGCATCCCCTAAGAACATATACCGAGGTTGAAATTATGTGTCTCAGGGCCTCCTGTGTGTAAAAAAAAAACATTTCACCTGGCACATTCAATGATTTAATAGTAACAGTTTAACTAAACTGTAGTTGAACTAACGCAGATGAAATGATTTACTTACTAATGAAAAAAAAATTTAATCTCTTTTTGGAAGGTGCATGAATAATAACATGTGGGTAGATAACCTACAACTGACGCAAAGGAAGAGTTTATAGTTGCAGTGTTTATTTTTACTACGTGATCACTGACGCATGACGACTTAGAAGGCTTCTGACCTCTAAGGGTTAAAGAGATATTATGCCCTTTTTACTGTTACACCAAGGTACAAATAATAAAGTTTTGGTGTAAAATCCAGGATCCAGGAAAGCACTCTACAATGGAGTTCTGATACCAACCCTGGATACGTAAACGAGACTTCTTACGGCGGAAGAAGGGCGAAAGCAGAGTGAACACTCCTCAAATTTTATAATGATGCATGTGTGTGAAAAACCACGTATGACGGGTTTACTATTTTATAAAAAAAAATACGCTCTTTATCGAATGAAAATTGACAATTGTTGAGTTTCCTGTAACATTTTTAAATTTCACGTTCTTGACTCTATGGAATGCATTTATTTTGGTCAAGAAGTTCACGTTTTAGATCACAAACTTTTGATGGTCCCTCTATAGTTTCTTCTTTTCGATCAAGCTTTTTCTAGAATCTCTTCCCCGCCTTTCGATATTTCATCTGCACGTTAATTTTTAAGTTATTTTTAAATATGCCCACTAGAACGAAATAATTTAATTAAATTCACCTTCTATTTTAAATAAAACAAACACTTAGTATTTAACCACGTATATTTATTATTTGATATATCGACCGGTTTCGCTCCGACCGAGCTTCATCAGGATATAATAATAACTAATGTTTCTTTTGTAATATTCTATCTCCCTCTCCCACTCAACCTATATATAACCAACAACTCTGTCTTAGTATTTAGTTATTATTATATCCTGATGAAGCTCGGTCGGAGCGAAACCGGTCGATATATCAAATAATAAATATACGTGGTTAAATACTAAGTGTTTGTTTTATTTAAAATATAATGCCTAACCACAAAGTGATTGCTTCTTACGAGAAAACATTTTTTTATTTTAAAAAGAAAATATTAAACAGATAATATTATACATAGGTACAAATATACATTTTTCACTAGGCTGATCCTGTTCCAGGTGGCATGATTTAATCTAATTTCAATATCTTAGAAATAAAAATAAAATAAGAAGGGTGACGTTCAAATACAATTAAAGATGGACCTCCCCATACCCGAAGACCTTATCATTTCACTTTACTGAAAACATTGAAGTAGAAAAATACAGTGTGAGAACTAATATTGAAAGTCTGAACAGAAAAAGCGAGATTTGTGGTTTGCGCCATTAAAATAATAATTTTGGTTCATATGTTCCGTCATAACCTTTGTGCAGACGCTGCACAAATTATCTATTGTTAACAAATCCTTTTGCAAAAAGATGCTGAAACTATATGAAATCACTAAAACTTGATTACTTTGGAAATAAATCCAATTGCATGTACCTACCTAGGTACTAGATACATTAGCGCAGAAAAAATTACGAGTTGCTCTCTGCTAAATAAGAATAATTATACACTCTCAATTATTTTCACATTAATGGCATTTATTGCATTTCTTGCTCCAGAAGTCTACAAAGAGGCGATGCTCGGGGTCTAACCCACTTTCTTAGTAATGGCAAACATTATTTTTTACAAAATGATAATACTTGCCATCAACTTTACTTTCTTTTGCTCTCTGGGTGAGTGCAGTTTCGTGTTTGCACTTTTTTTAATGTTTTTCAAAGAAATATCCAAATGACTTCCATTAACATTAATTTTTCAATGCGGTAATGAATTATTATTTTCTCTTTTTTATTCTGTTTTCGGAATTCCCGTTCGTAATAGTTATGAACCTTTTAAACTCCTTGCTATGAAAATTATTTTTTAAATATCAAGATATTACCCTTTCGCCGTGTTTTTAAATAATTTCTTACTCAAATTAAAATTAAATTGTGTCACAATAAATAAAATGTGTGCTTTGTGGCAATAATAATTTAATTGTTTAGCTTCATAATTTTTTTTTGCATACATTTGCATTTATTAGATGAATAATCAGTCAGTATATTATTTATGCGTTCAATTTTTATTTACTTTTTTTTTTATAGAGAATACCACACAAGAGTCCCAACTGCTCCCGTCTGGAGCCAGTGAGACTATGGCATCCCCAATTAGGGTATGTTGTGAGGCTAAAGGAAAGTGGGGAAGGGAAGGAGATAGGGAAGAGGAAGGTAGGAAAGTTCCTGGCTATTCAGATCTAGTTACTAAACACGGCTAAAGCCATTATTAAGCAACGTTTCAATTCTGAATGGTGGTCTTACACCAGGGCGATACTGACAGTATCTTCCACTCTGGAACGTGCCGCAAATATAGTATATATTATTTTTATTAATTAATTGTGAAATAACACAAATTAATCAAATAAAATTTATTTGCGCACGCCGGGTTCGAACCCGCGACCTTCCGAATGGGAGTCAAGTATCTTACCACTCGACCACGGACGGTCAGCGATGGACAGCAATGGAAGGTCGCGGGTTCATAATCCGGTGTGCGCAAATGTATTTTATGTAGATGTAGATGAAATCTTTTTATATTTTCAATAATTATTATATTCTTATTATTAATAATATTTCTTATAGTTTTTTTCTTTGCTTAATTTCGATGATGGCGTCTACATAATCTATTTATGTAGAGGGGGGACAAAAATTTAAATATTTATGATGCTCTATAATCTCTACGAAAAGTCCTTCGCTGTGCGCTGTAGAAAATCGCGTAATTAGCGAATATACCATGACCTACGACTCAAAGATGAACCAGTTCTCCAAGGTGATCTCTAGCGGACAAAACTTGAAGAAGTGTTATTTATTAAATCTTAAATAATTTTGTTGATTGGCAGTTCAGAAGTTTAGAACAGTCTACGGCATCTTATCTATCGGAATAACCAATATTTTAAATTTGAGAGTAAATATTGTTTAACATTTAATTGTTAAAAATAGGCAAACCAGCTCCTCCACCACGAAATAAGTGCAGCTGGCATAACTTTGCAGTGGGTTACCTCGCCAATATAATGGATACGAGTATTTGGGAAGAAATAAGTTTAAAATAAAAGAATTAAATTAAAACAAATAACTTTGTTTAAACCACTAATATAATCACAATTACCTACATGTTTCAAAACCGATGGTTTCTTCGTCAGGGTAGTAAACAAAGTTATTTGTTTTAATTCAATTCAAAATGACGCCACAAAGTGATTTTGCGAAGTTTGAAGAAATTAAAATAAAAGGTTTAAAATTATTTTGAACAAATATTTTAAACAAATTTTATGTATTATCAAATATTTATAATACAATTTAAACAGGGAATTAAGGTCTTTGTGTTGGTATATGTACCAGCTGTCCCCCCCCCCCCTCCCTGAAATTATAATAATTATAAAATTATAAGTTTTTGTGCATTATTTATCAATTTTAATCCTAAAACCGACTTCAAAAATACCTATATAAGTTGTTATCGATATCAAATGAATTTATTTAAAGTGTCGATTTTTTGTACTTATGCACGGAGAAAAATGTTATTCTAATTTATTTCACTATCATTTTATTCGTAAAAAACGGGACTGAAGTTCTTACGAACAAATTAACAGGGTTTCAATTTTTATTGACGGGAACATGTAAGAATAATTTACGTATGCCAACAAATTATTCTTACATTTCCCGCCAACAAACATTGAAACACTGTTAATTTGTTTGTAAGAACTTCAGTCCAGTTTTTAACCGTTTTTACGAATAAAATGATCGTATTTTAAAATAACATTTTCTCCGTGTGCGCAGGTTTACACAGAATATAAATAAGTAGTTTTTCTTTGAATGAAAACATGTTTTATCCTTTCTTATTCGGCGGTGCTTCCTCTCTGCACTAGGAGACACTTACTTGTATTTTGTGTAAGCAGGTATACCATATTTTCCCTAAACCGACAACATTTTGGATACAAGTATAAATTGCAATCTTTAGAGCACAGGCGTAGGTTGGGAATGCTATCCTTGTTCTACCGGTATTTCAATGGAAGATGTTCCGAGGAACTAGCGTCATTGATCCCCTCGGCACCGGTGCACAGTCGGGAAATATGCCAAACGCTCGCCCAACATATGTACACGGTTGACATTTGTCACATGAGAACTGGTCGTTTTTACGACTCGTTCTTGAGTTCAACAACTCGGCTGTGGAACGATTTGCCTCTGCGTTTCCTCCTTCCTACAACTGGGTCTCTTCAAAACCCATGTTCAGGCCCCGAGGGAAATTATTTTCCTCAGGGCCTCCTGTGTGGAGTTAATATAAAAAAAATAATAATAAAAAATAAAATGCAAAAAAGTGCTCTTGGCATACTGGTCGCACCGGGATAGATGATCCTGCCTGGAAATGATTCGTATCATATCAGAGGAAGAAGGTTGAGCTTGGCCAAGTAAATTTTATTTTTTATTATTTTCATAACAATCGATTTGGCGATTCATTTCAGTATGATCAATTTAGAAAAAATAATAATTATGACTAATTAATATCACGCACCGACCTTGAGATGGCATGTCTCAGTGATTGTACGAGAACTTACGCAGTTCTAAATGTGTATATTACCTCATTGTGGAAATGACCTAACGCCTAACAAAAGTCAACAGGTGCGATCAGTATTCCGCACACTCTCGGCTCTAGAATCTGGAGTATCCAGTACTAACCGCATCTGATGTTACGCACTGGAATCTCTCTACGGTTAAATGGCACCGCCATTTACATATTACCCATCCAAGTTCAACGCCTCTTCCTTTATTTTGCCGTTAAAATTTCCTACTGTAATACTGCAACATTTAATCAGGGCTGTCCAATATGGCGCAAAGTCTTAATTTTCACTATTTGAAAAAAAAAATTATGGAACGCATGATATTTATTATAATATATTTTGTTTTAACTATTATACATCGATCGTTAGCAATAAAATTAAATAAACTTTTTTATCTCGTCCACACATATTTTTTTTAAGTTTGTAGTTAAAATTAAATTGATGTTGGAATTTCATTGTAATAATTTAATTGGAACACACATATAAAACATTATTCCACATTTGATTGTTTAACTCCCGTGTCAGAAATTAAACGAGGATTCAAACCAAATTCTACTTATCGAACTTAACATAAGAATTTGAATAAATAGTTTGACATTATTAAGATAGATGGCGGGCTCCTTTCATCCCCTCCAACGAAACTGATATTAATATCTTGTTTGTAAAACTAATTATCGGCCTCTTCTGCATCAAATCACCTAGAAAGAAACACATATCATTTACGTTGGGGGGAAATTAAATTTCTTTCTAATCTTGAGTGAATCCTAAAACAATACATCCAGTTTTAGCCAGTTACTGCCATCTTTAGACTGTTGAAATTTGTTATTTAAGCTAAGATATTAATATATTTTTGGGTCATGGTTGAAATACAATGAGTTCTAATGAAAATAATATTATTTCGTGATTTTAAAGAAAATAAAAACTTTTAACACATTTTAATAATATTTCTAATGTATCAACTTTGTACCTCGCTTTGTGGTTTTAAAAGAATATAGAGTGGATTAACTAGTTTTTTTATTAATTTATTGATGTTTTTACGTATTTAAGTATTTTAAATTTTTTTTATTGAAAGATAACTTAATACATAGTAACAACAAACCAATCCTGCTAAACCAATTCAATTGACTTGTCAACAGGTGCTTATATTTTACTTACACATACATTTAAAAAAAAAAATTACATCTTATGTCGATTCAACTTTTTTTCATACATATTTATATATATAATTTTTTTTTCCGATAGCCAATTTTTCACCATACGTTTAACCTTATTCATAGAATTACATTGCTTTTTAGTATCAGGTAATACATTAAATATATTCGGTATGTTGTATTCAAACGTTCTCTGTCCGTACTTATTATTAAATTTCGGAACTATTAACCCGTCGTTGCGCGTAAATCTAGTGCTTTATTTATATTCTAATTTCTCTTTATGCTGCGGGGTAAATATATAATATAATTTAAAGAGGTTGTGATCACTGATACTTCGGTTTTTTTTAAATATTTGTTGCAAGGGGTTGTTAAGGCGTGTTCGCAACATATTTCCAATATATTATAAAAAAAGAAATTGAATATTTGTTTTATTAAACCATTGTGTGCCTCTCTGTTCCAATACGAACTTTAATAGCACCGTGCAATTTCTTTATGCGAAATTTCGGAAGTGCTTCAGAACACTATCGGTAAAGTCTCCAAATTATTTAGCAGAACGAATTATTTGCCATATTTTACTTTGGTTGCAGTTCTCGGGTGGATTTTAAAGTTATCTTGGAAAACCGAGGTTAGGCAACCCTGCCCTTGGTTAAAGGTATCTCGGTCTGACCTCAATGTCAACTGGCGAAGACATAAACAGACATAATGACAATACGTACAAAGGTTACATATAAAATGTAAATAACCCACTGTTCAAGGAATATATTAACCGGGCAGTCGCAGGGTGATATTACGTGCATTTGCTTTTATATTGAATGATAATACCATTTATATATAGAAATATGATAATCGCATTGAAATAATATGTTTTTTTATGTGTTTGCGTCACTAAACCGTCTTTTAATGGTTCTTTGGCGCATTCATGATGATTTGTCGACATTTGTAAAATATATTATTAAAAATATTATTATTAGTAAGATATATTATTATATTTGTATAGTACTAGTTAAATGAGAGAAATGTTTTATTTTATCTGAATGTCTTAAATAATGGTTTTGAATAGTTTTGACGAATTATTTTCGACAAAAAAAGTTATATAATAATAAATTTGCATATTACTTTATGGCTCCATAGTAGGCGTTCAAAAAGAAGAACGTGGTTTTAAAGGGAGACATGAATACACGAATAATAGAGGGAGCACGCTAATATAAATTATAATTAACAGGCGAAAACCAAAATATTTAATTACTCATGGCTTATTTAAAACAGAGAAAACAATCTCGATAAAAGTCTAAGGACAGAATTTTTACTGATTTCTACCCATCCCTCATACCTTTTGCCTTCCTAGAACTTCCTCTCCATTCTTTCACTAAAAAGACCCTCCACACAGCGTCCCCAATGATGACATAGGCCCTGAGAGATATTTTCCCCAAGTGCCTCCTGCATGGAAAATTAATAGATTTTTCAAAGCCATTCCAACCACCTATATTTCTTATAAATAATTTTTTACTGTGTCTCCCTATTTAATTAATCGGTTTGATTTTCTATCTACCTTGAAGAAAAATCCTATTATTATTATAAGGCCAAAGCATTTACGTGCACTTATGCAAACTCACTAACTAATGAAACGATAAAACATGCAATTTCTTATCTTCTAACCATTCTTACTAGATTAAAAACTATGTTTACATAAACTAGCATTTTACATTCGTCACGCATCGCTTACTAACTAACTCTACTTAGTGGAGAAACAAACTTCACGTTGCACTAACGCAACACGTGCTTAGAAAACACCGCCTATATACGGTGACCGGAAACTCGTACTATAAGGTGGAAACAAGAGAATCTACATTACACGGAAAACCCAAAAAAAAATAGATCCGAGCATTTCGATTTTATTTATTTTTTAAACTTTTTTCCATTTTTTTTTTTGGCAAGGGTTGCACAACTTTTGAAACCGGGACTCCGCTCATAAGCATTTAAATGACATTACAAAATAATATTAATCCCTAGCGATCGATTCTTTAAGAATTTCAATATTGGACTCCAAGTGTAGAGTAGATTAACTACTTTCTGTTGTGTACTGCAAGTTTCCGGACACTGTATATAATAGGTCAAATTACAGTTTAATTCACAAGCCTGCTATTTTAATTTTATATATTTTCTTTTGAAAGTTGTTTTCGAGCATCCCTGTTATATAAAAAAGTTATACTCTTACATATCGTTTCTATGATAAAATATCACTTAAGACGATAGACTTCAAAAAAGGACGCCGGAAAAAAACACTTTTCTAGATCGAAAATTGCACGAAATGAATATTTGGATAAATTGATCATAGAAGGTGAAAGCTATGTCGGTATGTTTTTAAATTTTCGATGCGTTTCGTAGTAACGTAAACATTCACTGTCACACATTTATAATTTATCGGAAAATATGACTAAAGGAAGAAGTGCTGCTAACTTAATTCTCATAAAGAATTACAAAATTATAAAAACATACCAACATAGCTTCTTCTTTCGGGAACATAATTTTGTTTTTTAAATTACAATTTCGTGAAATTTTGGATGTATAAAAATGTTTTCTCCCGAAACCCTTTTTCGAGCGATTTCTGCAGGTAAATATGAGCGTTATCCCATTCGCACATTTCGTATTCGCATGTTTCGTAAGTGTGTGTGAGTTTATTGTGAGCGGGACAGAATGACATAAACGGGTGAAAAGTCTAGCCTCTTAAATCATTATAAGTAACTTAACCCTTCCCTTACGGTGCCAAAAAATCGATCGACCTCCGGTATTGAGTACGTGTAGGATCTTAGTACGCAGGGTTACACATTTGAAAATATTAATAGTTAATAATTTTATTAGTTATGTAAATCATTTTATTAATAGACAATTATTATAGACAATTAATTAATTAATTAATTACTCTGGTTTCCCTTCAATAACGAATAAATCTTTCGCCTTTTACTAAAGATTTCCTTGGAGGGGAGCACTCAAATGAGTCTATAAACCATTTTTTTCAATTTCAATTCAGAGTAATTAATTCCTATTATAGACACGCGAATAAAGGTAAAATATTATGTATTAGCGTTGAAAACGAGGAAAAAACATCGACCACGCATAAATTGCATGAGTCCATTACAGCCGGGTAGCGAAACCCCGTATCCCCCTCGATCACTCCCGCACAACTCCCATGTACGTGCATAATTATTAAAGATTTTTTCCAGAAGTTTCGATAAAAAAAAATTACGTTGCGTTTGATAAATAGGTAATTGCATATTTGAATTATCTTATCCCTTCCATAAATGTATTTCGGAGTAACCCCTAAATATTATATTACCTAACTGTTTCTCCTTCTTCGTGTGTCCTATTAGGTCCCCCCGACGGCGACGGCGACGTTGGCAATCACTACGATAAATATGTCTCTATCTTGCGCTGCCTGTAATAGCTCCTCCACACTTCTAATACCGGTCCACTCTGTTTTAACTTGTTAGTTGAAACTGTTTGTGATTTACTGTTTAATTGAAATAATTATATATATTGAAATAATTATATAAATTGAAATAATTATGCAAATTGAAATAATTATATACACATCAAATCAGTTGACAGCTCCATTTATTAAATTAAAGTTTTACTTTTCCGAGAGGTTTATAAGCGTTGTGTATATAAATGTTGAACGTTGAGTATAAATAAATAAGTTGTCTTTGTGATTGAGATTAAGCTTTTTCAAAATTAATTCCACATGGGATTCTAATGAAAATAAAAAAATAATAAAATAAAACAAAGTTTTCTCTCAGGGCCTACGTCATATTTAGGGATGCTTTGCAGAGTGAGTTTGAACTAGAACAGAGGTTATTTATGCTTTGAATGTCAGGGCCTTTCACACAAGCGTTTTTGGCTCAGTTCTGCGCTTCTGATAAACGTCTCAATTATCATCGTTTCAAACGATATTATTTGCGGTATCATATAAAAAACACATTGCAGGTAAATTTAATTTACACGGTTGTTTTACGGTTTGTGTTGTAAGTTTTTAGATTGGAAATCGGAGAAATTATCTAGCTCGTCGTAAGGAGAATTTTTCTTTTAGATCTTGCATTACATAATTGATTAAAATTATCGTCATTGACATAATCGTATCGAAGTAATTCATTTGAGATACGAATTGTTTGTTGCATTGGTTGAAATAATGTTTCCACTTAAAATAAAGTAATAAATAATGTAAATTACTATCAATGGGAGATATAAAATTGGTAAAGTATTTTAAATTATTCGTCGTTATTTGGATTAAGGTGATGTACCAAGTCGTGTAAAATTCAGAATCAGGCCGCTAACAATAACACTCCGTACGTAGATGACCATAAGGTTTGAATTCCCTCATACTAGCAGCAAGTTTTGATTTATTCAAGAAAAAACATCGCCGAAAAGCGTATTTTAACTTATTTTGAGAAGTTCAGGCACAAATATTTAAGTGTTTTCCTATCATTTTCTAAAGAAATTATTTTTCGTAACCGAAACATTATACATAACCGAAAGGGGGTTCGTAAGTAGGAGATTTTGTACTTTAAAGCAGATTTTATATGCCTGATACCTTATTTTTTGTGGGCTTATAAAAAGACTAATGACCTTTGAAATAAAAATACTCCATTATTTCAAAGGCCAATATGTGTTCTACTCGCAGTATTTAATCTAAAATGTTTCTAAGTGATCTGATTTTCAAAACTAAAAAGACACGATTTTGCATTACTTAGTAGTGCAACGCCTTAACCGTAAAATACGAAGTAAAATGTTTTTATCAGAAAGATTTACGTATGTTTCTACGCAGCATTTTTAAAGATGCCATAAAGTAATCGATCTTTAAATAGTATCTATTGATAAACATAATGAAGATCGTGTCTACAGGCACTATTATCTTTAAAAAATATCGTTATCAGCTATACCGTCTCTGGGAGATTATGTCATATTTCATCCACAGATTAATGTTAATCAGTGATTTCATCTGACTGGCAAATTAAATGCAAAATAACTTTGTTCATATATTTTTTTAAGCGAATATAGCACTAGAGACTCAACTACTCTGCCTGTTGTCTGGGGTCAGTGAGATTGTGGAATCCCTAAATGGGGTATGTTGCGAGGCTGATAGTGGTGGTGAGGGAGAGGCGAAGGCGAATAGGAAAATGGGAAAGTGCCTAGCTATTAGAATTTCATCACCAAACACGGCTAAAGCCATTTCAAGCTTCAATTCGATTCTGAATGGTAGTCTTTCACATAGTATCTACCACTCCGGATAGTTCCTCAAATATGGACACATTTTAAATCAATAAATTGTGAAATAACTCACATTTATTAATGCCCCGCATTAGATTTGATCCCGCGACTCCAGATTCGTAGTCACACACAGAGGTCAAATCATGGTTGGGAGTTGTGATTCGTCACTAAAAACGTGTCTCAAATAATTCAGAAATAAACGAGATTTTTTATTTATTTCAAGGCATTTTATGAATTGGTTGATTAGTTTTTTTATTAATTGCTAATAATTGGGTCTTAAAATGAAATCAAACATGGATAACGTAATTTTTTTCAAACCTCAACCATTTACCAACCTAAATAGATTGGTACAATAGAAACCTTTGTAGCATTGAAATTGAAATAATGAATAAATATAACTGGCATCCATTAACTCGCCGAGATAAAATTCCTGTTAAACAAAAAACGTCTCTGCGAGAACAACGATCAGAAGCCGTGTGCTGTGAATAATAAACATACTGTTCCAATTCAACTATGTAAATGAAAAACTACTCAAACGGTGTTTTTTCAGTAGTTTTCCTGTCAGGGCGTTACTAGGAGTATCTTAAAAGGAATGGCGACCTTTTTCATACTAAACTTAAATTTAGATTTGAGGGCAAAATACTTGAACAAACTGATCAATATATTTTTTTAATCACAAGGTGTAGACAATATCTAGTAAGTATGTGTGCTGATTTATTTAAATATGATTTAAATTATAAAATATAGGCCATTGAAGGATTCTATTTTCATGATTTTGGAGATAACCTCGGAAACCATTTGTTAATTAATTTTTTTTTTACATTTTGCCCTACCCTCAGTACTAAGTAAGTAACTATAAAATAAAAATATAGATGGGCTGAAATTTAAAATTATTAACCACCAATTTACGTTGGATCACAAATTTATCCATTATAATTTTAAAATTTCGGCCAAAAAAACGCTTTTTACAACGTTTTATTTTTTTTGTTAATTTCGTATTTCATTATATTTACATAGTATGTAGAACAATAGTTTTTTTATAATAATACATTACCTCACAAAAATTTTCAAATTTACCTCTAAAATTTTTTGGCTTATATTTTATAATTTAAAATTTAAATAAATAAAGTAGCACAGATCCATACTTGATCAAATGAAAATATAAGATTTGTATGAAAAAGGCCCCCCAGCCGTTCTTCTTAGGCGTCCTTGGGGTGGTTCACAAATACGGTGCTATATCGATGTGTTTAAGTGATGGGTTATATAGCCCGTGTCATAACTTATACAATATGTAATTCATTGAGCTTATAAAAATTATAAAATATATGTCAATGATACGAACTCACAATATAATATAATATGACATGACTTATATTTAAAATAAATTTAAACTTTCGGTGGCTTCAATATTTATTAGAAATTATTAATTTTGCGTATCGATTACGTAGCAAATATTTCTGATTAAATTATTTTCACGATAAGCTCAATACAAATATTATTTCACATTATCATCGTAAAATATAATTGAATCATGATTTTAAAAGTTATTGTTCGAGATTGTAAAATTGGTTCTTACGTATTCGATAAAATGTTTCTTATTAAAATTTGCCTAGTAAGAATACTAATTTCTGTAAATAGCTTGTTTAAAAAATAGTTACTTTTTTTTTCATTCGTCGAAATTTCCAATGATGACGATTAATAATATCTAATTATTATGTTTGACGTTATTCATTTATGTGTACTTTCCATAATTTCTCGCCGTTGATTGACGCGGTAATCTAAATCATTATTTTGTTCTAACAAGTTAACATAATTATTTGCGTATTTTTTAAAAGTGTAAGTTTAATCTATTTTCATTCGTCAGTTGTCATTTTTTTGCAAAAATTCTGCAGTGTTAAGCCGTAATATATTAAGAAAGAAAAACTTCAATAAATGGATGTAAAGACAAAAGCTATTTCACGAGAAAAATGTAGTTCTATATACTACTGTTGCTTCCAAAAAATATGCAAAGCTTTCTCTCTTATGTAAAGTTTTCTCTAATTTTAAATCAGAATCAAAATTTCCTCTGAAATCTAAACATTTGTAAGTAGAGGCGAGTTATATAAAGGCATATTTGTACGAAACGGTTCCACTTCAACTCAACAAAGTGGCATTTCAACACCCCTTTGAAAAGTCATTAAATTTTTATTTTTTTTAAATACCCTTAATCTAACTTCACGTAACCTATTTAACAAATTTTAAAAATATATATGTATACTTTTAATGTCTTTTCAAAGGATTTGTTGAAGTTGCATGATTCTGAATTCTCAGTCACCATAACAAATGGCGCCCTTGAAAATAATTTTATAACATCATCATTACGCATTCATTACCAACTCCTACAGAATCAATAATCATGGAAAGCTGCAACTATAAATTACAATAAATAACCTAATATTTAAATATATCTACGTTTACTTCAAGAAAAACAAAAGACTATATTGATTCATATGATTATTACAGAAATTTAATTGGATGTCATATTTACAATGTGTTTTTTTATTGTGAATATTTGAACATTATTTTCGTAGAAGCACTAACGTACGGAAATGGTTCACTTTTTGACGTTTCCGAACAGCGATTTGCCAATTAATATTGTATTTACGCACAAATTTTAGGGATCAAAAAGACAACAAAATTGTTATTATTTATTTCTATATACTTTGCAGTGAATTTAAATATATTTCATTATTGAGTTTTATTACACTAAGCATCCTCGCAATAGCTTTTTCATACTACAACGAATATTATTAAAAACAAAATACTCACGATAGTTAAAAACTTGGCCAACTTATCCAATATATAGCCACTATGCATAGGTTCGAATACCGAATAATAAACTCCGTCTTAATAAATAAATAAACCGTAAATCGTACATCGAAATTAACTTTATCCTATCGATAAGCTATTAGGAGGATGGTGAGAAACCCCCCAAAATAAATTATGTATTATTGTACATGATATTATGTAATATAGAGTAATGAAGGTGTGTTCCGTAAATGATTTACGTACTATAGTGTCTTCTGAACTAGGAGAACTTGTATTGAGTTGTTCACGGGTTTTAGATAAATTAATATTTAAAGTTTTAAATATGACAACTTATTTGGGTTTCGTCGACCACCATAATAGGCTAATGCCCATAGGTTTCATGGTAGTCGCGAATAAAAAAATCAATAACCATAAAATATCTATTTATGTATATAGAAAAAAATAACATAGGTAAGTAATAATAAAAATAAACGATATACCGTTAAATGAGATAAAAATGGTATTATTGTGAATTGATTTTGTTAGACACAAAAAAAGAAAGAAAAAATGTACCTCCATCTAATAATATTATTCCGATATAATTTAAATTTTCCGATGTTTCAAAAGGATCACGTTTATTGATCGTTACTAATAAATGAATGTGAATTTTTTTTGAAGATAATGTTTTTGTTAGTAGAGATGGCATTAATAAACATTGATGTACTATGTGGTTTTTGGTGACTAGAATGTTCAGTGGAAACTTTTTAAGTGTATGAATATTGAGTGCAAAATTTTCGTCGGATGTTAATTCCTCACGTGATAATTCATCATGTCTCGAAGCGTCGAAAATGATAAATGGGATTTTTAACCTAAAGTTAGGTTAGGTTAGGTTAGGTTAGGTAAGGTTAGGTTAGGTTAAGTAAGGTTAGGTTAGGTTAGGTTAGGTTGGGTCAATGTGAGTTATGATGTGATGAATTATCGTGTCTGAATAAATTTACTATCGGAATTCAGACGCTGAGATCTCATAGTCCGATTAGACATGGAACCGCGGTTTTTACATATTTTAGAACCATTTCCAACAAAAACCCCAGATATTCGCACCACCCTTTTCCACGTTCGTTCTACCCTAATAAAAATCCGGCGCTGAGATAACAATATTAAATTAAAAACGTTTTCCAAGATCAGTCACGGTGTTCCACCAGCGTGGAAATATATTTTAGAACAAATAATATGCCTAAGTGATTCCCAGCGTATTTTTCTACATCCATCTACCCTAATAAACGTCCGGTGCTGGGATAACAATAGTAAATTAAAAACGTGCTCC
Organism: Limnephilus auricula; assembly: GCA_951813805.1. Taxonomy (NCBI): domain Eukaryota; kingdom Metazoa; phylum Arthropoda; class Insecta; order Trichoptera; family Limnephilidae; genus Limnephilus; species Limnephilus auricula. The sequence goes on along the minus strand of OX638390.1, from coordinate 28,763,725 downwards.
AAGATCAGTCACGGTGTTCCACTGAGTATTCTTTAACAGGCATTAGTCTCACTAATATTCCGATAAGAGTTATCACAATCGCTTATCTCCCTAGTGTGCGCTGTGTGTATTGTGTTTTACCTTTACTTCGCGTATAGATTCCACCTGTGCCAAGTGATTTCTATACCCAGTCAAGACAATGCAAAACACCTGATTCGATATTGACTCAGTTCTATGCGACACTCCGCACAATATATTGTACGTGTAGAACTCTATATTGTAAAAGCGCACTCATTATTGGACGCAATTCTATTCATAACAATCGATTAATTCATAATTGACATTAAATCTAATCAAAACTACAACGTAACACCATTATTTATACATGTCAACAAATTTAAAAGTGTTATTTTAGTTTATGAATGTAACGTGTTTCTATTAGAATATTGTCTTACGTGTTTAAAGTGACCAATGTGATGTGGTTTTTATAGGCCAGGTTGTGACCGTGTGAAGTGAAATATTAATTTATTTTATGGTATTATGTGAAGTGTTAATTGAAACAAGCAACCATGTTGGATTACTTGTTTTCTATGGTGGCCGGCTTCTGGATTGGGATGTCAGCGTTGATTTACGCGATATTCTATTGGATTGAAGAAGTTTGGGGTAAGTCCACGACCTACGACAAAATATATTATTTTTGTAAATTGATAAAACTTATGTAAATAATGTCTTCATGTTTTGTTATTATAAGAAAATGCGAAAGAACTCGTTCTGAAACGAATTTCTTAGTTAATTATATAAAAAAATATGAAGTCGACATTGTTTCAAAATTTTTTAACAATTCATCAAATATTTAAATTTTCACGTTCTGTGAAAGTTCTATACAATCTATGTGATTTTTTCAGTTTTATAAAGTAACTGGCCTGTAATGATATAATAACAGAACTTGAATTGTCAATTAAAAACGTACGAAAAAAGGTTACCTTACCAAAACCTTCGACAAAATGAGGACAATTACCAATTTTTAATGATCCCTTGCGGTGATTGAAACACTAACCAACGCTTTATATTATAATTTTCCAATTATGATTATTATAATAAAAAAAATCTTGTCGGCTCACACTTCAAATATGAAATCGGTTTGTTTCCTCGGCTTAAAGAAAATTTTACCACTTCTTACTAGTCTAAAAAAATTTTTTTTTTATATATTTTCAATGTTTAGATCTTTAGAAATATGTCCTTTAAAGGATTATTGGAAATTCGAATTATTTTCGGAGTTATAGCTATTTTTGTGGGGCGCCAACTAAACCGGTCTGGCCGGAACAAATTGAACAATAGAAAAGGTAGACGTTGCCCGGCTACCTGCAGATGGATTACCCCATAAAACTTTTCTTATATTCTATACCTATATAATGCAAATATAATGTATTTTTAACTGATGATCCAAGTAACGTAACGTAAGAATACCGCACCATTATTTAAATAAAACTTCATCAAACTTTACTAAAAACTTTAAACGCGTTTTTCTCGAAACTAGTTTATTCAATCTGGCGTGTATGATATCTAGTATAACTTTCAAATAAATTGAACCGATTTATATGATCCTTCTTTACTTATCCCTTTATGGTGCCAAGCAGAGTCGGAATTTTTTTTTAGTTTTTACTATTTAAAAAAATATTTTAACTGTTAAAAATAACCTAAAAAACTTTTTTTTTCAGGCGGTCGCCATTTTGTAAAAAAAATATTTTTAAGCCTCCGAAGTCCCGGCAATAGCAACATCTTTACTGATTAAGAATCCGTTCGATTTTTTTTTAGATGACCAGACGGGTTGCAATTATGCACGCCAGGGCCAGCGCATCCCTTTTTTTTGGATCCCCCACTTTACCAGCTGAAACGTAAAAAATGCAAAATGGCATCATAACTTAAATATTAAACGCGATAATTCTTTTGGCCGAGAAAATCTAAATCGTTTATTTGAAGCCCAGAGGGCTTTTACAAGTAGGGAGTACAATTTTAACATGACAGTAAATTTTTAAACATATAGAAATAAATAATAAAAATAAAATTACATTAGATAAAAAATATGTAAAAGAAATAAAAATAAAAGTAACAAAAAATACAACTTCTGTTTAGGATTAGTGATGAAATAAATATTTTACATGATCCACAAAATTCCCTAACGTGTCAATATTACCTTTGATTGATAATCAACACCCTGCCATAGTGACCCCAATTGATTCGCTACGTTTGGTGTCTTAACAGGTGTGCCCGGGTTCATGGGGTGATGTTTGTCTAGGTCTTGGTGGCAGATATGTTTGCCCACCTACCGTGTGGGCTGGATCGGGAGAGACTGGTTGAGGTAGACCTTTGGAACTCTCCAGCAGGACTTTTTAGACCCATCGCCTTGCACCGCAATAGGAGGGATGTATTCATACGCCCGTCACTCCTGGACACATTCACCTCCAGATTCCTACACACCTGTTTCGACAGCTGATGAAAAAATAGCTATTTCGGTCGCGTGAAAACTTGTATTGTGAACAACGATGGAAGAAGGATAAGGAGCAAGGAGTGTAACTAAAATGGTCATTAAAATCTAAAATGAAGTATTGTAATGTTTAAATAAACATTACAATACTTCATTTTTAATATTTGCAAGGAACCTCTAACAAAAATTCCAATACATAATTAATTGTTACTTTCCTAAGAAAACGTAATTTTGGATTTCGAACGAACTTAAGTAATTATTTCATATCACCAAAGTGCTTAAGCTATTGCAGGAAATGTTTCAAAGTTTATAAAACCAACAGTGTATTTTTTGTAATTATTTGAACCGTGACCTACTATCTGGATAATACGTGCAAATAATTTTTTTGCATACACAGCACCTATATGCATACTAAATAATACCAAATAAATGCCAAAAGAATCGAATATTTGAATATACTCATACAGACATTTTCTAACTGTCAATGTGCAAATATTGCCAAAACATTGTTGGAATTTTTAATTAACTGTATGCATTACAACACATGCACACTAGATATATATAATATTCATATTCACATACACTTTGAATATTCCAATCTAAACGATATACCTATTACTAATAGTTTAAATGTATCAATAATTTCTATAAAAATAGTGGTTAAATGATTATATTAATTTTCCAATAGATTTGATGTTTTTGAGCATATCCCAAAATTAAATAATGTTTTTGAAAGCACATAAAAGACTCTTTCAGATTTTATTATAAAGCCTGTGTCAGACCTCGCTATTTGCGAGATATAAATTAATTTTAATTATCTATTATATCTAAATATCTATTATATTCATCTATCTATCATATAAAATTAATTATCGCGGCACAATGAAAAATTCGTCAATCGGTCAATACATACATTTTTGGTTTGCATATTTCTTTATAGTTTTTTTTTTTTTTTACTTTTATTTATTTTAATTTATTTCACCTCTTACACACAACAATTTTACAATTTTAATCATGGTTACTAATTAAAAACAAAAATATAATAAAAAGGTATAACAAAAAGGTGAGTTTGAATGACATTTGCTTTGCCTTTTTTATATTAAATTGTTTTGTTAGTACTTGAACAGGTGGGGCAGATAGACAAATATGCTATACCTATTACAGTAGGTAAGAGGGTTTCTCACCATCCTCCCAGTAGTTTATCTATACTAATAACTAATATCAAACATTTTCGATTTACGGTTTATTTATTTATTAAGTTGAAGTTTATATTTCGAATCTATGAATAGTGGGTATATATTGGATAAGTTAGCGGAGTTTTCTAACCAATGCGAGTATTTTATTTTTATTTTTAATAATATTCGTTGTAGTATGAATAAGGGGGTTTCTCACCATCCTCCCAATAGCTTATCTACCCTAATAACGAATATTATTAAAAATAAAAATAAAATACTCGCAGTGGTTAGAAAACTCAGCCAACTTATCCAATATATAGCCGCTATTCATAGGTTCGAGTACCGAATTATAAACTCCAACTTAATAAATAAATAAACCGTTAATCGGAAATCTTAAATATTCGTTATTAGGGTAGATAAGCTATTGGGAGGATGGTGAGAAACCCCCTAAGCCATCGGGAGGATGGTGAGAAACCCCCTAAATATTTAATCGATGTATCTGACAAACATGGCCGTGAGTTGAAGTGTTGGATCAGTGCACTAGATATTGTTTTAATCTTATCAGAATTGGTGTTAAGTGGGTGAAAATCATAATTCATAGATGTCACGCGCGTAGATATCTAATTATTTTTCGGCCCATTAATTAATGAAAACATGAGTGCAATTTTACCAAAACCATGTTGAGGCACGTCGCCATTGATATTTAAATTAAACTGAATTAACTGAGCAAATGGAATAATAATTTAAATGAAACAAATTACTTTTATGTAAACAATTATAATCAATGTTATAATATCTACATGTTTCAAAACCAATGGTTTCTTCGCCAGGATAATAACATGAATAAAAATAACAAAAGAAACAAACAAGTATAGACAAAAAGAACAATAGACAAAAATATTATAAAAACAATTATACAAAATGAAATATAAAAATTATTTTAGAATATGTTAACATTACATTATGTAGGTATTAAAAGAATTAAAAAAAATTAACAAAAGAAAATCAGTTCGCTTAAACAACAAAAATAAATTATTATAAATATAAGTATTAATATGAAAATAAATTTAAGAGATAAAAAATATTTGATTATTAATAATATTTAATTTACTATTAACACTTTTTTCTAAGTTTGCTAATTGTAAATATGTTGTGTTTGTATGTAAAAATTTTAACCCTTTATTTATATCAAAAGAATGATTTGTTTCTAAAATTTGGTTGGCAAATTCAGAAAAATAATTATTATTCAAGCACCTTATATGCTCCTTAACTCTAATATTAAAATTTCTAGAAGTCTTCCCTATATAAAAAAAAGTTACAATCGTTACAAATTAATTTATCATCCTTGTCTTTGTTATTTAATACATAATTTGTTGTTTGTGTAAAAAACTGGGTTGAGATTATCTGGCTTGTTTTTAATTAATAAATTTGAAGTATTATTATTTAAAAATAATATTTTTCTCCAATTATTCTTGTTTTTAATTTGTTTCATGTAAATAAAATGATGCCACAAAGTGAGTTTGCAAAGATTGAAGAAGGAATAATAATTGTTCACACAATTTAACCAATTGCATTTTTTGCTGTTTTCGTGTTTTGTAGCCTTCTCTGTTCCGATTATTTTGATTTCAAAAGCCTTTGACTCAATGTTAAAACGGGCAATTTGTCTAAGGGGGTTTCTCACCACCTCCCAATAGCTTATCTACAATAATAACGAATATTTTCGATTTACGATTTACGGTTTATTTATTTATTTGGAGTTTATAATTCGGCACTCGAACCTATAAATAGTGGCTATATATTGGATAAGTTGGTTGAGTTTTCTAACCAATGCGAGTATTTTATTTTTATTTTTAATAATTTTCGTTGTAGTAAGAATAAGCTGATGGGAGGATGGTGAGAAACCCCCTAATTCTCATATCTGAACGAGCAGAATGTAATCGACGTAATCGTTCAATCTTTAAAACAAATGTAGACATAGATGGGAATATTGTGTTGTTTTGGTCACCAATTCAATATTAGGTGCTTCCTTTGCCACCGATACACAGTCGGGAGATATGCAAGTTACATGCCCAACATTCGTGCTTGGTTTATATTTTCCACATGAGAATGGGTCGTGCTTGTTCTCAAATGCCCGATTGTTGAACGATTAGCTGGCTATTGTGTTTCCTCCCTCTTTTTATCTATATCCTCAGCTTCCTGTATGGAGCATAAAAACATTGGAGTAGGTACGGGTTTCAAACGTGAATTCGATGAGTGAATGACAACACTATGTGAGTCAGAAGCATTTGTAATATATTTGACAAAAAATGTGATTCCCTGTCTGTATAGTGTAGTCAGTGTAGTGTATAGAAATATGTATGTAGTTTCAATGTCCTTCAATAGATGTCGTTAGTATTTATGTATGTAGTTTTGATGTGTCTGAACAGACGTCAGTAAAGAAGTACTATATGAGAGTGTCAACTGTCGCTGTTCGTGTCTAATACCCGAACGCCTACGGATATCGCCAATGATATCCGGTCGACGGTTACGCACATTTAGTGCAGAGTTCCATTGCTTCAGAAATACACAGGTCATTCATTAGAATGGACGTTTGGTCCAGATAAATATTCATAATGAACCAGACGATAAATGAACACCTACATAGCCGGACGACCCGAGTTCATCGAAACTCCCGATCATCTGAGATGCATTGTACATAAAAAAACTACAGTGAACCACAATCTTACTAATATTATAAACGCGAAAGTTTGTATGGATGTATGTATGTTTGTTACTCTTTAAATCGAAATTTAATGAATGGATTTTAATGAAACTTTACAATAATACATACATCAGAAGAAGCTCATACATCAGAATAACATATAGGCTATAATTTATAAAGCTAGCTATTTTTTTTTTTATTATTTTTTTTTTTATTATTTATTAACCAAAAAATACATGTTATGTACATTCTTTTAGGTATATGCCACCTCACAAGGCTGAGCCTGTTCCATTTATTTTCAATATATTGAAAATAATTATTATGGTTTAATAGAAAACGTCAAAATTTGAGAATGACATTTTGCAAAACAATGATTGTTAAATCAAAATTCTATTTTGGAAAATATTTAAATTAGTGAATTTATTTGAAGTACTCGCCTCGTACTTTTAATCGAATCAAGAATTATACATACTTTAAATAAATAGGTTAAGAATTTTGGTATAAACGTAGATGGGACCTAGGAAAAGAAAATAGATTACTCGAAGTACTCATCCTACGCAGACGAAGTGGCGGGCAGAAGCTTGTGTATCGTAAAGATATTACTTTGATGATGTGCTAGTATGTTTCAATATACGAGAACATAATATAATTCCGATCTATCTGTTTACGACTCGTCTAAAAAAATCTCTCAATTCTCTCTTCAATATAAACCAATTAATTTACTAAGATGATTCTGGCATTTTTATTTTTCAGACAAACATTAATTTGAACAATCAATCAATGAATGCCCAATAATAATTGGCTATAGTGTAGAGTGTTTATCCTCATTAAAAATATATTTTCACTTTTCAGTTATATACCTACGGTATTAAAGTGTCGACACCTAAGAGTATGGATATTAGAGAGACGGCATGTGAAGTGTGCCCGCGCGCTCCAAGTGTGCCTTTTCGAGAATTTTACCCAAACGGCTTACATTGGCTGCTGGTTTTTGGCCGTTTAATACGTTCCGACAGCAGCCATTTTACATGGTGACAGCCAATGTCAGCCATGTGGGTAGAATTCTCGAAAAGGCACACTTGGAGCGCGCGGGCACACTTCACATGCCGTCTCTCTAATATCCATACTCTTAGGTCGACACCATACCTAAACGTAAAAGCAATTATGTGAGAATTAACGTGAGGGGAAAACAGGAGAAAAAAAGTTTAACGCCTGTCTTTAATGTCTCTAATCCTAGGTATTTTATTTTTTTAATGTGAATACCGCACAAGAATCTCTACTGCTCCCAACCTCGTGGAGCCAGTGAGACTATGGCATCCCCAATTGGGGTATTCTGTAAGGCTAAAGGTAGTGAGGATGGGAAGGAAATGGTGGAAAGTAATAGGTGGGAAAGTAGTATTTAGATCTAGTCATCGAATACGGCTAAATCCATTTCAAGTGAGGTTTCAAATATGAATGGTGGTCTTACATTAGGGAGTTTTAGTACCGCAAATAAACTTTGTATTATTTTTAAATGATTATATTGTGAAATACCTAACACAAATCAATCAAATAAAATTTAGTTGCACTCGCCGGAATTTGAACTAGCGACCTCCGGGTTGCTAGTCGGGGTTGTCATAGTAACATGTGGTACCATTCATTCTATGTATCTATGTATATTTAATGTAAATGTATCTGTTTCATGGGGCCAACAGACCTAGCTATAAAAGCTCAAGCGTTATTTGGCTTGGCCTACTTCAGCATATCGATCGTCATACATTCCCATTGGTAATGTACGGCAACCGATATGCCGAAATACGCCAAACCAAATAACGCTTGAGCTTTTATAGCTAGGTCTGTTGGCCCCATGAGAAAGAATGATTCACTTGAATTAAGTTCTACTTACCTTTGGAGATAAAAGTCAACCCTACTTGCGTTAATTCTTCATCGTTTACGTTATGTTTATAGTTTGAGCTTATCAGTACTTTTGCTGCACGTGTTTGCGCAACAAATTGGCTTTTATAATGTCACACATTACAAAAAAATAAAACATGTTGTAAAAAACCTAGAATGAGAAAATAAATTACTAGGTATATTTGTAGTCGTTTATCATAGGTACACGAACTAACAGTTTCTTTTTTATTGAAATAATATATAAATAATATAGTATTATTACTTTTTCCCTCACATACTTCAAGTACTACTGGATGAACTCTCTGTGCTTAGTTCATAATAATAGTATCTAAAAAAAAAGTTTTATGGATGGAGATAAGAGTCTTTTTATTTCCTTTTAGAACCTACTAATTTCTTCTTAACTTGTGCATTATTATACTGCTTTTCAATATTGTGCTTGGGATAAAAACAGTGGCATGCTTAGCGCGTAGTAATACATTTTTCTGAACAATACAAAAATGCATATGTATTACATCAAAATTTTAAAATGCGGATATAATTATTGAAAATTAATAGCATGTGTTTTGACTAGCAAATCAGAAAAAATGTCACAAAAATGCCCATCCCTCTAAATGTAAATGCCTTTTCATACTGTTGTACGGTATGGTTTTCAGCCCTTTGATTTAGGGGGGTATCCACAAAGCCAATGGTACATTCAAAGCTTTTTTTTTATTATTGAAAGAATAATTGAATACATAGTATCAACAATCAAGTCCTGCTAAACCAATTCAATTGGCTTGTCAACCGGTGCTTATATTTTACATTCATGTACATTTTAACTTAAGGTTTTAACTTCGGAACGTCGATAAAAATTCACGGTAGGTACGCCACAAATACGTCGAATTTGGATATTGTTGCACTTTGTGTGCTTTCGGTGTTTTAGAGTATATACCAAGCTTTCCAAGATGTGTGTCAATGTTAAGAATATATACATATAGTAATTACAGAGATAAACAAATGTTAAGCTCTGGAACATGGAAAAAGGTTACAGCACGACAATAAAAAAGTCAAGATATTGCTTTAGGTAGGTACTATAATATGTGCTTTTAATCCTAGATATTTAGGGATGTGTAGTTTAAACTTGTCAAGGTTGGGCCAATATTAAGCACTTATTCACAAAATACTAATAGTACAACCAAATCATATTTATGTTTTGGCTCTGGAACATGGAAAAAGTCACATAATGCCACTAAAAAAATTGTAACTAAGTAAATACTTAGCTATATTCGATATATTTTCAACCCAACTAATAGTTTTGGAAACAATTATCAAGCTTTTTAAGGTTGTGTAAATATAAAGCACACACGTCCAATGTTACACAAAACGAATAGATATCTAATTTTTGTGAATAAATGTATAATTAATGAATTTACCTATGTATGTCAAAAAATCAACTATGTATATGTCTACTGTATATTATAATTTTCATGCATGTCTTTTCTACCTTATTTTTGTCTTCTTTTCTCTTTGTTTATTTTACATAAAACCCACAAAATTGTGTGGAAAATACTGCCCGCACTCCAAGACCCAAGAGTTGAAGGAGTATTCTAGTGTAGAATTTCGAAATCTTTTTTTTTTTACATATTTTCAAAGTTTAGATCTTTAAAAATATGTTCTTAAAAGGATTTTTCGAAATTCGAATTATTTTCGAGTTATAGCTATTTTTGTCGTACGCCAACTAAACCGGTCTGGCCGGAACAAATTGCACAATAGAAGATGGACTATTCCCGACTATTGCAGATGGATTACCCCATAAAACCTATCTTATATTCTTTATCTATATGATGTATATAGAACACAAATATAATGCATTTTTTACTGATAATCCTAGTAACGTAACGTAAGAATACCGTACATATGAATAAAGCTGCCTGAAACATTAATCAAAACTTTAAACACGTTTTTCTTGAAACTACTTTTTTCAAGCTGGCGTGCATGATATTTTATTTATTTCTACCGGTATTTCAATGGAAGATGCTCCGAGGAACTAGCCTCATTGATCCCCTCGGCACCGGTGCATAGTCGGGAAACACGCCAAACGCTCGCCCAACATATGTACACGGTTGACATTTGTCACATGAGAACGGGACGCTTTTACGACTCGTTCTTGTGTTCAACAGCTCGGCTGTGGAACGATTTGCCGGCCTCTGTGTTTCCTCCTTCCTATAACATGGGTCTCTTCAAGACCTACGTTCACTCCTTCCTCTACTCAAACAGACCCTCCTCACAGCATCTTCAAATATGACATAGGCCCTGAGGGAAATTATTTTCCTCAGGGCCTCCTGTGTGGAGTTAATGTAAAAAAAAAAATTATATCTGGAGTTCTACTGAACCAATTGATTTGAAATTTGGTATGAACCTTGTCTACACATCCCTTTATGGCGCCAAGCAGAATTTATGAAAAAATATTTTTTTACCATTTTAAAACAATTTTAAACTGTTAAACAAAAGTAAAAAACGTGTTTTTTTCAAACGGCCGCCATTTTGTGAAAAACAAATGTATTTACTCCTCCGAGGTTCTGGAGGTTCTGGAGGTTTTGGAGGTTTTGCAGTTCTGGCGATAGCGGCATCTTTACTGATTAAGCATCCGTTAGATTTTTTTTTTCAGACATTTTTCAGATCCCATTTTTTTCATCCCCCACTTTACCAACCGATTACTTTTTGAGTTTTGAATTTTTTGTTTTTGTTTAATTTTTTTTGTATTTTTAAAATATAAATAAACAAATCATTAAATTTGTGCCTCTAGACTAGAATACCCCCTTAAGTAATCCCTGATAAGGTCAGCATTGCTCACGACACATGTCGGTTGTGTCTAATCTAAATAATAACATTGATTAAAACTAATTAACATTGGCTAAAACTAATTAACATTGACTAAAAGTGCTTATTACTTTTAATTAAAATGTTGCCACAAAATAAGTTTGCTGTGTTTGAAGAAAAAATAATGAAAAGTTCTTTAAAACATTGGATATTTGTTACAGATCTCCCCGTGACGAAGACGGAGTCCGCCAGCTCTGCGCACTCCCGCCTGCAGCAGCTCGTCCAGCGGGTAATCGAGGAGGCCCTCCACCTGCCCGCATTCCTGGACTGCAGTGGCATCGACAGGGACGCTGAGGGCCGGCTGCCCGAGTTCAGTCCCAACACATACGAGGATCTGCTTGCTACTGCTATACTAAATAAGGTGAGAATATTGAGAAAAAAAAATTGTGGGCGCCTGAAAAATCTACGAACTAATTTAACAATTACGAAACTAAATTAATTTATTGTTCAAGTTAAATTTTTGTAGAATTTTTTCTTTTATATTTTCAATAACATTAATATTTAATTTATAAAAAATAAAAGTTTATTTTTAAACAAGTTCTGCTACGTAATTATTCTATGTTTCTTTCGCCTGAGGCATTATCAAACTGTAATTATGCAGTAATATTTACGCAGCTGACCTTTTATATATATATATTTATATATTTTTTTATAAATTAAATAAAGTATAATTACGTATATATAAAGAAAATTATATTCAATCGTATATAGTTTATCTGTATTTCTATGTTTTATTTTATATTTGTATTTAATTTTTGTTCATGTATAGATATTTCATTAGCTTCACAGGGTCTTTCATTCAGTCCACTTCCATATTTTTTTTGCAGTGGACTAAATGGAAAGGTTACTTGAAATGGCTTTAGCCGTGTTTGATGACTAAATCTGAATGTGCTGTATGTACTTTCTGACCTTCCACTATTTATACGTATTAATATATAGTATTTATTATACAATTCAATTAAATGAGTTTCTTACCAGTAAAATGAACGTATTAAGTATATCCGTAGATAATCACGAAATAAATTTCAAATGAAGCATGTCTGTAATGTACCTAATGGTAATGAAGAAACATGGTTTATAATATAACGGTGTGAAGTGTAAATAAAAAAACAACCCGAAAAAAACTAAGTTTTTTTACTACAATACATCTATTTTCAAATGTATTTTAAAATATGTTTTTTATTTGACTGACATCTTCCACCAGAATAAACTGCGCTACCAATCGGGCCGAATCCCGAGTTGGTAAGGCCGGTTAAGGGCGCGCTACGCCGCTCAAAGGAAGAAGATGGAGAGATACGACTATACGACCGTGAGAGCGAGCCCGCTAACATTAAAAACCATAAAATTCTTGCGAAAATTGTGAAAATGTTTAATAAAAGACGACTCGTTTGAAAAGAAACATTATGATTTTTTTCATACATTTAACTTGTAAAATAACAGAAACAAACGTGTTAATAATAATTTTTGGAGCATACTTTGCGATTTATTTCTATCGAGGGAATTTCAAATAATTACCGTTTCGGCGTGGGGAATATATAGATACTATCTTAATGAATAACATATATTTTTTTAAGAGCTTAAAAACTTCAAACGTTTAAGGAAAACGTGTCAGAAATCGGTAGAAATTTGCAAAGTGGCCCGTTAAGTGCTTTAATTTCTTCGAAATCTTGATTAACAGAATGCATTGTCATCAATAACTTGTCTAACTGCCATGTTTCAGCTCGATCGGATGTCAGAAAGTGAGTTAATTTCCACTTTCAAGATTCCACGTCATCCATGCGTACATTCAATCAAGAAAACAAAAGTGAAATTCACATAGACGTATTTGTTTTGGTTTTATAGCAACCAATTTAATCCAACAAAACATTTAAAACAATAACGAAAACGAAAAGTTTTCTATCTATTGCACCTAATTAATTAATTTTCTAACATTGTTCACACATTTCCAATTTCTTACACATCCGATCGATTTAACAAACTGATAACTTTCAATTATAGCTTACGAACGTTAAACATAAATTATAGACATATTTATTCTGAACCTGGTTTTAGGTCGGTTTATACATACCTAAGCCGCATGGTAATAATAATAATAAGTCAAGTCTTCAACTATTCCGACCTTACACGCCTCTTATAAAATTATTTATATTCATAGACATCCAAATTGATAGACGTGCCCTAACATAAAATTTGGGTATCATTTCGACGTGCAAACTACGTGACCATCTTTTTGGCACTAGGTGGGTTCAAGAATGCTTCGAATAAACTACGACATCAGATGTACGTTGGACATCTAGGGCTACATACGAGGGTCAGTCAAAAATAAATGCCTCCTATTCCACGGACGTTTTCACGGCCTCCGCAATGAATCTCACGATGAGCTTCACGTCACACTTTCCTGAGGGAGAGAATGCATCACAATTCATCTGTTGTTATCCGGCGGTCACCACGAATGATGGCATCGACTAGCTGAATGTTTCCTGGAGTCACTGCAGTCAACTGCCTACCGCTCCGCTTTTCATCAAACAAACGGCGTTTGTCCTTCAGCTTCGTTAAACAGCGACGAATCCATCATCCAACATTGCTGTTGCACAACAACATCCACTGTTGCATCACCGTACATATTTTTCAGTCTTTCATGATCCCGAATGAGCGTTTTACCTTCTGCATTCAAGAATTCAATCACAGTCCAATGCGAACTTCTATGTCGTCCATTTTGCAAGCGACTGCAGTGCTGACACCTATTGACGCAGAAAGTTACTAACGCAGTAGATTGCAGAAGAAGGTTTTAGAAATAGCACAAAATTTTATATTTTCACTTAACTAACTTTATTTAAGTAGAAAAAAATAGGAGGCATTAGTTTTTGACTGAACCTCGAACTTGTTATTCTTCTTTCTGCATCACGTGACAAGCAGAAGATAAATATTATAATTCTAGGTGTAATTAATTAAAATCCAATTACGATAAAAACTCATGTAATTATAATCATTAATCTTACTGACATCACAGTGCAAATAATCTACATAGATAAACAAATACATAGTAAAAGTGCACTGTGGCGAGGGGAATTGGATATCCGCAGAGGGGCGAGGGTTAGTAACACCTGAGGCCCTAGCACGGTCGCTCTATAACGACCGATAGGATAACTATCGGTAACTTCTCATCGTTCCCTAGCATGACTACCCGAGATACTACCCGAAATCGCCAACGAATACGTGACAGTTCACAATTACTAAGTGTCCTTAACATATTCGATATCAACTGTTGTTTGTACGTTAGCGATGTGCAGTTGTCCTAGGGAACGATGAGAAGTTACCGATAGTTATCCTATCGATCGTTATAGAGCGAGCGTGCTAGGGCCTCTGGTGTGCTAGCACGGTCGCTCGATATGAAGTTACCGACCGATTGTCGGTAACTTCTCATCTTTCCCTAGGACAACTGCAGATCTCAAACGTACAAACGACAGTTGATATCGAATATATTAAGGACACTTAGTCATTGTGAACTGTCACCTATTCGTTTGCGATCTGCAGTTGTCGTAAGGAACGATGAGAAGTTACCGATAGTTATCCTACCGATCGTTATAGAGCAAGCGTGCTAGGGCCTCGGTGTGCTAGCATGGTCGATCGATATGAAGTTACCGACCGATTGCCGGTAACTTCTCATCGTTCCCTAGGACAACTGCAGATCGCTAACGTACAATCGACAGTTGATATCGAATATATTAAGGACACTTAGTCATTGTGAACTTTTTACCTAGTCGTCTGCGATGTGCAGTTGTCCTAGGGAACGATGAGAAGTTATCGACTATCGGTCGGTAACTTCATATCGATGGACCATGTTAGCACCCCCAGGTAATTCCCAACCTTACTCTTTTCCATCTCTATCCCTCCCCCACTACCTTCAGCCTCACAACGTACCCTAAATAGGGATATGGGATACCACAAACCCTCTCATTCCAGACAGTTGTTAGGACACCGGTATTTAAATATAACACTCTAACACTTCGTTTTTCTATTTAATAACGAGACTGACAAATGCAATATAAAACTACGTATTCTAATTATGTATGTACATTTATTGCTGTAAAGCACGGCACCTGTAGCCAAGACGCGTGTGAAAATAAATATTATATTTTTTCAATAAGACGTCATTTTCATCTCAGTCATGTGTGCAATCGTGTGATCGATTATCCTCCGTATAAAAAAACACGAAAGAGTAGAGTTAAACATGTTTTTCTCGTTGGCAAAAGATTCGTTCAAACCGCTCACACAGTGCACAACAAATTCCTCACAAGCAAACAAATAATAAGCCGCAAAAAGGGTCAAATAAAGCCCATAATAATATATCGTCGTTGCATATTTAATATGAACAATGTGACGATTTTGACGAAAATGAGGTAAATATACAGTTTTTTTTTTCTCCATCTTCTATAATATAAACCATGTAAAAATATCAAATATTTAAAATCGTACATAATAAAAAATTTTTAACAAGTCACAATTCAATTGCCTTGGTATGTACAATATATTAACATCGTTTTCGCCCAGCTGTCAAATTTTAATAAATTTAAATTAAATATTTTGACATTATTATGGTATTTAAATTATGACGAAAACTGTGTATAGAATATGAACCATGTGAAAAAAAATGTGCATAGAAATATGAAGCATATGAGATAAATTCAATTTTCTGGCTTAAAATAATTTAAGTTTGCCATAAATATTTTCTTACAATTAACGAAATATAATTTTCCTCATTTTTCCATAAAAAGATTTGTTATTTTCCTTTTCGTTATTTTTTAAAACAGTTTTTATCGGTTATCTCAGAATGTACTCAGTTTCACATGGTTCATATCGTATATGCAACGACGATATTCGGATATTTCCATTAGTAAATCACTAAATAAGAAGATAACACTAATAAATCAAAACGAAAATACGAAAAAGAACAAGACAAGAAAAAAAAGACAACGGTCGCAACTGGGACTCGAACCCAGGATCTCTTAACAAACAAACGCGGGACAAACGCCGCTATCTACTCGGACATTGGGACCGCTTAAAATCATTTTTGTCGACTCATATTTCAAATTCAGAATTAACAATATTATCTTCGTCTTCACGGAGAAAAATGTTACTTTAAAATACGACCATTTTATTCGTAAAAGCGCTTAAAATCGGGACTGAAGATCTTACGAACAAATTAACAGTGTTTCAATGTTTATTCTTACATGTTCCCGCCAATAAACATTGAAACCCTGTTAATTTGTTCGTAAGAACTTCAGTCCTGTTTTTAACCGTTTTTACGAATAAAATGATCGTATTTTAGAATAACATTTTTCTCCGTGTTCAATGAAATACTAATGTAAATTCTGATCCTGGATGTTTTTATATTTCTGTGTGTTGTTCTTTTTCATATTTTCTTTTAAATGTATTAGTATCTTCTTCTTTAATTATATATTATATTGAACGGGATAACATGAGATATTTCAATATAAATTGAATTACCATTAGTGTTCAACCATTGCTTGATTTGCTCGCACTTGTATAGTACTGGTCTGGATGAAACTAATTGGTATTATGTTAACGTCTGCAAACATGTTTTTATGAAAGCGAAATCTCCGCTTGAGGCGAAGCATCTTTACAAATCAACACGGTATTTACACGTAATAAATTATTGAATGCAGTTATCAATCTTTATACTGGGTTTATGCGCGTAAATCCTTGTAATATATTTTTAAGATTAGAGAAGGTTTTTGTGAGAAATCTTTTAAATGAAAAATATTATTTTAACTAAGAAAATCTAGTAATATAAACATAATTTTCACTGTTCGTCGGCTTATGTTTATTGAATGAAACCATATAGAAATTCGATATGTCGTTTTTACCCTTTACAAGAAACTAATGTCTAACAATAAGCACGGAGAAAAATGTTATTACGAAATTACGTATACCAACAAATTATTCTTACATGTTCCCGCCAATAAACATTGAAACCCCGTTAATTTGTTCGTAAGCACTTCAGTCCCGTTTTTAACCGTTTTTACGAATAAAATGATCGTATTTTAGAATAACATTCTTCTCAGTACGGTTTCTTGGTTTAGTCACATTCATATATCGTCTCATGCTTACTTTTCTATTATTCTGACTCTAAACTCCGACTCAAGTAGGTATGTTTTTGATTCAGTTGATTTTGCCAAGTCTTCCGTGGACGTCCCCAATTTCTTCTACTATTTACTTTCGCGTCGTATTATCCGTCATGAAAAACATTACTGGTACTTTAATCAATGCAAACTTACGACCACTACTCCACTAATTCGGACACGTAGGTATACATACACGTTCATATCCTACACCTACACTTATTCATCACCGTTTTTTATAAATCGTTTGTTTTTACATCAAATAATTTTCTAGCTTGTCCCTTCTAGGATGTCTAGGATGTTTAGGATGTCTAGCATCCCTTCCCTCTTGATACTAAAACACGGTGACCGGAAACTAGTGACACAAGCGGGAAACTAGTGAATCTTAATCACAGAACCCAGAGAATCCAAGAAATAATCAATCTGATAACTATTATTATTAATAACCAAAAATTGGATCAAAACTTTCTTCGGACTTGATTTACTCGAAAATGAAAGCTTTAATCAACTTTCCGTATAATGAAAGTAAATATCATGTATCAACGGTAAGATATTTAATTTGAAACTGCAATTTATTAGCAGATGTTTTAAAATACGAATATATGAAAAGTGCGTCAATAAAAAACATAATCCAAAGAATTTAACTTCAGAATATTATTTTTATTTAGGATTTAAGTTTCCGGAATGTGATTCTGAGTGCTTGAGCACCGATATGAATTTATTATTTAAATAAGTGATAATAACAACAAATTATTATCATAAAAAAACAAAAATAAAACGCACAATTTCATAAGATAAGACATTTTTAATCAGGACTGCATTAGGGAAATACTTACAGATTTCAAATTAATTATTGTTAAAAAGTGCTTTAAAATATCCCCGTAACTCCTAAAAATAAGACAAGTAGTCATTTTGTTTGGTTCAGATTTTGTTTCATCCAGATTTTGTTTGATCCAAATTTTGTTTGATCAAAACTTTCTTTGATCCAGATTTAAAAAAAAAAAATAATGACAAAAAGATCTTGAAGTCAGAGAGTTAATTCTACTAAGAGAGAGAAATAATAAGTGCAAAATATAAATGTAAAAATCATCGTAGGTAAATAGGTTTTTAAAGTTAATACCGTTCAAGATACGAATATTTGTGTTGCACTTTTCCCAATTGTTCGAAGCCAATGGGATTTTGACACCCTCAATTATTAGGGTTTGTTAAGAGACTGTCGGGATTGGAGAAGGAAAGGATGCGGTATAGGTACCAACTTATTCAAAATATGTATAGAGGATGAACTGCCGAAAAGTATTAAACATATTTTCATTCGGATGCATCAAGGATAAAAGTACTTGTCTATATACTGAATATGCGCTGTAGAATACGAAGTACAAAGATTCGACACTGTAAACAAATACGATTGGCAACAGTATTATCGGATTACCTAACCTATCCAACCATTAAATCTGTCGATGCTTTTATATTAGAGATTCCATTTAAACGAAAGGCCAACGCATGTTTAGTATAATTAATCCGGGTTGCAAAAATAAGTAAGTAATGACTTTGTCGGGTGAAATGGGAAGCCGTAGATAGCAGAGAACCCACCCTCTTCCTCCCTAACTAATAACTAACTGTTACGCCATAGCTGAAAGTTGTATGGCATCACGCGAAGAGCATAATGTCACAACCACTAATTGTGCCTAGGGATGAACTAAAATGAATATTTCTTCAAAGGCGAGGATTAAAACACCCTCTGTTTTAACAAATATTCGTTTATTTTACAATCACGTTTACATTATGATCTTGCACTTTTTATTTTATCTAATTTAAACACCGGCTCAGTCCTCCTGATTTTCTGAAGGATTCAAGGAATCATATCGTATTTATAAACAAATGGTTAAAGAACTAGACTACAACAAACGAAAAAACAAATTTCAACGTATTATAAACAAATAATAACAATGCTCAATAGCAATCCTCATTACCGACTGATAGAGAGAGAAATCTGTTTGATCATATAGTAATTTAATTAACATAACTGGCGTTTTTACTCCACAGATGGCAATAATAGTTGTTTACAAGCATTTTGATTTAACAAATATTATTTTTGTTTATTTATTATTTACAGAATATTGTTTAATAATAACAAAACATAATCCCCCTCACTTAAGAGGCTAGACTTTGGACAACAGGCGGAACGTTTAGGTATTTCATTGTCTGCAATTCTCTCCCGATCTAAATAAGCTAACACACACTTACGATACATGCGAATGTGAAACGTGCGGATGGGACAACTGCCGTAAACTCTTATATTTATAAATTCATACCTACAGAAATAGCTCGAAAAAGGGTTTCTGGAGAAAAAATTTTACTACACCCAAACTTTCACAAAATTGAAATTTAAAAACAAAAATATGTTCTCGAAAGAAGAAGCTATACGGGTATGTTATTATAATTTTGTAACTCTTTATGAGAATTGAGTTAGCAGCACTTTTTCCTTAAATAATATTTTCCGACAAATTATATCTACATGTTTGACAGTGAATGTTTACGTGAATACGAAACGCATCGAGAATTTAAAAACATACCGACATAGCTTTCACCTTCTAGAAGGTAATATAAAAAAAAATCATTTCGTGTAATTTTCGATGTAGAAAAGTGTTTTTTCCCGGGCGTCCTTCTTGTATGGGCAGAAAACCGAAGTCTATCGTCTTAATACTATTGTTATTTGGCGGTACATCCTCTATATATATTTTGTATAAGTGGGTGCCTATACCGCATCTTCCGTAAATCGACTGCATATTGTAAATAAGTATGCCGGGGGCCAACTTTCGGGGATCAACTGCCTAGGTATGGTTAAAACTGCCACCTGGCTTAAGGCTGGCCTATCTAAGGTAAGAAGACGGAACAACTCGAGATGAGAAACTATACACGGTGTCCGAAAACTCATACCTACCACAAGCGGAAAACTGGAGAATCTACATACATCACTTATGAATTTAAATTTGTGGTAGGATAACTTGAGCTTTTGTTTTCGAGTATGGGTACACAAGTCCGAAGTTAAAATTTTTAGATAATATTTGAAAAAAATCGGTTGTTGCTCAGAATTCACTATTTTCCCAATTGTAATACGAGTTTCTGGACACCGTGTATATCGGGTACGTTTTTAGATTTTCACGGCCAAAAGCATTTTCGTTGTTTGTTTTTGGGGTGTTATGCCGTGTTGTGCTACCTCCTTCTTTAGCCGACGTTTCGGACAGCGTTGCAGTGTCCATCATCAGGGCAGATCCGGCAGATCCGCCGATCTGCCGGATCTGCCCTGATGATGGACACTGCAACGCTGTCCGAAACGTCGGCTAAAGAAGGAGGTAGCACAACACGGCATAACACCCCAAAAACAAACAACGAAAAAACCGTGTATATCATTTGCAATAGATACACATAAATAAAGCAATGACAAATAGCTCAAAAATATACTTTAGAAAGAGTTCAAGTTCAACCCTGAAAAGGGGTTTGATGGAGTCCTGATTAAGATAACATATTTTTAACAATTGAAAAATATAAATCAAACGATTCATGGATCGGATTTTTTAAAGCTTCATAAGTCATTGTGAAAATGACTCCTGGACTGAAAATAGTCTGATATAAAACGAATAAATAAAAACGTGCTCAAAAGACGCCAGAGCTCACCGATCTAGAGTTTTAACTGCTTCAGCTGGGAGATTTTTTGTTTGATTCACCATCTTATGACATACTCCGAATCGGGAGTTACAAATTCCCTTTGCCTATGGTTATTTGAGACTCTCTTATATTGTAAACATAAAAAAGGGAAATTGAAACATTAATAGACAAGTTCAACACTGCTGCTTCAAATCAAAAAGTCGCACTCATTCGGTACTTTAACCAGGTGCCTTACGGTATTATCAACTGCTTTATAATAATTAAATACTTACTTAATTATGACTTTTCTTATCATTGAAAATGTTGGAACATCGATTTAATCTAATTGGTGTTCTTGCAATCTTATCGCATTGATTATACCTGCAGAAAACCAGCGATAAATAAGTCACGTGAAAACCGGGAGGCAGCCCTGTCTGCGAGAGTTCTGCGCAGTAGATACTTGGATTTAGCATTTCCCGTCACTTTGGATTGAGTTAGCGAGGGTTGTCGGCACTTGTGGTTCAGTGCACTCCGGGTAACCTGACACTTGGGTTTGCACGGACCACGGAACTGTCTAAAAAATTACCCGGAAAAAGTTTTTACCGTGTTTTCTCGTACTAGAATATCGAATATCAGTGATTTTTCGCAAAATTTTTGCGTTCTACAGTGAAAATTGTTTTGTAATATATGTCGTAAAATCATTTTTGTTTATTTACTATTTAACTGTTAAAAATTCTTGTTTGTTTGTCATAAAAAAAAAACGCGGAGAGAAAATTTTAAAGTCCGTAGTAGATACCCACAATCAGTGTTTTTTTCGTTCTTTGGTAAAAACTGTGTTGGAAAACAAGCGGCAAAATCATGTTTATATGAATTACTTACTTGGCCGTTGAAATTTCTTGTTTCGTAGGAAAGTGTGATTGCAAATCTATTGAGAGATCGCGAGTTCTGTTGTACTAACAAAAGTTTATTGACACTTTCAATCTGCTTAACATTTCCATCGTTACAATTAAACTTGCTAATTAATTGCTTACACCTTAAAGTGTTTAAAATGAACGGTGATTCAGAGAAAATCGAAGGAATTACAGTGGAGAAGGTGAGATTTCCTAATAATATATATATATATTTTAAGAAAGACAAACATTCCCGGATTACGAATAACCCAGCAACATTTGAAAATCTCCTACTACCACCGCAGTAAGCGGAAGATGTTGCTTGTGTTGTGATGGAGGACTTAGCCAGCCGAGGAATCAAACACGGAACGCCTGGGTGGGACCCAAACATGATGCCCACTCAACCACTGACCTGTCACACTTGAAATAACATTACGCATTATCTGTTGGAATGATGTATATCCAAAAGATTGTAATGATTGATGATTTTTGGGATATCTTTCTCCTCTTTTTCGTTGTTTGTTTTTGGGGTGTTATGCCGTGTTGCGCTACCTCCTTCTTTAGCCGACGTTTCGGACAGCGTTGCAGTGTCCATCATCAGGGCAGATCCGGCACATTGTCTGCAACGCTGTCCGAAACGTCGGCTAACGAAACAATAACGACAAAAACAAACAACGAAAATGGCCGTGAAAATCTAAAAACGTATCTTTCTCCTCATTTAGCTAACGTTTCAGACAGTCTTAGAGCAGAATACCGCTACAAATCTCTATATTCCAGTGTGATGATGGTCACTGCAAGGCTATCTGAAATGTTGAATAAAGGAGAACAAAGCGCAACACGGGTAAAACCGCAATAATCCATCATCTGACGTAAATTCAATTATGTTTTAAAATTAAAGAAAAGAAAATTAAAATGTTAAACTTCACTTATGATGCTTTTTAAGATAGTAAATACAATTAAATATACTAATTTATGATATATCCCGCTAAACCTTATCATTGATCTAAATTTAGAGGACGGAATTTTGAATGATTCCTAAAAAGATTGGCAACACTTATCAATGTGGCAAAATAATATCTAGATTGTTTTTTTTTTCTAATCAAGATTAATCTGAGAAGTAAAGTAAATAATACCGTACTCGTATCAAATTTCCCACTTGGCAATTTTATCACATTTGTATGTTTACGATATTAAATTTCTTTCAAATGCCATTAGTTTTTTTTTTACTTATTGGCTATAATTTCAATTAAAAAACATGGACCAGTTATATTCAAGCATTGTTGTATTTTAAATAATGTACACAAATTATTTTAGGCTTTTACTACTAACTAGCTTTTATACATAACACCTTGTTGTATTTTAGGTCTTATTTTATTTTATTTATCTCTCTATATTTATATATATTTTGGTAAATTGTATTAGTTTTTTTTATAGGTTATCTTATTATTTTATTTTCAATTTTCTGCCATAATGTTTCTTACCTCACAAGTAACGTAAATAATTAGTAGTTATACTTAATTACCTACTGTTATACTTAATTACTGCAATCATTTTGTAAAATGTTCGTGTAAAAGCCCATTAAGGCGTAAATAAAAAATAAAAAATAAAAATTAAATTTTCTAAAGTTGAGGACTCTAAAACCAAATAAACCATTATTTTTAGATGTACCTACGTCGTATGATAAAATATTTAGAATGAATATTGATTTCTTGATAAAATACCACAAATAGAAACACATCTTGGCCTAAAATTGGTTAACGAAAATTTTATAAATAATATCATCTCCCTCACATCGAAGCTGGCATGTTTTTTTGTGTGATTACAATACAAAAGCCCAACTGCTCCGAGACAGTAGCAACCCAAATGAGGCAATCGGGGTATGTTGTGAGGCTGAAGGGAGTGGGGAAGAAAATAAGATGGGGAAGAGGAAGACTTTGAAGTACACGGCTCTTCACATCTGGTTACAGCTTTAAATTTTTTTAGAGCTTATATGAAAGGAACAAGAAAGTTGTCATGATAAATTTGAAATATTAAAAAGATTTAAGATATTTAAAATAACAAATGTAAAAACTGAAGGGTACCCGACTTTGTTCGGGGTTATGAACATGGTCATCTTAAGTCGTGAAGGGGCTCATAAGCAATGGACATAGGTCCAAAGCTTGGGGGCCATTTTGAACGCCGCGCCTTAAACCTACAGGAAAACAACAAACCACAATTTTATTGAAGGGATTCGTGCCAGGACAGAGCTACGCCACGTAATAGTGTTTTGTTGATACATGAGCAATTAAAAGATTGAAATATTTAAAAAAATCTAAATACCGCTATTAACGTTTGAAAAGTTGCTGAGGATTGGATAAAGCGCTGGCACAAGTGTATTTATATCTGAGGAGGTTTACTTTGAATGGGACAAAATAGATATTGAAGAATAAATAAATATTTTTCGAAAAAAACCAAAAGTCACCTTATTTTTTGAATAACCCTCGTATGTATGAAAAATTCACAATGTTTCTTCAAATGCTACTTAACACAACCCCAACCAAATTTTTGCTCTTTTTAAACGAGTAGTGTTTTATTGAACATTTTCCAAATTTTCCCTTGAATATTATCGTTTTTAATATTAGCGCGCTCCCTCTAACATTCGTATGATCGTATCTCTCTTTCTTTTTCTTTTTGAGCGGGTATTGTTTAAATATAGGCATAACCTGTTTTTATTTAATTAATTCCTTTAATCAGCTATAATGCCTGCTACCGCGGCGTTATCGGAAAACACTCGTGTAAGTGTAATCATGTACCTATGGAATGTACGTTAGGTACCTAAAATAAGTATATTTTTTTGTTATGTAGCTATATATCAAGCGATAATAAATTGAATTCCTTATCATTTTGTTGCATTCCAAAAATCTGACGGCATTTTTTATACGCAAATAATATAGTCGAATACTACAACAACAACAAAAAAATTCCATTGAAACTAGAATATTTTTTATTTAACTAGGATAGTATCACCATCTATCTTTCTCGGTTTTAATTGTGAATTTTCCACAGAAAATAGATTGATTAATTATGAAAATTTATATGTTGACCCACCTCATTAATAAAACCAAAAGGTTTTTTATATTTTTTTAATCTGCCCTGATTTAATAGTTGTTGTTTATCATTTGTGCAAAATGTAAAACATGTAAGGGCTTTAGAATAACGACACTATAACAAGCGATGACTGTGGTTTGGTAAAATCCTTCAAGCCGCAAAATGAAAACTTTACAGGAGACCATTAGAACGAATATTTACAAAACTAATTAAAAATGATGAGTGATTATTTGATTTAAAAAACTTTGACGTAAATGATTGCAATTCTATTTATGAGAGATTTGGGGTTGAGTAATTTCATCTACGGTTTTCTCAAAATAATCTTAAAAAACGCATTGATTTAGTTTTAATAATAAAAATATCTTAATCGGCAAAAAATCTTTACCATATTGTACTTTGAAGGCTTTTCTCTTTGAAACTACTGAAAAATAACATTCCCATAAAATGTGGCTTGAAGAGTTTTACAAAACATAGTAATTTATTAAACTGTAATGTAGATAGGTACCAATCTGCCCATCCGATTTTTTCTTCGTTATTTTTTTGTTTAAGTAAAAACTCTACGTATTAACTTTTTTGGGAACAACTTAGGTATAAATAGACATAAATAATAAATAGATACAATATCTAAAAACACGTTCGCCGTTATTACTAAGGCTTCTCAAATTCCCGTCTTAATAAGCGAAGAAATACAGGTGTACCTAGAGTACCTACCAGTTATTTACGTATCGCATTTCACGTTCGAACTTATAGGTTTATCATTTTCTCAGAAGGAAGGTAGGTATTTACGAAAACAATAACATAAGTTTATATTTCGTTAACATTATTATTTGCTTATTTTTTTACGGTAAAAAATACAGAATAAAATATTTTTGCAAAAAAGGAATCGCAACACAATAATTATACAATGTAAACATACTAGGTAATGTGATTCCATTTTTTTTTAAATAGTACGTGTGATTCTATTAGGAATAAGGAAAATGATATAAAATCAATTAGTCTGTTTAGGGGAATTAAAAATTTTTAAGAGAAAAATTACTTCAGATATCCCTAGAGGATATTGACTACGTGAAAAAAATCTAAGCCCCTCGCCCCTCATTGTGACCAAGCGTGGTATTTTGAAGATCCCCCCCCCCCCCCCCCCCCTCTGAACGGGTTACGTAGAACGGGTTCCCTAACCTTAGAATATTAAAAATCAACTTAGTTTGTCAAAATTTAAAAAGTGCGTTTACCAGATAAAATAACAATCATTGAAGAAGAAGATAACAATAATAATCAAATTTTTTTTAAATATGAAAATGAACAAGACACAGAAAAATAATAAAAGATAACGGTCGCAACTGGGACTCGAACCCAGAACCTTGCGTCTTACCGTTAAAAAGAGAGTTTTTCTTATAAAAATATGAATATTCATTTAGACTTTTATAAAAAGTCAATAGGTGTTCCATAAAAATATTTTTTTATTATTCTGTGTCTTGTTCATTTGCATATTTAAAAAAATTAGAATATTATTGTTATCTTCTTCTTCAATGATATATTACATTGATGGGAATAACCTTCAAAAGTTAAAAAGAGAGTTTTTCTTATAAAAATATGAAAATAACAATCTTTCAAAATCAATTTATGTTTTTTTTTTTTTAAAAAGGTCAATACGTCTAGAATGTCTAGAAATTTGCGGTATTGTCTGGTTATACCCTCTTAACATCACATCTAAATTACTTAATTGAAATCTGGGGAATGCGTATGAAACATAGATTAATGAATTACATGTACCTAATTCAAAATAAGGTAATCAAAATTTTTTTTCACTACGAATCCAAAACATCCACCAAAAATTATATCCAATATTTCGAAACAAAACTGTTCATGTTAAGAAAACTATATAAATAAAATATATGTCTCATACATACAATCACAGAATAAAAATAAATAAACTAAAAAAAATAATAAAAAAACAGACATATTATATCATAATAAATAATAATTAATAATAATTCTTGTAAATATCACACACGTAGGTATATTGGCCACACATTGTCAGATAGGGGCAGGTACTTGTGTGGGGGAATGCGGAATCATAACATGTTAGAGGGAAATGTATGTAGTTGTTGAATATACCCAAAATAAAATTATAAATCTCATACATTGAACAAAGAAACTAATCAACAGAATAAAACATCACGTATGTTCTCAATTCCAGGTGATTGACCGCTACCAGCACGATGTGAAGGGGGCCAGCAGCAGCGGAGTGCACTCGGGCAGCTCCAGCCCCGATGGCGGGGGCTCGGGCCCGGGACGCCGTCGCAGCCGCACGCGCCCCCGAGGCCGCGACAGCTCCCCTGAGCAGTCCAGTCTGGAGCCAGCCTCGCACGACGACTACGCGCACTCGGATTCGAGCGGTCGAGCCACTGACGGGACCGCTGTGGTGAGTGGCTTGATGGCTGGGGGGCAGAATGCCGTACACATGGTGAAATAATCTACTTTGAAATTCAGGAATAGCTAACTATACAGTGTACGTGTGGTGATTTCGGAACATATTTGGAATTAATATTATATATATAACCAATAATATATATTTTAAATTTAAAAAAATATATATCTATTACATCGTCGCCACTGAGTTTTGGGTTTAGCCTAGTGGGTCTCGTGATACGCACTGCACGTCGTTCCAGCAGCACGATTAATAAATAAGATAGCAACACGTGATCCTCTGTGACGCGTACCAGTGTGATCAGTGGCGAAGTGTAAAAGAATTATACGTTCAGGAATCCCTGTTTAAAATACTTTGGAAAAGTGCTTTTATATACATGTATACAGTCTGTATCCTTTTTGCTCTGGAGGAGTTAAGGATTAAATTGCCTTGTTGTGACGTTTGCTCGTCTCAAATTATGCGGAAAACTGTTAATTATTTGTACTTTATTTTTTTGCCTATGCTCATCACTTTAGATGTTTTTCGATCAGGTTTTGGATGAGTAAATTTATGATTAAATTGGCAATCAATTGACGTAAAATTACGATGACATTAATTGACAATGACATTAATTGAAATAAAAGACATATATATAACGAATTAATCAGAGATGCACTTTATTTCAAATAAATCCATTTTAAATGGTTTTTCTTTACCCATTTCCATTTTTAATGCCTTTCTCAATGCATTTTCGTTTTAAATGCTTTTTGAAAATAGGTATTTTGCATTTGAAATTGTTGTCTAAAAACCATTTTGCTTTTTGCATTTTCAAATGGAAAAGTTTTGACCCGTTTCCATTTAGCATTTTAATTTTGCACATCTCTGAAATTAATAACTGACGTATATATAACGAACCTGTTAATAATCAAATAATTGACGTAATATATAAAACGAACCTGTTGCAATCAAATTATGGACGTAATATATATATAATGTAAATAATCAAATACCTAGTTGACGTATACAAAATTTTAGATAAAAGATAATAAAGTATTTTTTATCATAGATAAAGATCGTACAAAATAATGATAATAATGACATTAGAAAAAAACACTAAAACAGCTACGTGATAACATACAGGTAATAAATAATCATGCAAAAACTAACATTGTATAGCTTAAGAGGAACGGCCGCTTTCATACAAAACGTAGTTTTGGATTTGAGGCCAAAATACCCAACCAAACTGAAAAATTATTTTTGTAATAAAAAGGTAGGTCCAATGTCGATCTCGGATACCAGCTACTTTTTTTGCTTTTAAATTATGATGTATAGGGTATAGGTGATTAAAGAAATCAGTTTTTGTTCATTTTGGAAGCAACTTTGGAATTTTTTTGTGAGTTATTTATAATTATTAAAAAAATCTGCCTAATCCTTGGTTTTAAAATAATTAAAAATTAAAATTAAAAAGTGTTAAAAATGCGTTTCTTTGGGTAGTAATTTTAAAATATAAACGACAAGTTTTTGTTCCGATGTAAATAGGTAATTTGTAATTTAAATTTACACCCATAAAAATTGTTTCTAAAAAAAAAAACATTCTTTTAATTTTATATTACATCATATTTAAAAAAAAATATTTCAAAAATTATTTTTTTAAATGTTTACATCATCTCTCAAATAATTGTCCAAGTTGCCTCTAAAAACATATTAAAATCTTTAATAGCCTATATTTTAAAAATCAAAGTAAAAATAAATAAAGTAGCTCTTATCCGAGATCGACATTTGACATACCTTTTGATTACAAAAATAATTTTTCAGTTTGGTTGGGTATTTTGGCCTAAAATCCAACCACCAATAATCCAACATCCAACCAACTACGTTTTTTGTGAAACTTGCCGCGCACCCAATCGCACAAGCTTTCCAATTGCCCGGAGCCTTTATCTTCCCCGATTGGGGTAAGTTAGGAAGAATTGAAAAGGATAGGGAAGTATTATATCAGGTCAATAAACACGTCTAAAGTCATTTCGAGCTTTTTAATTAATTTGGTAGTCTTTCTCTAGAGCGACACTGTGAGTATGTACCACTCTATTAATAATATGCAAACAATATTATTACAAATAAACATAAGTACATATGTATAGGTATATATAGACCGGTCAGTGGTTGAGTGGGCATGGCGTTTGGGTCCCACCCAGGCGTTCCGTGTTCGATTCCTCGGCTGGCTAAGTCCTCCACCACAACACAAGCAACATCTTCCGCTTAGTGTGGTGGTAGTAGGAGATTTTCAAACGTTGTTGGGTTATTCGTAACCCGGGAATGTTTGTCTTTCTTTTTATAAAAAATATATATATATATTTTTTTTTTATATATATATATATACTAGCTGATGTATATATATATATATACTAGTTGAAGTCCCCGGCGTTGCCCGGGCTTAACGCAGAGCTTTTCGAAATCTAATATAGACAATGAACTTTCTCTTGTTTCAAAGGTCAAATGTACAAAATCGTCACTGTCTACTTTCGTAGTTTGATCTCGAAAAACTCTGCGTAAAGCCCGAGCAACGCCGGGGACCCTGACTAGTAAATAAAATAAATAAGAGTGTCTCTGGCAGCGTGAATTTTTTGTACATATCTACATTTTATTTCGAGATTGATGAAATTTTACACACTTAACCTTCAAAACTAGAGGAAGGTCGTCTACATTAGATTTCGAAAAATCACCCCCATCCAAAGATATTCCATCCCATTTTCTCACCCCTTAAGATGATACCCGGTGGTGCAGAAATAGATTTTACTAAAATATTGCTGTCACTGTTGCTCTTACTCCACCGGATATTGAGCGAAAGGGACAATGCACTGACACCTAACTAAAATGGAGGTTTTGTATTCCCCACTTTTCTCCTCCAAAAGTGGACTGATTTTCAATTTTTTTTACCAACTACATAAGAAAAAACTATTCTATGTCTGTACGTTTTGCTTTTTTTAAAAAAACATTGTCTGGTTTGTATACTGAACATTTTTTGACGGCGTTTAAACCAGTCAATTTTATTGATTTTTGGAAGGTCATAACTTCTATAAAAAGTAACTTATCAAAAAAAAACAAAAAGTACCGACACGCTAGTAGTTGATATCTATTTTATGCAAAAACAATATTTTCTCTAGGGTTAAAATCCAGAGAGATAAATAGGGAATGTGTTTGTATGGAAAAATCACCGCCGGGTATCCTCTTAAAGCAGAAAATAGCCCGGAAACGCTGGGTTCTTCAGCTAGTGTGCAAATAAAAACACATTGAATTTGTATTAACTTGGCTCATTTGAATTGTTTCCAGAAGGAAGTTCGTTCTTTACATAACAGTGACTCGAGCACTGATGATGAAGGACATTACACAGCTTCTTACAGCAACCCGGTAGATGGCGCCTTGTCCAATATCAACTTCCAGAATAAGGCACGTGTTATCTTCCCGGAATATGGCGGAGACGTTGTTGAGAAAAATGGTAAAAAATATTTATTGAATTGATAATATAAAAAAGCAGCTAGTAAATGCTACACATATTTTTAAGGTAACCCGACACCCTATAACACTTTTGAAAAGTTATGGAAAAAACTAGGTTAACTATGTTAGGTTATTTTCATCACTTGTAATGACCATCACTTTTCAAGTGTTCTGATTTGCCATAGAATCACCTTTCAAAAGTGTCCTGATTTGTACTTACTGGAATCATTTTTCAAAAGTTTTCTGATTTGTAGTGGTTATTTTTACATACCATAAAAAAATCTTCATATATTCGGCACTGTTTATTATTTCATTGCCTTTATAAGCCTTCCTGTTTTTTTTTACTTACTTATTTATTCGATGACGAGTCAGCAAAAACGCACAATAAAAGTGAGCTGTGGCGTCATGAAAAGTTTTGACAGCTCTTTCTGTTTGTAGTTTCTATGGTGAGAAAACAATTTACAGCTCCCAACGTAATCTTGATTATGAGTTATGAAGCTTTAAAATATTAAAAACCAGTAAAATATAAAAAAAAAAATATATATATATATATAACAAATAAATATAATATAATATAATTATAAACATAAAAACGAATATTTATATTTTTTGCTACAGGTATAAGCCTCGACAGTCAAGAGTATGCTGAAGAATCAAATCACAATGATTCAAATGATGGTTTGAATCAAAACAGTGACATGTACGCCAACAACAACTCTTGGGAAGAGAATTGGCTGTTCCAGAAGAAGAGAATGAAGACTGGCCAGTCAGTCCCAGTCCCTATGCTCATTCCCAACTCCAACACAGAATACAGAGCTCTCATAGGGGACCGAGATGCGGAAGACACCACTGACCTATCAGAAGCAGGTTCTGAAACAGACGACACCCCAACAGACATAAAGCAAATGCTCGTTAACTCAAAAACAATCATAGGAGGAAAAAATCCCGAATTGGTTTTGACACTAATCGACCAAGATGTTACTGAAAAAAGTTCCGAAATGGAAACAACTTTTGAAGATGAAAAGAACCAAGATGTAACAGTCATTGAAAATAAGATACTTCCTACAAAGAATGATGAAGATGTTGGAAAAGATGAAAATGATAACCAACCAATTTTTGAAGTCCAGTTGATTTCGTTAACTCAAGATCCGAGTGCAACCTTTGAAGAACCTCCGAAGACCAAGAATGACCTGAGAGAATTCTTGAACAGTTTGGAGTCAGATGGAGAAGGCGATGCGGTCGATGGCGAAAGTGGTGAAGTGTCACAATGCAAAGTATTTGATGTTATCAGCACACCTTCCAGAGAGGAGTCGCAATATGTATTCAATAAAGAAAATGTCACCGAGGCAACAAACTTCGATGTGGTTGACAAAAAGGGTTGGTAAAACCTATTAACTTACTTTAATTTAAGTTATTAAAGTAATAATCCCACAGTGCTTATTATCATGGTTGGTTTAACACCTTATTAGTACTCTCAGTAGTTATCACATATTTAAAACAGAACTTTTTATTTTTAGATGAAGAAAATCTCGACTCCCTGAACGGTCACCAACAAGAAAGTGAATACATCGAAACAATAGCCAAACCAGTTCAAAGACACATGGATAGTTTGAAAAGACAACACTACAAACCCGTTGAGAGTGACAAAACTAGTGACAACGAGGAGGAGCCACCACCGCCTCTTCCTACATCCAAGTACACATACTTTTATTCCATAATTCTCGTAATAATTACGTAGCTTTCAATTTTTATTACAGCTTTCCTATCCTTTTTCGATGAACACAAAAAAACAAAATAATGAAAAAAACTGATTATTAGGGTTACCGGAATATTTCTATAAGTCTGGACAAACACTTTTATATAAACATATCAAATAAGGACTGCATCTTTGCAGGTTGCTTGTTGCTTCATATTTATAGGATTTTCAAGCCAAGAGTCCAAACCAGACAGGGTTGGTTGCCAAGTTTGGGTAATCCGCACCAGATCTGGATAAATAATGGCAAGCCTTTTAAAATATTTGATCAATTACCTTGTTTCAGATTGCCTGATCCATCATTGATAATAACAGAGGAAGAAATTATAGCGATAGTGACAACTCCAGGTAAATATATTATGCACTTGCACATGTAAACTAAAATATGTTGAAAAAAACCTAACCCCACACTTGATTAATAAATTGCACATTTCCACAGATCTATTTGTACAAATTGAGAATGTCTCTGAAAATGTAGACAAAGACGATGACCAAATTGACGACACTGTTAACACATACACTGACCAAATTGATAGAATCACTAACAAAGGCGTTGATGAAAAAGGAGACATTACTAACAAAGACATTGACAAAAATGAAGATATTTTACACAAAACCGTTGACAAAAATGATGAAATTATTAACAAAGTCATTGATGAAAAAGATGAAATTATTTGCAAAGATGTTGACCAAAATGATGTAATTGTTGACAAAGACAATAACAACATTGACAAAATTGCAAACAAATGCATTGACAATAATAACGAAAGTATGAACAAAGATATTAACAAAAATTATGACATTAAAAACAAAACCGTTGACCTAAATGATGTAATCACTTACAAAGACAATGAAAACAGTGACGAAATTGCAAACAATTGCATTGATAAAAATGACGAAATTGTAAACCAAGACAATCACAAAAATGAAGAGATTGTAACCAAAGACGTTGATATTATTTGTAAAACTGTAAACAAAGATTTTGACCAAAATTACTTACTTCTGAACAAAGACGTTGACCAAAATTATAAGACTGTAATCAAAGACGATGACAGTAAACGTAAAATTGTCAATAAAGACATTGGTGAAAATGATGAAATTCATTTCATTATGAACGGGAAACCGTACATAAGTGACTCGGAAGAAAAACATGACAAAGACGAATTCCAAAATAACAAAAACCCTGACTACACTGAAAAAGATACACCACCTGGTAAATAAACAAAATTTTATAAAATTATTAGGTAACTCGTTCTCGAATGCAGGTTTTAGAAAAATTCTGTTTTTCATCAGAGATTTTTTTGCATAAAATAGGCTAACCTGCTTCATAGAACATTGCACAATAAATACCAATACTTAAAGAGTTTGAATCAAAGCTGGCACAGGCATACGAATTCTTGCGTTTCAAACAAAATTGAGCTTTCTAGATCTTTATGGTTAAAATATAGTTCAATAAATTATGATTAGAGATAAATGCAGCCAAAAAAAAAGAATTCGAAGGTCTTTCTCTAAAGCCGCAAAAACTCTCGAACAGTGAGCTCTGATATCATTTAAGTTGTACAACTTTTTCTGACAGAATATTCTAGAAACTCATCAATTTTTTCTATATGCCAATAAGAAAAGCTGGGTATTAAAGGAGACAATCTGCTTAGCACTCATAAGCAATCAGGTCATATACCCCCTCGCTGTGTTATGGCAATATGCCGTATCTATAGTTACAGCATTTTGGCTTTACAATGCTCAATCAATTCCATTCGTCGAGTTAAATATTATGAACTTACTTTTATTTGTTCATTGTGATTACTTTCAAAGGAATTGATGATGGCACAATGCTGTAACTGCAAAAAACACTTCTACAATGGCAGAAAATTGTCATTTAAAATACACTATTCACAAATATGCTGTTTTGCCATTACAACACTGTTTCCGGGAGGGAGGCGGAATGTTTGAGATATAGCATATCGGTCTCACGTATCTTTAATTTTTTTTTACTATTTGTTAATTTATTTAGAAAGTAATAACAATTTAAAATTTGGTGAAAGGTTTGATTGAGAATTATTTTGAAATGTTTAAAAAAATTCAAATATATCACAATCTTAATCCATGACATATTTGTATTTTTTTATATGTAACATATATTTTGTCAAATTGTGCCGATGGGACAGGCTGTGTTGAAAACTCCAGTATTATAAAGGTTAAATGTATTCCAGGTTCAATAGCAGATAGGGAACACAAGAAATGGCTGAATGCCGTGCCAATGGAAAACAATCCCTATTCCCCAGAAGCTATAGAAAGGCGATTGAGCAAGCAAAGCAATAGTTCCCTCTACGACATGGTTTCAAAAACCAACCTTGAGAGTAAACAGCCAGAAAAGAAGACCGTTGGTGTTCCATTGCAGGTGGCCTTAAGTGAAGGTGGTTCGGATAATATTATAAGGTAAACCTAAAATACATAATATAAATTATACACATTTAATAGTCAACATGTCACATTCAAAAGTAGGGAGAACGAAGACTCAAAATTTAAATTGTTACTGTGCGTTTCACATCCACAAAGTATTTAAATTTAAATTTTTATTGTGTGTTTCACATCCTCAAAGAATCCAAACTCATCTGAATACCAACCCAGAAGAATAGTACATTATTTCACTGTCACTAAGCCTTGTTCTGATTGGGAGAGTATTTTAGTCGAGTAGCTAATTTTAGTAACTAAACATGTCCAAACACCACAATTTTAGTAGAGTAGGCTAGTCAGCTCTTTAGTAGATTGAATCGATTTGGTTCTATTTTTTCGGCGAGTAGAGTCCCCCTCCACGTGTCCATGCGCACTGACGCAGAAACGTGCAATATGTCTTCCCGTTAGAGCGAAAATACTACTCTAAAATTCTTTATTTTTGCGTCTATTAATCTATTTTCGTGGCCAGATTTATTTATTTTCATCTCACAAATTTATTCTTCCACCTCTTTTAAAATAAGCATTACATCAGCTTAATTAGCATATTTACTTTATTGCGTTGCAGCCCATCATGTTGCGACACGTCGCTTACTAATGAACTCTACTTGACAGCAGTGCGAACACTTTTTGGTGAGTCGAGTAGCGAGTTACTCGCCACTCGACTTACTACTTGTCAGGTCAGAACAAGGCATAATGGCTTGTTCGCACTTTGGCAAGTAGTAAGTCGAGTAGCGAGTAACTAGTTGACTGACCAAAAAGTGTTCGCACTACGGCCGAGTAGAGTTCATTAGTGAGCGGTGCGTTGCAAGATGAACGAGCTGCAATGTAAGAAAGTAAAGACGCTAACTAAGCTGATTGTAATGCTTATTTAAGAAGAGGGGGAAGAGTAAATAAGTGAGAAACAATAAATAAACTATGGACACGAAAAGAAATTAATAGCCGCAAAAATAAAGAATTTTAGAGTTTCATCTTTGCTGCAACGGGACGACATATTGCGCGTATCTGCGTCTTCTAATGAACTGCGAATGTCAGTGTACAGAGACGCGTGGTGGAAGACACCAGTCGCCAGAAATAATAGAACTAAATGGATTGACTAGACTAAAGTGCTGACTTTCCTACTCTACTAAAATTGTGGTTTTCGGACGCGTTTAGTTACTAATATACTCACTACTCGACTAAAA
Source organism: Limnephilus auricula (assembly GCA_951813805.1). Lineage (NCBI taxonomy): Eukaryota > Metazoa > Arthropoda > Insecta > Trichoptera > Limnephilidae > Limnephilus > Limnephilus auricula. The sequence continues at coordinate 28,727,584 of OX638390.1, read as the reverse complement.
TACTCGCCTAGGGTGAATGGCTCTTAATAGCGAGTTCAGATGGTTCAATTTTAGTTAATCAACTCGACACTTGAAAGCATATTGACTATAGTGAACCTTCTTTCGACGAAGTTGAACAAGTTTATTCAAATAATTTTTGACGTTCAATCAAAGTTGATCAACTAAAATTGAATAGTTTGAATCCGCTATAAGACACGGACCCGGCAACGTACTGAGACTTTTAAAATGAAGAAAATATGTAATATGAAATATACATTGTAGGAATGGTAATTCTTGCTTTCATTGTTTTCAGATTTATTTTAATTCTTAACCGGTTTTTTTTATCAATTAAAGTAACTTTTCCTTTCCAGGTACGGTCGGGACTATTACATCAACGCATCAAAGAAAGCTACTGGAGCCCGCAAGCGTCTTTTGGATATGAAATTCGGCTCAATGCCAGATGAAGCATCCAACGCTGACACGAGACCCAAAACAATGACTCGGTCAACTTCTGAAGCCGCAACTCCAGTAAGTTTCAACAATTTGTTGAATGATCTGGAAGGTTCTGCCTTACATGAAAATATTAGAAGGGTTTGCATGAGGTCTAAAAATGCTAGCCACGGCTTTGCGGTCAACCCCCTGTTTGAAAATACAGACACAAACGACAGCCCCCCATCAATAGACAATAGAAGAAATCAAAAGGAGCGTGACAACGAAACCCTAATTGACCACCACTCTTATTTAAATATCACTTCAAACGACGCAGACAGTGACAGCGATTCGATTAAATTAAATATTCCTAAAGAACCTGAAGTTTTAGAGACCAATTTTCATACACTTAGTAGTTTACGTTCACTAGAGAACAGGAGTTTAAGGAAACATAAAAGCAGTCAGAATCAAAGGGCTAAGTTAGAAACCATATTCGGAGGGAGTTTGCGCCTCAGAAATAGCAGCAATTTTTATATGCCAAATTAGAAGTAGAAATAAAAAATATTATTATTTAATTAATTCTCTGTTATTACTGCACAACTTATTTTTAAAACAAATTATTTATATTTGTACATTTTATGGTAGTTCGTAATGAGGTAAAAATCTCTTATATTTTTTTGATGTAGTATTTCTAGTTTATAATATTTGTATACCTGTACAAAATTGTTTCATCCAGTACCAAATTAGATAATGATATTAATGACTCCGTGTTATTGTAACCGCCATCCAAACACGCTGCATTAAATGCTTAATTTAATTTAACACCATTTATTTGTGTGATTTGTTGTTATAAAACGTCCCCTGCTTTTATTAATCTCACAGTATAAAATGTTTAAAAAAATAAGAAAAAAATTACATTGTAAGAAAATGGTGATTAGCTATGAAGAAAATTTATAAGAACTATATAACTGTAAGTGTACTTAGTTATGTAGGTATTAAAATTGTATTGATAATACAATACTTTGTGCCTATATTATATTTCTAATATAATATTATAATAATAAATATTGTATGTAATAAGTATCGCTTTTTAACTTAACTTATTTAACTTGTTTTGGGTTAACAGTCTAACGATACCCGTATTGGGGTAAATCTGTTCAAATCAATGGAATGAACTGGTCGCAAATATAAAAATATTGCAAATTTCGCAACAGCAAATTAGTTGTTGTGGCATGAAATATTTTGTAAATACACAACAAAACAAGCTTTTAACATTTATGAAATGACACCAAGACAAACTTGTGTCAATTGAAGAAATATCTTTCAGTTTTGTGATGAATTATTAATGCACGTTAATTACATTTTCTATTTTTTGGTTGCACTGAGCTGTCCGCATGTTTTGTTCTGTCCTTTTGTGAAATGTCAGTTTTAAGCAACTTGGGGGTGAGTCTTTTTACATTTTTACGTCACTAACCCAAGCACGAACTAAAAAAAAATGCTCACTAACCACAACAACATATTGCTAGCCTAATTCATGAAATACTAGTTTTATAAATCTGTTTTACTTTTGTTAACTGGATTTTATAAATTAATCTTCTAATAATTTATTGCAGTCGTGGATCTATAACCAGGGAAATCAAATAAATGATGACTCGGTTCAGAAAACAGTTCCAAAAGAAAGCCCAAAAATTATTATCAAAGAAGTTGTCGAATCACCTCTTGAAATATACGCAGCCACACCTGTGATAGTGGAAGATGTTGATACACAATTTGACGACTTATATGAGAAGGCATTCAAATATGAAAATGATACCCACGAATTCTATGCGATGCCAGTCGAATTAAATGCTGACAGCACCCGAAAACTACTGGAGCTTACAAACGGAGTTGTAGTGAATAATGATATCCTTGATCAAAGCGACAGCATCAGCAGTCAAGACGACTCTCCCAGGGTATACAACATCAAATCTGGAAAGATTGTATCATCGACAAAAGATAAACTTTACAATGAAAGTGATGATGAAAATATTTATACTCCAAAAGCAAAAATGAACGGAAACTCTGATGATAAAGATGTCCATTTGATGCCAGGTTTAACAAGCAATTCCAAGTCCTGGAAGTCAATGGGAGATGTGTATATAACGGGGCAAGGATATACGGATAGAGAGGACAATGACTCTGCCAGAATACCAGAGTCTAAAATAGAAGAAGATATTGATTTACCTTCGGTTAAAGATTTGAGAAAGAAATTTTTCATAAATAAAACGAAGAATCCACCAATCTATAAGGTATGTAATATTTTTATACATCGCTATACATTGGAAAAATATGTGACCATTCCACAATGGATATTATTATCAAACAATGTAATCTGTCGATCCTGAATTTTTGCTCAACACAAATTAATTATGCCTATCAACTATTCGTCAATTTAAAAAAAAGTTTTGTAAAAATCAAAGTAGCAAAAGTTTTAAACAAAATTTTCAGCAATCCAGAACATAATAAATTATTTCAGACTAACCCCTTATCAGAAGTTATCAATTTCATTCAGGGTGTGTTTCACCGTTCTCCCGATAAGCTGTTAAAATAACTATCCCTTACAATAAATAAATGCTCGCAATAGGTAGAAAACTCAGCTAACTTATCCGATATATTATAGCCACTTTTCCTAGGTTCCAGTAACGAAACGTAAACTCAGACTTTAAAAATAAATAAATTGTGAATATTCCATAAATAATGCTTTTTTCAGCTATGTATCTAGAGAAAAGGGAAGTTGAATGAAAAACTTGTAGAATTAATTTAATTATGAAAACGAACTTTAAAAAAAATAAAATACTGGTATTTAAGTTTGCCTGTGAACATTGATAAAAAAAAAGAAAAAAAAAGGATTCAACTTCCTTATTGTGAAATACCTGCTCAAACTGACAAAATCTGATTTTGGTGAACATTTACAAAACCTGGTGTAAGATTGTTATTTATTTTTAAAATTTCAGCCGAAGAGAAAGATAAGCAAAGACTTACTAGACAACAAAATCATGACCAAGTCGTTTTCCATAAGTCAGACCAATCTCAAACAACCGCAGCACATGCACAGCATCACCGCGCGGAGTGTCTCCAAGGAGTTCCGCGAGGAGTTGAAACTCTCCATGCCGGAACCTCCCATCATCCATCCCGGAGGAGCCAAGAACCTCCCCAATGGAAGTGAAGACCCTGCCAAGGAAGGAAAGTCGGAAACCCGACCGGACAGCCCGGTCCCAGAACCCGGATCCCTAAGAAATAAACTTGCATTCTTCGAGCAATTGAACAAACATTGAAATCAAAAATATTTCAATAATAATACTGCAATAATTTATAGTATTACCTGTAGATATAAATAATTTATACCAGACATTATATTTACCAGTAGATATGACATTGTTTATAAGTATGTAGTTAGGGCTTTGTTGCAGAGTGTAATCAATGCACAGCTTAACTTATATCTTTGAGGGTTTAACTGAACAGACGGGTTTTGTAGTCATGATCTTTATTTACCGAGTAATTGATACATTGTACAAATCAATTCTCTAAAGTCTGACACAACACATATGTATATTCATTTTATGAGATGATTTTAAGTGAAGAATTTTCACTCACTGATTATTTTAACATTTATTCACTTGAGTATTTCATATAGTATGAATAATAAAAGCCGTATGAACAAATAACACAGCATGCGCACAAATACCTCTGGTAAAATTGATAAATTCAAAGCTTATGTAAAACAAATATCAATCGAAACAAATTTAACAGATATCAATTACATTTAGGACAATTACATCACAAGCAATTGGTAATTTCTATTCAATATTATATTATTTGGTGCCATTTAAGAATATTATGCTTTTTAGGGGCGTGAATTATTTTCTCCAATAATTAATTACGATGTGTGTTTCTTTTGTGTATGTAAATAAATATTACCAAAAAACCAAAGTAAAGCAATAATGATTTTTTGTATAATATAAAAGGAAAAATGTCAATGTAAAAAAGCATGGTGTTTATTGCCAATGGGTCATAAAGATAATGCATATTATGAATATATTTGTAAAAATTTTGAAAAATTAAAATTTCATGTGTTGTTATTTTTTTAGTATTTTATTAATAAAATAATGTTACTTAAAAATAATGTTTGTTTTAATATTCTTCTCGATGGTATAGTTTAATTATTCATTGGAAAAAATTGTTTTATCACAGGACGGTTCAGAGCACCGAGAAATCAGTAGAACTGGCTGAGGACCTTGTGGAAGGGAATATACTCTAGTTCAGCCGCATGCTCACGACGATACAGCCACAGGAAGTAGTCGATCATGACCGCGTTGATATCGCTGGTCTTCATCTTGGGATCATACAGCTCTCCGATCATATGCTTTACCTCAATGTTAACCAGCTCTACTGCCTGGATAGATCCGCCGCGTATCTCAACCTCTTCTCTGTCGCCGTTCTTTAGGATGACATCTGGAAATAATAAACTGTTTAAGCACAAACAACGATTTTATCTAAGACCTGCGTTACACTCTCAAAGAGATTACCCAACCGAGCACAAGAGTAGTTGACACCCTCGCCTCATTGTTCTTTGCATTGCGTCATCTACGATACTAGTCGGAGGGTGTGAGGTAAACCAAGACCGTGGAGGATGTTATGGTGTGAAGGGGGCTCTGGTAATGGGTGAATAAAGTCAATATACTAGTCTTAGCGAAAGATCGCACGAATGTCACCGACATTCGTCCTCTCCCTTCTCACATGTCTTATTTGAAAACAAAAAGACAGAAGATGCTAGAACAACGACATCACTTACAATCTCTCGCTTGGCCTAGTATACTTGTATTGACTAGTATTATATAGTACACTAGCCACTAGAGCAACAGAGAGAAATATCGCCTTGAGCGCTCGCCACTTGAAAATCAATTTTGAAAATTTTCCGCCCACATTAAAAAAAATCATTACTCCACATTTGTGTATTTAACATATAAAAAAAATTATAGTGCTTACAGCCAATCAATTCATCTATTTTTTGATAACTATTCTATATTTTTAAAATCGATAGAAAAATTACTAAAAAATCTTTAAATTTATAAATGCGCGAAATTTGTGCTTTAGTGATTTGAAATTGCCGCCAGTGGATATTTTTTATATCTTTATTTATATTTCTACGTTTTTATGTTCTCTATGGCCTGTTTGATAACCACAGATGCGAATATATACCAGAAAACCAGTTTTTTATAAGTGTACATCCAATCAAAAGTCAGAATTTAAAAAAAGATTTGAAGTACCGTTACTTTTGAACCGCCGAAACACATTCGAGAATAATTCCAAGACAATCGATAAGGCCATAGACATAATGTCTATTTTATCAACTATTTGATAGAATAAATTGCTGGCCATGAAAATGTTTCAAATAATTACAATAAATGTTTTACGAATGCTACGAAAATCAGTCCATTTGAGGACCGAAAGCAATCCTAGAAAAATTAAAAATGTCCAAACTTGGACCGAAATCGCTTCAGTGGCTAGTATACGCTGGGACTAGTTCAACTTAACCAATAATAATTCCAGCAACAACTGCCCGATACAGGAGTTACTTGTGAGACAATTCACAAGTTATAGTAGGCATAAAAGTATAATAAAAGATGCATAAAATGGGCAGTAACTAGATAAATTATTTCCAACACATGACATCACACAAAACATCATGGTATCTTATCTTATCTAAACATTGGCTCAGGCGATAATTTTATAAAAAAAAATAGGTTCAACCTCTTAATTATTGTAAGGAGTAGCCAGTCATCTCTAAAAATAAACATGATTTTGTTTTGAGTTATCAAAAAAATCTGTAGTAATGTAATAGGTCTCTAGATAAGATAGGGCAATAGGTCGATTGTAATTTAAAAATGACCAAATATGAACAAATTCATAATTGCTTGAATAACGTTGTAGGGGGAGTAAGCTACTTGTTACTCAAACTGAAAGATTTTAATTAAATTAAACAAATAACTTTGTATCAACCACTATTATATAATCACAATTACCTACATGTTTCAAAACCGATGGTTTCTTCGTCAGGGTAGTAATGACATTAAATAACAAAAGAAACAAACAAGTATAGACTAAAAAGAATAGACTAAAAAGAACTATGGACAAAAATATTATAGAGAGAGGTAATTAATTAATAAATTTTAGTCTGTTCTTTTTAGTATATATTTTTATTTTTTTGTTATTTAATGTCATTACCCCTGACGGTGGTTTTGAAACATGTAGGTAATTGTGATTATATAATAGTGGTTGATACAAAGTTATTTGTTTAATTTAATTAAAAATGATGCCACAAAGTGATTTTGCGAAGTTTGAAGAAATTAAAGATTTTACTTTCAAGAAGAGATCAAATAGTGTTTTAAGCCTGGTACAATAAAACACAGTATCACATGATGAGAAGATGTTATAAGCAAATCTTACTACTTCAAGACAGAATATTTATTATCTTAGCCACTGGAGTTAAAAATTTGGACCGCTTTTATTTTTCTGCGATTGATATCGGTCCAAAATTGGACCACATTTAACGAACCTACAAATATGGGATAAACGGTGAAATCTAGATGGATTGATTAGCTTTAAACTGCAGGAAATAGTTTATATGTTTCCATATTAATATTTTGAGGAATGATATTAATTAAATCGAATGGCCAAATCAAAAACTGAACACCAATCACTCGAGTAGTTACTAAGTACTTTATTTAATAACTCAGGTGCGGGGCATACGTCATTCCTATGTCTACCTACGTTAAATTGTCGTGAAAACAAGCTTATGTGCCCAAGTGGTTAAATAAATATTTTACCTTCTTTGAGCTTCTTCATCAGTTCAGGAGAATACTCCAACGCCCCAAAGTGCACCAACACCTGCGGCACCCGGTAATCAGCGAACATGGCCAGCTCTTCAATGTCAGTGAACTCCCCCCAGCTCTGCCCCTTGAAGCAGTTCCACAGGTCGGCCACCAGGATCTGTGCCCTCTTGTAGAAAGCCACCCACTTGTTCTCGTATTGGGCTTCGTCGCGGAAGCAGGGGAAGTTCTCCACGACAATCTTCACCAGAGTCAGGCCGGACGCATCGGCATCAGCGACGCAGGTCTTGAAGGTGCCCCCGAAGCGGTCAATCAGTCCGGTGCCGACCTCGTGCATGCACTTGACACGCAGCTCCAGGAGAGGAATGGGCGTCACTCCATCGTCGGAGCGGCAGATGTGTGCCATTTGCACTTCGGTGATCTTGCTGTAGACTTGCGGATTTGCTATATCCATCCCCTCCTAAAAAATTATAAATTACACTTTAAAAAAAACTGAGAAAATGTCATTCACCTTTTCACCGTGTTCCTGAAGTGTATAGGAAAACAGGTATGATTGGCATTTTTTGTGACCTTTATAATTTTTTTAAGGAAACTAAAGCAACGTATATGCGAGTAGCGGCGTATAAGTTAACATTATCAAATTGTGAATTTACTTCAACATTTGGCATTAATCGGTTAGTTGATTGAGCACTTCAATGCATCGAATTCCCCCACCCAGAAGTCGCGGGTTCGATCCTTTGCCAGCCAAGTCCGCCATCATTGCACAAGCAACATTTTCCACATATTATATTGATGGTAGTTGAAAAAATGACACAGCATTACAAAAATCCGTGATGGCCAAGTCTAGCAGAACCTTTGTAAGTGGGCCAAAAAAGCTGATATAAAATATATGAGTATGTAGGGAGTAACATAATGCACTGGAGTAAATTTTTGAGTATGACAAAATTTTTTTTTTTGGTTATTCATGAGATTTCTAAAATCGATAAATATGAAAGCCTTACATTATATTTATAATTAATATGGAAAGCCTAACATTAAATTTAAGATTAGAATTTAAAGCTTTACATTAAAATCAATGATTAGAGAGTAAAAATATTGGCACGTTAAATTTAATGGTCAGTACCTTTACATTAAATTCAATCAGTAGTGTGTAAAACTTAACATTAAATTTGATGATTAGTAGATATAAAAATAATCAAATAAAATTTACGATTAGTACTTAATGATTAGTATGGAAACCCTTGCATTAAATTTAATGATTGGTACGAATTAAATTTAATGGTGACTAATTAGTATGGAAAGCTTTAAAATACAATTTAATGATTGGTATGGAAAGCCTTGCATTAAATTTAATGATTGGTACAAAAAGCTTTAGATTAAATTTAATGGTAACTAGTTGGTATGGAAAGCTTTAAAATACAATTTAATGATTAGTATGGAAAGCCTTGCATTAAATTTAATGATTGGTACAAAAAGCTTTAGATTAAATTTAATGGTAACTAGTTGGTATGGAAAGCTTTAAAATACAATTTAATGATTAGTATGGAAAGCCTTGCATTAAATTTAATGATTGGTACAAAAAGCTTTAGATTAAATTTAATGGTAACTAGTTGGTATGGAAAGCTTTAAAATACAATTTAATGATTAGTATGGAAAGCCTTGCATTAAATTTAATGATTGGTACAAAAAGCTTTAGATTAAATTTAATGGTAACTAGTTGGTATGGAAAGCTTTAAAATACAATTTAATGATTAGTATGGAAAGCCTTGCATTAAATTTAATGATTGGTACAAAAAGCTTTAGATTAAATTTAATGGTAACTAGTTGGTATGGAAAGCTTTAAAATACAATTTAATGATTAGTATGGAAAGCCTTGCATTAAATTTAATGATTGGTACAAAAAGCTTTAGATTAAATTTAATGGTAACTAGTTGGTATGGAAAGCCTTAAAATAAAATTTAATGATTAGTATAGAAAGCCTTGCATTAAATTTAATGATTGGTACAAAAAGCTTTAGATTAAATTTAATGGTAACTAGTTGGTATGGAAAGCCTTAAAATAAAATTTAATGATTAGTATAGAAAGCCTTGCATTAAATTTAATGATTGGTATAAAAAGCTGTACATTAAATTGAATGGTAACTAATTAGTATGGAATTGTGGATTAAATTTTATGGTTAGTACCTACTAAACTTAGTGTGAAAAACTTTACATAAAAGTTAATAATTGGTTTGAAAAGCTTTACATTAAATTTAATGATTAGTAATTAGTGAGTATGGACTTAATCTATGTATGACCTTAACATAAAATTTAATGATTAATATAGAAAGCCTTACATTAAAAGCGCGACGGAGGGCAGCGACAATCCCCATGTACCCAGTCTGGCCATTTACAGTCCACTTGTCTGCGTTCCCGGCGGTCCAGAAGCAGAAGTTGAGGGTGTCCAGCAGGAAAATCCAGTCCACCGTACGAGCCTCCTTGCCTGTCGGGTGGTAGCCATCGTCTCCATAGCCACCTATCTTGATCTTACCCGCCATATAGTTTTTGAAAACCTGAAAAAATATTGAAAATGTTTTACTCAATCGCTAAACAGACATCCGAACAAGTGTAATCATAGATAAAAATAAACATAGGGAGATACGGCATGGGAGCATGCAGACTGTCGACTGTCTCTGAGCTGCAACCAAACTTCACAGATTATCAAAGCATTGGCGCCAACGAGAGTTATGTTTGGTATGTAGGTAGAAACAAAAGCAGGGCATCGCTGTACGCAAATGCGATTTCCAGTAGTAGATGTTGGCGACACTTTTGTGGGTGTAGATCATGGCCTGTCTCCATTGTTTCTATTATCCATGTGTTTAACTCATTTATCGAATAGGTAATCCCAACAAGTGTAATCTTTAGAGATTTGGAAGAAAACCGATGTCGCCAAGTTACATAATAATATAAGACCTTTAGAATTCCAAAATTCAGACAGGCCATTCGATATTTGAACATTTTTGCAAATTCCATATTTCGTATTAGAAAACAATTTATTACCTTCTATAATAAATTATTATGCATCAGGTAATATTAAAAAACATATTATATTTGGTAAAACACAATTCAAATTGGGAGAAAGCCATGTGTCTATGGGAAAGCACAAACATTTTTATAAGATGCCAATACATATACGGTATCCGGAAACTCATAGTAGAAGCTGGAAACCGGTGTATCTACTTCACACAGAGAACCGTGAAAAAACTTTTTTTCGATCTGAGCACTAGGATTTTTTTAACTTCTTTTCTATTTTTTCGAATTCAAAAGGGTTCTTGAGACTGGCTTCGACGCATTTTAAAAGACGTTAAACAGTTTATATCTTCCCCCCAGCAACCGATTCCTTTTTCAAATTTTTCCCAAAAAAACTACAATTTAGATTTACTTGAAAACGAAAACGAAAAGAAGTCGTACCACAAAATCGACTCCAATCGTAATGAAAATACACCAGTTTCCCTATTGTAGGTAATACGAGTTTCCGAACACCTAATATTATAGTATTAAACTAAAATAATGCAAAATAGATAGACAAATTTATTTTGCTCTAGCCGTCGCTAATAATAATCGCATAGAAAAAATCGTGTGAATAGATTGTTCTACTCAGATTTGTCAGATTACGGATATGCCACAAAATGTATACACATGTGTTTCTTTTTAAATAAGTGATACATGTTTAAAAATACTTTAGCTGTATAAAAATGACCTCTGTTAAGCTTATTCAGTATATATTTAAGCACCGATTTATTTGTTACATCCGTATTCTTGATTTATTTGTTAGACATATAAAGGGTGGTCCAACCATAATGCACGATGTTAATTGTAAATAATATAAAATAAAATATTTCAGAAAATATCTTAATTTTTTTATTATAATAGAAAGATCTAAGACAATTATGTGTGAAACAAAATATCGGCCAAAAGCTGGTCCATATTTTCAAAGACGCTGAGGCATAACTGAGGTTCATGTGCCGAATTATCTCATCCTTTAGCTCTTGAATTGTTCTCGGCTTATTGACGTCCACTTTTTCTTTTAAATATCCCCAAAGAAAGAAGTCCAACGGTGTCAAATTATATGATCGTGGCGGCCAATTGACATCGTCACAAGATAATAAGGCCATTGAATTTCTCGCGCAAAAGAGCCATTGTTTCTTTGGCTGTGTGGCAAGTGGCACCGTCGTGTTGGAACCACATATCGTCCAGCTCAATATCTTCAATTTCTGGCCACAAAAAGTGCGTTATCATCTCGCGATAGCGAACACAATTTTCGAAGAAATACACACTTAACGCGAACGGTAGCAATGTTTTTCGCAGAACGAACTGGGCGAGGGGATTGGTTTATTTATGTGGACGAGCATGCACAGGTGTTTTCACATCTCCTACAGACCCGGTTTGCTGAAATTGTGAATGATTGTGGACACATTTGGTCGATTATGCTGACCAAAAAAATCACGAAGGCTTCGTGCACTTAGTGCATTTTGATTTGAGCGCCCATTTAAAAAAAAAACGCTTCAAAAATTTTAACGCGCTGCTTAATTGTGTACCTCTCCTTTGTTGAATTTGTCAAAGACTGAAACAAAGAAATGTCAAATAAAGATGGGCAAAAAACTTGACACACAACTTGTGACTCACAATTAACTTCAAAGTTTTTACTATAACACATCTATTTTCAAATGCATTTTAAAACAGAAAAAATTGACTGAGAATTAAACATACTTAACCAGGGACTGGAGTCAACAACTCTACCAACTGAGCCAAAACCCGATTTGAAAATACCGATTTAATGACCGAATTTCAGAGAGTGTGTATGTACGCGCGCGTGTGTGTAAATGCCACCGAAAGTTGATAGAATTCATTGTCATCGACAACGAGTCTATCTGCCGCGGTTCAGCTCGATCGGATGTCGGGAAGTGGGTTAATTTCCACTTCCAAGATACCATTGCCTCATTCATACATTCAATAATTCAATCAGGAAAACAAAAGTGATATTCAAATATGTACCTAGATGTATTTAAAAACGGTGAACTTATTTTACAATGAACTTGAAAAGAAAAAAACGTTTGTTTTGAATGATTAATTACGTCTTACAAACTGTGGCCCCGAATTAATGAATGCAAGGGTATTTTCATGTAGAAAATTTAAAAAATTACATTACTAGTGACTACCCGGCATGCGTTTTTTTTTTATTATTTCATAATTTTTTTAATAAGTTTTACAGTTTTGACAACTTTTTTTAACTACCACACTAGGCTAGTGCCCGTGTTGTGGTAGTCAGATATTTGAAATAATTAATATAAAAACTAAAAAATATTATTTTATAGAAAAAGATAAAACACAAGAAAGAAGAAAAAGAAAACATATTTAAGAATAGATAAAACTAAATACAAATATAAAAATTAAAAGTAAGCTGAAAAATATACATAAAAATTTTAAAGAAGATAGAAATAAAAACTTTAAAATATTATACCTACATTAAGGTTAGAATACGTGGCAAATTATGTAGATTATTTTAAAAAGATAATGGTTTATAAGGAAATTAATTGTGGTAGGAATTATCTACAAGAGTTCATGTTTATAGTCACATTTGAATTTTGTTATACGAACCAAATTGGAAAAAAGATGTAAAAGAATAAGTAGTTCTATTTTTTTATTGTTTATTAGTGTGAACTCATATATTCATTGAATAAAGCTCGTCCCTTTTCAAATATCCAATTTTGTACATGAGCAGTGTCACAAAAATAAATAAATGGTTTCTCCCTGCGTGTCCTTTCCCATGCGTCCCCATTTCCTCCCCGGTTCCCCTCCCGCATCCCCCTTTCCTCCCGCGTTTCCCTTCTACTTTCCCTGTCTTCTACCTCCCCCCTCCTACCACGTTTCCCTCCCGCGTTCCTCTTCCACCTTCCCTGCCTTCTTCCTTCCCTCGCCCCCCTCCCGCGAACCCCCTTCCTTCGTTCCCCTCTGCCCTCCCGTATTCCCCACCCCTTCTCATTCCCTCAATGCCGCTAAACTATATAAAATACACAATTTTTTTAAACATCTTTCGCGCAATCTATGTATTGTAATTTTTAATGCAAATTTCATAACGCCATAGTTCACCAGTATATTTAGAAACCTTCGCGTGCGTGCGTATAACAAACAACCAAAGTTTCATCGCAATCGGTTGAATGGTTTAAGAACGCACAAGGGACAAACAAAGAAACATTCATTTGTATGTATTACACTTGCGATAAACTCGGCTATAAAAGCGCCAGCGTTATTTGGCTTGGAGTATTATGTCTTGCCGTACATTCCCAATGAGAATATACGTCGAGCGATGTGCTGAAATAGGTCAAGCCAAATAACGCTGGCGCTTTTATAGCTAAGTGTGTCGGCTCCAGATATTGTTTGCTCAAGATAAGTGCTGCTTTGAGGTAGATGAGCATTGGCAAGATCATTTTTTTTTTTAAATTTACATTTTTCAATTTATATGACTACACCGAGACACAAGAAATGTTAGAATATAAATTATATGAAGATGCATTAAATAGCAAAAAGAAAAAGAAAGTAGATTCACGCGATATATCGATCTGCCTTTTTTTTACATTAGGTCCACACAGGAGGCTTTGAGGAAAATAATTTCCCTCAAGGCCTATTTCATCTTTGGGGATGCTGTGTGGAGGGTATTTTTAAGGAAATGAAGGAGAGGAAGTTCTGGGAAGGAAAAATGTATGAGGGTTGGGTAGGAATCTGGGGTTCAGTGTGTTTAGATCATCCGCCGCCAAGACCTAGACGATGAACCCCGTGAACCCGGGCACCCCTGCTAAGTCACCAAACGTAGCGAACCACTTGGGGTGACCTATGGCAGAGGTGTTGGTTATCCAATAAATGGTTCCCGGAGCGGCGGTACCCATTCCCGCCTCCCAAATTGAGTTTGTAGAAAATTCTGTTTGTAGAAAAGTGCGATCAGCCTTTACAATAATTAAAAATTAGAAGGAATATTATTTTTATCGTATCAACTTTGTGTTTTGCGGTTTTTTGTCATGGTCGTTCAACTCAACTACAAGATAAAAATAATAACATAAAAAATAATCTCTAAAGGTGTGGGCGAATTCTATAAATGACTTTACGACCTGACTGCACCCTGTTGAACAAACCAGTGCTCCAGATTGTTCCATAAAATCAATACAACTGTTGCGCAACTACCCAACAATTGCATATGGGCACAAGGGGAGGGGCAGAATGAGGGGGCGATCCTGATGACCTAAATAATGATATTAGTTTCCTTTCTCTCCCTTTTACTAAGAAATTAGCGAAATAAAAGCATTACAAAATTAACATTTTGTTTATTTTTTACACGCCGCACTTTCCCGCGTGTTTTGACAGCCGGGAAAACATTTCGCAATATGGACATTTTCACAAACGCAAAACGCAGTAATTTCAAAAGCAATGTGACGCAGGGAGTTTCCGCGAAGGCAGAAAAACCAAACATAATTAATTTATTATGCAAATATTAATTAACTAAACCGACGCATTTTTAATAGGCAGAGCATTATGGAAATTATACTTCGTTTCAACTAATTACAAAATAAATAACTATAATTTACGCTTAAAAAAGATCGGATTTTCCCTTGTCAAAAGATGTGTCGCCATTTTGATTTTTTTTAAATATCTAGGTACCTATGGAGTGATGTTTGGCGAAAGAATTCGTTTCAACAAATTATTTAAATAACTCCAACTGATGGTCTAAAAACCTATTTTGTGCATATCCCGGCGTAAATAATGGTTTCTTGTAGTCATTTAGTTGAAACGAAGTGCAATTTTCATAATCTAAAAGTGCGGCGGTTACTAGTACCTACCTACCTACTTATAGTTTCAAGTTCTAGTTGTATGAAAACAAATAATAAAAACGTAATGTGTTCACAATAAATAGTAGCAACGTACGTTTGATCTATTGACCAATTATATGTTAGGTACCTCAAATACTAAAACGCATTTTTAAAACAATGAAAAAATCTTTAACGGCTCTCCAAACGCCATTGCACATCTTCCATGTAAAATGAAAATTACATAAAATAAAATACAGTAATCAGTCCTGCCCATTCAGTTTATTTATATCATTCGGGACATTTTAAAATATTTATGTGGAGTAATTTTAAGCATTCACAATTGTGGTTTTTGTTTCGCCGGATCAAGATCTTGGTAAACTTTCGGGATGATTGGACACACATAATGCGAATATTTTTTAGAAATAACCTTTAGATTCCCCTTTATTACTATAAAAGAGAATGATTTGCATTCAAGGCGCTGAAAAAAACAAGAACTCAAAATTTTAATACAAAATATCACAGAATATCTTCGGATATTGTAAAAAATCAGCTGTCATCTTATACAAAGAAAGCAAATTTTCATTTTAGCAATTGAAATTTCACATGTAGTACTTTCAATCGCACCGAATGCAAATAGTTGTCGTTTATAGTGAACACCTCACAAGAGTCCCAGCTGCTCCCGCATGGAGCCAGTGAGCCTATGGCATCCCCAATTGGGGTATGTTGTGAGGCTGAAGGTAAGCGGGGAAGGGTAGGAGATGGGGGAGAGTAAGGTGGGGAAGTACCTGGCTATTCAGATCTAGTCACTAAACACGGCTAAAGCCATTTCAAGCAACGTTTCAATTCTGAATTGTGGTCTTACACCAGGGCGATACTGAGAGTATCTTCCACTCTGGAACGTGCCGCAAATGTAGTATATATTATTTTTAAATTAATTGTGAAATTACACAAATTAATCAAATGAAATTTATTTGCTCACGCCGGGTTCGAACCCGCGACCTTCGGGATGGGAGTCCAAAGCCTTACCCCTGGACTACGCCGGCCGTTAATTTTAAGATGAATCAAGTGGTTTTTCTGAAAAACATTCGTAAAGTGTGTCCAGTCATTCCGAAAATTTACCAGGACTTTATTGCATAATAACAGTTAAATAACATTACAATTTGTATTGCAAAATAAACAGCAAGATTAAATCTCTAAATCAAAAAATAAAATGCAATCATACCTCGTCAGCTAATTTCTTTACGCCTTCTGTTTTGATGGATACAGATTTGGCAGTTTTCATAATAAACTCTCCCGCCTCTTTGGGAAGAATGACCGGTTCCGTGCCCCCGAACATCGTGTTTCCTGCTGCTAAGCGAATCTTGACTGATTTTAGGGACTTCTGACCAACGAAACCGGCGCGGAAACCACGGTGCACTGGGACTTGCTGACAACCGGCTTCGAGAGGAACGGTAGGCGAAGTAGAATCTAACAAGAGTGCAAAATAATAATGTGCAACACCAGCAAATACGCACGCGCACGCAGCACCACCTGTGTACCACGCAACGAACGCAAGCGCAGATCGCGATCGCAATCGCATACGAGAAACGTCAGTGAGCCAGACCGTAGAGATGGCCGATGTTCACATCCCGATTTCTTTGCTGTCACTGGAACCGTCAATAATAATAATAATAATAATAATTGGATAATTTGTAGAGTGCCGTTTTTGTGAGAAATCACCTCAAGGGCGCTGTACATCTTATTATGACTTCTTAGGCTCTACCTAGAACTATTATTTACAAATGGACACAGAGAACATACTTACCTGGCAGGTCACTTCCGATAAACACACTTTCGTCAATATTATTTCTCCATAAAAATGTGACAAAATATTTTTTAAATGTTTTTGAGGAACAGATTATTTTTTCTCATAACTTCTCTAGCCACCCTCTCCCCCAGAATACTAAAATATTCTGAGAACGATTTCATGTTTCTCAGAATGTCTCTCCCTCCATTTCTCAAGCGGCGTCTCCTCCGACGAAAATGTTTACACACTTGCTGGATAGTTAAGTCGGGGCCACAATGTTTTTACCTTCCATGGCCCACGGAAAACAACAAACGTTGTGGCCCTGTCCCATGTTTATGGTAATATTTGAGGTATTTTTTGTGAAATCGGTCGCAAGAGACCGACCTTAAAATCATCATCAAAATGCGCAAATAATATTGTTGTGTTTTCTAGGAATGTAATTTAGGAGTACTGTTATCTTTTTTCCTGCGTAATATTGATTTATTGGTTGGAACCCCTTAAACCGCTCCACCCCCTTAAATACGACCTTGATACGCTCTCTCTGCTATATCCAATTTAATCATTCTAACATGACTGATGGGATTACACAAAAATTGTTATAAAATCAGACCAATGATTTTTTGACGTTATCGAATGTTTCAATACAAAATGATCGATTATAATCTAAAAGTATTTTTCCGTTGTGCCCATCACTATTCCGTGCGAAAGACGTCAGCCGTCAGATTTTTATGTTGGCTAGGCTGACACACAATATTTGAAATGGTTGTCATGGCGATAGTGCAACATTGTGATGTAAACAAATAAAGATGTCTGAACGGTGAAGTTGAAAAATTTGCAGTAAATATCATTTTATAAATTAGTGGGAAAATCAGGTGTAATCGGCAATGGTGCCAAATTATATGAATACGCACATAATATTTTAACAATCAATGGCAGAAGACCGCTCTCCAAGGTTTATAAATATGTCAAATTCTAATGAAAAAAAAACAAATAAAAATTCTAATGAAAGTCATGCACATCGCGGGTTCAACTTGTGCAAATCCCACGGCGGCGGCCAGAATGAAAGAGGTACCTACTTGCATAATTTTATAATAATAATAATGTTTGGATAATTTATATAGCGCCTTTTCGTGAGAAAATCACCTCACG
Source organism: Limnephilus auricula (assembly GCA_951813805.1). Lineage (NCBI taxonomy): Eukaryota > Metazoa > Arthropoda > Insecta > Trichoptera > Limnephilidae > Limnephilus > Limnephilus auricula. The sequence continues at coordinate 28,709,535 of OX638390.1, read as the reverse complement.
GCGCTTATTGGGCGACGATTTATCAATAAATCGTAACTGTACTTTGCTTTCTCTCAGTCTTGGCACACACTCCTTACTTCATTCACATTCACAAATCTTCTCATGCACACCCTTCTATACCCGACTTAAGTATTTGGTTCATATTCATCTTTTACATTTACAATCGTGACATCCATTCTCCTTACATACCTTTCTTCGTTCTTTCCTCTACACGCCCCCAAAGCATTTAAGAGTCTCTTTCTTAATCTTACTCATTAGTCATTGCGCATCGGCCTTTGCATTATTTCTGAATCTTCGCATCTTTCACACGATCATACATAGTTTTACCACCGGATATGATTAAATACAAAGAGAATATATTTTTTCTAGATCGGCAGAGCTTTGTAATTTCAAAAGTGTCCAGGAAAGATTTGGAGGACCGGTTTTACAGTGCCGTTGAGAAAAATCTTGTTTTGAAACAACTCCTTAACAAAAAGGATGAGAAATTAAAGCTGCTGGGAACAAAGCTTTATCGATTAACTCAGCAGCTGAAGAAGGAAGCTGCCGCACCTGAGTATTTCCAACCTTTCGGGAAAGTTCTGGAAGAACAATCAATTCGGTTAGTGGTACAAAATGACTCAATCTTTATTTTATATTACTCTCGATTAAAAGACAGTAAATTCCACTATGTCGAATGTTTCCATTACCTGTCCATAGAAATTGAAGATTAATATAATATGTACATAATTACAGCGTTTCTGAATTATTGTGTCAAATAAAAGAGTGTGAAATAGCACATTCTCAGACAGACCGTCTATTGACGTCGTTTTAGAGGAGATGTAATACGACAAAACGGCAGAGAAGTCTAGTTTTGTATTATTGTAGTGTGTAGTCTATTTATGTGAATGCGAAAAAAATGCAAACATTTCTATATTTGATAGTGTCACTACGAATAATCATTTATTTTTTACTGATTTTCATCAATACACATTGGACATTGTGTGTCTTATCATAAACCTCTATTTTCCGGCACTGTCCAGCAATTGTCCGTGCAAATTTGTTAAACAAATTAAGCTGTGGCAATCGACGCACACAAGTTCTACACTATAGTAGACTGATCAGCGTAGTGTAATGTTTGTGTGCCCTGTAGACCAAAGTGAAGGTAAATCCAGCGCTGATTATGCTGTAACAAGTTCCTGGTAGAGCTACAATAATAAAAATAAAAAATCATTCATCATAGAGGCGTTTTCCATATTAGAGTTTATAAATTAACCTCTAAATCAGCTGTTACGAAAATTTCATCAGTGTCTTTATTTTCTCCTTAGATGTTCTTATAAATATTTCTAATCTAATAGGTGTTCTATGATTTAGATTGCACTATTCATTACATTATTGAATATTCTTGTTACATTTTGTAGGATTGAACAATTGCAGTGTGAGAAGAGAGTTTTGTGCGAGAAAATAAATGTCCTGAAAAGGCAAATAAGTACCCAAAAGAATTTAATCTCCACTGCAAAGAATTACAAGGCCAAAAGATTCGGAAGCCTGGAGAGACCGAGAATAATTAATGGAAAGGGAAAACCGGATACTAAACGAGAAGAACAAGAAGACAATGATTACTTTATTCTGCTTGAAGAGTAAATTGAACCTTTTATTTGTATATCTACCTTTACATATTATATTACATATATTAATGTTTTATCATCTGTCCATCCAACGCAGTGTAACGATGATCGACAATGTAACACAGTTCGAAACATACGCTAAAGAAGGAGGTAGCGCGACACGGCATAATACCCCAAAATTAAATCACAATACAGTAGAATTCGAACATAACGACTTCGCTTATAATGGCTTACCGTTTTTAGCGACGACAATGTAAACTCAAGTTAGTTTTCATAGTTAGGTACTAGGAAAACATATCCGTTTGGTACGACTCCGATTTAAGCAACCAACTGCTTAAAGCGACCCATAATTAAACCACTCAAGCGACCTATTTTAATGATAATTCGTCCGGTTAGAACGATGCGCAGTGTTTTCTTTACGAAACCTACACACTAATACCTCACTGCCCTGCGCCTCGCCTACTCCCCACACCTATCCTTATTAGCACGCGTAAATCACACTCAGTGTTTATCAACTGTTGTGACAACCGCTCCACACAATCAGTTCCGTGAAGCCAAAATGTTTTTCAATTGAAGAAAAAAGTGTTATACATATTACACCTTTTTTTAATGAGTCGCGTATTCAAAATGCTGTGGGAAGTTCTTACTATCGAACAAAAATTGGCCAAAAACAAACACTAATCACAGACTTTCTACTTTAGTAACTAGTATATTTACTTGCATAGAATGTAGCTATATTGTACATTTTTGGATTACAGTACATTATATATGTTAGTTATGTGGAATGTTTAAATACATTAAAGTAATAATTTGTATTAAATCTTATTTACCTAAAAAGAAATTTATCTATCTATACTATTACATATTTCGTAACAATAATTACAATGACATTAATATGTAACATATAAAAATAAGCTTAAATTATCCGGCCATTTTGTGCGTCGTCCGTTTAGTACGACAAAGTATCGTCGGTCCCTTGATGGTCGTTATATCGGGATTCTACTGTACATAATACTTTTGGCTGTGAAAAATCAAATCACAATGTATTATCATTTTTATCAAGGTCAAATAGTTTTGGTCCAAAATTCATATTATGTAATAAGTATTATGTAAAAAATATATATTATGTAATTTAGCATTATTTTGGGTTTAATGTTATACCTATCGTTTAATCTATAAAAGATACACAAAACTTTTTTAGTCACTATTTTGTGTAGGTATGTACTTCAGATTCTAAATAACATGAGATATCTAAAAGATCATGAATGTTAGATAAAATTTTGTTGTCCATTTATTCCCATTAAATTTAGCATTTGAATTGAACCATTGGAATTATTATTTTTTTAGAAATCACCCTAATAGTCCAGTCCCAGATGATGAAGATAAATCTGAAATCGTATGTAATTTCTATTATTTTTAAAATGTTAATGTTCTATTTTGCAGTAATTAATTATAAATACTATTGGTTTCTTTTTATAAAAATGTCTTAATACTTGGTGCTTTTCAGAATGGTGATGATGAGGAATTCGAGTCTGAAAATGACTCTGAGAAAAATAAACCCATCGATTCGAAAGTCCCTGAAAAGAGTGAACAATTGAACAATTCATCTAATAAAATCAATGAACCCACAACTAGCAGGGTCTCGTTCTTTTCTAAACTGAAATGTGCCAAGTCAAAACTTTCGACCAAAGATATCCAGGTTCAAACAAGTTTGGAAAAAGTTCCTATAATTCGTAATGGTAAGAATTCAAATATATTTCTATTTCCACCCACTTTTATCTATTTTCTTTTAGTCCTGGGTCGATCGATCATTTTACATGACTCGGGTCGATCACAACCCACTGATCCACTCTCAAGCCTGAACAATAAGTACACGACCGAGCCACCTAATTGCAACTTTGCTATGAAGAGTAGAAGGGTTTCGATGAACTTTTACGATGATTTCTGTTGTTACTAGATATTTTAATGATGTGATGTGATGAAATTAAAGATTTTAAAATTATTTTTTCTATGTTTTTTCAGAAGATACTCTTAGTGAGCAATTGGCTAAAGAGCACATGTTGGTCCTGGATTTACAGCAACAGTTGAAATCTGCACAGTTGACGCAGCAGGTGGTGAGTGAAGTTGAAGAATTGGTGAGGGTTCTGAGTGTAAGTTTCAGTTATATAAATAGTCAGGAATATCAAAATATAAAATATCAAAAACCTGTTTTGAATGATTAAAGTTAAAGAATTAATTATTTTTACTCAATGACATTACAAACATGCTGTAGATATCTCAAAAGTTCCAAGCGGAAGATACGCTAATTGTCATATTATCGATTTAGTGGTTTTAGTACAAAACAATAACGCGTTGCATGAGATTGTGTGCTCTATCTAACCAAATAGCGTAATTGAGCACCAAAATGCATTTGTGTCTAATGAGAAAATGATTCCAATACACGGCAAACACTACTATAAGCCAAGGAATAACATTTTATTTGTAAATACAAGCAAATTAATTATTATTATGTATAATACAATTATTTCTACTGTTTCCCAAAGATTTTACAAGATTATTAGAGATTATCATTAGACATAGCGAATGTAGCAAAACATAAATATAAAAAGGACAACCTACTGGAAATAGGTTGTCTCATCTTAGTGTAAACGAGTAAAGTGAGAGGTAAGATGTAGTATTTGCTGCAAATTTTTAATATGAAAACACCACCCGATTGTTAACTTTTACCTTTTTTTCTGAGGCCATAAGGAGTCTAAACGTATTGAAATGTCGTTGTTTTTACTATGTAAGAATTGAATTTATGCCATTTATTTATTTTATTTCCACTACATTTCTAATCAACAGAATAAAAACATACATAAAGAAAGAAAAGTCTCCAGTGTCAGTAGTTTAAGCCAGAAAGAGCCAACCAGTATGGTGAATCTTCGCCAGGAACTTCAGAAAGAAAAAATAGATTTGCAGGTGATTAGATATTGTATATGTATGTAGATATAGATTTTTGAAAAACAAGACCATGGCCTTACAGAGTGGTAGATACTCTGAGTTTCGCTCTTGTGAAATACCATCATTCAGAACCGAAACTTTGCATGAAATGGCTTTAGCCATGTTTTTTGACCAGATCTGAATAGTCTTTTTTTTTTTTTTTACATTAACTCCACACAGGAGGCCCTGAGGAAAATAATTTCCCTCAGGGCCTATGTCATCTTTGAAGATGCTGTGAGGAGGGTCTTTTTGAGGAGAGGAAGGAGTGAACGTGGGTCTTGAAGAGACCCATGTTATAGGAAGGAGGAAACACAGAGGCCGGCAAATCGTTCCACAGACGAGCTGTTGAACACAAGAACGAGTCGTAGAAGCGTCCCGTTCTCATGTGACAAATGTCAACCGTGTACATATGTTGGGCGAGCGTTTGGCGTGTTTCCCGACTATGCACCGGTGCCGAGGGGATCAATGAGGCTAGTTCCTCGGAGCATCTTCCATTGAAATACCGGTAGAACAAGGAAAGCATTCCTACCCGACGCCTGTGCTCTAAAGATTGCAATCCGTTTGTTAAGACGGGAGAATCTATCAAACGGACCGCCCGTTTCTGCACAGAGTCGAGGGTGTTTTTCAGGTACTTTGGGGCTCCAGACCAGAGGTGGCTGCCAAATTCAACCGTGGGGCGCACTTGCGATTTGTACAGGGTTAGCAGTTGTGTACTATTAAAGTATCTGCGGGCCCTGTACAGTACGCCCAGTTTCTGAGAGGCTAACTTAACTCTGGCCTCGATGGAGCCCCCATATCTGAGCTGGTCACTTAGAGTTACACCGAGCATATCAATGGAAGACCTGTTCGGAAGAATGCTACCGTTGAAGGAGACTAGATAGTCATTTCGATCCCTTTTAGACGTAATCAGACATGATTGGGTCTTTGATACATTGAATTCGACGAGATTATTCTTACCCCAAGAGAAAACACTCTCGAGGTAAGCGTCCATTCTTTGCTTCAAAGCCCTCCGAGCCATTGGAATTTGTGCACCCTTTGGGGGCTTGTCAAACAAAAAGCTATCATGGACTGTACTGTCATCCGCGTAACAATGAATTGGTGCACATGTCAAAAGGTCATTGATGTGCAACAGAAACAAAGTCGGAGACAGAACCGATCCCTGTGGGACGCCAGCGTTTATCGAATGCGAGGAAGAGGTGAAACCGTCAGCAACCGTCTGAATCGACCTCTCCCTCAAAAAGTCGGCAATCCACCTGCACAAGGATGCGGGAAGTCCGTAAGAAGGCAGTTTGTTGACAAGTCCTCGGTGCCAAACCCGGTCAAAGGCCTTGGAAATGTCCAGCGCAACCGTTTGGGTCTCACCGAAACGTTCCAGGCACCGCCCCCAAACATGCGTCACATACGCGAGAAGATCACCGCACGAGCGGTTCCGCCGGAATCCGTATTGACGGTCGTTAATAATTTTGTTCTTCTCGAGGTATGTGAGCAGTTTGTCGTTGATCACACGTTCCATCACCTTGGATAGAACTGATGTGATCGCTATGGGACGGTAGTTGGCCGGGTTGGAGCGGTCACCCTTCTTTGGAATAGGATGGATGACCGCTTTTTTCCAACCAGAGGGTACAGAGCCATGTCTATCTAATCTTCCCTATATCCTTCCCTACTGCCTTCAGTCTCACAATACTACAACATACCCAAATTGGGGATGCCATGTCCCATTGGCTCTGGACAGTTGGGTCTCTTGTGCGGGATTCAGATAAAAAAAGATGGTTGTTTTTGTGTTGAGATATTTTGAGCTATCTTTTCTTTCTTGAACCAACTCTTCAAACAGTTTTGCATATAATGAATCTATGCCCTGATGAATAGTATAACCCGTTTAATCACAGGAGACCATATTTGTCCCAGCTCATATAGGTCTAATAGAAATCGTTGTGTCTCCCTTACTATCATAGTAAGTATGATTTAAACGGTATTAGAAAGAGAATACAACACGCTGTATAGTCAAATCTAAAAGTAAACCACAAAAAAATTAAAATGAACCACTTTTTGAAACCAAAGTTTCCGATCGCAATTTGAAAAAAAATTATGAAACTTTGTGAATTTTTTAAGATTGTTTTTTTACATGAAACGACAAAAAAGTGAGGGGACAGTAATGTTTATGATTCATTTGTCTAATGAAATATGTATGTGTTTTTATTTTTTTTATTACCAGTAATTTAGAAAAAACGTAAAGTGAGACATTTTTAAAACTTTTAAAAGTTTTTATCCAAAATTTTTATTTTTAAAAAATTACATGGTTATTTATAATAATAAAATTTGAAAGCCTATTTCATCACCTTTAGCGGGAATATTTTTAGCCTCTGACAAAAAACGCCAAATTTTTATAAATATAATAAGCTCTGGCGAAGCTTGTGATAAGCAAAACCCGGTTTGCTGACATTTGTTGATTCATAATATAAAGTGGTGTATTCATCGACCAAGTGAGTATACTTGGTCAATGGGTGTATTACAAAGTGTATTTTTTTTTATATAGATTATTTTTTGTTATTTTTTAATTAATTTATTCAAGGCCCAGAAGAAAATGAATGAACAATTGATGAGCAAGCTGTCAGAAATGCAGAAAGAATTGGATAATTTAAATGTCAAGTTTAAGAGGGCCAGCTCAACTACTCCCAAGGTACTTTTAACTCTCAGATTGTCAATACAATGCATATTGCGTATATTTGTGCATATTTCCCAAAACTTGTTTAATTTTTCTGTGTGATTTTAGAATTTCAGTCATAGATTGTCTCCACCTAAATCTCCGCAACATAACGCTATCTCTGACAAAAGCGTTACACCTAGAAAAAATACTGATGAAAACTTTAATAATGGTAGTAAAAATACTAACCATATTTCCAACAAAAATGCTGACGAAAACTTTAACAGAAGTACGAGTGGCTCCACCAATAAAAATACCAACGATATTTCCATCAAAACTACTATTGATCATTTTAACAGCATTACCAGGGGTACCTCCAATTCCAACAAAAATGTTAACATCTCCAACCGAATTTCCAAAGATATCTCTGCTAAAATTGTAAAAAATGTTAATAAAACCAGCCCACGCAAAAGTGGTAGAATCACTAGTGGTTTCTCCTCTGGCCAAAGTGATAAGAGCAGTGGTGAAGAATCAGACAAGAGTGATGTCATCAACAAAATCCAAAAACAGGCTAATAATAATATCTACAGCAAGAGTGATCAAACCGCTATCAATGTTTCTGTCAAAAGTTATAAAAACATTCCGCATGATGTCAAAAGGTCAGCCAAAGTTAATTTGTAAATCTTTTTCAGAGAGTAACATTATAAATTTACAGAACCTGAAAGTATGTAAGTTGCCTGTTGTATGCTGATGATGCGGTGCGGTGGATAAATGAAGTATGTATGAAGAATGAGTTGATGATGAATGTAAGAAAGTCTAAAGTCATAGTGTTTGAAAAAGAGAGTATACAGTCATCATCATCATAATTTGCTCTACAACCCGTGGTGGGTCTTGGCCTCCTCGAGAGTCTTCCTCCACTCATCTCTGTTTTGTACCAGCTCTCTCCAGTTTCGAAGCTCCAGAATATATAGAAGAGAGTATACAATATATTTGTTAAAGATGAATACTTGGAGCAGGTGGATGAGTTTGTGTATTTGGAAACTATGTTTACAAGAGATGGAAACGCTGATAGAGATATTGCAGGAAACCACATTAATGGAGGACCGAATGTGGCGCTAACAAAAAATGTCCAAAGAAACGAAGCTAGCAGTCCAGTACTGGTTCCTTCCCTGAGGCATGGAACTGGCAGAGGAAGGATGAAAGTGCACTGAATGCTGTAGAAATGAGATCCCTGAGACATGTATGTTAAAACCATCTATGATTGTGTGAGAAATGTGAGGATTTGCGAAAGCTGATGTAAGTGTAATAAAGTAAGATTAAGAAAGGGACATCTAAATGGTTTGGACATGTAGATCGAATTATTGAAAAAAGGAGTGTAAAGAGAATACATGAAGTGAATGTGAATGGTAGAAGTCGGGGATGCCCGAGTAAGACATGGCACAATCAGGTGAACCAAATAATGGAGTATGGTCATGTCAAGAGTCAGAATAACATCAGGATATTATGAATGTGAACGAAGCAAGGAGTATGTGCAAAGTCGAGTTGTTTGGCAGTCCATTCTCTCTGCCTACCCCTGTGTGGAAACGGCGTGATGGTTAGTTAATCCTATTTCAATTTATTTATATTTTATTTCAAATCTCAGACCATCAGGTATCAAGTTTATTTCCCGGTAAAGAGCATCTAAGATTGATTACATTTATATTGTGTTTTTCTCGTATTATTAAGTACCGATGCAATTTATTATGTTCAAAATAAGATACATATTTTCACTTTCTTCTGCAGTCTGGTTTATTTTTATTTAGCGCAATATACCATATTCATATGGTACGTTGCGCTACCTCCTTCTTTAGCCAGCGTTTCGGACAGCGTTGCAGTGTCCATCATCAGGGCAGATGTATAATAACCCAAAAATAAATCACTATATATTTTCTGGTTATCTAACCGATATCTATTCTCGTTAAAGTGACATTATTAAATTTTAATTTTTTTTTAATTTTAATGATTTTCAGTTCTTCCTTTCACCCTGTCTTTTATTTCACGACATGCTCCATTTGGGTGTGTCATACTCCCACTGACCCCGAGCTGGGAAACTCACGTGGTGTTTTTCTAAAAATTGATTTTACGAATTTAAAGTCTGATCATTAAATTTCCAGTGTTTCTGCATCAATAAAGAGCCCCCCACTTTCCAGAACCAGTGACCCATTGGATAATACCATAAAGCAAGAGAGTTTACCTCAAACTAACAAGAGGGTGTCCTCACCAACTATGACCAATAAAAACGAATCCATTATTAAAAGAGAGCTAACTCGTTTGACCGAAGAAAGTAATATTGCCAGTAAAGCAAAACAGACTCCAACAAAACAGTCTGATATTTTATCGACAAATACAGAAAACATAAATAACAGCCAACCCATTGTAGAATATACGCATAAAGGTATGGAATAATACATTATTATAGTAATAATACTTAAAGGATTTATATAGCGCTGCTTTTGTGTAAAATCACCTCAATGTTCATAACGAAGGGTGCAGAAAAGTTATAAACCTCACAGAAAAAATAATCTTCTTATACCTTACTGTTCAAAACAAATTCTTTCCCAACTCACTCTCTTCAGCCTCAATGTACCCCAATTCATAATTTGGGAAGCCGGTATGGGTACCGCTGCCCCGGGTTATTTATTGGATAACCAACACCTATGTCATAGCACCCCAAGTGATTCGTTACGTTTGGTGACTTCAGGTTCATGGGTGAGGTTTGTCTAGGTCCTGGCGACGGATGCCTCTCCTCCTTACTGCGTGGCAGGCCGGATCGGAGAGACTGATTGACTGACCCATACATCAAGTGTGAGGGATGGATTTATACGTCTGTCACTCCTGGACCCACCCCTTGTAACATATCCTTTGCAGAACTTCCTCTCCTTCATTTCCTTTAAAAGACCCTCCACACAGCATCCCCAAAGATGACGTAGGCCCTGCGGGAAAATATTTTCCTCCCGTGTGGAGTTATTGTAATTAAAAAATGAGAATGACGTAGTTTCGCTAAAATGAAAAAAATTATATTCTGTCGTATTGTGACATGTACAGTATCATCAAAAAATGAGAATGACGTAGTTTCGCTAAAATGAAAAAAATGATATTCTGTCGTATTGTGACATGTATGTACAGTAACATCATTAGAAGCCTTCACAGTAATCCGTCGCTTAACGAGAGACTTCATTTAAGAAAATAAATATTCTAATAAAATTCATGTACTACTGTACCGCCCATTAATTAATTTTGCTTCTCCCAAACACGTTCATTAAATAACATAATATATATTAGTATTAAAAATATAGCAGGATCAAATAATGACTTTTCCAAGAACATGTGTTCGCTATTATGTCCTCTGCGTGCAAACTGTATATAAATAAACACCTTTTAACTTTAATCTCAAGTGACCTACCAGGTAAGTATGGTCCTGTACATATTCATAAAAAAAAATAAAAAAATACATGTACATTTACATTTTTAGGCAGCACCGCACTAGTTGTTCAGATGCATTGTACATATAGTTTTGTATCGCTGATCAAAGAACCGGTGGATTTGCATCCATTGTTTTAGCCATAGGTTTTTTATATTTGTCTAGTGTGTAGTTAGAAGTAAGATTGTAGAAATTATTGAAATTTGTACAGCGCCCTTGAGGTGATTTTTCACAAAAACGGCGCTATACAAGTCATCCAATTATTATTATTATTATTATAGCCTTAATAATCCAAACTAATTAAAAACAATACATCTTAAGCAAAGAGTTCGGATTGTAGTACATATGTTAAAAAGTTTAATAAAATAGCTGTTTGCTTAGGAAAACTATATTTAATGATCTTCTTAATCACAAAACACTATTACTTAGTCAAAAACTGATCTATTTTAGTTTGGCAGGTTAAATTTATTGACCACGAAAAAGCTTTATCTTAATTTACGGCACTTGGTTAAGTTTTATTTTTTAGTTTTGGCATTGGAACCATGTTTATAACCTAAAACACCATATGACGCACATGTAGCACAGAGTAGCGTCGACATGGACTATTAACGAGGTTCTGCTGTATTTAATTTTTTACAATTTAGCGATATTTGACATGTGCAGTCTACTTTCTAGAGACCCTTTATTTAATTATATTAAATAATTATGTAATAACTGGCATCGACGTAATTTATTGATTAATTTAAACATGAGCAACCTGAATTTATGTATTTTTTTTGCAATTTCATAATTTTTTATAATTTAAAATAAATCTTGCTTTATAATGTTATTATTAAGTTCTGCATGAATTTTAGTTTTTTATTATTATGACAGGTGTTTGGACGTTCAAAGCCATTTTCAAACAGTCAAGCCTAACTTTCAGCTATGTTCTTTCATTGATATTTATCAAATTGCTCAATTTTTAGGGTGTCATACATACTGCCATGGTCTCTTGAGAGTCTCAAGGAAGACACCGTGTTTTTACTTATTAAGACAGCATAGTTTGGCAACTGCTTCAGTCATCACATGACTTTTTTCCTAATGGTTGCAACGTTTCTTACTTTATTATAGCTACTAAATCAGGGGTCAGTTTAAAGAACGGAGGCTGGGGTTCGGAAGAAATCATTTGGTCGACAGCAAACCTCTCAGATATTAAAGAGAATGAGGAATCCTTTGACGATGCCACATATGATATATCAAAGGCAACCACATTTACAAGTCAGTCATCATCACCCAGACACACCGATTCCACCAACGATGATTTATTGAGCGATGGAGAAGTCCCTAAAAGTAAGTCATATTTTATATAAAATTTAGATCATGATCAAGACCAATATATAAGTGTCATTAATGATAGCTAAAAATCCATCACAGAGTAAATCATCATGAAATGCCATTTGACTAACATTGTCCTAATTTTGCATATAAATATAATGTATTTTAAGCCACACTCCGGGCCAGGCCCCTAGCCCGATCAATCAATAAGGGTTGATAGGATAAATTTCGGTAACTTCTCATCATTCCCCAATGCAGGTTGTTAATAATTCTGCAGATTGCTAATAATTCATCCGAACAACAGTTGACATTGAATATATTAAGAACACTTAGTCTTTGTGAACTATTACTTATTAACGATGAGAAGTTACCGAAAGTTATCCTATCAATCCTTATTGATCGACTGTGCTACGGGTAGATTTACATCTTGCACGCCTTGATTTTGACATTTAAAATTTATCAATATGTTTTTTCACATAATATCTGGGATGAAGAAAGATATTTATTCTGGAGTATTTCAACTTGAAGATATCCATAGAATAAAGAATATTCTACCTTTTAAGCCCGCATTCAGTAGATTTGAACGCTTGCGCTTGCAATCACCCAAATTGTTATTTGAATCTTGGTGCTGGTCAGTCACTTCTCCTTGTATACGAGAGCCCCGCATTAGGCTTGACTTAACAAAACATGTATGTTTGCGTTTGCCACAGTTAAAGGATTAAAGGCCAGTTCGTTTTTCGTTAAATTGGTTAATATGAAATGTGACATGCACTGACAGTAATATAGATATATATTTTCTTAACTTTTTACATTATTTTAGAAAAATCTCGGCGATCCATAAAATATAGCCAAGACATGAACACTACTCAAGAAACTTTAATCCCAAAATCGGAAACTTCTAAATCCCAAGGTGCTTTAATTAAAGAAGAGTAAGTTTAAAATTTAATTTATGACTGCTAATAAAATAAACAAATTTTCAATGTTTTCAATCAAAATATATTTTTTTTCAATCAAATTTATAATCAATTTTTATTGCTAAATGAAACAATATATCTTAGTTACAACCACTGATTTATTTAGTTACACGCCGACCGGTTTCGGAACAACCGTTCCTTCTTCAGGGCAAACATATAATGATGACAATTACAAAATAGTGGGTGGGTACAATTTATCAGTAGGTGTTGTGGTAGGGGTGGGGGCGTGGCTAGGAATTGATGAAGAGTAAGTGGGGACAGAATGGACACCGAATGGGAAGAGTGATTCGGTGTCCATTCTGTCCCCACTTACTCTTCATCAATTCCTAGCCACGCCCCCACCCCTACCACAACACCTACTGATAAATTGTACCCACCCACTATTTTGTAATTGTCATCATTATATGTTTGCCCTGAAGAAGGAACGGTTGTTCCGAAACCGGTCGGCGTGTAACTAAATAAATCAGTGGTTGTAACTAAGATATATTGTTTCATTTAATTATAAAATGGATAACCACAAAGTGATAGCTAATTTCAAAAGTATAATTTTTATTCCTTTCAGGAAAACTTTGCCCGAGTCTGTATCAGAAAAATTGGAAATTACTCTTACGGCAATCTCAAAAGAGTTGAATAGATGTTCTGAGTTGCTGTGTTTAAAGGTATGAAATGGATTTTTTTTTTCTTAAACATAATACATACCTAAAAGTAATTAAAAAATAATTCTGCTCATTAGAAGAAGAAATGAGCTTTGGACCGAAAATTCCATAAATGCCCAAAAAGAGAGGCCCTGGGGGAAATAATTTACATCAGGACCTCATGTGTGGGGTTAAGATAAAAATAAAATTAGAAACTGTATAACAACAATGAAACTCTAACCACTGGAGCGCGACAGAGCAATTAAAATATTTTTTCTCGGATTGCTAAAGGAAATTTTTTCACCCACATTAAAAAAATCATACCTCCGAATTTAAATATGGAGGCATACAAACTGATTATAATTTTATGTAGCCAATAAATTCCCCTATCTTTTGTCTATTATCACATATTTGTAGAATTTATAAAAAATATATAATTAAATCGTTAACCTTAAAAATTTTTAAAGAATATAGAGAATATTTATTTTGTTATATTTTGAATGTACAATATATTATATAGTCGTTTTAATAAATAATTTTTTTTTTGAAAATTTGCCTCATTTTGGCAACAAAGCAATCTGACGTTTTAGAAATAGTGCCACAATGTGGCAAAAAGCGCTCGAGTGGTTAACCTTATCATTTTGAAGTTCTGTCCCCGATTTGGGATTGTGGTTTAATGCCCTTTACCTATTTACAGACGATGTACAATCGAACTTAGATATAACGAGTAATATTGGATTATTTACTTGTTGTAACCATTACAACTTAATCTATCAGTGATGAATAAAACGGTATCCCTTTGTCTAAAAAATTTGAGTTTGCAAGATTATTGGCACTGAGTTTGATTCACTTGTGTTATCACTCCATAATCATTAACACTACACATCTGTATTATCCTTGTTCATTTTAGTATTGTCATCTATTTACACAAATCCATCAATGTTGTAATTCTGCAATATCATCAATTCTTGGTGTACTGACACAAAATTTTCGCAGTGCGCCATCTGATTCTATTTTATTTATAATTTATTTGTTTTTGGCAAATTGATGTTATTGGTTTGTTTTTGCAATATGACCGTCTTGCCAGATAATGTGTTTATAAAAATAGTATATAATCTAACTAAAGGCAGTTTCTCCAAAATAGCTTGTTATGTTCAGAGAAATGATTTTTTTTAAATGTATCTTTGGGGATATGCTGGCGCTCAAGAGGTTAAAGCTGGTAGAAAAGAATGCAATAAACCTCGTTTAAGTCAATTGCGAGTACATAATTAAATATTACATACTTTCATTAATATTTAAAAATGCTTATAAAAATAATGTTATTTCAGGATCATAAGGAATGTGATTGTCCTAATAACAAGAAGAAGTCTGCTACTAAAATCATTGGACAGAGCAAGTCCACAACGCAGGTGCAATCTGATACAACCAATGAAGATTTGAGTGAAGGGGAAATTCCTAAAAGTGAGTGTATGCATCTTCTTAAGACGATAGACTTCGCTTTTCGGCCCATACAAAAAGGACGTCCGGGAAAAACACTTTTCTATATGGAAAATTGCACAAAATTAACACGTTTTTTTAAATTGCCTTCTAGAAGGTAAAAGCTGTGTCGGTATGTTTTTAAATTTTCAATGTGTTTCATATTAACGTAAACATTCACTCTCAAACATGTATAATTTATCGGAAAATATGACTCAAGGCCATTGGGTGCGCGGCAAGTTTCATACAAAACGTAGTTTTGGAATTTAGCCCAGCCAAACTGAAAAATTATTTTTGTTATCAAAAGGTATGTCAAATGTCGATCTCGGATAGGAGCTTAAAAAAATAATTTTTCAGTTTGGTTGTGTATTGTGGCCTCAAATCCAAAACTACATTTTGTATGAAAGCGTCCTAGCAGCCGTTCCTCTTAAGGAAAAAGTGCTGCTAACTTAATTCTCATAAAGAATTACAAAATTATAAAAACATACCGACATAGCTTCTTCTTTCGAGAACATATTTTTGTTTTTAAATTACAATTTCGTGAAAGTTTGGGTGTAGAAAATTGTTTTCTCCCGGAACCCTTTTTCGAGCGATTTCTGTAGGTAAATATGAGCGTTGTCCCATTCGCACATTTCGCATTCGCATGTATCGTAAGTGTATGTGAGCTTATTGTGAGTGGGACAGAATGACAGACGCGTGTGTTCCGCGTGTGATGCAAAGTCTAGGCTCTTAAAATATTTTCTTTAGCGCATTTTTCCTCATTGCCAAAGCCGTTCAGAATGTGCATCTTTTATTGCAATGCAAGTTTCACCATTTTGTAAAAAATCTAACATGTGCTGCTGAGTAGTTTTTACTTTAATTAATGCTAATAAATATACTTAAGTTTGAAGTTAGATACAGTCAGATTAGGTATGCAGTTAACTTTAGCTTTTATAAAACAGTCATTATAATCTTGAGTGAATGTTAAACCCTGTACAGACCACTCAATTTGGTTGGTTCAACCGTTAGTGTTAACCTTATCGTATACAATGCATTTTCTCATGGTTCCAATTTACATTCAACTAAACTAGATTGATAAAAACTGCTCAACCAAATTGAGTCACCTGTAAGGCCCAATATTTTACCATTATTTGAATTTGATGATAAACAAGCTTGGAATGCTATCCTTTGATGCTGATGAAAATGTCATTGCATCATGTATATAATAATATATGAATGTAATTCATTTTAAATGTAATTCTACAAACTTGCGCATGCTTATCGCAAAAAATAGTGCTAACAATTGTTTCAATGGCAAAGCAAAGACTTTCATGTCATAACCACTGGAGCGACAGAGCAATTAAAATATTTTTCCTTGGATTGCTAAAGGAAATTTTTCCGCCCACATTAAAAAAATCAAACCTCCGAATTTGAATATGGAGACATACAAACTGATTATAGTTAATATGTAGCCAATGAATTCCCCTTTTTTTTGTCTATTATCACATATTTGTAGAATTTATAAAAAAAATATAATCAAATCTTTAACCCTAAAACATTTTAAAGAATTTGGAGAATATTATATATTTTGTTATATTTTGAATGTACAATATATTATATAGTCGTTTTGATAAAAAAATTTTTTTTTGAAAATTTGCCACATTTTGGCAACAAAGCAATCCGAGGTTTTGGAAATAGTGCCATAATGTGGCAAAAAGCGCTCGAGTGGATAGTCTTTGCGCCATAAGTTTATCTCCCTGTGAAGTGGGCTTATATACAGGAGGATAAGGGGCGTACTTGAATTACTCTTACCACTGATTCCTGACATTATTTGAAGTAAAAAGTATTAATGAAATTTTGTTTTTCTGACTTATCTTTGATCGGTGGCTTTTTTGATGTCTTTTTTCAATATTTTTTTATTCAAAATCAAACAAAATATTAAATTTTCTACATGTTGTCACTGGTCACTCAGCAGAGTAACCAATCAACCCTTCACCGCGCTCACCAACTGCCCAGTACCTACTGATGTTTTTAATTGAAAATAAAAAAAAACATAAATTTCACCAATGACTAAAATTTCATTTACCTTTTTTACTCCAAATAATGTCAGGAATCAATGGTAAAATTAATTCAAGTGCGTCCCTTAACATCCTGTATAAGAATTATTAGGTACAATATTTATGTTTTACAAAATAAACTTTAAAAGAATAGTACAATAAAAAACGCTTCTTCCCTATTAAAATCTAATTTTTTTGTATTCTTTCTAGATAAATCACTAGATACTATTAAAATAGACCAAGAAATGAAAAGCCAACCTCAAGATATTTCTACCATTATAGAAGAAAATGTTGAGAGTATTAATGTTATACACCCAATCACCGAAGTGTATGTTTTGATTCTAATTTAATTAACTTTACAATAATAAATAAGACTTGACAGAGGTTTCTGGAAAACTTCTTTATTTTATGATTTCACATTTTATTTTTAGGAGTCAAATTATACAATCGGAACAGAAGTTAAGTCCAAACCCTTCCGATATTACGGAAGAGGTTAAGAGCAATGAGAAGAGTTGTACAAAGGTTAGAAATGAGTTTTTCAAAAGTATATACATGTTATTACCCAATAATTTAGACAATGGTTTTTGGTCACAACATCGTTTTCATCCAAGCTTTGATCCCTTGAAGTTTTTATTATTAGACTGCCTCCGTGGTGGAGGAGTATGGCTCTCGACTCCCAATCCGAAGGTCACGGGTAAAGTGTGCAAATAAATTTTATTAGATTAATTTGTGTTATTTCACAATTAATTAATTAAAATAATATGTAGTATATTTGCGGCACGTTCCAGAATGGAAGATACTCTAAGTATCGCCCTGTTATAAGACCACCATTCAGAATTGAAATGTTGCTTGAAATGGCATTAGCCGTGTTTGGTGACCAGATCTGAGTAGCCAGGTACCTTCCCTTCCCTTCCTTACTCCCCTCACAACATACCCCAATTGGGGATGCCATAGTTTCACTGGCTCCAGACCGACGCAGTTGGAACTCTTGTGTAGTATTCATATAATTTTTTTATCAGAATCAGACATGAACCAAACAATATAATAATACCTTATCATAAGGCAAATTATGGAAACTATTAAAATTTTATCAAATGACAATCGAACAAGTCGCAAGGCGATGCACCACGTCATGCAAAAATTCGGGATCAGGCCGCTAACAATAGCACTCCTTATGTAGATGGCGATAAGGTTTAAAATCCGGTATAACACCACCTTTTGATTTATTAAAAAAAAAAAAACTTTGCCAATAAATGTGCTTTATTTTATTTTGCAAAGCTCAGGCACAAATATATAATTTTTTTATAATCATTTTCTAAGGAATTCATTTTTCACAATATTATACAATAAAACCATAACTGAAAAAGGATTCGTAAGTAGGAGATTTTGAACTTCATAGCGGTTGTTATAGGCCTGATACTTTATTTTTTTCTGGGCTTATAAAAAGACAAATCAAAAAATTTCTCGATTGTTTCAAAGGGAAATGTGTCTTCTACTCGCAGTTTTTTATTAAAGCATCTAACATATTTCTAAGCGACCTAATTTTCAAACCAAAACCACTGCAAATAGTTTATAATTTCTCTTAGCTTTGGCATAAAGGCTCAATATTTTTTAAAATTTAATTTTATTCTTAATTTTAACTTTATGTTTTTAATTAGGTACCTACCTAATATGTAATCTCATTATACGAGGTGTTGCTATTAAATAACAAGATTGATGCTGCTGCAGAAGAAATATGCATGCGCCAAACGTCAACGACCGACAGCCGTGTAGCGTGAAACCTTCTCTTTCGAATGTAGTACCACTCGCTTCTGTAAATAATTCCATATAGCCGTAGCCTTCGTTTGCATAAGAGTTGTTTTTTGTTTTGCTGGAATATTGATAATTTAAAAAAATGGATTAACAAATTTTTATAAAATTTCACAAGAAACTTGGAAAAACCGCTACTAAAACTTATAATTTATTGAAAGAAGTGTATGACAATGAATGTTTATCGCGTGCACATTTTTTTGAGTGGTGTAAGCGTTTTCAAGGTGGCTGAGAAGATGTTGAAGAAGATTTACTTCCATGTCAAAAACGGATGACAATATGGAAAAATTCAGTAATCTGGTTCGATCTGATCGTTGGGTAAATATTCATGCAATTTCTGAAACTGTAGGAATTGACAAAGAATGTGTAGGGCAAATTTTACATAACAAATCTTTTCATGCAAAAAGTGTGTGCCAAAATAGTGCCTAAAATTTTCACATTTTAGCAACAAGAGCTCGCAAAAATGTTTGTTCTGAAACTTTATATTGCCTTATTTGCCGGATCTTGCACTGTACGACTTCTATCTTTTCCCCAACATAAAATCTGCATTAAAAGGAACAAGATTTGAGTCCGTAGAAGCTGTGAAAAAGAAAGTGGCAAGCGTTCTGAAGGAGCTTTCAGGAGACAGAAAAAGACCTCCAGCACTGTTTCTAACAATGGAAGATTCGCATGGAGCGTTATAGGGATAGAGGAGGGGTGTATATTGAAGACCGCAATAAGTAAATATGTATGAAATTAAAATACAATGTTTTATGGCATCTGTCTCGTTATTAAATAGCCACACCTCATATGTCTTCTTTTTTTTAGAATTTTTAATTTACTCTGTTTTATATCTAGTTACTAGCTGATACCCGGCATGCGTCGCAATGCCACTTAAATAAAAAAAATTGTTTCTCCCTGCGTGTCCTTTCCCATTCGTCCCCGTTCCCCTTCCGCCACTTCTTCCCCACCCTCGTCTCCTTCCCCTCCCGCGTTCCCTTTTCAGCTTCCCCGTGTTTATCCTCCCCTCTCCCGCTGTCCCCCTTCTCACGGACCTACCCCCTCACGAATTCCCCTTCCACCTTCACCGCCTTCCCCCTCCCTCCCGTGAATCACCACTACTCCGCCCCTCCCGGATTCCCCTCCGCATCCTGCCTTTTTTCCCTGCAGCTAAACTCCATAAAATACACTCATTTTTCAAATGACTTGCGTGTGCCCTATTGCATTTTTTTGTTGCAAATTTCATAACTCCAGAACTCACCAATATAGAAATGTTGCTATATAGAAACCATTACGGGCATGTCCACAACAACTCACCAAATTTTATTGCAATCGGATGAATAGTATAGGAAATATCTGTAAATATATCAAAAGCACGAACTGTCAAACGTACAAAGTTAAAATAAAGTTTAAAATAAAGTTATCCAATTTTCTGCGCAATTTTCTTAATTTTTATTTCCGTAAGAACCTTCTACAAAGTTTAGAAAACTTTAAAAAAAAGATGAATGAAATAGGTAAAGTCGTTCTGAAGTTATGACGTGACCAAGGGAAACAGGGATTCATTTTTATATATATAGATTAATGTAATATGGAAGACTGGGATTGCACTATCCTCCCAGTCCTGCTGGAATAAAAACTTAAATAAAAAATAAATATCATGTGTTATGCAGAAATTAGTTGTCAGTTTGATTTTATAAATTTTATATATTTCAGGATCCACAAGTAAGCGATTGTGCTGAACATGAAGTTAAGGAAGTCACTACTGATCCGCCTCCAAGTTCTCAACAAAAATTGAATGGTATAATATATTTACATATCTTTATTTTAGTTTTATTGTACAAGTAGCAAAGTGTGCCTTTGCTACTTGTACAATGCTTATCCATTCAAATGACAGCTACCCAAATTTAGGTAGATGATTTTTATGAATTAAAATTAACTATAAATTTAAAAACTATGTAGAAATATTTTTATAAACACCTGGAAATCTCCATCGCTCAAATGGTTATATACACTACTCGCCATATTGCTTATAAATGCAATTTTTCTTCTTAAATCTGATTAGTTAAGGTAATTATTGCATAGAGTATAATATCATATTTGTTCTTTCTTGTTGCCATTGCTGAGTCTCTTAGTTTTCTGTAACTATTGCTCACTACTACTTGTAAAGGTTACAAATATATATCTTCATAATTAAAACGCAACATATATTCAGGGTACCTACACAATGTATTTGGTTAATTATAAATTTTAAGGAGGTCGGTTATACATATTATTATATAACAGTGAAAGCAGGAGAATTCACTTGAATTCGGGAGGGGCCGTGAAATATCATTTCTTTGTACGGGATCTGTCAACTTGACGGCTGACAGCGGCTTGAGCACGGCAGCTCCATATTTAAAATGACCCCCTCTCCTGTTTATGGCAGAGAGGGGGATCGCATAACTTTTAAAATTTCGCCACAGCAGCGGTTACGGCGAATAATGGCGAATAGCGAAGACCCGAACAGCGCTTATAACTAATCTTTTTATGTGTGGTGGGTCTGTATGGGATTGTATGCCGAGAGCTATTGTGTTATAAAGTATCTACTGATATTAACGCTGCGTGTGTCCTAAGCTTAAGAGGTGTTTGCTTGAGTGTAGAATCATAGTCGTTTTACTTATGAATGTTGTACATAATATATGAATTTTTCGATAATACCTACTATTAGTGAAAAATTATTTGAAAAGTTTAATTCTTATCATTGAGTGGATAAAAGTTTAAAGCAAGTAATAAATTAATACAATATTATATATACATCATGTATATTTTAATCTTTATGATTTGTAGATAACTCCGATTCAAGTAAAATGATTGGAGTATGCAAGACCCCTTCGCTCAGTGAATTTGACGATTTCCCTACAGGTGAAGGTTACTCGTTCATAAGGATCGGAGTGCTGCCCTACACGTTGAATATTTGTTGTGATCCGTCAATATTTATCAAATATCGTGATATTTATTGAACGTGTAGTCTAGCGCATTGACAGATCACAATGTGGATCACAGGATTTCTAAATACAAATATCGATTGATTTGAATTCGGAATTCTGGATTGTGATAAATATTGAATGTGTAGCCTAAGCATTAATATTTATCACGATCCGTGGGTTAATGGTACGGAATTTAGGAATCTAGACATCTACGAGAAATATTGTTATCCGTCAATACGCTACCCGTCAATAGCCTACACGTTCAATAAATATTAACGGATCACGATAAATATTGAATGTGTAGGGTTCGCCAAAGAGATTGTTTGTATGATTTAAATACATTTTATTTTGAGCATAATAGAAATTGTAGGTAATCTAAGGAGGTATTTCCCCGACCTCTCGATAACTATGCTTATATAATAATAAATAAAATATCCAAATTAGGTAGAAAACTCAACTAACTAATCCGATATATATATATATATATATATACAGGGTGTGCATTAACTTATGGGGGGGTAACGTGCATTAACTTATGGAGGTGGTTCTACATGATAGTCCAATTAATAAATTTCAACTTATATGGGTACTTTTTTGGTAAAAAGATAAATTAGTCAAGCTTAGCATTATTATTTTTCACTGTTACGATACGGGCCTATCACAACCATGCAAAAAAAACCTCTTAAACGGGAAAACGGAAAACCTTATATGAGAGATTAATTGTGCCACTATCGCGCCCGGCAAGCTCAGAGCAAATTTATCGGGTAAGTTTGTACCTTACACCAAGGATTTTTAGTAGGTATGTCTTTTTGTACAGCTGCCCCCCCCTAGAGATTCTAAAAAAGTTCTGGTAGTGATGAGTGTACACAGAAAACTTAGAAGATTTTCATAATAAAGTGGTCGAGAATTTTACAAAAAACCTTTGAAAATTATGTTTTAATTAACCTTATCTTTGTCGACCCTTATATTAAAATCTGGTAATTACAAAAAAATACACTGTACACTTATTCAAAATCAAACTCCAAAATTATTTTTATTGAATTTTTCTAATAAATGTAATACCTAACTTATTTACAAGTTTTATTTATTGTACAGTCAAGAGCTCGTGTAACTTTACATGTTGGACTCTGTATCGTTTATTACAATCGCCGAAGATGTAAGGCTCGTATTACAAGTGAAAAGCTTCATGTGCTCTCGACTTAACCTACAATTCATACTTTTCTCATTCTCCATATCAACTTGCCCCCCCCCCCCCCTGGGCTATCGGCTGGCAACGCCCTTGCCTGGGGACACCCTGTATAGCCACTATTTATAGGTTTAAGTACCAAGTAGTAAAATTAGACTTCATAAATAAATAAATCGTAGATCAAAAATAATACTTTATCCTATGGGTAGTGCTTTTTAAGAGGATGTCGAAATATCCCCTAGGTATTTTAACAAACTAGGCTATTTCAACAAACCTGTTTTATTTTATATCTTTTTATATGGTAATCCCGATGAGCTACAACACTTATTTTATTTATTACCATCTTTTAGAATCGTCAATTAAAACTGATTTGCATTGTTCTTAATTTTAGTGAAAACATTGGGGTCCATTTATAGCAGCCGGCGAAGTAAAAACAGTAATTATGATAATATATCAATGAATATGGGAATTGTTCATTCAGATACTAAGTTATCTCCACCGGTTAATGATGGGTAAGTAATTTTGTAGTTTTAATATTTGTATATTTTTTGGTTAAACTAGTTATGTATTAAGTATTACTCCATATCAACATGGGTGTGGTCAAAGGTAGCTAAACTACTCCTAGCGAGAGCTTGTACGAATGTCGTCAATGTTCGTCCTCTTTCTTCTCATGCGTCTTGCTTGAAAACGAAAAAGACAGAAGATACTAGAACGTTGACATCACGTACAATCTCTCACTGGGATCAGTATACATAAATATTATAACCACTGGAGCGATTTTTGGCTTTTATATGCGCCATTTTAAATGTCTACGATTGCTTTTCGGATAAAAAAACCAATTATCTCTTGATTTAATTTAGTCTTATAATTGTAGCTCCCACATTTGTTATTTTGGTCTTTAAACGAAGCTGTTGAAATGCTATATCTATTATAACCATAAATGTCACAAATCTGAACTTTTTAGACTATTTGTAAAAAAATTTTACAATGTTAAAAATAATTTTTTTCACCAGAATTTCTGATCAGCTGTTTACTGTTAAAATCAAGTCCTTTTTCCAAAGATGTACCTTTCGTTATCAAGACCATACAGAAATCTAAAATATTCTATGTTGACTCGAATAAGTACCTCTGTCGGCAGTTTCAAAGTATCAAACACGCATGATCCGCGTGGTTATAAACTTTACGACTTTTTCATATTTTTTTTATAAATTCTACAAATATGAGATAAACGATCAAAAAACTCTTCATTCGTTTAATTCATTAGCTATATAGGCACTTTAACAAGTTTGTATGTCTCCATGTTAAATTTTAATGTTGGGAAAAATTTAAAAAATGATCGTCTGGAAATCTCGAGCAATAGAGACAAATTTATTTATTTGGTCGCTCCAGTGGATAAAGGAAGTGTAAAGTATAATGTTTATGTAGTGTGATATTGGTAGGATGATGAGCTTTTTATTACCTTTATTTTATTTCTCCACATTCATTATTGATGAAAGGAACCGCATAAACTATATCAAGAAGAAAACATTCTTCTTCAGTCCTAAATCCCAATTATTGTTTACATATTTCTAACAATTTATTATGTGTTCTCTTCTATTTGTTTGTATTATCTTCTACTACGTACAGTGAAAATCTATTAAGAAGTTTTCCAAGGGACCGGAAAAAACCTCTTAAAGGGGAAAACCTTATTTGAGAGATTAATTGTGCCATTCAGTCCTCAAGGGACCGAAAAAATCATTATTTTTATCACCCTTTGGGCGGGAAGGGTAGTTCTACTTTTTACGCCGGTCCTACTTGATTGAATGCCTGGATAGGCATTGCTATCAAATATTTTTACAAGAATAGTGTACAGTACACCAATCTCTTAATAAGGGTCTCAACTATAGTATATTTATAAAACATATAAATATACATGATGTGTGATACAAGCCTTCCCCATCTTCTTATCTCCTCGTCTTATGTGTGGAATAATATTTTATCAAAAGGAAATTTACACTTTGGCACTGGAGATGCGAAGTTGTTTTTTTGTTGAAATAATTTGTAGCAATGTGTAAATCAATTTTTTTGTACTTAATGAAATAAATTATGTACATTTTAAAACATAAAATCAATATTTTAAACCATCATAAAATGTCATTAAATAGCCCAACACTGACTTTAACTTCTGTTTATGGAGTCCTATTACAAGGTACGCCATAATTTTGGACAATACTTTAATAGTTGGGGTGGGGTTATTATATAAAAAAAATTATTTAAATTTACATATTATTTTGAAAGATATGATTCAAAGATGTATCGGTTTAAAACAAATTCCATTTTCTCGAATGGGTTCCTTGTTTTCGCCCACATGAAGTGTGATATGAATGAAAACTTCTTAAGAGGGTTTCACTGTATTTTCTTTTATCTCTTTTTTTCTTTCCTTTTTATTATTATTCTGTTATTTATCTCCTCTGTGTTTAACTCAGTTTTTATAATATTTGGACTTTTCTCTCGCACAAATGTAAACAATCTGTAAAAAAAACCCAGTGTAATAAAAAACAAATAGATATTGTTTTTTTTTTATTGAATTAAAATTTTTATTTATTTTTTTATTATTATTCTTCCAGGAACAGATCATTGGTTCTAGTTAAAGTGAAATTACACAACTCTAAAGAAAGTCCAAAAAAAAAGTGCTGCGATAATAAGGGTTGTTCCGAGGCAAGTACTTTTTTATTTGACTCCACATACTACTTGAAGCATTTCTTGTGAACATGATTTAAACCTCTTTTCTTTTTTCAATGCATTTATTAACATTAATCTTATTTTAGGAAGATAAAGAATGCGTTTGTGCTACTGGTGAAGCAAACCATTATTCTCCTCACAGATCTCAACATATATTATCTGGTAAATATACACATTTTATTTATTTGTTTAAATAATTATTAGTAAATAAGTTAAATTTAATGAATAATTAAACAAATGAATCTGCCCCAAATCTTCCTAGAGCTAGAAAATACTTTTACCCATTTCACCGTAATAATAACATCACATTTTAAATAACATTGCTTACTTAATTATTTTTAGATATATCACAATCCTCTGTTACTATGCTAGAAAAGAAAAGTTCCAAAGAAGATATTTCAATTGTTAAAGAAGAAAATATTTCGGAGGATTCTTTATTGCCACCGTTAGTTGATGGGTATTTAAAAAAAAAATTATCACACTTTCTCTCGTAAGCTAGAAAATGAAGCGCCACGATCTTTTAGTC
Organism: Limnephilus auricula; assembly: GCA_951813805.1. Taxonomy (NCBI): domain Eukaryota; kingdom Metazoa; phylum Arthropoda; class Insecta; order Trichoptera; family Limnephilidae; genus Limnephilus; species Limnephilus auricula. The sequence goes on along the minus strand of OX638390.1, from coordinate 28,683,226 downwards.
ATGGGAATTGCAAATTTTGAGCCACTACAACCAGTGAGGTCATCTCTGCCATAAAATAATATACATAAGTCAAACTAATGCCTTGTTCTGACATGACAAGTAGTAAGCCGAGTGGCGTAACTCGTGAGTCGAGTAATTAGCTACTTGACTCACCAAAAAGTGTTCGCACTGTTGTCAAGTAGAGTTCATTAGTAAGCGACGCGTCGCGACATGACGGGCTGCAACGCAATAAAGTAAATACGCTAATTAAGCTGATTGTAATGATTATTTTAGAAGAAGAGGAAGAATAAATTAGTGAGATGAAAATAAGTAAACTATGGTCACAAAAAAATAGATTAACAGCCGCAAAAATAAACAATTTTAGAGTAACATTTTTGCTCCAACGGGAAGACATATTGCGCGTGTCTGCGTCTATGAATGAACTGCGCATGTCAGTGCGCAGGGATGCATGGAGGGGGACTCTACTCGCCAAAAAATAGAACCAAATGGATTCAATCTACTACAGAGCCGACTAGCATACTCTACTAAAATTGTGGTGTTCGGACACGTTTAGTTACTAATATTAGCTACTCGACTAAAATACTCTCCCACTCAGAACAAGGCATAAGAGACAGTATTTCATCAATAATTTAAAATTATCTTTAATTCGTTGTTAATTGTGTCGTTCATTGTAAAAGTGGTGTAACTTCGTATTTTTAAGCAATGGTATCACATTTAGTCATATATTAGAAGTTTTAGTTCCCTGTAATGTAATAAACAAGTAATGCCATCTATGAGATTTTAATGCAATTATTGGAGTAGCTTCACTTTCATATTGAAAGATATGACTAAATTAAGCCAAAAGTACTTTTAAAATATGGAGTTTAAACACCACTCTTTACTCTTATTTACTTTTAGAAGCAGAGAAACTGTTAGAGTCGAAGTGGAATTAGAAGCAGTCCCTGGAGAAGAACTGGCTAAGAAGATGAATTGTAAGGAAGAGGGTTGTTTAATGGTAGGCCATGTCTAATTGAGTTGAAATTTGATTTTTTACCACAAAATTCAAATATTTAATATATATGTGGCAATAAATTTTGCATTCATACTATTGTTTTCAATCCCAGAAATATTTTTCAATCCCGGGATCCCGGTGCCAAAACCCAAATGAAAACAATAAATGTATAAATTATTATAAAATAATAGAAGTTGTAACAAATGTTTTAGTTTTATTTTTAAGGTATTGTAAATAGATTAGGTAAAATACATTATTAATTAAATTTCAGTAATAAAAAATTAGCCGCACAAAAGAAAAAAAAACAAAAATATGTAGGTATGTATAACAAAAAGTGAATTCAATATTTTGACACTGAAAATGCCACTTCAATAAGATCAAATTGTGAAAAGTTTCAACATTGGGTGATGATCTCATTTTAGTCAATATTTTTCCACATACCGAAACACCTTTCGTATTCGACACTGGCTGGAGGACGCACGGGAGGCACGCTGTTGATTTTAAATCCTTGAAGCATTTTCTAGATTTACTCCATGCTGTGTTTCGAATTCTTATTTTTTGAGAGATTAAGTCCATGATCACTATTGCATTACAATATCAATGTTCTGTTGAGCTTTTTTCTCGTAGAGACAGATTTCAATTGACTTCCTCTACAATTTCAATATTTATTTATTTATTTATTCCAAGCCCTTATGGGCTTTTACATTTTAGTTAAATAGATGAGTATCACAGTTATTTAAAAATCGATTATTAGTTATCTAATTCTGACATGCGGAAAGACATCTTTTCTTCGACTGATTTCGACATGTCAGCAACCGTCTGTCGTCTTCATCTTCTGGTAAGGATTTAAGTTTAGATTTCTTGTAGAGAACATCTAAAATTGCCAGATGAATTGCATGTGCGAAACAAAGATAAGTGAAAGCTCATCTGCCTAAACAATCCCGGTGTAGTGATGTTACAAGATTAAATAGTAAATGTTATTCCAGTTTATTAAATAAAACTTTCCTTTTTTATAAGTAAGAGCGCAATATAAATATCTTACTCGAAAATCTTTATGACCCGTATCCCAGGATCTTAAGAATATTATGCAAGAAAGACTGCTGATAATAAAGATTCTTCCACGGTTGAAACAAGGTCGTGAAACCAACAAAAATCCCGTAATTCCGGGATTAAGACAAGCACAGCACCGAGCTTATGGTGCCGATATAGATCCGAGATTCCCGGAATATCAGTTCTCCAGACCCTGGGATTGAAAGCTCCAATTCATTCATACATTATTTTTATTTTCAGGGATGTGAAGTTTGCACCTGCGATAATACTAAAGAATCCAGTCGAAATGAGTTATCACAAAATTCACGAAAAGGTAATAATATATTTTTAATGAAATAAAATGACTTTTTTAAATAAAGAAAGACAAGTGTTTCCGGATTGTGAATAAAGTGACAATATTTTGAAATCACCTACTACTACTACTACCCAGGACCATTTCTACCATAAGGCAAGACTAGGCAAAATTTTAGGGTCGGCAAAAGGTTAGAAGTTTTATTCTTTGAAATCAAACAGCAAAAACATTTTGGGATAAAAAAAATTAAGAAAAGAGAAAACTTTACTCCTGTGAAAACTATTAATGAGCTTAAAAATTCACAGAAGTATTTAAAAAACATGAGTGGCGTAAAATTTGAGAGATTTGTTTGATCCCTTTCCATATGTTTTCTTAAAAATGATGGGCAAGTTCGATGTGTATGGACTGTGGAAACAGAAAAGGAGGAGGCACGCTATATGTCAAAATTCTACAGATATTGAAATTTTATTAGTTTTTAAAAAAATTATGTAATTAGGTATTTCTAATTTGTTTTCCTTTTGTTTCAGATGTTAATTCTGTCGAGCCTCTTCTGAGTCCCGATCTGCCTGAGAAATAGTTCCTTAAATTTTGCAAAGCTCTAAAATAAAATACTGTGATGAAAAACTTTTAGAATGTTATTTTTTATGAAATATTTACTTTTGTGGAACTGAAAACAGCGTTGTGATTTTGAAAATAAATTATGGAATAAAAAATTGTTGAAAGCGAGACTTAATTTACAATTATTTAGTCACTGGTTTTGTTTCAAACATTACCTTTCTACATTTTAATGAGTAAAAAAAAAATCCGTCAGGGCCTATGTCATCTATGAAGTATGAAGATGCTGTGTTTAAGGGAAAGGAAGGAGAGGAAGTCCTGGGAAAAAAAAAGGTTTGAGGGGTGGGTAGGAATCTGGGGATCAATATGTCCAGGAGTGATGGACGTGTGAAGCCATCCCTCCCACTGCGGTGCAAGACGATGGGTCGAGACGGTCCAGATCAAAAGGTCTCCCACAACCGGTCTCTCCCGATCCGGCCTGCCATGCAGTTGGTGGGCAGATGCATCCGCCGCCAATTCCTGGATAAACCTAACCCCATGACCCCAGGCACCAAACGTAGCGAACCACTTGGGGTGACCAGTCGCAGAGGTATTGGTTGTCCAATAAATGGTTCCCGGAGCGGCGATACCCATACCCGCCTCCCAAATTGGAAATACATGTTTCCCAAATTACTCAAAAGGTCAGTTCTTTAGGACGGGTGGTTTAACAAAATATGAACAAATAATCAAAATTTCTCCCCGGACCCCTTTCGGGCTTTTAGAAGTTTATGGTTGTACCCTTCTCCAGGTAAGCGAACGTCCGCCCCCGTTAGTGCAAACCACTCATCGTGGCCATCTAGTTGAAGCAAATTCAGTGGTTGAGTGGGCATCGCATTTGGGACCCACCCAGGCGTTCCGTGTCCGATTCCTCGGCTGGCTAAGTGCTCCATCACAACACAAGCAACATCTTCCGCTTAGTGTAATTGTAGTAGGAGATTCCAAATGTTGTTGGGTTATTCGTAACCTGGGAAAGTTTGTCTTTCTTTAAAAAAAAAAAGGTTTGTGAATTATGGATGTATACCCCGGGGTGTGATTTTACTTTTATAATAATATTTTTTAAACAATACCTACATGTAAACAGTGATTTTTTTCAATTATTAAAGTAAATTGCAATTCGGTGCAAGACGATGGGTTGAGACGGTCCGGCTGAAGAGATCAAAAGGTCTCCCACAACCGGTCTCTCCCGATCCGGCCTGCCACGCAGATGGTCAGCAGATGCACCCGCCCCTAAGTCCCGGACAAACCTAACCCCAGGAACCCGGGCACCCCTGCTAAACCTCCAAACGTAGCGAACCACTTGGGGTGACCTGTGGCAGATGTGTTGGTCGTCCAATAAATGGTTCCCGGGGCGGGGGTACCCATACCCGCCTCCGAAATTGCAAAGGATTTATTTCTACCTTAACAATTATTTAAGTGGTTTTATTTCCATATAACTATGAAAACACAATTAAGTCACAATTTTTTTTGTGTTTATTTAAAGAGAAAGACAAAATAATACATTATAATAGGAAATAAAATAATATAAAAAAGGAGAAAAGTCCCAATAAACTCCTTTTAAGTAGTTCTGAAGTAAAACTACTTTAGGCGCGATATGACGAGTAATTCAGATGTTTTTCGGACGGAAATAACGTTTTCAAACGGAAATGACGTTCGGATATTGGTACAATTACTCAGAATTACTGCCATATGTGTTTGTTTTTTATTTCGAAAGGGTTCTCGCCTTCGCTAGAATATTTTTATTATTTTCCCAAACTTTAATGAAAAATCAAGAGTGAACCTATATTCATAATTTTTATTGCATTTCTCAATACAAGCGACCAAAGTCGACAGCCTTATGACTTATGACCTTCATGTCTAAAGATAATGTTACACGGCTACACCACCGGCTGTTGAGTTTGGTCGCTTGTATTGAGAAATGCAACAAAAATTATGAACATTTATTTATTTCCTTTATTTTTTCCCATTTTTTTTTACATGTTAACATTACAGTTCGATAATAATAAGAAAGGGAAACCCACTAAGGCGCAGCCTGTGCGTGGGTAATATAAGTGTTTACATTTTATTATTGTACCTAAAAATAAAAGAGTACATCTAAAGAATAAACCAAGATTAAAATCTATAAAATAAAAGACGTAAGATTATAATTAAAAGTTGTATAAAGATTGTACAATGCGTAAATACTTAAAATATATCGAAGTAAAAAATGAAAATTGTAAGCTACTAAAAATGTAGTAAAAGAAAAGAAAGTAAAATATACAGAAACAAAATTCATACAGAAACAAAACCAATACAGAAACAAAAATGATTTTTTTTTTTTACATTACGTCCACACAGGAGACCCTGAGGAAAATAATTTCCCACCTTTGTGGATGCTGTGTGGAGGGTATTTTTAAGGAAAGAAAGGAGAGGAGGTTCTGGGAAGGAAAAAGGTATGAGGGTTGGGTAGGAATCTAGGGTTCAATGTGTCTAGATCATCCGCCGCCAAGACCTAGACAATGAACCCCATGAACCCGGGCACCCCTGCTAAGTCACCAAACGTAGCGAACCACTTGGGGTGACCTATGGCAGAGGTGTTGGTTATCCAATAAATGGTTCCGGGGGTGGCGGTACCCATTCCCGCCTCCCAAATTAGAATGAAGTTAAGATTAAATTAATAATGCTTGAATATCTACATTACACAGACACAATTTCAACTCTTTTAGGTATTGAGCTGGTTTAGTTGCTACTTGATTTTTTTTTGGTAATAGATTAAAAGTGCGAGGTGCAATAAAACTACTGTGAATTTGCATTAGTTTGGTATTTGTTTGGGGGCTATAAAATACATGATTTTTTCAAAAATTGATTCTGGGTTCACATTTTTGGAATTTGTTTTGGTTTTTAAAAATATATTTCATGCTTAGTAGTATAAATAATTAATTAATTAACATAGATTCGCTCTTCTTTTTTCATCCAAGTTTCGGAAAATAATAAAAATATTCTTGAGAAGGATAGAACCCTATAAAAGTAAAAACAAATACAGATGGCAGTAATTGCACCGCTGTGGTAATACCTGCCACAACAGTCAAATAAGTTTTACTTCAACCGCGCATAAAGTTTAGATGCACTCGTTTATTTGTTGAGCTATAATAATATTGTATAATAGTCATTTTTTTATAAGAAAAACTCTCTTTTTAACTTTTGAAGGTTATTCCCATCAATGTAATAAATGAAACATGAAGTTGACAAATACGACAGTCTCATAATAGATCGCAATGGCTGAATCGGATAAAGCGTATGTCCCGGTTAGACATGAGGTTCTGGGTTCGAGTCCCAGTTGCGACCATTATCTTTTATAATTTTCTGTGTCTTGTTCATTTTCATATTTAAAAAAATTACATTATTATTGTTATCTTCTTTTTCGATGTTCTATAATAGTGTTTATTGTACATTTATTTTATTATTTACTTACTTTTATATTATTTATTTTTATGTTAGTATCCTTCATTTGATCAAACATGCAATTTTTTCTTTCTTTTTATACAGGGTGTTAAGGATCGTGCTTGATATACTTTAACCCGTGATTCCTGACATTTTTTGGAGTAAAAAATGTACATAAATAAAATTAAGGTCTCCGACATTTGTACATAAATAAAATTAAGGTCTACGACATTTTTTTAGGTTTTTATTTTTTTTTTCTACAAAAACATAAAAACCAGAAGGTATTGGGCAGTTAGGGGCGGGGTGAGGGGTTGGTTGGTTACTTGGGTATGTGATCAGTGACGACATGCAGAAGAATTTTTATTTTGTTTGTTTTGACGAAAAAAAAATTGATTAAAAAAAGACATCAGCTGTCCTGATTATCTCCAAGCACCAATGTACATCCTTATGATATATATGTAATGTAGTACCAATGTACATCCTCATGATATATATACCTTTGTACATCCATATATGATGGGCGCAGTTTATATCTTTTTAAAATCCTATCATATATTGTAAATATTGTATGTAAACATATTGTATTAAGTCTGTATATTTTTGAGCCCGTACCTTTTATTGTATTTTCCTGATTTTGTTTTTTTTTATGCATTTCTACAGTCCATCATATATGTTCTACAGTACATACCAACAGTGCATAAATCAAATGATTGGTTATAATGTTATAATTCATTAAATCTTATAGGACATGTTTCTGTGAAATATCTGTAAAGTGATTCTTCATATGTTTTGTCTGTATGTTGCTTCTGTGAAATGTTTTGTAATTTATTTCTTATATTTGTTTCTGCATATTGGGTTGAATAGGGTTTAACTTATCAAAAGTAACAATTGGCGATCCCTTAATGAGTTTTGATAACTCATGGGAATGCAACTTCTTTGTATGTTTTATTTAAAAAAAACATCCAAAAAATCACCAGAGACAAAAATTTAATTTACATTTTTTACTCCAAATAATGTCAGGAATCACTGGTTAAAGTATGTCAAGTACGATCCTTAACACCCTGTATATTACTCGGTCCAAATTTGGACCTAAATCACTCCAGTGGCTAATAAAGAAATAAAAGTCAGACCCCGGGCGGCTGCCCTGGTTGCAGATACGCATGTTGCGCTACTGAACAGAACATATAAAAATACTAGTTTCGATTGTCTGTGCTTCCTGCGTAACTCTGGTTCACTGAGCTCGAATTTACTTTGAATTTTAGTTTCAGACAAGCGATAAAGTACCTAACTAACTAACTAACCATCACGCCGTTTCCCCGCAGGGGTAGGCAGAGAGGACGGACCGCCAAACAACTCGGTCTTGGCACACGCTCCTTGCCTCATTCACATTCATACATCTTCTCATACATACTCTTCTATTATTCTGACTCTTGACATGGCCCGACTCAAGTATCTGATTTACTTGATCGTGCCACGTCTTCCTTGGGCGTCCTCGGCTTCTTATACCCTTCACATTCGCGTCATAAATTCTCTTTACACTCCTTTCTTCATTCATTCGCTCAACATGCCCAAACCATCTAAGCGTCCCTTTCTTAATCTTACTTACTACGCTCACATCAGCCTTGCATTCTTTTCGGATCTCCACATTCCTCACACGATCATACATGGTTTTACCACACATACGCCACACGGATCTCATTTCTACAGCATTCAGTCTATATATTATATATTTGTACCTACCTCTATATATTATATATTTGTAACAGAAAGTTATTTTAATTGTAATTTAAAAAAAAATGTAACTGATCTTCAAGATCTCCGAATTCAAGAATTCGGGATATCCCGTGCTTTTTCACGGTTTGCGCTAATCTCTCTGATGAAACAGCACAATTCAGTATCTAAACTTTACTTGAAATGGCTTTAGTCGTTTTTGGTGACCAGATCCAAATAGCCAGGTACTTCCCAACCTTTATATTATACTTCAATTGGAGAATCAATTTAAAAAAAAAAATAGAACAACAGTAATTGAAAAATCAATATCGATTTTTTTATGGGTATCTTTTTTTTTCAATATAAACATATCGAATTGCGTTTCAAAAGAAAGTCGTGTAGAGTCCGCTTTGTCTCGTTTTGTTACTGTTATGGTAACTATTTGCAAGTAAACAATGTTTACTCCATCTCTAATTATAATCCGGGGAATGAGACACGATATTACGACACTGTTGATCTATTAGCCGAAACGTTATCGAAGCCAATCTCATCCAACTTGGATGCAATGGCAGGACCGAACTCAAAACAATTTTATTAATTAACGCCGGCTTTTTCAATTAAGTATGTAAAAAAATGTCGTGTTGTGTTGACTTACGATTGTATCTATACATTTAAAACAGTATTTCTCAAAGTTGGTGATAACGCCCCCTTGTGGGCGCTGGAGGCATTCAGGGGGCAGTGGAAAGCTAAAAAAAAATTTGGGGGCGTTAAGAGGCTAGACTTTGCACCACACGCGGAACGTTTAGGTATTTCATTGCCTGTCATTCTGTACCGCTCTAACTAAGCTAAACACACACATACGATATGGTTCACGGCGAGTTCATCGAAAACGAATTTTTATGAACTCTTTTTCGAAAACCTAACCTAACCTCTCGTTGGTCGATAGATTTGCTTTCGATGAATTGATTTTTAATGAACTCGTCGGTTGCCATACGATATATGCGAATGCGAAATTTTCCGCGCCGATATATCGGCGTACATGTACCGAGATATACCTAAGAGAAACTGTAACACCCGGCCATTGTGTTTACGATACCTTCTCCAAGATAAATATTTTGTATTGCTACGCGAACATACGGAGTGTACATTTTGCCAGACTTCAAAGAAGAGAAACTGTAGCGCCGTCAATCTTTTTGTCAGGTATCGTGAACACCCGGCCATTGTGTTCACGATACCTTCTCCAAGATAAATATTTTGTATTGCTACGCGAACATACGGAGTGTACATTTTGCCAGACTTCAAAGAAGAGAAACTGTAGCGCCGTCAATCTTTTTGTCAGGTATCTTGAACACCCGGCCATTGTGTTCACGATACCTTCTCCACGATAAATATTTTGTATTGCTACGCGAACATACGGAGTGTACAATTTGCCAGACTTTTAAGAAGAGAAACTGTAGCGCCGTCAATCTTTTTGTCAGGTATCGTGAACACCCGGCCACTGTGTTCACGATACCTTCTCCACGATAAATATTTTGTATTGCTACGCGAACATACGGAGTGTACATTTTGCCAGACTTTTAAGAAGAGAAACTGTAGCGCCGTCAATCTTTTTGTTAGGGTTCTTGAACACCCGGTCATTGTGTTCACGATACCTTCTTCACGATAAATATTTTGTCTTGCTAAACATAGTAGTGTACATTTTGCCAGACTTTTAAGAAGAGATTATCTATAATGAAGCGTATGTGCTTGATTTTTGTAAGGCTTCACGAAAATCTCTTCAGGACAACCTGTACCCGGTGTACCTTTTGTAAGGTTTTACTAAGAAAAACCTTTACCGAGATGATAAACTTTTTTAAGGCTTCGGGAGGATTTAGTGCCCGGTGCGGACCTGCGGGCAGACGCGCAGCATCTCCCCCGGCCCGTTTATTATCAGTCGGCAAGTCGCTTTCCCGGGGTTCCGTCGCGTGCCCGTGTCGTGTCCGCGCCACCGAGTGGAGTCCGTGGAGTCCGCGAGAGTAGAGTAGTGAGCAGTGTGAGCAGCGTGCGTAGCCAGCGTCTCTCGCCGGGAAAAGCGCGCAACTCGCCCGATACATGCCCGCCCGCCGCGACCCACCAGGATACCACGGCACCCAGGATAGATAGCCTCGCTTCCCGGCTTCCCGGAGCGGCTGATGTAAGTGATCGGTGGCTAATTAAGTCGATCGGTGAACTTTTATGGGTGAATCTCTGTGCGGGAAATACGGCGCACTCACTCACTGTCCGCTGTCCGTTGTCCGCTCTGCTCCCCGACGGAGACCTAGCCTTTACTGCTGAGTGCTGGCTCCTACCTGTTGATGCGATTGGCTTGCGCGCCAAACACATCAACTTAAATGTCAGCGATGCAAACTTGTTCAATTTAATAGCAGTATTATGAAAAATAACTAGTATATGCTACCTTATTCAGTGTTTTAAAAGTAACAATATTGTTTTCAAGCTATGCCGAAAGAATTTTTCCTTGACATCCGACTAAGCTCTTTATTGCAAACTGCAAAACAAATGGGAAAATATAATGTTCCAAAAAAATGTGTTTGTTATGGATGCCAAGGCAAAATCTCAATTTCATAAAGAAAGTGAAAATTAGACATATAAAATACTAACGAAGAAGAAAAGTAAAAATTTATGGAAAATTAAAATTTGTTTTAATTTTTTTTTTCAGAAAAGTTAATAAATATATTTTTAATCTCACGTTTATAGGCAAACACATTTTTAAAGCCTCCATGAACTCCAAGCCTAATACAAAATTTAATTTTCCACATCGTCGGATCTGCCGGATCTGCCCTGATGATGGACACTGCAATGCTGTCCGAAACGTCAGCTAAAGAAGGAGGTAGCACAACACGGCATAACACCCCAAAAACAAACAACGAAAATGCTTTTGGCCGTGAAAATCTAAAAACGTAACCAAAATTTAACAGACTCGTAAAATCTAACTTCTACAGACTATAGTCAACGCGAGTAAATTAAGTACAAGTATATAAATTAAAATATGCCGATTGGAAAAGAGCTTGATTTACAACTTAGTTGAAATCCTATTACCGAAATTAGAATTCTAAAACTTGCGCAAATAGAAAAATAATAAAATGCACACAAACTAAAAATAAGCCATAAATAAAATGGATACAAAATAAAAGTGCTTGATTTACAACCTAGTTGAAATCCTTTTATAGGAATTGGGTATGTTCGAAATTCGTATTCGTAAACTTGCGCAAAACAATAACATAATATAATTCAACTTCAATTTATTAGCAACTTGTAGAGAAAATAAACTTATTATGAAAGCTTTGATAACTCTTCAGAAATTCCCACGTGGTATAAAGCTTTCTCGCGTTATTCTGTATTTGTGCGTCGTGTTGGCATCCAAAATAAAAACTATGACTAACGTGAGAATGAGATGCCACTCAACAAATTTTCAGCAATTTAGGTTTTCTAATATTATTATTTCGCCTATCAATACAATTATTATTCGATATTATACTAGTGTAGGTAGATCCGTGAAAAATCACAGGAAAGTCAGAATTATTGACAAATCAATTTAGAAAATGACCAAAATAATTTTCTGTTTAAATTATTATATTATAGGTAGGTACTTTATCGCTTGTCTAAATTCTTTACACAATCAGGTCCAATTTTGAAAATGACACTTTAAAAGCAAATTTCAGTTCATTGAACCAGATTTCACGCAAAACTAATGCATAGACAACCAGAATTACTATATATTATTTGAAGATCTGAGTTACAACACAATATCCTTTTGCGTACTTGCGTACGTACGAGTGTGACATTTCCAAAATTGGAACTGATGCATATGTTTATGAATAACAAAATAATCAATCTATAAAGATTTTTTTTCAACAGTACTCACATAGATATATTTCTTGCATACAGCATGTTTCAAACTTGTTATTGAGCTTCAGAAAAGCAAATCTCAGTAAAAATTAAACACACTGAAAATCTTTTCGTATAACTTAAAGCTTTTGGAATGTTCAAATTCGATGACTGTTATCCCTTTATCGCTGATAATAAGAAGTGAGGGTAGACTAGACAGAAAGTAGTTTCTCAGTGACTTTTGACAAGGATACCACTGTTGGAAGTGCATACATATACACCAATACACACAGTCCTATATTTGTATTGTTTGAAGCTTGCAACTCTAATTGCGCAACTTTAATTGCTCGCAATTGTAATATCTTTCCTACTCTAATTGCGTGATATTTTTTTACATTATCTCCACACAGGAGGGTAATCTATGTCATCTTGTGTGAAGTATCTTTTTTAGGGAAAGAAAGGAGAATAAGTTTTAGGAAGGTAAAAGATATAAGATGATGCAAAAAAAGGCTATGGATCGAGAGAGTCCGGCTGGAGAGCTCAAAAGTTCTCCCTCCACCGATCTTCCCCGATTCAGCCCGCCACGCAATACGTGGGCAAAAGCATCTGCCTCAAAGACGGACCTCACCTCATGAACCCGGGCACCCCGTTAAGTCACCAAACGTTGCGAACCATATGATATGACCTATAAAAGGGGTGTTGGTTATCCAATGAATGTTCCCGGGGGCTGCGGTGCCCATACGCGCCTCCCAAATCATACAAACAATTTGCCAATACTTCCCCAAATATCTATCTTTGGGCACCCCCGCTAAGTCACCAAACTTAGGGTGACCTTTGGCATGGTTGTTTGTCATCCAATAAACGGTTCCAGGGGCGACGGTACCCATACCCGCCTCCGAAACCAATGTATAATACTCCCAACAATAATGTAACAATTTACAACTTAATAATAAATTAATGTGAATCTCTTCATTATAAATTTGGCTTGTGCATGAATATCTGTGCAATGTTCTCACCACATGCCAAATTTCTATTCATTAAATTAATGTCTAGATTAGAAATCTATTTTTGATACAAACGATTCGCATCACAGAAGCTTTTGCGACTTTATTTAAAGTAAGGTACGTTGAGTCACTAAATACCTGAAATGATAGCATTATGTCAACTTGTAGGTAACATGCCAACATTATTAGAGTTATTGCTGGGTTAATCAGCCGACGTGTTTTCGAGAGGAATTTTGACCCAAATTCAAACGAAGACAGATTCAAAGTCCTTGAATATTGAATGTGAAATATTAAAAATATAATATTGAAAATAAAAAAGCTAAAATAATGTTTAATTCGAAATTTCATTGAATCGATGATAATTAAAAATTACAAAATAGTTTGTATAAAGAAATTTGAACAGAAGTTCTGTTTTCTCGAGATTTATGTTTTTATTTATTAAATCGTAAAACATAAAAAATAAGATTCTATATTATAAATACGCTAACTTCTGTCGTACACACTCGCCCCTTGTACGATATACAAACGGAAATGCTGCCATCAAATATTATAAAAATGCTGTATTCAAATAGAACTATCAAACTTTTCATAGTATAGTTTTCCCGCGGAAGTGGGTTTTTACCTGCTACTATCAATATACTTGATGTGCTACCCGACTTCGCCCGAGATTTGAACTGAAACACTTGGAACAATCAATATTTCGTCTTGTCTTATTTGTGTTTGGGGCGAGGCTTTTTGCACCCACCATTTGAAAACTCGGAGTGCGCAAGTAAATTTTATTTGATTGATTACTGTTTTCACAATTTAATTAATCATTTAAAATAATACAAGATATATTTGAGGCACGTTCCAAATGGAAAGATATTCTCAGTATCGTCGTGGTGTACCACCAATCAGAATTGAAACGTTGATTGAAAAGGCTTAAGCTATGTTTGGTGACTAAATCTGAATAGCAAGATACTTCCCCGTGTTATTCCCATCCACACTTACCTTTAGCCTCACAACATACCCCAATTGGGGATGCCATAGTCTCACTGGCTCCAAGCGGTTGGGAGCTATTGAGATTCGTGTAATATATTTACATAAAAAATAAGAAAAAAACACTATGGAAATTACTTAACGAGCTAAAAATATTTGCGTCGACCTCAAGGGAATAGCAAAATTTTTAAATTATTATTTTTTTAATTTTAAAAAGAAAGACAAACATTCCCGGGTTACGAATAACTCAACAACATTTGAAAATCTTCTACTACCACCACACTAAGCGAAAGATGTTGCTTGTGTTGTGATGGAGGACTTAGCCAGCCGAGGAATCGAACACGGAACGCCTGGGTGGGACCCAAACGCGATGCCCACTCAACCACTGACTATACAGTCTATACACCCACTCATTCACTATTCCCATTTTTTCTACACAGTTCTGAGGCCTATGTGGGGGGGGGGGGGGGTTGAACCCCTTAATACCCCACCATGTATTCGACCTTAGTTGACCTACAAATTTCATTAAAACAAAAATTAATAAATTTTCGTGAAGTTAGAGCTCTTATAGCGTTTTTTATGGTACATCCTAACACACTTTCCACTATTTAATTTTCACCATTTACCTACTAATGTTTATTTGTATTACAGAGAATGAAAAAAAAACTTTTTCAGTATCTGTAAACACTAAGAAAGTTATTAGAACCAAAAAAGCGTTCATCTGTAAATCTAACTGAATCTTTATAAAAGTCACAAAGTGATTTGTTTCTAATATAAAATATGATTTTCAAATAACACTTTGATAAGTACTTCACGTTAAATACTTTTAATTTGATGACGCCAGAGCTCAGCGTTCGAGAGATTTTGCTATTTCAGGCAAACAAACTGCTGCTTATGTATAGGTAAGCAATGATATGAATGAATTACAAATTATCTACTAGGATTCTTAATTGAAACTGATTGAAAAATTGAACATGGTTAATATAATTTACATTGTAAATACGCATAAATTCGTTCTTTGTCACGGATAATATTAATAAAGTGTAGTTTCAGAAGTTTGTTTATTATTACAGATTTCAGTCAAACGTCTTTGACATGTTAGAACATGAAAAGCATTTTCTCTGAACAAAACATTCCTATCGTATTTACATTTTCCAGAAACTCGAGGCGTCCGCATTCAGATGTATGCATCGAATCCATTTCACGAATTAAATTAAAGCAGTAACTTAATGCTACACAAGTATATGTAGGTACCAATACACCTTTTGAATATTTAGGGCCTTTCTCACCATCCTCCCAATAGCTTATCTACTACCAATAACCAAATACCAAGTTTTGGTCGATGCTAATAACGAATATTATTAAAAATAAAATTCTCGCAGTGGTTAGAAAACTCGGCCAACTTATCCAATGTACAGCCACTATTCATAGGTTCGAGTACCGAATTATAAACTCCAACTTAATAAATAAACAAACCGTAATGGGTCCAACAGACACATCTATAAAAGCGCTAGCGTTATTTGGCTTGGCGTACTTTAGCATATCCCTCGTCATACATTCCCATTAGGAATGTACGGCAACCGATTTGCCGAAATACTCCAAACCAAATAAGGCTAGCGCTTTTATAGCTGTGTCTGTCGGCCCCATAATTTGTAAATAGAAAATATTCGTTATTAGTGTAGATAAGCTATTAGAAGGATGGTGAGAAACCCCCTTACTCTTTTAATTGGCACAGATTATGGAAATTACAGCTCGCTTCAACTTAATTACTAGAAGAAACAATTATTTACGGCCGGAAGAGATGGTAAAAGATGCATTAAAATTCTATTTGTATTAATCAAATTTCGAAATTTCATTTATAAAAAGCCATTGAGTTTATTTTAATATTGTTTATTGTTTCTTCTTCTTCACATTTTAGGTATAACAGTTTACAATACAATTTTTAACCTCACTAGGACAAGCCTGTGTTGAGGTTAACAATTATTTACTTAAAGTAACAAAATAACACAAAAGGAAAAACAAAAACAATATAGGTAAAATATGGATTTGACAATTGCAAAAAATTCGTTTCGATCAAAATACGCATAAATTACATAATTAACCGAAACTAAGAACCAAATAACCTATTTTGTGCATCCACCTAAATAGTTGTTTCTTGTGGTAACAGTTGAAACAAAGTGTCATTTCCGCAAAATCGTTGCGTGAAAGTGCGGCGGTTGGGTAAATAATTACCATATATTTAATTGAAAGCTGGTTTGAAAATATGTAGGTATTTAAAAATAGACTTTTTAATTAAATTGAACAGGAGAAACGAAAGAATTGTTTTCTTTTTAATTTTTTGCCGCTTTGACGCTTTGAACAGCAACCTTGTGTATATCAGATCAATCAATAGCAACCATGATTTAAATAATATCCACCACAATTCGATCATACAAACGAATAAGTTATCTGTGTATATTATGTCGATTAACATTTATGAAGCACCCTTTTTGGTAAAGTCTTATTGTATTGTATTTCGAATTCCACGGCGGATATTTACTTTCTAACATTTCACAGACACTCCTTATAAATTCAGCATTCTGAAAGACAACTAAATTCTATTCCTATTATTTTAGATCATTCACTTTAGGGGTGTTCTGCCGTGTTTCTATTCCTCCTTCTACTTCTCATAACTATCGTAATCATCTTTTTTTAAAGTGAATACCTCACAAGAGTCCCAACTGCTCCCGTCTGGAGCCAGTGAGACTATGGCATCCCCAATTGGGGTATGTTATAAGGCTGAAGGTAAGTGGTAAAGGGAAAGAGACGAAGAAGATAGAGGTGGGGAAGTACTCGGCTATTCAGATCTAGTCGCTAAACACGGCTAAGGCCATTTCAAGTAACGTATCATTTCTAAATCGTGGTCTTACACCAGGGCGATACTTAGAGTATCTTCCACTCTTGAACGTGCCGCTATTATACTATATTTTATTTTAAAGAATTAATTGTGAAATAACACAAATCAATTAAATTAAATTTATTTACGCACGCCGGGTTCGAATCCGCGACCTTCGGAATGGCAGTCCAACGCCCTACCGCTGGACTACGCCGGCCGTCAAAATAATAATAATAGCCGGCTTCAGGCTGATCGAAACGTTTTTTTCACAAGAAGGAAGAGAAAAGAAATGTCAGATGAACGCCCCAAGACACAGAAAATACACACAAATAAGAATTATAATGAATTTATTTACATTTTGTACGGAGACAAAAGTTGATCGTGTTAGGAATTTAATTAAAAGAAAGTATTGTGTTGAAATTTTTTATTGATTTAAATTTTTTTTTTTTAAATCACTCGTAATAAGAAAAGTGTAGTGTTTTCCGAAAAAGCCCTCTACACTCAACTTTTTTCCAAAAAGAAATTGAAAAATAAAATTATCTTGTTTAGAAAAATTGCGAAAAATGGTAAAAATGTGGACACGCCGATGGTTGACAACACAACACTTGTATACATTAATCTAAGACATTAGTTATGTGAGCGATCCCTCCACGTCGTCGGTCGGTCGTTGACCAGTGGACCATGAGACGCAGAGAAGTTGTACCTAAACTGTATACTGTAAACTGTAGGTATACTAAAAGCTGTAGGTATAGTGTAAGCTGCTTACTGCACAGATCAATACGTGTGCGTTGTTTTACTATGAAGTTGTCGCTAAAATGCATTCTGCAGTCATTGATATATCCGGCAGGAGATATCTCTCTGTCATTGCCTGTGCGGACATCAACTGCCCAATGTTATGGCCGCTATGACGTTCAATATCTCTACTACAAATTGATAAATAAACTAATTTGCCTACCAGGGGTGCTAGCATGGTCGATCGACAAGGATCGGTAGAATAATTATCGGTAACTTCTCTTCGTTTCCTAGGACAACAGCAGATCGCAAACCACTTGCTGTCTTTCTCGATCTAGCAAAAGCATTCGATACGGTCTCTCATTCCTTACTGCTAAAAAAACTACGGCAGATTGGAATAACAGGAGTAGCCTATACATGGTTTGAAAACTATCTAATAAACCGAACACAACAAACTCTTATCCACTCTGACAAAATACATATAAGCAAACAATTACCTGTATCCTATGGTGTACCTCAAGGCAGTATACTAGGACCAATATTATTTCTTATATATATTAACTCACTATGTGCCATGAATATTGGAGGTATGATATTATCATTTGCCGATGACACTGTTCTAATATTCGAAGATGAAACATGGGAATCAGTTATCAACAAAACTAATAATGGCCTATTAAAAGTAAAGCATTGGCTTGATACAAACCTACTCACACTTAATATAGACAAAACACAATATATGACATTTTCCATCCGCAAACATAATTTACCCAACAACTGCCCTAAACCTATCATTCACTCATGTTCACTCAATTTACAAACTCCCAATAATATCCCTAATATAAATTGTACGTGCTCTTTCCTTAAATCATCAAATGTAGTTAAATATTTGGGAATACTCATAGACAACCAACTACGTTGGGAAGCCCATATCAGTGACACAGTAAAAAAACTCCGTAAACTCTGCTATATTTTCTGCTCCCTTAGGTCCATCTTAGATTTACTTACTCTAAGAAGCGTATACTTTGCCCTTTTTCAATCTGTAGCAACATATGGTATAGTGGAATGGGGCGGTTGTGCTGAATCCATTATCTATCCGATTATTACTGTACAAAAACTAATTTTGAGAATTATATTTAAATGCCAACCTACCCATCCCTCAAGTGAACTATTTGATAAAATCAGGGTCTTAGATATTCGTCAGCTATTTACTAAAATAAGCTTATGTTATATACGGAAAAATAACTTACTGGTGGCTCCACAACATCAAGCACACACCCGCTTTTCATCAAACCTGGGTTGCATGGTCCCCAAAACTAAAACCACATTCGCTCAACGACAATTCTGGTTCATAGCTCCGAAAATATTTAATGCATTGAGTACCGATATTAAGTCAAATAATTCTGAATCCACCTTTACCGCCCGTCTACAGCATTGGATATTTGAAAAGGGACGAGCTTTCTTTAAAGATTACATGAGTTCTTAACACTTTTAAAAACAAAACAAAAAATTGTAAAATTTATCCTGTCACAGCTTTATTCCAACTTGTTTCACATCACTGAAATTGAATGTGGCCATAAACATAATCGTCTTGTAGATAATATCTACCACAATTTAACCTGCGTTCAAAACAATATAATATATAATTTTATTTGTTTTATAATCTTAATGTTTATTATTTTTAATTTCTATTTCTTTCCTTAAAATATTTATCTCTCTTTATTTTTCAGCTCACTATTATTTTAATATTTGTATTTACTTTTATTTATCCTTAAATATCTTTTTTTTTCTTTTCTGCATTCTTATTTCTTATTATTTATTACCTAGTTTTTATTATCTGCTTCTATAAAAAAAGTATTTTTAGTTCATATATTCATTATGTATGACTACCACAACACGGGCATTAGCCTAGTATGGTAGTTAAAAAAAATATCAAAAACTGTAACTTGTAAAAATTTATTAAAAAAAAAAAAAAAAAAAGAATATGTGACAGTACAAAATGACTAAGTGTCCTTAATATATTCGATATCAACTGTTGTTTGTACGTCAGCGATCTGCAGTTGTCCTAGGGAACGATGAGAAGTTACCGACAATTAACCTACCGATCCTTATCGATCGACCATGCTAGCACCCCAGTAGCCAGTACCCGATTTCACCCGAGTTTCAACATTAGGTATAGTGAATTATTATTAGTAATAATAAAAAATTACAAAAATATTGAATTGACTATTAAAATTATAGAAAATACCTAACGTGGTTTCACTAGAATTAATTTCAAGATATTAAATCAATTACTTGAATTTGTTTTTCTGGACATAGAGGGATGGGAGCACTTAATTAGTTTTGTAAGCCCATCCGCTCACCGTCGACTGAAGAAAAACGGTTCCGTGTCTAATCGGACTATGAGATCTCAGCGTCTGAATTCCCATAGTAAATTTATTCAGACACGATACTTCCTCACATGATAATTCATCACATCATAACTCACATTAACCTACCCTTCCATTTCCCACCTCGCCCCCCCATCACCTAACCTAACCTAACCTAAGGTTAAAAACCCCAATTATCAGTTTTCATCGCTTCGAGGCTTGATGAATTATCATGTGAGGAGTTAACATCCGATGAAAAGTTTGTTCTCAATATTCATATACTTAAAAAGTTTCCACTGAGTAGACCGATCACCAAAAAAAAACAGTTTTCAACTCAATTCACTTTTCTTTTTTTTTACATTAGCTCCACACAGGAGGCCCTGATGGAAAAATTCCCTCAGGGCCTATGTCATCTTTGAAGATGCTGTGAGGAGGGTTTTTTAAGGGAAAGGAAGGAGATGAAGTCCTGGGAAGGAAAAAGCTTTGAGGGGTGGGTAGGAATCTGGAGATAAATATGGAATAAATAGAGGTGTTGGTCGTCCAATAAATGGATCCCGTGGCGGCGGTACCCATACCCACCTCCCAAATTGAATTAGTAGCAACTAGTACTGCTATCCTGTGTATGTCAATGTGATGGTCCGCACACTACAAAATTTCTCAAAAACCCGTTGTCAATTGCAACGCAAGCACTCGAAACTCGCCGTGCTAGTTGCTACGATGACAGCTGATTGTTCTTCGTCTATGGTTAAACAAGCTGAGATAATTACTGAAATCGTAAAATTGGGTAGCGCCGTGATAGAATTTTGGTTGGAAACCTTAGCAACCAGCCAGTTTTAGTTTGGTTTCAGTTTCTCCGGTGGGCGGAGCGCCTTAAGATACTGGAAATCAGTATTCGGCCTAAGTTTTATATCATAATACACAGACTATCACCATAATTTTTTTTTATTAAAAAATTCTAAAATATGGAATAAGCAACATTAATTTGTAAATGTCAGATACGTTTTTTGATTTTCACGGCCAAAAGCATTTTCGTTATTTGATTTTGGGGTGTTATGCCGTGTTGCGCTACCTCCTTTTTTAGCCGACGTTTCGGACAGCGTTGCAGTGTCCATCATCAGGGCAGATCCGGCAGATCACATCGTCGGATCTATGAAAATGTGTAAATGTGTTTTTCTTTGACAAACAAATGCTGCGAACTAAGGCGCTCCGCTGACCGGAGCAAAATATATTGAATAAGCCTTATAAATATATAAGACACCTTATACTATAAGGTGTCTTTTATTTATATTCTGTATCCGTGTTTCAAATTATTGTAATTCCTATGTAAAAGCCGTCAATCGGCGTTAATTAATCTATAGTATATATGTATATAAAAATGAATCCCTGTTTCCCTTGGTCACGCTATAACTTCAGAACGACTTTACCTATTTCATTCATCTAATTTTTAAATTTTCTAATACTTTGTAGAAGGTTCTTACGGAAAGAAATTTTTTAAAAATTGCGCAAAAAAACGAGTAATTTCAGAAAACTTAACGACTATTTTAACTTCGTACGTTTTATGGGACCGACAGACACAGCTATAAAAGTTCAAGCGTTATTTGGTTTGGCGTATTTCGGCATACCGGTGGCCGTACATTCCCAATGGGAATGTATGACGAGCGATATGCTGAAGTAGGCTAAGCCAAATAACGCTTGAGCTTTTATAGCTGTGTCTGTTGGACCCCTAACAGTTCGCGCGTTTGACATATTTAGATATTTCCTATTCTATTTATCCGATTGCGATAAAAATTTGGTGAGTTATTGTGGACATGCACGTGGAGGTTTCCATATAGCAATATATCTGTATTGGTGAGTTCTAGAGTTATGAAATTTGCAAACAAAATTGCAATAGGGCACACGCGAATTGTTTAAAAAATGAGTATATTTTATGGAGTTTAGCGGTTGAGAAAAAAGGCGGGAGTGGAGGGGAATCCGTGAGGGAAAACGAGGGAGGGGGAAGGTGGAGCAGGTGGAAGGGGAATTCGTGAGGGGGAGGTTCGCGAGAAGCGGGACAGCGGGAGAGGGGAGGAGAGACCCAGGAAGGTGAAAAGGGAACGCGGGAGGGAATAAAATAAAGATCTTAAAATGCAAATTATTTCTGAATATAACCTATGAACCATTTTCTGACAGTTTAATTTAGAACACACGATTTTAGTGCCAAAATTTGACTTAAACTAACAAAAAACAACACAAATTAATAGCAAATATATTGAATACATGAATTAATAGCAAATATATTGAATACATGAATCGGAAGTGACTGACCAGGTAAGTATGTTTCTGTATACAATTGTAAATAATAAACTTAAATATAGCCTAAGAATTATATTTTAAATTGTACAGCGCCCTTGAGGTGATTTCTCACAAAAACGGCGCTATACAAATTATCCAATTATTATTATTATTATTATAGAAGACGAGGGTGGGGAAGAGGTGGTGGAAGGGGAGCGGAGACGAATGGGAAAGGACACGCAGGGAGAAACCATTTCTTTATTTATTTAAGTGGCATTCCAACGCATGCCTGGTATCAGCTAGTAATAGATCCAGATATAGAAACTGCATGTACCGTAGTTTGTTGTATTCTTTAGAATATGCAAGTATTATATTATTTAGTTTGAAAATTAACAGCTGCGCAGTCGTTCCCAGCAGCTGTCTGTGATTTATTAACTTGGAAATAGCTTTCCATGATGCCGGCATATAATTCTGTATGTGGAGGGAAATGCACAGGAATAAACCGTCCCTAATGCGCCTAAAATTACATTTTATACGTTATTGCTATTGCAGATGAGTATAAAAAAAATCTGTAACTTCAGAAATGTAATACACACAATGCCTTACATTGTGTTTTATAGCAGTATTTTAAGAACATTTCATGTTAGAATGCTGACGTATGCTTAAGACCCATTGACCAGCGGCTGAGAATTAAAGTTCCAAAATGCTTGCAAATGTACAGGGAGGTTCCGATGAGAAAGTTCGATTACTTCCTGTATCAAATTTTTTAAAGTAAAAATTTAATATCGATTTATTTCTTTCAAAATTTGCTTTAATGTACATTCAAGTAATCAATAAAAATGCTCAAAACCCGTGATGATAAATTATTAAATATCGCATAATTCAAGTGTGTAAAAAAAATCTGAAATATTTTAGTTTGTAAGACCGTAATTAGAAATGCAAACTGTAGCATTTTTGTCAAAAAACACTACTAGTTGATTTATTTTAATGTAAGATTATATGATTTGAAATGTCTGTTGTTTAATACAATCTTTCAAAAATTTTACAAATCTGCCAACGACCAACGGTATAACCTTATTATATAAAAAATAAGCTGGTTTTTCAAAATTAAAAAAGTGGCTTTACCAGACAAAATAACAATCTTTCAAGATATATTTATGTTTTTTTGTAAAAAAGAGTCAATACGTCTAGAATTTGATTTAAAGAGGACAAATTTCCGTTATTGTCTGGTTATACCCTCTTAAAGGTGGAATAAAATGGATGTCCAACAAAAAATGTCCAAACGATGTCCAACGAACGGAACTTTGTTGTTTTTTTTTTAATAATTTGAGGTATCAGCATCGCCGAAATTTTTTTAAATTTTTAACTTTATTTTCATTTTATTTGTATGAATTCCGCACAAGAATCCCAAGTGCTCCCGTCTGGAGCCAGTGAGGAGGAAGGTCGAGGAGTACCTGGATATTCAAATATGATCACCACACATGGCTAAAGCCATTTCATGCAACTTTTCTATTCTGATTGCTGGTCTTATACCAGAGCTTTACTGAGAGTATCCTCCACTCTCAGTATCGATTATGCTATATATTAATTAAAAATAATAAATTGTGAAATAACACAAATTAATCAAATAAAATTTATTTGCGAACGCCGGAAATTAAACCCATGACCTCCGGATTTCTAGTCGAGAGCCATACCCGGCTATGATCGATCATACCCGGTGGTATGATCGATCTCGAGCCATACCGGCCGAGAGCGATCACGGAGGCCGTCAAATAATAATGAAAAATCATAAACCGAACGAAAAATATCTGATCGAACAATAGTATGACTTATTTGTGGATATTTCAAAGCTCCACAACTAATGATGTAAATGACGTAGCGAGCAACAAGAAGTTGTATCTATCTGAAATCACTCATCGACCAGAGCTCACCGTTCGAGAGTTTTCGTGCTTAAGAAATCACACTCTAAATTATCTACTGTTACTGGAATTATGGATAATCATAATAGAAAATTTTGAAAGAAATTTACTCCACACAAAGTATTTGATGAATAGATTAATAGACAATTAGAGCCGCCATTGCGTCCTAAGTACTAATATCTCGTCGAGACGGGTTCCACTATTAACACGCTATAAACGGTGCGCGCAGACAGGATTCAGTAGTTTCCGGCGTTAAAGCATTGGAGGTCAATTGGAGGTAAAAAAATAGAACCAGGTTTTTTCGTTTTATGTCTCATCTAAACATTATACATCTATGTTTTGGAGGCGTTTCGGTTTGATGATTAATTTAGAAGCTTGGTTTTCCCCTGCAAAAGTATAATGAAAAGCATTCATCAAATCTCACACTCACCATCTACCAGTTGAATCACTAACATTCACATTCCTCGTATCCCTGAATGGGTATAAATATCCTGCTTTATGGCCTGACCTACAAAACGCACCGACACGAAAAAAACTTCGTCTCAGAAGAAGCATTCCAACATGATTCTAAATAAAGTATGTTCATCAAACATAATTCATTGGAACATTTATAGACTAGTTGTTCCACAGAATTTGAACAATGCATTACATTTCATAGTTAAAATTTAAGTTTTGAGAAAACTCTCTTCAAATTCTGTTATTATTTAAGAGCGATTGACCAGCAGCTGAGAATAAAAGTTTGAAAATGCTTGAAACTTTACAGGAAGGTTCCAATGAGAGAGTTCGATTATTTCCCGTATCAAATTTTTTAAATAAAAAATTTAACATCGATTTATTTCATTCATAACTTGCTTTAATATATACCTACATTCAAGTAAGCAATAAAAATGCTCAAAACGCACGATGATAAATCATTAAATATACTGTACTTCTTGTAAGTATTTTTTGATCATAAGTATTTATGATTTTTTAATAATGTCTAAACAAAATAAGTTTGTAAAATTTTTTTAAATATTTTAGTTTGTAAGGACCTTAAATAAATAGAAAAACTGAGGAATTTTTGTTACAAAACACGTTCTCGGATATATTTTTTAATGATTTGAATTTAAAAAAAATTAATTTTTTTAACACTGTGTTGACTAGATTATGTATTGATTTATTTTGTTGTATGATTATATGATTTGAGATTTGTGTTATTTAATAGAATCTAACGTTTGAAAATTGAACAAATCTACCAACGACCAACGGTATAACCTTAATATTTTAAAAATTCACTTAGTTTTTCAAAATTTTAAAACTGCGTGTGCCAGATAAAATAACAATCATTCAAAATCAATTTATGTCTTTTTGTAAAAAAGAGTCAATACGTGTAGAATTTGATTTAAAAATGACTAATTTCCGGTACCCTCTTAAGTGTTGTGAAGCAACTGGCCCATAAAGTTATAAAATCAACTCCTGAAAATTTTCTTTGAAATACACATGAATTTTTCAAATCACGCGAAACAACTGATAACATTGTTACGAAATCTTTCCTGAATATATTGCATTCACTTTTGGTTCAAGTAATGAATTATTTCGGTTAATTTTTGCGTTATTTTTAAATAGTTACTGAAAAGGTGAAACAATGGTGTAGGTACACAAATAATAAGATAAATTTATATGATTTTCCTATTTCTTACAGCTGGTCTAGAAAATTGTTACGAATCCTTGAAAAAACACGACGTGTAAAATAAATGATTGGTAAAACACACAAAGTAATTGATAGATCTTTTACTATTTGTGTTATGGTTTGGGTTTAGTGGGAGTTTTTCAGTAATATTGTTAATAAAAATAGAGGAATCACTAATAACTTTGTACATACTTATAATTGTTCTACTTTATTTATAATTTGACTGTATTTATAACTATATGTGACGTGTGGGATTGCACTATCCTCCCCACATTATGAAATAAAACATTTTTATTATTATTATTATTAATATCCTTATAGTTGTGCACTTAAACATGAGGTCCTTTTAGTATCAGAGAACAATAGACTGAATCAATTTTGTTTTGTTTAAAATATTTAGGTTGTTTTTTGTGTTTGACTTGGGAATGTTTTAGTAGACATTTATCCACAAATAACCGTTATAGTGGGCATAATTTTGTTATGTACCAGTGACAGTAAATACGTAAGAGCCACCCAAAGCGTTTAGGAGTTCCATGATCTTTGCAATGCATCTATTCACGTCATACGTCTTCAGTATTATCTAGTAGTATCTAAAGTACATGAGGCAATGCACGTCGACTTTACTCACAAACTAGAGTGAAATATGTAATGAACGTTGGGAGCAATAAAACCGCATCAAGATAATTATACGAGTTTAAACGTTTTTAAAAGTTTTTTTTTTCAGAAGGCAAACAAATCTTCTTGTTGCAGTTAATCTGGGTATCTTCCTTCAGTATTATCGTCTCCTGCGTCAACATTCTTACAACTAATGACTTAGAACATCGTCAACAGGGGCGTGAACATACACACAGATTAAATGTTATTGTTTTCCGTGGTCGATGGAAAACACGACAACACCCGGGTGAAGCAGGGAAGGCAAGAGAGGGAATATGTTCATTATTTTATATAGCCGTGCGGTGCGCTCTTGACTTAAAGTGAATGAATGGATGTGTTTTTGAGGTTATTGCGATGAGCGTATTTATTAGGTCTGATAGAAATCGTTGTGTCTCCCTTACTATCATGGTTAGAAGTATGATCTAAGCAGTGTTAGAAAGAGATAAAATCACGCTTTATTTTTAAAATTTAAAAGTTAACAGCAAAGTAATTAAAATATACATATTTATGAATCTAAAGTTTCCGGCCGCAATTTGAAAATCAATTATGAATTGTTGAGAATTTTTTATTAATTATTTTTATATCAAATGACTAAAAAGTGAAGTAAAAAAACGCTTATAATACATTTTTCTAATAAAATATATACCTATGGAATCCTGCGTATAGCAGGGGTGCGGTCTGGGTGAGGTTTATTTAGGTCTTGGCGGCGGATGGGTCTGCCCACTTACTTCGTGGCTTGCCAGGCGGGAAGAGACTGGTTGAGGGAGACCATTTGGCTCTCTCCCGATCCATCGTCTTACGCCACAGGGGGAGGGTTAGATTCATACTTCCGTCACTCTTGGACTCACTGACTCACTGACCCCAGATTCTTACCCACCCCTCATACATTTTCCTTTCTAGAACGTTTTCTCCTTTTAATTTAAAATACCCTCCACACAGCATCACCAAAGATGACATAGGCCCCGAATGGAATTATTTTGTTCAGGGCCTCCTGTGTGAAAGTATTGTAAAAAAAATAAAGCGAATATTCCCGGCTTAATATTATTATAATCTACTACACTAAAATTACTTTTACTTCCATCCTAAAGAAATATTTAAATCCTAAAAAAATATTTAAAGAAAATAGGCTTTGCAATGATGGAGGAGTGAGCTATCAGAGGTTGAACCCGCGATCCCCGGTTGAGAACCCGCGATCTCTAGTTGAGAACCCGCGAGCCCCGGTTGAGAACACGCGATCTCCAGTTGAGAACCCACGATCCGCGGTTGAGAACCCGCGTTCTCCAGTTGAGAACCCGACGCTTCAAACTACCCCACCTTCTTCTAACCCACTGAATACATTAAAATAATACTTATAATTTGCCTTATCTTTGTTCTAACCGGATGTTACATTGTTTTCATTTGGATTATTTTTTTGAATATTATCTCCGCAATTCGGTAATACTTTTGCATCTGGTGTTTACACAATTTCTGCTGCATCGCTCCTTCTGCCTTCTGCCAAGAAAAACCCCGATGACCATTTCTATTAATAATCCGTGTGAAGTAATGGGGCATTTTTTCATGTTCCGCGCTCCCCGCGGTGACAGATAAACAAGCAACCAGAACTTTTGCAACCGGTCATTTCTGATCTGATCTGAATTATCATGATGACGCCATGTTTATCATATTTTGTGTCACCTACCTCTCAGTTTGTACTCATGAAAAGTGTTTTGTTTACTTAAATTATTTTATCAGTCGTTTACTTCGTCAATTTTTAATTTGGGAGGTGGATATGGGTACCGATCTAGGTCTTGGCGGTGAATGCGTTTGCCGCTCGGGACTACTGCGGGTCGGATCGGGAAAGACTGATTGAGGGAGACCTAACCTAGACGTCTCCAGGCGAGCTCTCTTAAGAGGCTAGACTTTGAACGACACGCGGAACACCCGCGTCTGTCATTCTGTCCCGCTCACAATAAGCTCACGCACACTTACAATACATGCGAATACGAAATGTGCGAATGAGACAACGCTCAAATTTACCTACAGAAATCGCTCAGAAATTTAAATACAGAAAACTTTCACGAAATTGAAATTTAAAAAAAAAAATTTTTTAGAAGCTACGTCGGTAGCTTTTTATAATTTATAATTCTTTATGAGAGTTGAGTTAGTAGCAATTTTTCCTTAAATAATATTTTTTGATAAATCGAACATGTTTGACAGTGAATGTTTACGTTAATGCATCGAAATTTCGAAAACATACCGACATAGTTTTCACCCTCTAGAAGGCAGTATAAAAAAATGTATTCATTTTGTGCAATTTTCGATGTAGAAAAGTGTTTTTTCCCGGGCGTCCTTTTTGTAGTTATCGTCTTAACCCATCGCCTTGCACCACATTAGGAGGGATAGATTCATACATTCGTCTCTCCTGGACACATTGACTCCAGATTCCTACCGACCCCTCTTTCCAGGTCTTTTTCCTTTCCAGGTTTTCCCCTCTTTCCTTTCTTTACCCTCCACACATCATCTCCTAAGATGACATAGGCCCTGAGGGAAATTATTTTCCTCAAGGTCTCCTGTGTAGAGCATATATAATAAAAATGGCAATTTCCGGCAATATACTATATTCTCAGTAATAACTGATAACTTAAGAGGGTATAACCAGACAAAACTGGAAACCTATTTAAATTAAAATCTAGACGTATTGACACTTTTTTACAAAAAAACATAAATTGATTTTGAAAGATTGTTATTTTATCTTGTAAACGCACTTTTTTAAATTTTGAAAAACTAATTTTATTTTTAATGTAGAAAGGTTATACCGTTGGTCGTTGGCAGATTTGTAAAATTTTCAAACGAAATATTGTATTATACAACACAAATTTCAAATCATATAATCATACAGCTAAATAAATCAATACATATTCAAGTAAAGACCATTTTCAGAATTTTAATTTTAGTTCAATTAAAATCATTAAAAAATAAATCCGAGAACATGTTTTGTGACGAAAATACCTCAGTTTTTCAATTTATTTAAGGTCCAAACTAAAATATTTCAGATTTTTTTAACACACTTATTTTGTTTAGACATTATTGAAACATCATAAATACTTACAAGAAGTACACGGTATTTAATAATTTATCATCATGCGTTTTGAGCATCTTTATTGCTTACTTGAATGTAGGTATATAAAATCAAGTTTTTAATAAAATTAATCGATTTTAATTTTTTTGTTTAAAAAATTTGATACAGGGAATAATCCATCTTTTTTATCGGAACCTCCCTGTACAGTTACAAGCATTTTGGAACTTTAATTCTCAGCCGCTGGTTAATGGGTCTTAAGCGCAACAAATATTTGGTATCACACCAAATTAATTAAAATTAAATAATTATCTTTACGAGGTACTGTATTTGAATAATTAATTTGTCAAAAAATATTTGAGGAAAAAATATTTTTTTTTGTGCACTCCATAGACAAGGACCCGTGACCTTTTGGACCCGAGTCAAGGATTTTACTACACTTACGCTCTTAGACAAAGGTCATCGTACTACCGTGGTACACACCATTAACATTGTTTACAAAATATTACGCCATCTAATTTCAATTTAATAGTTCACGCAAACAGTCTCAGAATTAAACACATTTTTAACAGACTGTAGTATTTTTGTATATAATTGTTTGAAATCATATTCCTCAAAATGTATTGGTAATTGGTACACATCTCAAAGAATTGACATTTAAGTACACGGCGGCATGCCGTGCTCCCGTCCATCTCATCATCCGCATATTATAGCGTCATGTATGATGTGTGTAATATTATGGCATCTTCTGCACGAGAGTTGCTTTGAATTCGTATGCACGGATACAAGTATATGTGAACGCGGGCGTCGGGCGTCCCTCGGGCCAAAGCGTCGGGACGCCGAACGCCTAGCGACCGCTGTTCAGTGAGTGGACAGGTCGCGAACAACGACACACGTCGTTCGATTCCGTCGAAACGTCAAAATCCGTTGACCTTAATTTATTTTTGACGTGCCTTCGTCACACGACGTCAAACGAGTGCATTTTAACGAGAAACAAACGGTAAAGCAAATTTCAAATCGTGCAACCAGTGTTTTTCACCATAATTAATATATTTTAATAATATCTTATTCATTGCGAATACATTTAAATTGTGTGGGATGCCCTCCCTGGTTTTGAATTACAAAACAACGTGTTGTGTATTATATAAAAAAAAACAGTTGATTCTTTTATTCCCTTATAATTAACGCTTTAGTTCATGTAAACTTTGTTACTATTCGGTGTATTTTAACAAAGTACAAAGTTATTATTTGTAAACACACCTGATTAATCACATCGCGCATGATACCTTTACATTCAGAAAACATCACGTATGTAAATACGACAAAATCACGTGCATTATGAAATCATAATTGAAGTGCATGATACATTTGTTACTTTCCAAAAAGTTTCCAGAATTTATGTTTAAATCATATATAGAAAACATAGTTTGTGTTCGTTTTAGCACTCCTGTATTCGTACTAAGATTTTCAACATAATATTATTTAAACAAAAGTTTCACGACAAACTAGTTTGACTTTTGGTACAGTTTTTTAACGGTGAAAGTATTTCGAAGTGTAAATATGAATTATATCAAACTTGATAAAAAAAAAAACGTGAATCTGTACATTCAGTTTTCCATTCAATTAAACAGAAGTATTTATGTAGTAATATCGTAGTTCAATTTAACAATTTTCGCTATTAATTGGCCAGGAAGTTGATAAAAATGTAATTTATAAATATATCAGCATTTCCATTCAGTATATTGGCCAGACTCCAGATAAGTCTTCCATAAAGTATTCCGGAAAATTTCAAGTTGATTTCCATAGGCCGAGTGATCGATGATTTCCTCGGCCGTATTAGTTATCGACTCCGGCGATAGGTGCCTCCGCGAAGAGTGGGACACGATCGACAGTATTAGCAATTTTAAATATCACAGAATTGAAACAGTGCCATCGGCGAGGTCGGATTCTGTCAAGTCATTTTTAATATCAGAAATTAGAAACAAATTGTTTTCGATCGATCACCTTATCTTAATTTATCACGCCTTGGCATTGATATTTTGCATTATTTATTTTGAACAACTAAAAATAGCAATTACAAATTAGAATTATGAGTTCAAAATGTTACCCATAAGAAAGATTTTATAATAAGCCGTTTTTATTAAAATTTCAGAAAAAAGCGATTCATTGGTACGTAGACATAATTCAGAAAGAAAGAAAAAAAAAGTTATTTTCTTTAATATATATCACGCACTAGACTCGATACTCTCCAAAGTCAAATGTATTACAAGAGTGTCTTTGTAATTAATTAATGTATCCAGTTATATCTAACTGAATTTATTATACGCTCCCGACGCCGACGGACAGACCCCACGGAACAGTGAATCGTTTTGGTATTCTGAACTTCAACGAGAGGTCTGATAAAAATAAATTAGCGGGTTAATCACTGCTCCACTGGCCACAGTCTGATAAAGAGGATATAATGATTGTTCCTTGTTATATTCCAAACTATATATAACTCAGATGTTATACTTCTGTCTATCTTACAGCTGATCTTTATGAAATCAAAGCAAAATCTCAAGCTTTGTAAAACAACAAAACCTCAATCTCACGATTTCCTCCATTGATTTTAATATGAATTTTCATTGTAGTGAAATGGCTTCAGACGTGTTCGATGACTAGATCTGAAAATCCACGCACGTCTAAATTCTCCTCTTTCTCTTCCCCATCTCCCGCACTTACTCCACTCCCTTCAACCTCATAACATACCCCGATTTATAGTTCCACTGTTTCCATAATTTGGTGGTAGTTGAGACTCTTGTGCGGTATTCACATAAAAAAGATGTATGAAAAACTTGCTGTTAAGAACCTAGTTTCACATATTCGGCATAATTATTGTGAGAGCAAGTTCGATTTCTACAATAACAATCAATAATACATTTAAGTTCCTGACACTTTTAAATACATGAATTTGGTATTGTAAAGTTCCACAGAATAAACTTACCAATTTCCATTCATTACCATCCGCAACATCCGTTTTCCAGCCATTCCACTGACATATTAATACTTGTGTATTTTTATCTTCGATGGCAGTTTTACAGTTTCACAGTTCCACAGAGTGAGTGTCTCCACCGCTCCGTTGCATATCTGCCGTCTGCCAAAAAGTCAAGGTTTCCAGTTATTACGTTAATATATTAAAGCCACGGTCACCGAATCAAGGTAGTCTCTCCGAGATCGTCTCACCTCTGACTCTGCCGCCTGTCCAACGTTTTCAAACACATTAAAATATTATAAATTACCCAGAAACTGATGAATTATCACAGTCAAAACGTGTTATTTAATTTGTTATGTTTTGTTTTTTGCAAAATGAAATGTTTTTATAACAGCTTTAAGAATTTTGTTTTTTTTTTTTCTTTTCATTCAAGACCTATGTGTGTCATAACGGCCTGTGTTGGGAAATGGTCTACGCATTTAACTTTAAGTTGGGAGGTTATGGGTTCGACTCCCGCCGTAGTGGAAAAATAAAATAGACACCGATTTATCAATGTCGTTGATATTGGCGCCATCAGACTGGGTTATTTTTTATATGTCAAACCTTATTAAATTGGATTTACAGTAAAACAAGGGAAAATAACAGAGAAAAATAAATCATCAAGTCACATAAAAAAAAACTCAACACTTTAATTTATTTAAAGGAGTATTTCACTATCCTCTTAACAGAATATCCATACGGTAACGTACATTTTCGCTTAAGAGCGATTGACCAGCTACTGAGAACTGAGAACAAATGAAAGCTAATTAAATCTACTACAACTTTATTTCTTAAAATATTTGATGTAGGATACGTAATTTAGAAGAAATTTCGCAAAGTAAGTGACAATTTCAAAAAAAAAATACTATTTGAAAAAAATTGTTTATTTTTGAAGAACTGTATCTTAGAAAATAATTGCTGTATAGAGTTTGCATTTGTGTCACATTGTAGCAAAGTTAGTTTACTTTAAAAAGTGTAGAGTTTAGATACCAATCAGACCCTCTCTTCACTGAGATATTGAGCAAAAACTGAAAAAAGTCCGAAAATTTCATGGTTTTTTGGGTACACCGCCGCTCGCACAGCACTTTGGAAATTGCAAATCTGTTTTTTACTATTGGTTTAGGTCCGAACAACATATAAAAAAATCAGAAATGACCTTAGTATATTAAAAATAAACTTGGTTTTTCAAAATTCTAAGACTGCGTGTACCAGATAAAATAACAATCTTCCAAAATCAATTTTTGTTTTTTTGTAGAAGAGAGTCAATACGTTTAGAATTTGATTTAAAGGGGACTCTTTCCGGTATTCTCTGGTAATAACCTCTTAATTAAACACGATTTATCTATATAAAAAGTCTGAGTTTACTGTCCGGTACTTGAACCTATGAATAGTGGCTAATGTGGCTATATATAGGATAAGTTAGCCGAGTTGTTTTACCTGTTTCGAGTATTCATTTGTTTGTTTATTTGTATGGATAAGCTATAGGAGGATGATTAAATACCCCCTAAGTGCTTTTCAAACATAGTATGTATTATTATTTTTTATTTATATTTTTTTTTCTATATAATATTACAGTGATCACATAAAGTTATAAATATTTATACACAATAGCTAATAACATAATTTATGAACTTTTTGTTGTGTTGTGTGTAAGGTAGGTTAGTATTATATTATAATACTATTAATATTCCAATAATTTGTACAGTTCTTTTTCTAGCCACAACCGAGTCTACCCCGTCATTTGCAGTCAGTTTTTTTTTTACAAATTAGTGCTTGATTTGTTACAATTCTTGGTTAGGTTAGGTTAGGTTAGGTTAGGTTAGGTTACAATTATTGGTTAGTAGTACAAATGGCAGATTTAACTCCACTGGTGTGGACATATGTGATTGTTATAGATACAAAATCATTCGTCAGCCATCTCCTGCAATAAATTACTTAAGTATTCATACGTAACGTAAATTGTAACTGAAAATCGTAGATTCTGTCAAATTAGAGTTGTCAAATTTTGATTAATGGGCTCTAATTAGCAAGTGAATCGAAACACTGTCAATCGACACTATAAAATTACTGAAATACGAGTACTCTACAGTTCTCTGCCTGGCCTATAAGTACGTACTTTACTCAAAACAACCAAATTCTAATTTACTCTTTTATTGCGGAGATTTAGAAAAAAACTTTGTATAATCATTTGATAATATAATTAATAATATAATGATCATATAATTCAAGCATTTGGTGTCCTCATTTCAACTCTCATTGTTTACAAATTGAAAATTTTCAAAATAAATTTTTACGTTTTATTAATTTTAAATTGGGTATTCATATTATTGAAAACAATTATGTCAATTTACGCAGTAAACTTAATTTATCGAAATTATCAGAAAGGCGAAAAATATTTGATCTCCTTTTATTATATAAAATTATTCATTCAAGGTTGGACTGCCCTGACGCTATAAATTTGCTATCTATACATATACCTCCAAAATATACCAGACGGAATATTTTATTCTACAACAATAACTCCGCTGTGAATTCTGTGTTAGAAAGAATACATAGGTTGGCTAATGAACTAACTGAGGTCGCTGACATATTTAATTTAAACTTCGACACATTTAAAGTCAAATTAATCCACCACTTTCTAAATGTAAATAATGAATGATAAATCATTTTATTTTATTTTAATTTTTTTTGTTAAATTAATGTGTTTTGGTTTTTTTTTTTTTTTTTGCCCGTGGGTATATGTATTGTACCTACGAGTTCTCTAAAGTCATTCAACTGTATTTAGCATTACATATATTCTTATTGATTATATTGTGTTTATGCTTTATTTATGTAATTTGTAATCTTTTTTATCTATGTTATGCAGTTGTTTTAAATGAAATTTGTAAAATGTAACGATATGTAAAAGCCCAATAGGGCGTCAATAAATAAATAAATACTAAAAACGTTTCTTAAACAACAACAAAAAATTATTTACGATGGATTATAAAGATGATCTTTATTCATTATCATTGGTTCTAAAATTCTTGCTAACGTAACATAAAATTACATGCACTTCTTAAGAGAATACTGCCCAAGAGTCCAAACTGCTCCTAACCGGCTGGAGCCAGAGAGACTTCCTAATCACCCCTAATTGGGTTATGTTGTGAGGTTAGATATAATGGGGCTGGGTAGGAGATGGCGAAGAAGGGGCGGGGAAGTACCATGCCATTCAGATCTGGTCAAAAACACGACTAAAGCCATTTCAAGCAATTTTTCAATTCCGAATGGTAGTCAGTAGAGAGTAACGTGCCATGCATATAATTTATATTATTTTAATTGATCAATTTGTTAAATAACACAATTCAATCATGTACAATTTATTTGCGCCTGTCGGGATTTCAACCCGCGACTCTCGGATTGCTAGTAAGGGGCCACGGGAACGGAAATAACACAAAACTCACATGTTATTATTATTATTTTATACATATTTACAATAAATTAGCGCTTATGCATATTCATTTATCTACATTTATAATAATACCATCGCTGTATAGCAACCGTATTTACACCGTAAAGAAATGGGAACTAATTTGCGATTAACCTACAATATTCATAAATCTTTAATGAGACTTTAGTATCATTTATATCATTATGAAGACGATAATTTACGCACAGTTCATTGTTACAACTGAGTTGAAACTTTAAACTATATATTTCATTATTAAAACCGCACATTACGAGCAAAATTGATACGTTCAGTTTTCTGCATAAATTCATGATATACCATATTACATCGTTACAATTGAGTTGAAACTTTAAACCATATATTTCATTGATAAAAATGCACAACACGAGCAAAATTGATACATTCAGTTTTCTGCAGTAAATTCATGATACACCATACTACATCGTCACAATTGAATTGAAAATGTTATATTTCATTGGTAAAACCGCACAACACGAGCAAAATTGATACATTCAGGTTTCTACAGTAAATTCATGATATACCATATTACATCGTTACAATTGAGTTGAACTCTAAAACATAATATATATTTCATTGATAAAAAAGCACAACACGAGCAAAAGTGATACATTCAGTTTTCTACAGTAAATTCATGATATACCATATTACATCGTTACAATTGAGTTGAAACTCTAAAACATAATATATATTTCATTGATAAAAAAGCACAACACGAGCAAAAGTGATACATTTAGTTTTCTACAGTAAATTCATGATATGTTTTTAAAAACAGCTGTTCGATGCGCATGTCTGCTATAATAATCAATGTACACATACACTTTACACATGTTTTATAATAACTTTCAATTTTAGCTGTCATGACACAACACATTCTACACTAGCCCAGCACACACACTAGGCAATCTATCCTCCTGCACCACGCACCACAATGTCCTACAACAAGAATCACTGCAGCTTATATCACCAGACATGTATCGAGACAGGTTGGTTCATTGACTATAATATTAGAGCTTTCATGGAAATGGCGCAGCCGCATCTTTGGTAGTGAGCTTTTATAAATTGTTTTCGTATTTAATTCGTAGAACTCTGCTTAATTTAAAAAAAAAATTAATATAATATTATTAATGTTATTATTATTATTGTGACAGCTGTTTCGCTTACAAGATAATTTTCAAACTGTGGTTAGGCCACTTTGAGACGATTTATTTATATGATTCTATGTATCTACCCCCGCCCGATTAAATTTTTTATGATGCCTAAAATATGTTATTACTAGTTAAACCGATATACTGAGAAAATAATTGACACAATGATTCTTTATTATTTGGGGGGTTTTTTGAAATTTGTTTACAACACATTAAAGTTAGATTCAGACTGGACGACGTACGTACGCATCGCTACGCCAAACAATGCTTAGCAACCCATACATTTTCTATGAAAATGGCCACAGACATCGCACATCGCGATGCGTCTAACCAATGTGATTCTAAAACATAAATTTTCATTGAAAATCTATGGTTGCTAAGTAGCCCAGATATTGTTAGGCGTAGCGATGCATACGTACGTCGACCCAGTCTGAATCTACCATAAATGTGTTCTTAATTGTTTAATAAGGTAACCTACGAGTTCATCGAAAATCAATTCATCGAAGGCAAATTTATCGACAACGAGAGGTTAGGTTAGGTTAGGTTAGGTTGAACTCGTTTTCGATGAACTCATTTTAAGATGAACATGGGGAATAAATAATTTTCCTTACTTTATTAATAAATATAAGGGTGATTCGTTCGTTAAACAGCTGTCACATTAGTAAAAAAACAAAAATGCTTGCAGACCTTAATAATAACATTATTAAATTTGATCTACATTAAACAAAAAAATAATGCTTTTAGTTTGTTTCACAACATTTCAAGTAGTAATACAATAAAACCCAAAGGATTTTAACCAGCGATTCCTGAACATATTTTGAAAGTCATTTGATGACTGATTTGACAAAAAGTAGATGAAATCATTTGATGACTGTTGATATTTTTTTCTACATAAAAAAAATCAATTACACTTCGCCACTGATCACATATAACGTCGAGCCAAGATACGCGCACTGTTTCGTGTGATACCGTACTGCTAGAACAAGACGGAATGATTATCACGCGACCCGCTCGGCAAGGGATCTTTAAACTACGGCCCGCGGGACAAATTCTACCCGCCAGTGTCATCAATCCGACCCGCGAATAGCGAATTTAGCTAAATGAAATAAATTATATTTGTGTAAACCACTGTAATCAATGTTATAACATCTACATGTTTCAAAACCGATGTTATTATCCTGATAAAGAAACCACCCGCCAGTGTCATCAACCCGACCCGCGAATAGCGAATTTAGCTAAATGAAATAAATTATATTTGTGTAAACCACTGTAATCAATGTTATAACATCTACATGTTTCAAAACCGATGTTATTATCCTGATAAAGAAACCATCGGTTTTGAAACATGTAGATTTTATTGATTACAGTGGTTTACACAAATATAATTTGTTTCATTTAAAAAAAATGATACCACTAAGTTTGCAAAGATTGAAGAGTGAATTTAGCACTTACTTGGCCCTTATAACTTACTCGAGTAATCAGTATGGCCCTAAGGCTGGAAAATTTGGAGACCCCTGCGCTAAGCCATACCCGGCTACTCAGTTGCGACGTGTGATAAAAAATATTTTTATTATTTTTAACTGAAAAAAAATATCGTCGGACAGCAAAATGAGATCTACATTTTTACTCCAAAAATGCTCAGGAATCGCTGGTTAAAATCCTTCGGGTACATGCTGTTACACCCTGTATTATTTATATCGTGCTGTTTTAATTTAATTGTTGCTTTTCTGCTTACACGTCTTAATTGATTTGGTGTTGATAGTTTTTCAAAATTATTTTGTATTTAACATTATTCTTTTCTGAAACATTTTTGGCGGTGGACCTTTAAATGGTTTCGCCTTTTCGTAATGATTCGCATCTATTTACTTTATCTACTTACTTTATCTATTTACGTTATCCATTTAATTTATTTATTTAATATATCTATTTACTTTATCTACTTACTTTATCTATTTACTTTATCTATTTATGTTATGTATTTTTTTTTTTTTTTTCTTTATTTTTTTTTTTTTTTAATCTGATTTTTTAATTTTTTATTGAAAAATTTTGATACAAAGGCACATAAAATAATAAAAGGTATCTAACATACTTAAATATAATATTGTATGAACAAAAAAATCCCACAAAGGAAAATGCTTGAGCGTGGGTATAATATTGAATTTATTATAATTTTATGGTTAATAGGAGATTTAAGAATTTAGTTTATTTTTAGGTATAAAAAGAGTAAAAGTAAAAGAGTAAGAGTGCCTTAAAACATAGAGCAAAATAACAGCCTTTGTTGTTATTATTGCATTTGTAAAATTTAAAGAAGAATTAATGTTAAAGGCGTAATTAAAAAAACAAAAATAAAGCAAGCAATATAATTTTTCTACTTTAAACGTTGTCTGATGATAAACATAATTAATGGCTTTCTTAAATCTTATAAGAAAAAAATATCTGTTTCAGTGTTTTTTAGCCAAGTTTTGATATATTTTTCATAAGATTTAAGATTTTGACACGTGGGCGCTTTAAATGTTGCACGTAATGACTAAAACTTTATTTATTTACTTTATCTATTTACTTTATCTACTTACTTTATCTATTTACTTTATCTATTTACTTTATCTATTTATGTTATCTATTTACTTTATTTATTTACTTTATCTATTTACTTTTTCTACTTACTTTATATATTTATGTTTTCTATTTACTTTATTTATTTACTTTATCTATTTACTTTATCTACTTACTTTATCTATTTACTTTATCTATTTATGTTATCTATTTACTTTATTTTTTTACTTAATCTATTTACTTCAGGCGACGTGTCACGTCGTCCAAGCGTAACAATAACATTCCTTGTGTAGATGGCGATAAGGTTTAAATTCCCGCTTAACACCAGCCCCCTATTTTGATTTCTGCAAGAAAACAAAAATCGACAAAAAAATGTTTCATTTTATTTTGCGAAGTTCGGGCGCAAATATTTATATATTTTACGATCATTTTCTAAATAACTTATTTGCCACACTGTGCAATATATGTGCAAACCATAACGAAAGGGGTTCGTAAGTAGGAAATTTTGAACGTTAAAACAGTTTTTACATGCCGATACTTTATTTTTTAAAGGTATTCTTTAGCTCCATCTATATGTATGTATATGTTTATATGTACAAAATATAAACATGTATACATATATTAATTTTCTACAAATATTTATTTAAATTTATTATCATTCGCCTCGCATTCGATGTCCGTTCTCCCCCGCGTTTGGCGCGTCACTGGTATTTCAAAATACTAACTGAAATATTTCATGCACTGGCTATGAGATGAAGAGAGAATTAAAATGTGCACGCGCACTGCTCTCTCTTGCTTCCACAGTGTTATACAGCCCGTTCGCCTCGCACTTCGTAACGTTCGACTACACTTTTCGTAACGCATTCGCTAGCTTACCTCCCAAGTCAAGCGTGCGTAAAGAAGTTTTATTTCAAAAAGTCCAAATAAGCATGACAATTTCACATTCGAAAAAATAATCTATACGCAAACATTAAAACTGCTATCATCTTAAACTGGAAACGAACAAACAAAATTTACAGACATTCTCAATGCAAAACAGTTGAGTGAAAATAAGACGTCGCTGGGGGCAGTCTATTAAAACGTTTGATTACATATCATATATTATTATAGCTGTTATAAGAGGCCTGCACCTCTCTTGTACACCTGCCACTGATAAAAAACGTGAGAAAAATAACCTTTATATTTATCTTGATTGATTTTAAGGGTATTATGCTGTACAGCGCTTTTTCCTCCTTTAGTCAACGTATCAGGGATGATCTTTTGATGGAACACTGAGCATTTTAAAATCCTTCAAGGCATTAAAAAAACAATGGATAATCGACTTACAGATGTATTTCTGAAATCTATAAAAAAATGTTTTTTTTGATAGGTAGTGTGTAGACTTACTTTTTTTAAGTGAAATCTATATTTTGGTTCTGTCAGTTATATTGCTCTTGCACGAGTAAATGTAAAGTTTACACTGAAAAAATTTAACCTATTCCTCATCAGATTAAAATTATGAAATAATACTAAAAATATAATAAACCCCCAAAACCTCACAACTTTAACTCTTTTTTATCATCTACAATGCCGACGAACTACTTATGTTATGACCTAGAGCAATATAGCGATATGAATTAGTAATAATGTGTTATTCTTAAATCTAATAACTTCAAATAACACTAAAAACAACGCTGAGAATTGTTTCTGAGGAGAAAATATTTCCACAATTTTACCTGCACAACACGATAATTATTTATCTAACTTTAACTGCTATTAATCCTAAATTTGAATACGGTACTTCCACCATGGGTCGAACCACGGCGCCCTTCTTGACAATATAAAGGAGGATACTGTGTTTTTACTTATGACGACAGAATAACACTTACTTAATCAAAAACATTACTGATTATAGCGATTATGAATTTTATGATTTATTTTTTTTAATTTTTAATTAAACCCGCTAAACTACTTATGTAGTTTGTCAGCAGGGATATAGAGACAATATTTTGTTATATAATTACATGATACAATTTAAACGGTACCTATATGATGATACATAATTACATAGATTGGTTAAATTACAGAAAAGTATACACAAATAACAGCATAAGCCTTATAAATATTATAAATATATAAATAACCAAGTAAAAATAAATGTATGAACAAATTACACAAACAATAAGCACATCAATAGTTTCATAAATAGAGGTAGTTATGTCAGGTATTATAAAATAATTATTTTTCCATTTCCTAATAATGTTAATTCCATTTTGGAATACAAGGGCTTCAGTGGGGCATCAGTATAAATCATTATTATCCAATAGCCATTTCCTTAGATTATATTTAACTTTAGCAGTATACATGTTATTATTTTTAATTGTCATTGGTAGTTGATTAAATATTTTGGGTACAATATAGTTTAAAATTCTTTCAGCATATTTATTGGTACATTTAGGAACTACCAATCCTTCATTTTGAGTGAATCTTGTATTATGTATATGGCAAACTCTTTCCCTATACAATGAATCAGACAATACAACATGTTGACTTACAAAATTATAAAACAATAATCCTCTGACAGGTAAAACATTCAGAGACTTGTATATTAATTTAATGTTACTTTTGTGTTAATTGGCATATTTATGGAATAACAATTTTATAAGAGAGTTTTGTTACATTTGTATATAGCTTATATTAGTTTTACAAGAATGTCCCCAAGAAGTTATTCCATAACGTATAGTGGATTCAGCCAGAGATAAGTAAATTTACTTTAAAGTACTTATAGGCACGAAATATTTTATTTTATAAATCCTACCCACAATAGCTCGTAGTCGTTACATCCCATTTCATGTAACAGTCAATAGTAACACCCAATTATACATAATTTTTGACAAAATCAATTATTGGAATAATAATTTTGAATTAATGTAAGCTGCTGCAATTTTTTATTTTTTATTACAGAAAAACAGTTTTTTTTCTTCATGTTTACATTATACCTGCAGAGCTACTGCAAGTAGCTTGTCTGCAGGAAACTAGTGTGAACAAAACATTGTACAATAGAAATGTCTTAAGTATACAATAGGAAAAAAAAATTGCAATTTAATAAAATACATAATAAAAACATAAATAAGTATAAAAAATAATAGAATACGTCTAAAAAATTTTAAAGTGCACTAGGTACAGTCAGTCAATACAGAAAATCTGATTCCAATAGCCATGTTTATAACAATAGAGCAAATTTAGGTGTCGAGTAACATTTCTTCAAATCATATGGCAGCATATTAAATATAAGTGGTACGATGTATTCAAAAGTTCTCTGGCCATGTTTATTAGAAAATCTAGGTACTAACAACCCTTCATTTTGTGTAAGCCTAGTATTGTACACGTGATCCACCATTGTTTTGTATCTAGGATATGTTGCATACAGATTTTATGCCAAAAAAGAGCTCTAATAGGTAAAACATTTATGGATTTATAGATTATTGTGATATTTTGCCGCTTATGCACTGCTTTGCTGACAAGTAATTTGACCATGGTGTTTTGAATTGACTGTACATGTTTGATTTTGGTCTTACATGAGTGCCCCCAAGACGTTATACCATATCTCACATTACATTCAGGGACAAATAGATTAATTTTATTGTTTTGATGGGCACATAATATTTAAGTTTATACAGTTTGCCTACGATCGCTCGAAGGCGCTTACATAGCCAATGTGTAATAATTTGTAAAATGTATGTTCGAGAATAGAAATAAATAAATAGAATAAAATAACATCCTGACACTGTCCATGAACTCAAGATTGGCCATGTCTGATCAGTAGTCTTCTTCCAATGGTTGTTTCTGGTATAGCATGGTCTTTTTGTCGATATCTGGTGGGTCTTTTTGTCGGTATGTGGTTAGTCTTTTTGCATTCCGTAATACTCAGACTTCAGCTGTGACGACAGACAATCAATGAATGCCATCGTTTAGCCGCTGCCGAGGGAAAATTATTAGCTCGTACATCGTACAGGGAGTGACTGTCGCTGATCGTTGTTTTACTTACATTGCTGAAACTTGGAAGATGTCCAGCCGTCAATCACATCTCTACCGTTGTTTTTACAGACTCCATTATTGACTAGTGCATTGCAACAAGTATTGTTGTGACTAATTTTAGATCAATAATATTTTAGATCAACATTTTTTTGGCATTTAGCAAAGTTTTGACACATTTTTATTAATATCTAAAACCTCAAAAGAAATTACATTTGTTTGCAGGTGAAAAAATGTAATAAGCGTGTGGTAACCACCTCCTTCGTAGACAATAGCGGGGAGCGATTGTCTGTGGCTTGAATAGCAAGGCATTCTTGTACTTGTACGACTCCAGTCAACAGCTAATAAACGATTACTTTTTATAATATTAAAAAGAGTATTAATCACTAATTCCCGTGAAAGTAAAATAGTACAAACATCAATATACTACAGTATACTACAGTAATTGTTGAATGAAACACTAGTATAAATTGAATCATTTGGCGGGTAAGAGATAAGCCGCTGTAGCTTAGTGGATAGAGCTCACGACCGGCAATCAGAGGGGCGCGGGTTCGAGTTCCGTCGCGTC
This sequence comes from Limnephilus auricula, assembly GCA_951813805.1. Taxonomy (NCBI): domain Eukaryota; kingdom Metazoa; phylum Arthropoda; class Insecta; order Trichoptera; family Limnephilidae; genus Limnephilus; species Limnephilus auricula. Next base: position 28,639,023 of record OX638390.1, on the reverse strand, counting down.
GGCGGCATGTATCTTTTCTCGGAATGTTTTTCCAATATGGATGAGTGTTTCAGGCTAATAATTATTGCTTATAATAAGTAACATTTGGAAATATTACAGTTTATGTGTTCGGTGGTTCATATGTTTTAACTGCTTTTTTACTTTGGAAGTTTGTATAACTTGCTACCCTTTTTCGTTGTTTGTTTTTGGGGTGTTATGCCGTGTTGCGCTACCTCCTTCTTTAGCCGACGTTTCGGAAAGCGTTGCTGTGTCCATCATCAGGGCAGATCCGACGTGCCGGATAGCGCAACACGGCATAACACCCCAAAAACAAACAACGAAAATGCTTTTGGCCGTGAAAATCTAAAAACGTATCTAACTTGCTACCCATTTGAGTGATCAAAATTAAAACTCTGATTGGCGCCTATTTTATATAAGTTGATGATCTTTTATTTAACAATCTATAGTATTTTATTTACAATAACGGTAGTTATGATACGCTTTTATACACAGCTTTATGTTTTTTTTACGCTTTCATCGTTTAGGTATTTCATTTGAGTAAAGAATAATTGCTCATTCAGAAATATTTATTTTTAGCCTCGTATGCGAGATATATCCGATAGTCACGTTTTCTATTTATTTTCGTAGATGTACAGAATTTCATTAAGAAATACGATTGCCAGACTTCACTGAAGTGGATTGGAGAATCACTAATTAAAAAGAGGTGTTCAATTATTTGTAATTATAATGAAAATGAAGGAATTTCACTTAGTAAAACGCAATTTTATTTTGGTTATTAAAGTAGTGTTTTACCAAATGTTGATTCTGTTAATTTTAATCATTAATACAACTTTACATGTGTTGGGAATGTTTGAAATAAGTTTGAGGTTCGTTTGACTACTGGTTGATTTATTAGGTTATCATGAAGATTACAATAAATATTATACTGGACTAGACGTCCTTACTTGAGAAGGGTCAAAGTAGTTTTGAGCATGTTCTGATCATGTTCTGAGGTTGCCAGACGGCGGTGCACGCCCTACTCGGTACGACGGTAGATGGCACTCCTCTGATATACTATTCAACTGACATCTGTTTGGATATAGCAAAACTTCGTTTAACTAATAATACTAACGACATCTATTGAAGAATGGTCAAAGTACATGATTAACCTATAAGCTACAATTCTTTTTTTTTAATAATCAATAACCACAATGTTTTAGCTAATACAATAATAATAATAATTAGATCATTTGTAGAGCGCGGTTTTTGTAAGAAATCACTTCAATAGTACCTATAATGTAATTATAGGTACTATTAGACCGGTCAGTGGTTCAGTGGGCATCGCGTTTGGGTCTCACCCAGGCGTTCCGTGTTCGATTCCTCGGCTGGCTAAGTCCTCCACCACAACACAAGCAACATCTTCCGCTTAGTGTGGTGGTAGTAGGAGATTTTCAAATGTTGTTGGGTTATTCGTAACCCGGGAATGCTTGTCTTTCTTTTTAAGAAAAAAAAGAAAAAAAAAAAAAAAAAAAAAAAATTATTGTATTTAGGGGGTTTCTCACCATCCTCCTAATAGCTTATCCATACTATAAAGGTGTTAAGCATCGTACTTGAGTTAATTTAACCAGTGATTCCTGACATTATTTTAAGTAAAAAATGTAAATAAAATTTTGGTCTGCGGTGACATTTTTGAAGCTTTTTTTTTTCTACAAAAACATAAAAATTGGTAGGTATTGGGAAGATAGGGGCGAGATGGGTTGAGGGGTTGGTTGGTTACTTGGCTTAGAGACCAGTGACAACACGTGGAAGAATTTTTTTTCTTTGATTTTGAAGAAAAGGTTTTTGAAAAAAAAAAGACATCTAAAAAGTTAGCGGAGACCAAAATTTCATTTACATTTTTTACTCCAAATAATGTCAGGAATCACTGGTTAGTAAGTCAAGTACGATGCTTAACACCCTGTATAGTTTATTTCCGATTTACGATTCACGGTTTATTTTTTTATGTTGTAGTTTATTTTTCGGTACTCGAACCTATGATTAGTGGCTATATATTGGATAAGTTGGCCAAGTTTTCTAACTATTGCAAGAATTTTTTATTTATTTTTAATAATATTGGTTATAGTATGGATAAGCTACTAGGAGGATGAGAAATCACAAGAAACCCCCATATCGAGATAATACCTGCACGTAATTACGCATAATATTTGAAATGATAACTTCTGTTGACAACTTGGCTGAAATCCACTCAAACCGTTCATTGTCATCGTTATTATTAACCCATTTTGTAAATAAGATCTCATTCGTAGCTCGAGTTACTCGAGTAGTATGAAAAGAGAGCGAGTTTTTATTACGAGTTTAAACTGATAACATTATATTCTTGTCACTAGGGGTGTTTAGTTAAGTTATATGTTTCCTCCCCCTTTTAAGCCAACTTTTAGAACTACCTTGTAGGTCCATCATCAGGGTAGATGAAGATCTTAAAAAAATCACAAATGGCCGACATCCCAACATCCCACAGACGCCAAGGAGAAATGTGAAACCTTATCAGTTTAACGAATAATGAATTGTATGGTGTTTAGTTTTTGAGTTGCGTGTTACGTTACAGTGACTATCATCAGACTAGATGTGTGGATTGTGGTGAAGTGTATGTTTATATATGTGGAAATGAAATGTTTATTCTCTTAGGACCGGAATGTAATATTTTGTCAGTGACAATCTCAAATCATAATGTATTTTTTATTTATTTTTCAGAGTTTGGCGAGCACCTGACCCGAGTGGTAGTGGCGGAGCTGCTTAAGCAGCTGGCCACACACAAGATGGAGGTAAGCAAATTACTCTGTCATGTCAATAATTACACTGTCATGACAATAATTACACTATCATGTCAATAATTACACTGTCATATCCATAATTACACTATTATGTCATAAGTTAACTGTAATGTTAATAATTACACTGTCATGTCAATAATTTCTTTGACATGTCAATAAGTACACTGATACGTCAATAATTACACTATCCTGTCAATAAGTTCACTGCTATGTCAATAAGTACACTGTTATGTCAATAATTATACTGTCATATAAATAATTACACTGAGATATCAATAATTTCACTGTCATGTAAGTAATTTTATTGTCATGTCAAAAATCACTCTGTCATATTAATAATTTCCCTGTCATGTCAATAATTACAATGTCATGTCAATAATAAAGACTGATACTCTCCTTATCGACCAGGGGTGCTAGCATGGTCGATCCTAGTTCCCTAGGACAACTGCAGATAGCAAACGAATAGGTGACAGTTCACAATGACTAAGTGTCCTTAATATATTCGATATCAACTGTCGTTTGTACGTTAGCGATCTGCAGTTGTCCTAGGGAACGATGAGGAGTTACCGACAATCGGTCAGTAACTTCATATCGATTGACCATGCTAGGAGTGCAGGAGTTCTAGTGCGGACGATCGATAACACCATGTATCAATACGATCATAATACGATATAGACTAAATCCGCCATCTATCGTCAGTTATCAGTTATCAATATTTGCGAGCACGGTCAACAGGCGATAAGAGATATTCCGACCAACGATACATTTTAGCGCGGCCTCCATATTTTCAGATATATTTCGATTAACTTTCAATATACTTATTATATACGGCACAACATGTATAATCACTAAATAAATTTATTGTCTTATAAAAGGTACAACAATATTAAGAATGCAACAGTTTAAATATATATATAAATATGGTAAATGGTGAGTTGAAAGTAGTAAAAGTAAGGAGTTACTTAAATAAGGAAATTGATTCTCCCTGTATGTCCTTCCCAATCGTCCCCCTCCCTTCTCTAGCTGCATCCTTCTCCTTCTCACAAACCTCCCCCCTCGCACATTCCACTTTCACCTTCTCCGCCTTTTCCCCTCCCTCCCGCGAACCCTCTACCTTAATTCCCCTCCGCCCCTCCCGGATTCCAACCCCCCTCCCGCCTTTTTCCCGGCTGCTAAACTTCATAAAATACACCCATTTTTCAAAAAACTCATTTTTGACATTTTTTATATATACTTTTTAATATATTTTTTTTAATAAAATTCATAACGCCAGATTTCATCAATAAAAAAATATCGGAATATAGAAACCTTCGCCACAATGTTCACAATAACTGACCAAATTTTTATCGCAAACGGATGAATTTTGAATAGTGTAGGAAATAACTTCATAACGCCAGAGCTCAGCTATCCTATAACCATTGCGGGCATGCGCACATCAAATCCCCAAATTTTCATCGCAATCGGTCAAGTCGTTCTGATGTTATGGCGTGACCAAGGGAAACAGAGATTCATATTTTTATATGTATAGATATAGATGTATGAAGTGAAAAAAATAGTTATGCATTGGAGCGATAGAGCAATTCTGCAAATTTGAATATGGAGACATAAAAACTGATTATAGTTCTTTTTAGCCAATGAATTAATTTATCTTTTGTCGATTATCGCATATTCTTAGGATTTATAAAAAAATATTATAAAATCGTAAACTTTCCGTGGTTCTGGAAATAGTTGCCATATTGCGGCAAAAATCGTTCGAGAGGGTATAAGGTAAGAAATAAAATATTAAAATGTATAAACTATGAGATATATTTAATAATTATTTACACATATTTATGAATAATGTCGTTTGTTTTGCAAATTTACGGGCTTGTTAATGAACCAAGTTGAATAAACGAAGCTCTTAGAATTGAAAGAAGTCGTTCACTCAGTGAATTGAACCAGTTCGAGTATATTATCCGTTTGTACGAAACTAGAAATACATTTAATTAGAGAAAAATATTAAAAGGTTATTGTCGCTTCATTTTTTTTCATTGTAGGTATATAAAAATCATAATATTTAATATTGGCATGCCTTAATCGATAAAAAGAGAAAGCTTCGTTTTTGATCTTTCTAAATCTGCGTATATTATTTTATCTGACTAATTCCTCCATCACGACACAAGCAGCATTTTCCGCTTACTGATGATAGTAAGAATTTTTTTATGTATACCGCACAAGAGCCCCAACTGCTCCCGTTTGGAGCCAGTAAGACTATGACATCCTCAACTGGGGTATGTTGTGAAGCTGAAGGTAGTGGGGAGGGGATGGAGATGGGGAAGAGGAAGGTGGTAAAGTATCTGGCTATTCAGATCTGGTCAAACACGGCTAAATCCATCTCAAGCAACGTTTCAATTCTGAGTGGTGGTCTTACATCAGGGCGATAACGAGAGTATCTTCCACTCTGGAACATACCGCATATGTCGTATATACAATAAATTATTATAAAATAATTTTTTTAAAATTTTTATTAATTATTTATTACTTAATTTATTTATATTTATTTACTCTCCATTACATAATTGTTATTATTTACATATACTATTACTTATCTGTTAATATTTACCTAACTTTTGTTGCCAACTATAAATCTACTGCCCAACTGTAATTAATGTTTGATATTAAGTTTATATGTATTTTTTTTTATTCCTTCATTGTAAAGCTGCACATCTCGATACAGGAATGTCCTAGTGAGATATGCAGCTTATGTTTTTCATGTAATGCATTATTTTTTAATAAATATATTCATTGTGAAATAACACAAATTAGTCAAATAAAATTTAATTGTTCACGCCGGGTGAAACCTTGGATTAGGAGTCGAGAGCGTTACCCATCGGCCACCACCGTCAAACATGTTTTTAATTTATTTTAATTTTTATTTATTATATAAAGGCCAATAAAAAAATCTAATTTACATGAATTTAGAAGAAAGTTTGTATTTTTTTCGTGTTAAGTAATTATAATTAAAAAAAAAAAAAATTCTTGCCATCCTAATTTTTTATTTATTTAATATTTGTAGGTTTTTTTACAATAAATAAACAATTTTATACATGTTATATATACAGTGTTCAGATGGTAAATAAAAATAGCTTTTTCTCGAGGCTCTTGTGTTTGGTGAGGGAATGTTAGTTTAATTATATGAAATCATGTATGAAAGTAAATAATTCAATATGGCAAAAACAAGGGATAATTAAGAAAATGCAAGATTTATCAATAACGGATTTCAAGATTTGAAAGAAATAGTAATAATAGTGAGATATGGACCCTTATAGTAGTTTCAGGTATTTTTTTTATTTTTTCTGAAATTCCTGAAAGACTAATGTTTTTTTTTGCTTGTTAATTATAATGCGAAAAAATAAATTTCTTGCCCTCCTAATGTTTAAATAAAATAAAAACAAGGTTAAAAATAAAGCATCGTAAAAATACCTTTTTTGGGAAGACATTTTAATTTATATATTTGTGTGTCCCGACGTAAACTGGTCGTTGTAATTTAAATTTTCGCCCATCGAAATGTCTTGTTTTATTTAAATGTATTTTAATTATATTCATATCAACATATATATAACATATTAAACAAAATTATTTAAAAAATTTAATTCTTTAAAGGCCTATATTTTATAATTCAAAATACGAATAAATAAAACAAAACATATCCGCACTAGGTTGTTTTCACTTATATTTGGGTATTTTGGCCTCAAATCCAAAATTAAATTTTATATAAAAAAGGCTGCGCAGCCCTAAATTTCAACTAAATAAAATATTCCCTTCTGCTGCAGTAGTAAGCTTTTTCATTCTAACGATTATTATTAACATCTATTGGTTTTTCATAGTTAATAAATTTATGTTACCATTAACATGATCCCAAAGATTATGGAAAACATCGATAAAATAAATATATAATATTGAATAATGTTATAGTGCTTTCGGTGTTCGAGTCTTCAAGTGTTGATCTTGATCGGTTGATATGCAAGCAAAGCGGAACCAGTGAAGCTGCACTGGGAGCAGCATCTATTTATTTACACTGGCCGATGGGCAATAGGCGATGGGCCGTCTGATGTCTGATGGATGGTCGGTGGCATTTGCAATTGGCAGCACAGCGCGGTGATGTCAGACGATCCGAGTCTCTCGGCCATCAGAATGGCGACAGCTTTCTGCACTATTTTGACCCCCGCTAGAGGGCTTTTCCGCGTGAATTCTGTGCATTTTTGGACATTTAAACGGATTAAAATATATATGTACGTTTGCATGTAATGCCATTTCACTTCTCTTTGTGATTTTTAACGATGTAACATCATGTTATAATTATTCAAGGGTCCCATTTATTTTGTTTATTATTATCAATTAATATAGGTGCTCAACTAAAAACGTTGCTTCGTGTATTATAGAAATGTTCTGGTGTAACAATCATCTTTCTGATATGCAGATTTCGTAGCGTTTATTGATTAGTTCTTCGATCTCGAATACTTTTTAGGGCGGGAGATGCTATAATATGCGGTTGCAATTGGAGCAGTCTGCTCCGGACTTCGTTTAAGGAGCCAAGTAGCCAAGGCGCTGTTACCCATACAGCGCCCTTGAGTATCTACTGGCGCCAGGCGCCATTTGGCTCAGGGCCGGCCCTGGCTATTGGTTAGTTATTTATCCCACTGTCACTCTGGCTTATAGCCGGTCCACCCGAGGCGATTTTTGTTGGTCCACTCGACAATTGAAAGCTAATTGACAAGTGTGAACACTTTGTCAACAAAGTTATCAACTTTTTTTGTTGGCTAGCGAAAGTTGAGAGCCCGTCTATTTTGACGTTCGAGTATGACCATCGCCATTTTGGTTTTACTAATCGTTTGAGTTTTACACCGAATCGTCGCGTGTGAACACATGTTTCAAGTCGCTTGTCATTTTTAGTTACTCGCTGGAAAAAGTAAACGTCAGACGTTTCATTTATTCGGTACTAGTTCCTACCGTCATAGAATCCGTTTCATCCAAAAAATATCTGAAATGGTCGGACGATTTAATGTTCAGATTTATGGATATGTCTTTGGGATCAAAAACTGCAACATAAATAAATAAATTTTAGAAACGACGTTTTTTATGTTTTTTCATAATCTCCAGCTCCTCTCGCAGAACATCAGAAATTAGATAGACGCACGCACTAACAATTTTAGTTGACCCCATTTTGAATGTTAAAATCGGTTCTACTTAAATTGAAACGTGTGAACAAAATCTTGTTCAACTTTTTTCGTAAAATAAAAGTGCGTCAACAAAATTCGAAGCGTCAGAACGCCCCATTACAGATGTTATCCTGGAAGGAATGTCACAGGTGTGATGACTCATAAAAGGGCATGTTTTAAAGTTAGAGAGCAAGTTGCTTCCGGTGCATACCGTACTACTTAAAGTGAGTCTATGGTTTGTCTATATACGGTTGTTTGTCAATTGTATAAACTTTCACCACGTTTATTTAATATTTTTTATAGAGCGGTGACCGTTTCTGTGTTTTAAGGGGGGTTTAAACATAGTTGTCATGAACACTTAGGTTATAGGCCCATTGTTGTGATCGGATTTGTGACTAAGTCTTCTGGCTCCACAATATTTATTTATAGATAGATACAAAAGAAAGTACAAGTTACACATTAGGAAGCTTTGCCTGTTCAACTAGGAAAGTTTCCCGTTCCAGGACAGACAAATTGACAGGTTTAGTTCATATTATTCCTTAAGTACATAATTGCAAACAAAAATAAAAACAAAGATAAAAACAAGAAAATTCATTTTTCTTTGAAATTGAGTTGTGTTATGAAGAAATATATAAAAAACATACATACATTTTTTTTTTGTGACTGCAAAAAAGTAATCTGTTAGCATATGTGCTATTCGGATTTACCGAATTAACCTGGTAACAAATAATATATTCAGAATTACAGAGTATGAGATAAGTAGGTAAGTTGGGAGTGTTGAAAAGTGTAAACAAGGTATCTGATAACAAGATAGAGGAATAACAATAAGATTTACAATATAAAGATATAGAAATGCGTTGAGAAGTATGAACTTATAATACATATAGATATAAGCATGATTATTTTCACTAATTTAAAACATGTTTTCAGTACAAAATATATTATACGACAATACGAGTAAACATCGCGCTCATGTCTTGAACAACTCATGCTGAAATATAATATGTCTTCCCAGATCTTATATCTCCTCTCCATTAACCCTAGGTTATTAACTCTCCTGTCCACTACTCCTTAGTTCCTTGAAGGCCCCACGGGGAAAGTGGGGCTCATCTCTCCTCTCAACTCATCCTTGGTATCCTGAAGGTCTCACGGGGGAAGAGGGCCACCACTGGTTATAAGGCTAGTAAGGCTGTAATTGTGTTCACCGTTAAAATTGTGCATTTATTTAATAATCCCGTTACACAGGTATTTTAAATGACAGTTACTTTGGTTACGTTTTTAGATTTTCACGGCCAAAAGCATTTTCGTTGTTTGTTTTTGGGGTGTTATGCCGTGTTGTGCTACCTCCTTCTTTAGCCGGCGTTTCGGACAGCGTTGCAGTGTCCATCATCAGGGCAGATCTGGCAGATCCGACGATGTGCCAGATCTGCCCTGATGATGGACACCGCAACGCTGTCCGAAACGTCGGCTAAATAAGGAGGAAGCACAACACGTCATAACACCACAAAAACAAACAACGAAAAAGAAGACACTTACTTGTTTTTAAATTAATAAAAATCAAATAGTTTAATGTTATTTTAAAGTTCTGCGAGTATTTGATTTGTTTCTAAAATGTGGTTGGCAAATTTAGAATAATAATAATTATTATTATTAATATATAAATCTGGGGTTTATAAATTAATTTGCAACCATTGTAACTTTTTTATATAGGGAAGACTTCTAGAAATTTTTATATTAGAGTAAAGTAACATCTAAGATGTTTGAATAATAATTATTATTCTGAATTTGCCAACCACATTTTAGAAACAAATCATTCTTTTGATATAAATAAAGGGTTAAAATTTTTACACACAAACACAACAGATTTACAATTAGCAAACTTAGAAATTTTTGAAATTAGAAATAGTGTCAAGAGTAAATTAAATATTATATATACCTAACCAAATTAATATTTTTTAAAATAGTGATCTCTTAAATTTATTTTCATATTAATAATTTATTTTTATTTTAAACAATGATTATATTTTGTTAATTTAAAAAAAAAAAATTATAATGCAATGTACACATATTCTAAAATATTTTTTATATTTAATGTGATATAATTATTTTTTATGATATTTATAGGTAATTAATCGCCTCTCTCTTTAATATTTTTATCTATTGTTCTTATTATCTATACTTGTTTGTTTCTTTTGTTTTTTCTTTATTCATGTTATTATCCTAATGAAGAAACCTTCGGTTTTGAAACATATTTGAATATAGTGGTTTACACAAAGTAATTTGTTTAATTTAATTTAGACTATTATTTAAAATAATATGAATAATAATTTACCACTAACTTACACCTTAATTTGTAAAAATTAAACGTTATTCGTAATAATTTATGATTCTCACTAATAACAAAATACAGAAAAGAAACGAATATTGACATACAAATATTTGTTAGATTGGATCAATATTTGGCCTACTAAATCCTGCGAATAATAATCCTGTAATATACTCGTGACTCACTACAACATGGTGATCAAATCTATTCATAACCTTACTATTTACACATTATTATTAAATGCATATTATTCTTTTAAATATATTGTTCTGAAAATCGCAAGAGAACTAAGTAAGCACTTTCTTTCGAACGAACTGTGTTATTTTGAATGTCTGATAGTGTAAACATCCACACAAAGATCTAAAAGAAGACATTTATAAACGAAAACATGTTTTGAATGAATGAAAAGCTTCAGCGAGCTTTTCTGAAAGTTTCGCAACACTCGCGCCATCTCTTAGTCGCTTCGGATACTAAGTCGGTATAGAAGTTCTCTGCGCGTTGAACTGCTGAAAATACCCCTGAAAATAATTCGATCTTCTGTCTACATGAGTGCTAATCTGATTGATAGAATTTTCTTATAGGAAGCATTTAAAATATTTTTTGAAACAGTAGTTTTTAATTAACATTATGTTTTTGTAAACCTCATTATAAATTTATGTAAATTTTAATCAAATAAGTAAGCTTAAACTGTTTCTAATAATTGTTTTGTAATCTTTTTTAAAGAAAATTATTTATTCGGTGAAGGTACTCGTACCGTAAATAAATAATGTTTTCAAATTCCTGGTTTGATATTACTACTATTATATTTAATATTTTTTTTAGATAGGCAATTCACCCTAAAAAGAGAGCTTTGTGCTAGCATTATTTCTTAAATTGAAAATGTTTCTTTTGTACTTTTAGATTGTTCTTATTAGACAACATCAAAAATTTAGAGTACTTTAAGGTTTTCATAATCAATGGAAATGCATTGATGTCTCTACAATACGAATTACGAATATTTTCGATTTACGATTTACGGTTTATTTATTTATTAAGTTGGAGTTTATAATTCGGTACTCGAACCTATGAATAGTGGCTATATGTTGGATAAGTTGGCCGAGTTTTCTAACCACTGCAAGTATTTTATTTTTATTTTTAATAATATTCGTTATTAGTGTAGATAAGCTATTGGGGGGATAGTGAGAAACCCCCTTAATACATTTATTATTTTGATTAAAATATGAATAATGATATTTCAGTAAGTATTTGTCATTAATTGGTTTATTTTGTTATAATTATTTTGACAGTAAATCCACACTTGTAGCAATTTCCAGATATATGATGACTGATGACTCAGTGCCGTACAATGATTTTTTCCGATTTCCTGGAATAATAATTTTACCTATGATATTTTCATTCCCAATACCTACGATGTTCATACATAAGTCTCCAAATTCCTAGGCCAAAATCCGGTAAATTAATAACCCATTCATTATTAGCGATTCACCCAGACATGTGTAATTCAAAAGCACAGTAGATATAATACCTACCTAACTTCACTGGTATAACATGTTTTTTTAATAAAGCTTCTTCGTATAGTTCTGCTATGAATAAATGCTTCAATCGTTTAATTAAAACATAGGACGCCACTTACTCAGATAATGCGCACGGATGCGGTTGCCAAATCGCGGGCGGATGTAGAATATCTTTTTTAAAAGTGCAGTGCAGAGAGAGTTGAAACAGATCGACGTTAAGCTTTAAAACTATTGACCTGGTGGCAGCGCAAGTATGTACATCTCTGTATAATGGAATATTCGAAATAATAACTCACAATCAGCACAGCATGCAATCCATCAAGGCTCAGCAGCTGTTGTAATAAAAACGAATCATAAAAATAAAATATATAAATTGAAAAGCGACAAATTTCGGTTAAAACATGAATTTTTAATTCCATTGAATTTGGTAGGAACAAGCACGTTCACTAATTCAGTTGGCCATAGCAATCAGTGGAAGATGATAGATAATCAAGTGACCGAATTTATGTATTCAATGCACAATTCCCACCCGAACTTAACAAAAATAACATTGAAAACTACATGCAGCCCTAACTTTGGTTTTAGAGCAATGCAAGGCACTGCTCGCAATAATTGTATCTATACAAACTTACTTCTAAGTTAAAATAATATGTTTTAATTACCTCCCGGACGACTAAATATATTTTGCATCTCTCAAATTATTAAGCACTCTTATATGTTAAGGTTTTGGAACTATATAGGCACTTAGTTGGGGTCACTGTGAGGCAAGTTAAGGGGTGAAGCAAGGGATTTGTAAATACGAGTCCTGTAAATTTCCACAAAAAAAGTACTGGTAGTTCATTCCACATTTGTGGGGTCTCACAAAGAATGAGATGGTCAAGTGACTTGTTCAAGTTGCCGACATCAACTGCGATCGTATATTACCGTCTTGATCACCGAATTTATCACTGACGCATTGGGAAATACATTTACTTCCTCCGGCAGGTTCTATTGTAACTATTTTAAACTGACTATTTAACAATCGGTTTTATAACATGACCTCTGCAGACAGTCAATCAAATTCATTTTTCGCTTTTTTCTTAAGAATTCTTGGAAAACAAATTTACTAGAGCATGGGCCCCCGAAACTTCAGTTAGTTTGAGATTATCTCCCCAAACAGCACAATTAATTTTTAAAAGACTTTTCTCAGCATTTATTTGCAAACGAAATCCACAGTAGCGAGGATATCATTATCACTACTTTAATATAAAAAAGAAGATACTAAAATATGTATCTATATTATGAATACGCTAACGTCTATCGTACACAATCACTCCACGTACGAGATACCATCGGAAGTGCTGCCATCTGTTATATTGAAATATAACTATTGAAGTTTTTATATTAAAGTGGGATTTTGAGTGAAGCGGGTTTTGTATTATTTTAACTGGTAGTTTTTATTATTATTTTAAATAAAGAAATAAGAAATATTTCAGTGAAAAAAAGAAGTGATCAAAGTAACTTTTTAACCCAATCCACTAATTACATGCTCTTTAACTCTGTACTCATTCAACAACATTATTTATTTTGTTACTCGAAAATAAAAATATTTTTAAAAAGCTCATTATCAAATACTTCCGAACGAATTTTTGAATGAGCCATTTCAAAATAATGCGAAAATATCAGTTCTTTGCATCATTAGAGTTTGACAAATTCCTGAGACTGTTTTGGATTATTGTCAAGGGTAATGATTTTTTAAATACAGTGTTTACATAATCATTCAGCGACAAACAATAAAAGCTCTCCCGCTTATGTAAAGCTACGCGTATTGGTTATATATATTTTTATGAATAAGATGTTTCGCACGTTTTTCCGAGAATATTCCTTCAGTCGGTTAACTACAGCTGAAGTGGGAAACACTTCAATACAGTTTTCACTCAGCGAAAATTTCTAGTGCCTCGATTATCCTATGATGTTTTGCTGAACTTTTAGATAAAATGTATCAAAGAGCTTTTGCGTACTTTAGTGACATGACAAACTATTTTCTTAGTGCTGCAAAGTTTTAACTGTGATGTACATATGTAAAATAAAAATATTGAAGTTCTACCATTAAATCAACCTATACAAAATATAATATATTAGTTTTGATAAATTTCAGTGCTATATTCATTGTGCTTTAATAAGTGTTAAATGAAAAATAATAATCATCGTGATAAATTATACGTAGACCAGTAGTAAAGTACAGTTTTAATGTGCAATGTATTTGGTAAACTAAAATGATATCGGATTTATGAATTAATACACGTTAATCAACAAAAATCAATAAATCTTTTACCGCTGTAAATTATATGGGAGTTTTATCGTGGACATCAAAAATGTTTTTATGATTGATTGTTAGGGAACGCCGTGCATAAAATTTTAGTATCTTATGAACAAAAATGATAACAACGATATAATACTTGTTAAATCATAAATATATTCAATTTAGTTCCTCTTTTAGAATTTGTGTTGGACATTAGATGGATAACTTTAGCAATTTTCCAAAAGTCTTATTAATTCAATTAAGACTCATTGCTTGAATATGCCTTAATTAAATACGTAATGTAATTTTCTAACGTAACCTGAACAGAACTATTTGTGAGACTCTAAATTTTACAAATCAACATCATTACTCGCTGCTTTCAGACTCAATGACAAATCAGTAGACAATCAGTAATTAGTGCTGCCTAAGCTTTAAGCAATAAATAAACACATTTTAAATACATGGAAAATGGATATACGCACTGTTGAGGTGTATAGTGTATAAGTAAACGGCACTATAGAAAGTTGACCATTTATTTATTTTTACATGACATGTGCAGTCTAAACATACCAATAAGGAAGTTGAGTAAAAAATATTTTGACTTATAAAAAATATGTTCATGCAGATGACATGCAAACTTAAATATTAGTTTTATTTTTTTTTTTAAGTTCGTTTTCATAATTAAATTAATTCTACAAGTTTAAATTTTATTAGCCCGCCACAACGGCCGGTAAGACGCGAGATACCGTGTGACGTCAACTGGTCCCCGTTTGTGTGAAATATAAGGGTAAATATTTACAAAACCAGGACACGCTTAATACGGACTAAAAAAATAAATTAAAAAAAGTTGTAGTAGTTATTATTACTAGTACTAATCAATTCAGTTACCGGAATTTCGAAAAAGTGCATATTAATGGTTATTTTTTAAATTTAAAAACTCGAAATGTCATTTTTCACCGACCGCTATTTAGGAAGTATTGCAAGTTTCGGTGAAAAATGACATTTCGTGTTTTTAAATTTAAAAAATAACCATTAAAATTCACTTTTTTCGAAATTCTGGTAACTGAATTGATTAGTACTAGTTAATATCTAACTACTACAACTTTTAAAATTTATTTTTAGTCCGTATTAAGCGTGTCCCGGGTTTGTAAATATTTCCCACAAACGGGGACCAGATGACGTCACACACTATCTCGTCTCTTACCGGGCGTTTTCGCGGGCTTAATAAAATCAAACTTGTAGAATTAATTTAATTATAAAAACAAGCTTTAAAAAAAAATTTAAAAAATTCTAGTATTTAATTTTGCATGTGAACATTGATAAAGAAATAAGTAAAAGGACTCAACTTCCCTTTTATCGAAAGGGTAACTGGACAAAACATAACAGTTTGAATGGTGATATTATAGTCATGAGAATTGATTTTAAAAAACTAGGTTCACTTGGTTAAATTTGGTTAGATCGGATTTTTTATCACTTTTCATTACTTTATGTCACATTTCAAAAGTGTTCTGTTTTGTCACTAATCTGTTTATTCACGAAATCATAGAAATGCATATAAAACTGTGTACTTTGAATTTCCCTCAATTACCCGCGTGGTCTACTGATTATTCTAATTTTTAAACCATAAAATCTAACACATTATACACTAGAATTCAGCAATGTTAGATTCGCGATTTCGTGTTTACAAACTCATAAAATAGTAGGTAATAACGCCAGAATTTCTCGCGAGATATAAACTTTCGTAATCATTTACGTCGACTCTATGCAATATTGCGCGGGAGTAATTTGATGTGATTCATTTGGTGGAAATAGTCGTTAACGGTAGCTTACACGCTTATACTCCCATACAAAACATTTCTCCTCTTTTTACAGGTGTAATGCATAATAATTGTTTTTCTGCACATAACGATAATAAATTTATATTAACGATCATTGCTTGCAATTTAATGATTTAACAAATTCAATCAACGTCCTAATGTCGCATTTGTAAGTCTGTTTAATAATTAGTCGAAGTGAAAGGGGTGGATAGGACAATCGTATTTACGTATATAAATTGTAATTATGTATATATATTAAAAACATGTGTGTACAAGTAACATGTAAAAGCATTCTTGCAAATCGAATTTAACGATTTTTGCTAATCATTCGCCAACGTGATTCAATTTTGACTTACGAATATTTTGTAACTTGCTTTAAGTAATTAAATACTAATTTGGTATTTCTAAACACCATACATCAAGACGTTGAGTTTACTGAGAATTGTTGCAGTGAAATAGAAATTCTATAGTCAGAAAAATATTGTGCAAGTGACATGTTGCCAGATTCATATTATATTTTCTTATTTCAAGTTAAGACCAGATTTTCTTCTTTCAATTAAGGATTTATTTTTAGGATTTTAGATGCGGGCAATCAATGACTTGACACATTTGAAACAAATGTTGATTTACGGTTATTAGTCAGGTGTTCTAAAGCGTCAGGTTGAAGGGTCGGGATGTTTAGCTGAACCTAGACGTCCGGTGTTCAATCCTCTGCCAGACCTCCATCACTGCACAATCAAAATTTACCTCTATTAATTATTATGGTAAAAAAATAAATGCTAACATTGCTAGGTTAGTCGTAGGTTAGGAAAGTTTCTTTCTATAAAAACAAGTTATGAAGAGTTATTATATTTGTGATTTTGATTTAGTAAAGAATTTTAACGTAGGATTTATAGTGGCACACGTTCAACATTAATGGAAACGCCTACAATAACGTCGACGATTATCGTTCCCCTCTCACACCCATGCAGTAGTAGAATCTATTCCTGCGCTTTTCTTTTTGACAATGCTCCTCAGCACGCCAAGTTTTCTTTTTAAAAAAACACACACGAAATCAACGCGACAACTTAAAGGTTAACGTTGAAACTTCTCTGCCTAAGAAAAAAATACTCCTGACGATGCTAAAATTATCTCTTAGACTTCGGTCCCCGATAGTACGAATATTAGAGGAAATCGTTGGCACATAGTAAAACCGTCAAGACTATTTATGTACCATTGTAAGGCGTGACTGCGGAATGGTTTTGTGATTTTTATTGGGTGGTTGGTACACTTTCCAGATCTTTTGGAGTTGTGTGTCTTTGCCCACCTCGCCTGACGTCACAGGCTCTGCCGATGCAGGAATTCAACTCACCTTTTTTCTACAGGAGCGCGCTTTTTCCTGTCGCTCGAAAGATCAAGATTAAATTGCACCATTTGAATTGGAGCACGTGTGTTTATTATTAAATACGACGGACATCTTCACAGAGCTTTCATCTTCGAAATACATACAGCATCACTTTAAATCTTTCATTTTACAATTTTGTTAAATACGCAGTTATTCCTCGGTTTCACCTGAGTCTCCACACCCTTATTTTCTTATATTTAACATTCATGCATAATTGTATTTTTAAACCCTTCATAGCTAAGATCCCTTATACCTTTTCAATTTTTACTTGGACAATAAAACTGATTTTCTATTCCATGGTTAAGTCAATATGCCTACCATCATTCATTGACATCGTAATATACATGTATATATTTTATCGACTTCTGTAAATGATTTGTACGGCAGTATTAAATAAGAGAAGCTTGATTTTCAATATATATTTCAATATTCTAAATACACCCTTTAAAAGAAAGTATCAAGAAACCGAACACACATATTTTTAACGAAAAAATCGGAGTATGTATGATGTTTCAGATATGACAAGGATTTATAATTTCTACATGAATGTCGTATCGCATTTAGATTACTCATCGGCAGTAGGAATATACCATGGAACAATAACCATTTCGCGCTTTCGAACGTAAATATTTAATGTCTATGCAAATAACACCCTGTATTTCCGGTGAAATTCTCCGGTGGGGCATTGCTCTCGCAACGTAGGGCGTCGCGACGCCACCGTCCCTTAGCTGTTAGATGTTGGATCAGTACAACGATAACCGCCGCCGGGTCCACCCGTCTCCCGTCTTCCGCTCCTCTCGCTTGTCACAACCGATAGCAAACAGACTTTAATTATGATTTCATTCGACTGTCTTATTCTTTCTTATCATTAAATAATATACTCATACAACCACAAGTTTTACCTGGTCTTAAATAAGTGTTTCTTCTTTTTTTAAATATATCAGTGTTAATTATTTTTGTTAGTAATATACTTTTGTTTGAGAAATGTGTTGTTTTAAAAACAGTGAAACTTCGGAATTATTACAATGAAAACCGTTGGGTTTGGGACTAACTTTAGTCCAGCTTTAGTTGTGAAATATAAATGATTTAGAGAAGTTTAATTGTTATATTTGAGTGTGTACGATGTCGTTCTGTCGTATAACGGGCTGCAGCCGAGGACTGCCTAAGCCCAACTACTTTCCCCTGCTGCCCCCCATCTCCCCCGCTGACGCCCGCCGCTGCTGCCGCATCACGGGCAAGTCCTACGGCCTGCCCTCGCACCACTACATCCCCGTGCTCCTGTCCTCCAGCGATGCGCACAAGGCCAAGTGCAAAATCACCAACGTATCCGGTGATCTGGGACCCCATCACTATTGCCCTGATACCAATTACGGAACCAGAAAACACCAACTTCTAGCTGACTTCAGATACGTATTTCCCGTTCTCGACTCATCCAACGAGGCCCAAAAGTCATTATTGGATCTAATCGGTACCAAGAATGTTGCAGAAGAAAGAAGATTCGTATACACCGTTCAGGAACGAAGGTGCAGTCTCATATTCCCCGCTGGTCTTGAAGCCGCCGTGAGAGATGGAGACGTCAGAGACGTGATGCTCGCTAAAGATTCAGATACCATACTTATCAAAATGAAGCAAGGCCGCCATGTTTCTATGGACTTTACAGATTTTAATGAAAAGTGTGAACTCTACGAAGGCGAAGGTCCGAACGAAAATACTTTGAGGACTATCGAAAATGAGGAACTGGAAAAAAGGATGAAACGGAAACGAACTCCTGGTCTAGCCGGAATGAAAAAAATATTCGAAGAAAAGGATAAAATGGCCGAAATTCAAGAACTTGAAGAAGTAAAACACAAAATAGAAACTCAGAAAAAAGTTATCAAAAAACCTAAACCTGTAGAAGAAAAAGTGAAAATCGAACCAGTGTTGCTTAAGGAAGCACCTAAAATAAAAAATAAAACCGATGTTATAGATTTAGACCAGAAAGTCGAAGCTAAAAAAGTTAAAAAACAGGTAGAAATTGAAACAAGTAAAATCATTTCTTCTGTTGTGCCAAATGGGGACTGGAGGAATTTAATGAGACCTTTAATAGAATCGTGGGATTGGGATACATTTGAGCGAGAAGCTGCCGCTGCAATGGGAATCCCAAGAATAACAACCTTGCCTCAACCTATAAAGGCATTACCATTTCAGATAACTACTGAAATTCATAAAACCGTCCCAGAAATTCTAAAAATAACGACAAGTTTTGAAAACGTTCCATCTATTGAGCCATTTTCTCCAGTTACTGAAGAACCAGATGTCGAATTACTTTTCATGATTAAGAAAATATCGGCTGAAAGTTTGGAAACCACTGCAAATGTCAAAGAAAAATTGAACAATATCGGCATAGACTCCGAAGAACAACTTCCTTTCTTGGATGAAATACCTGATATGGTTAAAATGATAGCGAGTGGTAAATCATCGAAAGTAAATAAAGTTACTGGGCTGACATTAGATATTGATACCGCAAAGAAGTTTGTCCCAGGACAAATAATCTGTACACCTGCTGGGGATAAATTTGTCCCTGGACAAACTGTATCTACTCCAGCGGGGCCAGTTTTTGTTCCCGGATTTACTGTTTATACTCCTAGTGGACCTGCTTTGGTACCTGGACATACTTTTATGAGTAATAAAACAAACGAACCGATTTTTGTTGCCGGGCAAACAATGGAAACGTCTGAAGGAGAAAAGTTTGTACACGGCCAAACTATTCGTCTCGAAGATGGAACTATGAAGTTTATTGAAGGTCAAACAATTTTATCGGCAGATGGTCCTAAATTTGTACCAGGGAAAATTTCTAAAAGTCCGGAAAAGAAGAATACTTTTATTCCCGGTCAAACTATGCTGACTAATGATGGCCCACAGTTCATCCCTGGACAAACAGTGAAACATGAAAATGGAGACATATTTGTTCCTGGACAAAATATTTGCCAAGATTCCGAGTGGAAATTTGTTCCAGGTCAAAATATAACACAAAATAACGATACTAAGTTTATCCCAGGTACAACTTTGAATACTGAACAAGGGCCTAAATTTGTGGCTGGACAAACTATTACTTTAAACGATGGTAGTCCAATGTTTGTCCCAGGGATAACTGTAGAAAATAACTTTATTCCGGGAACTACCGTTGAAACATTAGATGGACCAAAGTTTATCCAAGGACAGATTATGAACACACCCGAAGGGCACAAATTTATTCCGGGTAAAACAATAGTAGGACCAAGTGGAGAAATAGAATTTGCAATAGCCAGGTCGATAAAAGACATAGTTTTTATGGAACCAACTCCCACGGGATTAGTAATAGACAGTTTTTCTATGTGTGTTAATAGTGATTCTGTGTGTGTATTTGGTCATATGGTACAGACCGATAAAGGAATAGAATTCTTCCCTGGTGTTGAAAGCCCCATAGTTAAGGGTAAAATTGTTGCAGGAAATCTAATTAAAGGTGAAGAAGATGGAGCTAGATTTATACCTGGCATGATGATAGATGAATGTTTTGTACCAGGCCAAATAGTTTTTACAGAAAAAGGAGAGAAATTCGTCCCTGGTCAAGTAATTGAAACTTTGGAAGGACCTAAATTTGTTCCAGGGCAAGTAGTTGAGACTAAAACAGGAAGCAAGTTTGTGCCTGGACAAACTGTTGAAACAGAAGAGGGACCAAGATTTGTACCCGGTCAAATAGTGGAAACAAAAGCCGGACCGACTTTTATACCGGGCCAGGTTATATTTACTGAAGAAGGGGGTTCTCGTTTTGTCCCGGGGCAGGTTGTTGATACCGAAGAAGGTCCTAGATTCGTCCCTGGTAGAGTCGTAGAGTCCAGTGATCGTGGAGTTACATTTGTACCGGGACAAATTGTACACACCGCGGAAGGTCTTAAGTTCGTTGCACCAGATCTAACTGAAGGTGACGAAGGACTAGAATTTTCCGTCCAAAGCTTTGTCGTTACCCCAGAAGAACTAAAACTTTTAAAAGTTCACGGAGGAGATGCTTCAACTCGGGGAGAATTGAGTATTGATTCTAAAATGCTGAGACAGCTGTCTGAAGCCGGAATGTCTGTTGGAAGACAAGTTCCCGCAGAAGTACCCATAATTGATATAGTTTTAGAACACACGAAAAACTCACGTCTACTGGAAACTTTCATATCAACATACGGATTTAAAGAAGGCGTCACCGATCAGCTTCGAACTATTATTACATCAATCATTGAAATGAGCATGAATGTAAATAACCAAACATATAGAGAGTCAAACAAATCCTCAGACTCAGTAAATAAGGTGTCTTCTAATGAAAACAAAAAAAATATAAACGAAGTGTATCAAAATGGTTTCCATGGCGAATCTAAAGACCAGAGAAACAATAATAATATAGAGAATATTAAAAATGCCATAGCGGCAGCCGTGCTCGCCGCGACTGTCATCGCTGAACAATGCGAACAAGAGAATAAATTGAACAATAATAATAATCATAAAGATAAATATAAATGTGTTCTTAATTCTATTGATAAAATATTGGGCAAATCACTGAATGAGCGTTTTATATCTTCAGTTTATAATATTTTACAAAACGAAGAAGACAAAGACCACCTCTGCGAGCAAATCAAGAAATACTCGTCCAAAAATAAAGTTGAAATGCTGAAATTAGCCATTAATAACATGGTTAAAAATGAGGTAGTAAATGAGGAAATTGTTGTGGAGAAACTCAGTTTCGTTCTTCGCGATGAAAAAAGTTGTCTGGGTCCTGCATTTAAAAATATATCAAAGTCGAATTCTGATCTCATTAAACATGTTTTACAAAACATATCAGAAACTGCTGCTTGTCTCGCCACGGAGCAACAAGCAACAGAAACATTACAAAAAGCCATTGTAACTGCTGTTAGGCAAACAAGTGATGTCCAGCTTAATCAATTATTATCCAACGGAACTCACGACGACATAAAGCAATTACTCATTCAATCTTTGGGTCTCGCTAAAACTTTAGGTATGCATGCAGTTTCTGCAAGTTTGTTGGTGCTTATATCTGATCCAGAGAGTATGACAAAATTAGCAAACGATGCAACAACGTTGGACACCTTGAGAAGATTGACAGTAATGAGGCAGCTTGCCGAACGCCAACCGAGCCTAAACTCTGCACTGCGAAAATTAGAGATCGACCCAGAGTTGGCGAGAACAGATCCAAAGTTCAGAGAACTTGTGCGAGAGAGTGCAGCTCTTATGATTGTTCCTGAGGAACCTCCTTTGCAGAGTTCAGCAGACGTGCCAATAACACTCTTTCACAACGAAAATAGTTTAGCTATGGAAGACTTCTTGCTTCAACGAAAGAAGCATCCAGGAACAGTTTTGATTATGAAAAAGGGATTGCAGGCAGTCGTTCCTAGGGAATCGAGCAGAGCTGTACTCACAGGGCAAGTAGCATACACTCTGATTGATGAAAAAGGAATTAATCATTTTGAGCCGTTGCACGTTTTCTCAGCACTACGACTAAGTAAACCAACAGCTACTCGATTCTCAATGTATTGCTGTGAAGTGGCGAAAGATGACGATGACTTGGACAGTAGATCGATGACAGATTGCAGCAGTAGCATGAGCGATGATATGAGGATGACCAGGTTAGGGGGATGGGTGAATAATCAGCGAGGAGTTAAATTAGAGACTTTCCAAAGCTCTGTTGGAACTGACGGGAATATAGAACATACGCCCAGCTTCAGAAAATTGGATTCTCTATGTCAAACAGAGAGCTTGATATTTGATAAGGTAAATCTTCTAGTCGGATCAATATTTTAATTTTGTGACTTAGCAAGGGTGCCCTGGTTCATGGGAAAGGTTTTAACAAAGTCTCGGCGGCGGATGCGTCTGCCCATAAACTGCGAAGCAGAGCGCATCGAGAGGGACTGTTTGAGGGCGACCTTTGGCTCTCTGTAGCAGGACTATCTCGACCCACCTGTTTCCTTCCCAGAACTTTCTCTCCTTCCTTTCCTAAAAAAAACCCTCTACACAGCATCCCCAAAGATGACATAGTCACTGAGGGAAATTATTTTCCTCAGGGCCCTGATGTGGAGCATATCTGTATTATTCGAAAAGAAAATAAGTGAACCCAATGTAAATTTTTTGCGGTTGTTCGTATTTTTAAAAAGAATTCCGACACACCAACAAATATTTCAAGTATATTCTAAGTTAATTATTTAATATCAATTACAAAATTATTAAAATATTCATGTGTTTGTCAATATTTTAGGTAGATGACGTCGTGGTGGCTGCATGCGACTACACAGCTCAAGGAGATGATGAAGTGTCTATGAAAGCTGGAGATATCGTCGAGATTCTTCAATCATCAGAAAAAACTGGTGCCAAGTAAGTTTCATTCCGAAATGCATTTTATTACATCGCATGCTCATCATATTGCAATAACCTTTCAAAAGTAAATTTAAACAATTTGAATCATAATATTGACATGTTTATTCATCATTCGTGTAAAGAGTGTAATATTAACATGTTTCACAAACTTCGTACGAAATTAAGTATGAAGATTTTTTTAAAACAGTGCTTCCAATTCGCTCAAATTTATTACCGATTTTTTGCACGCGTGAGTCACACCGTCATGGTACTTTTCCATTGAGAAATTATTTCCGGCTCTCTGTCACCCAGTCCGTATAGGAAATACAACATGTTGTCTTTTCTTTCTTTTAAAAACACCAATATAAAACGTGTGCTGATTTTATAATGACTTCTTTGTCCTGTTAATTACATCATTTATAAGCTTTCAAAAAAATCATTTTTACTTCGTTTAAATACATAAATCATGGAAAGTTACAGAAAACAACCTAAGACAAACACCTTGTTAATATGTTTGTATAATGTTTATACTTTACAAATAATTTTATTTATCTCAAGCTAGTAGAATAGAGTTTTAATGGATGGAAAATTTACGAAAAGATCTACGATGTTTTTTTTAAATATAAATAATTACATCGTTATTTTTAATGGGATAGTGTTACTTGAAGTATAAACCAACTAGCAATTAGTGTAACAATAAATCGAATGAGTTAAGACGATAGACTTCGCTTTTCGGCCCATACAAAAAGGACGCCCAGGAAAAAACACTTTTCTACATCGAAAATTGCACAAAATGAATATATATTTTTTTATACTGTCTTCTAGAGGGTGAAAACTATGTCGGTATGTTATTAGAATTTTCGATGCGTTTCGTATTAACGTAAAAATTCACTGTCAAACATGTACGATTTATCAAAAAATATTATTTAAGGAAAAAGTGCTGCTAACTCAACTCTCATAAAGAATTATAAAATTATAAAAAGCTACCAACGTAGCTTCTTCTTTGTAAAAAATATATATTTTTTAAAATTTCAATTTCGTGAAAGTTTCGGTATAGAAAAGTGTATTCTCCATAAACCCCTTTTTGAGCGATTTCTGTAGGTAAATTTGAGCGTTGTCTCATTCGCACATTTCGCATTCGCATGTATTGTAAGTGTGCGTGAGCTTATTGTGAGCGGGACAGAATGACAGACGCGGGTCTAGCCTCTTAAAGGAGGTTATAACGGGATAGAGAAATTTATCAAAAGAGTCTCGTAAGGGGCTATAAATTAAAACACACTGCAGTAAGGAAATTGCAATAATTGTCTCAAACGATAAGCTGATAAATTAAACAAACATTAAATTAACACAATTTCATTGTGAATATTAAACTCCTCTGTCACCTCGGAACAGGCTCAGTCTAGTGAGGTGGCATATACCTAAATAAAAATTTCACTTATGTAAATGTATTTTTTGGTTAATATATATTTTTTTTTTTAATAATTAATTAAAAAAGAATTGGTAAGTAGTAAGTAGGTATTCAATTATCCCTGCTCAATTAATTTGACTAGCCGGTTTTATCCGATTTTAAACTTTAAACTAATTTTTTGGAAATGTTTTAAAATTATAAAATAAAAACCAAAAAATGAAGTAGTCAAAATTATGGGAAAAAATAAAAAGTCGAAGATAATTATTTGTTAATTCTGAATTTGAAATATGAGATTGACAAAAATGACTCATAAAGAAGAGGTCTCATTTGCCGAGTTGGTTAAGGCGCTTATACCGGTAATACGAGAGATCCTGGTTTCGAGTTCCAATTGCTACCGTTTCCATTTTATTTTTTCTGTATCTTTTTGTTTTTCATATTAAGATTTATTAATACTATCTTCTTCTTCGCAGAATAGTTAAATTTTTAGACGCCGAGGCGCTTGCAGTCATATGCCAAATATGACATTTGCATAAATAATATTTGAATACTTCTCACCGAAATTTACGTAATTTTAAAAGAATGGACTATTATATTCATCGAGCGAAGAGGAATAACGATGTTATTAATTGATAATCAATCCAAAATAGTATGATAAAGGATTTTAAAAGTTTCAATTTCATGACAGATTGTTTTGAGCCGTTAATTTAATTATAGTGCACTGACTCTAGTAAAACAAATACTAATTAAAATGAGTGTACTCGCATATAGCACAATGCTGATTGAAGTGGGGAACTTTATCAAAAATTAACTCGTAAATTTAATCCTCCTAAAAATAAATTTGTCGTCGTTTTTGGAAGATCGCGATCATAATATTGCGTGATATTGCGATTTCCCGCTGCGTAGAGATTACAGTAGAGAGCATAGACGGTAGATTTGTAAAGGAAAAAAGATACACATTCGTCTATTAAATTCATAGACAATACACGAAATATTGATTAGATCTAGGATTTCGACCTATATACGGATTATGTTCCAAGCTGTGCTAAGCTCGACATTCCAACCAATCCGAGTTTAAAATCAACTGATATACCGGGCCTTAGAAATTACAGACACAAAGTCAGTGTGAAAATTTTACGCTAGAATTCACCGCCGCGTAGGACTCGAATGTACCATGCAAAAGGTCTCAGAGCTTACGTCTAAAGTGAATTGTTATTATTTCAGAAACTTGTAATAATAATCAACAAACTCCATATTACATTATGGTATACAAGTACGAGTATGTTGTGGTAATAAACAATCCCCCAAAATAATTATGAATCAGCGTTTGAACTCGTATGCACATTGTATACGCCTCAATACGTCTTTAGTCAATATCATTAAACAATATTCACCCAGTCGACGTAGAGAAGACACTGTGTCAATCTTATCGACTTCCCCGACAAAACGGCGTAACTTGAGACACTGACTGCAACTTTAAAAGAGCCTACGTCTGTAGAAAGTGCAATGTCTCGTGCATCATAAATCTCTAGCGCGTGCACTGTGCACTGGCAAACAGAAATATATCACGCATTCTGCTATAAATACACCACATCTCGGACCAGTCAGCCTGTTCGACTCCGCTCCGGCTGACATTTCTAGCGGGACGCATAGCTTCGGCATACCAATAAACAACCGTATACGAAATGATCTTACCGAAGCCGAACGATCGATGCATTAGATGCAACCCACTGCACTTCGATTAGGTCTGCGAGGGTTTATAAAATACATTAATTTCCATTGTAAAAATTTATTGCTTTTCGCTCTTTGAATGCGGTGGTTTTAAAAAACTTATAGCTTCTTCGAATGTTATCCATTAATTGAACTTAAGAGGGTATTACCAGAGAATACCGGAAATTAGTCATTTTAAAATCAAATTCTAGACGTATTGACTCTAATTTTTTTTTACAAAAAACATAAATTGATTTTGAAAGATTGTTTTTTTATCTAGTACACGCAGTTTTAAAATTTTGAAAAACTAAGTGTATTTTTAATATACTTAGGTTATACCATTGGTCGTTGGCAGATTTGTTCATTTTTCAAACGATAGATTCTATTAAACAACACAAATCTCAAATCATATAATCACGCAATAAAATAAATCAATACATAATCTAGTCAACACAGTTTTAAAAATTTAAATTTTTGTTAAATTAAAATCATTAAAAAATAAATCCGAGAACGTGTTTTGTGACAAAAATACCTCAGTTTTTCTATTTATTTAAGGTCTTACAAACTAAAAAATTTCTATTTTTTAAACACATATTTTGTTTAGACATTATTAAAAATACATAAATACTTATGATCAAAAATACTTGAAAATACAAGAAGTGCACTATATTTAATAATTTATCATCGTGCGTTTTGAGCATTTTTATTGCTTACTTGAATGTAGGTATATATTAAAGCATGTTGTGAATGAAATAAATCGATATTAAATTTTAAATTTAAAAAATTTGAAACGGGGAATAATCGATCTTTCTCATTGGAACCTCCTTGTACAGTTGCAAGCATTTTTAAACATTTCTTCTCAGCTGCTGGTCAATCGCTCTTAAGGTATAAAAAAATGGTAAAATGTACATGAACCATCAGAATAATAAATATCTTCTTTTATCTATGGCTTTAATTGGGCTCCTGTATGATCCAAAAAACCTTTTAAGTACAACCTCTAGTAGTTCTATCACCAGCGTAGCCAGGGGAAGGGTTTTGGGGGTTAGTAACTGTTAGCCGTTTGTGAGTGAGCCATAAAATACAATAGGGTTTTTTCACAAACGAGGGATTCTGTTGAAAATATATGGATTATTCAAAGGAAATTTTTCTGATTTTAATCATCGTACTAAAAATGTTTGTTTTTTTCAGTAGCATTGAAATTTAATCATTTTAAAAACGCTCAAAAACCAACGAAACCAAAACGGCCGGTGATTGCCAACGTCGTTTCGTACATACGTCATCAAACAAACAAAGTAGAACTGTCAGAATTTTTTCAAGAACGAGCCACCTTTATGACGTCACACGTCGAAAATGCCATTTTCGCAGGATTACAAAAATGGCCAACTTAAACACACTGTAGAAAATTTATTCGTCAACATAAAAACAAAATAAAAATGCCATAATAATCGTAATTTTTTGCTTAATTTTTTTAAGCAATAAAATTTTTTTGAAATACCCTATTATTGAAATATGAAAATGAATAGTAGGTAGGTGTTTACACAATGGGTTTGCGCGTTCACTTCCTACAGATTTTTCTTCTCTCAATTAATCCTTTCATCAAGCAGGTTCTAAGAAAACTATCAGATTCAATCGTAAATCCAACATTTTTAGTAAACTTTCACAAATCCGTAAAGTTCATTCTGTCACGTTAATAAATCATCAAAAACTGTCCACCTACATTCGGAAGTTTTCAGAATTTTCACGTTTCACTGAAAACAGAAATCCCACGTCATGAGCAGCGATTAGAAAATATCCCGTTCAGAGAACTTCAAATAGTAGCTGTCAATTAGAATATGTTTGTTCTGATATTTCGCTGAAGTCTACCGTCAACCTTTCACGAAAAAGTATTTGAAAAATCCACCTAAACACGACCGGAATGCTCTTCAGATGAATATTTATTCACAAGAGATATTATGAAAACTTGAGCAATTTTAAGCTCCGTGTAATGAAAACATCTCATTGAAAAGAGATTTTTGATATCTGTTTTATATCTTTCAAAGTATTTTCTTAAAGAATAGCCATGAATAACTTAAAATGTATTCACACGATGCGTTTATTTTCACCCGGAGGAAGGTGGTTAGTTGGTTAGTATATAACATCGGTTCATAATCATTTTCATCAATGCTTAATTATAATTTTGACCTTTCAAATATTAGCGTACATACCAGGGATTCCACAGATATTCGCATTCGCAAATGCGGATTATTCGCGTTGATTCAGACATCTTCATCCGCATCCGCATCAATTGATGCGGATGAGGGTGAAGGATTATGCGGACGCATAACTGCAACAAGTAACGACATGTAAAGAAAGTGGGTGGGGCCAGAGAGGCGCGTGCCTTGTTGAACGAAGATAGCAACTAGCCCCGAAGTTCGTTCGCTAACTGACCAACAGGAAGGCACACATTAGTGACAAGATCCTACAGGTTTTGTTTGCTTTGTTTTTGTTATCGATTTGATTCCCATTGTTAATAAAAAGCAGTATCTCAGCCGATTTTTAAATTTAATTATAATTTTTTTTCATTTTAACGCTTTTAGACTTAAAATGCTAATAAGTAAAACTAAAAACTGTTTCTCACAATATGAAAATAAAACATATCAAAATGAAATCGATTTTCATTTATTGATGTACTTAAAATTGAAATATCTTTAAAAATTCCTGAAATCCGCATCCGCGGATGTGAACCTCTAATAATCCGCATTAATGTTTGCATCCGTAACAACCTTGGTATATACATACATTCAAGAATGAACTCACGCTTTTGATATGTATCTTTGGTGGAATTTATGGCAGCGAAAGTGCACTCTAGTCTAAGTCTAAACATACCTTATTATCTAACTCATAAATCCACCATTCATCATGTACCTACTCGTAACTTTCCGATTCTCAACTCTCTTAATCCATGAATGCTTATGTAACTATCTGTGGCAATTGCTTCTATGTGAATACGCGATTGTTTACATAATATATCAGATCGATTAACTATATCATAAACCCATGATTATTTATATAACTAACCAATTTTCTCACTCACAAACCCATGGTTACTAATGTATCCACCTTATTCATACAAAGAAAAAATAAAAACTCCGACGGTAAATACAAGCTTTAGACAAAGACATTATCAATATCATGCTATAAAAGCATTCAACAGTCTAACACATGAAAATAAAATTAAGGGAAATAAAAATAAATTCAGACACAAAATTACAAAATGGATTAAAGATCAAAAAAGGCAATATTATCAAAATTTCATAACATAAAATAATAAAACATACAAGTAACACACAAATGTATTATGTATAATTTTTTTGTATGTAAAATGGAGGTCTCAGCACGGGTAAACCACCCAGTGAGGCCAACATTATTGGATTGTACCATAAAATGTTAAAAATTTGTATCAAATAAATATAAATATTTGTTCAGTCTTAATCCCATGATTCTCGGTGTAAATAACTGATTCTCTTACTCGGAAATTCATTACTATTTGTTTAACTTACCGATAACTGAAATAAATGTAATAACACTAATAACATTTAAAAATCCATGATTGTCTTTTCAATTAACCGATGTTCTCATTCACAAACCCTAGTTTACCCCCTATCTAATTACTGTCAGAACCTGTTAAACTTACCAAACCACCCTCGAATGTGATCAATTTCAAATGTACATTGAACATGACTGTTTAACTTATCAATTTTCTAACTCACAAACCCTACTTTACTCCTATCCAATCACTATCAGAACCTGGTGACTGCTCCGAGTAGTATATCGCATGGTGTTTGTTCCCAGAAAGCCCCGCCTGGACCCCGAGCTGGATCTCGGGGTGTCCACCTCCACCCTCCTGGACACTTCCGCCGCCAAACACAAACTGGCCATCAGACCCAAAAGGACACACAGCGACTCTAGACAAAAGCCACAACCCGCGGTGACGGTACTCGAGCCCAGGCCGGGATGGTAAGGAAACATTATCTTCATACATCTTATGCTCTCCGTCATTGGGTAAAATTTTTGAGAAATGGAAAAATATATAATTACTGGTGAATCTACGAAGGCTGTCCGTAAAATAATAAGGTCACCAAGGTGCTGCGGTCACGCGCGATCCGGCAACACTAGCGTGTAGCCTGGTTCCTCCACGTCAGATCACCGCCACGACATCACTTTCTGCGATTAGTCTCGGCGTGGCAGCCGTTCGCGATAGTCTTTTTCCGGTTGTTTAATGACAAGTTTTTAAACCCGTAAGTCGTCAGAAAAAAAATTAATAAACATCGTAGTGGTCAGATCGAAAAAAAAGGTTTTTACGTAAATTATTTTCTGCTTGTAAAACGAGTTCCCGGACTCCATGTATACATTTTGGCGATACGTAGAACACAGTGTTTTAAAAAAATCTTGTCTTAAATATTAGTTTATCAATTTAAAAAATTATAATAATTGTTACAAAATATAGAGATAGGTACTTTATCGCTTGTCTGAATTCAATTTAATCAATTTAAATAAAAATAATCTTTATTTT
Organism: Limnephilus auricula; assembly: GCA_951813805.1. Classification (NCBI taxonomy): domain Eukaryota; kingdom Metazoa; phylum Arthropoda; class Insecta; order Trichoptera; family Limnephilidae; genus Limnephilus; species Limnephilus auricula. The sequence continues at coordinate 28,607,660 of OX638390.1, read as the reverse complement.
GTATCTGTATATTTTTTTAAATAGAAAATTATGAAATTAGTTTTTCCTTTAAAAAAAAACCTGTCTTTTATTTAAATTTCTTAGTGTTTTAATTAAAGTAAAAAGTAATGTCAGATTTCGTGATTTTTCAAGGGTTTTTAAGCTAACATGTAATTATCAATCCTACAATTATATTAATATCCCTTGTCTGCGCTATAAAAATACTACTTTTTCAGTGCTTATCAAACGAAGTCGATGTATATTTATTTTAATTTTATCACAACAATATTTCTAAGAATACAAAATTGTGGCACCATATTTCATCGTACTGACTTTAATATCCAATAAATGTTTAAGTAATCCAAGACTCCTTTGAGTAGGTTCTGTTGCGGCATCGCCCTGCGTGTTTATGTTCCTCATTCCTGTGTTATATTCGTACACGCCTCGCATCAGTTTCTTTCATGTTTACTCCACAGAGTATGCATGCAAGCACATGTTACAACACTCCGATACCTCAACTTATGATCGAATTCTAAAACCAACTTAACGGTTCTCCACATCAGCTAACAAATTATTGTAGGGAGAATTACGAATTCTGGATGTTCGAAGAAATGAGTTGTTTTCGCTCGATTTTTAGATGACATGCAAACTTAAATACCAGTATTTTTTTTATTTTTTTTAAAGTTCGTTTTCATAATTAAATTATTCCTACAAGTGTGAATTTCATTAAAGCCCGCGATGCCGGTAGATCGATAGCATTACCAATAATTGGGGTATGTTGTGAGGTTGAAGGCAGTGGGGAAGGGAAGGAGATGGGGAAGAGAAAGTTTGGGAAGTAGATACCTGCGGTTATTTAGAACTGATAACCAACACTGCTAATGTCATTTCAATCAAGGATTCAATTCTGAATTGTGATCTTTAACCAGGGCAATACTTGATAGAACTGTGGATCTTAATTCTGTTTAAATTTAAGTTTAAAGTCGACTATTTTCTACGCCATCATGAAATTGGTTAGACTATGTATATTGCAAAATAATTTTAATAATTCTTAAATGTAGGAGGTATATAGGACTATGTACCTACTGCGAATATGGCCTGACTGATCTAAACATCATGGTTGCAGTAGAGGGTTTTATAATTAATTGTACGGTAAATTTTGTACACTCTGAAACTTGATATGCAGTGTTATTTATGGTAGACATTCATAACTACTGGTGATTGTTTTTAGGTTGATGAACCTTGCCGCGTTTCGTCTCTTCCTTAATCCTTTCATAATTTCTTGCAGCAAGTAAACTAACACTATAGACACTTGACACCATCAGTACTATTTTTAGTCGATATTTGCAAAAACTTGACTTCATTCGCATTTCTACATCATCTCAAACATGCTCTTTGTTATTCCTACTCCAAGAAAACCTTACTTAATTATTTGATTCACTTGATCGTGCCAAGACTTCACGGTCGTCCAAGACTTCATTTTAGCTTCATATATTATTCTCCTGAAACTTTCTGTGTCCAACCGCTCTACACGTCCAAATCTTCTAAGCGTCCAGTTCTGAACTAAAATTATTAATTTATATCCTTTACAGAATTGATCAATATAACCGATGCTGTTTCTACGAATGTTAGTTTACGAGTATAATGTAGCTTTGTAGATTATTGTAAGATTCGGCCTTTGGTAATCTACGAATATCTCAACAACTCGCAGCTAAAGTACAATATTCCGTTTGCATTAGAAGAAGTGTTTGATGTGACGATTAAAACTAAAATGTCATAAAAGATCATCCATGTACGGGAACCTAATGGGAACATAATGGGATAAAGCTGTCATTATTGGAGGGATTGATAGTATAATAAATACCATTGCAACCTCAAGGTCGAGGCCCAGGATAAAACGTACCGCCTGCTAAATAAGCCAACACAGCTCATGGCTATCTACAACAGATAAATTTCAAAGTGTTTTGTTCGACCCGAAGTTTTTATTTAAAAAGTTTGTGAGACAAACTCGAAGTTATAGTAGGATCCAATACCTGTTTTCCTCGTAACCTTTTACCTAATATAATACCAAACTTCTAAGAACGCCATATTTTTAAACCTCCATAAACTCCTTACTTAAAAACAGTTACGATCATTTATTATAAATCAATGAGATGTGGGCCATTTGGCTATTGGAGTTTACGTCATACACGGTGGGAAGGTAATTTGGTCCGTCGTTGTGACAGGTAACAGTGAGTCAGTAACTTTTCCATGTGTTCCACATGGCAGTGATTTATTTTGAAAACTCCTCGAAGAAGGTCGGCTATTTTGGTCAAGTTCTGAAGATAGAGCAGAGGGGACAAGAACCATATGGGTAAATTGGCATCAGAGAAGATCAAAGACAATTGTACTTGGATAATAAATCTTCTATCGTATCAAGGGGTAGATTATCACACTCCTTTGTTTCTGTCGGAAATTGCGACGAACGAGTAGTTGATCTTTTTTGCGTCGAAAGTATTTTTGGAGAATTTAAAAATCAAAGTAAAATTTAACAACAACAAAAAATATGGTGAATAATGGTAGATGTATAGAAACTTGCAACTATCTAGTATTGCGCATCAGAAAATATAAAAAAAAGACAAAAAAAAAATCTAGTTACTGCATTTCACAGTAGCATCGAATGTATATTTAACAACAGGTCTAAAAACGGTTCCATTACAACTCAACAAACTGGCATTTCAACACCCCTTTGAAAAGTCATTAAAATTGATGTTTTTTTTAAATAGCGCGTATCCTAACCTAACGGAAACTATTTAACCAAATTTTTTTTTTAAGTAAATACTTCTTTACGCACGCTTCACTTGAGGGGTAAACTGGCGAATGCGTTACGGAAATTACAGCGTTACGAGGCGAATGATAATAAATTAAAATTAATTTTGAGGTTCATTCCTCACAATCTAATCGTAACAACAGTGTTCAAATCCATAGTAATGACGTTTGGAATGGGTGCTGACATTTATGGTGTCAATAGTTGTGTTGTTGTTTCTCACATTCTAAACGTTGAAATCTAACTAATTTCGAGCACTTTTTCGATTGGAATTTTTTGAATTTCCTGCTGTAAATGTAAATAAACGTCGCTCTCTAACTAGAATCCGAATCAAAAAAGTTTTATTTTAAACTTTGTAAGAATTAAATCAACAATCCCATTCTAAGCGTAATTCCTATAATAAAATAAATCAAATTTTCGTTTAGAGTGTGCGAACTCAGTGCATTGAAACGACTGATTTGTCACGATGATTGGTAACAATCCAAACGAATCTTCAATATAGATTCTTATACACTGATGATTGAATTGGTTTTATTCGATGCCAAAAAGAAAATTAGATTAGATTACTAAAGAAGTATTTACTTAGTCGTGTGGTCTAAAGCACACTCGTATTTTTTCATAATTTTTAATAACTTTTCAAAGGAGTGATGAAGTTGTACATTGTTGGGTTGTCCGGTCACCCTAAAAACATATATTACCCATTCCCGCCTCCCAAATTTCTTTGGCTTTTCAAATAATGTGCTTTGGTCGACATAATTTGAATCAATTCGAACTGTCAATGGTGTAGTGTGCCGAACATTTCATGCTAAGTCAACAGCTCAATTTCATTTTTTGAACGAGTATTTATTTTAACTTAATACAAACTTAATTTATTTCAGCTAATAAATTAAACACAACATTTATTGATTCTGAGGCGGTACGAAGTTTGCCGTATCAGCTAGTTTAATATATAGGAAAGTGCACCTATAGATTAGTTACTAAATGAGTTCCAATTATTTGTATAATAGCCAATGTATCTAGGTTCAATTTAATATATATGAAATAGTATCTAGATACATTGGGTGTTTATACAAACACTTGGAACAAATATGAATGCAATAATTGAACTCGGTGAACTCGTATTACAATACAACACGAGTCTCGTATTTTATGTTTATGTTCAGTTTGGTTATGGTTCCTCTTGTTAACTGTTTTCAAAGCCCCGTAGCAAATTAAAAACCTATTTCGTTGGAGAAACCGTTTGCCTTATTACTGTAACATCATCCATGACGTGTTTACGACGTCAAGTCAAATAGTAAATTGTAAATCTCATGTCGAATTGTAAATTTTGAAGCGAATTGTAAATCTCAAGGCGAAAGTAACGACGCATTAAAAGCGTGTAGGTACTTCATCTCTCACTCTCTTACTTTGGACGAATGAAAACAAATATATGAAGATTACAATAATTATTTCTTAGATGCAAAGTTTTAAAAGAAAACACGCCATCATTCATTTATTAGTAAGTCTGGATAAATATTCTGCTTCTTATTTATAAGCCTTTTGGAACATTCGAAACTCGTAAGGGAACATACATTAATTACGTGAGCGGTTTTAAAAAAAAAATTGTTCCCCCCCCCCCCTCTTGGTGATATCAAGTGAGATTTAGTGCCCCCCCCAACCCCCACCCCCTTGTCACTTCAAAAGAAATGAAATAATTTTTTATTATCTCTATAATAATATATACTCTTTTAAAGTTGACGTGAGATTTTTATTGACCCCCCCCCCCCCCCGAGATTTGGTGAGATTTTACTGGAACCCCTCCCCCCTATTTTTTGCTTACGTAATTAATGTATGCCCCCAAAGGAGATACATGCAAACATATTATGTCCATTTTAACAAGTCTAAACTTTTTTATTCACCCAAGTTTATTTTTTACGATAAATTATTTTATTAACAAGAACTTGGTACTTTTTTTGATAAACTATTTAATTATAATTACCTTTAAAGTTTCGAAAGTAAAAATATATCTATTATATTGTAGTTTTCTGAACCCTTAAATTAGGCGTTCAAATAAACGTATAGTAAAAACATTGGCGTATAAAATTTCAGAGAGACAAAACAAATTGATTAGTGGGATTTACAAGTGAAGAAGCAGATACCAAAAACTTACCTACTTAATAAATACAATATTTATCAAACAAAATTAATACTATCGTAGTTATTTATTTATTTTTTTTGTATTTCACACCCAACTGGGCTTTTACATGCTATTTTTTTATTAACAAATTACATCTAGATAAGAATTACAAACAAATCAAACAAAAGTAAAAAATAAAATTAAAAACAAAATCAAAAATAAAATCACAAACAAAATCAAAGTTAAAATCAAATACAAAATCCACAACATAATCAAAAACAAAATCAAATACGAGTTAGATAAAAGCAAGATACTCCACCACGCAAGATAGAGAAACAACATAGTGGAATAAATACAATTCGCAGATAAATTGAGACAAAGGAGAACTATGTGGTCTATTCAATTAAATATTGTTGATTTTTTTTCGATACACATACATTCTACTATGCGGTGTTTATATTTAATAAATTATGTGTCAAACATCAACAACGTCCTTATATTCATTTCCCAAATTCTGAATTCGGTGAATTGGACTACACAATTGTGATTCCGTGGATTGATCAAAATGTATATCGATTAATATTCGAATAGAGTATAATGTATATGTCCATAAAATATGTATCATAAAAAATAATAGCATTTGGGTTGTTAATTATGTAGTATTTAGCTGCTAAGTGCAAATTTAATTACAAATCTTGGCAAGGATTCATTCCAAAAATGACCTTCCACTTAATTCATAAGTTAGTTACCTGCAATGTCAAAATTAGTTGTGAATTGGCTCCACTCCAGTAACATTCTTAATGTTATTAATCTTTATTATGAAGTCCGGAACACCCACGATCATGACGTTTTGATTTATGTCGATTCGATTCTAGCTCGATCCATCACACCCCCTACTGGCTTTACTTTCCAAACAAACACGAAGTTAAAGTGTAATGACGTGGTCGCAATTTCTAAATTCGCCGTCATTTGACTGAGATGCTTAGGTTTCTGGAGTCTAAGCGGAAGGGATTTCGTATTCGCAGAATCCTTTTATCTTGGCAACGATTTAGGTTGAGTTTAAGTAAGTCCGCGCTCTAGTGCAATTCGTAGAAAAAATAATAAAATGTGGATGAGGAGTTACTAAAAGAACGAAGAAAAATGAAGAGGTTTATGATTTTAATTAATTTGGACATTCAGTGACAAGTGTTGAGTAAATTATATATATATTTTTTTGTTTTTCCGATAATCGTATAAGATAACTTCACAAAGAAAGACAGTCACATCGGAACACAGATTTCATACGTGTGTGCTTCACCAATCGTGTGAACTTACAGAACACAAAACCCCCTCACTTATAATAGGGAAGTTGAGTGAAAAATATTTTGACTTATATAAAATATGTTCATGTGGATGACATGCAAACTTAAATACCAGTATTTTTTTTTTTTTTTAAAGTTTGTTTTCATAAATAAATTAATTCTTCAAGTTTGAATTTTATTAAAGCCCGCGAAAACGGCCTAATAAAATTCAAACTTGAAGAATTAATTTAATTATGAAATAGAACTTTAAAAAAAAATTCTAGTATTTAAGTTTGCCTGTGAACATTGATAAAAAAATCAAAAAAAAAAGACTCAACTTCCTTATTGCGGTATATTCTTTATATATATATATATATGCAAATAATATTCTTTTTAAAAAAAAATAGAAGTTAATATTCATACGTTGTTTTTTATTAAGTCTTAAGGTAGATACAATTGGGTCGACGTACGTACGAATAGCTACGTCTTAGGCGATCCGCCCACTGAGGCAACTGAAAACTGTCAACTGGCAACAACTCTCTTTGTATGACAATGTGATGGCCCGCTCACTAGACAATCACTCAAAAACCCGTTTTCAATGGTAACGCAAGCGGTGACTCGCGACTCGCACTGCTGATTGCCGTGGCCGGCCGTTGCTAGTAACCAGCTGTCAGCTGATTGTTCTTCGTCTATGGTTAAACAAGCTTTATGACCAATCAAGACAGAGAAACCAGCCGGTTTTAGTTTGTTTTTAGTTGCCTCGTCAGCGGAGCGCCTTCTGGGCTACTTAGCAACCATACATTTTCTGTTATATTGGGTTGCTAAGTAAATAATGAAAATATATGTTTTAGAATCACATTGGCCACATGCATCGGAACGTGCTTAGCAGTCCAGATATTATTACGCGTAGCGATGCGTACGTACGCGACCCGGCATGTTTCTACATTTACGCTTGTATATTTTTGTTGATAGTTACCGATCCTAATCACCTAAACAAGTTTTTCAAATCACAAATTATAAGTATTTTAATCTAGGTACTTCTTTATAAAATACAGATGATAGGTACTTACATACCGTGCCTAAACGTATTAAATTATCTTAGAAAAAAATCTACGAATATTTTTTAATAAATTGAATTTTTAACTAAAATAAATAAGGATGGGCCGTTTTACAGTTTTTAATCACTTCATCAATTTTCAAAGCAAATTTTCATTTTCCGTGGAACTTATATTTCAATTCTGTGAAGCAAAACTTTCACAGAACTTGAAAATTAACTTTGAGATTGATAAATAATTGTTCAAATTCTGTGAAACAACCGGTCATAAGTAAAGTTCAAACGCCTCTTCGCATAATCAATAAATTTAAATTTCAACATTTCCAAGTGTTTTTCCTTCAAGTTATTTTATTTTAACTCCGTACTATTATGTCTAGATTGAAATGTAAATTAGTAGGTACATTTTCAAATCCGTCCAAGAATTTCTATGATTCTTAAAATATTCCGACAGCAGCTTGCAACCCACATTTCACCAGCTCCAGTATTTTCCATAAACTTTCTTCCGAATATAAGAGTCGCATTTTTTTCTTGCGTAGGAAAATAACTGAAAAAATTTCGTGTCTAGACACTTAAGACAGGCCACTGAAATAGAAAGTAACAATTCGCGCGTTTAAATATCAAAAAACCATTTTACCTCCATTTGATAAACACTTTACATGTTAAAAAATTAAGTTTGTAACACATAAATTAATATTCTTCCATATTATGTAGTCAAGTATTATTTCAAAGATTCAAATTCTCAGAAGTAATACAATTATTAAAAAAATACAATTTATCATATATATCCGTGAATCAATAATGACGTTTGATTTATATCGCGTGCTTTATAGCAGAGCATAAATAAATGAATTACAGGTAATACAAAAAAAATAAAAAATCAAAAAGTTATTTCACTTCAGATTCAGAACATCCACCAAAAATTATATATGGAAACAAATCTGTTAACATCAAGAAAACCATGTAATATCAAAGATCAAATGTTTGGGTATATGTAATGACACAAATTTAACCTGGCAATCACAAATTACTAATACCATTTCTAAATCAACATTAAGAAATTTAGAATGATTTATTTCATTTTGGTTCAATCATCAATCATGTATGGTATAATAGGATACATTTAAAACACCATACATACTCACTCTGTTAAGCACTCCATTGTTTACAATAATGGCTTTTACGAGGGGGGTAATTTATATAATTGCCTCCCAGACTACATTAAAAATGAAAAAAAGTCTAGGTACATACATTTTTTAAAATTCATTTTTATGTTTAATCAACCACAATTAAATTGAATAATATTGTAATGTGTATTTTTTTTTTATGTTTCTTTATTCTTTGAATAGTAAATATAACATTTGTGGAATTTATGGCATTATTATGAATTATTAAGTAATGTAATGTAAAATGTATTTATTTGAATTATTTCTAGTTAAAAGGGTGAAAATGTAATTTTTGTTTTTCTGGAATAAAAACTTTAAAAAAAAGAAATGAGCAATGACCTTTTTGCTTAAGGATCCAGAGGAAATGGGTTTTAAACAATAATAAAGAAATAAGTCACATTAATTTAATATATTGAAATATTGTGTATTTGCACCTCATTTTTTATGAAAGTTTTCTGTCTAAATCTCATGTACTTTTGTTGTAGACGAATATTTATAATTGGAAAATGGCTTGAAAAGGCTATGTCCTTCTAGCTGCTAGTATACCTAAGTACTTTCTTCCGTCTCACAATAATCTCCAAATCAACACAGTTAAACCTTGTCACTGTATTATTACTTCTTTTTTTAAGTACCTAAAACTAATTTTAAAAATTAGAAGATGTTATTTCTATGAATTTAAATCAACATTGACATTCAAAGAGCTATATCGTTCGCCCGTGAATGTTTGATATTTCATCTAAGAATATCTTCTTTAGAATTTAGGGCAAAATTACAGGCAAGCTTCCAAAGAATATGATCGCTCAATATTTCGTTTGAAGATCGTATTCTTACCTCGTTTATTATATTCAAGCAACCGAGTTTAATTATAATAATAAAAATTATAATTATAGTTTTTTTTATTCCAGAAGGTATGCAGAGATTGAGCAATGCGTAACAATAAACACATAAAAACACATAAAAATAAATAACAGTAGGTACATAAGATTAAAAGATGAACATTTGATAACCGTGCCAAAAAACTTTCAGGTGAAACAAAATATTTCATATTTAGACAAATACAAGTTGGCTGCTTGTATTTTAGTGCTCTACTTAAATATAAATCTTGTCCTTGTAAAAATATATTTATTTATGTAGGTAGATTTTCTCTAGTACGAATAAAATACAAAATTTCTATTTTGGATATAGTTGAATTTGTGTGGAATTCGGTAACACATATTATGACTATAAAACTTAACAACTTTGCTCCACTTATTAATTTAGAATGGTCAGGTATCATCACCCTGCTACAGACAGACAAGAAGCATGAATAATCAGAACAGTATACATTATACATGTATTGTATAAACATTTGTATAAAATTACACTTTCAAACACAATTTAGAATTGAAACGTTGCTTGAAATTGTATTAACCATATTTAGTGGCCTTTTGCCCATCACCTTTTCCTTCCAACTGCCTTCAGTCTCCCAACTGGGTGTTGCTGACAAATAATTAACACTTGCGGGTGCACTAATATTCAATTTTATTTGTAATAACTGATAACTTGCATGCAGAAACTTATAAACCATTATAATATTTAATCATCAAATAAGATAATATCAACAATCATCAATTAAAATATAAAATAGACAAAGACACAGAAAGGGGCAGATAAAAAATGGGAAATAAATAAAGATGATAATTTTGTAATTAAAAAATGAAAGTGAGATCGATAAGGAAGACTGAAAGTAATGAGGTGGCAAGAGCTAAAATAGAAGAGACGGCAGTCCCAGTAAGACTATAGGAGTCTAGAGTCCTAGTTGTGATCGTTATCTTTTTTATTTTCTGTGTCTTTGTCTCTTCCATATCTTCATTGTTGACAGAGTTGTTGGTTTTTTTATATGAATACCGCACAAGCGTCTCAATTGCTCTTGTCTGGAGCCAGTGAGACTATGTCATCCCCAATGGTTGTGAGGCTGTAGGTATTGGGGAGGGAAAGGAAATGGAGAAGAGGAAGTTAGGGAAGTGCATGGCTATCCACCATGGCTAGTCACCAATACGGCTAAAGCCATTACAGTCAACATTTCAAATCTGAATGGTGGTCTTACACCAGTGCGATTGTGAGAGTATCTATGTTTAAAAAAATATATATAAATATTATTTTTAATTCATTAATTGTGAAATAACACAAATTAATCAAATCAAATTTATTTGCCCACACCGGGTTCGAACCCACGACCTTTGGAATGGGAGTCCAAAGCCTTACCCCCTCGACCATGGAGGCCGTCGATATAATCTTCTTTAATGGTTAAACTAATGTAGTAGGACTACAGAGTCACGTGTTCACAATACAAGGTATCAGATAACGGAACCTAGATGGGGCGAGATGTTTATAGACAATAATATATCTATAGATAATCAAAGACAATACTGTATACTTAATAATAGACTATGTTACAAAAACATACCCGAATTTGTGGAAGACATAATCTTTAATTTGCTTATCAACGAAAAATAAACATTTGTTTTCATGAGGGATTTATTTTACGTTCCATAATATCAACATGTTTTTGTAAAATGATATGTGGTCCACTTTACAGGAACATTCTCCAAAACACGCAACACAAAACACTGTCAAGGAAGACTTCGCTCTTGCGTTTTATCACATTCAACTTGTCAAATAAATTACCAGAATAATGTGAAAATGGAACAAAACATACCTTAATTTACTATAATTGAAACCCTTAAAATAATTTACATGAAACTGGCAGAATCTATTATAAGATATGGATTCACAATATGGGGAAATACTACTATAACCAATCTGAAACAAGATACGTTTTTAGATTTTCACGGCCAAAAGCATTTTCATTGTTTGTTTTTGGGGTGTTATGCCGTGTTGTGCTACCTCCTTCTTTAGCCGACGTTTCGGACAGCGTTGCAGTGTCCATCATCAGGGCAGATCCGTCGATGATCTGATCATCGACGGATCTGCCGGATCTGCCCTGATGATGGACACTGCAACGCTGTTCGAAACGTCGGCTAAAGAAGGAGGTAGCACAACACTGCATAACACCCCAAAAACAAACAATGAAAAAAAAATCTGAAACAAGTCCAAGTGGTACAAAATGCAATTGTAATATTATTAGTTGTCCCTAATATTTTCAATCAGAGACATAATAAATACACCATTGTTGTTTCAGAGTGCCAAAATTTTACCTGTTAAGACTTATACTATGGCACAAAATAATAATTCAGCATATATTTACCCCGCAGTATAAAGAGAAATTAGAACATAAACACAGCACTAGATTCACGCGCAACGACGGGTTAATAGTTCCGAAATTTAATAATAAGTACGGACAGAGAACGTTTGAATACAACATACCGAAGATATTTAATTTATTACCTGACACTATAAAGCAATGTAATTCTATGAATAAGGTTAAATATATGGTGAAAAATTAACTATCCGAAAAAAAAATTATATTGCGTATGAAAAATGTTATCTGTAGATATAAGATGTAAATTATGTATATGTTAGAAATCATTATTTTCGCGAGGTATATATTAAAATCACTGTCTGTGTTGGTGAGTGAATACTGACATTATGTACTTATGCCTACCTATTGTTGGATTACATGTATTACATATTTTGTAGATACAATTCTTAATTCTATTTTTACACGCGTGGAATATATGTTCCTCAGAATACCGTATAAAAAATACAGTACCTACAATGTATAGAAAAATGTGAGATCATATAGTTACTCTCCTATTCCAGGTTCTATTGTACGAAAATCACTCCGTAGTGTCAAAAAACAAATCACATTACAGTTTTTAGATTTTCACGGCCAAAAGCATTTTCGTTGTTTGTTTTTGGGGTGTTATACCGTGTTGCGCTACCTCCTTCTTTAGCCGACGTTTCGGACAGCGTTGCAGTGTCTATCATCAGGGCAGATCCGGCAGATCCGACGATGTGGATCTCCCAAATCTGCCCTGCTGAGCACAAGCCAATTCAATTGGCTTAGCAGGACTTGTTTGGTGATATATTATAAATTATAACTATGCTTTCAATTTAAAAAAAAAAATGTTTATTATTCTTTTTAATTACCTAAAAAAAAAATTCTTTGAATAACTTAATTAGTAAAACCTGAAAATGTAATATTTAATCATTAAAGACAATATTAGCGACTTTCAAACGAAAAATCATTCGGTCCAAAAATCATTTAGTGGTAATATTGCATAAAAAATGGCGAATTTTTCAAACTTAACACTTCGAATTATTTATTTATCTTAATCTGTTATAAGGTACGGAATAACAGCTGGGGGATTTTCTTGTAAAACAAACGTAGACCATGTTCAATCAGTGCAAAATTCATTGGTTAAATTATTAGCTGAATAAAATTTATACAAAGAAAGGCATAATATTCCATACTTTTATCAGAGTCTCAAAATTCTTTCAGACAAGACACTTTCTGTGGTACAAAATAATATTTCAGCACATAAATAACCCTTCATATATAAACAGGCTGGAACACAACCGTAATACTCGTTTTAACTTTAATAAAGGACTAATTGTACATAAGCATACAAATAAATAAATATTACAAACGTTAAATTACATGATTCCCAGTTGTTTAAATATGTTACCTGCTGAAATTAAAAACTGTGCCGCTTCGAGACCATTCGCGAGGTCTGTGTATTAACCCAAAACTATGCACCGCTAATCCTTGGAATAATAACTTCTGAAAATGAATACACGACTTGTATCGGTTTCCTTTCACTTTTTTGCCAGCTTCATTCGAAAGCTCTAACAATTATTGCTGTTCTTAAAGATGTTACGAGGCGTTAATTAAATATGGCGTGTTTGGTCGGCGGACGTTAATGGTCTCTTTACGATGTGATTTATTTGTCACATCCAATTGCTCGTATTTCAAGATTTCGGCTTGCTGGCATGAGGCTGGATTTCTGGTTGGCGGAACATTTCACTTTGGAGGTCTGCCATGCTATCCCGTCTTGATAGCACTGGCCACACTTAATAGTTGAGTACCTTTGGGTCATATAACTCGAGGGAAAAGAACAAGACTATAACTCAATTAAAATTATGAAAATAAACGGACGGTTAATATGTTTTTCTACTAGCGCAACTAAAAACATTTATATTCATTTTATGTTTGATAAACTACGAAATTTGAAAGATTTTTTTATATATTTCCTCGCTACTAATTAACAATTTTTTTAAATAAAAAAATATTTCTAATCAATTTATATTCTGGCTCGAAGCGTTCTTTGTGGTGTATGTATTCCAATCAGGGTTGTTGCGGATGCAAAAATCTTGACATTCGATGCGGATGCGGATTGTTAGATGTTCACATCCGCGGATGCGGAATTCAGGAATTTTTACAGATATTTCAATTTTAAGCACATAAATACATGAACAATTTGATTTTAATATGTTTTATCAGTTTTTAGTTTTACTTATTAGCATTTTAAATCTATATACATATATTTTTTTAAATTGGTGAATTATATTTAATAAATAGTAATACAAAATAAGTCCAGATACTGCTTTTATTAGTGGCGGCATTTTTATCAACTTTTTCACTTAATATTTACATCGAAATATTCATCAACCACGCAAAAATGTTGAATAAACCCAGTGAACAAACACTGTAATTGATTCACAATGGGAATCAAATCGATAACTAAAACAAAACACCCAGGAAACTAAAACAAAATGAAAACAAATCTTGGAAGTGGAAATTAACCCATTTCTCGACATCCGATTGCACTGAAACTCGGCAGATAGTCTCTGCGCCGATAACAAAGCATTTTGGTGGCAAACACACAAAATATACAAATACGCATTTCTATTAAATGAAAATATACAAATACGCATTTCTATGACATCTCGACCCAATTCAACTGGGATTTGGCTCAGTTGTTAGTGGTGTTTACTCTATTCCCTGGGGAGGAAGGTTCAATCCTCAGTGAAACCAAAAAACATATATTGTCTTTGAAATTGGCTACTAGCCGGACCACAAGATGGCGCAACTAGGTCGAAAATTTAAAATAGGTACATGTATTATAGTAAAAAATCTTTGTTTAGTTTTAAAAAGTTGTGTAGCTAACAACCATAAATATCTATTATTTGGTAAATTTTCCGCGCTGGTATCACTGATAACAGTAGCGAGTAACGAGACGCGAAGATGATTTGCAAATTTCATTCCAGTTCCAACCCTCTTAGCACATACCTATTCCCTCCGGTCGTTACGCATTTAATTCTGTAAAAAATAGTATTTCTGCAAATATACCTGACTTGTTTTACCAATCTATTTAATGCATATCTCTTCTGATACATATGTTTTTTCAATAAATATACTTATTATGTTATTTACCCGCCTCGGAACAGACTTTGTCTAGTGAGGCAGGTAAAAGAATAAAAAACTGTAAATCAATCAATTTATATTAAATAAACGCCCGGGTTGCCGGCACTGAAACTGAAAAAACTGATAATAGTGATAAACATCTGACACGCAGCCCCGTTTACAACCTTGGTATTGATTGTCAACCGAATCCTATCCAGGATTAATGATTTCAAATATGAACGTACACACAAGGCAACACAAATACCAAAGTTATTTATATGTTTTTAAAACACCTTCGAGGTGGTATCGCACATTATCGTCATTATAAAATGATGTAGATTTTTTCTTCCATATCCTCTAAATCTAATTCACCGATGGGTGATCATGCTTTAGATTCTTCTCACGTGGAGGAGGGATTCCGGTGTATTTTTGTTCACTATTAATAGGATTATGAATAAACAAATGTATTTTCGCTTCATGCAAACTCATCGGAAGTTTTATTCCTACTGCAGCGGCTTCTATTTAGGTTTATTACAGTACCTATTGAAAGACATTGTTGGCGTTTCGTAAATCACTCTTTAACGCAAAACGAAATCGTTTTATTATCCAAAACAAACTCTGTACTGAAATAAGTGTGTTTATTTTGCGTTTTGCCAAACACTTTGCTTGAATTTTAGGATCCGGAATCAAAATAAATAAATAATTTGATTCATGGAAACCAGTGAGAATTCTCAGGTGGATCTAGAAACACGAGATTAAACAACTGTGAAACAGTTTCAGCAAAGATAACAATGTGTATTATTTGACTACGAGAAATGAAGTTTGCGTGGGTGACCTAAAAATAATTGATTACTCTCTTAAATAACGAATATTGTACACGTAATTTAGAATTTCAGTTATGTGTTTGGACTAGCCTCGCTAACCGGCATCTGCGAAGCTTTGGATAGCATTGATAATTTTGGATTTTTATTATTTGAGTTTAGCTCAAACCGAGTAAATATCATAATATTGCCTACTTACGATGATGACATGGGAACTGTAAGTTCGATTGATTCCGCGTAAACGCGATTTAAACCCGAATGAAATAACAGGAGAGAAAATTAAGATCACAAAAATACGAGTATGATGTTTTTTGTTCAATTTCAGGTTGCGGAAAATTGTGTCTTTTCTTTTATTGTAAAGCTAAAGATAAATATTTTCGTTTGTACAAAAATTTTCAAAAATTGATTTCAGGTTATTAGTACGAGTAGTGGAGGAGGGGGGTCCAGGTCACCAAGGTTGGGTCCCCGCAGAGCTGCTGAGGTCCAAGGAGGAGCAGGAATCACACAAGAAACACGGAGGACTCGAAGCTGATGCGTCCTTCAGAAGACAGTAGGTCCTTCTTTTTATTATTTGTAGTGTGTATATAATGTCAGTGAACAAGAAACTATCTGCATTTTAAGATAAGTATCTTAATTATTGTTACGCTAAGGTCTGTCTCACATAATCAATCGCTCCACGTGCAAGCTGCAAATGGGATTGCTGCCATATTATATTATAATATTACATGAGAACTATTAAAGTTTCCTAAGGCAAAGCTATCAGTGCAATCATTATTTTTAATTAATCTTTACCAGAAATTAGTTTATGTTATCAATACCAAAAAAAAATTTTTTTTATCTTTTATGTTATTTTATCTTTTATTTTCCGCAAATGATTTACGCACTCTCTCTGACAATAGTTACCCATAGTGAAATATACATCATTGTTGTGTTCAGATTTTTTTTTAGTAAAATTATTTGGACACTGCACAATGTTGTCGAGGATCGCATTAGTTCTGTTGACTGAGATGGCAACGTATTTCAACAGTAAAGTATTCATTTGGCCATGAAAACATCGACTTTCAACACGGGGTCTGTTTAAACAATTTTTATGAGCAAATAATGTTGAAACCATTGAGGAAATAAATAATTACTATAATTGCTTGTCTTTTAAGAATTTCATTGCCACCCTTGCTTTAATTTATTGAGTTATGAACTCTAATGTATTAAATTAAATTTCATCAGAGGGATCGTAATACAATCTTGAGCCAAGTATGTGACTTTATTTTAATCAAAATGACATTTCAATAAGGCTTCATTCTTGAGTTAAGGCCAGAGAATTTAAATTTACTTCTATTGTTTATCTCTTTAATACAGAACACCCAAAAGAAACACAAAAAATAGTATCACTAGCTTAATATTTTCCTGTTCTTTCCTTAATGATAATATGTTTTGACCATAAATTCCGTAAAGAATTCTTTTATTGACAACTTTGAGAAAACATCATTAATTTGAAGTTCTGTTTTCCTTGTTGTGTTTATAAAACTTTAAGCTCCATCCAAACATTTGTGGGTCTTCTATTAGATCTATTCCGTGTTTTTGTCTGTTGATATATTATTCTTTTTTGTCATAAGATGCACACCATCAATAAGTTTATGGTCCACAGCTAAAAATAATACATTTTCTTTTTGTTAGTCAGTCCTCACTGCCATTTGTAATTAAAAAGATTTTTGAGTGGGCTGTTGAAATCTACATTCGAACTGATACGTTTTTTAGATTTTCACGACCAAAAGCATTTTCGTTGTTTGTTTTTGGGGTGTTATGCCGTGTTGTGCTACCTCCTTCTTTAGCCGACTTTTCGGACAGCGTTGCAGTGTCCATCATCAGGGCAGATCCGGCAGATCTGACGATGTGAAATTGTTGTGTTAGGAGTGTGCTTATTTACTTGGAAGCGATACCGTGTCGTCAGCTTCAATCCACTACGAGCTGGTTGGTATTTCAGTGAAAGGGAACTACTCATCGTCGGATCTGCCGGATCTACCCTGATGATGGACACTGCAACGCTGTCCGAAACGTCGGCTAAAGAAGGAGGTAGCACAACACGGCATAACACCCCAAAAACAAACAACGAAAATACATTCGAACTGTTGTATCATTTGAAAGTAAACTTGTCTAATAGAAATTCCAAGTAAACGCTTCAAAAGGAAAGACTATATAAGTTCAGTTAGTACTCAGAAGATGGATTCCAAAAAATTGCTAGTTTTTATCTGAAGATTAAATGAAATTAATCTTATGGACGTTTTTGGAAGACTTCCTCATTATGTGAAAGATTTTCATGTCACTGTAAATATCTTTTATATGTTTTCTTACAAGTGCAGTATTAATGCTTTTCTTTGTCAGAAACAAAAGAAACCAGAAAAACTTTTATTTTAACGAAAAACAGGTATTTTTTGTTTGTGTTCCTGACTTGTTGACAGTTTATTATTCCTTCAAGTAATTATGTTTTCCGGGAACATTACAACGATTTAAAATGTTTTGCGGATTTCATTTCCGTTTTACAGTTGATGTTTTAATGTGAGCATTCACTCTAAATCAGTGATAATCAACCTTTTTTCGGTCAGAGGATCAATTTATCGATTTTAAATTTGTTTTCGGGCCGCAAGAGGTAGAGTAAATACGACTTGTCATTGTTAAATTTGCAGTTTGTGGAGTCGCAAACCTTTTAGTATTGTCCAAAAGGTTTTATTATTTTTAATAAAAACTATCACAGAACAAAAATAAACAAGGCGTCGCAGGCCAAACCAATAAATGCAGTCAATTTTTAACATTCAGGAATGTTAAAAAGAATATTAAAAAATGTCTTCTTCCAATTTTTGGCAACCATTCATAAGTTAGTTAATAGCATTTATTTTTAATATAGGTATTTAAATTATAAATGTTTAGTATATTGCCCTCCACGCTAGGAGTTTACCTGTATTGTAGAGGACATTTTTCAATTGTAAATTTTAAATTGTAAGTAAAACAAACAGTGGGCTTATGTAGTTACGTTGTTAAGAAAGCCAATTATGAAACATATTATTTATTTTATTAAATTTTATTTGAAATAACATATAGGAGCTTATCAACCTGATTTTGACGTTAAATTTAATCATTCACAACTCTAAGTGAACACACGAACTAGACAGAAACACATGAAAAAAATGGTTTTATTATTCTGTATTCTGTTCTTTTTCATATTTTCGTTTAGTATTATCTTTTCTTTAGGGGGTTTCTCACCATCCTCCCAATAGCTTATCTACACTAATAACGATTATTTTTGATTTACTATTTACGGTTTATTTATTTATTAGGTTGGAGATTATAATTCGGTACTCGAACCTATGAATAGTGGCAATATATTGAATAAGTTGGCCGAGTTTTCTAACCACTGCGAGTATTTTATTTTTATTTTTATAAATATTCGTTATTAGTGTAGATAAGCTATTGGGAGGATGGTGAGAAACCCCCTTAATGATATATTAATGGGAAAAACCTTCCAATTTATTATATAAAAGAGAATTATTCTGATAAAAAATTGTGAAATAAGTTTTTTTATTATTATTAATAAGTTTAAAATTAATGTAAATTCGTGTAATTCGTTCCAGAGCCGTAGTGCGCGAGCTGGTGGAGACAGAAGAGGAGTTCGGACGGGACTTGCTGCAGGTGGTGGAGCGATACATGAAGCCGCTGGACAAGCCCACAACTCCCAAGGTGGTCAGCGACAATAAGGACCTGGTCTTCAACAATTTCAAACAGATCGCCGAGTTTCACAACACGTAAGGATTGTTACTATCTACATATTACCAAACATACTAATTTCGATTTTGGCTCTGTCTGTGATGTAACTCTGGTTCAATAAACTCGGATTTGTTTTGAATTTAAATGTCATTTTCAAAATTGGAACTGATTAAGGTCAAGAATATATGACAAGCGATAAAGTATCTTCGTATATAGTATAAGGCGATCCGCTCACTGAGGCAACTGAAAACTGTCAACTGGCAACTGTCTTTGTATGACAATGTGATGGCCCGCACACTACACAATCACTCAAAAACCTGATGTCAATTGTAACGCAAGCGATGACTCGCGACTCGCACTGCTGATTGCCGTGGCCGGCCATTGCTAGTTGCCAGCTGTCAGCTGATAGTTCTTCTTCTATGGTTAAATAAGCTTTTTGACCAATCAAGACATACAAACAAGCCGGTTATAGTTTGGTTTCAGTTACCTCGTCAGCGGAGCGCCTTAGAAACCAGCCGGTTTTAGTTTGGTCTCAGTTGCCTCAGCTGAGCGCCTAATATTTAAACAGATTTTTTTTTAAATTCTTATTTTAAAAATTGGATCCGATTTATGAAGAATCCAAACGACTGATGAAGTACCTAGCTATAACATAATTTATTTTTTTTACCAGATTTTTTTTTAAATCTATGTTTTAAATATGTTTATGTTATCCTTGACAGGTAAGGTCAGATTTTATGATTTTTCAAGGGTCTGCGCTTTTCAGCTAACGTCCAATTATCAATCCTGCAGATAATTTTCCATGATTTTTTGTGGGTAGTTAAAAATACGAATTTGAGTTTTGATTCTCTCTGTCTCTAGAAATTTTGATTTTAATGTAAGTGTCGGTTTCAAAATTTCAAGCATTTTTTGTAGAATTCGGACAAGCAATAAAATACCTACCTATTATATAATATTCTTTAACAGAAAGGCACAGAGAAGTGCCATATTCGAAATTGAAAGTGATTTGTCGAGAATTCATATTATCCGTGATTTTTCACAGGTCTACGCTGGGAGCACATATTTATGGCTAGGACTGGTTTATTTATGGCTAGGAGTAAATTAATAATAAACGTCAAAACGTAAACCTGTCGACAGGAACAAAATAAGAAAAAGATACGGATACATCTGAGACTCGAACCCCGGTCAAGGAAAGCCGAAGGTCCTGGGTTCAAGTCCCAGATGTATCCGTATCTTTTTCTGATTTTTCTGTTTCAGATTTTCGATTGAGCTTCGCTAATATTATTTACATTAATTAAAAATGAATTATTTCATTTCCTTTCCAATGCCCTGATAGAAGGTCTAAAGTAATAGGTACTGCAATAATATCTTCTTTTTTTTCCGCAGCATCCTGCAGAGGGTGTGAAGTAATGCTGTAATATCCCTAAATCATTAAATATCATTCGCTGTGTCCTGAAAGAGGGCGTGATGTTACTAGAACATTCCGCGACACATCCAATTTCCTTCCCGGTGTTCCTGATAGAGGACGTGAAGTAGGTACTACTACCATATCCCCTGAATTATGTAATATTCTTCGCAGTGGCCTGTAGATGGCGTGAAGTAATATTGTAATATACCCTGAAACGTTAAATGTCATTCGCTGTATCCTGATAGAGGGCGTGAAGTTACTAAAAAACTCCGTGTAACAATCTATTCCTTCCCAGTGTCCTGGGTTAAATGGGTACTACTACCATATCCCCTGAATTCTGTAATTTTCTCCGCTGTGACCTATAGAGGCCGTGAAGTAATGTTGTAATATTCCCAGAAACGTTATATTTCATTCGCTGTGTCCTGATAGAGGGCGTGAACTTACGATAACATTCCGTGACACGATCAATTTCCTCCCCAGTGTCCTGGAAGAGGACTAATGCCACTACTACTAGAATTTTTTTATTTTTTTTATTTTATATTAGTATTTTTTTTTAATCTTTTTTTACTTTTCATATTTATAAAATATTTATGTTTTCAATATTATATGTACTTATACTCTCTATGGGATGTTTGGGATTGCACTCACCTCCCTACATCCCGGAATAAAGTAATAGAATAAATTATTATTATTATTAATACCTCCTGAATTTTGTAATATCCTTTGCATTCTTAATAAGGGTGTGAAATAACACTACTATGTTCCCTGCAAAATTACATTTCGTTAGCAGTGTCGAGGAAGAGGAGTGAAGTAGATTCTAATACAATATTTCATTTTTATTTAACAACCATTGATTTGTATACGTAATAGTAATAATGGGTTTCGCCTTTGTTGCTGACCTATATTTTATGTTACTATATACGTATCAAAAAAATTCCAATAAATAAATAAAAAAATCCTCTAATACATGTACTCTCCTTGTCAGTGTTCTGATAGAGGGCGTGAAGTATTACGCCAACGAGCCCCGCATGCTGGGCAAGACGTTTCTGCGCATGGAGCGCGAGTTCGACAAGCACGTGGCCTACTGCCGGGACGAGCCCTCCGCGCAGATCTTCCTGCAGGACAATGAGCACGCCCGCGATTTCTACGAGGTAATTACATTTCATTGTCAAATAAATCAATAATTATTACTGTAGCTACTAATAATTGGCAGATGGGCGATGAACCGTTATTAGAATGAAACGCACGCAAACAAAATCGTTCACCCTTGCTACTGAAAATCACATCTATGCACAGTGACACACGGAGAAAAATGTTATTTGAAAAAACGATCATTTTAATAGCAAAAACGGTTAAAAACGGGACTGAAGTTCTTACGAACTAATTAACAGTGATTCAATGTTTAACGGCGGCAAAATACGTACGAAATTACGTATACCAACAAATTATTCTTACATGTTCCCGCTAATAAACATTGAAATCCTGTGTATTTGTTTTTACTATTAAAATGGTCGTTTTTACTATTAAAATGATCGTTTTTTCTATTAAAATGATCGTTTTTTCAAATAACATTTTTCTCCGTGCACCTTTGTTTTTATATAAACACCCAACGTATGCAAACCATGTTTCTATTATATATGTGACTAACATATCTTGCTGACTAACTTATTTATTGTCCTGCTACTGGGAGCTTCAACTTTTCTGTTACGTTATTTGTTGAAGATAAGGAGTGAAGGTTGTTATCACTGTTAGCTAAATCTCTATTCAGTGGTTGCAAAGAATACATCATTATATGTGTTATCTTTAAACGTCCAACTAATAGTCCCTAATTCATTCTCATCAAACTGAAAAATCATGAAAAATCGAGTTCCTTAATAGCTTATACTCGTATTTTATAATTTAAAACACAAATAAATAAAAATAGTGGTTACCAGTTCTAGACATTAGCTAAAGGTTTTAATTAAAAAATATTGTGGCTGCGTCCACGTTATTATTTAAGTAAGCCATACTATGACTAGGTCGCTAACTTTGACTAGATAGTTGACTGATTTATAGTGTTTTAGAATATCTGCTGCATGCACTTTATTATTCAAGTGAGACAATGTATAATAATATAATAATAATAAGCCTTTTATTCTGGACTTCGGTTAGGTACATGAATTTAAACATTTTTTGTTTTTTATAATATGTTTGTTATAATATGTCCCGAAGCTCAGTTTGCCTCTTGTTGGCCTCCTCTAACATTTTCCATTGGGACCTGTCACGCGCTACTCTTCTCCATTGATGTCCAGCCGTGAGTTCAATTCCAGAAGCTCAGTTTGCCTCAGTTGGCCTCCTCTAACATTTTCCATTGGGACCTGTCACGCGCTACTCTTCTCCATTGATGTCCAGCCGTGAGTTTTAGGTCGTCTTCCCATCTTATGTGTTGATGTCCTCTACTTCTCTTGCCATCTCTGGGATACCAGTCAGTGACATTTTTGCACCATTTCTCTTGTGGATCGCGGATCATGTGACCTGTCCATCTCCACTTTTGTTGGTCTATTCGGGTAACTATATCGGCAACTGAGACAATGACTGAGCTTTTAATATTTACCTACATTCTACATATCTACATGCCAAAGAAATATAAAAAAGGGTTGTTATTAAGATAGTGGTGTGTTTTTTGGCCAAATTTGAAAATTCCTTATATGAAATAAAAAATGATACGTAAAGTATTATACGGTTTAAAATTAAGTAGATAAGTATTTTAGCACCTATTTAAATATCTGATGATGTCACAGGAAATTTTGGTTGTGATTTTTTAACTAAGAGAAAATTAAAAACATATTTTTTAATTACTGTTAACGGAACTACTGGTTTCATCTAAGCGGTAAACCCAAGTTAGACGATGCATTAGTCAATATTAATCCTGGCTAACTGACGTTAAAGTTTGACTTAACGGTAAGAAATTCACGCATGACACATCAATTGTCCATACAACGCTATTTTGTTTTTTTGATATTCGAAGAGCCCCCCTTTAATTGTTCTTAAAATAAATCCTAATATTTTCATACCCTTATTTAAAGTTTGTTGAATGTGGACCGTGAAATCTAGTTTCTCATCCATTATTACGCCAAGGTCTCGCATTTCCGTTACTCTTTCTTAATTTATTTCTTTTATAATATATCATAATATAAATGAATATTATATATATATATATATATATATATATATATATATATATATTATATTATCATATATTTTATTTATGTATAATATATCATATTATGATAAACTCAATAAATGATTATTACAATTTAGAGCCCGAAGCCAAAGCGTGTTGAGTCGATTATAATATAATCAACTTATATTATAGAACTAGCTGACCCGGCAAACATCGTACCGCCTCAGAATCAATAAATGTTGTGTTTAATCTATTAGCTGAAATAAATTAAGTTTTTATTAAGTTAAAATAATAGGTACCTACTCTAAGTTCAAAAAATGAAATTGAGCGGTTGACTAAGCACGAAATGTTCGGCACACTACACCATTGACAGTTCGAATTGATTCAAATTATATCGACCAACGCACATTATTTGAAAAGCCGTTCCATACAAAATATATGAAAAAATTAATTTTCTTCATAATTATTTTTCCCGTAATTTTTTCAGATGTTTTAATAATTATTCTGTTAATCGGGACGGAGACAAATCCAACAAATCAAAGATCATTAAAATCGGTTCAGCCGTTCTTGAGTTATAAATGGTGTAACCAGGTGTAACTAACCCGTCTTTGTTTTATATATTTAGATATTTTTTTATTGTTTTTTTTCGGTATTATTAAAATACTGAAATTTATTAAAGTGATAATCTTCAGTACTAAATTAAAATGCGTAATAAGTAATAAACTGAACGAGGCAAGAACTTATTATATATTTTAAAATAAAAAGGTTAATGGAAACATATCCATATCGACACAATATTACATTTTTTTTGGGAGACGGATATGGGTACCGCCACCCGAAAACTATTTATTGGTCAAACAACACCTCTGCCATAGGCGCCCCGAAGTAGTTAGCTATGTTTGGTAACTTTGCAGGGGTGTCCGGGTACACGGGGTGAGGTTTGTCTAGGTCTTGGCGGCGGATGCCGTAAAGTAAAACAATTAAATTTTAGCAGAAAAAATGACACAAATAAATCGGTTAATAGCGATGCGAACTTAAAATACTGAAACCTGATATTATTTCATTCGCGATATATTTTTTTATTTTTTTTTATTTTTTTATTTTTATTTATTAATAAGAAAAAGATTTTACATACAGGTGATTACATTATGCAAAGTTATATAATTATACATAATTATTCTACTACTCCATAAGTTGAGCTCTAAGAGCTCGTGTTTATGGGAGGAGTATTTACAGCAAAAAATAACGTTCTAATTAAATTTGTAATCAATAATCAAAAACTTATAAGATAAATACAAACATTATTACATAGGTTTACAATTTAGAAAGAAATTTTTATTGAAAGACAACAATACATATATATTTTTTTTACATTGAATAGTGCAGATTAAACTAAGCGTAAACTAAGTGTAAATTAAGGTTACAATATAATATTACATATATTGTGCACCCAATCGAACTATAACCGATATGAATAGAACACGCTGTAAGCTTCATAATAATATTATTTTACAAGCATCGTATACCTACACTTTTGCCGTCCCTCTTCGACCAGTGACAATAAGTAGGCACAAATAAGACAGAGGGCTGTTCGTCACCAATTGAAGCGTATACATTCAATGCCAAGCTTTTTTATTGCATCCAACTTTCTCTGCCCTATAATAATGCATGTAATTTCAGTAGCCATTTTCTATCCGTGATCCGAACCGATCTATATAAAAAAATTCAATAACCATTTTTAATTTCCACCGCCAGATGGCGTTGATGTCGGAAAATGGTGGTTAGCTTAACTATCGAAAGCTTCGTAAGGCAAGGAGCTTTTCTTTAACTTTTAACAACTTTGCGATCTCGTTAATAGATGGCGAGACTATTAACTGACTGTGAAACAAGCCATTAACTAAACGACTGCACGCACCTATGTATATACTTTAGCAGTGTTGAATGATTTACGATTCTGATCTAAATCAAGAATTAGCAGAACTATGTTATTTTTACGAGAATACAAACTATTATTCCCATTTTATTGGTTTTGGCTAATAGAAAATCTTTTGACTGTCCATTTCCCATATTGTTGGTGTTCATCTAACAAGTAGACAATAATTGGATTTTAAAATAAAAATACTGTTTAACACGCCACAATTTTTTTTCGTGAATTATTCTTAGGAAGGAGATTATATATGTTTATACCCTCATAACCTATGTTTCTTTTGCCACACTCTGTCTTTGTTGAATTTGTGTATAATTTATTACGTTGTCTTGTGTGGTGTTCATGTACTTGTGATGTTTTCATAAATGTGGTATTTGTGTGTATAAAGCCATTTTGAATTTTGTAGATTAATAAGCATATGTTGTATTCGTATAGTTTTCTGATTTTCATTAAGTTAGTTTCTTTGTATACTCTTTTGATGGGGGTATCTGGTCGATAGTTAAAAAGTTTTCTGAATTATTTGAATTTCGTTTAAGAGTGTGATATTTGTGTTTCCCCGTATTTCTATGCGGTAATTAAGATAGGAATGAATTAAACTAAAGTATAATCCCCTCTTTACTTGTATTGGTAGAAGATGGGCTATTCTACCAAATACACCAATTAGTGGGATAATTTTTTCTTTTACTTTTTGTATGTGGTGTTTAAAAGAAAAGTGTTTATCGATATAAAGTCCCAGGTATTTTTCACTATCTGAAATTTGTAGGTTTATTCCTTCTATTTGCAAAGGTTTATGAGACGGCGTTTTTCTTTTTTGTGAACTTAAGATCATGTAATTAGTTTTTTTAGTGTTAATAGTTAATACATTTTTAATTAGCCAGTCATTTAATTTATTAAGATCCAGTTGAGCTTTTTCAAGTAAGTTTTATAAGTTTTTGCCAAAGTAAAATATAACAGTATCATCTGCATATAAAAAATATACTCAGGTTGGTACATGTTTTGTGTTATTTTGTATTTCAAAGGACCTTTAAATGTGTATGTTTTGACCACTGCACAAGTAGAAGGTAAGCACATAAGGAAAGGAGAGAATTACTCACTGCGGGACTTGTAGCACTTTCTTCATTTGGCTGGTTTTAACTTTGCACTGTGTTAATATTTCAATAATATTTCTTCTTAGAGCGGTGGGTAGCATTAGGTGGAACATTAAATGCAGAGATGTTTGCGGTAAGAGGTTCGATTATTGATTGTGGGTAACAGGAAAAAGTGACAGGTTTATAGGGAAGGGTAGGAAGGAAATGTGACAATACTAGCTACAAGTACAGCAGTTCATGTATGTGTATAGGTTTGTATAGATGTATGTATGTAATTGTAGCTGTGTAAATGCCCAACCACAGGTTGTACGTACATTTTTTTTAAAGCTTTATAATTTAGGTAAAATAATTAAATAGGTAAATATAAAAATAAGGATCGCGTATGCCTAAATACAACGATGAATTCAAAATTGAATAGTCACGTGAAAGTATGTGTGGTTTGCAATAATGGGACTACTTATTTTAACCTACCTATTGTTTGCAGGATTTATTTTTGTACATAATACCACGAATCAGGCAATCATCGCTTATATTTATATAAGGTGTCCAAAAAGTGTATTGGGTGTTTGATGGTTGAATAAAATAAAAAATATAAATAATCAAAGAAGTTGTTCATGTTTTATTTACAGACACTGAACTGGATTTTTTTTTAGAAAAAATAATGGTGTCTAGATGCCGACCCTCACGCTGCTGGCACCCCTCTAACCTCAAACAAAGTTTTTAAAATTTTTGACACATTACTCCAAAAAGGATAGTGGGGTCTTGTTTTTTTTTGACGTAATAAACGAGTGGTGCGGGGTCTTGGGTATTCAGTAGCAATGGAGTCGTACCCGGGGATGCCTCGCATTTTTTGCGTGAGCCTATTTCTTACCTAAACGGTGATTTTGTTCAGCGTTTTAATCGTGCGGTTTATCATTCTCCCAGTGACGATGGCAATAAAAAAGGGCACTCACTGTAAACAGTGAACGTTATTGCGAAATTCTAAAAGGTTTTTTGGCCCAATAGTTTCAAGGATTCTAGCCATACTTCCGATTTAGCAATTGCTGCGGTAAACGAATTATTCCCGAAAAGGGTGATTTCTCGTAGAGGCATCATTAACTGGCCTCCCAAGAGTCCCAATCTCAGTCCTATTGACTATTTTCTCTGGGGATACCTGAAAGGTAGGGTATACGAGAATAAACCGACGTATCTGCTGCAATTGAAGCACAATATAACATCAGAAATGTCAGCAGTCTCGCGAGTAAAGTGTTAAAAATTACTAAATCTTCGTTTGAGGTTAGAGGGGTGCCAGCAGCGTGAGGGTCGGCATCTAGGCACCATTATTTTTTCTAAATAAATTTCCATTTCTGTGTCTAAATAAAAAAAAGTTAAATAAAACGAAAAACAAACTATTTGGTTATTTATATTTTTTATTTTATTCAACCATCAAATACCCGATACTCTTTTTGGACATTTATTTTTATTTTTATAGTGAATACCTCACAAGAGTCTTAACTGCTCCCGTCTGGAGCCAGTGAGACTATGGCATCCCCAATTGGGGTATGTTATGAGGTTGAAGGTATGTGGGGAAGAGAAGGCGACGAGGAAGAGGGAGGTGGGGAAGTTCAGATCTAGTCAGTAAACAGTGCTAAAGCCATTACAAGCAACGTTTCAATTCTGAATGGTGGTCTTACACCAGGGCGATGCTAATAGTATCTTATACTCTGTAATATACCTACATATATTTTTTACGATTGAATTATTCATAATCATAACCAAGTGGTTTTTTAAGTTTGGGACTTAGCAAGGGTTTCCGGACTCATGGTGTAAAGTTTTTTTTTTATATCTTGGCGGTGGATGCTTTTGCCCTAAAGTAATTTATTTAACCATGTTTTTTCATCACTTTTCAGCGCCCTTGAGGTGATTTCTCACAAAAACGGCGCTCTACAAATTATCCAATTATTATTATTATTTTAATGGCTTTTCAAAGGAGTGATGAACTTGCACATTGTTGAGTTGTCCAGTCTCAAAAAAAATTTGTTATGGAAAAAATACAGATTTTTTTCAATTAGTTAAAAATTGATTGTTGAGTTGGACGACAAAAAGTTTTCGTTTATCATTGGTACACTGAATAATAAGAAAAAAAATACTTCAGCGATATAAGAGGTCAATAGAATAATTTTCAACTTTAGCCATGTTTTTTGTACATGCTTATTTTTGGTAAATAAAATTACTTATAAATTCAAAACGTGTTTGTGTCTTCTCAAAAATTTTCGAGAAAATAGTTTGATGTCGTGAAATTTGTACATTGGTACACTTTTGTACATTGGTACACTTTTGTAAACAAATTTGTACATTTGTACATTGGTACTTATCATTGATACATTGAATACTAAAAAAAAATACTTCAGTGATATAAGAGGTCAAGAGAATAATTTTCAACTTTAGCTATGTTTTTAGTAAATAAAATTACTTAAAAATTCAAAACGTATTTGTGTCTTCTTAAAAGTTTCCGAGAGAATAGTTTGATGTCGTGAAATTTGTACATCTTTTCGAACTAGACTGGAGAGAAGATCTTCTCTAGAAGAAATTGAGCTTTGACATTATTTAACTGTAAAAAAAAGATGGGTCGCCATTGTATTTGTTTATTTTTTTGAATTATTAAAAATCAATGAATATAAGAGTATATATACATTTTGAGTGTGGAAACTTTGACTATGCCGGAAAATAAAGCTAGTAGCTACACGGGTTTCAATGATACCTAAGAGAAATTATAATATTTTCTGTTCAGCATTCCCAATAATTATATTTCAATCTAATTTCCTCCATCATTTTTCATCCACGTGTCATTCGTCTCCGGTTCTTCCCACGGCTCTTGTCATTTTAACATCTTCCCAAACACTAAACTTAAATTAAACTAAAAATACGTTCGCTCCATACGTCACACCTGCGGCACTTAAAATCGCGGATAAACTAAACACTGCTTCTGCGCACTAATAATAGTTTATTATTTACATCAATGCTGGATACATCATACATCATGCACTCGTTGTGCATTCTTATGAAGTGATCTTGGTATAGTGGATTTTTTATTAGCGTGTGTCGCTCTCCATAGAGAGCGTAAAAATTGCCTTATTTTATTTTTAATTGATAAACTAATGTTTAAGACAAGATTTTTTTATGCATAGCACAAAGGGTAACAATTATTATAAGCAATAATTATTAGCCTGAAACACTCATCCTTATTGAAAAACCTCCCGATAAAAGATACATGTCGCCGACGGGACTCGAACCCGCGCCCCTTTGATTGCCGGTCAAGAGCTCTACCATTAAGCTACTGCACCTTATCTGTTACCCGCCAAATGATACATGTCGCCGACGGGACTCGAACCCGCAGCCAATGGTAGAGCTCTTGACCGGCAATCAAAGGGGTGCTGGTTCGAATCCCGTCGGCGACATGTATCTTTTCTTGGGAGGTTTTTTCAATATGGATAAGTGTTTTAGGCTAATGATTATTGTTTATAATAATTGTTGCCCTTTGTGCTATGCATAAAAAAATCTTGTCACAGCTTTTTGCAACAGCACGTACCTGGTGGATTAACCAGCGATTCCTGAGAATATTTGGAGTAAAAAACCTATGTTATTTTGCTGTCGGATGTTATTTTTTCAAGTAACAACAAATAAAATGTTTCCACCGCACGTTGACACTGATCATACTGCAACGGAATTACATGATTCGCGTTTTCTCTCCTCTGTTACTGGGATGCTGGAACGAGACGCAGTGCGTATCACATGACCCGTGCTAGCCGCAACCAAGTACTCGGTTGCGATACAATATATACATTTGTCCAGCGCCCTTGATGTGACTTAAAAAAAAGCCGTTATACAGATCATCAAAATATTATTATTAAATAAACAAAAAAAAATTAAGGCCCTTCAAATTATTTCAAACAAATTAAATGTTGCGGGTTGTAAGTAGATAATGATAATCCCCCAATAATTTTTTTAAGTATATTATTACTAGCTAACCTGCCCACACGTTGCTGTGGCTAATGAAACACAATGCCATCTACTGGATGGTTACCTAACCTAGATAACCAACTATTGTGTGAATAAATTAACTAACACCGCCATCTGTCAGAAACTTATGGAACTTACAAATAATTTCAAATCATTGTCCCATAACAAACAATTAATTCGAATAATGAAAATTGAGATCAATAATCGAGATAAAAACTATCCTATCTTTTAAGTGGGACCAAATTACACACAGTAAGCCAAATTTCATCAAATTTGGTTAATTAGTTTCGAAGTTTATCTAGGACGAACATTATGACGCGAGATTTTTATATATAAAGATGGCTTCCAAAAAAAAAAAGTTGCGATAAATTGCTCGAAAATTTTTCTAATTATATAAATTCACAACTTAACTCTAAACAACATGTACTGGTTCTATTTATTGATTTCTCCAAAGCCTTCGATACACTCAGCCATATGCAAATAATTAAAGTACTTGAAATTATAGGAATCCGGGGTAAACTCCTCCTATTCTTCAAAAACTATTTGTCTAATAGAAAAATGAGTGTGAAGATTTTAAATATAATTAGTAAATCAAGATATATTAAATCGGGAGTACCGCAAGGGTCAATTCTAGGTCCAAAATTATATATTATATATGTTATTGCTATGAGTAAGATTTTCAAAAAAAGCTCGTAGGTTCATTTTTGCTGATGATACTGCTCTTGTAATATCACATGAAAACCCTGAAATTGGCATACAAGAATTACAAAGAGATTTTAACGAGCTTCTCAAATGGGCTCATGATGTAGGACTAA
This sequence comes from Limnephilus auricula, assembly GCA_951813805.1. Taxonomy (NCBI): domain Eukaryota; kingdom Metazoa; phylum Arthropoda; class Insecta; order Trichoptera; family Limnephilidae; genus Limnephilus; species Limnephilus auricula. The sequence continues at coordinate 28,575,942 of OX638390.1, read as the reverse complement.
TTATTAATGTTAAAAAAAACCAAATGCATGTATATAAGATCACCGAGTTTGAAAATGTGGAATATACCTAAAATAACTGCTCATAGTTTCGACTGTATTCATAATGAAATCACTAATATTTGCGACTGTGAAAAAATTGATTTTACTAATGAATATACTTATCTGGGAATAATTGTTGATAATAATTTTAAATGGGATAAACAAGTGGCAAAAATTTGTAACCAGCTACGATCAATAGCTAGTAACTTTTACAAATTAAAATTTATTTTGCCTCATTGCACTCTTAAACTCATATATTTTTCTATGGTCGAATCCATCCTTAGATATGGAATTCGAACCTGGGGACAGGCAAGCACTATTTACATTAAATATATTCAAAATTTACAAACTGCCATAATAAAAAAAATTGTTACACCAAATATTTACAGAGAGAGAAATAACTTAAAACTATTATATGGCTCAGAGAGCTTACTTACAACAAAAGGTCTCATTTGGTTCATTACTATTATGGATAACGCGGGGGAAAGCTCTTATAAACACCCAATGGTACACAAACATACCACAAGATTTAAAGAAGGAAAGGGCCTAAAAACTCCTCGAATATTAAATAAATATGGAAGCCGTACTCTTGAATACCAAATACCAGTGATTTTCAATAAAATAAATAAAAACTTAAAATTTGAAAAAAATTACAGAATATGCCCTAAAATGATAAAAATGTGGTTAATTAACGAAAACTCCATGTATCTTTAAATATTTTGAATTGATTATCTTAATGTAGCTGCCTATATATCTATTTATTAGGCATGTACATTAGGGTGGAGCGACGTTGTATGGGAATTTTTATTTTAAAGATGCCATTACTGTAATAGCAAAAAAAAGTTGCCTTTATATAACACCTCTTTCGTCTAAAAATATCAACTCGATCAAAACATTCCTTAATTCAACAACCAACACATTTATATTTAGAAAAAAATTGTATGAAAAAAGTCGCTGAAAACTCTGCCAAGCATTGCAAACAAGCGATATTTATAGCAAAATACAATTTTATTATAGCTTTTATAGCTAATAAGATGCATAACACATGTGAAAATAAAAATAAAATTACCATAGTTTCAAGGCGGGGTCTATTTTTGGGTTTTTGAAGAGGATTGTTGATTTTTAATTTTTTTTTTCGTTATTTTGAGAAACGCATGTTTTTATTAAATAAAATACTTGCCGCCCAAATAAATCCATCTCTGGCTTCAGGCCCAACTGTAGACAACGATGCCTGGGTGACTAATTTGATGCACCTCTCGACTGCTTGCGTGTGGCAGGGAAATCTGAGAAATACAATACTTTCCTTTTCTTCACCGAAATTATTTATAATTTTGACTAGGTCGTCATTACTGATTTCGGATAGTATCAGTGAGGTTGTAACTTAATGGAATAATGTTCTTCTGAAATCGTTCTCCGATGATATCTATCCCCTATTTTTTCCTGAGACAGTGATTTATCCTTCCTTCCATCGAAATATAGACCTCGAATTTTTGTTGACTCCGACGACATCTGCCATGTTTTTATTAAAGAAGAGCGACACGTTTGTCTAGCTCGTCTGAGTTTGCTCCTATCAGTCACCATTTTAGAGTCGTCTTCGGTTACTATGCCAAAATCTTGTAATGTATCACTTGCAACAGCTGATGCTGACCTGTCTTACAAACAATTCTGATCGCAGATTCTGGCCAAAGTGGGGAGTTTTAACATCATACGGGAATTTTCTGGAGGTTGCGAAGAATGTGAAGAAAATGGTTGGTTTTCATCAAAAAGGGATTGACGTGGTTTTGTGGCTGATGCTGTAGATGAGCTGACCTTCGAAGCAAGTTCAGATAAACGAGCTTGCATCTTAATTTTCCGATGTAATTTTTTGTTGTATTGGTGTTTATTGCTCCCAGCATCATTTTTCTCGGGATCTTTGGTCTTAAAGGAATGCTTGTTCTTTGGTGGGTACCTTGCCCGTCTTTTCGCAGAAACACATATTCAGATTCTTGCATTTGCATGAAGCAATATTAATAAGTTTATTCATTTCGATTTTATAAGAACTTAACATAATAATGCTCACTTTTCTTTGGCCAATTTTAAAGTTTTAAGTATTCGTTATAATGATCTTGGATCAATTTTATAACTCGATTGTGTGAAACAATGGGAATAGAAGCGCGCTTCCAAATTCCTTCAACAATTGCAGATATAACACTTTTTATTTCGAATTCGAATACTGACGGTTTTTTGTAGAGTTAAGATTACGCTCATATCGTAAGAACAAATAATGTTTAATTACTTCTGAGACAGTAGGTAACACTTGAGAGTTCATTTCAGTTGGTGCCCCGAATATTGGACATAAAATTTTGCATTTCGTGTAATTTGCATTCATTTTCACAACAAATAATGTGTTAAAATTTAATCGGACAAGTCCGATAAATTTTAACACATACCGGTCAGCGGTAGCCAAAACGCCCGAAACGAAACTATAAGCGACGAAACAATAGGAGCGAATTTTCCCCCCACAGCGCTCACCAACTCACTAGTTTGACAGCAATTTATGCAGTGTTTTTTTTAAATATAAAACACGCAATGTTCAATAAGGTAAATGCAATTGAAATTTATAGATATTATTTTATATTTTTGAGGCTGTACTCAGATTTCGGGAAAAAACGGCTAAATTTACGTTTTTTACGTTACGAAATCGCTAGGTTGTTGAATAAAGACATAAGTTTAGATTTTTTTAAGTATTTTTACGAGAATATGAATGACATAAAGCATCTTTTGGCAGCTATTACAATACCGAAATTTGATTTTTGCAATGTCGCTCCATGCTAATGTACATTGAAATATCTTATAGATGTAATTCAAATAATCTAATATTATTATGTGATCTATCCTAATGTGTCCTTAAAACTATATAATATGTATTAACAAATATTTCCTTATGTCTAATATAAAGAGTGATAAATTGTAGAACCTACAGACAAGCTGCCATTTGACAGCTTTGTGGGACTACCCTTATTTTGTAAAAATGTATTTTTTGATAAATAAATAAATAAAAAAAATAAATAAAAAAAATCTAAGAAATTGAATTTTAAGTTGTACTTATGCTTGTGCATAGGTACAACACAAACTCTATACCAATAATCAACAGTCAATTTTTATAAAAGCGATATACTAAGAGAAGAAAAAAAAAACTATTATTTAATTTTACTTTTTGGATGAAAAACTCCCCCTTGAAAAACTCAGACTTCACAGAACCGATCGGAATCGAATAACTAAGATATATTATTATAACTCATTACCCTTAAGACGATAGACTTCGCTTTTCGGCCCATACAAAAAGGACGCCCGGGAAAAAACACTTTTCTACACCGAAAATTGCACAAAATGAATATATATTTTTTATACTGCCTTCTAAAGGGTGAAAACTATGTCGGTATGTTTTCGAATTTTCGATGCGTTTCGTATTAACGTAAACATTCACTGTCAAACATGTACGATTTACCAAAAAATATTATTTAAGGAAAAAGTGTTGCTAACTCAACTCTCATAAAGAATTATAAAATTATAAAAAGCTACCGACGTAGCTTCTTCTTTTTAAAATTTTTTTTTTTTTTTTAATTTCAATTTCGTGAAAGTTTTGGTGTAAAAAAGTGTATTCTCCATAAACCCCTTTTCGAGCGATTTCTGAAGGTAAATTTGAGCGTTGTCTCATTCGCACATTTCGCATTCGCATGTATTGTAAGTGTGCGTGAGGTTATTGTGAGCGGGACAGAATGACAGACGCGGGTGTTCCGCGTGTCGTTCAGTCTAGCCTCTTAACCCTCTACACAGTATCCGCAAAAATACAAAGGCCCTGAGAAAAACTCGACGTCTCCCTACGACGAAAAATAAAATTTAAAAAAAAAACGATCTCTTCTATTCAGAATACTAGATTTAAAAAACGATGAGTTCATACGTTTTATTTTATGTATATAAAGTCGAAATTAATTAAATTGTTGACTTTAAACCCTAGATTCCGACAATGTACGACCTACTATTTATAATAAGAAATAAATTCACAAACTTTCTCGAGAAGCCCGTGCGAGTTCGTCTGGAAAAAATAAATATTTTTCAAATGATTGCCAATAAACATCGCGCATTAACCCACTTCTGCCAGTTTCGGCTGTCACTGAGGAAAATACTTCAAAAGATGATTTGACAAACAGAATAGTTGTCATGTGAAATTATTGGTAATTATCATAACATTGTGATGTTAGTTGTTCATATTTTATTCATAAGAGCACAAACGCAAGAAAGCTTTTAGCACAAAATACTGTTTGCTACCACCGAAGAGCTAAACCTATATAAAACCTAAATATATAATACGTGTGTTTTGGCCGTGTTTGTGTTTCTGTACAGTTCTTTTTTATTACTTCCGGAGGAAATTATCAAAACTTTTCCAATATAGAAATTATTTCTTGAACAAATAATTAATTTCATTTTTAATATTATTTTGCATTGCCGGCAATTTTTTTTATGTAGATATTTTATCCGCCTCACTAGATGATGAACTCTGTTCTGAATTGATTTGAGTTCTAATTTTCCTGTCTGATGGGAAATCTTAATCTTCTTAATCTTACTAATATTATAAACGTGAAAGTTTGTATGGATGTACGTGTGTTTGTTACTCTTTCACGTAAAATTTACCAAATGGATTTTAATGAAACTTTACAATAATATAGCTCATACAACAGAATAACATATAGGCTATAATTTATAAAGCTAGCTATTAATTTTCAATATATTGAAAATAATAACTATTGTTTAATAGAAAATGTCAAAATTTGAGAATGACATTTTGAAAAACAACGATTGTTAAATCAAAATTCTATTTTAGAAAATATTTAAATTAGTAAGTTTATTTGAAGTAATCGCCTAATACTTTAAATTGAATCAAGAATTATAGATATTTTAAATAAACAGGTTAAGAATTTTGGTACAAACAAACGTAAATGGGACCTAGGAAAAGAAAATACAATATTCGAAGTACTAATCCTACCCAAACGAAGTCGCGGGCAGAAGCTAGTGTGTTATATAAGCGACAACCATTTACATTCAATACGGAATAGTTAACATCCAGTTGATTAGTCAGATATTTCCGAAAAATTTGAAATTTGAGTTGATGTAAAATATATGTAAAAACGTAACCTTTAGTACAAACTTCAGATTACTCACAAACACCAACTAATCATTTATATGCACATTAAACAAAATGTTAATATTTTCTGGATCACTAGTAGGATATTTCAAAATATAATAATAATGTACCGGACCGTTATGCCTCCTGGTGTTATTTTATAGCATGCCTATTATGGAGAACACAGAAACGTGTAAATAATTTTTGATTTATGGTGAGCATTCGAATATTGCTTTCCTCATTATATCAAAACTAAGTATTTGGAGATGTCTGACTAATCAACTAGACGATCCTATATCTTCAGTTATGTATCTTAACTTACTAATATTATAATCGCGAAAGTTTGAATGGATGTATGTATGTTTGTTACTCTTTCATGCAAAATTTAATGAATGGATTTTAATTAAACTTTACAATAATATAGCTCATACGTCATATATGCTATAATTTATAAAGCTAGTTATTTATTTGCAATGTATTGAATAATTATTGTTTAATAGAAAATGTCAAAATTTGAGAATGACATTTTACAAAACAATGATTGGTAAATCAAAATTCTATTTTATAAAATATTTAAATTAGTGAATTTATTTGAAGTACTCGCCCAATACTTTGAATCGAACCAAGAATTATAGATATTTTAAATAAATAGGTTAAGAATTTTGGTATAAACATAGATACTGGGCAGACGAAGTCGCGGGCAGAAGCTTGTATATATATATATATATAGTATATATACATACCATAATATTGTGAGTCGATGCAAAAACGATTTATTACCTGAACGAAAATAAAATAATTTTGCATGCATATACAACGCGAAATTTTAGGGTTCGAGATACTCGAAAAAAATCCCAATAAATTTTTAAGCAAATCAATTCTAATTTGAAATAAAAAAATGTTATGAAAATTAGTTGGTGTATCGTAGCTTTACTTTTGCGAGTCGTAATGGTAGGTTCAGACTGGACGACGTACTTACGCATCGCTACTCAAACAATGCTTAGCAACCCATACATTTTCTATGAAAATGGCCACAGACATCGCACGTCGCGATGCGTGTGGCCAATGTGATTCTAAAACATTTTCATTAAAAATCTATGGTTGCTAAGCAGTCCAGATATTGTTAGGCGTAGCGATGGGCACGTACGTCGACCCAGTCTGAATCTACCATAATTCACGTTTTCGGATAATATAGGCTTTATGTACACGCGAACAGCGGTTATTCGTTTGGAAACATGTTCTAATTATCTATTAAAAGATAAATAAAATAATGTAAATTCAAAACCAATGTAATTTATTTTTAACCCTCGGGCTAATTGGTTCGCTATTCGGAATGATTCATATGGGTCTCATAGAAATCGTTGTGTCTCCCTTACTATCTTAGTGAGAAATATGATATAAACGGCGTTAGAAAGAAAAAACTCCACGCTTTTTATTCAAATCTAAAAGTTAACCACAAAAGAATTAAAATGTACATTTTTTTAAACCAATTATTCAGTATTCATATAGCATTTTTATTTAAATTTATAATTTTAAAACTCTCTTATGCAAAAATTTTATACTTCAAAAACTATATGTTTTTTCGATTTATTAAAAATTAAAGCATATTTTCAAAAACAGATTTTAGTTTTTGGATACATTCAGAAATATTCCATTTATTTTGATTTTATTCTAAAGCGGAAATATTTTGAACCTCTAACAAAAAATGGTCGAGGCTTGAGGGGTTAACAGAAAAATTAAAACAGCTGACAATAAAGCTTTTGTTAAAACGGAGAAAAAAAATAAGTTAATAATATTCTTTATTGTGCACTAATTAAAGAAATTCGCAACATTTGTTGCTTTGTTCTTCAAGTAAAAATGACCCCCTAAAGTTTTGCAGCTTCGAAGTATGTACTGTTATTTTATATACTTTGTATTAAAATGAAAGCAATGAAGCTTTGTCTGCCTGAATTATAGAATTAGTTTTGCAGACATAAAACAACTCAGGTGGATTCCTGGGCTGGGAGGAGGAGGTGAACAGTTGAGGCCCGACTGTGCCGAATAATAAATAACCGCAGAGTAATTTAGCTAAATATATTCTGTCTGCGGACTGCGGTCAACACTCAGATATTAGTTACCATTCTGGCTACTTTCAAACTCGGCTCATCACGGTTTGTGCAAGTGTTTCTTGCACTATACAGGATACTCTACACTCTACAAGATACTCTCGCTGACACCCGAAAATGTATAGTCGTTATACCATAGTCGTATACCAACAGCTTGGAGATGGTGACATTCAAAGTTTTGCGAATGTATTGAGGCTAAAAGAAGTGAGGTTCGGATGGAGATTTGAATTTGGAAGGCGGGTATGGGTACCGCCCCCCCTTAGGAATCACTTAAAGTGATTCGCTACATTTGGTGACTTAGCAGGGGTGCTGGGAAGCATTAGGTGAAGTTTGTCCGAGTCTTGGCGGCGAATGCGTCTGCCTACCAACAGCGTGGCAGCCTGGATCGCGAGGGACTGGTTGAGGGAGATCTTTGGACCTCTCCAGCAGGACCATGACTTACAGCCTTTCACCGCAGTGGGAGGAATGGATTCAAATGTCCGTCACTCCTGGACACACTGTCCCTCAGATTCCTACCCACCCCACATGTTTTCCTTTACTGCACTTCCTATCCTTCTTTTACTAAAAAGACCCTCCACGCAGCATCCCAAAAAATCAAATCTTGTGATGAAGGGAGAAATTTTTTAAAACCAGATTGGAAGAACCTTGCTACATAGTTTTGCCACATTGGCTGTTAAATTTACAAAAAAAAAACAATTCACAAACTTTTATCACTGTTTAAAACTATCACAATGCAAACAAAATCATTTTATAAAAACCCAAAAAAACCATGGAGCGTATAAAAACAAGTCAGGCGGATCTAAGATTCTATATCACCACACAATTAAAAATTAGAATAGTGAAAAACAATCTATTCTTCAGCAGGCGGGAAGCAGTACCATACCTTCCTCTTTCCATTTCTTTCCTTATCTCCTTTCCCGTCCCCATTTCCTTCAGCCTCACAACACACCCCAACTGGGGACGCTATCGTCTCACTGGCTCCAGACGGGAGCAGCTGAGACTCTTGTGCAGATTTTTTTAATAAAATACCAATTTTTCAGACCTTTTAAAAAACGTGATACAAAAAGTGCACATCTGAATTAGTTCATGGATCGTTTCACTTTTATTTTGTTATATATATGTTATGCATTAACTGTAAACCTCATTATCATAATTATTATATTATCAGTAAACGTACTTCATTACCTTAAATTATATAATCTGCACCCGCCATAACACAGGGACATCCCTAGCATGGCGGGCGAAATAACACAATATCTACACTTTATAAGTATAAAATTCTTTTAATAAATAAATAAATAAATAAATATTGAGCACGTTGTTTCCCAGAGGATGAAATGAATGAACGTCAAACACCTGTTTTGGTACAACTCCTTTCTTCGTTCTCAATAAATATTTAGCCCCTATTCCGACTCTAAATAATCGATTCCCTTAATCATGTCGTACCCTGAAACTCCTCATACATTCTCCCGGCACTTCTTTCTTCATTTATTCACTCCATATTTCAAAACTTGAGGCGGTAATTTCTGAATCTAATTCGTTGCTTTTTGGATCTACTCATTCCTTATTCGATCCTACATACATATTTTTTTAAACAATTCCAAGCCTCACCAAAAACACCTCTACCAATCAAAATAATGTATGAAAACTATGGTAAATATAAACTATTTACATTAAAACATTGAAAAATATCAGCCACATTTATCAAAAATAGATTCAACCCAGTCAAATGTTAAATAGCGTTTAATAAACTCACTCATTCGAAATACTTCATATTATCAACCCACCGAAAAAAAAATTACGTATACATATTGGTTTTAATTAAAAACTTTAATAGTTTATTTAATAATTTTTTTTAATAAGAAAAACTATCTTTTAACTTTTGAAGATTATTCCCATCAATGTAATATTTCATTGAAGAAGAAGATAACAATAATAATCTAATTTTTTTTAAATATGAAAATGAACAAGACACAGAAAAATAATAAAATATAATGGTAGTTAGTATAACGTGAGGTTCTGGGTTCGAGTCCCAGTTGCAGCCATTATATTTTATTATTTTCTGTGTCTTGTTCATTTTAATATATTTTTTAAATTAGATTATTATTGTTATCTTCTTCTTCAATGATATATTTATTTAATCACTTATTCTTTCCTATAGCTCCATAACATCTGTAAATCTGAAACAGCATAAACTCTCGAACGATGAACTCTGGTGTTTTGTGTAGTTTTCTACCTAGAAATTCATGTTAGTACATATAATTTTAACCCGATGAAGTCCATTTTTCTGTGAAATAATAAGACAAGACGCCAGAATTATTTCATAATTAATTTGTAATCATCCTTACAACCTACAACAAAATCACAATGTTTAAAAAAAAACTCCAGAAACAAATCAGTTTAAGCTCTCATTACATTAAATTTGTCTTCAATGTACGTGAAAGATGATCTAAAAAAGCTTTAATCACATTCTTTATTTTTCCAAGAAGAATTTAAAATGATTGTGAAATCATAAGTGTTGATCACTTCAATTGGATCAAACATTCCATTCTCAAATAGTGTAAACACCACACGCTACACGACCGTGGGCTGCCAAGAGAAAACAATATTTTTTGTTCACCAGTATCAAAATATTCAATTTACAAGTAAAATTATTACTAAATAACTACTTATTGAAAGTGACGTAGTACAATGTAGAACTTCTATGACTTTCTCTTTTTTCATTCTCCATTCCGTCCTCTCCCAACTATTGCTGGTGGGCAAACTGCCAATTCAACTAAAATAGTTGGACATTTTTAGAGAGCCATCAGCAATATTATGACGGCATCACGCTAATCTAAATGCATAGTCGCGGTTAGTTCGGCCTGTCTCACTGGATTTTACTTTAATTAACCTTTAGTTGCTGCAAATTTCTGCTCGAAAACACTGTGGGTTTATTATTTTTAGCATTTTCACACTCTTTGGCTCAAGGTTCGGTTTTGGCTCGATCCGAGAGGGCTGGCGCCGGCGTCTATGTCTATGCGACGATTTGTTGATTTTGTATGTGTAGTCGAGACGCCAAAGAATGGTTCATTGATTCGTTTCGGTTGCCATTTTACTGAGAAAGTAATCAGGTTGTTAGCCTATATATGTAAGCAATGAAAGCCCTGCTTGCTTATAGTCAGTGAAGAAACCTTTTTAACGCCTAAAATATAGCAAAATATTAAAATATTATACATTAAATTCATTTGACTGGAGAACTTCAGTGTGCATACTTAAGTAGTAGCTCTTCATCCAACATGACCGATTTATATATATTGATGATTAGTATATATTTATTATTGACATGCAGTCTGTTTGAAAAGCATAACGTAAATATAATAATCAAAATTATTAAAGATACTTTGAACTGCGAAATAGACACAAACAGAACGCTGAAACATTTTCAAACTTGCTTACCTAACTCAGATGCCCATCGACCATCCCTGAATATCATGAATTTTTAGAAGTTAAAATGTAAATGTGCAACTCGAGTTTTTTATGAAGGGTGTTTCATCGAAAATAATTTCACATGATACATGCACTTATCGAATCCACATTTAGTGCTGTCCATCCAACGGGTTCGCAAAGGTTTCCTGAAAACCCAAAACAAGTAAAAATAATAAAAAAATAACACATATTAAAAGTTTAATTTTTTGCGAAATTTCCGCAATTAAAATTTAAGTAAGTAGCAAAGATTCTATATATCCGATATCCTCGGGGTGGCTTCACTGAAATTGGGATAATTATTTCTTATCAAAACATTTTAACCCGGCAAAATGAAACTAGAAATAGTCGGTCTTACACCGCGTACATTGATTTTGAATTTACACTATTTTATCTATAATAGTAACCGCTGTTACCGGGCATGTACCGAATACCTCTCAGATGTTATTCTGAACACGTGACTTTTTAATTGGCCGTGTGCCCTCCGGTGATCCACCGGTGAAAATTTAAAAAAAATGTAAGCGATTTTGTCTCTTATGTATGAAGAAATTGTATGAAGAACAAGGTCAGTCAATAAGTCAATCGCTTCAATCAAACAAAAATCAATCGCTTGGGCCATTCTCGCTCTTGACATAACGAAATACTGGATAGCGTTTAGCAACTCCGAATAATTCAAATTAATTTACAATGACGTGCCGAGCATCAAAGATGGCGGACAAAATGGCTGCCGCTTGATATGGTCGTATTCGAAGTCTATGTTTTTTCATTGTTTTTATGGCATGGCGGACGAAATAACACAATATCTACACTATGTATAAAATTATTTTAATAAATAAATATAAATCCATTGTGGAAAGCATAGATTTGAGTGATTATTAGGAAGTTCGTTTTATCTACATTATTTTGATGTAATTTTTGTAATATATCACAAAAGAAATGTTATAAAAATTGAGTTCGTAAGAAATGTCAATTTTTTACGTCGTAATGAATAATTATATTATATTATATATTTTTAACATATTTGTTTACGAGTTTCTATTACAAAATAATATTATTAGTAACAACAGTTGTATGAACTACCAAAATCTGAAAGAATTGTTACTGTAAACTTATAAAATGCGACACAAAATAATTCTAAAGTGACGTTGATTTTTTTTTTAAAAACCAGGCCCTCTAAAGGTTAAAAGTAGAGATTACTCATTTGCATTTAGAAATTGCTTTGTTTAAAAAACTTTTCTTAAATTATCATGAATGATCACCCCTCAACGTTTCGCAGTATGAGCGTGGAACGCGATATGTATACATATATATTTTTAATTCAAGAAAATAAACATACACTTCAATGAGTTGAAACTGGAGAAAGATTATCCATTTTGGCCGGGGACTTCTTCATACTAAAGAACAATGTTGAAAACTTGGAATTTTAAGTGTTCAGTCACGCGTGCTTATTTATTTTCAACATTTGATAAATTAATGGCAACATTTTCACCAAATATTTTCAAAACGAATTTCACAGCCAACAAATCGGATTGCATTCTTGGCTTGATATTTTGTTTGACTTTGTTGCAATTGAATTCAAAAATATTATGCAAAAATATGCATTTTTCTTTGGACCAGTTTCTAAGAGTAAACAAGTGTATTTTTAAGATATGTTTTTTAAACTACTTATATTTAATCCATTTGGCACTAAACTAGATACGCTTTCTTGCATACTTTAATATCGCAGCTTGAAATATAATTTTTTTTTTTAATTCGTTTTTATTCTCAACGCGAAATTCTTATAAATATAATACGAAATGATAGAAGCATCCGTACTTTAAGATCGAAAGTCACCTCGGGTCTGGATCCCCAATTATATTATGTAATGAACTAGAATCTGTTGATAGCCGGATGAAAATCGTTAAAAAAAGAGCACATTTGACTGATTGAAAAATGCATCATTCCACAAAGGCGTCGTGAGTTCAATTTCTATGCTAGCTAAGTCCTCCATCAATTCGCAAGCTACATTTTTCGCTTATAACGATGATAGTGGGAGATTTTCAAACATTTTTCTATCGGTATTTAATTTGAAGATGCTTCGAAGAACAGTTTAATTGATCCCTTCATAATCGGTGCATTGTCAATTTCCGTTGACATTTTTCCGCTTGAGAAAATGTCGTTTCTACGACCCGTTCTTGAGTTCAACATCTTAGCTGTAAAATAATTTGTCGACTTCTGTGTTTCCTCCCTCCTACAACACGATCTCTTCGAATCCCACGTTCACTCCTTCCTATTGGTATTTTTTGTGGAAACGATGTAATAATTATAATGTGTCTCAAAAGACAGCATCCCCAAATACAACACAAAGAAAAATAATTTCCCTCGGACCTCCGGACATTAATGTGGAGTTATGTAAAAAGTATTAAAAAATTGGATGACATATTATTATTTGGAGCCGTTTTTGTGAAAAATCACCTCAACGACGCCTCATTTTCATTAATTTTATTTTATTCTCATTGCCAAAAATGTATTATTATTGTTATGTAATTTAACGACCTCTTAAATCATTTTGTGATTACAAAATCTCCGATTCCCGAAAACAGCATGCTAAAAATACCTCGGCTAACCTACAAACGTCCACCTTTTTAAAGATGCTTTATTGTCTTCATTTTATTTCATGCGAAAAGTGTTGAAGCTCTAAGTAAACACTGTTATTTTTCTTTATCTTGTGATGCAAAACACGCTTTTAGAATTTTTAGAATCGCAGCTCCTGAAAATAACCCAAAAATAATTATCAACAATTTTGAACTTTCGTGTTGGCTGTGTTCCGTCAATCATATTTCTAGATATCTAGTTTGAAATATGCTAGAAATAACAGAAATTTTATTTCTTCACCTAATACGTAAGAGCGACTGACCAGCAGCTGAGAATAAAAGATTAAAAATGCTTGCAACTGTATAGGGAGGTTCCAATAAGAGATTAAAAATTTAATATCGATTTACTTCATTCAAAACTTGCTTTAATGTATACCTACATTCAAGTATGCAATAAAAATGCTCAAAACGCACGATGATAAATTATTAAATATCGTGTACTTTTTGTAAGTATTTTTTAATAATAAGTATTTATGATTATTCAATAATGTCTAAACAAAATAAGTGTGTTAAATTTTTTTTAATATTTTAGTTTGTAAGACCTTAAATAAATTTAAAAAACTGAGGTATTTTTGTCACAAAACACGTTCTCGGATTTTAAAACTGTGTTGACTAGATGTATTGATTTATTTTGTTGTTTGATTATATGATTTGAAATTTGTGTTATTTAATAGAATCTATCGTTTGAAAATTGAACAATTCTGCCAGCGACCAACGTAATAACCTTAGTATATTAAAAATACACTTAGTTTTTCAAAATTAAAACTGCGTGTACCAGATAAAATAACAATCTTTCAAAATCAATTTATGTTTTTTTGTAAAAAAGAGTCGATACTTCTAGAATTTGATTTAATTTAAATTTGGACTAATTTCCGGTACTCTCCGGTAAAACACTCTTAGGGGGTACGGCTGTGCAGCCTTTCTCCTACCAGACTCGAATTTGGATTTGAATCCAAAATACCAAACCAAATGGGAATTTTTTTATCTAAAGGTATGACAAATATCTAGTACATGTGCTACTTTATGTATTTGAGTTTTAAATTATAAAATACAAATCATTAAAGAATTAATTTTTTCATAATTTTATAGGCAATATTTTTGACAATTATTTGTGAGATGATGATATATTTAATATCTATTCTTACGAACATAATATTGTCTTCTATATTTCTATGTAAAATGTAGTTATAGGTTAGGTAAGGTTAAAATGATGCAAAATTTAATTCTTTAATAGTCTATATATCGTAATTTTAATCATAAATAAATAAAGTAGCCCATATTTGTACTAAATATTTGCTACACATTTTGATTAAAAATAATATTATTCATTTCGATTTGGTATTTTGGTCTCAAATCCAAATTTAAATTGGTATAAAAAAGACTGTGAAACCGTTTATCTTAAGCGCCTGGAGTGTAGGCAAATTTCGTAACATGTACCTTGTAACTGTAACTTCGTAACAGACTTGTGTATGTTGTACCTAAATACAAAACTTATATTTATTTTTATGCGTAATAGTAAGAAGCCAATGTCGATTTGTTTATCAAAAATCTATGGGAAACCGTTTCCTTTTCATAATATGATTATGGAATAATGGATTAATACGATAACGGAATCGTACCTACTTCATTATCTTTTTTTTAGACAATGACAAATCAAAAATCAGGAAATAATTTAAATGTTCGATAGTAGATAGACCTACTAATTGTACAGATTGATTTATACGATTTTTGAACATTTCGGATTATCTTTGAATCAAAATTCCAGTTAGAAGGCAAGGTTCCAAAGGTTAATAAGTATCTAATTCATTGTACCAATACATTGTATAAATCTATATACCTAGATTATTTATAAATAATTTTTTTTTAAACTTAGCAGTTCTTAAATTAATTTGAATATATATTTGTGTAGTATCAGGGGTACCTACCCGCCGAAAGGTCGTCGGGGTAGGTACTAATGCTAACTCTTAATTTAATACTTTTCAAATTAAGAACGTCTGCACTGAGTGCAGTTGGTTGTTTGTGTTCTTTTGTTTTTTTTTCACAGTAGTAGTGTTCAGTAGTGTCGAGTAGTGTTTAACAAGTGCAAAGAGCTGAAAAGATGTTTTTGTAAACTTTGGATTTAAATTTTAAGGAACGTTAACCAAGAAATATCAATCTATCCACTTATTCTTGAAAAGGGATACTACATATATATTATGTATACGTGGAAATATTTTTGGTCACAGTCCTTTATCGACTAATTATTTTTTACAACAAGCCATTTTGTGCATGTAAACTTTCTTTGTGATAATATCTATGTAATACGCCGCTTAGTAATGGTAGATTCAGACTGGGTCGACGTACGTATGCATCGCTACGCCTAACAATATCTGGGCTACTTAGCAACCATAGATTTTCAATGAAAATGTATGTATTAGAATCACATTGGCCACACGGCTCGCGACGTGCGATGTCTGTGGCCATTTTCATAGAAAATGTATGGTTGCTAAGCATTGTTAGGCGTAGCGATGCATACGTACGTCGACCCAGTCTGAATCTACCATTATGCTTGGAAACAGTTGAGCGCAGTTTTGAGTTGAGCATTCGATGTTTTTTTTAAAGGCTCTAAATAAATCTACATATGAACCGTTATTTTTATATGTTTTTATGGCCTGCGACCAGTGGCGTGTATTGCTCTTTGACCAAAGGTAGGCTATTATGAGATTTTTAAGATCGGATATGAATCATTGTTCACAAAGTATTTTAAAATTGCCATTTTATTATCAATTAATTGTTAAGGCCAATTGTATAATTGAGCGTAGAAGTTCTTTATCGAATTGATTTAAAGTAAACATTTTGACAAAAAAAAATTTCGAACTTTTAAAATCATTTATAATTTTTCTTGGGGTCAGCACAATTTTTCAGCCTTTATACCATAAACAAATAAAATGACCTAAACCAAACATCTTGATTTCTTGTAGTCAGTATTCTCGTATTCTCGTTGAATAAGCGTTCTCTCATATTTAAAAGCTGGACAACTGCATTCGCTGTGTTTTGTCGAAGGAATCAGTTAGTATGGAAAATGACAAATTGAATTGCAATACGCGAACAGATGTTTTAATACTTTATGTTTATGTTTCCAACTTCGACATTGGCGATATTTGTGAACACTAAATGAAGATATCTTTCGCGAAATCTGTCAATGTCGTAATGGCTACCGACTGCGGCTATCGGGTACATCAGAACATCATTCGCTAGAATCGGGAGAAACATTCCGTCCCGACGCTAAATATAAACGGCGGGATGTTGAAAATACTGAACGCCGAATCTAGGGACGGCATTCCGTGCAGAAATTATTGCAAAACTTTGAACATTTCACAAGAAAAAGAGAACTTACAAATGAAAAGCTTTTTCTGTGCTTTTTGTATGGTTTTTCCGGCTTCATTGATATCTTACTTCATTCCTACTTATTCTTAATTCCAATTACTAATTTGTGATTTATGGCCTAGAGATCTCATATTCAAAACAGTTTAAAAAATTTAAAAGTTGTAAACGGTGCCTTTGTGGAGAAATAATATAAATTAAAATGTTGTATATTTGAACCTCGTTTCGGAGTGGCAAATATTTTAATTGTAGCCAGCGAAAGACCATGTTTTTACCAGTAATTTAAGTATCTGTAAAAACCGTAACTGAATAGCCAGGTACTATCAAACCTTCCATTTTCCACCTCTTCGACTTTCTCCAAAATCTTCCAACGTTTGCAAAATGCACTGAGAAAAATGTTATTCTAAAATACGATCATTATATTCGTAAAAAACAGTTAAAAACGGGACTGAAGTTATAAGTATACGTACGAATTTACGTATACCAACAAATTATTCTTACATGTTCCCGCCAATAAACATTGAAACCCTGTTAATTTATTCGTAAGAACTTCAGTCCCGTTTTTACGAATAAAATGATCGTATTTTAGAATAACATCTTTCTCTGTGTGGAGTTGTTATAATTCCACTACCAGTAGTTGGAACTTGAAAACTGAAGTTCTGCGTTTTTTTTATTTCCTTACGGGTCAAAAAAAGGTCGTGCAGGGCTTGACCTTGCAATTCAAGGATTTTCAGCTAGCAATGTCATTTCCTCCGTGAGGATTGAAACATGAAATAATAAAAAGAAGACGCCAACTTTTTCAAATTTTCATTACAAAATATTATAAAACAGCTGAAACTCGCGCCAAGTCGATTAATAACTTCAAGTACAAAATGAACAAACATATAAATAACCGGTAAAAAAAAAATACTTTTGTTTTGTTTTTCCCGAAACAAAAGCATTCATGTGACTAACACAACACCTGAAAATAGGAATTTGAAAATCTGAAACTCAGAAACAACATTCGCGAGTGATTTCAAAAACCTATTTTTGTTTATAAACGCATTCCTGAAAGCTTTTATGAGAATTGTGTCAACTTTTGGAAACGTAATTTCCTGAATGCCAAACCAAAATAAACGTCTGTGGGCGAAAATATCCGCCAGCTCTATGCGGTATTGTGATTCATTCTGCTTTATTTATAAAATTTAAATTATCAACACATTTAGTAAGTAGGTACGTAGTAATATAACCAACGGGCGAGTCTTTGTGAAATGGAAAATCGGCCCTCGATTATTCTGGCTTAATAGTGGGCGTAACAATATGTGCTCATTTTTCGAACACTATTTAATAAGAATGTTTAATGGTGTCTTTATTAATCACTGCCGCTAATGATAGCCAGTCATTTAAGAAAGCTTTTAACAAGGAGCATTCGAACATTAACAGGGAGGAGAAACGAAGGGAATTGGGTCGAATTAGCTTAGCGGGTAGAGCAGATCCCCGGCAAGGCCCAGGGTACATTTCTAGATGCGACCATATCCTTTTCTGATTTACATGACTTTTCTGATGTTTCAAATTTTCGTCCGAAAGTTAACTAATATTGTTTTATTTTGTGATGAATTACTGTTGAATATATTAAGTGTTGCATAAAAAACTATTTCAATGCTAACAAAACAATAACTATTGAAAAATAACTAACTTAAAGTTATATATAAAATAAAATAAGGGCGTAACGATTGCTTTGTTTATAAACATTTTGTTTGAATTATTACGACCGACCGGTTTTGCTTAATGCAATCATCAACAGGATTAAAATTAAACGAATCAAACATATTATAGTGTGTGTGCTTACATCGTATAGGGTGAGACAAAAGTAGAATAAAGGAACAGTGAAATAGCACGAAAATAAAATCTTAAGAGAATATAAAATCTAAATTGTTTCAGAAAAATGATCAACAATTCATCAAATATTTGAAGTTAATTTTCACATTCTGTGTAAGCTCTATTCAAGTTCTGTTATTATTTCATTTTAGGCTAGGTGTGGGCCATTGTAGGTGATTGAAGGAAATTGGAATTTATGAGTTTATGGGAAAAATATCTTATATTGTGTTATTAAGACATTTAATTAATTGTTAATAATAAGCTATATATAAGAATACAAAAATATTTTTAAAATTTTAATAAAAAATTTCACAGAAATTCCGGCAAAATCAATTACCTCTACACAAATGTACTATATTTTTATTTCTTAATATTTTTACTTTAACCACCACTGTTTTTATACCCACATATTATAATGCCCACGCACAGGCTTTGCCTTTGTGGGATTTTTTTTGTTACTCTTTTCATTTAAGTTATTATGTATGTATCTCCTGTAAATGTATGTATCAAAAAATTTTGTCAATAAAAAAAAAAAAAAAAAAGCTAATTTAATTACCTACACACAATAACTATGCTATCGTTTTCTTAGAAAAAATATCTTGTTTTCCTTTTCTATAACTATTATGTCTAATAATCCTTTAATACTAGTTGTGAGTAGGGAGTCGGATTAATAATTAATCTGAAATTAGTTGATTAAATGTATTAATGTGTGTACGTAAACACGCAACAGTGCATTTACAAAGATGATTTCGTAGTCAGAAAATTCGTATTTTCTGGATTCAATGCTTCGTTGTGCAACACTGCTGAAACTTGCTGTAAGTCGTCCTTCCCACGCTATTTTGTTCCCGCCAGATTCACAGAAGCTTCCAAAAGATTGGCGTAAAACTTAACTCAGCCAAGGGCAATATTTACAGTAAGATGTGCAACTCTGCGCTTACATCTGTCATACAAATATCTACTTCATAACACATTGCATCGCACGTCATATTTCGCTAGTCTTCATATAATTACTAGATCAAGGCTCGATTGCCATCTCAAATCCCAGAGATGCATGGCTTGCCAAAATCATAAACCTATAGGCGCGTAACTTTGAATATTGAATGGGCTCTAATGTTGGATGAAATTAACAAAGGAATCAGCGCATTAAAATTACAAGTTATAATTTTAATAGTAGGTAGATACATTAAAAGGTGTTACCCCGAAAGATGAAGTTCTGGGTATCTAGCACGGTCGGTCGATAAAGTTCTATGTATATCAGTACGATATTGACTAAATTCGTCATTTATGGTCAGTTAAAGATACTTGCGAGAACGGTCAGCATATCGACGGTAGCGAAGAACAATGTCGGATCTGGTAAAAATCGTGTTGTCGACTTATTTTAACTTACTTTTGACGATTAAAGTAAGTTTAGTCTATATTTTCGGAATTTTAAATGAAAAGAAATGAAATGCAAACACCACTATTTTTCTTGATCCCAATAACAGTAAAAATGCAGAAACGCGGGAACATCAATAAGATTCCGACAGTCGGTAGACAAAATCCATCCCTTTCAGTGTCAGATAAACCGTCTATAATATATATACACAACTTCTTGATTAATGTCGTTCGTTGTGCAAAATTACTTTCTTATCAATCAACGGAGGTGAACTAACAAAGCTCTTAGAATTGAAATAAATCATATAAGCGACTCCGTTCTAACTTGGAGAATCTAAAGATGTTCAAATATCATTAATTACGGCTAAATACCTCACTAATTCCCTTTTTAGGGTCAAAAAGTACATGCTGACTGCCAATGTACATTAAAGTTAGTCTTTAAATTTGTAATAGTTATAATTTTTATAAATGTAAATCTATGCCAGGGATATCAATATAAAATAGTGGGAAGTAAAGCCTATCGATCTGATACTATTTAGTTATCAATTTAATCGTACTAAACCCCGATGACCACCTTTCCGAAAGCCAAAATCTCGATTATAATTAAATAAACGTGAAAAATGCTATACCGCCACAAAACTTAGAAGTCATGGTCAAACAGAACCAGTTCTCTATATTTAGTATAAACTTCTTCCCGCGACTTCGTCTGCACAGGATTAGTACTTCTATTAGCCTATTTTCTTTTCCTAGGTCCCATCTATATTTATACCAAAATTCTTAACCTATTTATTTAAAATATCTGTAATTCTTGATTCGATTCAAAGTATGAGGCGAGTACTTCAAATAAATTCACTAATTTTCTAAAATAGAATTTTGATTTAACAATCATTGTTTTGCAAAATGTCATTCTCAAATTTTGACATTTTCTATTAAACAATAATTATCATTTGTAATATATTGAAAATAGCTAGCTTTATAAAGCCTATATGTTATTCTGATGTATGAGCTATATTAGTGTAAAGTTTCATTAATATCCATTCAGTAGTTTTTGCGTGAAAGAGTAACAAACACACATACATCCATACAAACTTTCGCGTTTATAATATTAGTAAGATAGGTTCTCCGACTTAAGATTATTGATTAACGTCTTTACCTCTATCTGCAGACCATAAAGAGAAATATTTTCATGTCGGTTTTCGGGTTTTGATTTCAGGATTTTACTTGGCCTTGGGATTTCACTTTCATAACCTTGTTTTTCGGAAAGTTGGCCAATGTGTTATTGTAATTTTTATTTTATTGCAACTCCGTAATAAAATTCCACAGCCAATCAATAGTCCTTTTCTATATTCGTTCCATTGATCTTTGATCGTTATATTTCGGTTTTCATTACCGCAAATATGTTACATTGAGAAATTTATGTTAGATTTCTTGAATATGAAAAAAATAAACGTCGTTTTAAAGGAGACCGAATTATTCGACCGGTCTATTCCTGTCGACCTTTATTCAATATTTTTCATAGTGTGATATAAATATAATAAGGTACCACGGTCACTGATATCAAAACATGTTATTCATTTTCATCCAATTTTAAGGCGGGTCCAGCCTGGGATATTTTATAAAGCTTTATAAAAAGATGAATATTCTTAGTAACTTATAATTATGTTACCAGCTAACGTTTAATTCGAGAATTACACGCTAAATTGCATAATTGTAAGTAAAGATTTTTGTTACATGTGTCGCTCGTGTAACAATTAAGCAAATTAGTACTTAAGCTGAGAATAAAAGTTAAAAAAATGCTTGCAACTGTACAGGGAGGTTCCGATGAGAAAGATTATTCCCCGTATCAAATGTTTAATACTAAAAATTTAATATCGATTTATTTCCTTCATAACTTGATTAAATATATACCTACATTTAAGGCCCAGGTTTTACGGTAACATTTTGGAAATTTATTCAGTAATGAGTGGACATTTGAGGGGAGGGGTCGCGCGCTCGCATTGCAGTTCCGTCAAGCAATGAATGGGGAAATGGGTGTTATACAAGCAAAGTAGAAATTAAATAATTAATTATTTTATCGTATAAAAATGAATGTTTCTTTGTTTGTCCCTCGTGCGGAACCTAAAGCATTTATCCGATAGCGATTTGTCGTGTATGAAATTATTTCCTATCTAGCGTTATGAAATTATTTCCTATACCATTTATCCGATTGTGATGAAACTCTGGTGAGTTGTTATGTGCACACCCGCCAATGTTTCTATAAATAATAGTGAGCTCTGGCGTCATGAAATTTGTAAAAAAAAAAATGTTTCTTTGTTTGTCCCTTATTCGGTACCTAAAGCATTCATCTGAGTGCGATGAAACTTTGGCGGATTTTTCGTGTACGTGTACATGCCCTTGAAGGTTTCTATGTATATTATAGTGCAAGTGAGCTCTAGCGTTATGAATTTATTTCCTGTACTATTTATCCGATTGTGATGAAACTTTTGTAAGTTGTTAAATGCACACCTTCGTAATTCCTTATACGGTACCTAAAGCATTACTCCGATTGCAAAGAAACTTTGGTGATTTGTTGTGCACATACCTGTAATGGTTTCTATATGTAGTGCTGAGCTCTGGCGTTATAAAAAATTTCCTATACCATTCATTCGATTGCGCTGAAACAATAGGTGATTTGTTGTGCACACGCCCCCGAAGGATTCTATATACATATAGTGGTGAGCTCTGAAGTCATGAGATTTGTAGAAATAATTACAATAATTCCTTCTCATCCCCATTCACCTTCAGCCACACAACATACCCCAATTGGGGATGCCTCCACTGACTCCAGACGGGAGCAGGTGGGACTTTTGTAAGGTATTCGTATAAAAAAAGGAGTGACGGACGTATGAATCCATCTCTCCCACAGCGGGGCAAGGTGATGAGTCGAGAGAGTCAACTAAATTTTGGGTAATTTGTACACGAGCTGCCAATAAGAAGGAACAGCCTCAGGAGCACACGTGCTTCAAGAATTATTCAGGGTCGTCTACTGCGATGGAATCCTTGTTCTACCGTTATTTCAGACATGGAAGATGCTTCAGAGAGGAACTAGCGTCATTGATCCCTTCAGCACCGGTGCAAAGTCGGGAAACACGCCAAACGCGCGCCCAACATATATACACGGTCGAAATTTCTCACATGAGAACGGATCGCTTCTACCACTCGTTCTTGAGTTCAACAGCTCAGCTGTGAAACGATTTGAAGGCCTCTGTGTTTCCTCCTTCATACAATATGGGTCTCTTAAAGACAATTTTTCTCCGGGCCTCCTGTGCGAAGTTATATATAAAAATAAAAAAAAGATTCTACTATTATTGTTGAGAGGTTTAAAAATTCCGTACGACTAACACTGTTTAACACAAGTACTAAAATATCATTCTAAAATCTACAAGTCTTGGCAATTTTTGTAGGATATTATGCTGAATATTTGCATACCAAGTTTACTTTAGTTGATTTTATATCAATTTGTATTAAATTTTGTGATTTTTCGTTTATGTGCGTCATTCTACTTTTTGTTTATCTGAGCTAATATTTTGAAATATATTCTTTCTTGAGTACGAAAAAAATTGTCTAAATAAACTTTCAAAAACAAAACCACCTTTTATCATTTCTATTGCATGTACTTAAAAATATTTGTCCCAACTTTATTTTATGATCTCCCTTTATTGACATCCATTATTTTCCGGTAATATTATAAATACAGTTATTACCATTTTATAAACCATACAATCTACGTCAAAACACCATTAGATTCAAAGTCTCATTGAGTAAAAAACGGACACGTCAAAAAAGGTTCAGGGCGTAAAAGATGTTTCTATCTATCCATTCCATTGCTAATATGATTTTTTTGTCTGTCTAGCTATATCCATTATCTAGTAAACAAATTTAAATTTTATAGAGCAAGTGTATTTTTTATTTCGTACTTTATCAAAATGCTAAATGGTTTACCAATTTGGTGTCAATCTTACCCGAGTCTGCCCCATTTACGGCTAAAATTGTGGTTGGCTAGCGGGGCCGTACAAGTACCAAAAATACCTAACTGCAGTCAAGCCGAGTTTTGGTATCCCCCCCTTAAGTAAGTAATAAAAATGCTCAAAACGAACGATGATAAATTATTAAATATCGTGTACTTCTTGCAAGTATTTATTGATCATAAGTGTTTATAATTTTTCAATAATGTCTAAACAAAATAAGCGTGTAATTTTTTTTTTTATATTTTAGTTTGTAAGACCTTAAATAAATAGAAAAACTGACGTACTTTTGTCACAAAACACGTTCTAAAGTTTATTTTTTAATGATTTTAATATAACTAAAATTAAAAAGAAATAAAACTGTGTTGACTAGATTGATTTATTTTGTTGTACGATTATATGATTTGAAATTTGTGTTGTTTAACAGAATCTATCGTAAGAAAATTGAACACATCTACCAACGACGAACGGTATAACCTTAGTGTATTAAAAATTCGTGTACCAGATAAAATAACAATCTTTCAAAATCAATTTATGTTTTTTTTTTAAAAAGGGTCAATACGTCTAGAATTTGATTTAGAAATGACTAATTTCCGGTATTCTCTGGTAATGCCCTCTTAAGATGATGATTTGTGTTGAGCTTTTCTGTCTTTGAAACATTTGTATTGTTTATGTGCGAGCAAATACATTAAAAACTTTGAGCTTTCATGCATTTAAGCAATAATTAAATTCAACCGGAGACAAACAGAAGGCTGTAGTTGTTCAATCAACCCTATCAGGTAGTGTTGTTAAATCAACCCTATGTTTAAAAGCGGCATCGGCTCGTTATTTGGTAAAAATATGGAATAAACGTTAGTAATTTTATCGTACCTACTTAAATTTTAAATAGATTTAAGAAATGAGGAATTCGTGCTTTCAAAATAGTTGAACTCAATTACTGTCTTCAAGGAGCAAGGTTTACTGCAGTTTTAATTATTGGCTTATTGGAAAATGGAAAATACTGTACGAATATCAATATGGTATTGTTGTGTCAAGCCGGGTTTTAGTTTACTATTTTATTATTTGATCTTGAAGAATCTGAGAAAGTTTAGTGTTGGATTGTGCGGGGGTTAAATCTAAAACTCCGAGTCTACTGGAATGTGGGGCTTCACAAGTGACAAGTTAAGAAGGTCTCGTTCCAGTTATCATTAGTCACGGCTAATCAAACGTTCAAGGTTGATAATTCTCGACTTTTCCACAATCTGTTGCTTTTCGCGCGTTATTAACGACCCGTTCCCGCCAAAAAGCTCTCCGCCTCGTTGGGCCGGTGCGATGGGGCGATGGGCGATGGGGCGGTGGTGGGCCGATGGGCCGTCCGATGGGCCGGTGCAGTGGGCCGTGGTCGCCTCCGCGACGGCTAAGATTAGCGCGAGCCGCAGTGCCGCGCGAGCAGTGTTGGAGTTCCTGTGTCCGTGCGCGTCCGTCCACTATCCGCGGAAATCCGAGACCGTCCACCATCTTGTGTTGTGTAGCCATCTTGTTTTGTTTGTCTAACACCTGAACAGATAAACACTTGTTTACCATCAGGTAGGTGAAAGAGTGCCCATTGTGCCGATTGTGCTGAATGTGAATCCATCAGGTGTCCATCCGCAGAGAGTGCTCACGAATAGATCGGTTACCGTTACTGTTTTTGACGGGGGAGGATTGAAGCTTCCCACGCTCTTTTCCCTCCCCGTCCCCGACCCTCCCCTCACCATCTCTTCCCGCCGACACCACCGCGAATCCGAAACTGATGGATCGTAAAAATAAACACGCAATGTTCCCGAAATATTTCTAAAGTCCGCGATAGCCGTGACATAATAACGCTTTTAATTCTATTTCGTTTCGGCGAGCAAAAATAACAATTTTGGGGTCTGCGTATTTTGCATTCGGTACCAAATTTTCACCGATAACTTCAAAATAAATAAAAGTACTAATTTCTTACATTTTTGTGATAATAAAATTGATGAGTGAATCATGAATATATTAACACATTTCTTTAAATAACAATGCATGAGCCTAGATCATAAATCGGTTAGCTTTAAAAGTACACTGCACAAGTAGAATCGCAAAAATTACAAAAAATACAATAAATGTACTGAAAATGGGGGAGTGTCACCTCATTTTGTAATCCATTTTCATGCACCCGAATAATAAAAACCATACCCTTAAAATACATAAAAAATTACCTTTTTTACAGTAAAATATCCAATGTGAAAAGGGAAAACATGTATGTCCCATCAAAGTGCTGTAAAGTGAATATGAGATACTGATGTGTTGTTGTGTTCTGTGACCAGGAGCTGTCAAATCAACTTGGAGACGATAAAAGTATCTCCGAGCATCTGAAGCTTCCCATCCAACGCATCAACGACTACCAGCTTTTGCTGAAGGTAAGAATTTTACTCTTTATTATTTCGCAATACACACAGGACAAATAACATATTATTTGTCCTGTGTGTAGTCTTCGCAGGTTGTCAGTGGTCAGCCTATTTTTAAAACTCAGTGTCAATAGAGATCTTTGACTTTTTTGTTTTATGTTGGAAATTCCAAAAAAACTCCCTATAATTTCACCAGTTAGTTCTTTCTATAATCCAAGAGTCAAAGGTCTGTTTCCTTTTTGCTTTGTACATACAAGCTGTTTCAATGGAGACGTCGGGGACGGAGGAAGATATTACACGATCAAGTGAATCAGATAATTGTGTGGGGCCATATCGAGAGTCAGAATAATAGAATAATATATATGAGACAAGGTATGAATGTGAATGAGACAAGGAGCTTGTGCCAAGACCGAGTTGTTTGGCGGTCCGTCCTATCTGCCCTCTCCTGGGGGAAAACAGCGTGATGATTAGTTAGATAGTCTGTTTCAAAGAGGTTCATTGTAATTATTTATTTATTAAACGCCCTTATGGGCTTTTACATTTTAGTTAAATAGATGAGTATAACAGTTATTTCAAAAAAATCTAAATTAAAACAATAAAGAAAGCATAATACAGTGAAAATAAAAGTAAAACAAAAGCATATATCTACAACAAAATATAACAATAAATGCATATAATAAAAAAAAAATTAGATACATAGGTAAAAAAATATAAGAAGTTTCACAAAAAAAAGATATTCAATATAGACACAAATTGTAGAGATTATAGACGTCTATTTATGTCTTAATATAAGAAAGAATTGAAATAAAAAATGTTTATACTGTTTTTAACGTGAAATATATCTCCCAGATCAGAATATTTATTTCCGAGACTGTGAAGTCTCGGTATCGGGGAATTTTGATAAGAGAGTGTCTTGGTGTTAAAATAAAAGGGTAGTAAATTTCGGCAAGATCTTTTAGGTATGTGGATATTGATTAATTGAAGCAATTCAGGACAGTCAATTTTGTAATGCAGTATTTTATGTAATAGTATTAAATCTGTGATTATTCTTCTTTCTGAAAGTTCTAATAGGAACATTTTATCTAGTAGGTAGTTATAATCAATGTTTTCTACAGGAATATGCAATTTATAGTTTATATATCTCAAGAACTTATGTTGAATCTTTTCAATGTTGGCGGAATGAATATTGTAAAAGGGAGACCATATCGTAGAGTTATACTCTAGTTGGCATCTAACAAGGGTTTTGTACAACATGATAAACGTGCCTAAATTATTGAAGTCTTTTGAAACTCTCAAAACAAATTATGTTGGGAAGACAATATCGGTTAGCCTACGCACGTCTTATAGCACTGATTTTTAGGCCAACGAGGCGAACTGCTCTTTCTAAATTTAAAAAAAATGTATTTTAGTTTTCCAATGCTAATGTAAATCGTAATTCTGTATTTAACTCAATATCAATAGTCAAATATCGGAGGAGGAAAAAATTACCTAAATTAATTGATCGGGAGAGCAGAAGATTTTACATTTACCAAACTAACTGTTGAGGGCCAAGAAATAACATTGTTCAAAAATTGTTTGTGGACATCAGATATATTTGACTTCTAAATACTACGAAGACATCCATCATTTTACGATGATCTAAGTTCGTTAACCGTTGTAGGATAATCGAGATTATATTATCATAATTCAGCAGAAGGCCCCGCTTACCAGCTCAAACAGAAGAAGAAGGACAAATACGACAATACGAATGTTGGAGGGAGCGCGCTAATATTAAAAACGATAAAATTCATGCGAAAATTGTAAAAATGTTTAATAAAACACGGCTTGTTTAAAAAAAGCAAAAATCTCGTGGGGGTTGTGTTAAGTAGCATTTAAAGAAACATTGTGAATTTTTTCATAGATATAATTTGCAAAATAACAGAAACAAACGTGTAAATGATAATTTTCGGAGCATACTTGCGTTTCAATTCTTTCGAGGGAATTTCAAATAATTACCATTTCGGCGTGGGGAATTATAGATACTATCTATCTTAAAGAAGAAGATATATTTTTTTGAGCTGAAAAACCTCAAACATTTAAGGATAAAATGTAAGAAATCGGTAGAAATTCTGGATGCCAAAGCTTTTGATTTCTGATGTATTTCTGAAATACAGAATAAAAATTTAATTACTATGTTGTCAATATTACGCATACCATAGCTACGGATATAAAAATGATTTGGTAGAATTTATAAATTATTGTTATACCTGAGGAAATATGGATGTTATACGATCATGAACAAATTGAAACCGCAAAAATTTGGCAGTAAAACTCCTTTACAATAAAAAAAATATAGCGGGTATAGTTTGGGGGTGGATTCGAGAAAAACGGCACAAGTAATCTCTGTTAAGTTTACGTACAAAGACTGGTATAGTAGGTACATAGATTAGCATTTATTACGCAAATGGTATCAACTATTTCGAGTAAATCCAAAAATTAGTTATTTATTTATATTATACGCCCGTATGGGCTTTTACAAAGGTAACTGTAATATTTTATAGATAATAATTTAGTGAAATATCTTGAAGTAATTTTTTTATTGAAATTATGTATCTATGCATCAGAATGATTGTTATTCGCTCAGAAGAATAATATTACACTCACATTATTTTATTTATGCGGAATGTAATTATACCCTTCTTGTAAAATATTACACACAGTTGAACATATCTACTATTTTTACCTGCGAAATAATTGCCAACAGCATACAATCTAGGTATAAGCTAGAATCTAAATGACTCAGTTCTGATATTATTATTGCAATTAAAAAGAATTTTGGATCGAATAGTTATAGATGGTCCTATATGAAAGATAATTAGGCTGAGTAAATCAGGGCTGTCCATAATGCCATTAACAATTAGTGCTAATGGAACAAGTCTTCTATAGAGTTTTAATAATTTTAATTCTTTCATCAAGTGGTTGTAATTTATAGTTTCTGTAGGAAGACCGAATTTATAATTGAATATGGAAATCATAGAGGATCAATAGAAGAATTATATTCCATTCTAAAAATGAGAATTATGTTTTAGTCATGTCAAATTGTCATATTTTGGCATCGCATGGCTGGTGCCATCGGAAATATAAATTCGTCACCTAAAACTATTAGTCACAGGTTGAGTAACGAGTAAAAACAACAAAAAATAACATTTCCGTTAGTTCTTCAATATACTTACCTAATTTTCAGATGTTAATAAAATTGTACTTTTTGATTTTTACATGAATAAATCATATAAAAATTATTAAAGAGAGTTTTTATCGGACTATTTAGCATTAATAAGGACCTAGCAAAGATCTATTGTGTAAAAAAAATATTTTCGTACATTTAAAATTTTTTGCATACAATTTTTTTTTTAATTTTATGTTTGTGTGTATTATAATTTACTTCATTTAAATTTAAAAAACGATGATCGACATACTTGTAAATTATTTTTAATTAGAGACCAAAAATGATAGATTATAGATAATTTCAAGTAAAATTTTAATATATTAAACAAGGTCGCCAGTATTACTCTGCCTTGCGGTTCGAGCGCACTGGAAAATTTTGATAGAGTACCTAATTACGCAGATGGAGTAATAAAGTACGCAATTATCGTATCATGTGGAATAGAAAGTAGAATAACAAAGAAAATAGGCATATATATCGCATCCCGTATTATATATTATGTTAAATAACACTTCACAGTTAAATACGTATAAGTAATGTGTTACAAAAACATATTTCCATTGTCATGCACAAAAAATGTAACTCTGTTGGCATCAACCGTGCCGTGAGTATTACGAAACAATTAGAAAAACAAAACAAAAAATATTCGAAAAAAATTTATAAAATCGATTTGGTGATGCTCATCAAACTATTCAACAGAATACAGTATAATTAATATATTATATTATCTGACGAAAGCGTTTTGTTTACCAACAACATGTTCAAAATTTCCACAGAAGAATTGTATGGTTTGACATTTTATTTTATGTACACTTACATACCAATGTGTAAATGACAAGAAATACCTTTTTGCTTCTTTTTGTCCAGTTTTCATTCCAAGCAAATTAGCCACTGGCAATTTGCCAATTTCTGAGGCGAATAATCGGCGTTGTCTTGCCAGGCGCCTCCGGAATGATATTCCACTATCTTGTTTATATGTATACAGAACATTTAATTACCTACGAAATCTCATCATTTACGTTTGCTTTTCATCAGTCTTTACTTGTTTTCAAAATGGTTTGTTTTCCCATACCTAAAATCTGGTTTTGCATTGGCGCTTTGTCCAGGCAAAACAAATATTTTTGGTGGAATGCAATATATCTTTCTGCAGATCAAGGAGGTTATATATATTTATTACTGCGAGCTATAAAATAACGACTATATACACTGTAAAATATGAAAAATTTGCTATTTTCTACTTGAATTTATTTTATTACAATTCGCTGGTTTCCTTTTTTTTACAGTGATTACCTCACAAGAGTCCCAACTGCTCCCGTCTGGAGCCAGTGAGACTATGGCATCCCCAATTGGGGTATGTTGTGAGACTGAAGGTAGGTGGGGAAGGGACGAGGGAGACGAGGTAGAGGAAGGTGGGGAAGTACCTGGCTATTCAGATCTAGTCACTAAACACGGCTAAAGCCATTTCAAGCAACGTTTCAATTCTGAATGGTGGTATTACACCAGGTTGATACTAAGAGTATCTTCCACTTTGGAACGTGCCGCAAATATACTACTCGTATATATTATTTTTAATAATTAATTGTGAAATAACACAAATCAATTCAATAAAATTTATTTGCGCACGCCGGGTTCGAACCTGCGACCTTCGGAATGGAAGTCCAACGACCTACCGCTGGGCAACGCCGGCCGTCCTTTGCTAAATAGCGTCATTTATACATTTGTGACGATTCCACTAGTGACCAGCTTGTTATGGTAAAATGCCAGGCTATTGAATTGGAAAAAAATCCCGATCAGAAATTTTTATTCAAAATTTAAATGAAAATCTTCGGATCTTCTTCACCTTCCTGTCAACAGTTCTCTTTTTTTCTTTCATAAACATCTCAAAAATATTATGGTTTTAGATTATTTGGTAATGCGATCGATGATTATTTTCTATTTTTATGTTCATCTCATTTGTAATTCTGAGATTTAATGTCTATTTCCACCAACAGAGAGACCATCTTCCTTTCTTCGAAATTCTGACAGTTGATTTTTTATTCGCCATAAATATTAACGTGTTTGATACGTTTTTAGATTCTCACGGCCAAAAGCATTTTCGTTGTTTGTTTTTGGGGTGTTATGCCGTGTTGTGCTACCTCCTTCTTTAGCCGACGTTTCGGACAGCGTTGCAGTGTCCATCATCAGGGCAGATCCGGCAGATCATCGACGGATCTGCCGGATCTGCCCTGATGATGGACACTGCAACGCTGTCCGAAACGTCGGCTAAAGAAGGAGGTAGCACAACACGGCATAACACCCCAAAAACAAACAACGAAAATTAATGTGTTTGTACGAATGCATCTCTGGAGTAATGAAATGACTTCACCGGGATGAGCATCATCAGTCTTTTAAAGTTTAAGTGCTTCATTGTTTACTATGTAAATGCGGAGTTGAAATTTAATGTAAAAGGTTTACAAGGTGTGACATTATACTGCATATATATTTTTTTTTTCGTGGAACCCTTTAGTCATTGATATGTATATTACATGTTACACACAAACTCAATTCCTCTAGTCCACAGATTATCCACAATTTAATAATTTAAAATATTCCATTATCATTACTACCCTGACGAAGAAACCATCGGTTTTGAAACATGTAGGTAATTGTGATTATATTAGTGGTTTAATACAAAGTTATTTGTTTTAATTTAATTCAAAATGACGCCACAAAGTGATTTTGCGAAGTTTGAAGAAATAAATTATAACTGTTATAAGGTATATTTGCGGCACGTTCCAAAGAGGAAGATAATCTGAGTATCGCCGGGGTGCTAGCATGGTCGATCGATAAGGATCGGTAGGATAAATGTCGGTAACTGCAGATCGCAAACGAATAGGTGACAGTTCACAATGACTAAGTGTCCTTAATATATTCGATATCAACTGTTGTTTGTACGTTAGCGATCTGCAGTTGTCCTAGGGAACGATGAGAAGTTACCGACAATTATCCTACCGATCCTTATCGATCGACCATGCTAGCACCCCTGGTGTAAGACCACATTGAGAATTGAAACGTTGCTTGAAATGGCTTTAGCCGTGTTTGGTGACCAAATCTGAATAGCAAGATACTTCCTCACCTTCCTCTTCTCCATCTCATGGGGACACCGCAGTCTCACTGGCTCTAGGCGGTTGGGAGCCGTTGGGACTCTTGAACGATGTTCATATTAAAAAAGGGGAGTAAGTAGAGGTTGGAACTATTGAAAAATCTACGACTCACTGTTACCCAAAAACCTAAAACCTTAGCCAAATTTTCCTGGACGTCTTTTCAGCTACATCTGTTAGAATATTCTTATTTCGATGTTTATATTTAGTACAAAAATATGCATAAGTACAAGAACCGTGCTACTCGTGCTAGATAATATAATAAACGTGTTATTCGTCCCTGTACAGAAGAAGAAAATGGACAAAACTACATATTTGTTTTTAGACACTTTAAACCGTTCTAGTAAAGTTATTGGGTGGGGCATCTTAAGCTGTCATCCCTCTCGGTTTCCACAGCTATTTTATCACGGTCACCTTTATCAATTCATCACTCGGGATATACAATGAATAACTTTTACGTGATATTTCTTTTAGAGCTAGAATGAAATTAAATTAAATCTAATTATATATTGTAAGTTATGGGGTGAAAACAAGTCGTTACTTTATTATAGAAGCATATAGAAAAAGGCCCTTTGATTACTCTTCTGGCGGAAAGTTTTAAATGCTATTTTATGGGTTGCTTCTAAAAGAGCTAATGTCAGTTTTTTTCAAATATCACGAGGCCCATGTAGATTTTCCACTTTTGAGTAAGTTTTAATTTGAATAAAAGCTATTTTAAGCGCTCCGCTGACGAGGCAACTGAAAACCAACTAAAACCGGCTGTTTTCTCTATCTTGATTGGTCAAAAAGCTTGTTTAACCATAGACGAAGAACAATCAGCTGACAGCTGGCAACTAGCAACGGCCGCCCAGGGCAATCAGCAGTGACAGTCGCGAGTCACCGCTTGCGTTACCATTGACAACGGGGTTTTGTGTGATTGTGATGTGTGCGGGCCATCATATTGTCATACAAAGACAGTTGGCAGTTGAGAGTTTTCAGTTGCCTCAGTGGGCGGAGGCGCTTATAGTTTAACATTGGCTCCCGAAAATCGAAAAATCCTTTCTTGAAATCGGAGGGTTCTTAACCCAATTTTAAGGCAAAACGCAAAATTTAGTTTTAAAAAATATAGGTATCTGCTGTTATTTCGATTGACAGACACATACGAGTAGCAATCAATTGACTGACTAGATTACATTTATAAAAAAAATATTTGGAAAAGGTGGACACTTATTCAATATAAATGTTTTTTGTGTTGTTTTAAAATGTGCGTATTTACCAAGTGGTGTCAATTTTGTCAAAATGTCAAATAAAGTTTTTTTTTTAACAAAATTTAAAACAAAAAAAAAAACGTAGGTAATTGGACAGTAAAAGGTGTGAGGAGTCGAGTGGTACTCGGCTCGGTGACGGCTGAGTGACCGGTGACGACATACTTATTTTTATTTAATTTGAAAGAAAAAAAAATAAGAATCCATCGCAAAAGTCACCGGAACCCAAATTTTAATTTACATTTTTACCTCAAACAATGTCAATAATGATTAAAGTAAGCCAAGTAGGTACCTACGTCCCGAAAAACTGGCATTAGCCCTTTAAGATTTTTTTTAATTTAAAAAATGTTGTTTTTGGTTCTGCAGTAAGTATTTAAAGTTTATATTATTATGACAGCTGTTTCGGCTTAGAGTTCCATTTTCAAACTGTCACTGACAGTTTGAAATTGGCCTTGTAAGTCGAAACAGCTGTATAATTAAAGAAACTAAAGCACTAAATACTTAATTTTTTTTAAATTTAATGTAGTAAGTACTACGAATTAAACACAACAGTAATTAACTAATTAACTTTTAGGCGATCCGCTCACTGAGGCAACTGAAAACTCTCAACTGGCAACTGTCTTTGTATGACAATGTGAAGGACCGCACACTTCACAATCACTCAAAAAACCCGTTGTCAATGGTAACGCAAGCGGTGACTCGCGACTCGCACTGCTAACTGCCGTGGCCGGCCGTTGCTAGTTGCCAGTTGTCAGCTGATTGTTCTTCGTCTATGGTTAAACAAGCTTTTTGACCAATCAAGACATAGAAACCAGCCGGTTTTAGCTAGGTTTCAGTTGCCTCGTCAGCGGAGCGCCGAAATGTCCAGCTTTTCTTTCATTTTTTTTATAAATGTAAGCAGTCTTGATTGCTCTGTGTTTTTTTATCGATTTTAGATACGGTGGGTAGCTATATTATTTTAAATGGTAGTTTTTGTAAGTTAACAGAAATGAAGATATTAAAAAAATGTGATACTTGGAGGACACACATTAAATTATGATTTGATAAATAAACCTCTTAATGTGAAACTTTTTGTGGAGAGGAGGCAAAAGGATGACCCAGTGCTGACCATATTTTCTGATTGGTGACCAGAATGTTTAGTGGAAACTTTTTAAGTGTATGAATATTGAGTACAAACTTTTCATCGGATGTTCATTCCTCACATGATTCATCATGTCTCGAACTCTCGAAGCGTCGAAAACTGATAATTGGAGTTTTTAACTTTAGGTTAGGTTAGGTTAGGTTAGGTTAGGTTAGGTTAGGTTAGGTTAGGTAAAATTAGGTAAGGTTAGGTTAGGTTAGGTTAATATGAGTTATGCTGTGATGAATTATCATGTGAGGAAGTATCGTGTCTGAATAAATTTACTGTGGGAATTCAGACGCTGAGATCTCATAGTCCGATTAGACATGAAACCTTTCTGATTATGTGATTATACTTGTCCACTGGCATGAAATAATTTCGTGCTTTGGGATGACGGAACAAATATTTAATAGTTTTGTTTACCTAAAACTAGGCAGTTATATAAGCACCCTTGAGATAATGCGCAAGATGAAACTACGCCAGACAAATTATCCCATCATACTCTCTTCGGTGTAATGAAGTGGAAATGAATAATTTAATTCTTCTCAAACAACATAAAAATATTAACAGAATTTTATAATCATAAATCTTAACCATGACAAATCAGCATTTAAACATGACGTCTAAAAATAAATGCAAAAAATTCTTCCACTCTGTCAAATGGATATAGCGACTGGCTCTCTCATTTTCAAGGCTTTAAATATTATATTATGCTCTGAATAAAATACAACCCAATAGAAAAATATATTAACATTCATAAAGCATTATCAACACATTGTAAATCAGGCTAATAGAATGCTCGGTTTCATCACTAGAATCACCAAATCGTTCAAGAACATCAGTAGCTTCAGAATCTTGTACTACTCATATGTAAGAAGCATCTTAGAGTACGGCTCTGTGGTTTGGTCACCACACTATGCAATTCATAGCAACAAAGTGGAGTCCGTTCAAAAAAAATACGTAAGAATTCTAGCTTACAAATCTGGAGTACATCGCAATCTCGGTAACTATACAGAAAGACTTACTCACTTTAGAGAAGTCTCACTCGCCAAAAGAAGAAACGTATCAGATATAATCTCTCTGTTTAAAATCATTAACAATGTGTATGATTCATCTTTAATTAATCAAATTAATTTTAATATAAGGCCGAAATCCACAAGAAATCCGGTAACCTTTTGGATCGACACTTGTCGTAGTAATACAAGTTTTTTCAAACCAACATCAAGAATGACTCGATTGTATAAAAGGTACTGCAATCTTCAAGACTTAGATATATTTTCAAACTCAATTAATACCTTCAGAAGGAACTTACACATACTTTTACCAGATGATCTCCTTACTTAAGCCATTTTATTTTTTTAATTTCTAACAATTACTACTTGTGCATTGGCTCCATAAGAAATGTATTTGTATGTCCAAGTGTAAGTACATGTATGCATATACATATATATATGAGTACGTTGTGCACATATATGCATATATGATTATGTGAGTATATTTGTGTGTGTATGTATGTGTGTATATGTATATATATATGTATATTATATTTATAAGTATGTATGCATTTTTCTTCCTAATAACTGATTTCGATCCTCCTAATTTTTATATACATATTTGAAATTAAATTTATCACTCTTGTAACTAACCAATCATTAATTACATAAATAATATTGAGATGAATGTTGTGCTCACCTATAATTAGAAACATCATTACAACCATGTATAAATGTAAATTACTGTAAAAATTATGTGATGTATTCTGTTGGCGAGCCAATAAATAAATATAAATAAAAAAAAGAGGGAAATTCCCCTGGGCTTGTAGGGTAAAGTTGCACATTGAAAAAATAATAATGCATTCGGTGAACTTTAAAAAAAACTTTTTATTTATTCATTGAAAGCATAGTTTTTTATTTTTTTATTTTTTTTTTTATTTAAAGAAATATTTAAAACAAAGAATAATACGTACATATCAAATAAAAACATAATACAAAAACAGAGAAAAAGTTATAATAAATACATCAACAAACAAGTAGTTATAATAAATACATCAACAACAAAGCATAGTTATAATAAATACATCAACAAACAAATTCACTATAAAACTGAAATCTGTAATAGCAGCATTTGAAATTTCTAGGTCATCTCAATTATTTACTATAGATTATTAGAGCTTTGAAACTGTAGAACACTGAGGATGGGTTATTACAAAAAAATTACAATTCATCAAATATTTTGAGTAAATTTTCACGTTCTGTGTAAGTTCTATTCAAGTTCTGTTATTATATCATTATTATGCCAGTTGCTTCATAAAACGAGAAAACAAATTGGTAATCTATTTTTCGTTTATCTTCGAAGAAACTAATATTACAACCGGAAAATACTTTTTGTTTTACTATTTGCTGATATTTCCATGTTATTAAATATGTCTCAAAATTAATTTAGTTTTTTTTTTTAAATTATTCTTCACTTATTTCACCAATCGCATTATTAATCATTAGTTGAATATTGAAAAATGCACCTGCGTTTTAAGTAATCATAATTCCCCTCAAATAATGGTTCCATGACAACTCAATAAAGTGGCATTTCAACACCCTTTGAAAACCCATTAATACTGAAGAAAAAAAATTAAAACTAGTACATAACCTAACCTAACGAAACCTATTTAAGAAATTTCTTTTCTTTCTTCACTTTTAGTGACTTTCCAAAGGATTAATGAAGTTGTACATTGTTGAGTTGTCCGGTCACTTAAATAATGTACCAAACTGTTTTTGTTATGGTGTTATTAAAATGCAATAATGATTTACGATGTCTTCAAAATACAGGCTCGTTACAGTGAAGTGAGTTATTTGGCTCGTTACAGTTCCAAATAACTCACTTGAATATTGAATTTTCTTGCCAGTGTCCAGTGCCAGGCAAATGACAATGCTTGGATAAATAATACTATTTATATTTTTAGCCATAATGTAGCAAAATATTATTTAGGGAGAACATCAATAAATTGTCAAAGTATTATATAATTAAATGCTACAATGGGGGCACAATTTACCTATTTTAACGCTTAGAAAATACCGAACTATATAATACTAGCTTATTCCCGCGACTTCTTCCGCGCAGGATTAGTACTTCGAGTAGCCTATTTTCTTTACCAAAATTCTTAACCTATTTATTTAAAATATCGATAATTCTTGATTCGATTCAAAGTATTAGGCGACTACTTCAAATAAATTCACTAATTTTAACATTTATTTTTTGATTTAACAATCATTGTTTTGCAAAATGTCATTCTCAAATTTTGACATTTTCTATTAAACAATAATTATTATTTGTAATATATGTAAAATTATAAATTATAGCCTATATGTTATTCTGATGTATGAGCTATATTATTATAAAGTTTCATTAAAATCCATTTAGTAGTTTTTGCGTGAAAGAGTAACAAACACGCATACATCCATACAAACTTTCGCATTTATAATATTAGTAACATTAGTAAGATAAGAATTAGGTTTAACAGTCGAATTTTAGTCAATGACAAGCGTTTTAGATTTTTAATTAATTAGATAAGTAGGAAACTTGAAAGTTTTTTATGAAAATTTATAGCAATTTTCATGATAAATTTGGATCCATTCTTTTTTGTATCTGTTCCTGTCGACCAAATCACCAAATATTTAATCTCACTTCCAGGAGCTGGTAAAGTACTCGACCCGACTTGGCGAAGACTGTACCGATCTCCAGAAAGCCCTAGAGCTTATGCTAGGAGTGCCCCACCGGGCAACAGACAACAAGTTCACATCGAGCATCGAGGGTTACCACGGCAACATCCACAAGCTTGGCCGTCTCCTCACCCACGACTGGTTCACGGTCACCGACGTCGAGGGCAAGCCCAAGGAGCGGTACCTGTTCCTCTTCAAGGCGCGTATCCTCATCTGCAAGGTTCGCCGCATCTCTGACGACCGATCTGTCTTCATCCTTAAAGACATCTTGAAGGTTGGTAAAATGTTTTTAACTGTATATCCATACTTGGTCTCTTTGGTCTCTTAGGCCTCAAGAGCAAGTTCATAGGGTGCGTGGTCCTCTCCGAGTATCTTCGTCTGCAACGTT
Organism: Limnephilus auricula; assembly: GCA_951813805.1. Taxonomy (NCBI): domain Eukaryota; kingdom Metazoa; phylum Arthropoda; class Insecta; order Trichoptera; family Limnephilidae; genus Limnephilus; species Limnephilus auricula. Next base: position 28,536,738 of record OX638390.1, on the reverse strand, counting down.
CGCTGGATCTGTAATGTTAATCATACTTCGAAGCCCATGATTAGAAGCTCACAAAACTGACTTCGAGGATTTGTCAATGGAACGGCGCTGGTTTCTGTTATCTGCACATTGTTCTGTGACTGTCGATTTGTCATCGCGTCATCCAAACTTCCAACTCCCGATTGGTTCACAACACTCATAAAGGGCATGTTCAAGGAACGAAACTCGAACCTCATCGATATCAATACCGAACATATCCAAACATAGAATAAGAAGAATACAAGAAATGCCATGTGGATGTGTTTCGTGATACAAATATTTGGCCAAACGGGCCTTAGATTTCAAATAAAAATGTGTTCACGAAAAATGGTACCTATGTAGATCTTTGATGTCAGGCGAGTGTAAGTGAGACAGAGACAGGGCCGGCACTGTGCAAGCCCAAGTAGAGCTCCGGTCGCCGGCTCCCCAAGGAACGGATAATACGTAATACCTAATACTGGTTTACATTTGGCTCTGAGCCGGCCCTGTATAGAAAGCGTGCTAATGGGCTAAATGAAACTGAAAACTGACTTGGCTTCACTATTTTATTTTATTTTATTTTATTTGGAAAACCAACAGTTATAATATTTTATAAAGTATAATAAAACATGGGTAAATCATTTAACCAATAAAAGGTTTCCACTGAAGTATCTTAATTTTTTAGAGTAAACAAAGAAAAATAGTTACATTAGCATATGGGGATGGGATGGTGGGAGGGAAGGGAAAGGGATGGATCTATTCTGTATAATTAGTAGGATGTACGTAAGTTATGTAAGTAGTTATAATAAAGTATCGAGAGATCGCTTGTGTGACTTTAAGGACTTGTGACTTTGTACTATGCAAAGTTTGAATGGAGTTTTCTCCGGCCCAATGTGTTCAATCTGGCTGAAATATTGGATTTACAGATACTTATAATGGTGGCCCGAACAGGAGTCTGAAACTGAAAATGAGGTTTCCACAAAAATTTTATGGAAAGAACTTCTAATTTTCTTCTTTATTCTACGGCAATTGACGAAATCTTTGGCTACCGATCTAAAAGAAACTTGAAAATCAATGGATTGTTGTACCTACACCCACTTCAGTTCTTTTTACAATGTTAAAATATGTTGGTCAATGGTGATGTTAAAAATAATGCTTTCCTTAGTTTCCCTGAAAAGTTTGTTGGTTTCCTTAGTTTGATAGTCCTAAGATAACGATTGTACGAGTACCTATGTTTGTTGTTAAAGATCAGTTCATTATCGTATAATATTATATATGTTAACTATCCTCGGATCAAAATTTTCATTTTTTTGTATTTTTTTAGTTTGGGTAATATTGAGTGTTTTTACTTAACGTGGAAACCATTTAGCCCTTTTTGATCCGGAGGTATTATACAACTGCAGCTCGGTCACATAAACTTACAAACTTACTTAAAATACTACAATGTTTTTGCTCTGCAAATCGTTTGATTAACAAATCCAGGATATTTATGTAACGAGTCCAATCAAATCCTGTTCAACATCGTAAAATAGTTACGACATCTAAGAAATGTTGTTACTTTTGAGTAATTTGTTGGCAACGGTAATAAATAATAAATAAAATTTATTTTTAAAATAAAACAAGCACTTAGTATTTAACCACAAATTTTTATTATTTTATATATCGACCGGTTTCGATTCAACCAAGCTTCATCAGGATATAATAATAACTAAATACGAAGACAGAGTTGTTTGACAAAATTATTTGAAATCTCTTTCTTTGTCTCTTTTGTCTCTGTCTAATTATGTCCCTTTGTAACATTCTTTCTCCCTCTCTCTCAACCTATATATAACCAACAACTCTGTCTCAACTCGTGTTTTATTTAAAAGATATAATGCCTAACCACAAAGAAATTACTTCTTACGAAAAAAAAATACTTCACAACATTGTGTATACATTATTTTGAAATTTGGAAATATGCAGACATTTTAAAATCCTGCTAAGCCAAACATATTATGGTTTGTCAGCAGGAGCCTGTACGGTGTACATTACAGGTATTATTACTAAGTTCACATTGACGTTTTTATATTTTATAATGTGTACGAAGATGTGATGTTGAAAAATTGATCAGTATTGCGTAATGCAAGAAATTATGGTACATCCACCGTATCAAGTGTGTAATTTGTCTGAAAATTTTATAAATCTCTTTCAGCTTCCTGAAATAGAAGTAAAGGATCACATTGCAGATCGTTTCAAGTTCGAACTACATAGTCCGTCCGGTGCACCATATCCGATTATACTAACAGCACACAAGGAGTTAGTGAAACCTTCTTGGCTCAAGGAAATCAGACAATATTCCAGCGATCTCGGTAAGTTAACATTCAAATCATTAAGTGAAAAATATATCAAAACAATTTCACTCCTTAATTCATCTTTTGGTTTTAGTAATTTCCAGAGGCATAATGACAGGTTATATTTATGTTTCCAGTTGCATTAGCTGAACACGCTGCAGACGACTTAAGGGTTGTTCCCGGAGCATCATTTTCACCACAGGGTCCTTCACCAGAACCACCCAAAACTATCGAAGAACTCAAAAAAACAATTCAAGCTCAAAAGTTAGCTATCAGCAAACAAGTGATTACTGCAAGCTCAGAAAAATCTGTTACAATTGAACAAAAAGCAACAGTACAAACTGTCAAATCTGGTGCAGAACCTCCAAAACCTGTTGATGAGGTTCCCAAACCAGTTGTTGAAGCTCCTAAACCAGTAGAAGCACCAAAACCAGTTGCTGAAGCTCCTAAACCAGTAGTGGAAGCACCAAAACCAACGGTTGAAGCACCAAAACCAGTTGTTGAAGCACCGAAACCAGTTGTTGAAGCACCAAAACCAGTGGTTGAAGCACCAAAACCAGTGGTTGAAGCACCAAAACCAGTAGTTGAAGCTCCAAAACCAGTTGTCGAAGCACCGAAACCAGTTGTTGAAGCACCAAAACCAGTTGTTGAAGCACCAAAACCAGTGGTTGAAGCTCCAAAACCAGTTGTTGAAGCTCCAAAACCAGTTGTTGAAGCACCTAAACCAGTGGTTGAAGCACCAAAACCAGTAGTTGAAGCTCCAAAACCAGTTGTTGAAGCTCCGAAACCAGTTGTTGAAGCTCCAAAACCAGTAGTTGAAGCTCCAAAACCAGTTGTTGAAGCTCCAAAGCCAGTTGTTGAAGCACCAAAACCAATTGTTGAGGTTCCTAAACCAGTTGCAGCAGCTCCCACTTCAGTTGCGACTGCTCCCACACCAGTTGCAGTTGCCCCCACACCAGTTGCGGCAGCACCCACACCAGTTGCGACTGCTCCCACACCAGTTGCGGCAGCACCCACACCAGTTGCGGTTGCACCCACACCAGTTGCGACAGCTCCCATACCAGTTGCGGCAGCTCCAACACCAGTTGCGGTTGCTCCCACACCAGTTGCGGCAGCACCTACACCAGTTGCAGCAGCACCTACACCAATTGCGGCAGCTCCCACACTTGCGGCAGCTCCCACACCTGCGGTAGTAGTACCCCCGCCAGTTGCGGCAGCTCCTATACCAGTCGCAGTAGCGCCTAAACCTGTAGCGGTTGAACACGCACCAGTCGCGGAAGCACCCCCATCAGTTGCGGCAGCTCCCACACCAGTTGCGGCAGTACCTACACCTGCGGCGGTAGCAGTCTCACCAGTTGCAGCAGCTCCTACACCCATTGCAGTAGCGCCTCCAGTAGCAGTTGCGCCCACACCAGTTGCGGCAGCTCCTATACCAGTTGCAGTAGCGCCTAAACCAGTGGCAGTTGCACCTGCACCAGTTGCGGCAGCACCCACACCAGTTGCGGCAGTTCCCCCACCAGGTGCGGCAGTAACTACACCTGCGGCTGTAGCACCCATACTAGTTGCGGCAGCTCCGACACCAGTTGCAGTAGCGCCTAAACCAGTAGCGGTTGCACCCCCGCCTGTTGCGGCGATACCTGCATTAGTTGCGGCAGCCCCCACGCCGGTTGCGGCAGTACCTCCACCTGCGGCTGTAGCACCACCACCAGTTGCAGCAGCTCCTGCACCAGTTGCAGTAGCGCCTAAACCAGTAGCAGTTGCACCTGCACCAGTTGCGGCAGCACCCACACCGGTTGCAGTAGCGCCTAAACCAGTAGCGGTCGCACCAGCACCAGTTGCGGCAGCACCCACACCAGTCGCAGTAGCGCCTAAACCAGTAGCGGTAGCACCCCCACCAGTTGCTGTAGCTCCCACTCCTGTTGCGGCACCAGGTCCTCCTCCTACGGCGGCTTGGATAGCTCCTACAGCAGCTTGGATAGCTCCTACGCCAGTTGCAGTAGCACAAACTGTAACAAGTTCTACAGCAGTAAAGTCTGTTGAGCAAACTGGGCAAACTTTTGTCAGCAGTATTGAATCAGAGGAAGAAATGTCGCGAAGATATAATAGTTCTTCATCGCGCCGAGTAGAAGGTAGCACAAATTTTCTTTGTTTACTAATAATAATACTTAATTATTATTGTCTTGTACTAGAACTCCATAATTTTAATTATCTACCTTATTTAATTACCTCACACAAAAACTACAACAAATTGACCATCATTCTTAGTCTAAATTTGACCAAAACTTACACACAACAACACATCATTGTTTATGAAGTTGGCTGCGACACTAAGCTCATCAATTTCATCATACATCTAATCACAACATTTGCAAGTCATTGTAATTCAAACATCAGTACTGGCGCAATTAATACCATCTATATTACTTAGGATTTGCTTATTTACTATCTAGAATTCTCGGCGGTATCAAGTAGCCAATTGTCATCCAGTTCTACTTACGAATCGTCCAGTTATGGAGCAAGCAGCGCCAGTTTTAACTCTCAAGTGGCTGGGTCAATCACCTCCTCGACTGTTCTCCAGAAGGAGGCACTAACCAACGGAACGACCACCAGTTCCTCGACACTAATTCAGAACAGGCGCTGTATCATCGGAGGTGTTGGTGGAAAGCCCGGGTTCGTCAAGGCTCCGGAAGGAGTCAATATCGAGCGTAAGTATCCCCCACTAATCGCTGCCGTTTGCTGAGATTTTTGTCAATAATAAGAATTTTATTTCACGGATTTCATACTACTTTACAATGTGTTTTCATTGTGTATTACCCCCGTTTTACCCCACCAAACAATTTTATTTTATTTGTTTGTTGGATTTTAGACGACACCAGCTTCAAATTTGTTTTCATTCAGCTTCTCGCTTCTGTATAAAGTATATATTATTTATCAAAATTTGCTTAAAAACAACAACAAAATCTTATGTCACCTGTAAATATTATTATAATGTAAATAATTTATTTTATTTTCCAGCTCCAAAATAATATAATTATGCCTTAAAATATTTTATAAACATCACACATGCCATATCTGCTTTGTATATTGCTTACATAGTGACTAATCAATCACATTTCTATCATATTTTTGTCATTATTATCATTTGTAAATAATTTTACGTGTTTTTTATGTGAATTTTTATGTGAAAGTTTCGTTTTTATGAGTTTCTATGCTTCAACAAAGTTTTTTAGGGAAAAATGAGAATATTTTTTACAATGAAAACAAATACCTAATTCATTGTTTCAGCTTTGTAGAAAAAATATTTATAAGTAACCAACCAGATTAACAATATTATGAGTGGAGGAGCTAAGACAAGTTAAAATCATTTATATTATTCACAATTTTCATCCGCAATGCTGAGATGCAACGAAAATCACAAAGCAATTTGTAAAAAAATTTAGGTTGTAAAACATAAAAATTTTATTTACGTAAAAGATCTCACATTATTTCAGGTGAGCTAGCATGGTCGATCGATATGAAGTTACCGACCGATTGTCGGTAACTTCTCATCGTTCCCTAGGACAACTGCAGATCGCTTACGTACAAACGACAGTTGATATCGAATATATTAAGGACACTTAGTCATTGGGAACTGTCATTTATTCGTTTGCGGTCTGCAGTTGTCCGATGTGATGAGAAGTTACCGAGAATCGGTCGGTAACATCATATCGATCGACCATGCTAGCACCTCTGGAAGTGTTATTTGCTTATAACCTTATAACTGTGTTATTTAAGTTTTCGATTTAACTATGCAATGTAAATATGGTGAAAGCTGGTTAAATTTATTTTAATGAAATATCTGTAACGTTTTTACAAGGTTTGGTATTGTGAAATAATTTGTAGATATAATGTGTAAAAGTAATATTGTATTGTCAACTGACGGGTATCCAGGGTTTTCGGGAGTTTTAGTAAAAACCAAAAATCTGAAAAACCTTCAAATCCTAAGCTACTTGTCCTCACAATCATAATTCTTTAGAATAATGTGTTTTATGTTGGATTTGAAACAATACGGTTTGAGGACATTGGAAGATTTTTGGGCGGAAACCCTAGGTTTTAAGGTTGAAAGTTTAAAACCCTAAAAAATGATTTGCATAATATGTAGTTTGGAATAGATTATCTAAAATGTATTTTTATAAATGTAACGCTTATTCGTATGTTTATTTAAAACAAGCAATACGTTAATGTTCTAGTTTCAGCCTGCGTAGAAAGATAAATACTGAATCTTTGCCAAGTAAGAAATCTTCATTCTAAACTATTGCAATAATATAAAAGCTAGAAAATTAGTGAAAAATATTAACTAAATTATTAAAAATAACTAAAAAAATAAACTTCCATCATTAGATACTGCATTATTGAAAAATATCAGTAAAAATATACAATTTCTGATTAAAATTATTTTGTTATAAAATTATCAATTAACCGGAGCTAGGTTTCAAAGAAACATAATTAGGCATATTATTGTAAAATTATTGGTAAAAGATTCTACAAACTACACAATAATTTAAAGAAGTTAAATGCGATTTTTAATATATATAGCTGCAACGCTGCCAAAAACCAAAGAATGCCAAAATGGATCCTTGCGATGTATGTTTGGTTAAACCATGTATGACCATATTTAAAAATAAGAAAATTCAAAAAGAATGCAAGGCTGATGCAAGCGCAATGGAAAAGATTAAGAAAGGGATAATAAGATGGTTTGAGCGGATGAACGAAGAAATGTAGTGTAAAGATAAAAAACTGGACGACCAGAGAAAATATGGCAAAATCAAGTGAATCAATCAGTCAGAATAACAGAAGAATAATTGAGACGATGTACGAATGTGAATGAAGCAAGGAGTGTGTGCCAAGAAAGAGAGAATTAAGTATGCCAAATTCAATAAAACGATCTATGCTAAAAAAACATTGTTAAAAAAAAAACAATTAAAAAATGTCAATTATGATTTTTAATTAAACTTAATAAATTATAGCTGGTGAGAATGCAAGGTTCTCATGCTCTCTGCAGTCATCGGAAGAGACCTCGGTGACATGGCTGAAAGATAATCGGCCGCTAGACGATAAGCTGGCCGACAGAGTGAAGATATCTGGCAACAGCCAGAATGGGGAGCATACCCTAGAGCTGTTACACTGCGTCGAGAATGACAGCGGCACCTACACGGCCAGGGCTGAGAATAAGAAGGGAAATTCCCTTTGCACCGCTCAGCTTGTGGTGCAAGAATGTAAGTATAGCATTTTACTGTAAGGGAGTCATTAGATTTACACGGCGAGGGTAGAGAATAAGATGGTAAATTTCAATGAGTCTAGTTTTTTAACTGTTAATTCACGATGGAATTCCATTGTATTAGATATGAAATTAAACAATTTTTTTACTTTGTTCCACTTGTTTATTTACATTAGGACCGGTTTCGTCCTACTACGGACATTTTCAGACTGGTAGTTGAAATTCTTATGCTACGAATTTATAGAAACTTAGGCAGGGGTACACAATATTGTCTCAATATGATGAATGTTTTTATTTTGTTAATTTAAGGTATTATAAGTTATTTTGTCAAGTTAAGGTACATATAGGTAATTATAAAGTTTATTATTAAAATTATGAATGATTTTTTTTTACTTTTACTATGTATCATCACTATGATTCAAAAATCTTAATGGAATGCTAATTCAACGATTTATTATTTCTTATTTGTGGGGTGTTTTCACTGTGTCGGAATTTTTTTTAATAACTTGATAATAATTGAATTCATATTATTTTATTTTTGTTGATGAATAAATTTTCTATAATGAGTTCAAATACATACGTCATTTTTGATTTGCAGTCAAAATGATATGTTCGTTTGTGTACCTGCGTGCGGAGGGCGTTTGTGACGTCTCGCATTGTAGGAGCAGTCCCGGGTTATTAGCTTTATTTACATCATAGCCAAATTCGACCCCTTTGGAAATTTGTGAATTTAGATAATTTTTAAAATCAATAATAAATTATTATCAATCAAATAATATTTACATTACAGTAGGTACCCACTAAACAATACACAGCTATGGGAGTATTAATTATTGTACACACACTTTGTTTTCTTTATTGTCCTTTTTTTAATTTCTGAAATAATCTGCGGTTTAGTTACTCCCGAGGAGCGTAAGGAAAGGGCTGAGAAGAATGCGGCCTACTTTGTGGTCAAGTTGAAGGACACGGAGCTGTTGGAGAACACCTACCTGAGATTTATGGTCAAGGTCAAAGGCGACCCTAACCCAAGAATCAAATTGTAAGTACACTTATTATATATATATTTTTATGGTTCATTCAACTCAAAAGTTTATTTAGGTTGGGGTGTTCCACAGAAATTCAAGTGAAACAATGCAATTGGGTTTTTTAAATTAAAAATATCCTCGTCGCCAGTTCCAGGTCCGTTTCAACTTTCTATCAAATTGTGATCAGTTGACATAACAAAATTACAGTCGTGCTTTTATGCTGATCACAGTTTGTTCAGAATCGGTATTAAATACTCTAAAGTCCACGATAAACATATAAAAAAAAAAAAACAAAATGGCGCAAATGAGTCCGTTTGTTTGTACTTAATCAAAGTTTGGTTATTTCCCTCAGTTTCAAGGATGATGTTGAGATTATGGATGGAAACGAGCGCATTCAGATCGTGAGGGACCGAGGAGACATTGGCTTCTATGAGATGGTGATCGTGGCCGCCCAGGCCTGTGATGCGGGCAAATATTCCTGCACCACCTCCAATACCTATGGCACAGAAACTTGCGAGGCTATTGTCACTGTCACAGGCAAGTATTATTTTACCAAAGATAACTAATAAATTGTTTTGTAGTGGCGTATAAATTTGGAGTCCACCATAGAAACAACTGGAAACGAATTACTGAAGAAGCACCCACTAAAAATATTATAAATTTTTTTTTTTTCAAATCGATATAGGTAATAATAAATATGGATATTGCAAGATTGGGGATTTGTGACAAAAATTATTAAGTGTTATTATATTTAGAAGAATAAATTAATAAGAATCATGTTTGAATGAGAATTTAAAAGAGGATCAAGAGAAAATTATGATCCAAACTTGCAATTTTCCAGCAGGCAGTGGCAATTATAAATTTATTGCCAAAAATTTGTTTTTTTTTTAAGTGAAGATTTTGTGTGGTTTTGTTTTGGCTATTCTACCATCACTACTTTTGTTTTGGCTATTCTATTCTGTCTAATGTTGAATTTGGTAACCACCTCCGAATCTCCAAAATACATTGGAGATTTAAAAATAATTGCAAAAAACAGTAGAATATCCAGATATCAGATGAGAATACTGGCCTTATTCCACCGGTATTGCAATGGAAATTGCTCCGAGGAAGTTGCGTCATTGTTCCCTTCGACAATGGTGCATTGCTGGGAAACCAACAAACGCGCGCCCAACATTTAAGATATAATGGTTACGTGATAATGGATCGCTTTGACAAATCGATCTTGTGGAATGCCTTGCCCGGCCTCTGTATTCCCTCCCCCTTCCTCTACCAAGGGTAGACAGCTACACAGAGGTACCCTCTTACTCTTAAAGACCCAAGTTCACTAAACTTCTCAAAATGACCCTTCACATAGCAGCATAAAAGATTATATAGGCCTCGAGAGAATTTATTTCCCTCAGTCGCTGTTATGCTCTGAGATACTCACTCTCTGATCTGATTGAATAACATTAATTATCATCCCCGCAGATGACAAGAAGATATTCGGAGACCTCGTGGACGGAGCCGTGCTAGCACCCGGGGAGAAGCCTTCCTTCAGCTGGCGCCGCGACGGGCAGCCCTTCGACCCCGAGGAGCGCTTCAAGGTGCTGCTGGGGGATGACGAAGACTCGCTGGCCCTGGTGTTCCAACATGTCAGACCGGAGGACGCTGGCCTGTACACTTGTGTGGCGCAGACTTGCGCGGGAAACATCTCGTGCTCTGCTGAGCTCACTGTTCAAGGTATGTTCATACCTAAGACGGTTTTAAGATTAAAGCGGTAGATGTTCTGAAATGATTCTTGAAATTGAAAAATGAATGAAACTGCTTCATCGTGTTGACCGTTTATGCTGCTAAACTCACTGTTCAAGGTGTGTATCTATGTTTTCAGGTGATAGATATACTAAAATTATCTTGAAATTGAAAAAGTAATGACAATGCTTCATCGCATTGATATCGTATTTCCTTCATCGGCAACATATCGCGCTCTGTTGAGTTCACCGTTCAAGGTGCAAGAGAATATGTACTTGTTATAGTATGTTAACAGTAGTATCTATCCCTGAAAACTGAAAAAAATAAAATGAGAGGGCTTTCATCTGCATAAATAAATAACAGAAACCTTCTAACAACTTCTAAAATCCCAAAACGTCATGTAATTCCAGGTTCCGTGAACCAGTTGATGCGCGAGCCAGAAAAGCCAACGCTGATTATCGAAAACCGCGAGGCCAACGTCTCAGTGGGCGGCTCTGCCATGCTGGAACTGCAGTGCAAGGGTTTCCCCAAGCCAGACATCCTGTGGAAGCACGACGGCAAAGTGGTGGAACCTGGCGGCAGATACAAGTAAGTTTTTTATTACGGCTTAAATACATGCGTGATGCATATACACATCATCGGCCCTTCAACCCTTGGAGAGTGTTGGTCGCATCTAGGAAACATCTCCACTCCATTGTCCTGTTTCCATTTTGTTCCTTATGCCTAAGGCTGCAGTATTTGCCGCACATCATTCAGTTACCTAAGCTTAGGCATTATTTTTTGAAAACATGTTATCGACAACTTCTTGACCCTTTTTTCCAAAGAAAAAAGTTATATCCCTTTTCGACCGGCTTCATACGAGCGTGAGTTTGAGTTGAAAAAAATCCTGACAGATATAAACCCCTTCCTTTATAAATGCCTGCACATTAGCAGATGAAGGGTACACAATTAGAATGTATCCATTGGTATTCAGACAATCAAAAATAATAAAAAAATTACATTTATCAATCCTATTGCTGAACACGTTCTAGTCAAATGCACAAGCTTCATATTCTAATTTATTCATATGTTCGGGTTTTGTCTTTTTTTTGCCGATGCCTTCATATCTGTAAATATTAAAATGACAAACTTCATTGCCTATTCTCTTTCTTGCAGATTCCTATATGAGGATGCTGAAAGCATGTCCCTTGTCATCAAGAACTGCACCTCGCAAGATGCCGGATTATACACAATCCACGCTAAGAACGAACTTGGCGAAGATAACACCGAGATGCGCCTGGTTGTCAAGGCTGCCCCTAAGATCAAGAAGAAGGTGGAGAACCAAACCTGCATGACTGATGTAACCTATAAGATGACCATCGAGATTGAAGGATCTCCGACTCCCGAAGTGTCATTCTACAAGGACGGAGTGCTCATAGTCAACACTGACCACATTAAGGTCGTAAAGGAGAGCGAGGAAGTCTACTCGTTGACTCTCACCGGTACAAAGATCACTGACACTGGGTCCTACTCCGTTATTGCGAAGAATGAAATCAATCAGTGCTCAGAATTTTGGCAACTGCGTGTCACTTCACCACCAAAACTCACCAAGGTGCTCGGAGCTGCGAGGGATTGCAACGAAGGAGAAACAATTACCTTCCAAATCAAGGTCGAGGCTGATCCTCAACCTACTATTAAATGGTATAAAAATATTCAGAATTTAACCATTTCTATATTGTTAACAATTACTTTTCAAATCGCTCTTCACCTAAGTTTTACTCAAACTTATAGACATATTTTTTGTTCAGCAGACAGCTAATTATAAGACTTTTTCACTTAAATTGTCCATGATGGCCAATGGCAACAATGTGCAATTTGTTCTACTCTGACATTGTTATTATTGTTTTCAATGGAAACTTCAATGAAATGTGGCGGAGGCTAAATTGTGCTCTGAAAACAGTTGCAATGAACCAAAAAAATGCAACATAACATTGTGTGTAAAAATTACATCCCTGTAGTGCCCATCTTCGAGCAGCACAGATAAAAAAATATTTGTTATAAGAGTAATTAGCGCTGGCTCATGGAAATTTTTTGTTTTAATCTGTGACCATTTTTAAAATGAAATTAAACATTAACCGGCATTAAAGATTATTTGACTAAATGATTAATGCTTTATCTATTGGAGCGTTCTGTAATATGATCAATTTCAGCCTTGAGTGCTAGAAAATTTCTGAGCATTATGCGCTTTGGACACGATTAAGCAGCTTGACAGCAAGCACATAATTTTGTTGTCTATTGTTGTCTATTATTGTCTATGCTCAAGCCGCTTGTGCAAATAAGAGGCATTTAATCAGTGTACTCCTTCGTCTATGCCTCAAGATTGTCACTATTACCATGAAATATTTCCGTTGATATTGTGTTATAATAAATGTTATACATTAATATTAAAATATAACATTATTTAATAATGTAAGGAAAATTATTTATTCCCTACTTCTCAGTATATGTTCATCAGACCTAAACAATATATCACATTTAAATAAGTCAATAGCAGTCACGTCATTATTTATATTTGCGGTACATATAATACATATACAGTTCGCGGAGCGTCAATAACAAATAATTAAGAAGAGATGCGATACATCTCTTGAAAAACTAAACTACTAAGTTAGCCTTGTGATTTGTGATGATTGTAAATTGGCCAAATTGTGGCCAAAAATGCCTCAGTGGTTATATAAAACTTATTTGGAAATCACTTGATCATTGTTATTTACTTTTAGGTTCCTAAACGGCAAAGAAATCACCACCGAAAGGACCAACGCAAAGATCACTTCTGATGGGTCCACCTTCACTCTTGTGATGACCAATGTAACAAGAAACGAAACCGGCACCTACAGCTGTGAGGTTTCTAACAGCCACGGAGTCTCCAAGGACAGCACCAAGCTCAATGTTCGCTGCGGACCTCAGTTCACGAAGAGTCTCACAGACACTAATGCTGTTGAAGGAACATTGAACATGGAGTTTGTTGTCAGCGTTGATGCTTACCCCAAGCCATCAGTGAAATGGTAAGTTTACTATTTATTGACAAAATACAAACCTTCCATATTCTTTCATATAAATATTTTAAGGATTACTTTTTCCTGGTTTGAAATATGTATGTATATAGTTCAGAATGTAGTAAAAAGTTATCATTTGGGTCTAATTTCTAAAAATAATGTTTATATCACTTAAGGTACTACGGTGACGCTGAAATAACGGAGAAGCGCACAGAGTTCACGCGCACGGACGATGGCGACAGCTACAAGCTAATAATGAAGGAGGTCACCACCGAAATGTCAGGCAAATACTCCTGCAAGGTCACAAACGAGATTGGAGCCAATACTACTGCTTCCACCTTCACCGTTTACAGTAAGTTAAATAGTAATACCCCCATATAAGGTGCCCGAATAAGAAGATTACACACTTTAGAAGTTCATTTTTTTATAAGAAAAACTCTCTTTTTAACTTTTGAAGGTTATTCCCATCAATGTAATATATCATTGAAAAAGAAAATAACAATAATAAACTAAATTAAAATATGAAAATGAACAAGACACAGAAAAATAATGAAAAAGGTAGCTGCCGATAATATGGAAAAATAAAAACGTTAGTCGAAGATAATATTGTTAATTCTGAAATTTTAAATATGACTTTGACAATTATGGCGGTTTTATAATTGGACGAAATTATCTGAATCGGTAGAGCGCAGTCCCGGTAAGACGTGAGATCTGGGTTTGAGTCCCTATATTCGAGTTTATTATTTTTCTGTGTCTTGTTCATTTTCATATTTTAATTTAGATTATTATTGTTATCCTCTTCTTCAATGACATATTACTTAAGAAATTGTTTTTTCAGTCCCTTGAAAATTGAATTGTAAAAATAGTTTAATTTGGAACCCACTTGCAAGATTTTTTCACATATTATATGGAGATGTTATTATTCCAGTCCCTTGAAAAAACTTATGTATCATTGTATAAAGATTTTGAAACAGTGTCATGAAAAATAATGAGAACCATCCTACCATTTAACATCTCAAAGGCGCGGGAAACAAAGCATGATAAATTAAAAAATGAAGCAAATAAAAAAGTTCTCAAGTCAATTTTTTCTAGAGTTAAACCATTTCAGATTTTAGTTCAAATCAGGGGTGCTAGCATGGTCGATGGATTTGAAGTTACCAATCGATTGTCGGTAACTTCTCATCGTTCCCTAGGAAAACTGCAGATCGCTAAAGTGCAAACGACAGTTGATATCGAATATATTAAGGACACTTAGTCATTGTGAACTGTTACCTATTCGTTTGCGATCTGCAGTTGTCCTAGGGAACGATGAGAAGTTACCGACGATCGGTCGGTAACTTCATATCGATCAACCATGCTAGCACGCCAGGGATGGCAGACAGGTCGATCGCAATATTTAGTCGATCTTGGTCGTATTCGTAATTTAGTCTGCAAGGCAACATCTAACGACTTACATGCCGGTGCAATCCTGAAAAAAATCATTATGGTGTTCTTAATGCAGTATTTAAGTTGGACCACTCACAAACAATTATTTGTTTTATTACTACCTTTATACCTTTATCTTACCATCTCTACCCCTTTAATAACATGATTATTCCATCTTGGTTCACATAACAGGCCAGCCAAAGATCACCAAGAAGCTCATCGACATGACCGTGGACGAGGGAGCGACCCTGAAGCTCGAGGTGGAGATTGAGGGCTGCCCCGATCCGAAGATCCGATGGTTCCGCGATGGCCAGGAGGTGACCACCGATGCCAGAATCAAGATCGAGCGCGACAGCAAGCGCCTGGAGAACTACAGCCTGACCCTCAACCTAACGAAGGAAGCGGACGGCGGCGAATACGAAGTTCGAGCTATCAACGAAATTGGCAGCGTCTCCTGCAAGAGTATTGTCACAGTTCACAGTAAGTACTCTCTCAATTCACTCTTCGCAGCAAATTTAATTCCTGTTGTGATTAATATCTTTTTCAAATACTTAAAATTAAAATTAAAAATTGTCATATCTTTATGACCCAATGGTAAAAACTCTTTCCGCTGCAATTTATGTTTATTATTGACTATTTTGGTCCCGTTAAATGGTCCAGTTTTTGATCAAATTGTTATCAGCTGACAAGCATGACCGTTATGCTTGATTGTTGATCACAATTGATCAAATGCTAAAACGGACCGTGAATAATTTAGTGCATTCGCAAAATGAAAATGGTTGATTGATCAATGGTCTTCAAATGTGAAACGCAAATCGGATTGGGGTTTAGCCATAAAAATGTATATACAAATAAAATTGAAAAAATAAAAGCTTTTTGTATACTTAATATTTTAATTCAAAGTAGAGCAATTTTTGTGTGGTTTTCATATGAAAACATTGTAATTTTTGAAAGACGTTTGTAGCACGATTTCATTTGTATAATGGGTTTAAGAAATTTGTTTTCTAGGGCAGTTTGAATGTAGTATTTGTAGTTTAATCAATAATTCTGCTCTGGGCTAAAAGTTTCTTTTCTCTAAAATGTGAAATGTTGTTCCAAATCGCCATAAATGTGATTAATACTTAATGAGATCTATGGTTGATTTTAGGTTATATTTCTTGTTATTAATGCTACGATATGTCTAATATTTTTTACCACTATAAAGGTAGCATTTCTAGGCTCGCTTCATTCATGGAGCAAGTAAGTACAAATGTATTGGAGAATGCCACCAGGAATGTGTTTACATTGTGTGATGCTCCAATCGGACCACATAGAAGTGGTTTGGATTGCTATTTTTTAATTGACTGCAGCATTCTTACATTAGTACTAGATTTAGTATTAATTTAGTGCATTTGCAAAATATCTTTTGATAAGAAATGCATTTCAAGTTTTTCAAATATATTATAATCTTCTGTCATGTACCTTGTCTTGTTATTATCAGTCGGTGTGTTCACAAATTTTAAAATCAATCCCAGCTTTTCAAATTATAGTCAAAATGCATGTTGAAATACAAAAACTATATGAAAAAGAGTTTTTTGTTAAGTTGTGGCTAAGTTACATTACAATGTACACAACCAATTCTCGCATGCTGGCAATTCAATACTGAAAAATTATTTGCTTTACCCACTATCTGAAAAAATATTTGTGAACATTCTCTCTGAAGTTTTCCATGCTCGATTAAATAAAATAACACCTTCAATGCAATGTGATCGTTTCTTTAGAAAACGTGTTGTCTTTAGTTTTGCATCTTTTTATTGAATCTCTATTCCCAAAACAAAACATATTCATATCATTGTTATACTGTCCTCATCCAGCTCAAGAAATAACCAAGAGGTTTGACAAACTAGAAATCACCAATGAATCTTTTGATGAATCTTCAGAGACGAAGAAATCTGTTCAAGACGCAACAGAACCAGTCGTTCCCGAAAAAGCGAAGAAGTCTAAAACAGAACTTGACGTAGTTGAAGAAGTTCAGTTTGACGCGAAAACGAAGAAATTGGATGATTCTGATGTTGCCGAAGTAGACAAACCAAAGAAGGCTGATAAGTCTAAAACTGAGGCTGATAAAATCGAAGAAATCGAATTAGACATAAAAACAAATAAGGTCAACGGATTTGATAATCAGGAGTCAGATAAACCAGCCGCACAAAAAGGAAAAAAGGGAGTCCTTGGAAAAGAAACAGTTGAAGAAAAGTCCATGGCAAAGGAAGAGGGCATCAAGCAGAAGAAAGCAGAAAGAACAGATGCGGCTCCCAGTAAGCAAAAAGGGGAAAGCGAAGGTATAAACAATTCTATATATACACAAAACACATATACAAAAACAGTCAACATTCTGATACGACACCAATCATATCCATGACAAATTTCCATGTTGCATGCTCTTCTTTTATTAAACATGATTAATGGCTTTAATGTGCATTCGATCCAAGCATGCTTGGAGTTTATGTTTAGGATAATTGTGGGAGAATGTTGATTTGATTGAGTGAGTGTGTTACCACCATAGGCCGGCGCTCCACCGAAACCGTCACTACTTTCCAGAGGGGAGAAGGTGAATCAATCATTGTTACAGTTGTCAGCAGTACGCGCTCACACGAGGCGATAGTGTCAGGTCAGTACCCGCTTTCTATACGCTCAAAAACAGCAATAGCTTTCATTCATTCGATTTCCATTACAATTACCACAAAACAGATACAACTACTCATATGCTCTAAAATTAAAAATAATATTAACTTTACTTTCAAGATTTTTTTCTAATTTTTATGTACCTATAATACTTTGATAACTTGCGTGACATATCTTTGAAACTCACTATTCCAGTGTTCACTAACCAATTCGTAAAATATAGGTCCTGCCGAAACACACACATTACACAAAATGTCTGCCACTTCTATGATTTACGAAGAGGACTCTGATAATGAAGGGGAGAGAAGAAAAATAATAGCTCCTAACCGACCCCATAAAACCTCTCTAGAAGTAGAAGAGGTCGCCACACACCGTTACACACAAGACGAATCCGGAGGGTACGCTATCTCTGAAGTATTCAAGAGGGGCAACCACGGGATCATCGAGGAACCCGCTGACTCGGACGGAGAATGGAACTCAGACAGATATTCAGACAGGAACAGACTAACAACCAACAGAGGAGTATCCATTTTATCACTTTCAGAAGACGATACAACATTCGTCGGTGGCAATTTATCTCGAGATCTTTCATTAAATGATGTTAATAATCTAATCTTTGATTTTGACGATACCAAACGAATGTATTCGAGAGAGAATTATGTTAGGCAGGCTTCATTCCAAGAAGAAAGCTTTTCAGAAAGTGGTGAAATAGAAGAAAAGGTAATATCTGAAAAACTTCACCGGGTTATCGAGAAAGACATGAGCGATGAAATCTTAAACAAGAAGCTCGGAAATCTGTCTAATGGTTACTCATCAAGTAGCAACAAAACAGAATTTATTCATACAAGCGAATACGAATTAAGTGAATCTGTAAAAGCGAAAAATGCCAAAAATACAGACTTTATATTCAAACAGTCCATTGATGACATTGGAAGCACAAATACCAAAAGTAATGTCAATCATGATTTTGATCTTCCTCCGAAAAGATCAAAAATAACATTCACAGACGACGAAGATGATGAAATGGAAGATTTATTCAGGAGAATAAAAATACAAAGAAATAATTTAGGAGACATTCTTTCAAAGGAGGGCCAGAGAAAAAATGAAAACTATTCCAAAGGTTTCAAAAGGACTGAAATTCTAGAAGAGATAAATGAAACATACGAAAATTCTTCATCAGATATAGAAAGTCCTTCGATAGGTACCGAGAACCTTTCAGTGAATATTGGAATAAAAGAAAAAATTGTTACCGGATTTGGTGAAATATATGAAAATCTGTCAAAACAAGAAGCATCTAGTAAAAAAAGTGATAAAATTCCAAAAGAAGAAGAAAAAAATAGTGAAGGTAAATCTATTAATCAAAACCAAATATTTTTCACAGCTTTGTAAATGCAACTTTAAGTGTATGGTTTAAAATTTTATGCTTCTTCATCAATGATCTTTAGCAACATTTCTTCAAATGCATTTTAATGAAAATGATTAACGGTGATTTTTCTATTTTAGATGCATGAATTGTGTTAACTAACCCCGTGATCCAACTCACCGACTAACCTACAATAACCGGTCTGCAGCAGCCAATGTTCCGGTGGGAGGGTAAGAGCATTTCCAGGATGGCCAGTTTCAAATGTTTTGCAACTTGATATGTGTCAATATTTAACTTAAATTGGAATTAATCCATAGCCATTGCTGAGATAACAAGCGCGGAAATGGACGACGGAAACGTTTACGAGAGTCTCCCACTGGAGTACAAGGTGTTTGCAAAGGGAGTCCCCCGTCCGGCCGCCAAGTGGACCGTCAATGGAGAACCCATCAAGCCAAGCCAGAGAGTCCAGATCTCCGACGACGGAGACTGCTATACCCTGCACATTCTAGAGACCGAAATGGTCGATGCTGGACTCTACCAGTGCGAAGTCGGCAACAAACTTGGAACTTTCGCTCGCAAAGCCACCTTGTCCGTTACGCGTAAGACTTTCTTATATTTCTCTAATTGTTTTAAAGAGCAATTTTTTGTTGTTTCATAACATGCTGCATTTTCAAAAACCTACGCCTTATTACATTTAATGCTATCCTCTATTGTACATATTATTATCTTTAATTACATAAACTTTGTATTATAATGCATGGAATGTAGTAAAAAGTAGTGAACATAAATATACTCGTAGCATGTGTGTATAAAAATAAATATGGTTTTATTTCAGCTGTATGCGAATTGCGCAAGCCTAAGTTCATTGTGCCGCTAGAAGCGCAACAGATTCCCGAAAGGCAGCCCATTACCATGACAGCAACGTGCACTGCTGATCCCATTCCCAACAAAGTGGCGTGGTACTTCAATGATGAAGAAATTATTGCGGATGCCACTATTAAACTGTCATCGGAACATAAGAAAATTGAGTATAATCTGAAGGAGATTACATACAAGTTGCATATGCCAACAGGTTTGTCATTGCTTTAGTTTACTATGCCCATCTTATAATCTGCAATAAATGATACTCAGAAGAAACTCAAACTTTTGTCATTTTCCATGAATCCAGGACGCAGCTCTGACACTGGAGAGTACACCATCAAGGCCAAGAATGAGCACGGCGAGGGAGAGAGCAGCGCGCGCCTTGATATCCTCATCCGCCCAATCATTGAATCCCTTAAGGATGTTACCGCTGTGCCGTACGAAGACACTGAATTTATTGCTGTCATTTTCGCCAATCCTATTGCTGAAATTACATGGTAAAATATTTTAATCAGTGTGTGTTCAAGTAACTTTCCACATTTCCCAGACATAATTTTCAAACCCTGGTTCTACTCCTCGTATTATCATCTTTTCCACTGATATCTTTCTCCGGGGATAACCTTTACTCTGTGATTACTACCTAAGAATATTTTCAAAACCAAAACTGAACTATGTAATGCACTACCAATGAAAGCTAATTTATTAAAAACTATTTTGTATTTTCAGGTCCAAGGACGGAATGAAAATTGTTGATTCCAAGATGCGCAAAATTGTGGAAGAGCCATCCAATAATAAGTACAAGCTGGTCTTCACAGAGTTGGATATGAGTGATGCAGGAACATACACGGTTGAAGCCACAAATAGTCAAGGCTCTGCTAGCCACCAAGCCAAGCTTATCATTCATAGTAAGTTATTCAAATTACTTTTAAAAAGTGATTATTTTACTTCTCAAGCACCACAAAAATGATGCAATATAAATTATGCACTATTTATTATAATACGTTTTGATTTAATATAAGTCTGGTGCCCAAAATAGCATATTGAATAAACCTGCAAATATTCAAAGTCGGCGTAAACGCAGAGTGGAAAGAGCGTCATATAAATTAAGTAGCCTTATGATCACCATAGTTAGCAGGGTCCATAGGAAAACGGATAGTGTGGTTATACAGAGTACACTCAATGGATGTATTTGTTTTTCAATTGTAAATTGTCAGATAATAATGTAAGGCCCAGTTGTTTTGCAGAATTCACATGTGACATTGTCGTCAAATGGCCATTCGGCGTCATTTTGTTTTTCGCCTTTGAAAGGTTCCCATTAAACGCCAATTCTAGATGCGTTTCAGATTTCTATCAAATAATAATAAGTAATAAGCTGACATGCTTAACAACATGATGGTTGTCCACTTCTGCAATTTGTTCAAAAGCCGAAACGGACATAGAATTGACATTTAACGGGGACATTTTACAACCGTCAAAAAAACAATGTGGCACTGAATAGCCGTCAATTTCTGCATGAATTTCTATGTGAATTTTTGTGAAATCACTGGTCTAAGTCTATCGTTTCAAAATTGTAATAAATAATGAACAGGTGAGGAGCCAACCTTCTCCAAGAAGCTGGAAGATCGGAAGGTGAAGGACTACGACAGCATTACCCTGAGCGTGCGGTGCACCGGGGTACCAACTCCCACAGTCAAGTGGTACAAGGATGGCGATGAGCTGATTGAGGATGAGCGCCACAAGCTGGTCACTATACACGAGGGCCAAATCGATAGCGAACTCACCATTACTCACTTTGAGGCATCCGACGCTGGAAAGGTATGTTTTTAAAAACATTCATTTTTTAAATCAACTTTCACACCTCTGCTGTAGGTCACCCCAAGTGGTTCGTTACACAGTGGTGCCCAAGTTCAGGGGCTGAGGTTTATCTAGGTCTTAGCAGCGGATACGTTTGCCCACCTACTATGTGGCGGACCGAATCGGGAGATACTGGTTGAGGGAGACCTTTTGACCTCTCCAGCCGAACTCTCTCGACTCATCGCCTTGCACCACAGTGGGAGGAACAGATTAATAAGTCTGGACACATTGACCCCAGATTCCTGCCAACCCCTCATACCTTTTACCATCCCAGTACTTCCCCTCCTTCCTTTCCCTAAAATATCCTCCATACAGTATCCCCAAAGATGACATAGACCCCGAGGGAATTTTTTTCCTCAGAATATGGAGCTAATGTGAAAAAAAATCTCAATAAATATTTAGAAATTTTTGTTTTGCAATAATTATATATATAGTTTCAACAATTATTGTTGAAACAATTCAAGCCTATTAAATAATACTCATAGCTCATAGGTACCTACATCAAAATTTGTGTCGACAGATTAGTGCTGTAAGATTTCAAGCAGTCGAGGCAAAACTTGGGGTGTTTCAAACTTCATCACATTTAATGACAAATATTTCGACAATCAGCACCGTTTTGATTTTTTTTACATTTGAACAGACCCTGTTAAATGCTGATTCTCAGCCCGTTGCAGCTTTTGATCAAATTTTAATCAGGTGAAAAGCATAATAGCTTGACAATTAAGCGGGCGACAAACACGAATTTCACATCAAAAAGATACTGCGTTATAAGTATCTTTTCTACCGACACACTACGTTATAAAATATTCCTTCCTACGGCAGGAGAAGGGGTCAGTTGAAATCGGAAGCGGTCGAGAGAATATCATTTCTTTGTACTGGATATGTCAACTTGACAGCTCCGTGCATGCTCCGTGTATTAAAAATGACCCCCTCTCCTGTTTACGACGAAGGGGGGGTCGCATAATTTTTCTGATATCGCGATCGTAGCGGTCACGAAAAATAACGCGAATTAGCGAAGATTCAAACCGCGATCACAGCACATCATATTTTTACATCTGGCGGGTCTGTATGGGATTGTGTGGCGAGCGCTACTGTAAGTATCTTTTTGATGTGAACTTCGCGTTTGTCGCCCGCTTTAAGCTTGACATCTAATCAAAAGCTAAAATTTTATCGACATTTAATGCGGACCGTTCAAATGTAAAAAAATCAAAATGGTTCTAATCAATGATTAAATGGTTGCATTTGTAATAAAGTTTACATAATAAATTTTATTTTTGTTGCAGTTCACGGTGACTGCAGCAAATGTGGTAGGGGACGTAGCGACATCAGGCACGCTGAGAATGGCTCAGATCGCTCCTGGATTCGCGCAGAAGCTGGAAAGGGCCACAGACTGTGATGAAGGAGAA
Source organism: Limnephilus auricula (assembly GCA_951813805.1). Taxonomy (NCBI): domain Eukaryota; kingdom Metazoa; phylum Arthropoda; class Insecta; order Trichoptera; family Limnephilidae; genus Limnephilus; species Limnephilus auricula. Next base: position 28,513,796 of record OX638390.1, on the reverse strand, counting down.
TCTCTCGAGCTGAAATGCAAACTGGACGGCAGTCCTATACCTACTGTTATGTGGTAACTATTTTTGTATAACTTAAAAATCCAGAGATATAAAGTCAAATCGAAATTTTTTTCAATTTTTTGACATTATTTTACCTTTATTGAAGAACCCTTATTAAAGTGACGTGTAAATACTCAATTGTGAAAGTGGAAAAAAACCTAATGCCTATAATCTCATGCTCTCAGATCATAGTAATAATAATGTTTGAATGATTTTTATTGCGCCATTTTCGCGAGAAAATCACCTCAAGGGTGCATAAAATGTTACTTCTAAATACCTAGCAAGTAGGATCAAAGTATCCTTCAGTTTAGATGTTACAAGGTTAAAACATTGTAACAAATCTTTATTTCGATAAAGATTAACCTTTTTAGTGACTCTTTCCACATTGCTATTTTAGTGTGTTGATAGAAAGTATAGATAATATGTGATTCAGCTGTGCGTGAATAATGTTACAGCCACAAGTATAAAGTAAATTCATTGATGTTTCCTGTACGTGTTTTGATCAAATGATATGGTTTCCATTTCAGGTTCAAAGATGGTGAAGAATTGCAGGCTGATGATAGACTCCAACTGACAGCGATGCCTGACGGAAGTGTGAAGTTATTCATTCAGGAATGCAAGCCATCCGACTGCGGCGCCTACAAACTGGTTGCTAAGAACCCCAACGGGGAAACCTCAGCACTCTGCGCAGTCGCCATTAACCGTAAGAACACTCATCTCTATTTCTTACATCTTACACTTACCACATACAACATATCAAAAACAAAATGTTGCATCATACCTACATTTTTTAACATGTTTGTAATATGATTCCATGACAAGACAGAACAAGAAGATAAACAAAACATACAAAAAACCTAACCTAACCTAAATGAACCCTATCTAACTATGTTCATGTCTTAAATAACCCTTTTCTTATTGGATTACCATTATTCAAAACCCTAGAAATCAATACGTCTCTTACCGAGGGACAAATCACATTTAGGAAGATAAATATTCTAATCTATTTCGAAACGCACATCAAAAAAAATTTCTTTGGCTTTTCCAAATACGCTCATTAAAGAACATATTATACATCCCAGGATTAAATATTTCCAATTTCAAAATTAGGTCTTCTGCGTGCAAACTGTATCTAAATAAACGATAAGCAGTGTTAAATCTCAAATGACCATCCAGGAAAGCATGGTCGTGTATATTTTCGGCCTGTGCAGAGTATAAATAAAACAATATATGTACATTTTTACGCAGCATCGTGATCATTGGTCAAATGCATTGTACTTTTAGTTTTGTGTCAGTGAGCGATGAACCAACGAATGCTATTTTTTAGCCACGATTTGTTATAATGGTTTGTCTAGTCTGCAGTTAAAAGTAAAAAAAATTACAACGCTCTTGAGGTGATTTTTCATTAAAATGGCGCTATACAAATCATCCAAATATCATTATTATTAAAAGTAAAGACATGTTAAGCAAAATATGAAAAGTTTTGTTTTATGACCGATTGTGAATTAAATGGTGTCTTTTCAGCATCACCACGTAAGCCAGTATTCCTTAAGGAGCTGGAGCCAACGAAGGGTGTGGTCGGCCAGTCTCTCAGGCTGGAGGCGCAGATAATGGCGTACCCAGCTCCCGAAATCAAATGGTTCAAGGATGGTATGTATTCTTTCATATTTACATATTAAAAACAATAATACATATTTTTATTATGATATACTAGCGCAGACCCGCGATAAATAATGAGATAATATAATGTAGAATTTGTGGAACTGAAAAAATTTATTAAAAAAAATATTTGCTTATATAACCACTCATGCTCTTTTTGCCACATTATGGGACTATTTCCAAAACCTCAAATTGCTTTGTTGCCACAATGTGGCAAATTTTCAAAAAAAAAATTTTTATTAATATATTGTATATAATATATTGTACATTCAAAATATAACAATATAAATATTCTCTAGATTCTTTAAATGTTTTTAGGTTAAAGATTTAATTTTTTTTTTTTTAAATCCTAAAAATATGTGATAATAAACAAAAGATGGGGGAATTCATTGGCTACATAGAACTATAATCAGTTTGTATGTCTCCATATTCAAATTCGGAGGTATGATTTTTTTAATGTGGGTGGAAAAATTTCCTTTAGCAATCCGAGAAAAAATATTTTAATTGCTCTGTCGCTCTAGTGGCTAAAGTACTTGAAAAATTACGACATCTATCGAATGACATAAAAATACAAAACAATATGTTATATTATTTATACTAATAGAACAAAAAATACAGCAACGCTTATGAAGAGAATAGTAATTCAAAGAATATGTGTTTATGAATGGCTGTATAAACAGCCGGCTAAAATATGTCCACTGGTCCTAGTTCAGTGAAACCACGCACGTTGTCTCTGTAACGTAGCTTCAATCTATTAATTTAATTAATTTAATCATCTGTCAAACAATTCAACAAAAGAAACAGATTTCAAATAATTTATTATCATTTAATAAAATAATATTAGTACCCACTTTATCGCTTGTAATATAATTTAAACTTATCAGTTCCAATTTTGAAAATATAAAGTTCTTTGAACTTAAACAATTTTACGCATTGTGCAGGAATACAATTTCACCGAAAATCGAAATTAGTATGTTTAATAGTTAATACCTAGTTAGCTAGCTATAAAACATAATTTTTCTCTTACTGATGAGAATTTTGTATGTTAGACCTGATCAGAGAAGAAATAGACCGATAAAAGTATTTTTTGCATGTAGACATTTCCAAGCGCCAAAATTCTTTTTATCATCTAAAAGATTTCGAAGCGATCTAGCTTTCACCTTATTTTTAAACAACCATTCCGTACCGAAGAAGATAAACCATGGGAGTCCACTTTGGACTTTTGTGCAGGAAAGCGATTTTAATGTTTATGAACTGAATGTTTGGGGGTATATAACGTTTTTACATAATGTATTAATTAAGAGCCGTGATCTGTGAAGTATATTTCGTAATTTCATTCGTTTTTTGCCATAGTTAAGACAAATATGTCAATTTATGAATATATTTTGGTTTATCCTCTGAACAAATAATCCATCCCTAATGCCCTTCATTCACGCAGCTACTTAAATCGACTAAATCGCCGCTACCCGCTACCTGTCATACTATTTTGCTAGTGTAGCGCCTAGTGGCGTTTAAAACACTAATAATACTATAGAAGGTAGAGACGAGCGGCGATCGCGTTGAAAGTAGCTCCATGGAAGAACGCCATAAGAGTCGAAAGATTCTGGGAGACATCAGATTTTTTTCAAATTGATTATCATTTTCAAGGGGTTATCTAACTAACTTGATTTTCTTTTAAATTACGTGTGTGCTTATATGAATTAGTCTTAACATTTTTTCAAAAATTTCTTTTGTTTTCCAGGTCTACCAATCAGGCCATCCCAAGCCGTCAACTTTGTGAACCAGCCCGGTGGTCTCATCGGTCTGTCTCTGGAAAACGTAAAGCCGGAAGATGCCGGCAAGTACACCGTGACGATCTCCAATCGCCTGGGAGACATCACCGGCAATGCCATGGTGGAAGTGGAACAGAAAGAGAAGAAGCCGTCCTTCTTCGCCGACCTGCAGCCGACCACTGTTGTGGAGGGCTTCCCCGTCAAACTGGAAGTTCGCTGTGTCGGACACCCTCCTCCTACTATCAAATGGTTACTATACTTTCTATTTCAACTTTTTTTTATCAAGCAGAATTTTTCAGAAAGCAGATCTGGTCACCAAACATGGTGGTCTTTCACCAGGGCGAAATTTGCACATACGGGGATTCATAGCCACGACCTCCGGATTTTTGTAATTGAGGATATTAACAGCTCTTATTAGTTATTGAATACACAAAATTCTTATTAGTTATTGAATCCAGTTGATGTGTATTGTTTAGACTATGATATTTGCATTCCCAGTGTCAATAAAATAAGAATGATACATAGTAAGCTTTTTGACAGTCAATGACAAAAAAAATTTATGTAAGAAGTGAATGCAAGAAGTAGGAGATTCTTCAATGAATCAGATACTTGAGTTGAGTCTGCAAAGAGACCATATAACAGAATATACTAAGTAGTGTATAAGACGATCTATGGATGTGAATGAATAAATGTGTATAACGCAGGTGTTTGTGTGGCATTTCATTCCGTAATATCTCGTACCAATAATTTACAACATGTTACCCAATTCAATAAAAAGCTGTGAATTGACTTTCAGAAGGAAATGTATGTTAAAAAAATGGTTATGTAAGGGAATTTTTTTGTACTAACCTGCGTTTTTCTAATTTTCGTTTTTAATGTTTTTTCCATTATTATTATCTTTTTTCTCTTTCTTTCTTTCATTTTCCTCTGCTCTTTATTTTATATATGTAAAAATATGTGGATGTATGTATATATAATGTAATAATGTGTATATTTTATGTACCTGTTTAAATTTTCAAAAGTAATTGAAGAACCCGTTGACAAACTGATATAAATCAGTTTAACGGGACTTAATGTTGAAATATGTAAAAAAAAAGTTTCATAAATAAATTTAAAAAAAAAATAAATTATTGTTTGTATTTTTCAGGACCCACAAAGGCAAGGAAATCAAGCCAGATGGCAAGCACATCAAGATCTCAGCGCAGCCCGATGGAACCTACTGCCTCATCATTGACAAGGCAAAGGCTGATGATGCGGGAGAATATGCCGTTATTGCCTCCAACGAAAAGGGAGAAGTATCTAGCAAGGGAGTGCTTACCGTTGCAGGTATGGTTCACTTTATGATCTTTTCGTGTTCGGTACAGTCATTATTTTCCTGTAAAGAGTAACAAGAAGCAAAGATGGCTATGTACAATGAATTCATTAGAAGCAAGCTGAAGTATGCAAGTGGTGAAGTAGCTTTATAGGATCAGGTCCCAGTAAGTGGTTCTGCAGGACCTCTTTCGCTATAAAAGACATACTCCATATAGATTTATTTGAAAATGAACTTGCTGAACTTAGAAACTAGGGGAAATGTGACACTGAATATTGAAGAAAATGCAAAAATATCTTATTTTATTTGCTGCACTTCTTCGATGCCACAGCCTGTTCAGGATACCACATGACAGGACAGAAGTTGTCAATCTTCAGCAGAGGACATCGTGTTGGAAATTTTACGATTGAAGCCGCCAACGTTTCTGCCCAAGAAGCGGTTCAATATTCTACATTGGAACTTCACAAATTCATTGTAAAATGGGGCTATTCTGAATCTGTTCCAAGTTTAGCGCTATGTCTTAGATTTTTATTAATAATTTATTTTTCGGTTGCTTCTTGTGAAAGAAGCTTTTCAAAGTTAAAATTAATAAAATCTTGTTTAAGATGAGCCAAAAGCGACTGACCAATATTTAGATTTTATCAATTGAAAGAGACAGGGAAATCTATTTTGATAATGTAATCGAATTTTAGTAAAATAAAGTCTCGTAATCATGTTTATTATTTGATTTCTTTAAATTTGAGTAGGGGTGCTCAATACAACCGCCCGGGGTGCCAATCTACCCTATGCCGCCACTGGCTTCACCTGACATTAATAACTAACTACCTGACCTATCTTGCAATTAAAATAAAGTAGGAAGGCTATCTAATTCCATGAGGAAAACCAAATGATTAAAATGTTTGTATGGTTCTTGTATTTAAAAAATACGAGTGTGCTTTAGACCACACGACTGAAGTAAATAATTCTTTAGTAATCTAATCTAATTTTTTTTCTGGCATCGAATAAAACCATTCCAATCATCAGTGTATAAGAATCTATATTGAAGATTCGTTTGGATCAATTTGGATTCGGATTGGATTTACCAATCATCGTGACAAATCAGTTGTTTCAATGCACTGAGTTCGCTCACTCTAAACGAAAATTTGATTAATTTTTTTATGGGAATTACGCAGTGGGATTGTTGATTTAATTCTTACAAAGTTTAAAATAAAACTTTTTTGCGGATTCTAGTTAGAGAGCGATGTTTATTCACATTTGCAGCAGGAAATTTAAAAAATCCAATCGAAAAATTGCTAGGTATTAGTTAGATTTTAACGTTTAGAATTTAAGAAACAACAACAAAACTATTGTCAGCATAAATGCGAGCACCCACTCCAAACGTCATTAATATAGATTTGAGCACTGTTGTTACGATTAGATTGCGAGGAATGAACCACAAAATTAATTTTAATTTATTATCATTCGCCTCCGTAAAGTTCGTAACGCCCAATATTACGCTTCTCGTAACACTGTAATTTCCGTAATGCATTCGCCAGTTTAGCCCTCAAGTCAAGCATGCGTAAAGAAGTATTTACTTCAAAAATTCCTTTCCCAAAATAAAACACATACTTCGTCCTTTATTTAGACTTAAAATCCTTATAATCGGAAAAAATTGTGTAGGACGGCTAGGGGACTAATGTTCAAACCGTAGTTCTCAAAATCTCTCTGATGGTAGAAACCTATTTGGTAGCTCACCTCACTTCTGAATTGGAGTGGCGAACCTTATGTACTAGAGACATTTCTTGGATGACTCTGTAAGCTTTATGAACTACTAGCACTAGAGCCATCTGCTAAGTAGCTCGAACTATCACGCTAATAAAAACATTTATACTAATATTTCAGGCAGAGGAGATAGCAGCCTACCTGAGGAGCGGCCATTCTTCTTGCATGCCCTGCGAGATGTCACCACAGAGGAGGGCACTCCCCTAGTCATTGGTGCTCCGTTTGCCGGAAACCCAATTCCTGATGTCTGCTGGAGCAAGGATGGAATCCTCATCATGCCGTCTGATCGCGTCACCATCTCTTGTGATGGAAAGAGGGTAAATACACAAAAAAAATTGCCTTTGTATATCAACAAATTGTATTTCTGTATGTTGATACCAGAAAGTTTCTTTTTCTAGTGATGCCAAATGCATTATAAATTATAATAAATTATTTTTAATCTTATCAGTCCATTCCCAATGCATGAATCATAAAAGGAAATCCATATTGTTGGAACAATAATTGCAGATTAAATTTTACACCAGTCCAAAAATTGGTTCCCAAACTCGGACCCAATTAGACGTACGAAAAAAAAACTATAAAAAATATAAGTAGTGGCGGTTACAAATGCATTGCTTCCTATGATGATATGTGACTTTGTTTGTGTGACATCTTCAATATTTAAGAAGTTTATAAATTTCATCCTAACTATAAATGAAAGTATTCAAATAAAGCATGTAAATCAGGAAATGATAGTTAGAACTATGAAATTTGTCGCCAAACAGATGTTTTGTCACTTTGTGCTCCTCGTGAACCTGCGACCTCCAGATTGTCTGAAACAAATGTAATTTTCTCCCACAGGTGGATTTGGAAATCAAGCCTTCAGACCTCTCCGATGCCGGAACCTATACCTGCAAGCTGGTCAGTCCCCTCGGGGAAGACAGTAGCTCTGCCAAAGCCATCGTCAGGAAGGTGTTCCAGTCACCTATCTTCACGCAGAAGTTCACCGATTTACAACAGGTAATTCAAAAGACATATGCAAATTTATGACTGTAAAATTTACAGTCTTATATGTACGTAATCTTCTGCTTGTCGTATTGGGTGCAAATATATAATAATTTCTCGGTTGGGTTACATGGTTAACCATGAGTATTTGCTTATAACACATGACAGTGACAAACCTCTTGTTTAAATAATCATTTATAAATTGGAGGAACCATAATATAGACCAAGGCTGCCCAACCTTTTTAACAGTCGGGCAAAATAAAAAATCACAGGTGTGCCATTAGGGTTACCATCGGTCAGAATTCCATCCATCCTGGGGGGGGGAGACTAGAGAATTTCCGAAATTATCCATCCTGGGGGGGGGGGCAAGAGGTGGTTAGTTTTAGTCATTTTATTGGAAGGAAGTCTGTCATCCTGTAATTTTCGTTACACACAAAATTTTTTACAGACTGATTATTTCGGTCAAACTGATTGTAAAAGGATTTACAAAAATTTGCAACTTGGCGGGAATTTTTAAACTTGCTCATGCGGGCCATTTATAATTTGTTCACTGGCCACATTGTGGCCCGCGAGCCTGGGGTTGGACAGCCTTGATATAGACTATTAATTGTTTTTGTGTTTAATTCGTAGAACTCCATTTAATTTTTTTTTAAATAATTTAAACTAAATTTAAAAAAAACACATAATATAGACTATTCCACATTTTCTCTTTCACATAATGAACCAACGTAAGATAATTAAAAGCACTTTGGTGCATTCAAACGTTTAGAATTACAATCACTTCAGTTGATAAGTACAATCACTGTAAGGCGAAAAACAGTTTATTTTTGGTGAAATTTTTTTTTTAATTATATGCTGGGTTTGAGTTGACCTTTGAGAGCAGAATGTAAGTTGATCTGTTGTCTGTGAATAATAACAAATTTATATCTAGGTACAGCAAAATAATACAAAATACTTGAAATACAAACATATGAAATAATATGTTGTAAATAGATTTTTTTTCTTTCGTGCGACATTGCACTATCTCGTCCTTCTTGAACCAACGTTTCAAGTAGACCATCAACACCGCAAACTCAAGGAAGTGTCAGCACAACACTAGTCGGCTATGAAAATATAAAATCTGCTAACTTTCAACTGCTCAAATATATTTTCAGCTGCCTTCAATGGACGCCAAATTCCCAGCGCGCGTTCTTGGAGTACCCCAGCCAGAGATCACCTGGTACTTCAACGACAAGCCCATCCACGAGACCGACAAGTTCCACATCAAAAGGGACGGCGATGCCTGCTGCCTGTACATCAGGGACTGCAAGCCCGAGGATTCTGGCAAGATCAAGGTCATCGCTAGGAACAAGGAAGGAGAAGCGAAACTGCAAGCCATCCTTGAAGTTGTCGATAAAATGTAAGAACGAATTTCAAAATGTAAATTACCAAATCCATAAAAGTGAAGGAGCTAAAGGACCTCAATGCAAAGAGTTCCACAAAAAATCATTTCCTTTTAATCAAAGGCAATGAATATCCTTGAAGGGTAAAAGCGAAATACAATAAATTATTTTATCGACGATAGAAAGCATAAATGGCTAAAGCTCCATACTGCTAAATGGCGCATTAGCCATTTATCCATTCGAGCGCCAAAAATAAATTTTGGTGATTATTTGCATCCAAAAATATTTATCACAAATTCTATAGCAAAGTTGATACAGTTATGGATCAGGGTTCAGAATTAGAGTTCAAACAAAAGTTGTTACATATCGAAGGTCCCGAAGAACAATGTCGAATGTGCGAATTTGTAGTTTTGCAGTAGAGCTATTTTAAGTTTCGTTTCTGCATTTTTACTGTTTTTGAGATCAAGAATCATGGCATGTAAGAAAAGTATATATATTTCATTTAATATCATCCAAAATTCCGAAAATTCAGACTTTTAAATCAACAAAAAGAGGTTAAAATAAGCCAACAGTGCGATTTTCAAATTTTAGCAGATCCGACATTGTTCTACGGGACCTGCGATATAGATGGCTCCCTTACGCGTCATGTGTAATATTGAACGATGTCTCGCTGCATGGACTTTTGTCTAGATTTTTTTAGACATGTGTCTGCAGTTGTCAGTATGTTTGTAGCCAGTAAACTGTCGGTATTGCAGATTTCTGTTTTAACGTCCTGCATCTCGCCGAGTGAGTCAAGTAAAGACGAGGCTGAAGATTTTTACATCTATTCACAATGCATGATAGGTATTATTAATGTGGCTAATTAATAAATTTGTAAGAATATAGTTTTTTACTAACGGAAAGGTTTATTAAGTGGTCTCAGCAGTGATGCAATAATATCGAGAAGCTATTGAAACCATGTGCTGCTCGCCTATATGCTGGAAATAAGCAACACTGCTCCCACGACGCACCATCCCGTGTATGGGCGCCAAAAGAAATATATGGAACGGAGAGCTCTCGGTATCACACTTTATTACAGCTTTTGGTTGATGTTGATTCCTTACCGACTATTCAAAAATAGTACATACATAAGAAATATTTCAGTATACCCACTCTACTGCTTCCTTAATTTGTTTCTATAGTGAGAAGAGACAACGCATGGAGCCCCCATCGTTCTTGAAGAAGATTGGAGATACCGAAGTCTACAAGAGCATGACTGCTAAATTCACAGCATGTGCTACAGGCACACCCGAACCTGAGGTAAAATACTTCATTAAAATATATAACCATATGCATTTATTTACTATACTTACCAAAATGTATAATAATATCGTATTATCATCAAAATCCCAATAAAAAGATGTTATTTTTTTAATCTAAAAATGTCTTTTTCATTACAGGTTGAGTGGTTCCGTAATGGAGACAAACTGTTCCCTACAGAACGCATCAAGATGGACCGGGAAGGTTCAGGCCTGCTCCGACTCTCTATCCTGGCAGTTGACCTGGCTGATGTTGGAAAATATTCCTGCAGAATATTCAACCCTCATGGTGAAGATATCTGCCATGCCGAGCTCAGCTACGACTGTAAGTTTTATTATTGTAAAAGAATTACTGCAAAATGACATAAGCAACGATTAATAATTTAACCGATCTCAGACATGGTGAACAACAGAAGTTCATTTTAACATTTTAAGCATTCTAGATTCAAAAATTTATCAATTCACTCTATTTATAAACATTTGAGGGTACCTACCTAAACATTGTAAGTGCCTCCGCTGACGAGGCAACTGAAACCAAACTAAAACCGGCAGGTTTCTATGGCTTGATTAGTCAAAAGCTTGTTTAACCATAGACGAAGAACAATCAGCTGGTAGTTGGCAACTAGCTACGGCCGGACACGGCGAGTCGCGAGTCAGTGCTTGCGTTGCCATGACAACGGGTTTTTGAGAAATTATGTAGTGTGCGGGCCCATACACAGGATAGTGAGTTTAGTTGCAAACTGGTTTTTTTCAGTTGCCTCGTCAGCGGAGGCCCTAATTATTTAACTTTACTATTGTTTATTTTTGTAACATTTTAGTTCAATAATTTACCACCATCTGGAATCATTCGAGATTCAAAATAAGAATTCACACTATTGTGCAACATTTGGGTACCAAAGTACCAACCCAAAATAAGTTAAATTAGAATTTGACTCAGATAACTTTGCATGCCACCAGAAACGAACTAAATATACCATGTGTTTTCAAAGTTGAATGGTGGGGACGGTGAGGACCATGTAGGGACGCCACTGACTGGAAAGTGCTCCATGTCAAGCTGTACAAAATGTTGATTGTGTAAAATGAATATGGATGTGTTTCCAGCACTGGAGCCAAGAATTAAGAAACCATTAGCAGATCAGTACCAGGAATTTGACAAACTGAAGAAGACTGGTGTACCGATGCCGCTCTCTGACAGGCCAATAATATCCAAGATGATGGATCGCCATCTGACCCTCTCGTGGAATCCATCCATTCCTCATGGACCTAGGTTCCCCGTAACATACCAAGTAAGCAAGAAAAAATACAGTTTTTGGCATAATTAATATATGTAATATGTATGTGCAAAATCGACAACAAACCATCAATATACATAAATGCGAGGACTATAAGGAGATAAAATATTATGTAAATGCCACCTTATTCTTTAATCCTTAAAAAATTACAGAAGTCTTATGCACTTACGCAATTAAATGTTTTGCTAACTAGGTGGAGATGGCTGAACAACCTGATGGTGACTGGTTTACCGCCCGCACCGGAGTCCGTTCATGCGCCTGCGACATCCGCAACTTGGAACCTTTCCGCGACTACAAATTCCGCATCCGGGTGGAAAATAAATACGGAATAAGCGACCCTTCACCATTCGCCATCACCTACAGGGCAAAGCTGGAACCAGACCCACCAAAGTTCATTCCCTATTTGGATCCAGGCATTGACTTCAGGCCTGAAACCTCTCCCTACTTCCCTAAGGACTTTGACATCGAAAGACCACCCCATGATGGCTATGCCCAAGCGCCTAAGTTCTTGAGACAAGAACACGATACCCAGTACGGTATCAAGAACCATAACAGCAACCTATTCTGGTTTGTCTATGGTTATCCCAAACCAAAGATGACATATTATTTCAATGAGGAACTCATTGAGCCAGGTGGTAGGTACGATTGGAGCTACACCAGAAATGGACAAGCAACATTGTTCATCAACAAGTAAGTTATATAATATAACTAAAAGAAATTCTTAAATATTGAAATAATTAATTACAAATAATTAAAACAAGAAATTATAATATTATTACAATATTTATCGAATTATATGTATGTTCCTACTATAAAAACACACAAGAAATGGGTTATTGCAGCAACCCAGGGTTGCATAGATCTTAATGACCTTTTCCAAACCAGGCGACTGGTTGAGCTATTTATTTTATTTTATTTATTTGCGTTATAAACAGTCTATACATTTATATATGACAGTGAATAATATGTTTATGTCATTGACCAATAAAATAACGACATTTATATATAGGACCATAATAAAAAAAATATCCAACAATATACCTAATACAAACAATTCTGATGCATCTTCAATTTACAAAGTGTTTTATGATATAGATATTTCTAAGGTTTACACATAAATTTTAAAGGATATCAATAATATCTTTGAGGAAAAGATTTCATTAAAATACAAACTACTAAAAGTAAAAGAGAAAATGTGACAAATTAATAAAAAAAAAGAAATCAATGAAATTAAGTTTTTGGTTAAACATATGGCATTCGATGGAATGTCATTTTAACTGGCAACCAAAAATAAGAACTTGCAAGCAGACTTTTTTTTAAATCATTCTAATAAAGAGTAAGAAAGGTTTGCTGGGGGTTATTGATATATTTATTTTGTACCGAGAATTAACAGTATTTTTTTTCAAGGATGTTGGAACGAGACGTTGGCATGTACGAAGCCGTGGCCTCCAATGAGCATGGAGAGGCCCGCCAGCGTATCAGCATGGACATCGCAGAGTATCCGGTCTTCATCAGACGTCCGGAGGAGGCCGTCATCATGGTGCGCAAGTCTGGACGCCTCGAGGCCAGAGTCACCGGAGTACCCTATCCCGAACTAAAGTGGTACAAAGATTGGCAGCCCCTGTACGCAAGCAGCAGAATTAAGGTACTAATAGATCTATCTACAAATAATAACTAATATATATACGTTATGTATATACATATGTATATTAGTCCCAGGGAGAAATCGTATGCACGTCATCGACAATCGTCCTAAGAGCCATTCATAAAAATCTTCCTTGTCTTCTCTTCACACATCTTGTATAAAAACAAAAAAGTTAGAAGATACTAGAATGTTGAATGTCTAATCATATACCTATAGACATTTCACGAACCTGTTTCTTTCGAATTGTAGAACTCTTATGGTATTGCCAGTAATAAAAACAAGCAAAACAAACTTTATGCTTTACTTCATAAAACACACACCATGGTAATAAAATTTGCACAGAATGAGATAGATAGACTTTAACATTAATTACATACTTATTCGTTAATAATTTTAACATAAAAATAATATGATATCGGAGTATATTAATACGATAATGCCCGTACGGTTCAAATTAAGGAACCCGACTCCGAGTAAATCTCCACGCCACACTGCATGGACACTGTTCTGAGCCGTCCGTGAACGTGCATTTTTCCACGGAGCTGCTGCCGTAATTTACACACTTAGATTTCGCCCATACCCGTTTTGCAAACGGAAGTGGCGCCATCTATAATACTATATTTAAGGAAAAGTATGAAGAGGAAACATTTTTCGCTTTTATTCAATAGTAAGAAGATTTATGTTCCTCTCATTATTCACGGTATTAATGTAAGAATGTCTACTATTATATATCTACCTATTAAATATAAGTATTCTGTAGTTTAATGATAATAATAGTAGTTAGTTTTGCAAAAGGGTGATGCTTTATAAATAGTCACCAACACTTAAACTGGGCGGAGCAGAACGAAAAGCCGCCCGCAGGGCCTAGCAGCAAAAACCCGCGGAGCGGGTTTTTCACTGCTAGTTATAATTATTAGACTTATTTTTAAATATATGTAACACTTCGAATTGAAATGTCACGTAATGAAATGGTACCATGACCACCCAATTTGAATATTGGAACTTTTTGAACACTGAAAAAAATTATATATACCTACCCCTAGTTTTCTTTTTGTGAAAATGTTATTTTACAATTTTTTGTTTATTATTTATAAAATGAAATTAATGAAATTTTATTTCGACAACATTTTATGTTTATTAATAATTATTTCTTCAGGCATACATTTCGATTGAAAATGTATATGTTATGTGCTAATAAATAAATAAAATTCTTGTACTAACTCTCGTTTTTCATGTATGCATACAAATTTGAACTCAAATTATTATTCATTAAATGCTCGTAGGGCTCTTGCAGACATATAAAAACGTTTATTATACATATATCTAACATTTACAAACATTATTATTTACAAACATATCAATTCATAAATATAATACATAAAACACTTATGGTTTTTTTTCAAAAATAATTTCAAATAAATACATCTGAATCATTGATGTAGGTACTTATTGGCATGTACTACGTTATTATTATCAATATAGTACATTGTAAAGGTCCCGTCAATTATTATATAAGAATGGTCATTGTCACCCATCAATATTATATTAGAAGCAAGTTGACTCTATGATGACATGTATACGACCTCTGCCTGGTTTAAATTTATTGAAATCATTGCACAAATCACCTTGATACTGGGAGCACCTAAAATAATTATCTACTGACAGGGTCTATGCAAGGTCACCTGTCTGTTTGAATCTTAACCTAATCTACAGGGCTATCTTTCGGCGGCTATAACGCGGATGTCTTTTATATGATCCATGAACATTCACTAAAACACATACATTGTTTCAATGATGCCAAGTGGTTGGATAGATTGCGTTGAAAGGCACAGAATTGTAAAAGTTAACCCCCACAAAATAACCAAATTAATCCGATATTAATAACAACAAAAAACTGCATATTAATATTTTTATTAGAAGAATTTCTAATAACTCCGCCGCACCATATGCGTCCATGCTTCTTTGAACAGATTTTTTTATGGCCGTACATGACGCGGCTATACTCTCCTAAAGGTTAAATTGACTCAATTACTAATAACCTTATTGTGAAATTATATGAGCCCATCAGCAGATTGTAATTAATTAATAATAATAATTGCTAAAGTTAATATTGTACGTATGCAAGTCAGAAACTTCACACAAAATCACTTCTTAATCAATTTCAGACCCAGTTTATCGAGCCCGATCTCAGCATTTTAATCATCAACGACGCCATCGAAAAGGACGAAGGGTTATATTCCCTGAGTGCCCGCAACGTGGCGGGCTCCGTGAGTTCTTCAGCCATGATCCACATCGAAGAGAACGAGCAGGAGTACTCCTACAGGACCTACATCAAGGCCCCCACCATCAAGCCCAAGACAAAGCCTTTCGATGACCTGTATGACTTGGGAGACGAACTGGGACGCGGCACTCAGGGTGTTACGTACCATGCCGTGGAAAGGCTGACAGGTGAATATGTGTATTATGTTGATCCATTTAAAATAACTATTCATATTATGGTCCCCTATCACTGGGAATTTCGCTGAAACCTTTCTTTCTGTTACAAGCATTCGTTCTGAGAAATAGAGAGAGATTACAAAGAAACGCGTTAGTTGGACCTGCATAATGCTCAGATTCCAATCAATATACCGGCCCATGTAAAGGAATCATAAAACCCCACAAAAACAATAATTGTTATTGAATTTCAACGGTGGTACTAGTCAACTAAAGCAGCTAAAACTCTCAAACCAAACAAACAATAATTGGAAACTTCTTCAAACACGGCATACTTATTTTGTGGAACCATTATCGTAATGATATTTTGTCCCAAGACCGTATAATTTTTCACGAAATTAAGTCAGATGCTCAAATTCAATTCCAGGTCGCAACTACGCCAGCAAGATGATGTACGGCAAGTCAGACCTGCGAGCGTACATGTGGAACGAGATGGAGATCATGAACTCGCTGAACCACCGGAAGCTGATCCGACTGCATGACGCGTTCGAAACCACTCGGAACATGCACCTGGTCACGGAGCTGGCAGCCGGCGGTGAGCTGGTCAAGGACAATTTGCTGAAGCAGTCGCACTTCACGGAGGGCGAGATCGCCAGCTACATCCGCCAGGTCCTGTGGGGACTGGAGCACATGCACGACCTGAACATCGGCCACATGGGTCTCACTGTAAGTCTTGTTTTTTAGGCAATTTGTTTACTACTCTGCTACTATTTTATAGGTTTTTCAAGAAAAATGACACCTCTCAAGAGTGAACTGAGGACGGGATTTGTTAATCCGAGCCTTGAAGAGAATAGCATGAAATGAATGAAGAAAGACAATAGCCGGTAGTTCATTCCACGTGCAAGTCATCTTACACAGAAAAGACCCATTCTCATGAAGCATACATCAACTGTGAATGGGTGTTCCGCTCGTATTCATTCAGTTTGTTGCATGACAAGATTAAAATATACGACACTATTGATGTTGTTGTAGCTGCAAATATATATTTTTTTTTTCAAAATTACAATTTCTTCTATGAAGATTATTTTTTACAATATTTCATAAAATCTTCACACAAAAAAATTTCTTCTTCTTCTTCTTCCCCTTGGAATTCGGGTCGGGGACCCCCTGCATCGACAAGGCTCCTCCATACGTCCCCGTCTTGCGCCGATTGTTCGGCCTCCGTCCATGGCAGACTCATCCTCTCCTCGCACAGTTTTTGGAGTTGCCTCGCCCAACTGTGTCTGGAGAGGCCCACTGGACGTCTGGAATGGCACTCAGTATTTTCCTCGGAATTCGATCATCGATACATGCCCAAGCCACCTCAGTTGCGATTTTTCTATGAAGAGTAGCAGTGGTTCAATGCTTAGATCATCTCAAATCGTAGAGTTTCTTATATAATCCCATTTCTTAACCCCTGCCACTCCTCTCAAGTACCTCATTTAGGCAGCTTGGACTCTAGAGGGTGTCACAAAAAATTTTATTTTGAAAAAATTTTAATATATTATTTTTAGCTACAATCACCCCTGTATGCATAGGCACCGATGCGCAGGGCATTGATGCTGTTAGCTGCATTGCATTAAACCTTTGATTCAATCATTTTAGATTGGAGATTTGCTGATTTCCCACCCTGGCGGAGACGACTTGAAGATCTGTGACTTTGGTCTAGCGCGCCGCATCCACTATGGCAAGTTGGCCAACCTGGACTTTGGAATGCCCGAGTTTGTATCCCCCGAAATCGCCAACAACGAGGGAGTGGGACTTAACACGGACATGTGGAGTCTGGGCATCATCACCTACATCCTCTTGGGAGGATACTCGCCATTCAGGGGGGTCAACGACAGGGAGACCCTTACCAATGTCAAGGAAGGCAAGTGGGAGTTCAAGGACACGGAGTGGTGGAGCCGTATCAGCTCCGAGGGAAAGGACTTCATCACTAAGCTGCTGGTCTATCAGGCGGAGGGCCGCATGGACGTTAAGGCTGCCCTCAAACACCCGTGGCTGCTGTTCGCCGACAAGATGCCCACCGATGCTTACAAGATCAGCACTGACAGACTGAAAAACTATTACAACTCCTACAGGTATTAACAAAGCACTTTTAAAATAAATTACAAATTCAACATACATAGTATTTTCTTTGTCAACTTTCTGCGGTCAAGCTTTATGGATAACGGCTAGTAAAGTTATAAAACACCGAATTTAATATTTTTTGTAAATGTTTTTTTATTTCATTTTTGCATATCTTCGCTGTTCTGAGTTTATCTTTTACCTACAAAAAATTTTTTTTTAAATTTAATTGCAATAACTCAAACGCGCACTAGCTATTTTTGCTCTAAGCGCCTTTTTGGTATTTCTTATCCCTTCTTTTTCTGCCGTGTTAATATTACTTTTGTAGATTTTACACAAACTGAGCCAAACGCAAAATACTCGTTACAAGTTACAATTACGCATTTCCAAAAACTTTTAATTAATTTTACTTGAAACTACAATTTTCATCATAAGTAATTTTTGCTTCCAGTGATGTATTGATTAAATTAAAAAGAATAGCTTTAAAATAATTTTAAATACGGGAAACAGACAGTTTCTCTCATCTCCTGAGAAAACATGTTTTTGTTTGTAGATACATACGAGGTTGAGCAAGAACAGTGACGACATTATGTACTTATTTATTCCAATATTGGCTTTAGATTTAAATATGTACATTTGAACATAAATAAATATAAAACCTTGGAATTTTGGGCACCTGATTCAAAATACTTTTTTTGCTTTTTCTGGTCACTAGGGTGTCCCATAATTTTCAAACTGTTATTTTTTGAATGCATATCATATTTTATGCATACTTATACTAAATTGTCACCAGTAAAAAGGTCCTCTACAATACTAGAAAATGTAATCTTTCAGAGACTGGACCAGCAATTCTTCCTGCCGCACCTGGTACCGAAGGCGCCCCCTGAGCGGTGCCTTCCAGCACCCGTCCCGCATGGTGTACCCCCCGGGGCATGTCTACACCCCCGAGGGCAGCCCCGAGCGCTCCTCTCGCTCCCCCCGTCTGCCCGGAGTATATGACAACAACCACAAGGTGTACGAGCATCCCGACTACGAGATTGGAATGATCAAATCCGAGAGCCAGTTAGTATTTTTATATCTTTCAATACCATTAACCAAAATCTCTATAAATTACTATCCTCCAGGTATGTCGATCGTCCAGTTGATTACTAAGATATCTCCTAAAAATCGAAATTTGAGCTGAGTGTGCTCAAATTTAAAAATATATGTAAAAGTGTAATAAAAAGTACATATTATAAAAGTACTCTATCTAGTACAACACTCAGATTACTCAAACACCACCAAATCGATTATAATGCAGAAAAATTGTAGTGAATTAAGGTAGGGACAGACACAAAGCTCACATCAAAAGATACTGTGTTATAAAATATCTTTTCTACCGACATACTACGTTATAAAAGATTTCTTTATACGGCAGGAGAGGGGTCAGTTGAATTTCGAAGCAGTCTGAGGGAATATCATTTCTTTCTACTGGATATGTCAACTTGATGGCTCTGTGCATGCTCCGTGTATTCAAAATGACCCCCTCTCCTGTTTACGGCGAAGGGGGGGTCGCATAACTTTTCTGATATCGCGCCTCTAGCGGTTACGGAGAATAATAATAAATAGCGAAGACCCGAACCGCACTTGAACTTTTTACGTCTGGCGGGTCTGTATGGGATTGTATGGCGAGCGCTATTATGTTATAGGTAAAGTATCATCTGATGTGAGCTTCGTGTCTGTACCGTGCATTAAAGAATAGTTGATATTTTCAAGATTTTTCAAAATATCATACTAACGCACCGGAACATCATGTCTCCCGGTATTATTTTATAGCATATTTAATATGCAAAACACAGACACATGTAAATAATATTTGATTTATGATGAGCATTCGAATATTGCTTTCCTCATTATCTCAAAACTTAGTATTTATAGATGTCTGACTAATCAACTGGGCCCAATGTATAAACTTGTAGGGATTTTTTAAATGTTTTTCTATAAAACCTATAAATATTACCTAATAATTATTATTATAACACGCTTGGGGTACGTCAGTGACTCCTCATATACACTGTACCACCAGTGTTTTTTTGCATTTCTGAGGTTAACCCTGTTTAGCCTGAAAGTGCTAATCTACATACACATTGTGAAACAAAAAAATCTATCCTGAAGGTATCTTTATGTCATCCAGAGGCCCTAGCACGCTTGCTCTATAACGATCGATAGGATAACTATCGGTAACTTCTCATCGTTCCCTACGACAACTGCAGATCGCAAACGAATAGGTGACAGTTCACAATGACTAAGTGTCCTTAATATATTCGATATCAACTGTCGTTTGTACGTTTTAGATCTGCAGTTGTCCTAGGGAACGATGAGAAGTTACCGACAATTGGTCGGTAACTTCATATCGAGCGACCGTGCTAGCACACCAGATATGTAAATCCATTTGTGAAGCATCATTCTTTGCATGTCCTGCATAACATGACCGTTATGCTGGAAAGCTGATCACAATTTGATCAAAAACTACGAGCTGAGAATCAGCATATTACCTGGACCATTCAAATGTCAGAAATTCAAAATGGCGCTGATTGTCGATTTATTTAATGGAGTTTGAAACACCTAAATACAAAAAAAACGCTTCAAATGTTATGGAGATTATAACACCCCAATGTTAAAAGCCCTGTTCTGCCAATTAATCGTAAGGTAAAACTAAAAACCTAATATGAAGGTAGCCTTATGTCATCCAAATAAGTCTATTTGCAAACATGCAGGTTTTGTTATTTTTTGTTTTGTGTCATGCCGTGTTGCTCTACCTCCTTCTTTAGCGAAAGTTTCGGACAATGTTAGAGTGTTCATCATCAGGGCAGATGTTTCATCACATGTTGTGATGTATCTGCCCTGAAGATGGACACTGTAATGTTGTCCGAAACGTTGGCTAAAGGAAGTAGTGCAACATGGCAAAACATTCCAAAAATAAATAACAAAAATACTTTTGGCTGTGAAAATCTAAAATCATATTGGATGTTTATTATTTCTTATACCCAAGTACTGTTAGCATTTTTTTTGCAATATTTTGATTGGATTTGTTATTTGTTTCATTTCAGCTACCAAAATGGTCCAGACACATATCTTCTGCAGCTTCGTGATGTTGACTTCCCCGTCCGTCTGCGTGAATACATGAAGGTGGCCAACAATCGTAGTCCCGGATTCAGTATGTCTGTCTCAGACACGTATGACTGGAGGGTGAGATATATTGCATTTATTAGTTTAACTACCCTCTTCCTTAACCGCTTGGACACATAAGCTTGTTTTCACGATAATTTAACGTAGGTAGACATAGGAATGACATATGTCCCGTACCTGAGTTATTAAATGAAACCCATTCCTGTTCACACTGTCACATTTATACGTCAATAATGACCTTACTCAGCATATCGACACTGACTTTATTTTACTGATTTCATTATTTATATCTGCTTCTAGACACCAATTATTCGTGAACGTCGACGATTCACTGACGTCATGGATGAAGAAATTGATGATGAACGTAAAGAACGCATCAACAAGTACGGTTCGGCTGACACCTACACCCTGCGAAGAATTCGTCACGAACTGGGATCCAGGCTCGATAGCTACGCCGAAGCAGAAGCCATCATTGAATCCAAAAAAGATGGACAACTTCCTTTCTTCAGAGAAAAGCCCCAAATTCTGCCAATCCTCGACAATCACCCGGCAGAACTAGTATGCTACGCTGTTGGAGAACCCAAACCCACCGTTCAGTGGTTCCGAAATGACATGGTTATTGCTGAAGGTAACAGGGTCAAGGTAACAACTGACGAAGATGGTAGATCTATTCTCAAGTTCAACCCGGCTCTTACCCATGATGTTGGCATTTACAAGGTCGTCGCTCGCAACAGGATTGGCCAGACAGTGGCCAGAACCAGGGTGGTGCAAGCTTCAGTCCCAGATGCACCCGACAGCCCCTCAGCTGCTGAGACATCCGACTCTGAAGTGTTACTCAGGTGGAAGCAGCCCAAAGACGATGGAAACTCTGCCGTCCTGTGTTACAGCCTGCAGTACAAAGAAGGAGATAAGGTGGACTGGATCGATGTGGCCAGTAACATTGACCACGAATTTTACTTGGTCAAAGAATTGAGAGCCAATACCAGTCATCAGTTCCGTCTAGCTGCACGCAACCGCATTGGATGGAGTGAAAAGGGAATACCCTCAAAACTGATCAAAACTTCAGAAAGTGGTGCTCCCAAGATTCAAGTCACAAGAGCCATGAAACATCTGCAACAACTGACAGAGTCTGGACAAGTTATTATTTTAGATGAAGAAAAACCTAAATTGAACTATTCCTGCGAGGAAACACCCTTGGAATGGGGCTCAGACAGCAACTTAACCGAAAAATACAGCTTTATTTCTGAACTTGCAAGGGGCAAATTCTCCGTAGTTGTTAAAGGCATCAACAAGGCAACCGACGCGGTCGTAGTAGCTAAACTGATGGAGTGCCACAGTGAAACTGACTCTCAAGTTATCCGAGAATTTGAATGCCTGAGACGTTTAAGACACGAAAGAATTGGTAATCTCTTAGCAGCTTTCAAAGCTCCCAGCACCTCAGTGGCTGTTTTAATCTTAGAGAAACTGCAAGGAGCCGACATCTTAACATATTTATCTAGTAGACACGATTACACAGAGCAAATGGTATCTACCATTGTTACCCAGATATTGGATGGCCTTCAGTACCTTCACTGGAGAGGTTTCGCTCACTTGGATCTTCAGCCCGATAACGTAGTCATGGCTTCGGTGCGATCTGTACAAATTAAACTGGTAGACTTTGGATCAGCTTACAAAGTCAGCAAGCTGGGCACAACTGTACCTAAAGTTGGTAGCTTGGAATACATGGGTAAGGAATCTAGAAACATGCATATAATATTATGTCATATAACCAATTCGTCATATTATGTAATGATTAAACCTTCCTTCCAGCTCCTGAACTAATCAACGATGAGCCGGCCTTCCCACAGACAGACATCTGGTCTGTCGGAGTCCTCACCTACATCATGCTCTCGGGAGTTTCACCGTTCAAAGGCAAAGATGATGCGGAAACCAAACAGAACATCAGCTATGTTAGATTCCGATTCGAACACCTCTACAAGGAGTTGAGTCAAGAAGCCACCAGGTTCTTGATGTTTGTGTTCAAGAGGACGCCATCTAAGAGACCGTTAGCCGAGGAATGTCACGACCACAGATGGCTCATGGCTAGTGATTTCATGATCAAAAAGAGGGAGAGGGCCGTATTCCTTGGCAACAGATTGAAGGTATGTAATTTTTTGAAAACAAATTATTTCTAAAAAAACAAATATCTTCAGCATTACAAAATGCCACCACATAAAAGGCGGAAAAGTAAAAATCTTCTATTGGTAGAAAGGTTAATTTTGTTGCATTCTAGTTCGCAGTTAGTTCTATTAGTCATACTGTCTGCACAGATATTTCAGTTTATTTAAATAAAACATTTTTAGCATTTTGTACTCTTTAATGTATATTAAAAACAGTGTTGTACATTTATTGCAGGAGTTTTCGGAGGAATATCATAGTCAAAAAGCAAAGGAAGCCACAAAGTCAGATTCTTTGTCAGGGACCCTCGGAGGCAACGCTCCGCGAGTTCTCACACGCTCAAACAGTATACAGGAGGAACTCATCACTTCATTCTAACAAACTCTTCCACTTCACTTACATTAAACAAACAAACATGAATCATCTTCGCCCATGTTTGTAGTTTGTACTGCTCGTCAAATTATTTCATACCAAAGGTGCAATTAAATAGATTACTTGTGACAATCTTCATATTATTCTAGAAAATGTTTTTTTTTTAAATAACCTTCATTATTTTTAATGTATAATATATCTAGTCAACACTACACCCATAAGTGGATTTTTATATGGAAGTTAACAATCCTTTACCTGAAATCTTACCAAAACATATTTATTGGTTCTTCATGTTGCCTTTTTGTTATTTATATGTAAATTAAATTACTTTAAGAATAAATAAATTAATGATTTATAATGGCTCGTTATTTTTTTACAAACATTCAAATTGTCAATTAACTGAAATACAGGGAAGAGTTGTAAACTGCGTTTTGCAAATCATAGCAAAATAAATTAAAATAAACAACTTACAAAAATATTTATATGCATTCAGTAGCTACCTAAATTATTACCTATGAGGTTCTCAGTTGTGTTGGATGGGATTAACTCTCATCTCTTGGCATACATTTCTAAATATTCCTTTACTATCGCTTGAAATTCCCTCTTATTTTTCTGATATAACTCTGCGGCTTCAATGTTTAACGGATCCTCGAAATTAAGTAAGTCCTGCAAAATTAAACTTATTAACAACTCCCCAGTTTTAAACATGCTTCAGTAATACAGTAGAATATTGAAAAATCATAATATCTTTTTTTAAATAAATCCACCAGGGAGCCAAGGAAGCCTGCATTGTATTTAGGGATGATATAATGAGGGTCTTTTAGGAAAAGGAAAAGGAGTGAATGTAAAAGGGTGCAAATCATTCCACAGTCTGACTGTTGAGAGTAAGAATGAGGGGTAATTGTAACAACCCCTTCATGCGGTAAGTCTCAACCATAGACAAATGACTGATACAATGTATCAATCTAAACAATTGAGAAATTGAGACCTCTGGGATGATAAAATAAAATCAGTTTTTGCATTTTCTTGTAAAATTTAGACAATCATATTGAAGATTCTATAGCTTGACCACAAGCAAACGACCATGCTTAGAATGGGCGAGGTTTATTAGTATTCCCCTACCTCTCTCAGGTGACAGTTCTGTGATGGAAAATGAAAAAACCCATTTTATATGTACAACATACCGGTATACTGGTTCAGACACTGCGGTGACTGAAATGGGATAGGGTTTGTTGTGCAAAATCAGCTTACAAAACCTATACCGGTTCAGTCAAGGCGTTCGTTGCTCTATCTGTTCTTCATGTTTCAGTGACTAAAACTTCATCAGTCTCAGAATAAAACTGTAGATTTGCATACAAATCAAATCCACACCGCCTGCCCGGTGTGTGTCATAGATTCTCATCTTTATACAAATAGATTACTTATGTTTTGCAAATACAGACTTAATGTAAATTTAAAAAATAAAAATAAAACCATACTTTTGAAACTAGCTATTACTTTGTGATTTTCCATTATGATTAAATGAAACAATATAACTTTGAAGAACACTTAAGGTGTCTTAATAATAATAATTTTTCCGATTTCGCTAACCATATCATCGAAAATAACCATAGTTTTGAAAAAAATACAAGTTAAATATTCTTCATATTAATAATAAAGGAAAACGCTTAGATAACTTAGAAGCCATAGAAATAAAAATATCCCTTAAAAATAATGAGTCAATTATCAACAAAAAAAATATATTAACTTGTAGCACAATCTTAAATCTGTTCCCTTTCGATGTCCGTTCTGTTCCCTCCCACAATATTCCATTAATTCCTAGCCACGCCCCCATCCCTACCACAACACTTAGTAATAAATTGTAACCTCCCACTCTTTTCTGATTATCAAATCATTACATGTTTGCCCTGAGGAAGGAATGGTTGTTCCGAAACCGGTCAGCATTAATTAAATAAATCAGTGGTTTTAACAAAGTTATATTGTTGCATTTAAAAATAAAACTATTTGTGGATTAACTTCAACTCCAAATGGGAAAACAATTAAAACAAATTCTGACGAGACATATTACACTAAAAATCAACAAATTACATACGCTAATCAAAATTTCGAAATACTAATCGTTAGAATTGTGATACGATATTCTTTGAGAAAACAGATTTTTGGAATCTCAAAAAAAATTAGGAAGGGCGGTCAAAAAAAACAATTAAAAAAATATGTTTCGTCAATGTTTGTAAGTTTTACGTATTTGTTTACCAAAAAAATATTCATTAGGAATGAGAAGTTGGAAGATTGTAGTGGCACTCTCTTACGCACCCCATATCGTTCCGGAAGGCCCTAGGGAATGGTTTTTGTTTGTGGTCGAACTATAACATTACAGCCCAGCGATAATAGGTACGTTTCCTTAAAAAAATGTGGATGAAGGAGAAAAAACAATGAAGACTTGGACTTACTGTGAATAAGGAGTTGAGTCCCCAAACCACGTCTTTTAATCTTCTGGTCGGAGCCCAGCCGAGACCGTCTATGGAGTTCTGCCTCAACAGGGACAAACAAATGTCTCCATCTTCGCTTATGTTGGGATGCCACAGTTTCGTCAGACATTTTACTTTAGGGGGCTGAAATATAAATTTTAAAAGTTAATGGTAAATTGCCAGATAAAACAAGTCAGGTTTTGGGATGTTGATTGCAAATTTCCCTCACAAAATTACTTTACAACCGTGACTGAAACAATAAAATATAGGATAACCACTAAAGCGCTTTTTGCCACAATATGGCACTATTTTCAAAACCGCAGATTGCTTTGTTGCCACAATATGGCAAATATTCTCTAGATTCTTTAAAATGTTTTAAGGTTGACGATTTAATAATATTTTTTTTATAAATCCTACGAATATGTGATAATAGACAAAGGATAGGTCAATTCATTGGCTATATAGAACTATAATCAGTTTGTATGTCTCTATATTAAAATTCGGGGGTTTGATTTTTTTTATGTGGGTGGCAAAATTTCCTTTAGCAATCCGAGAAAAAGTATTAAATTGCTCTGTCGCTCCAGTGGATAAATAAGCATAATAACATGAAAATGGATTTAATATTTTAATTAAAAAAAACATATTTTTTTTATTATTTCAACATCTAAACATCTGATAGTATTATTACGTTTAAATATGTCAATACTTCGGACTGGGGCCAACAGTTGTGGCGCCGTCTATGATCTGATACTGTACTGTACGATCACAGGTGAAATTCACTTCAAATCACCCTACTGCATAATAATCTCACTATGATCTTTTAAATGAGCGTGTCAAAAATAAGTCACGGTCACCTTCATAGATACTGCAGTTTGTAAATGCTTTAGCTTCCGCCGATAGAAATAAATACAACTTCTATGATTATCAATACACTCCAAATAATTTTACATTTACCAATAATTGTATGCACTGACTAGCATAGAATTATTTAATAGTAGCCGCTGTCAATGAATATATGTAGATGCAAAGCAAATTTGAATTTCATGAAAATAAACCTAATAATTTAGTTAAGACTGTACAAATATAATACAATATAGCGCATAATGTTTTGGTATTGGTAATAAAATCTATTTAGAAAAGAACATCTTGACAACCAATGTTATTTCAATATTTACTTACTGCCATGTTATAGTCCTCAGTCACGAAGACGCTAAATTTAAAGGTTCCGCCTTTCCAATATCCTTCGTCAGGGGAAACGTTGAGGTTGAACTCGCTGAGAGTATTTGGGTCACTAAATACAACACGGCAAGTGCCAGGCAAATTCTGTTCCATTTCCTGAACTTCCTTGACGAGGAGTTTATCCCTTATCGAAACTCTTTTAGCATAGTCTGAAATTGCACTCTGGTCGGATTTATTACCAGGGGCATCTTTCTTGATTTTTTTAGTTAGAGTTATCATTTTTAACTATTCATTAATTCAATATTATAAGGAAAACCAAGATCGCATTCCGCACATGAATCCCAAACGTCAAAATGAATTATTATGGCTGAAGATTTGGCTACGATTAGCAACTATCATTACTAAACACTAAAAAGTCGCTTCCATAAAAAATACTATTTTGAGTTAACATATTCGCAAAAAACGAAATAGCGCAAGTTAGGGTTTATATACTGCCTTTCAGAATAATGCACTTGACATTTCAGAACTCGGAATTCGGATCTTCTGTTCGGAACTGAAAAATATATTTAGGTAAATAACGAGTGGCTAGAGCATATGAGCATAAACCTGAATAAACCAATCCCGGCTAGAGGCTAGAGCAATCCGGCTGGAGGCCCGCTGAAGCATAAATTAATAGAGAGCTATAAATATATGCACAAAGGGCGAAGCAGGCCTCGCAGTAAATTTCTTAACTTTTAAATAAAATACTTTACATTCAAAATATTTTTATTTCTGTCAAAAATAATGAGTATTTTAATTGGTGACCGATCTACTCAGTGAAACTTTTTAAGTGTATGAATATTGAGTACAAACTTTTCATCGGATGTTAATTCCTCACATGATAATTCATCATGTCTCGAAGCGTCAAAAACTGATAATTGGGGTTTTTAACCTTAGGTTAGGTTAGGTTAGGTTAGGTTATGTTAGGTGAGGGGGGGAGGCGAGGAAATGGAAGGGTAGGATAATGTGAGTTATGATTTTTGATGTGATGAATTATCATGTGAGGAAGTATCGTGTCTGAATAAATTTACTATGGGAATTCAAATTATATGGGAAGTCTGAATAAATTTAATATGGGAAATAAAACCCTTTTTGCTAAGTGAAATAATAATTTCAAAGTATATACAATATATACACTTACCACCAAATTAGAAACGGAATTCCTGATGAAAAAATCACTTCAACAAATACCAGTAATATTGTCAAATTAATGTAAATAAAGAATTTGCCAGAGTTCGAAATTTCCCTAGATTTTGTGCCAATTTCTCTTTTCCCTAAAATTATTTTTCTCCCCTAGATTTAGGGAAATTTCCCTCTATATACCATCCCTGGCTGGGAGTGGTATATATAATGGTATATCTATGGTCTGCTTCTGCTGACAACACAATATCCGCAATATCCCTTCACCTGACGAATCTGTCAGATGTCACTTTTCTTTTTTATAAACAAACGTCGTTCGTGTATTGTATAAATCTGGAAATAATAATTAGTTTTGTGAATATATTAAATTATGGCTGTAATTGAGTGGCCTTGGCAGTATAACTTTCCGCCGTTTTTTACGTAAGTTACGAAATGATTGGTTATTGGATTTCCTTAATTTCAAGTTCCATGCGTTTGCTGACTAATCATAGGAACAAAATTTTACTCAGCGTGATATTATAATATTAATAGTACAAGACGATACGTCTTGGGTGTCGAGAGTTTGTATAATTAATTAATATTTGCCGTGAGACCGATAACACTATGAACAATATGCAACTCCTGTCAATTGTAGACAGTAAATATGTTTATCTTGGGGAAGGAAATTGCAATATAGTCTTGGCTCTTGAAGATTCTGGCCTGATATTGCGTCTTCGAAAATCACAAGAAAGTGGATTGAAGCGACACATTTCAGATAGTGAATTGAAAGTGTTAAATCTTGAATATGAGTACTACGAAAAAATTATGACATTATTGATTGGCAAAACTTTTATACAATCTCCAAAAATTGCGGAATTATACAGAGATGATTTAGAATCTCTAAATGATCAATTGAAATCAATACGGCCAATTTCACGCCAAAACAAACAGTTATATTGTAAATTCGGGACTATTACAATAGACTATACATCTAATAAAATATTTCCCTCAATACAATGCCCAACGCTGTGTGTAGAAATAAAATGCAAGCAAGGGTGGATGCCTCGATCTTTGAAACAGTATGGAAAATGTACATTTTGTATGAATCAGTACTTGAAACTGGAGAAAAAGCAAATATCAGTCATCAGTGGTTACTGCCCACTTGATTTGTTTTCTGGAAATGACAAGCGGGTGAGGAAAGCTTTAATGGAACTGATGCTCAACCCGCAAAACAACTTCAAAGTGTTTTTGTCCGGAAAGCAAATATTTGGAGAAAATATTGCTTTCTCTGTTTTCAGTTCACACTTACATGATTATTTTTCTGATTATACTGATGATTCCATGGACACTATAGACGCCTTTATTGATATTATTCTAGAAGCCCTCATGAACAAGCCACTTGAAGCCGACATTGTGATTCACAGATTTAGTAAAAACATGTCGGGCCAAAAGAGATCAAATGATAAACAGAGTTGTGATTCTTCGTGGGAAGGTTTGCCAAATGGAAGTGTATTAAAAGCGATACTTCACGCTCAGATGTTGGAAAAAGGTTCCACCTTGCAACCGGAGCAACAGGACACGGCTTCAGACTATGCTTACTTGGAAGAACTGCTGGCTTACTTTAAC
The DNA here is from genome assembly GCA_951813805.1 of Limnephilus auricula. Classification (NCBI taxonomy): domain Eukaryota; kingdom Metazoa; phylum Arthropoda; class Insecta; order Trichoptera; family Limnephilidae; genus Limnephilus; species Limnephilus auricula. The sequence continues at coordinate 28,483,985 of OX638390.1, read as the reverse complement.
AAGCTGGTACCATCAGTGTCAAACCCTCATTGTCTTAATAGCCTTCTAGAAGAATTGAAACCTCTTCATAAATATATGCTGGCATGTTCCGCTAAGGATTGTTCTGTAATGATTGCCATAAAGCCAGACGCGCAGACGTATATTAATGAAGAGTTAATGAACAAACACAGAGTTATAAAAAAATGTGGAAATGCCTTTCTTACAAAAATTGGTGTCATCGATTTGGATCCAAAACCTTCGAGTAAGATTCGATTGCACAGGAAAAGAGACGAAGATGTGATAGAATGTTATAAGAATTCTCTAGTCTAGATCAATTATTTATAAAATTATGTACCTCCTCGTAAATTGTTTTTATCATTATTTTACAAAATTATTTATACATTGTTATTAATCCGAAATTTTATTATTGTTCATGTTTTTAAATCTTTTAATAAATGCACACTAAATTAGAAGTGTTTTATTCACAATTTTCATTTGGTTCAATTCATTCCTGAAAAGTAATTTCTATTCCAACTAGACATTATGACATCTACAAATATTCTCAACATTACAGGCTTCAACCACATGCCGAAACCAAATCGAAGCAACTTCTAGCATGGAGAAACATGATTTTAGACTATTACAAAGCGACTCATCAGACAATACTCGATGTCAGTGAAGCTCAGAGAAGTCCTCTCTTTTGTAACACCACCATTAACAGGAAACTTCCTTTAGAAGGCATCATCATAGTTCTGGAAGATATGGCCAAGTCTGGCAACGCGGCGCCTATAGACAAGGCCAAAACTAGATGGGAGATTTACTGGCATTCCTTGGACGAATGGGGTAATATTATTTATTCGTGGGCTTGTAATAATGGGATGAACAATACGGTGTGTACAATACACGAGCTCGTTGAAGGGGACAATACCACTGATGAAGGTAATTCTTTTTTTTCGTACTTTAAAAGCTTATTTCTAACTTATAAGTTTCAGCAGCTTGGGAACAATCACATTTTTTTTAGGAAAACCGCTTCAAACATTTTTAAATGCGCACTAAAACCTTTTTTACATTTATATATATTTTTTTTAATTTGAAGAGGGTACATTTTAGTATCATTCGATAATAAGAAGTTAAAGTTATTAAAACTTATTAAATAAATAATTTCTCCTTAAAAATTTTATATCGTTATAATTAAATGTTTAGCTTCAATTATTCAGACTATTTAATCGTCCGGTAAATCTCATCTCATATATAATTGTCTGGAGAAACTCGACACCAAAACTATACAATGCTTGCTTAGTTTTAGTCTGACCTAATTTTCTACATATTATTTGACAAGCCTTTGATTAACTGCACGTGCATGAAATTAGATGTCAGCAAATGCACTTATCTCTACGCTTATCAGTTTATTTTATCTTTATTGAATCAAATAAAATTAAGGCTATAAAGATGCTAGCTTGCGATATCTTGATGTGTATAATTTTTTTTAAAGTATGTATTAGAGATATGGTATGACCCAAATAAAAATATATAGAGGCCAAAAAAGCATTTGAATTATAAAATGAACTAAACAAAACTGTGGTGGTAACTGCTTAAATTTTAAAATCATATTTTAAAAATGCCTTTTGCGCAATACTTGCTTAACCGCTTGGACACATAAGCTTGTTTTCACGATAATTTAACGTAGGTAGACATAGGAATGACGTATGGCCCGTACCTGAGTTATTAAGGTGGATTTATATTTGTCTGACGTGTTGTGTCGTGATGGCTAGCTTTCACATTTATATGTCATGTTCTGATTTCTGATGCCTTCTGATGATGTTTTGAATCAATACATTCGTAGCTCTCGGAGAGATCATACGTTCACAATGTTTTCCCATGAATCAGGTCGTTCATACCTTTTAATTTATTTAAATTTGATATCAATACAAATATATACGCGGTTCTGACGTGTCACAACAGAGCACTGGCACATGCACACTTGTCTGATCTGTTGTGACGCAGCCGCTCCACCGCACTGACTCAGATCGGGATCGCTTCTGATGCGACACAACACACTGCGACACTAATACAAATATGTATCACCATACTAAATTTAGAAACCGATACTGTTCTGAAGCATCACTACATGACACGTCAGACAAATATAAATCTGCCTTTTCTTAGTTTGATGATTCTGTGTCAATGAATTGTCTTCAGTTATTGTTAATAATTTTCTTTTCAGAATTTCATGGATTGGATCCAACGATACTCATAAAAGCACTGAGGGCTTTACAACTGAACAATAAGTGTGAATTTATAGATTTCGATGATAACCAGGGTGTGAAATTCTTCTAAAAGTAATTATCTTCTACTGATAAATAAAACGCCACTTGAAAATGTTATAAAAGTGTATTTTAATTACAAAAATTAAAAACTTATGTAATATTTTAAATATACACACTGCTGCAATATTTTTATTGTTATCTATAATTACAAGATTTCCACATTTCCATGCATAATAATAATCCATTCTAATTTTAATTGATTATAATAATTTATTATTAATGTTATATTATTTACAGATCTCACGAATATTCTTAGAATACAATATAATAAATATAATGGAATAAAAATCTTATAATATATATTTTTTTCCTTTTTTCGTTTTGTATGAGCCGTGTTCATAAAACACCATTGGTAATGAATACATTACATTTATAGTACATACATGTAAACAGGGCCGTCTTAAGTCATGAGGGGGCATACACTTAGTTTGGGAGTGAGAAAAATTTCTCCAGAATATCGCAATGGCTCTTGGCTCCTTGGCGCCTTGGCTAGTCGGCGCACCGAGTTTGGAAGCCCTGCACTAAGTTTGGAAACATGCACACACAAACTTAATCATTTTATTATATTTTTTCCATGTAAACAACTAACAGATTTACATGTGTGTTGTTGCTACAGATAAAAACAAAATATATATAGTACCTAATATATAATTAACTTGGAAAATTGTAACCTTGTGCAATAAATAACAAAATTAATACCCACTGATAATCACATTTCATAAAATTGTTTTACAGTAGTTGTTGGTAATATTATTTGAGCTTTTTTATCTTTTGCTAACAGTATTAAGGTAGTGACAGACTCGCAGCTCACATCAAAAAGATACTTATAACACAATAGCGCTCGCCATACAATCCCATACAGACCCGCCAGATGAAAAAATATCATGTGTTATAAGCGCAGTTTGAATCTTCGCTAATCGGCGTTATTTTTCGTATTCGCTACCGTCGCGATATCAGAAAAGTTATGCGACCCCCCCTTCGCCGTAAACAGGAGAGGGGTCATTTTGAATACACGGAGCATGCACGAAGCTGTCAAGTTGACATATCCAGTACAAAGAAATGATATTCTCTCGACCGCTTCCGATTTCAACTGACCCTTTCTCCTGCCGTAGGAAGAAATATTTTATAATGTCATGTGTCAGTAGAAAAGATACTTTATAATACAGTATCTTTGTATGTGAGCTTCGAGTCTGTACCGTGCTTTACAGATATATTTTTTTATTCAGGGTTAACACTTACTTTCATTATTGTTCAACTTGTCCCCACATTTCTTAACTTACTTCTATGAATCCTACTTTCAATGTAATTTGTATAATTAATTGTTCTTCACAATTTATTTATTTATTATCAAAGTACAAAATTTATATCTTACAATACTTTTGAATACATTTGTGGACAGTATGTATAGATTTACACCCCCATTTTTTTTATTTGACAGTACATCTGTAGGTACACATTTGTTTTTAAGTATTTTATTACTGTAGTACATTGCCATATACTGTTTGATTTGTAAATGCGTACTAAGCATTTGCAATTTTGTACTGATTTAATACAATGCTCTACAACCAGAAGTTCATAAGTAATCTGCTCATGTAAATATTCCCCTTTCGTAGACACAGTAAATACGTTAACGTATTTTGGTGTATGTGAGTTTGACTTGTGTAAATGCGGTGTCACAATACAACACTAAAGTAGTACACTTTGTAACACTATATCTATTAACATTTAAAAAAATGGATATTGGATATTTAAGTGTCATTTCAAAGGTTAACAAGGGCTGAGATCAGCTCGCAAACATGTTAAGAATCTTTATAAAAAGTACAAGACTAATATTTACATTAAATTAAACTATATTATGGCCAAAACAACAGTAAGTACCGCACATGGAATAATCATATAAAATCTAACATTCAATATAGTAGTTTTCGTGTTAATATTGTTTGCTTACTATTACGAATACTTTTCAAACGAAATAACAATCTTGGAAGAACGTAAAATATGAAACTAAAATCGTTCGTTTAAACTTTCGTTAACACAGCCGTTGGACCGTGGATAGTTATGCTGTTTGTTTTCACTTTGGACTAAATGCACGGAGGGAGTCTGAGCGGCTATGACCTTTGTGTTCTGCGGAGGTTTGTAGAACCACCACGACAGGAAGAAGAACAGGAGAGATCCTGCTTTAGCGATCATCGCTAATGCCATCATGTATCTGAAGAGAAGAAAATAAACAATTATTAGAAAAATTTTATTTAAAAAAAAAGTCATAACATCAGGAAAAGTAAAATTTACTGCTCTGACGGCCATTATACCCAGGAACATACTTTCCAGTGCTTACCGAGATTCTCATTTCAATTTCTGATCTACTTCCCCTTGTCCTAATCGGTTTAGGGACCCATCGTGCTTCCAGGCGTCCGTACGCTACTTCGGCAGCCAGTCTATATATATATATGCCTAGTCTCTATCTTTCGGTTTCACAAACAAGTACATTTGCCGTTTAACCTTTCTTGACTGTCAACTAAGCGGTCACGGTTTGTATTTACTGAAATATCTTTGTAAATATACTGTCAACTAAGCAGTCACGGTTTGTATTTACTGAAATATCTTTGTAAATATACTACACATAGAGTTAATATTTTGGGTATTCCTCCACAATACATTTATGTATTGGATTAAATAAATACAACATATAAATATTTACTGAGTGTACAGCACCGGAGCGCGAGGAAGTTTTTAGCACGGTAAGGGGAAGGTTAATAAGGATTCGTAACGTAGGTACGGACGTTGTGAGAGATAGAGACTAGGCCCCCTGTTATATATACCAATCTATAATTATTTATTTATGGTGTATTATAGTTCTCACCTGCTCATGAACATGTTGTTATAAACCAGGCAAGCCCCCTTGCCGTCACAAGACTGTTGCCACAGTATGCAGGATTTATCAATCAATATTCCAAATATCATTGGTGCTGGAATAGTTCCCAGGAGTCGCACCTTTATCCATTGAATGCCCAATGCGAACGATCTCTGGTCATCTTTTACACATCTGCAACAGTCAAAATATATTATAATGCATTCATTATTTTTCATAATCCAAAAAATTTCAGCCGGATCGGAACCATTAGTTTCTAAAAAAATTAAGAGAGTATTATTGCTGCATATTTTCATATCATATATTCGTTTTGAAAATCATGATATAACTGTATGTTGGTGTGCAAATGCTGTGTGTGCTTTATAAATTAAATTGGATGCTCCCACATTTTTTGTGCACAAGTGAGACATAAGCAGCGAGAAAAAATCATTTAAAGACTCAAAATATGATTGCTTCGAAGATTGAGCAGATATAACCAAGCAATATTGAAATTAATCCTAATTCCATAATTATGGCGGACTTAGCTAGCAGAGTATCGAACCCATAAAGCCTGGGTAAAAACGCCTTTGACCACTTGACTACTTTAGCCATCATTGTTGTCTAATGCTGTGTTCAATCATTCTGTGATCAAACTGATGAATTTCACAGGAAAAGGGCTCCGGCCCAAGTCTAGCTCTACAAAAATCATGGTTTAGGGATGATATTTTATTTATCATTATTATTATTTTTTTATTTTTTTTACATTAACTCCACACAGGAGGCCCTGAGGAAAATAATTTCCCTCAGGGCCTATGTCATCTTTGGAGATGCTGTGAGGAGGGTCTTTTTGAGGAGAGGAAGGAGTGAACGTGGGTCTTGAAGAGACCCATGTTATAGGAAGGAGGAAACACAGAGGCCGGCAAATCGTTCCACAGCCGAGCTGTTGAACACAAAAACGAGTCGTAGAAGCGTCCCGTTCTCATGTGACAAATGTCAACTGTGTACATATTAATTAATATTAAGACATAAAAACAGGTTTCCAGAAATTTTCAACTCTGCCTGAATGATTTCTAGAAAGCCAGTGCCCGATAGAAATACATAGATGTAACTCACCTTAAGGTTGCAGATAATGCAGGCATGGTTGATAAGAATGTGAAGAACATTGTAAAGCACGCCAGTATCAGGAAGAAGCCGAGATAGTTGCAGGATGACTCACACATAGTATTTATTGCCTCATAGGGTACGCTTGATCCGCCGGTCAAGCTCATTGCTTCAATATTCAGCAATAAACTCTCATTAGACTTCGTTATTGCATTAAGGATCGTTTGGTTATTGTTGGTGCTGTTGTGCAAACTTTCATAGATTCCTATTTCTTTGGAAGGCTTGTGGATGCAGGTGCACTGGGTGTATGCTTTAGAGCCGTGTGCATTGGTTTCCTGGGCGCAGCCAGCATAGCAAGGGGAGTAATACATTACTCCGTCGATTCCACAAACTGGATCATACACCGATCTTGAACAGGAGCACCCTTGGTTGCACGGAGAATCAAGACTGATTATTTTCCTGTTAATAAAAACATAAATATTCATAACTATATTTCAAAGCTTTTAAAAATAGCTGATTTGTTTATGCATGGAGTACATGTTCGGAAACCAGTGACATAAGTGGGAAACTGGTAGTTTACTTGGAGTCGATTTTTCATTTTGGAGTAAATTGAGTTCAAAGTTCGAATTTTTTAGGTCAAAATTGAAAAAATACAGTCATTGCAGGGTTATTACAGAATAATAATATTTGGATGACTTGTATAGCGCCGTTTTTGTGAAAAATCACCTCAAGGGCGCTGAAGAACTGTCTATTGTATTTTTAAAAATGTCAAAGTCAAGACCAGGGGGCCTAGTCTATATCTCTCACAGCGCCCGTAACGCGGGTTTAGCTACGTCACGAATCCGTATTAACCCTCCTCTGACTGCTAAAAACTTTCTCGCGCTCCGATGCTGTACACTCAGTAAATATTAGTGTAATGTATTTATTTAATCCAATACAAAAATGTATTGTGGAGGAATACCTAAAATGTTAACTCTATGTTTAGTATATTTACAAAGATATTTCAGTAAATACAAACCGTGACCGCTTAGTTGACAGAACCGTCAAGAAAGGTTAAACGGCAAACGTGCTTGTTTGTGAAACCGAAAGATCGAGACTAGGCCCCCTGGTTCCAATGATTTCTTAAGTGTCCGAAAAAATTATTTTTTAAAAAAGAAAAACTTATGTGTGTTTGGTAACTCTATGAATGTGAATATAATCCCCCGTTTTCCGCTAGTTCCACTAGTTTACGGACACTGCGTAAGGTATAAAGTGTTTTTTTTTTTTGTGAGAACAGAATTGATTATTGATATACTGCTCATGGAGCTACGGATTCCTGTTTGGACAATTTTCAACCGGGTTCAAGGCAAAGGAGCTTACTCTTCCACGGAGGTTATCAAATAAGATTCAATCATGTCAGCATGACTGCTATATTTGCAAGTTGATCACAATTTAATGAAAAGCGGAATGTGAAAGTTAATGTGAAATATTTCTTACACTCAACCAAGTAGGTACCTATATATATGTATGGAAAATTTGTATGTTATATTTAATAGTTCATACATCGATGCTTACACTGCGTTTGGTGTGTTATGTCCATAGGGCTGCGTGAGTCCAGCAAAGGCTAGGTTGGGGCAACTGAGGAAGAATCCCCCTGAGAAGAGGAGGGCTGCCGCAGTGGACCAGACACATAATTTGAGGATCCCCGCACACGGAAGGTTCAGGCGTTTCACCAGGTAGCCGCCGAAGAACGTACCGCCTCCTCCTGCAGGAACTGTGATGAGACCTAGGAAATAACAAATAAAAATGTCATCAATATATTTTTTTAATTCTTCTGCTACATATAGTTTATTCTAAGTAAATGTATAAATTGAAAGGTAAATGTTTCGAGAACGAATTTTAAAACACATTTTGTCCTCTTTTGTGCCCATATTTTTCTAAAGCTTAAAATTGAAATCTTTTTGTCTCAGTGTCATATTGTCCCTTTCTCGTCAGCATAGGTTCCCGTTCTTGGGGACCTTTAGAGTAGGTAGTTTTAGTAGCTTTACAGCTGGCGTAGTCCAGTGGTAGGGCGTTAGACTCCCATTCCGAAGGCCGCGGGTTCGAACCCGGCATGCGCAAATAAATTTTATTTTTTTGATTTGTGTAATTTCACAATTAATTATTTAAAATAATATATGCAGCACATTTCAGAGTGGAAGACACTCTTAGTATCGCCCTGGTGTAAGACCCTCATTCAGAATTGAAACGTTGCTTGAAATGGCTTTAGCCGTGTTTAGTGACTAGATCTGAATAGCCAGGTACTTCCCCACCTTCCTCTTCCTCGTCTCCTTCCCTTACCCACTTACCTTCAGCCTCATAACATACCCCAATTGGGGATGCTATAGTCTCACTGGCTCCAGACGGGAGCAGTTGGGACTCTTGTGAGGTATTCACTATAAAAATTTAAAAAAAAAGATGCCAGAAAATCCACCCTGAATATGATAAATTTAGACCCAATTTACAGTTATAACTAAAAATTAATGAAAACTTCCTGGGGGCTGTAGGTTGATTGTGGGTTGTTTTTATTTTTCTTTTGGAAGCTTTATTGTAATTTTGTGAATCATTATCTTTGGACCCCAAAAGAAGCGAGGCCCTTGGGCAATAACTTACTTTGTTTATCCAGAACTGATTAACAGGGTAAATGGATTTTTTTAAAACTAACTCCCACGTGAAGGGTCTTTTTAAGGATAGGAAGGAGACAAATTTCTGGGAATATAAAGATATGAGGGGTGGGTAGGAGAATCTGGGGGTCAGTTTGTCCAGGAGTAACGGATATATGAATTCATCCTTCCCACTTCATTGCAAAGGGATGGCTCGAGAGAGTTCAGCTGAAGAAGTCAAAGAGTCTCCCTCAACTGACACATTCGCTACCAAAACCTAGACATACCTCATCCCTTAAGCATGGAAACACTTGTTAAGTCACTAAACGTGGTGAAGCACTTGAGTGACTTACGGCAGAGGTGTTTGTTATCCCATGAATTGTTCCGTGTGCGGCAATATCCATACCCGCCTCCCAAATTCAAGATAAAACAGATCATGAAAAAATAATAGGTTAGATTAGTTTTGGTATGAGATATTTTTCACTTTTGTTCGATGTTTTATCACTGTTCTGAACACATACCCATTAGCATGGCAGCCCAAGATGCCGTTATGCTGAACTGGTTTTCAATCAGCTTCGGCATGAAGGCGGCAAACCCTGATAGAAGCAGTCCCTCCGTGGCGCCGGCCAGGTTCAGGAAGAAAAAAGTGGGGTTCTTCATGAGGGCGGAGAATGCTTGCGGGAGTTCGCGGATCTTGCTGAAGGCCTCGGTCTGACTGGAGTTGCCGTGGGCTTCGGATACCTTCTCCTTTTGCAATTCTGCTGCACCTGAAATATTTTCAAAAAGACATTACATATATCTTCAGTTGGTAACTAAGAGAACAAATGCTTTATTGCTCTGCTGGAAAAATCTTCCATCATTTCACAAGCAACGTATCCTGCTTGTTTGAGTTTTTCAAATATTTTTATGTGATTTCAGGAGAACTTCTTCTCCTACCTTTCTTTTGAAAGATCCTCCACAGAGGAGCTATTGTAAAAAAAAATAATTAGGGATATCCAATAATCCAATTAAGTTATCTATTAATTGAAGGGATTTTTTTATTGTGTACATATTTGGGGTTAAAAAATTGTTATTAAGTACAGGGTGTCCGCCGGCAGATTTTATACTTCAAAAAATAAAATAAAAACATGAATACAATGAAAATTATGTATTTATTATCCCTCATAAGAATAATTCGGATTTTAGTTTTTATAAACCATTCCACTCAAATGGCATCCTTCTAGCCGCAAACATTCTTGCAATCTTTCCTTCATGTCATTGACGCTCATTTTGCGGTAGCCATGAGTCAGTGGACGGGAGCTCATCGTGCTTTTGCGGTTGAGGGTTGAGAAGGTTGAAGCATATTTCACAAACAATAATTCGATCGTCGATTTTGTTCTTACTTTGATATCCGACAATTGAACGATGGCCCGTCGAACCAATTGATATGGGCGTGGGTACATAAGTTTAGAACAACGGTCATTTTTTAATACCGGAGCTGCATCGTCATGTTGGTTACAATAACAGAACCCATTTTCAGCAGGATGGTGCCACGGCCACCGCTCTAGGGACTTAATAACTAAACTGAGAGAGCTTTCTCATGGAAAATTGGTTAGTCGCTTCGGCGACATAGCCTGACCCCCTAGATCACCCGGTCTGACCCCTTGCGACTTTTCTTATGGGGATATCTCAAATATCGCGTATACAGCAATTCGCCATCAACAATAGAGGCCCTACAAGAAAATATCGGACGAGAGATTGCAGCTATCAGTCCAGATCTTTGCAAGCGAGTTTTCGCCAACACGAAGGAAAGATTGCAAGAATGTTTGCGGCTAGAAGGACGCCATTTGAGTAGAGTGATTTTTAAAAACTAAAATCCGTATGATTCTTATGTGAGATAATAAATAAATAACTTTGGTTGAATTCATTTTTTTTTTTTTAAGTATAAAATCTGCCGGTGGACATCCTGTATTTACTATTACAAAATTATCATCTAAATAATTCAAAGTATTTTTGACACAGTCAACTTTATCAAAAATAATATAGAATTTCCTTTAAGGTTTTTTTCACATGAAGCCTTTGATATATATTAATTCCGTGCTTTTTTTCTTCATGTCGTTTATTAAAAAAAAGAGAAAATTAATATTATAATTTCCTCTGCAATTCTAAAAGAAAGTCACATGGTTTGGAGAAGGCTGAAGTTACAGATGATGCATAACTGCATTACTGCAGATCGAAACAATCTGCAGTCATGCCAACGAACGATCAACATTTCACAACAACTAGTCATCTTAACTTCTTAATTTATTCAACGAAAACTGTTGTTTGCATATAAGCGATCTGCAGTCTCGCTCGGGAACTGTCGGGAACAATGACAAGTTATCGACATTGTAGATAAATCCTATCGATCGGCCGTGCTATGTTGAGGGGCAAGGAGAGGCAAAAATGTTGCATATTATATTATATTTATATGCAACATTTTTGTCCATCAATTATGAGTATTTTCACAGCTTTTTTATCACTGATTAGTATTGGTTTTTTCGGCATCCAAAAAAAAATCTAATACTTGAAGAATAAATAAAAGTTCGCTGCATTTTGGATTTGAATTTAGCTGCATTTAATTTTATAGGTAATTCAGGCCATAATCAAGCTTGTCAAAACCATAGCCAAATATTTATTTAAATGTATAATAACCAGAAAATCGAGTAATTTTCCAGATCATCGCAAATTTTGCGTTATTCGCACGAAAATATCACAAAAAATTAGGTACGAAATCTCGCGTTATCGCGAATGCGAAAATTAAAGGTCTTTAGTATCTAATAAATTACTGTGGCGTGTTTTTACCTGGTAGTGACGGAGGAAAGAGCATCAGAGGAAGAGCGACAAGGAAACTCAATAACGCGGCGAGAAGAAATCCAGTCCACCAGGCTCCAATCCAAACGTTGCTGTCAGGGGTCAATCCCAGGCTATAAGAAAAGAAAGACAATATTATGCTACATTATACCTAGTCATGTTTAGTTTACATTGGTTGTAGATTATACCAGAGGCCCTAGCACGCTCGCTTTATAACGATCGATAGGATAACTATCGGTAACTTCTCATCGTTCCCTAGCATGACTACAGATCGCCAACGAATAAGTGACAGTTCACAATGACTAAGTGTCCTTAACATATTCGACATCAACTGTTGATTGTACGTTAGCGATGTGCAGTTGTCCTAGGGAACGATTAGAAGTTACCGATAGTTATCATACCGATCGTTATATAGCGAGTGTGCTAGGGCCTCTGGTATGCTAGCACGGTCGATCGATATGAAGTTACCAACCGATTGTCGGTAACTTCTCATCGTTCCCTAGGACAACTGCAGATCGCTAACGTACAAACGACAATTTATATTGAATATATTAAGGATAATTAGTCATTGTGAACTGTCATCTATTCGTTTGCGATCTGCAGTTGTCCTAGGGAACGATGAGAAGGTACCGACAATCGGTCGGTAACTTCATATCGATGGACCATGCTAGCACCCCTGAATAATTTTGAAAATGTTTCCAGTGTGTGCCAACTGTGATTCCAATTTCTGTGAACACTGCCAATTTCTACCGATTTCTTACATGTTTTCCAAACGTTTGAAGTTTTTATATTCTTAAAATAATATATGTTATTCTTTAAGATAGTATCTATACATTCCCCACGCCGAAAGGGTAATTATTTGAAATTCCCTCGATAGAGATAAATTGCAAAGTATGCTCCGAAAATTATTATTTACACGTTTGTTTCTGTTATTTTACAAGTTATATTATGAAAAAATTAACAATGTTTCTTTAACCGCTTGGACACATAAGCTTGTTTTCACGATAATTTAACGTAGGTAGATATAGGAATGACGTATGTCTCGTACCTGAGTTATTTGCTACTTGACACAGCCCCCACGAGATTTTTGCTCTTTTTCAAACGAGTCGTCTTTTATTAAACAATTTTAAATCACAATTTTCGCATCAATTTTATGGTTTTTAATGTTAGCGCGCTCACTCACACGTTCGTATTGTCGTATCTCTCCATCTTCTTCTTTTTGAGCGGGGTAGCGCGGCCTTAAAGAAAAATGATATAAATCGAAGCATAAATATGCAATGAACAAAAAAATATAGTACGTATTTTTGATATCAACAACAGGTTTCCGGAAATTTATCATGCACTTGGATTAGGTATTATCATCGCCTTCTCCTTGCTTCCTTGGCATCTTGGCAAGTCGGCGCCGGTAGCGGATTGCTCCAATTGCACCTGCACAGTGCACAGTTTACCGTTTACCTAACAACATGCCACAGTTTTGGAGTTCCACTCTCACATGGTCATCAATGTCATAATAAATAAACGTAACTTTTTTTACATTAGCTCAACACGGGAGGCCCTGAGGAAAAAATTCCCTCAGGGCCTATGCTATCTTTGAAGATGCTATGTCGAGGGTCTTTTAAGGAAAAGAAGGAGAGGAAGTCCTGGGAAGGAAAAAGGTTGGAGGGTGGGTAGGAATCTGGGGATCAATATGTCCAGGAGTGATGGACGTGTGAAGCTCCCACTGTGGTGCAAGTGATGGGTCGAGAGGGTCCGGATGGAGAGATCAAACGGTCTCCCTCAAACAGTCTCTCCCGATCCGGCCTGCCACAGTTGGTGGGCAGACGCATCCGCCGCCAAGTCCCGGACAAACCTAACCCCATGAACCCGGGCACCCCTGCTAGAGGTGTTGGTTGTCCAATAAATGGTTCCCGGGGCGGCGGTACCCATACCCGCCTCCCAAACTGTGGGTAAGTACCTACATTTTTGAAGACATTTTTTATGTCGTGGCCATTTTCTCATAACAAAACGAATCCTATTCAGACAATTAGGTACTGGGTCCCGTTTTTTTTTGCATTAGCTCCACACAGGAGGTCAAATAGTTTTCGTCACTCCGCACAACTTGGTTTGTTTCCTTTTCCCTAATTTTGTTTATATGAAAAATACCGCTCAAGGATCCCAACTGCTCCCATCTGGAGCCAGTTAGACCATGGCATCCCCAATTGGGGTACATAGTGAGAGTGAAGGTAGTGGGGAGTGGAAGGAGATGAGGAGGAGGTAGGTGAGGGAGTACCTGGCTATTCAGATCTGGTCACCAAACACGACTCAAGCCATTGCAAGCAACTTTTCAATTCTGAATGGTGGTCTTATACCAGGGCGATACTGAGAGTATCTTCCCTCTGGAGCGTGCCGGAAATATACTACATATTATGTTAAATTAATAAATTGTGAAATGACACAAATTCATCAAATAAAATTTACTTGCTCACGCAGTTTGAACCCGCGACCTCCGGATTCCGAGTCATAGCCACACCCCTCGACCACGGGGGTCGTCAATGGTGATAATCGTAAGGAAGTTATAGCATTATTTAATCCCAGAAATTTCCAAACAAATAATAAGAAAAGTGATCCATCATTATTTGTGTTGTCCCCCTTTCCCCTTCTTTGTAAATCCAACGTACCTAGGAAGGTACCTACCTACCCAGAATTCTTCGGGAGAGTAATTTACTTCAATCAATCATTTTAAAATACCGCCCGCAATGACGACAGATTAATGTTAATTTAAATATTAAATTCCGTAGAAAATTAATTACGATAATAATAAATAGGCCTATAAGCATTCCTTTATGTTGCAACTGTGGCCGATTTGCTTAGTGATATTTTCTTAGTTTGGAGATATCTATAAAATTGATTGGTAATTTAACACGCCTTATTAGTACCAAGTTTCCCAACTAAAATAAAATGCATTTTTCAAAAAAATTAACTGTGAATTTCTCAACGCCAAAGGAAAAATATGTATTCGTATGAGGGTAAAGACTTTTTGTAGGTAGGTAGGTACGAGTATATCTTTCAAAAACTAGGCCTCATAAAAAATCTGCACTTCTTTCACATTTAAAGATTCAAACGCTTTTACTCGCAGATAAATTAAAAGTACACGTTCCGGTTCCCGTTCGAGGTGGTGGCCGTTTTAATGGTTCAGTAAAAATATTTCTATCAAATTTGAAATCGTTGTGTTTGTTTGGATTTTATCATAGACATGTTTCAATAGTATGATACCTACCTGCCTAAAGAAATATTTGAAAAAAGAATTATCTTGAGATAGTGAAGATTCTTTGGACAAATTGTAAATAAATTCAAATAAATATATAAATATAAATAGATAAAACAAATTGTAAATAAATTCTTGAAAAAAGTTGCATAAAATATTATATAGTTTATAATTAAATAGATAAGTAGGTATTTAAGTATTAAATCACAAATATGACGATTTTAAAGGAAATTTTGGTTTTGGTTTATGTAAAAGAAAATTAGAAACATACTTTTTTGGATGCAAAGTCTACTGGTTTATACGTTAAAATGTATGTATGGCATCTAAATCAGTATATCGTCGTTGTATATAGAATATGAAGCATGTGAGACTGAGTACATTCTGAGAAAATCGATAAAAACTGTTTAAAAAAATAACGAAACGGAAAATAACAATTCTATTTATGGACAAAGTTGGAAAAAATTATTTCGTTCATTATAAGTATATTTTATGGCAAACATTAATTATTTTATGCCGGAAAAATTAATTTTAACGCGTTTTTCTCACATGCTACATATTCTATAAACAGTTTTTCTCACATGGTTCATATTCTATATACAGTTTTCGCCATAATTTAAAATACCATAATAATGTCAAAATATTTAATTAAAATTTATTCAAATTTGACAGCTAGGCATCACAAAATGATGTTAATATTATGTACCAAGGCAATTGAATTGTGTAGTGGTATGCAGAGGATATCAGTTTTTTTTGTTTTTTTATTATGTACTTACTATTTTGATGGTCCTCACATGGTTTATTTTCTATCGCCTTAAATATTTGATAAATTTTACATGGCTCAAATTGTAGAAGATGGAAAAAAAATGTACGTATATTTACGCGCATAGCAACGACGATATAGCTTATCTATAAGTCCTACAAAAATAGTTTTCCACCACTATAATAACTAAGTTAAAGCCAAATCACTATAAGTATAATTATAGTATGTAATATAGTATATAGAAAAAGTGTCTTATTTTTGCAAACGTTTTGATGATAGTGCCAACAGCCAATATTGTCTCATGTCCCGCTTAGCAACGCAATATCCTTTGTCAGTTTGGATAAAATAAGATATCGGATGCACTGATTGATAGCTACACAAGAAACGTTTTTATAAAGTCTCTCTTCCTGTCTTCATCCCCTGCCTTCCCATACCTTCCCTCTTCTTCGTTCCTCATTCCTTCTTCCCTTTGTTCCTCATCGTTCCTCCTTCATATCCCGTGTTGGTTGGAACCGCAAAGTCAACACCCTGTGCAAATATGGGGCTGAGATAAAAGCTTCCAGACATCCCATTCTCATCTCGCCCGAGAACTACTTTTGGTGACATAAATTTTCCGAGTACGTAACATTAATGGATGTCTGGGCGAAGCAATAGAAAACGGTCACAAGTGGTTGGCTGGTTGAAGGTTGTTCGTTAAGGGCAACAGGCACTCTTATTACTTATTATTTATTATACTAGTAATGCTTTTTATATCGCGTCATTCGAGTTCGTATATTACGAGAAAATGTGACGCTAATCTCTTAGTACCTACCTCTTGTTTCAGTACTAACTGATAAACAGACTTCTCTAGTCTCATCGTTTTACACATATACTCATTTTTTTTTTACTTCAGATACTATCTTATTCCTATTTTTTAAAACTTATTTAGCGTGTGATAAATGCGGTTCTTAAATTAGTTTTTAAAGCTATCATGATCTTATTCTTCCCGGACTGAGTGTATTTCCATGGCGTAGTGTTTTATGATGATTTAATATTATATATTTGCTAATACAACAAAATTATTATCCTAATGCCTTTTGTATCTCTACATACGGTGTACCTAATTTTAACCCGTTTAATCACATGAGACCATATTTGTCCCAGCTCACATATGTCTCATAGAAATCGTTGTGTCTCCCTTACTATTGTAGTAAGAAGTATGGTCTAAAGTCTAAACGGTATTGGATAGAGAATACAACACGCTATAATATATTGAAATCTAAAAGCAAACCACAACAAAATTAAAATTTACACCTTTATAAAACCAAAGCTTCCAATCCCAATTGAAAAAAAAAATTATGACACTTTGTGAATTTTTTATGAATTTTTATACATGAATTTTATTTATTTAACATTTTTTTTACGTTGAAATATGTGTGTGTTTTTTTTCCATTATCAGCAATTTTAGTTTGAAAAAACGTAAAGTGAGCCATTTTTAAAACTTTTTAAAGTTTTCTTCCAAAATTCTTACGAACAAATTAACAGTGTTTCAATGTTTATTGGTGGTAAAATGTAATAATATATTTTTTGGTATACGTACGAAATTACGTATACCAACACATTATTCTTACATGTTCCCGCCACTAAACATTGAAACCCTGTTAATTTCTTCGTAAGAACTTCAGTCCCGTTTTTAACCGTTTTTACGAATAAAATGATCGTATTTTAGAATAACATTTTTCTCCGTGTGTTAAACGAAAATTCAAACCTTATCGCCATCGACATAAGAAGTATTATAATTAGCGGCCTGATCACGAATTTTACACGATGTGTTGAATGTGCATCGCCTTAACATTTTATTTTATCAGCTTTTTTTATATTTATATATATTTTTATTTTATTTCCGGCAACTTGAGCGTTTATTAAATTTAAATATTCTGTTAGCACTAGTAAGTTACCAGCTTCACTAGACGATGTCTGTTATTAGACGGTAAAAATACAAAAAAAAAATTATAAAAAAAGGTAGTATATACATAAAACATACACAAATAAATATGAAAAAATCAAAATGTGCGAATCATGACTACAAAAAGAGACAAAAGTAAATCAAATATCTCCGGATAAAAAGGATAGGTATGTATAGATAAATATTATTATATTTATATTTTTCATTGTCTCTCGACCACCACACAAGGCACATACAGGGTGTCCGGGGGTAAAGTGCATTAACTTCGAGTGGTGATTCTACATGGTGGTAGGAGCAAAAAAGATTAAAAACTTTTTTTTCCCATACAAAAATACGAACCTATTCAAAATCCTTAGCGTAAGCTACAAGCTTACCCGATTAATTTGCTGTGAGTCAGCCGGGCGCGTTGTGGCGACGTTGGTTTTGATTGGTGCGTATCGTAACAGCGGAAATGCCTAATAGTGTAGGTCGCACACGCCGGACTTATTTTATCTTTTAACCAAAAAATTACCCCTAAAAGTTGGAATTTCGAAAAAGTTATTTATCTTTTTTACTTACACTACCACGAAGAATCACCTCCCGAAGTTAATGCACTTTACCCCCGGACACCCTGTATATTATTGCACATAAACGTATTATCTCTGGCTTGCCATTGAAGTAAAATCATGTATTGGTTTCATAGTGCTTTCACACAAACGAAGTATTGAATTCCGTAAGTCTAAACTTAAACTTTAGGTCGCACAGTTTATACCCGCGCTCTGCAAGCGGGTTTCCTACATAGCATCGGACCAGGTATACTATTAAGTTCGGAAAATCGGTCACGATACACCACTGGGATGGTTTACCTACATTATGTGAGATAATATTTAAGTACTAGTGAATTATGACGAGGCATCATTAAGTTTCCCTCTGCCTAAAACACACATTCTTGCAAGGATGTTTCCTGTATATCGCCGGGCAGCACTCACCTTTGCGTAACCAGGAAACCAGGTATTAATTTCCCCCGAGATATAAATTATGCCATTGTGTCCGATGTATTGTTAGCTACGTTTAGTGGCGGAGCATGATATTGCAGAATCTCCGTGAATCCGTAATCTGAACAATGGAGGGGAGGCACGGGGTAGGTGGGAGCAATGACAAGGAGGTACCGGTATAATATGGGATCGCGAGATAAAGGAGACGAAGGGACAGTGGGGGGAACATGGGCCGATGGGTAAGGTGGCACCATATCTGCCCTGGACAATGTGTGTATTGAAGGAAACATATTGGACATCCCTTCTACACAACACGCTCGGTGAAAAGGTTCTGGGTAGAAAGGTGCTCCACTATCCACTATCCACTTTAAACATTCACGGTCCAGGAAATCTAGAAGTTTTCCGAAGAAATCATTATCTTCAATAATAATATATACCATTTGGAATCTATTTTCACATGTATCAAAACCAAGAATCATAGGTATCAAAACCAAAAACAGCTTTTGCTCGCTGCAATTTCTATCACAAGCTAGATATGGAACTGTAAAATACAATTTTTTTAAATAATAATGAAATGTTACCTTTTCAATAATAAAAATGACCAAAATAAAACCATTAAATTATTATTGAAACTCATGCAAAGCCGGGTAGTAACTTTATCCATAGATAAAATTATTAATAGGTAAAATAAAAAAAATACTAAAATTAAACGATTATATAGTATTGAAACTAGTGATTGGCACAATCGATGAATAACCGATACTCGATCTTTTTTAACCATCGAAATATTTCGATTCAATTCAATCGATAAATCGATTCTCGCTTCTCGATGTAATATTGGGAGATGGAATCGTTGCTAGACAATAGTTGTGATTCGTCTGAATATAAGTGTTGTGATTGTTCAAAATTCATCGAAATGGAAAATCGTTTTCAAACGTTAGAATTTATTCGAAAATGCAATCGATGCCAGGCAGACGCTGTGATTCGTCAGAATTCATCGAAGTGATCGATGAAGCATTCCGATTGGTCAGAATGCATCGAAATGTAAAACCGAGATAATTGTATCAAACATCAAACGTCAGAAATCATTCGGAAATGCGAATCTCAAATCCGAGAGGTTATTTCAAGATATGTAAAAAATATCTCGGATGGCTTTCATATGTACATTTAGAGGATTGGTTTATTTATGCATAACAGCTACTAAAGATTTAATAAGCATGTTGACATTTGATAATCAACCATTTTTGTGAATTGTAAACGATCAATTAATTCTTTTAGTTTACAATTTATGTTTCCAGTTTATTTTGTGTAAAAGATTTCGATGGTGATTATTTTTCGTAATTTGAGAAGTATGGGTTGTCTAGATATTATGTTTCTATTTGGTTGGTGTATATATGAAATTAACAACATCAGTACCTCTTTGTTTGCAATTTTGTCAAATATGGCGAGTACCTCGAAATATTTTGTGTCGCAGTACAAGATTTACCTATATGGTTTATTCTAACGAAGTTTTATTAATATTACAATTACATAATTTCTGTACAAATATATACCTATTCGATAATTGCAGATTGCAACAAAATAGATTGGTGACTGTTTTATTACATGAGTTTCGGTTTGTTTAGTTTTCTAATACCTACAATCTAAGATCTTCCACTCATCTGAAACTGAAAAAAAAAACAGTTTTCAATTCAACTCGCTATCCTGTGTATGTCAAAATGATGGCCCGCACACTAAAAAATTTCTCAAAAACCCGTTGTCAATGCCAACGTAAGCAGTGACTCGCAACTGGTGCTTGTTGCCGCGGACGGCGACGCGCCAGTTCCTGGTTGCCAAGGATACGCCAGTTTTTTTGTCAGTTTTCGAGGTAACAGTCGAAATATTCGTCGTCTATGGTGAAACAAGCTCAGTAACCAAAAAATTGACATGCGCCGCGAGAAAAGTTTGGCTGGCAACCATAGCAACGCGCAATTGTAACTGGTTTATTTATTGTTGTAACCATAGCAACAACCAGTTTTAGTTTGGTTTCAGTTTCTCCGGTGAGCGGAGCGCCTAAATGTCATTTTGAGGTTACGCATGTATTGACGCAGAAATAAAAACTGTCGCAACATCTATAAAATCATCTATATGAAAATGAAGCGCAAAGAAGACCGGACCATAGATTATAGATGGTAATGTATTATTATAAATTATAGAAATTAATGATGTTGCTGGTAAAGAAAGCATTGCCAGTAATGAAAAATCTTAGACTAATTGCTCCCGAACACCGAGCGATCAATCGATGAATCATTCGATTCTCTTGATGTATCGATAATGTTAATGTTTCGATTGTTCCCATCACTAATTAAAACTAATCCAAAGTAGGGTAGTAACTTTAACCATTCAATTAAACATGAATAAATTTGACTGGAAAAAAAAAAACTAGTTTTTTAATCCAGTTTGAAAAAGTTTAAATTTACATTATAGGATCAGAATTCAGTCGAAACATAAATCCTGTTTGAGATCCCCTGATTGATTTCTGACCAAGTGGAAGCTATATCTATCTACCTTTGTACGATTTCTAATACCTACCTTTAAAAACTGAAGGGACGAGCTTTCATTTAAAAGGTTTCTGCGTGTGGCGCATATTGCGCTAGTCAAAGAAAAGTTATCACAATGACGGGAACTTTTGCAATTTTCGATGGTTATCTTTGTAATGCCTACGCGAGTCGCAAACTGTTCCCGACGTCATATTGTTTCTGAATTTTTAATTATATTTTCATACTGCTGTATTCTTATATTTCCATCTCTCGGATAAATGTAATACTTTCCTTTATTGTTTGCATATTATACAATTGCTGCAGAATGATCAAGAAAAAATATTTACATCAGCAACTTTTTGATAAAAAACATATTTCACAATCAAAAAAAAATTTCTATTTTATAAAAGACAAGCACTCTATGCTATCACAATCAGTTCTAATTTTGAATATGACACTTAAATTTAAAACAAATCTCAGTTCATTGATCCGGATTTACATCACAGAGTATTTTTAATGATTGTTAAAAATGATTACCTACTAAATTTAATGTTAAAAATGATTACCTACTAAATAACTTTCAGTGTTGAAAAAGTGATCAAAACTATGCTTGAACGAGCTTCGGCGTCTTGAAACTGCACAGATACTTATAAATAAAATTCTACCGGTTAGTAGACGAGTGGACAAATACGTCGGGTTCCTATTAAGGCTTTCATCGGGCATTCATCCATAAGAGTTCCTTCTTCTGTAAGCTCAATCCTCCATCATAACAAAATAAAAAAATTCTCCTTAAATTGATAGAAGTAGGATTGTCGAGTTATTCGCAACCTTACCTTTTAAAATTCAGATAACTATAAATTTTAAAATTAAATTAACGTTTATTTTTTAGGTCAATGCGAGCTCACAATGACCAATTCAATCAAGAGCTATGGATCTTATTCGATTAAATATTAAAAAAAAACACAAAAGAGGTGTAATTTTTTGGCTCATATTTTTCAATTGCTCAGTAAAAGATTCTGAAAAAGTGTGTTAAAAGTCGGTCGAAGGCGAGGTAAAATTCGGATAAATTGTTTGGAGTAAAAATATACAATTCAAACCCCAGTAACTTCGGGTATCTTTAGAGAATCATATTTTAGCGTTGCGACTCACGTGACGTACCACACCCTCTTCCCCTCTTCGCCCAGTGAACTCTTTTCATACGCGAATTCCATTAAGAGTTTGTGAAGACTCTTCTGGGGGAGCCTGGTGACTAGTGCACTTCTTTCTTCCCTTCAAGTTCTCCACATTCATCTTGAGTTACTATTCTCCGAACATGATTGAAAGGAACCCCTTTCCCTTTCTCCGGGGAATCGGTGACGCGTGATTAATAATATCGTTTTACTTTTGTTGGACTTTATTATGAAAGTTTGGTCCCAAATTAGGGGGAGTTATATCTTTTCAATATAATATTATGATGTCAATAATGAAATAAACAACAACGAAAAAATATTTTGTTAGTTAACCAAGTTAGTTCATTTCATCAATAGGCAGCACTGAACCGATGGAAGTGTGATGTGGGCGTATCAGTGTGCCCAAACTAAGCCAAAAAAAATCTAATTTCTTGAGAACATTTTCAGATTGAACATTTTCAATTCTCGATATTATTTCTTGAGCAAATGATCAATTAGTTTTCTTTAAAATTAGTGTAGATCATATTTCTAGGGATGGTCGATGGGTTTTATCGATGGAAGCACATGAAAATGTTTTACATAAGTCAAATTTTATATAAAAAAAATACATCAACATTTACCGCGTTTAAAATGCATCTCTTAAGATTAGTAGATAATTAATTTACTTATTTAGTAAGTAAATAAAACATGTTGCGGGTTAAATAAATAATACAACTAACATCGATATTAATTAATGATTATCTCGCTTTAATATACACACATATATATATATATATATGTGTATATTAATTTATATATTTATATATATATATATTAATATACACATATATATATATATATGTGTGTATATTAAAGCGAGATAATCATTAATTAATCTCGCTTTAATATACACACATATATATATATGTGTATATTAATTTATATATTTATATATATATATATATATATTTTTTTTTTTATTAATTTTAATACGTACTTTTAATACACCTTTGAGCACGTATGAAAAACTTAATTTGAAACCACTGCTGTACAGGAATAAAATTTAAAAAATAAATATATGAAAACAATATTATTTTTTTAAAATATAGATAGTTATTTTTTATTGTTTACATAAAACTTCAATTAAAAAAGTCAGTAGTGATATTTAAATATAAAAAATAATAATTG
Organism: Limnephilus auricula; assembly: GCA_951813805.1. Taxonomy (NCBI): domain Eukaryota; kingdom Metazoa; phylum Arthropoda; class Insecta; order Trichoptera; family Limnephilidae; genus Limnephilus; species Limnephilus auricula. Next base: position 28,460,499 of record OX638390.1, on the reverse strand, counting down.
TATCAGCGCAGTGGTTTTCTAGGTCCCTGCGGTAATTAAATACCGTATCATGGGTCAGAGAAGTTAGTACTTTTTACGTTCACTTTATGCGGAAACAACGTGAATATAATATATTTATTTCCCATTAAAATTTTCCCACATAATAATTAAAAGTTCTGGAGTTTATTCATGACAGTCGAATAGTATTTAATTGTGTGTAATTTTTGAGGAAAAAGTCAATCACAATAAGCCTCATTTTTGTTTATTATACCTACACCAGTTTTTTTATAAATTAGTAATCACTTCTGGAAGTGTGATCGCCAGTGTCTATCACTTATCTATACATTAATCATCTAATAAAATTAATTAAAAATGAAAGACCTTCAGAATTTTTTTCGCTTAGCATTTTAAGAATATTATACAGAATTAAATAGGATTATTTTGTTCGACAAGGTAAATCAGATTAATAAACTAATTTCATTTTAAAAAGAAATAATCAGTTTTCCCAAGCAAATTGCAATAAGCTCGATTTAAAAAAACATAATAAAATTATCATTGAATATATTTTGCAATATGCACCTGTTTTAAAATGACATGATCTTTGAAATAAATTAGGCTTATAAATAATGTAAATTTTTTTCATAGTCATGAAAATAAAATGTTTAATGCAATAGATTAGTTGAATATTAATAAAGAAGAAATAATAAATGAGCTAAAATTAGTTTGTTTATCAAGAACGGATCTGGTAGATATATTGAAAAAAATAAGAGAATTACTCTAAAAAACAAATTCTAAATTTGATGGAAAAATCATAATATTCACTTTTATAAAGTACTTATTTATTTATCAAGGCTTATACCTTTATGTACCTATACGTTATCCCAAAGTTGTTCGGGAGTATAATGATAAGTATATACCTATTACATAACATAATACACCATCCTTTTCATATCCATAGGATAAGGTAAATTTTCGATTTACGATTTATTTATTTATTAAGTCGGAGTTTACTATTCGGTACTCGTATCTATGAAAAGTGGCTATATATCGGACAAATTGGCCGAGTTTTCTAACTATTACTAGTATTTTATTTTATTTTTTAATATGAACGAGTAAGTAGGTACAATACAAGTAGTTCATTATTCATTATTACTTATTAATTACAAAGGAGTTCAATAACTGTTAGGTGGTTTCTCACCATCCTCTTCATAGATTTATCCATAGGATAAAGTTTGTTTTCAATTTACGATTTACGTTTTTTTATTTTAAGTTGGAGTTTATTATTCGGTACTCGAACCTATGAATAGTGGTTATATATTGGATAAGTTGGCCGAGTTTTCCAACTATTGCGAGTATTTTATTTTTATTTTTAATAATATTCGTTATAGTATGGATAAGCTATTAGGAGGATGGTGAAAACCCCCTTAGAATAATATGAGTAAAAAAGATGTACTGAATGTATACTATGACAGTAGTTACAGAGTATTGTGCGGTAACTTTGTTGATATTATTATAAACATAAACATGAATTGTGTGTTGAAAAGCAAAAATTTATAAGAAATGTAATATCTCTCTGCCGTTTTTTTAATGTGAATACCGCCCAAGAGTCCCAACTGCTCCCAACCTTCTGAGGAGTGAGACTAGAGGATCCCCAATTGTAGTATATGTTGTGAGGCTGAAGGTAGTGTTGAGCCGAAGAAGATGGAGAAGAGGAAGATGGGATGTTGAAAATATAAAATATTATGTCGCCTTGTGAATATTTTTTGGAATATTCCATTCCTTTTATGTACATTACCCATTTTAAAGAAGTACATTTCGCAATTAGATAAAAAGGATACAAGCAAAATTAATTAAAGCATATTGTTTTCCTTAACATATTTCGAAGTTCACAAGTACTTAGGAAAAGCTAATTCCATACGGAACTGTACGATTTTCTTACAAAAACAAAGAGAGAATTCATTCCTTAATATATCTAGCTACTATAGCCAAACAACTTTGATCGCTAAAGTTAACTTTTATGAATATTTTACGTACTTCCCTACGTTTTGACGAGGAACAAGATGAAATGAAGAAGAGGTGGAGCAAGTCTCAGTTAGGGTGTGTCAATTTTTATATTTTTTTCCAAGTTAAAAGATTTTCAATGCCTAACATGAAAAATTGCGTCTTCTAAATAAAATAAGATCGGCATTTTTTAATATCCTAAGCCTTCTCAAAGATGAAAAAAACAAAAAATTTATTTGAATCTTTTTCTTTCTAAATAACTAACCATCACGCCGTTTCTCCGCAAGGGTGAGCAGAGAGAACAGACCCCCAAACAACTCGGTCTTGGCACACACTGGCTATTTTTAACAATCAAAATGTGCTCCTAGTGAGGAAGGGTTGTATTTTATGCATTATTTTCAGAATTTTGTTAGATTTAGTGCTATTGATATACTTGAATTGTTGTGAACGAAATGCACAGTTTTAAGAAAAGAGTCATAAAAATAGTTAAAGCAAAAATTAAGTATAAACATCTGACTAAATCCAGCTGCGATATCACAGAGCAGTAAAGTAGTTTCATTGATTTGTTTAATTTAATTTAATTTAATTCTGTTTCTGTATATTTTACTTTCTTTTCTTTTACTACATTTCTAGTAGCTTACAATTTTTATTTTTTACTTCGATATATTTTAAGTATTTACGTCTTGTACAACCTTTAGACAACTTTTAATTATAATCGTACCTCCTTTATTTTTTTTTAGATTTTAATCTTGGTTTTTTCTTTAGATGTACTCTGTTATTTTAAAGTACATAAATAACATGTAAAGACTTATATTACCCACGCACAGGCTGCGCCTTAGTGGGTTTCCCTTTCTTATTATTATTGAACTGTAATGTCAAAATGTAAAATAATGGGAAAAAATAAAGGAAATAAATAAAGTAAAATAAAATAAACTGACTCAACGTTATGAAAAGTCCTTGTGTTACGTATTACGTAACGTAAAATTTGCATGGCCATATTGGAAATTGTTTCGCAAAGACGATCAAAGGTAAGTTTCTTATCTAAAATAAAAACCAAGGTATTTGATGAACGGTATCAATACAAAAAATAAATAAAATATTGACACACCCTTTCTTCTAAATAAATAACTTCCAGGAGAATTTATCGAGTGTGAAACGTGTTCCAGAAGTTCGCTAGCCGTTTTCTCGGCTATATAAATAAAATATATATAAATAGCAACCAAGGTATTCGATGAGTGGTATTAATACAATATATTTATATTTAAAAGTAAAAAAATAATTGACACACCCTTTCTTCTCTCGGTGGCTAAATAACTTCAGGAGAATTTATCGAGTGTGAAACGTGTTCCAGAAGTTTCGCTAGCCCTTTTCCCGCCTTGATAACAATAAACAAAGAAACTCCTTAATAGAGAAAGTCCAGATAATAGCTTTTGTGATACAAACTTCTAGACAGGATTTACTATAATAATATGGCGTAGTAGAGATTTCGCTGTTTGCTTCTCACTGGATTAAAGATCTGATGCCTAAATAACTGATTGATTAATTTAGTGCTTCGTTAACCATATATTATTATAATATTCACACTTATACCGCAAAAATTCAGGAGTGATTGATTATTCACTTATGAAAATCTGAAGATTTTATTCTTCTTTTCATCTCACAATTTAAAAAAAAATGAATACCGCCCCAAGACCCAACTGCTCCCTTTTAACCGGAGCCAGCGAGACTGCCGCATCCCCAATTGGGATATATTGTAAAGCTGAAGATAGTGGCGAGGGCAAAGGATATGTGAAAGAAGACGGTGGGGAAGTACCTTGCTAAAGCCATTTCGAGGACCTTTCTCTACGACCACGTAGTCCTATGAATGTATATAATTTAATAAAAATATAAAATATTGTATATATATACGTTTGTTTTGACCAAGAACTCATATGCACAATCGCACATACCTTTATGTTTCTCATCTTCCAGATATACCTACTACGAAAAAGTGATGAAATTTTAAAAATTTACGCGCATAAGTAAGTAATCACCCAATTTCGTATTTTGGTTTGAACGTGTACCACAGCCACAAGTAAATTAGTTATGAATTTATATGTACATATGTTTTTTTTAATAAATTGATCGAGAGTTTCAAAATGTTATCTGGACATTACAGTTGCTCTAGCATCCAAGAAATTTTCATTGCTAATAAAAATATAAATCTCCGTGGACACTCAAAAAAATTACCAAAATGCCTTGCGCATCTAATCCTAGAAAACACTCCATTGCAAATAGAGTAGTGGATGCTTGGAACAAACTCCCACAATATGTCATCGATGCAATTAATATAAACCAATTCAAAGCTCTATTGGATTCATATTTGGAGAGAAGAAAGGACTAACTTAGTTTAAACATAAAACAACCCAATTACTGTCAAACTCATTGTGAAATTAGATATGAGCGCATCAGCAGAATGCTGCCTGCTCATTACATAATAATAATATTTATTTACCAATCATTTTGCTATCACGAAGACAAATTTCATTCATACAAAGTTTTATCCACCAACGAACATGAATTATTAGCTCATTCCTAACCGGCCTTCGCTACTATAATTTGAATAGTAGACATGTTAAAGTTTTGATTGACAGAATAAAATAATATTTTTGATTTAGGTACGTAAATACTGATCAGGTATTCAATTATTAACAATAAATTATTACGTAAGTTCAAGCCGGTACTTACTCAGCTGGGTTGACGGAGACGAAATCTGTGTATATCTTCAATAGTTGACCTCCAAGGACGTAGCCAACAGCGGGACCAATGATTGACATTGTGTAAAAGATACCTGAAACAAAAGAGACAATTAAATCATTGTTCAACGAACAGCCAACTTGTTTAATTAAATACCTTAAAAATACATACTTTGGGATCAAGGAAAAATAGGCAACCTATAATCTTTTTTAAATTGTAAATTCGGAGTTCGACTGTTGCAAACTTCTGAGTCTAGTCAACATAAGAGTGCCTACCAACTCAATGCATTTTTATTTGTATTAGTTTCAATGGCAAAGTGTGTACATTATGTAGGGTATAAAGTATAATATAAGTAATTTTTTTTCTTTTTTCACAGTCCTCCTCACTAGGGTTTCCTGTTCTGAGGCGGCCTGTAGTTTTTTAAAACTTTAAAATAATTTATCATAGTGCGTTTTGAGCATTTTTATTGCTTACTTGAATATAGGTATATATTAAAGCAAGTTTTTAATGAAATAAATAGATATTAAATTTTTATTTTAAAAAATTGATACGGGGGATAATCGATCTTTCTCATCGTAACCTCCCTGTGCAGTTGCAAGCATTTTGGAACTTTCATTCTCAGCCGCTGGTCAATGGGTCTTAATTCATTTTTAAGTTCTACAAATAACAGCTTGTAATTTGCAATTTGACTATCCTAAAACGGGAAATTTTCCTAGTTAAACAGTCAAAGCTTTCTTATTATGTATCTGTATTTTTGATTAAATAAATAAAATAAAATAAAAATAATATTAATTGGCTAATAATAGCCATAAGAGATGTAAAAAGACGCGTCGAATACTCATTATCTTGTACCCCACATAAAATATGATCCAAATTTACCAACTGGGCAAAGTTTTCCCCGGGAACCACAAGAGGAATTCGGTATTTGGAACTGAAAGCTTTAGAGTCCTGCGTTTAATATCTTAAGTGGGCAGAACGGAATGGCAGAATGCCTCTGAGGCGCCGAACATAAGCCCCGTTTACTATTCAGGATGATAAAAGGTGGCTGCTTCGAGACCCGGGCTAGTTTACAAGAGGCTGGAGGCAGTAATCTCCCATTGAGATGAATGATCACGGCTGTAGGGATCACACGTCGAGGCGAGGGTGCGACGTCGATATGAATATCTAATCTAATCCCCGAAGAATCGAATTTAATTAATGAATTCTCCAAGTGTCTATTCATAGATGCGTAGTTTTGTGGATTATTACGTTCTGATGGGTTATTATTTATTATTCATGTTACGCTTGACAGTTGATGTTAAGAGCGATTGACCAGAAGCTGAGAATAAAAGTTTAAAAATGCTTGCAACTATACAGGGAGTTTCCAGTGAAAAAAAACTATTTTTCCTTGTATCAAATTTTAAAAATTAAAAATTTAATATCGATTTATTTCATTAAAAACTTGCTTAATATATACCTACATTCAAGTAAGCAATAAAAATGCTCAAAACGCACGACGATAAATTATTAAATATTGTGTACTTCATGTAAGTATGATTTTTCAATAATGTCCAAACAAAATAAATGTGTAAAAATTTTTAGTTTGTAAGACTTTAAATAAATAGAAAAGCTGTGGTATTTTTATCACAAAACACGTTCTTGATTTATTTTTTAATGATTTGAATTTAACTAAATTTTTTTTTTTCAAACTGTGTTGACTAGTTTGTGTATTGATTTATTTTGCTGTATGATTATATGATTTGAAATTTGTGTTGTTTAATATAATCTATCGTTTGAAAATTGATCAAATCTGCCAACGACCAACGGTATAACCTTAGTATAATCTGGGTGTATAGATAAATTACACTCTTTCAAAATCAATTTATGTTTTTCTGTAAAAAAGGGTCAATACGTCTGGAATTTGATTTAATAAGGACTAATTTCCGATATTCTCTGGTAATACCCTCTTAACTCCGTGGTCGAGAGGTAAGCTTCTCGACCAGCAACCCTAATCCGGCGTGCACAAGTTAATTTTATTGATTTTAATGTGTAATTTCACATTTAAAATAATACAAGGTATATTTTCGGCACGTTCCAGAGTCGAAGATACTCTCAGTATCGCCATGGTGTAAGACCACTATTAAGAATTGAAACGTTGCATGATACGGCTTTAGCCATATTTGGTGACCAGATCTTAATATCTAGGCACTTCCCCACCTTCCCCAACCCCCATCTCCTTCCCCTTCTCACTACCTTCAGTCTCACAATATACCCCAAATATGTATGCCATAGTCTCACTACTCTTAAATATTCAAATAAAATAACAGTTGATGAAACGTGTAGACAGTGTCAAAATATTTCTATTTCTTCAGAGATTTCCGAGGGTTCGGTTTTCGATTCGATCTTGATTACTGCAAAAATCGTATATTATGAACTGCTTACTGCATTTTAAAGCCAATGAAGGCATCTAAATTTCACTTTAATCTCATATGTTCAGGTTTTATATATTTTTTAAAAATTTATAATTAATTTTAATTCACAAAAATTACCTATCCAAATGTAGGTAGTGGTTCTACTGGACAGATCTGTACATAAATAGCGGTAATACGCTGAAAAAGCGTGCCGAAGGCGCTCCGCTGACGAGGCAACTGAAACCAAACTAAAACCGGCTGGTTTCTATGTCTTGATTGGTCAAAAAGCTTGTTTAACCATAAACGAAGTACAATCAGCGGACAGCTGGCAACTAGCAAGGGCCGGCCACGGCAATCAGCAGTGCGAGTCGCGAGTCACCGCTTGCGTTACCATTGACAACGGGTTTTTGAGTGATTGTGTAGTGTGTGGGCCATCACATTGTCATACAAAGACAGTTGCTAGTTGACAGTTTTCAGTTGCCTCAATGAGCGGATCGCCTAAGAAAACCAACAATAAAAGAAATACGATAAATTTCTGATCAAATTTTTTTTTTCTATGATTTTAGTATGGAACTTATACACTCATTTATTTAGTTGGCCATAAAAGTGATAATAAAGCAGATTTTTTAAAATATTCAATGCGTAGTACAATCATATGGTAGTTTTATCTGGAAAGTTTTCCGTAAATTTGGAAAATTGGTGATTTTATAGATATGCTCTTTCCGAATTTCAACTTTGCCACCTCGTATCTTTGCCGCTCGCGCCGCCATATAAAAATTGACGCCTAATAGTAGTTTTTGACAATTGCTTACTTCATTTTATCTCAACATTTTTCTGGATTGCAATATTGTTAGAACTAATTATAAATTGAACGAATATGTTCAGAGTTATGGCCCCTGTCTACTATTTTTAGATGAAGGGGTTGCTTTCATCTATCGACGACATGAGTGTGAAAACCACAACTCCATTTACGTAATACATTATCAATTTATGAATATCGTGTAAACTGAATTTAATGTAACTCATGTTGAAGGCGATGCACTACATCATATAATATTCGGAATCAGGCCACTTACGAACACTCCTTTTTATAGATGGCGATTAGGTTGAAATTCCCCCTTTACATCAGCATCCTATTTTGATTTATGCAAAAAACGTTGTAAAAGGCGGTTTTACCTATTTAATTTTGTGAAGTTTATGTACAAATATTAAAATGTTATTTTCTAAACAACTTAATTTCCCACATTATACAAGAAAACTATATCCGATATAGTTTTAGATACATAGTAGGAGATTTTGAACTTTAAAGCAGTTATTATAGGCATAATACTTTATTTCTTCAAGAGCTTAAAAATGCTTATCAAAAATTCAATGAAAGTATACATATTACCTCTAAGTAAAGAAATTTTCAAACCAAAAACACACAATTTTGCATTACTTCGTTGTGCTTCCGCCTTAAGAGGAACGGCTGCGCGGCCGCTTTCACACAAAATTGGATTTGAGGCCTAATACTGAACCAAACTGAAAAATTATTTTTGTAATAAAAAGGTAGGTCAAATGTCGATCTCGGATAGGAGCTACTTTTTTTTGCTTTTAAATAATGAAGTACAGGTAATTAAAAAAATCAGTTTTGGTTCGTTTTGGAAGCAACTTTGGATTTTTTTTTGCGAGTTTTTTTATAATTATTTTTAAAAAAATCTGCCTAATCCTTGGTTTTAATACAATGAAATATAAAAAAAATAATTTCAAAATTTAAAGATGGATTTCTTTGGGTAGTAATTTTAATATAAAAACGACAGTTTTTGTTTCGATGTAAATAGGTAATTTGTAATTTAAAATTACACCCATCAAAATTGTTTCTAAAAAAAACAATATTTTAAATTCAATATTTCATCGTATTTAAAAAAAATATACCTAGCAAAATTATATTTTTAATTGTTTACATTTACTGGCAAATAATTGTCCAAGGTGCCTCTAAAATCATAAAATATTAAAATCTTTAATAGCCTGTATTTTATAAATTAAAGCAAAAATAAATAAAGCAGCTCCTGTCCGAGATCGACATTTGACATACCCTTTGATTACAAATATAATTTTTCAATTTTGTTGGGTATTTTGACCTAAAACCAAAACTACGTTTTGTATGAAACCGGCTGCGCACCCTTAATTCTTGATAAGATCACCAAATCAACATGAGTTCGTTGAAAATAGTAAATACTCAACGAACCTACTAACGTAAGTTTCAGGCGCACATATAAAAATAATATTGTTTGCTGAGGATACCATGGCAACCTCACGTACTAGATTATAGCCACAATTTATTACGTGAGACCACGTGGGACCTACTCTGTGAGAAATGAGATGAAAATTCAGCAGCTAACAAAGGAAAATTCTGATCATGGTGCTTTTGTTAGCGGAGAACTAATATTTTGGTCCTTTTAACACTGGAAGAGGGTTTTAGCGTACGTTTTATTTGTCCTATTCATCGAGTTCTAGATTAAATGTGAAAGGTTTTAGCGAAACTCTGGAATAGTTTGTTTGTTGAGTGTTGGCGCACGTATAATCCACAGTAAAGGTGATTAGAAGTAAAAGAACAGTTATAATAGAACTAAACCAATATTCTGTTTAATCCTTCTCGCTTATTTGTATTAGATTAATTTATTATAAGATGAAGATGAAAGCCCCCATAGAGACTAGAAAAAATAAATTTGAGTGTGCTTTATACCACACGACTGAAGTAAATAATTCTTTAGTAATCTAATCAAATTTTCTTTCTGGCATCGAATAAAACAATTCCAATCATCAGTGTATAAGAATCTATATTGAAGATTCGTTTTGATTGTTACCGATCATCGTGACAAATCAGTCGTTTCAATGCACTGAGTTCGCACACTCTAAACGAAAATTAGAATAATTTTTTATTTTTATTTTTAACTTTTTAACTTAAAGAGTTAAACCTCAAATTATAATATTTTAATTAATGAAGATAATATTAGCGAAAGTCAATCGAAAGTCCGAAACAGAAAAATCAGAAAAAGATACGGATACATCTGGGACTCGAACCCAGGTCCTCCGGCAATCCGGGCCGACGCGCTATCCACTGCGCCAACGTATCCCTTGGGACCTGGGTTCGAGTCCCAGATGTATCCGTATCTTTTTCTGATTTTTCTGTTTCGGACTTTCGATTGACTTTCGCTAATATTATCTTCATTAATTAAAATATTAGATTAATTTTATTATGGGAATTACGCTTAGAATGGGATTATTTATTTAATTCATATAAAGTTTAAAATAAAACTTTTTTGATGCGGATTCTAGTTAGAGAGCGACGTTTATTCACATTTGCAGCAGGAAATTCAAAAAATTCCAATCGAAAAATTGCTAGTTATTAGTTAGATTTTAACGTTTAGAATGTGAGAAACAACAACACAACTATTCATCATAAATGCCAGCACCCATTCCAAACGTCATTACTATGGATTTGAGCACTGTTGTTACGATTAGATTGTGAGTAATGAACCTCAAAATTAATTAAAAAATTTTATCGTTCGCCTCGTAACGCTGTAATTTCCGTAACGCATTCGCCAGTTTACCCCTCAAGTCAAGCGTGCGTAAAGAAGTATTTACTTCAAAAACGCTTATTATAAACTTACTAGTGAAGACCGGTGAAAAGTCACGGAGTGTTATTATTATAGGATTTGTAAAGCTGAACACATCAGAAAAATGACAATTGCTGAAGAATTATTTAAAAAAATATTCACTAATAATAGAAAATACGACCATTTTATTCGTAGAACGGTTAAAAACGGGACTGAAGTTCTTGCGAACAAATTAGCAGGGTTTTAATGTTTATTGGCGGGAACATTAAGAATAATTTGTTGGTATACGTAATTTCGTACGTATTTTACCGCCAATAAACTTTGAATCACTGTTAATTTGTTCGTGGGAACTTCAGTCCCGTTTTTAACAATTCATTTTTCTCCGTTCACTTGTCTCATCTTACTAGAATAATCAGTCATCGTATTATTTTTAAGATGAAAAAACCTTTTATTTATCTTTTACCAATCCAAATACGACGAAGTGATCCCAATTGCCTCTACGCCGTAGCAAAAACCGATTCAATAATCCTTGTTTTCGTACACTGGTTTATTTTTAGAACACATATACACTGTCCCCATAAAAATAACTTCTCCGAGAGGGTTCAACAACCCTACGAAAGTATCAGCTTTTCGCAGGAAATCATTTTTGCGGATAAATATAGAAATTCTTGTGATGCGTATTTTAAGTTTTCCGTTGAATAATGAAATAGGAAGCAGGTAGCTTCCTTTGTCACCGGCTGTCAACCGTAAAATAGTGCGGATAACCTTACACGTCTAATTACATCGGCAACTACCTGAGTGCGGTTGGAACTTGTCTCGGGAAATATAATAACGGTTCTAAGAACCGACTACATTTTAATTGCTAAGTTATGTTACTTTACTTCATTTATATTTTAATATACCTACTTGGCAATCGTTGGCTTAACAACCTGTTGCATTTCATCTTCCTTCTCTCTCTCTCGTATCGGAGTTTGACTATCATCGGAGAAAAGTTAAAATGAAACAATAAGTCGCACAAAGAGTAATGGGCTCTACACACGGTGCTGCGAACAGCAGGCTGTTAGCAGCTGGCTATTGTTTCCTGTCTCCCTTTTCCTCGTGCGAACCCGTAACATTCTGTTTCACGTTGTCTTCTGTCTCTTTTATTAACACAACAAATTCAATATCACCATCTCATTTCCTCAATTGGTACTAACGGCAGACGGTTTCTTCCAATTTGCAGTCAACGTGAAACAGAGTGATACGGGTTCGCATGGGAAAAAAAGAGCCGGGAGACATCCTCCAACCTTCGATTTTTAGCCAGCTGCCAAAAGCTGCTGTTCGCAGCATGGTGTGTAGATAGTATAAGTAAGCACTGGCTCTTTTGCACAAACAGTCAGACTTATAATCATGCCAGTCTTCAACTTCGGAAGCCCGGAAAACACCTACAAGAACAGCACTATTACCAATCATGTAAGTTTTGGTGACAAATATACAATGCAGCGTCTTCTTCACATTTTTCTTTAACTTCTCTTGGATTAAAACTTGACTGTTCAACGTTGTTTTACATGTCTTTACATTGTGGTTCCATTTGATTAATAAAACACTTGATTCATTGATTCAATTCATTCATCGAATGGTGCGCACTCACATTTTTTAATTTTTTTTTTATAGAGAACACCTCACAAGAGTCCCAACTGCTCCCGTCTGGAGCCAGTAAGACTAAGACATCCCCAATTGGGGTATGTTGTGAGGCTGAAGGTAAGTGGGAAGGGAAAGAGAAGAGGGAGGTCGGGAAGTACCTGGCTATTCAGATCTAGTCACTAAACACGGCTGAAGCCATTTCAAGCAACGTTTCAATTCTGAATGGTGGTCTTACACCAGGGCGATACTGAGAGTATCTTCCACTCTGGAACATGCCGCAAATATAGTATATATAATTTTTTTTATTAATCAATTGTGAAATAACACAAATTATTTAAATAAAATTTATTTGCCCACGCCGGGTTCGAACCCGCGACCTTCGGAATGGGAGTCTAAAGCCTTGCCCCTGGACTACGCCAGTCGCATATTTCTATTATAAAAATGTCTCGCCCATGGACAAAGAAAAATAGTCAGAAAATAATATTATGACGCAGAAAAATTTGATTTTTAATTTTAAGAGATGTTCCAGAAAAACAAAGCACAAGTAAATTATTCAAGTACTTAAGACGATAGACTTCGCTTTTCGGCCCATACAAAAAGGACGCCCGGGAAAAAACACTTTTCTACATCGAAAATTGCACAAAATGAATACATAATTTTTATATTGCCTTCTAGAGGGTGAAAACTATGTCGGTATGTTTTCGAATTTTTGATGCGTTTCGTATTAACGTAAACATTCACTGTCAAACATGTACGATTTATCAAAAAATATTATTTAAGGAAAAAGTGCTGCTAACTCAACTCTCATAAAGAATTATAAAGTTATAAAAAGCTACCGACGTAGCTTCTTCTTTCTAAAAAATACATATTTTTTTAAATTTCAATTTCGTGAAAGTTTCGGTGTAGAAAAGTGTATTTTCCATAAACCCCTTTTCGAGCGATTTCTGTAGGTAAATTTGAGCGTTGTCTCATTCGCACATTTCGCATTCACATGTATTGTAAGTGTGCGTGAGCTTATTATGAGCGGGACAGAATGACAGACGCGGGTGTTCCGCGTGTCGTTTAAAGTCTAGCCTCTTAAGGTAGATAACGTCAAGAGTTGACACAATAATAGTAGCACATGAGCAGGTATTAAAATGAAACAAAGATTGTCTATCTGGTAACAGGTGTATTGCATTCAATCTCGTTACGTGAACTTGCATTGAAACTACGTGATGGTTATTTGATTTAATTATATTTAAAATGCCTTTCAAATATGTTTTTTCAAACCCCACGGACGCACATCTAATTTAGATTGTTCCTTGTGACAATTGAATGCCTTGTGACAATTCCACCCATTTGCCTGTGACGTCGTCCCATGGCAACGCAGCGGGTTGGAAACGTAATTTATAACTGAAGAAGAGCAGCGCTTGGAGACTGTATAACAGCAAACAGAAAGCATCCCTCTCAGTGTCACCCCGTAATGACTTCATCCCGTTAGAAGTGATAAAACAGCACACCTTATCTTCCCCGTTCGAGCCACCATCACTCCCACAATCTAATTATTCGGGTCGTTGCTTTACTTAATTCGGCTAAAAATATCTATGTGAAATGGTTTTGTTGACTTTTGATGTGTTGGTTTGTGTTATTTAAAACAGATCTTTCCGTAATGCGGAATTTAATCCAGTAATCCTAGCTTTTGAGATTGAAAAATGGGTTAAAACAATCATAAATATTTAAATTCAAAGAAAATGTTGCTCCCTTTTCGATATTTTTAAAATTTGAATTACATGCTTATAATATAAAAAGACTGGCATCCAAACTCAAATGACAGGAAAACTTTACAATTTTGAAGGTAGATATTTACTAGGTAGGTAGCGAACCCGGTCTACCATATTACAGGAGATTTATTTAAAAATTAAATAACTGAAAAACAAAATATATTTTGTAATAAATTAAATTAAAGGATTGTCCTTTATCGTGGTCGCCGTATAAACTGCATCCATCGCTCATAGAGTGGATAGCTGAGCCATTCGGATGCAGCCACGACAATGACGTTGGTTGACTTTAAAAGTTGTGTCCTACCCCAGAAACTGACTACTCGGTTACAAAGTAAGTCAATCTGAAATTAAGTAAGTAAATCTGAAATTAAGTAAGTAAATCTGAAATTAAGTAAGTAAATCTGAAATTAAGTAAGTAAATCTGAAATATTTTCAAATTCCCTTTTCTTGTCTTTCATCAAAAGGAAAAAAACTAAATGAGTGAACATTACTCGGATAAACTACCCCGTAGTCTCCAAACTTCCATTTTTTCAAAGCGATAATAAAACTCTTAAATATTTCGTTGTTTATTCGGATTTTATTAATACAAAGGTATAATAAAATTCTGGCTAAAAACTTGTTTGCATACATTCTATTTCGAGAGCAGTTCCAATATTTGAGAGGAGCAAAAATAAATTTTGAACAATAAACCTTCCAAAACACACAGTGAATCCATTACATCAGAACAAGGGTTGAAGTTTGAAGTTATAAGCTTTTATTATGTCGTCAGATTCGCTAGTTTCTTTGAAGGGGAAGGAATTCATCCTTCAAGTTTCAGGTTGCCTGTGACAAATATCGCGCACGTGTGGTGGCAATCTGCCGTCGGTTTTCCGCAAGAGCGGCAGGGGAAACACGTGATGTTTGCTCGTGACACGTGGCTGGTACCTCGTGACGGTCCCAGGGAAACCCTGTTCCTATTATGTTATTTCTCCGGTTCTACTGCAGCCCGGAACATTGTTTTATTGTTTTCAAGGAGGAACGCGGATGGTAATTAATTTCTCGTCGATCATTTTCAAGTGGCATTAATTTATTAATAGAACGTAGAATTTAAAAGTTTGTTGGTTATTACTTTATTTTAAGTTTGGTGTACCTAATAAATTAATTTAACCAAATAAGGCTTGATAATATACGGTGTCCAGAAACCCGTATCACAAGAGAATATTAGTTTCCCATATTTTCGTATCGTCGCTCGTGTCATTTCTTCCAAAAGTTAACTTGAGAGTCCTGCGTAAAGTTGTAAATAATTTCACAACGCTACTTCTAATCTAATTCGGCTGCATTTCGTCCTTCCGTCAAGTTTCAGGGCGTCGACTTTACCACGAAACTCGTGTGTAATTTTATTCACCAAATCTTTGCTCTTTTCAGGGGTATAAAAGTAGTTTTATTTGAGATTTGGCAGAATGTGCCAAAAATGATAATTTTTTTAAATGTAAATTATTTCTTTTTCATCACAAGTTATGTATTTAAACACGATAAAAGTTTTTGCGGTTATTAAATACTACTTTAATGAATCTATAATTATTTTTGTTATTAAGGAAAAACTCTTATTGTCATTGATTTTCTTTGGAAACTTACAAACGACCGATTTTTTTCCAATTTGACCTAAAAATTCCAACTACAACAACAACTCAAATCGAAAATCGTTTATCGTTTGTGTAAAAGTTATACCACATAATCGACTCAAAATGTGAGATAGATTCACCAGTTTTCCGTTTGTGTAAAAGTTAAACCACAAAATCGACTCCAAATATGAGATTGATTCACCAGTTTACCGTGTAAAAGTTAAACCACAAAATCGACTCCAAATGTGAGATGGATTCACCAGTTTACCGTTTGTGTAAAAGTTATACCACAAAATCGACTACAAATGTGAGATAGATTCACCAGTTTACCGTTTGTACCTACTACGAATTTTTAAATTTTATTGAAATGGGTACCTAGATAGTGATAAGAGACTGTTTTTTCAAAGTTATGAGGATTTTTACAAAATATTTGTAAATCTGCACTGATTTACAGAAAATGCCTAGAAAACTAATCTAAACCGTTAAAATAGAAATATAATTTCGCCAATTTACTTAAGACCTTTCAATTCTCAAGCTTCAGATAGGTCAATGTATTTAAATCTGTTCACGATAGAATTTTGGTGTTTGAAAATATTTCGCATATTTCATCAAAGTAGTAAAAATTTTAGATCACTCACAATGGAAAATTGTGGACTGCATACAACAGAAATTCTCTTCAGTAAATGAGTGGCAACAATGATGCATATAACACAAATATAGTTCAGTATATTGAAGTGCGCCAACTTCCATTCTCGATTGATCGTTGATTGCAATCGCACAGATTTTGTTGTCTTTTTAAACACAAAACCAGGTTCCACATTCTGCTAATAATAGACCATGCGATTTTTAATCGTAATGCAAATCTACTCTAAGAGCTGTAAGCAAAATTTTTTGTCATCGTTCGCTTTTTGTTTGCCAAGTACACAGAGCTCCTTTGGGCGCGCTCTTTGAATATTATTGTTGACACAGAAGCTCCGTGCCTATTCATATTCAACGACTCTTAATTATGCTCCACAGGGTTCCATTATTACTGTTCCATAAGGTTCAATGGTTGTAACCAATAATCACCATTATATAGATATTGCATGGAGCAGTGGTTCTCAAATTTTTTGGCTATGGAACCCTAAATGGTCGAAAATTCGAAACAAAAATTAGAAAAATATTTGGTCGCATCTAGGAATTGAACCCAGGACTTTAACCTTGCTAAGACGCTGCTCTACCATTGAATTAATGGGACCCCTTCATTCATATTTAACTGTATCATACTTCCACTAAGAACTACCAACATTATTTTCTTTTTCTAAATGCATATTTTTATTGGCTGATATCTTTGTGTATGATTGCAAGACACACCTCGAACTTAATGCTATCTAGACAGTATCTTTGATAAAAAGTATCATGTTTTATTTAATTTGCGACATCTATTGACTTTTCTGTAAGTCTAGAATTTTTTTTATTTTAGCCTAATGATTAAAACTTTAAATTGTAACATTTAATCACTGAAGACAGTACCGGCGACTCTCAATCGCTGGCAAGCCTATGGTCCTGGGTATAAATTCCTAGTTGCGACCGTATCTTTTCAGATTTTGGTCTTTCAAATTTTCCATTGAAAGTCGCTAGTATTGTCTTCAAATTTATTTTATTTATATCTTAATATTAATCACTCGAGCGGTAGCTATCCAAATATGAGCAGGTGATTTTCGCGAATAAAATAAATATAATTTTAACTTTTTTGATTGTTTTTTGTGTATGCGTAAGCTTAAAATCCAGTTTCGAAGAGGGAGGTGGGAAAATACCTGGCTATTCGAATCTGGTCACCAAACACGGTTAAGGCCATTTCAAGTAACGTTTCAAATCTGAATGGTTGTCTTACACCAGGGATATACTGAGAGAATTTTCCACTCTGGAATCTTACTATGAATCATTAAACTGTGGAAAACACAAATCAATCAAAAAAATATTACTTGCGCACGCCTGAAATCTAAACCGCGACCTTCGGATGCTAGTCGAGGGCCTTACCCCTCGAACACGGATCCATCTTTAGAGGCAAGTGCGGATCTCCTATGTTGAGGAGATTTGTGGGCCTTCGGTTGGAAGAGGAGCTATCGGTGGGTCGTGATAACTCCGCGCGTGCTGGTCAGAATAATAACATTGTATGATGATTGATGATGATGATGTGTATTTATAATATTTACAAAATGTACAGTATTTTACAAATGTGAATTGCAGGCGAAATCGTGCACACGCTGGAAGTTTCTCGAAATTGCGGCGCGGCGCTGTGTATTGTGTGTCGCAGATTCCGGACCTTTCCTGAAGGTGGTCAAAATAATAATTCAGGTAGTAGGTAGGCGCGCAGTACTAAACCTAAGTAGGTAGCGTATGCAGTGCGATATAGGCACAGCTACGTGAGTAGGTGGCATATCAATCGCCTCACATCTAAAGAGATTCGAAGTGATTTTTTTAATACAAATCTTATTATAATATATATTTTTTTTTTAATAAACATTAATAAATTGCAGAAATTGTAATAGGTAATATATTATTATCATAGATTCTTTTACTTTTTGCAGAGCAGTGAGTGGGCACCTACTTGATTAAATTTAAATATTGGGCTATGGCACATCTCCATGTTCGCGGTCGGAATAAAAATATTGTTTGCGCCCTTTATGACCCTAATGGGGAAATTTCAATACCACCACAGGGCCCCCTGGCTGCGTGGGGGCTAAAGGGGACAAGTGGTTGTGAGGGGGACACCGCAGAGCTTTTAGCGAGGATACCATCATTGCACTTGTGGGAACAAACAATAATAAAATAAACGCGAACAGAAATAATATCAGGGGGAAGTTTGCTTAATTATTCAGATGAAGAATTCGAATAAAAAATACCACATTTAAAAATTGAAATTTGCTGGTTTTAAAAGATAGGGAAACCGTGGCCTGTTGATTCTAAGCATAGGGTTCTATCTCAAGCATCAGATGCAATCCATCACTGCACAAGCGACATTTTTCGCTTGTAACGTTGGAAGCAGAGAAAGTTAATATATCACCAGGTTAATCGTAACGTGTGAATGTTTGCTTTTCTTTTTAGCAAAAATAATGAAAACTAATTGTTTTTTTTTTGCATGAACTCCACACAGGAGGTCCTGAGGAAAAAATCCCTCAGGGCCTATGTAATCTTTGGAGATGCTGTGTGGCAGGTCTTTTTAGGAAAAGGAAGGAGAGGAGGTTCTGGAAAGTTCTCAACCAGTCTCTTCCGATCCGTGGACTAACGTATCCATGGCGAAGACCTAGACAAACCTCACCCATCAACCCCTGCTAAGTCACCAAACGCAGCAAACCACTTAGGGTGATCTATGGCAGAAGTTTTGGTTATCCAATAAATGGTCTTCTAAATCCGAAGCAGGTACCTTGCTATTTAGAACCTGTAGAGTAGTAGGTAGTGAGTGGTCTCTCACCAGATACTACATCTCTATATATTTTTCAAAGAATTTGATTTTAACAGTTCATATTTTTGATAATAAAATTAAAAATAACCCATTGCATTTAGTTGATTAAAATAGTAATAATTTTAGTAAAAACATTTATTCCTCTAATATAATACACAATAATGTATGTACACAAAATAATTAAAATTAAATTTAATATCATCTTTTCCTAAATTTATAAAATCCAATCCAATCGCCGTTATTTTTGATTATATAGAAATTATAATGTATGTAACATATTTCTGTAATATTTTTTATTCCTTAATATTTATGTAATTATGTTTGTATAGGTACATTTATGTACCTCTATGTCTGTCTCGAGACAGGTAATATCCTAGTGAGACAGACATAAAAAATCGCATGTATTTAATCTTTTTATAGTAAAGAAAATAAAGAAAAAATAAAAATAAGTCGTGTAATTCGAAATGCAAATTAAAGCAAAATTAAAAATAAATAATATAATCTCGAACACAAGTAGGTATTTCTTTCATTGTAAATTCTATTAATTAAGATGTTGTACGGTTGACAACGCAGTCATTTGCACGTAGCCCATGATTACATTCAGGCAAGTTTAATAGACAAACTTTGAAGCTCAATAATGGTCGATAAACCTCATAATATTGAAACAATGGCCATCTATCATTAATTAGAGCAAAACGGCGGTTCGATTATTAATATGGAGATTCCCGAACGGAATAGTAGAGAAAGACTATCACATGGGGTGTATAATATAGCTGGTTGTCCCACCTGATTTAGGAGATGTCATGGCGCTACCGAAAATTGCATTTCCCTTATTGAATTCATTACGGAGACTTCTAAATTGCTGGGGAGGATATGGAACCCTATCATAAGATCAGGGGCAGACCGAGAAAATTCATTTTAGTAATAGATTTTGTTTATTTATTTATTTTGATAAAATATATAGGACATCCATAGAACACCTCAAGTGGTTCGCAACGTTTGGTGACTTAGAAATTGCTCATGAAGTGAGGATTATTGTAGTATATTGGACTCACAGGTTCAGTGGGTTAGCAATAGATGGCAGGAGTCATAAAACTTCCACTAGTTTCCGTCAAATGGAGGGAGGATAGAGTTATCCCTAGGAAAGCATATACTCGATGTGTAGGGCTCTGCGCTGGCAGATTTACCTACCAGTCGTTTGAAACTAGTCGCATAAGCTCAGGGCTATTGTGAGAAGAACCAAAGGAATTATTGAGAAGTTCCCAACAGCGTGTTTGAATGTTAATAAAGTAAACATTACAATTATCTAGGTCTTGGCGGCGGATACGTCTGTTACCTTTCGTGTGGCGGATAGGATTTGGAGAAACTGGTTGAAACTGGGATAACTTTTTGCCTCTCCCAGCAGGACTCTATTGACCTATCGCCTTGTACAGCAGTGAGAGGGATGAATTCACACGTCTGTCGCTCCTGGACAAACTGTCCCCAGATTCCTACCCACCCCTCATACCTTTTTCTTCCCAGATCTTCCTCTCCTCTAATTCCTTTAAAAAAAATCCTCAAAACAGCATCCCCAAAAGATTCCCAGAGATGACATAGGCCCTGAGGTAAGCTCAGGTAAGCTCAGGGCCTCCCGTGTGGAACTAATAAATGTAAGAAACTGGATTCGATCAAAATCTCTCCATAGACAAGATTGTCAAAATAATATTTTTATCGTATGTCATCGGAGTTTTAAAACTACAATAAAAAAGGTGGAATGGAAGGTAAGAAAATAGGTTTAATTACTAGTTTCCAAATCATGCTCAAAAAAGCCATTTTGTGAAAAACATTTTCCTTCATCATTTATTAAATAAAAATTAAAAATTTAATATCAATTTATTTCATTATTCCTACATACAAGTAAGCAATAATAATGCTCAAAACGCCCGACGATAAATTATTAAATATCGTGTACTTCTTGTAAGTATTTTTTGATCATAAGTATTTATAATTTTTCAATAATGTCTAAAAAAAAAGTAAATAGAAAGACTGAGGTATTTTCGTCACAAAACACGTTGTCGGTTTTTAATGATTTTAATTTAACTGAAATTAAAATTCTGAAAAATATCCCTACTAGATTATGTATTGATTTATTTTGTTGTATGATTATATGATTTGAAATGTGTATTGTATAATACAATATTTCGTTTGAAAATTGAACAAATCTGCCAACGACCAACCTTAGTACATTAAAAATTTAAGTTTTTCAAAATTTAAAAACTGCGTTTACCAGATGAAATAACAATCTTTCAAAATCAATTTATGTTTTTTTTTTTGTAAAAAAGAGTCAATACGTCTAGAATTTGATTTAAAGGAGACTAATTTCCGGTATTCTCTGGTAATACCGTCTTAATTCTTAGAGGCGACCTATATTTTTCTGATTTTTCGTTTTATACTTTGGTTTGAGAGTTACTAATATTGTCTTAAATGATTAAAGTAACCTAAAGTGTTTAAGTTCTGAATCCTCGTCTGTCAGATTGCCATACAGTGGTAAATGGCACGAGGCATAAGGCCGGGGAGGGGCGAGCAAAGCATCTGCTCAGCATAGTTGGGATGCTGCGCCCCCTGTGAGGGGGGGGGCGTTGGGGGATGGGAGATGGCGCTAGGGGAGGTTCTGGAGGTATGTCACGCTCGCTTGGGGTGAACACAACACTGGTGCTGGTGGGATAAACACTAAGTTAGCCACGTGTTGATACTGCCACACGAATAAAAATTACATTGGGGATGAGAAATATTATAATGTGGCTATTCTGACCGTTGAAATGCTTGTTGCTCAGAGAAGAAGTCGTGCATTTCTGTTTTATCTCAGTAAAGTTGTTTTATCCGGCGTTATTTGAGATTTCAGTAAGTGGTGAATCTTTTATCTTATTGAACTATGATAAATGAGACAAATTGTCATAATTTTTTAAGGTTCTAAGAAACCTCCATACGTCATTATAGAATTAACGACGCGAGCTGAAATAGTAACGATGACCTAAAAAATCTAGATTAAAAATTTCTTTGAGGTCGTCTCCTAATTTTTATTTAAATTAATTTTTTAAAGAGATCACAACGGCCGCGACAGTAAGCATAGTATTTCGATATCTCCAAAAACGTCTGTCAAAGTTTTGAGATTTCAAACTGAACCTGGGTAATACGTATGCAATGGTGTCTCCTGACATCATACGATTCAGTATAATAATTGATAATTCGGATGGCAGTATCGTCGCCCATATACTGTCATACCCATTTGTAAATAAACATGAAACTTCGTTGTAGGAGGCGAAATCAAAATATTGTGACTTTTGCTGCTTCAGATCAGACAACGATTTGAGTTGAGGTTACTTGGATTTTAAAAGACAGGCGTCAATAAAACAATGATTTGAATAAATATGAAGAAAAACTCACCTAGATAGACCGAAGACATCTTTTTGGAGACGTTCTCGTCGATGTAGGTGACCCCTAGTGTGAAGATGGGCGAAGCTCCCGCCCCATGCAGCAGCTGGGCGAGCAGGAACACCAGCAGCACGGGCACCGATCCGCCTAGGATCCTGCCGGCGTCCATCTCCCCATCCTCCAGGGAGCACTCTGACTGTGGGACATGTACTCGGTTAGACTTCAGATACTGAACAGTAGTGCAGCAGATGGGCGAGCAGGAACACCAGCAGCACTGGCACAAACCTGCCCAGGATCCTACCGGCGTACAGCTCCCCATCCTCCAGGGAGCACTCTGACTGTGGGACATGGACTCGGCTAGACTTCAGATACTGAACAGCAGAGAGCTGGGCGAGCAGGAACGTCAGCAGCACGGGCACCGACCCGCTCAGGATCCTGCCGGCGTTCAGATCCCCATCCTCCAGGGAGCACTCTGCTATGGGACATGGACTCGGTTAGACTTCAGATACTGAACAGCGGTTCAGTATTTGAAGATACTGAAGAGCAGTGCAGCTGGGCGAGGAGTAAAGGCAACATCACGGGCACCGACCCGCCCAGGATCCTGCCGGCGTCCAGCTCCCCATCCACCAGGGAGCACTCTGAATCTGGGACATGGACTTGGTTAGGCTTCAGATAATGAACAGCAGTCTCCAAGCAGTCTCCAAGCACCAGCGCTAGATATACATACCATCAAAACATATAGAATACGGCACCAATTTGAAAAGGGGGCTGGAAATCGCTTATCATTTTCTGTAAAAGCATGAAAAAACATAAATTCAATAGATATCTTTGCTTATCAAAGAACACGAAAAATAAACTGTGGACGTTAGAGTTTCGTGCAGACGGTCCGCACAACTAGCAAGTAAGTTAATAAATACTTGAACATTGATGCACGGAGAAAAATGTTATTCTAAAATACGATCATTGTATTCGTAAAAACGGGACTGAAGTTCTTACGAACAAATTAACAGGGTTTCAATCTCTATTGGCGGGAACATGTAAGAATAATTTGTTGGTATACGTAATTTCGTACGTATACCAACAAATTATTCTTACGTTTTCCCGCTAATAAACATTGAAATACTGTTAATTTGTTCGTAAGAACTTCAGTCCCGTTTTTACTAATAAAATGATCGTATTTTAGAATAACATTTTTCTCCGTGTGGGAAGGCCCGAATACACTATTATAGTAGCAATTGATTTCATACACCCTATTTTTCCCTTTTGTCAGCTTAATTATTTATTAAATTAAAACAAATAACTTTGTTTAAACCACTAATATAATCACAATTACCTACATGTTTCAAAACCGATGGTTTCTTCGTCAGGGTAGTAATGACATTTTATTTTTTATTTTTATTTGTAACATATAATATCATTCACAATTATAATATCATTTCATTACATATCATTCATCAATTTTTTAGTTACCCAGTTAATAGAGAAATATTCTCGGGTCTAACTGGGGAGCTAGTATATGTACTTATGTTATACATTTAGAACTGCTTATAGATAATATGTATAGTTACAAAATGGAAATTAAATACTTTCAAAAATACTGTAAGATATTACAAAATATTGTACAATGAGAAAAATACATATATTATAGCAATGGAATATCAACAAAATATTAACAACAGAATACGGAATATGACATGAATGAATGTCATTACTAACCTGACGAAGAAACCATCTGTTTTGAAACATGTAGGTAATTGTGATTATATTAGTGGTTTAAACAAAGTTATTTGTTTTAATTTAATTCGAAATGACGCCACAAAGTGATTTTGCGAAGTTTGAAGAAATAATTATTTATTTGCTAGTTGGGAGCGGTTCACGTACGTTGGAATGACAAAGTCGATCAGGGCGCATCTGAAGTCTGTATGGACCACAGAACTAGATATATAACACATTCCTAAAAACAGAAAATACAAATCATTGTGAATTCGCCACATTCTGGACAATTCTGTAAGGTGCAATGTGATTCAACAACCCAAAAAAATTAGTCTATTGAAAATGAACCCTTTTCGCATTCATAGTAAACAGTGTGAGCTTTGGAAACGAGCCGTCAGAGGAACTTGAACAAATTGCGTGGTTTGTTTTAAGTGTTGGGTAATAAAATAAATCGAAGCGGTAGAATGAAGAGTGAGACGACAACAACTGTTGCTTACACGAGAGAATATGAGAGGAGAACAAGGGAAAATCATCACTTGTAATGAACTTTAAATCTAGTAACTTTAGCGCCCTGACTGTGAAGGACGAGACAATCTGCATAAAAGATTTGGCTGTATTATAGGGGGTAAAGTGGGCTTTCAGAAAAATCGTTTCGATTTAAATAATCCACTCAAAGAATCAATGTGTGAGGATACGCCAATATGGCAATAGAAGTGTTATATACCGTTCACTTACTTACGTGGATGATATGCCTTTGAAACGCTTATTTTGAGTGAATATAGGTAATTTTATGTGACTTATTTAAACATGACTAATAATTAGGAGGCGGCTAAGCGGTGGCAAAACGAAGAATTCTAAGTCACGAATCCGCAAAAACATCATTCGGAGATATTGAAATTTGAATTTTTGAAATTATATGTTTTTGTAATAACGAATCAATTCTAAACTTCAAACCTCAATATCTCCGAATGATGTTTTTGCGAATTTTCAACATGGAATTCTTCGTTTTGCCACCGCTAGCCGCCTACTACTAATAATTATTTTTAAATAATTCTTGTTTAGATAAATCACATAACATAACCGTTTCGAAAATACGAAGGAGAAATAATTTTTAGGTCCATCATATAGCATGTAAAAGTTCAAGGGGGTTTCTCACCATCCCCCCAATAGCTTATCTACACTAATAACGAATATTATTAAAAATACAAATAAAATACTCGCAGTGGTTAGAAAACTCGGCCAACTTATCCAATATATTATAGCCACTATTCATAGGTTCGAGTACCGAATTATAAACTCCAACTTAATAAATAAATAAACCGTAAACCGTAAATCGAAAATATTCGTTATTAAGGCTCCGTCAAACAGGAGGCGTACTTACGCGCGTCAAGGCGTTAAAACGTCCCGGACGTATAACGCTACGTTGTGTTGTACTGAACATGCCTAAACCGGACAAACAGAGCGAGCGTGTAGCAATACGCGAAACTCTGCCGCCGCAGCAGAACGCCACGTTGTATTTTTGTTACAAAATTTCCTTTGACGCCGGGAGTTCTTGCTTGACTGTGGTAAAAATGGTTGCCGAAAAGTTAATTCAATGTGTCCAAAAACATCCTTGTTTGTATGACATGAGTAACAATTCATTTTTGGTGCAATCGCTTATTTGGTGTTGCAGAAGGAATGCAACTTCGAAGCACTCTCGTGACATACGTAGATAAGTATTGAAAGAAGCGATCTTCATGTGATGAAAGCTCCCGGAATAAACCATGATATTCTCCAAATTCTTTCATCTTTTTATTAATATCGTGCACCCATATTCTATTACTACGGGAACGTGATAATGCACACAGCAGTAACAGCTTATCTTCATCTGAATCGCTGGACATCGTGGCCAAGACCGACTGACATTGCTCTGGATTGCGCGTCGAAGCCGTTCAAATAGAAAGTACGCGACGTTACGCTGACGCCTCGACGCGCGGTAAGTACGCCTTCTGTTTGACAGAGCCTTTAGTGTGCATAAGCTATTGGGAGGATGGTGAGAAACCCCCTAAGTAGAATAGTTTCGTGCGAACTTACATTTTAATCTCAATAACAAATCTTCCCATCAACAAGTTATATAATACCTATCTTCCCTACCCAACCACAATATGACTTTAAGGCACAATAACTTTTCTTATTTTCCGTTTTAAAAAACACCGGCTTTATAAAGTACGGCGGAAAAAGATAGCTTTACGCAACGTTTTTTCAATTAAAGAGGGAACGAATTCTGTCATTCTGATTTAGCGGGCAATTCGGCGCGGATATCGAATGCATATTGAATGCATCCCGACCC
This sequence comes from Limnephilus auricula, assembly GCA_951813805.1. Classification (NCBI taxonomy): domain Eukaryota; kingdom Metazoa; phylum Arthropoda; class Insecta; order Trichoptera; family Limnephilidae; genus Limnephilus; species Limnephilus auricula. Next base: position 28,433,912 of record OX638390.1, on the reverse strand, counting down.
CTACCGGCTGCAATCTGCAATTAATTAGGCTGAAAACAATCGAACGAGTTAGAATCACTAGTGTGCGCGGTGCTTGAATAAGTGGCCATTTTAATTAGGGCTGAATTATTTCACAATAATTTAAAATACATTTACTATAAATAGTAATAGTTAATACCTAACTATTGTCTAAAATGGAAGATACTCTAAGAAATATATAAATATACAGGCGTTTATTCCTAGTTTATTACTTTTCCCATATCACCATTAAAAATAATTAATCAATTGCTTAATTCCAGCGCCAATATGAACACAAAATATGTAAGCAAACTTCTAACATTTTCCATATATTCTGACGGCAGTATGCTAAACTAGCGCTTTCTACCGGCTCGAATTGTTAGGCTTGGTTTTATTTCATACATTTGGATAAACTTAAAATTGGCGTTAATTTAATTGTTTTGGAAAAACACTATTTTCAATTTACGCTTTAAAATATTAATATGATTTTTTTATTTGCGCGTGTACACAAACGAAATATAAATATGAATGAACAGTGTTGTCCGAATAAAAACTCAAAAAATACAGTACTGAATTGATTTATCGATACAATATTGTATTTCTTGCCTTTCTTGAAAGAATCGAGTTTATATACGGACAAAACTCTTTAAACTAAAATAAATAATAATAAAATAATAAAATTTGCGTTATCTATGAAAGAGTAGGTAATGAATACTTTTAAGAATGGTGACCGGATAACTCAAAAATGTACAACTTCATCACTCCTTTGAAAATTAAAAAATTAATTAATTAAATTTTAAAATAATTAAATTTTAAAAAACTTGGTTATACAGGTAAGGTTGGGTTATGAGTTATTTTTTTATCACTTTTAATTGACTTTTCAAAGGGGTGTTGCATTGCCACTTTGTGGAATTGTCATGGAACCTTTAAGAATACCCTTAAGTTTTCTCAGGAAAAATCAGTGCAGACATATTTTCAACATACTACCTAAATAAAGCCTTTGATTCAATCTGCCACGAAACCCTTTTTTAAATTAGAAAACATGGGTATCACAGACAAGGAACTCCAACTATTGAAAATTTATATAGAAGTAACAGAACACTTCAAGTCAAAATTAATCAACATACTAGCAAACTACTGCCGATGACTTATGGAGTTCCACAAGGAAGCATACCAGGGCCCGTTCTATTCACTATTTATATAAATGAATTCTGCAGTGCGGAAATAGAAGGTGAAATAGTTAGTTATGCAGACGATATAGTTTTACTCTTTAAATCTAATGATTGGAAAAAATGTACATAACGTAGCGGATTCAGGAATCACGCAAGTGAAATCATGATTAGACGCAAATATACTTACACAAAACATATCGAAAACAAAACTGCAAGGACAGTATAAATAGCACGCGACAGTAAAAAAAACAATACGCGAATGTATAAACACCAACATCTGCGATTTCCCCTATTCTAGAAAAAACAGACCAAATAAAGTATCCAGGAATCATAATTGATCATAACCCCAGATGAACACATTATATCAAACATACAGCAAATAAACCCCTCAAAACAATACACATTTTCTTAAATATAAGAAACATATATAAACTAAAACAAGTGAAAACAATATACTTATATTACACTTTGTCAATCCATAATGAAATATGGAATCATTGTATGGGGAGGAGCAACAAAATGAAAATCGCACAGAAAACCATTTTAAAGATACTTAAATAACACAGACTGTGTGATGACACAGACCAAATATTCAACAAGTTTGACGTACTAAATATACGACAATTATACATTAAAACACTACTAAAACATTTTTGAACAAAAAACAAATTTCAACAACACAAACGATCACTAACAGATCAGTTAGACAAACGTGCAGATAAAAAAATTAAAACCCGACGGTCAACACAAGCTTTGGATAGAGACACCATAAATACCAGGCAATGATTCAACAATCTTTCACTTGACACAAAAAATGAGGAAAACAAAAAAAATTCAGATTCGAAATTAAAAGATGGATTAAAGAACAAAAACCTAAATTTTATAGTATAAAAGAATAAAACATACACACTTAATACAAAGTACTATGTTCACACACTTTGACTTTTTGTTTGACACATTTGATTTTTTGTAAAATAAAATGGGGGCCTCATCACGCGGAAGCCTCCCAATGAGGCCATCATTAACAAAATAAATAGTATAATCAAAATGATTGTACCGAAATAAATAAACGTTTGTTTGATTCTTACCCTTTGCCCCGTGATGTTAGTGACGCGGTGGCACTTTCCATGCACGTCTCCGGGCGCGCTGTACATAGGCGCGGCGAAGTGCGGCAGCGCGAACAGCAGCGAGCCCAGCCCCATGACGAGCACCCCGAGTCCGAGCCAGCGCGGCTTGCTGGCCCCGCGGCGCCCGCCCAGGTAGGTGACAGGCACGAGGCACAGGAAGGAGGCCATGTCATACCCGCCCGCCACCAGACCCGTCTGCGAGGAGCGCAGGCCGAAGCGTCGCTCGATGGTCGTGATCACCACGTTCACAAAGCCGTTCACCACCATGCCTGCACAAAAATAAGGAAGTTAGTAATTTTTTACATGAGCCAGGGTGACTAAGGCGTATGTTGTGAGGAAGGATATAGGTTGAGGAAGTTTGGGAAGTACCTGGTCACATTTAAACTACCAAAATCTGAAAGAATTATTACTGTAAACTTATAAAATGCGACACAAAAAAATTCTGAAGTGACGTTTTTTTTTTTTTTTTAAACCCGGTGGTAAATTTATTTATAATTCGATAATTTTTTTTTTTTTTAATTTTTTAAATTGGTTTTCTTCTTGTACTTTTGTTGGGAGTTCAAAACATATTTTTTTAAGGTTCCAGACAATTTGACATGTTTATATGCCTACAAACATCGCAGTAATATCAGCTTTTATAATAAACCATTTTTAATTTTAACCAAAACCATCTTTCATGAAAGAAAATTCACAAAAACCTCTCAGAATTTTCTTTTGCGATGCAGAAAGCTACTTCTTCTGGGATGTAATTACCTGTCACCAACAGTTTTCCTATATAAATACAAGCTAAAGGGAAAAAATTATAATCTGCTACGAAAAATATCGTATCGGGCGTAAGAATTTTGCTGCACTTGAAAATGAGGGTGGATTTGTAACATAAAATACGTTATCTTGAAAATTGCCAATCAATATCCAATCGAAATCACCAAGGAAAAGTTATGAGGGTTGAATAACGGGAAAGGAAAAACTTTGACAATAATTGTTGTCACTCTACGAGAGTTTGCCTATTCATGAAATTTGACGGCCAAAAGCTTTTATGAAAAAAAAATTTCTATCAAGAATAATTTAATAACTTTCGAAGTTTTTTTTCGAAAAAACCCAATGAATAAAGAAGGTTCTATTTTTAACGGCGCTAATAATAAAACACATTAGTTTATCTGAGGAGCGATTATTGCTAGTTGTAAACTTTTATCTTTCTTTATATATAAATATCGCGCGTCACAATGTTCGTCCAAGGTAAACTCCGAAACTACTTAACCGATTTTGATGAAATTTGGCTTACTGTGTGTAATTTGGTCCAACTTAAAAGATATAATGACCTCAATATTTATTATTGCGAATTAAATATTTTTTATGGGACAATTATTTGTAAGTTCCATAAGTTCCTGACAGATGGCGGTGTGAGTTAATATATTAACGCAACACGTAGTTATCTACGTTAGGTAACCATCAAGTAGATGGCGTTGTCTATCTTTAGCAACAGCAACGCGCGGGCGGGTCAGCTAGTATATATATATATATACATGGTAGCTAGACGAAGTAGATTATATTATTTGAATTGAAGAAATGATGATGGCAGCTTGTAACGTAGGTTATAAATATTTTAGTTTATATTATTTATTTAATCACTGAAGACAATAGGAACGACTCTCAATCGAAATTTTTGAAATAAAATCAGAAAAAGAGACGGTCATATCTAGGAATTCCTAGATGCGACCGTATTTTCTGTTTGTTTCAAATTTTTGATTGAGAGTCGCTAATGTTGTCTTCACTGTTAATTAAATATTACAATTTGAGGTTTTACCCCTTCATTTAAAATTAATATAATAATTATGTTAAAACCCCGTGGTCTACACTCTACACTCATTGTTTAAGTGTCATGTCAGTCAAAGGTTTGAAAAAAATGTGATTTTAAAACGCAAACAATATAGGCATGTAAAATAAATGTTGAATCTATTCACAAAACGAGGTAAAAAATAAGTTATTTTATATAAATAAAATGCTTTCTTTTTCCAAAAATAATAATGGTCTGGGAATAATTTTTCTTATCTTAACGATAGCTCGAATTTATATAGAGACAGTAGGCGTTGAACAACCAACTTTACAGGTTTAATAAATGGGGAACTTGATTTATGTATAGAGGCCAGTTTTACCTTTACGAAATCTCAAAAACCTGATTGCATCTTTCAGTTTGAGAAATCACTTCTGAGAATTCGCGAATAATCCAAAATTGTGATCGATATCATAAAGTATTTGGAAATGTATACTTGGTATTTGGAAACATTTTGGGTATGTGACAAACCGGTTTATATCTGCAGATGTAAACAGGAAAATCCAAATGTTTTACAGAATTCCGCGAAATTTAATCGAAAGAACCTAAACTTGCATGTAAACATCCATTCTCTTCAGCAATTTTGTGCCTGTACGTTGGTTCCATGCAAACCTGTATTAAACTCTACTAACCTATACGGAACTATAATTGGATAATTAGATCTATAATTGGATCACCGTCGTCAGATAGGTAAGCCAGGTTTACGTACTGGTATTTTGATGAAAGGTGCCCAGAGGAACTAGCGACACTGATCCCTTTAGCACAAGTGCACAGCTGGGACTCACGAACCAATATTCCAAACTTGAAAAAAAGTGACCAATAGCATGATGATTTGCCGTTCCGGGAACATAATATCATTATAATTTATAATATATTCACAAAGCGACACCACTTACTTGCCTAACCAGATTGTGCCAATTTAAATACATTTTAAAACCATAAAGACATTATCGTTACAAATTATTTATTCTAAAGTACCAAAAATAACTTTGCCATTCCATAATTTAGCATTTACACAATGGAATTATATTATAAAAACAATTATAAAAACATTAGCTGAATAACGTGACAAGTGACAGAGCAATATGCTGTCAGATGTCAAGACCACAATTATGTTGTGACCATTCGTAGGTAGTGACACGGTCTTAAAAATAAAAATCTGTTTCTTCTGGTTTACGTCACGTCTAAGCCAATAATCGAGCCAATCAAGAATCAGTGCCCGAGAAAAATATTTATTTTCCTTTTTTTAGAAAATGCACGCTGATAAACTTCACAGCCTTCGTAGATTGCATTTCCCTAGAAAATGACACTTCTCTCACAGTTTGCACATTTTCCTTGGAAAAAGACACTTCTCTCACAGCTTGCATCTTTTCTAACGTGATAGTCCATTACATCTGTAAAACTCTTAAGTAAATACAGTTTTTCGTTAATTTTATTGTCTTGTTTTAATTTATAAGTGGGCAGTTAAGGTCATTCAACTATTCATTTTAGTTATTTTATTTTTCTTATGGTGACCTCTCTTCAGAGATTGGCAATAATCATGATAATCTTCACTTTGCAATATACAGCCCCAAACTGCACACAATCACAATATGAACCTGAAATATAGCTCAAGACAGAGCATTAGTGCGATTTTGAATGAATGACATTGAATCCAAATCTAAGGCGAAGATAAATTGCCTGGCAGCCATCTTGTACGACTATTTTTTTTATTTTTTTCCACACAGGAGGCCCTGAGGAAAATAATTTCCCCCAGGGCCTATTTCATCTTTGGGTATGCTGTGTGGAGGGTATTTTTTAAGGAAGGAGAGGAAGTTTTGGGAAGGAAAAAGGTATGAGGGTTGGGTAGGAATCTAGAGTTCAGTGTATCTAGTTCAACCATCGCCAAGACAAACCTCACCACATGAACCCCTGCTAAGTCACCAAACGTAGCGAACCATTTGGGGTGACCTATGGAAGAGGTGTTGATTATCTAATAATTGGTTCCCGGGGTGGCGGTACCCATTCCCGCCTCCCAAATTAAAATGATTTGTACCTAAGCCAAGTGGCATAAAATGAACTCTTTTATTTGTATTTTTATATTGAAAATGCATAATATAACGGCTGATGATGTTTTTGGATAGGTTTTCAAGTTATGGGGTTTACAGCGTTTATTTTATTATTATTTATGGTCTCTGGATATTCAATTTGGTAAACCCACGACGTGACCAATACGTTGGAGTTTTCTTTTTGAGCTATAGAAAATAGCTATTTTTATTATTTGTATTCACATTTCAACCCCCGACGGTTTCCATCACAACCGCCGAAGTGAGTCCCTACACAGATCGGGGGTAGTTATCAATAAAGAATATCAAATAATAAACCTTTATGTAAAAGAAAATGTACGGCTTCGGGTAAATACTTTCCAGGATAACATAAAGCTCACAGCGGGCTTAATGCGGGAAAGCGTAGCAACAGTTGCCAACAGAACAGATGCTGCCGGAGAAATATGCTTCACGACGCCACTGGTTGTTTGGGAAGAGTTCAAAGATTTATGTAATTCATAATATTATACAAAACATTGCAATTATATTCAAATTTATACAGATGAATTCCGAACCTTTTTGTTCAAAATAATACAATTTCGAAAAGCTGTAGAATGTCTTCATAAATAAACTTTCGCGTGTTGGCAATGCGATTTTGTATTACCTACCGGTAATGGAATTTTGATTAAATTTATATATAATTAGTGTGATCTTAAATCTCAGAAGGAGTTCAACATCTTAAAAGTTGACTTGTATGCAAGTTAGGTACTATTATCTGATATTCACACTCTGATATTCATGCTCATTAGATTGTGTCTCAACGTGTATCATTTCACTCGATGCTTTTTTGTTCGATATCGAGCAAAAGTTTCGATGCGAAAAATATTCTAGGGTCGTAATTCTTGTTCGATGTTCGACAGAAATTAACAATTTGACTGATCGTCTTGGTAGTATGTAATGAATAGACATCGGATTACAGCGTTAATGCATATTTTAGCCTTTTTTCCCAGTGGTGCATATTTCGCTGGTCAATTTGACAGTTCTGAGGCCTTTGTGTCAAGCTAGCATTTGATTACGCATCCGAAGAATATCGCTCTCATCTCAACACATTTCCACAAGTTACCAGATGCTATAAAAAAAAATTAGAAACAAAAAATATTTCTCTATTTAAATCAATAGAAATACTGGAAACAATGATCGTACTCACATTAGGTAATTCAATATTAGAAAAGATTCGTAAAAAGTGTCTCGAAGACATGAAGAACATTAATGCCTACATCAACGGTACAGGTCCATACCCTCCTAAGCAGGTATCTGTTATTGATCGGTCATTGGTTGAGTGGGCATCGCGTTTGGGTCCCACCCAGGCGTTCCGTGTTCGATTCCTCGGCTGGCTCCATCACAACACAAGCAACATCTTCCGCTTGGTGTAGTGGTAGTAGGAGATTTTCAAATGTTGAGCCCGGGAATGTTTGTCTTTCTTTAAAAAATTAAAAAAAAAAAAAATCTTCAGAAGTATGCCAAATTTTTAATTTTGATAAATGACGACAGTTGGCCGTAGAGAGGTCGTTTTCGGCGCACAAAATTAATACTGGGTGACAAACGTCACAAATTTGCGACCGAAATATTGAAAAAATACTTAATTATATATGGTCACAAAAAATATGCATAATTTTAAGAATATTTCGCTGTTTTTGTACCCTCTTTAATTAAAATATATAAAAATAAAAATAGTTTTTTGATTTTGCATTACGCATATCAAGGGTTTTTAGTGCATATTTCGGCCTTTTTTAGTGCATATTTGCATGCATATTTTGGCACTTTGTTAGTGCATATAATCCGATGTATAGTAATGAATATCTACGGCGTCTTGTGTCGAGCTGCTCGAGCGTATTTATGCAATGATGAGCATGGTTCCAAGTCAACATGTTCGATCTAGCCAAACCGTCGAACTCGAATATACGTATGTACACAGCTTACACCAAGTTAGAGATTTGTTGAAAGTGTTGTGTGTATTTTTATGATAAAAGCAGATTTATTGTCGGAAAACAGTCGATGAGTGTGTTAGTACACTTCGGAATGTATGTATATTTCTGCCATATAAAACAGAAGTGTGGACAAAATACAAAAACTTTTTTAAAGCGTTTAAAAATTCCGATTCAATACATTTTGTTTCAAAAATGTTAAAATATATTATTTATGTTAAAATCTCATAGTCATTCAACGCTCATTGTTAAACTGTCAGTAGGGTTGTATTGCAGTTTTTTGGAAGTCGAAGTCTTTATTTTTAGTATACATAGAATAATTGTTATAATAAATAAAATCAATCAAAACTACATCATATCTCAAAATCGCCTAAACCGTGCGAGTGCACTATGCTTCTAACTTCTACTGAGTCGAATATTACTGCCAACATGTGTGTGGGTATGTAAGTACATTAAATCTGGTAAAATCTCAACATCATTATGCAAATTCGAAATCTTTAACTCTGTATTGGTGTAAGTGCGATTTTGCCTATACTGTCTCGAATGTAACTACCTATATTTGTATATGTATGCAGAGATGAAATCTGGTAAAATCTGAACATCACAATACAATTGTGAAATCACTAACTCTGCAATGATGAGTTGCAAAACAAAATCATAAAAAGATAAATTTCTAAATTAAAAATCAAGAGTTTTAGAGAATATTATTATGAAAGAAGTTTGATATTTAATCTGTCTGCCTTTGTCTCGAACGGACGTCCACAAACTGAAAGTTTAAAGGTATAAGAAGAGAAATAAATCCAGATATAAGAAAATAACATTTGCATCCTTAATCACCAGCCTTGTGGTGTCCTGCTATATGGTCCTGATAAGTAACTTATTAATTGATTTTGCGAACCTCACCCAACCAAAATCAGAGATTTGTTATTTCATGTCAGTTCATGAGCTTCGTTTTGGGTTATTGGGGGGCGGCCGGTTTCATACAAAACATAGTTTTGGATTTTAGGCCAAAATACCCAACCAAACTGAAAAATTATCTTTCTAATCAAAAGATATGTCAAAAGTCAATCTCGGACTTTATTAATTTTTTGCCTAATTTATAAAATATATGCTATTAAAGATTTTAATATTTTATTATTTTAAAGGGAACTTGGACAATTATTTGCGAGTAAATGTAAAAATAAAAAAAATAATGAAATATTAAACTTAAAATATTGTTTTTTTTTAGAAACAATTTTGATGGGTGTAAATTTAAATTACAAATTACCTATTTACATCGGAACAAAACTTGTCGTTTATATATTAAAATTATTCCCCAAAGAAACGCATTTTTAACATTTTTTATTTTATTTTTCATTATATTAAAACCAAGGATTAGGCAGTTTTTTATTAATCATAATAACTCACAAAAAAATCCAAAGTTGCTTCCATAATGGACCAAAACTGATTTCTTTAATTACCTATACGTCATCATTTAAAAGCAAAAAAAAAAAAACAAATGTAGCTCCTGTCCGAGATCGACATTTGACCTACCTTTTTATTACAAAATAATTTTTCGGTTTGGTTGGGTGTTTTGGCCTGAAATCCAAAACTACTTTTTGTATGCAAACGGCCGCGCAGCCGTTACTCTTAATGATTTTTCTATTACAAAATAACATGCCCATTATAATCCCACTTGAGTGTAAATATTTTGACAGAAATATCGCCTACTTTATTCTTTCTTGTTATCCACTCAAAAGACTATTGATGTGGACACATACTATGGATTTCGTGATTGTCATTGTCGTCAAATGTATATAATATGCTTCTTCTATACTCTTCCTATTGATTGGAATGCATCATTTCCCTTTCTCGTTCAAGTTCTTATTTTGGTCAGGGCCTGCCATTTTAGTCCTCAACTCTTTTAAACCGTCCATCCATCTCTATTGCTGTTTACCTGCTGGCCTTTAAACTTCTGGTCTTCAGTTAAGCAGGGTATTAAATGACGTAATATTTTTCGCGTAGATTCATTGCAATATTATTCATAAAACTCCATTAACCGACAAAACAAGTTCAGTAATAATACTAATAATCGGTGTGTAAATAATTACGTACCCTGTGAAATCGTACATTGTTTTATTAGATTACACCCTTTTATGCTCTTTAGAACATTCCACCAAATGTTATGTTTATTTTTATCTCAGATCATCCACAAAGAAAAGAACACGCAAAATGTAAATATACTTCACAGCGCGCTCAGTATATAAACAGCATATTTTGTTGAATGGCATAGAAGGGATTGGAAATCATTGAATGCATTCAGCTTCGGATTTATTGTGGAGCACAATGAGAAAACCCCATGAATGGGTTTGATATCCTATAAAAACAACACCGATGAACAGAGGTTTTGATGTTTGAATAATATTCACAGTCCTTTACCAGTATATGGGTGTAAAGAGGATCTGAAGCACAAAGAAGGCCTTACTTTATACCTATGTGAAGATTTTGAAGTGCCTACTTATACAAACTTACTCATATAACTTCAAGCTCATACAACTTCTTCAGGGTATACTTGACCGAAATATTGTAGGCCTTTATAAAAGAGAGTCTGAAGAGAAACCTAAAAGAAATCTAAAGTAGCTCAACACGACATTTTTTGAGGTCATGGAGTATTCTTTTCGGTTTTTAAACTAAAGATGTCAGAATATGAAATGCATACAAATCGGGAGGAAAAATATCAATCGTCCAATAATATCAAGATATGACGTAGACGTGAATACATTATCAATACATTAACAATCAACTTACACTAACATCAAGCCACTTTACAATCAAGACATCCACAACCACAATACTCGAAATAACAATAAAATCCGCGTTCCTCAAACACACTACAAAATATTTGATAAAATCTCTGAACTATATTGCCTATACACTATATAATTCGCTTCCAGATATATGTACAAAAACATCCAGCATAATAAAAAAATTGCAAAGCAGTGCTTTAAAGGAATATTTTTTACCTACATTTAAAAATGAAAATATGTAATTGTCTTGTCATTTTTTGTTCTATCTTATTTACTTGATCTTTGTTTTTTTTTCTTTACTTGTTTTCTCTTGTAAAATGTATTGTTCTACTTAACCCGTCTTTATTTTAATTTTTATGCTGTACTGAATGTAAAACTTATATTTTGATGTCAAAATACCTTTGTAAAATTGTAACTACTATCTCCTACCTATTATGAATTGTATGTTCCTTCTGTCCTAAAATGAGTTTTGTAACTCATCGGGATTGCTCTAGCAAGAAATAAAAAAAAAAAATTCTTAGCATTTTTCATATAAAAGTAATCATGCGGTTTTAAAGGTAGGTAGAATGTGACGTAAACCAAAAAGCATTTCAGATATAAAATTAGAAGATGGATTAAAGAACAAAAAGGCAATATTACAAACATTTTATAAGTAAAAGAACAAAACATATATATATTTGTGTGTGTATACGAATTATACAGTACCATTACTATTAACTATTTCAAACAATTTATTATGTAGGTACAACCGTACCCACAATATTTGCCACCATTTTTATTATATTTTATTTTATTTCTATTCATTATTTCATAATATAATTTTAATACATTGTAAAATCGGGGCCTCAGCACGGGTAAAGGCACCCAGTGAGTCTCACATTATCAACTAATGTTTTAAAATATGTAAAGTTACTAGATACACCAAATATATATATATTTTAATTTTATTGTACTCTTCATAGTAGGTGACTGTCAGTACATAAGGAAAGAAATAAACTAATCATAATAGTATGAAGGCATGAAGATATTTGGTAGGTAGATGTTAAATCTGCAAAAACTTGTTAGGGGAGAATCTGCATAATGTTATTACGGTATAATATGAAAAGGTATCAAAACACACTTGAAAGTGAGAAACGGGGTTTGTTTTTCCCGGGAGGGTTTATGGATGGTTTATAACCTTTTGGAATGGTTTTGAAATGCGCAGTATAACTTTTATGAATTTAATATATAGATACCTCACAGTTTCAAAGTTGTATCCCTTTACGGGAGTTTTAGAAAACAAAGTGGGTTGAAATATTGAAATCATAATTTGGAATATATATAACAAAACAACTCTCAGACAAAGACAGTTTTTCTTTATTAGGTCCAAAATTAGTTAGACTATATCTTTATTTTCGTCGATAATGTGTATGGATTCAGAAAAAAAGTTCTGGCGCTGTTAAAAAATTATGTTTAACTAATTATATTGTGTCAATTGTCTCTCTTTGCATGCCTCTCGTGATTCCAATGTCTCTTGTCTCTCATTGTAATATACGTTACTTGAGGAGCTTGTATGAAATTTTGTATTTTTTTATTTATTATTACTTATTTTTATTTATTTTTTTTATTTGTGACTTTTCTGTTTTTCTAATTGTATGTATCTGTATTTAATTGTATGTATCTGTATTTAATTGTATGTATCTGTATATAATTGTATGTAATTGTAGATTGTTTGTAATTGTATGTCTCTATTTGTACAATAACTGAGTTTTTATAATTGAATGTTCTCACGTAAGTGCGAAAATCTGTAAAAACCCAGTATAAATAAATAAATAAATAAATTTAGAAAACAAAAAGGCCACAGACATTATTCGTAAATTGGTTAGGGGTTGGCTTTAAGAATTAGGGAGAAATAATAGTCTAAAATTACTTTAACAATGTTAAATATTCATCAAGGGACTACTGTACTCTCAAAATTTATCTAAAATAGATCCAGATACATAATAAATAATGTCTTGTTTGTACGTTATGAACTAATATTGTAAATTTGACTTTCCTAAACCGGTAATTGCTAGTTGGACAGTGAAAGTCTTTATGCCTATTTTGCAAATTTTCTAACAGAATAAATGATACGTATATTAAAAATCATATAATTTAACCAGTTTGATTTTGTATTGGTGTGAAGATTTTTTTACTCTCATAAAGGGGATTAAACCTACATTCTCCAAATCCAAAGTATCTTTTTTAATCCATCCTTAGTACACGTATTTAATATATCCAATAACCTGTATGATTCATATTGCTTTCATAAATATGAAATATTGAATTCCATAAGTCTAAACTTAAACTTTAGGGCGCACAATTTACACCCGTGCGCTAGCGGGTTCCCTACAGAGCATCGGACCATCCCTATTTAGAAACAGTTTATTTTCATTTAAAGGACCTCTGTCTCAGAACTTTCCTTAACCTTGCGAGAATTCAAAACCCGGTGAAGACAAGAAAGGCTAAATTAAGAGCAAACGTTTGTTGATAAACAATAGTATTTTATAAATAAGAAGTTGGTGCATACGGTTCCACTAAAAAGAAAACATATTTTGCTGGTAAAAACATTATCATGATTGCAAAAGAGCTCTCAAATTACATTTTCCTATATATTTTTTTTACATTTAAAAAAAAATAAATGTCATTTCCAGGGATTTATCTAATTAAATTTCGTATCGCCACCCATACGGTCACACTGAGTAAGCGAATCATATATAAAACAGAAAGCTACGCATTGCAAAACCCTAACAGCTTTAGCATGATTATTGCGTATTGCAATTGTGCAATTAAAAAGACATTTCTCTACAATTCCAACTTTTTCCACGTGGGATGGTCCGATGCTCTGTAGGGAACCCGCTTGCACAGCGCGGGTATAAACTGTGCGACCTAAAGTTTAAGTTTAGACTTACGGAATTCAATACTTCGTTTGTGTAAAAGCACTATGAAATCATATTTATATAATTAACGTACTAACAAATAGTTAGGATCGTCGATGATAATATTTTTTTGTATGTGTTACCGGAAATGTATGAACTCTAGGAATTGTACACAACTCCTAGGAAATGTATACAATTCCGAAGTTATTTAGGAGATGTATAAAATATTGTGTTAAAAATTATTTAATACATACATATCCTGGGAAATGTATACATTTACTAGGAATTGTATATAATTCCAATATCGTATTAGGAAATGTATAAAAAGAATGCTTTCTGTAATAAAACACGTTGTTTTATTTGTTATATTCTTATAAAGTTAAACTTTCATTTGGTAAGTAATTAGTCTGTTATTTAAGTAATTAACATGGTTTGTGATACAAAAAAAAGTGCCCCCTTTATAGCGCCTGCTCGCGTCAAGGCAAGAAAAACATCCCAGTTTTCAAGTAGTTTAGAGGCTACGTACGCTAGGTTTGTGTAACATGATTTGTGATACAAAAGAAAGTGCCCCTTCATAGTTATATTATTATTAAATGTTTTACATTTCCGATTGCTATTTAGGAAATGTAAAGATTTCCTAGGAAATATGTCTGATATAATTTATTTCACACATTTCCGGGCGATTTTAGGAACTACATACATTTCCTAGGAATTGAATACAATGACGGATTACATACATTTCCGTTAACATATGCACACATTAATAAAATTTGTGGAATCTAAATAAAAACGCGAGATAGTACCAGAAGTTTAGTTATTAATAAGCATATAGTATTTTCTTGTTCAGTCGAAAATGCTTGTCCGAATAAACGATTACAATATATATAAAAATAAAATTGTATCGAAATAAAATGTAAATAGTTACGATTACAGATAATTACGATTACAGATAATAAACCAAAAATTCGTTAAATAATGTTTTAAAAAAAAGAGGTAGTTATATTAATTTCTTTTTCAATTAAACAAAAAGAGGTAGTTATATCAACCTTATCAATTCATTATGTAACTTTTGAATTCAAAGTGCTACAAATCTAAAAATAAGTCGTCCCGGACAGAAACTTCTATACTTTACAAGGATACTATCACATTATTTTTACGGTAAAATTATTAAAACATTCGTAAGTAAGTAATGTTAAATGTCTATCTCATCTTGTGCGAATTTTATTACTATAGTGTGCGTTTCACAAAATAAAACTTTTTTGCTTGTCTTATAACAAACAACTGGTAAAACCATAAGAGTTCTACAAATCGAAAGAAATATACGATCGAGAAATTTTTGTACGAATATTCATTTGCATTTTTCATTTTCATATACAAGACATGTAAGAAGGAAGATTTTATTTTATTTAATGGCTTTTAGTACGATCGTCGATGATGCGCATACGATTTCTCCCTGGGTCTTATAGTATTTCACAACAAAATATAGCAACATCTACGGTTATCCACAGACCTAAAAAATTATTTTGAATTGCCCATTTTCTTTCGTTTCATTTTCATTTTTTAATTCTTCCCTCAACCTTAAATTTAGTTTCATTGTGTTAAAATTCAAGCTAGCTTATTTATTACGAATCCATCCTGTTGCTTATTACTTATTATTCAACAAGATGGAAATGTTGACGTTTCAAATCCATCCATCTGAAATTCTATGCAATTCAATTAAAAGCACGGGAGTAATTTAATTTCCAGGCAGAGTTTACAAATAAATTAGACAATTATGCAAATAACAATATGGAAGTTGCGCCCGGGCAGATTTTCCGACTGGGTGCACACTACGACAATAAACGTTTCTACTCACAACATTACATTATATCGACTAAAATTAGTATTTACTATCTTTACTCCCAATGAGTCGGAAAACACACATTTCGAAATGGAAAATATCGTGAAAGCAACATAAATAGAAACGATATTCAGACAATAATAACATGGAAGCAATTTAAGTATAGATTTTTTTAAAATCTTTTATCTGCATAATTGTATTGTTCTTTCTTTTTTGTCGTTTATATAAAAAAAAACTTATATTTTAATTTATAACCATGTTTGTAACTAAAAATTATTAATATTTTTAAAAAAATCATAAGTACATTATGCGGTGACCGGGAGTTCGCCTGCCGAAATTACAATTATTATTAAATTATGATTTTTATGTACATTTTTTTATCAATTTCAAATCTAAAATCGTATTCTCAAAAATTGCTTTAATAATAAGTTGGTATGGATATCAATCGAATTTATTTACAGTGTCATTTTTTTGTACGTACATAAAAGCCATTATGCACAGAATATAGACAATTAGCTTTATCTTAATCCATTTGAATTAAACTGTGTATTTATTTATGTATGCCTTTTCAACGCCTTTATGAGCGTTTACATGATAAGTTTATGAAACAGAGACACAATTTTTAGATAAAAAAAAGATAAAACTAAAAAGAAATAAACATTATATAAATGGAAAAAAATTAATAGAAATAAAAAAATCAGAAACCACTTTTAGCCAGTAGATAGCATAAAAATAATAATAATGTGTAGGTTAATAATACAAAATTTTCGGGTGAATAATGTATGACAAAGTGCATGATTCAGAAAAAGAAAAGAAAAAAAAAAGTTTTTAAATTTTAGATAAATAGAAAAATACAGGTTTTATACTTTTGTTATTCGGCGGTACATCATTTCTGCACATCCCTTCATTTTTATTTTGAACAAGTAATTATACCATATTTTCCCTAAACCGACTGCATATTGTATACATATAATTATATAAGTGTGCCGAGGGGCCAAGGCATTAATGGTCGAATCGAATAATAGCTCTGATTTTATTATAGGCAAAAAAAGACATGAATTAAAAGATTTTGTAAAATATGATTTTATATCTTACTTTTTAGGTTGAAAAGCTTCGCACCGTAATTAAATTACCTATTTTCCCCTCATTACTAACGAGCAAGTAATTCTCAGATAAAAATATTTTCATGATTAAAAAATAGGCAGTTAGGTACCTTTATAGCACCCGTCCTTTCCAGGTAGCAAGCTGCTTGAAACAGTTCAGGTAGATCTTAATGAAACATCCTCATCTGAATGTTTAGGAGACTTGGCTCTTAACGAACGGGGAGCTGGCTACATTAAACTCTGCCTAATCAAACAACTTCATTCGGTGGAAATTTAATTAAATTATTAACCTCCACTGAATAATCTCGCTTCCCGACGTTTAAGAGAAACGAGTGGCGCAGGTGGGCGGAAAGGGGGGAGGGAGAAGGTAACACGGCCACGTTTATGGAGATTTACTATTGTGAAGTGCAGCTCCGGGAAAATTTCATGAAATATATTTTTGAAACGGTATCGTACGAAAATAGAACTGTCTGGAAATTGGCGAAAATGTCGATTGCTTCATAAAAAAACTTATTCCCGGTTAAATTATTAACACATCAAATATTGACACAGACTATCCCCCTTCCGTATTTTTGTCAGATATTATGAAGAATTGGAGCGACTGATTGATTTCATCAAACTTTCAAAAGCCACTTTTAAGAAGAGGCCACAAACAGAAAATTAATGTATTCAGTGTACCTTATATGTGCACGAATATATTATATAGATAGTATGCAAAAAATCGCTGGGGAAACGGAGTCTAGAGGTCACGATTTCAAGCGCGAAAGTTTTTTTAAAATTTTATTTTGTTATTAATTTTATAAGAAAGAAAAAAAGATCAATGTAATATGTCACAGAAAATTTTTCCCATAAAACTGTATTTTTTTGGTTGCATTAAAGTTGTTTTGTGATTTGCTTATACATTTCTAATGAAAAATGTGTTTTTAGTAGTTTACTCTTATATTTTTATAAAGTAATTAACAATTTTATATTAACTGTAATAGTAGAAAGAACTTCAATTTTTCCAAAGAATATTTTTGTTTATTTATAATGTAGATGGTAGAAAAGATTAATCTAAAATAGTGATTTAGCATTTAGCTCCGCCTTTGTGATAACAATAATTATTAATTATTACGCAAAATAAACTAAGTTATTCCCCTAATTTATTTTCTGACAACTAAAGTAATATATCAAAGCTCTATAAGTCACGACGGAAATAATATTGCCAGCTCAGGTAGTTCAGTTGACATAAACATTTTGCATAGAAAAAAAAACTGTGCAAAATTAAAATTCGTTGGTTACTGTTTCTTCAGCATTAGATATACGTTAAAATTTACTGCTTTATAGTTATAATATAATAATTTAGCTTACAAATGCATATAAACCGCATTGCTTAGTTGAACAAATAGTGGATATTAGTACATATCTAGTCCGTGTGCGCGAAAAGAAGACGTCAACAAGACGGCCGCGTGATTCCTGAAAGGGAGTGTTCGCTGTTCATTCACCTGAAAGCTCTCGCTCTCTATGTCTCTATGGCACAAGAGTCAGGAGAGAACAGGTACAAAGGTATAGAAGACGAATATCATCTGCGACAAACATTTCTTAAAACAACAGACTGCTTCTGCCGCATGAATGCGCGACTCTTTTACAAAAAATATTCCCATTTTGAAAAGCAACATGGCAATAATTGTGAAACTTTTTTTGTGAAAACTTGAAACTTACAAAGTTGTGGTTTTTCTGGTGTCTAGCTTTTTCTGCGACAACTTTATGTTTATAATAGTTTATTTCCGCTTAACAACTTTTTCCTTTGTTTTAGATATACGTTGTCGAAGTCCATTATGCGAACTGCAAGTTTTTTGAAAAGGGCTTTGTTTTAGCGGCCTTTCAGCTAGATTAATGGAGCAGGTAGAAAATTATGCCCTGTCCTTACTGGAGGTAAAGAAGCCGGCAGCTTATTATCAGTCTTCAATGACTGGAAAAATAATACGGTTACGTACTCATTTAAATGGTAAATAATGACTTTGTTAAAGGTGATCAAATTTAGAAAGGAAACGTTGTTTTAAATTTAGCTATGTTTTTATTTTATTTTTTTATTAATGCAATAATTTTAAATTATGTATTTTTCTTGTATAGACCTCTCTAGATATTACACCTGTTCTGAGGTCTACATATTTCGTTAATACCGTCTCACAACCACTCCCTTAAAAATGGGGAAGTTATATTTCTACTGACTCCGAGCTGTCGGAACTCCTCCATTTTTCGCATGATGCAATAATAATTGGAGGAACGGAAGAATAAGAGTTGTCTTTCTCACTGATATCGGACGTAGAAATTGTTTTATAGAGTCGCACGCAACAAATATAATACATAAATAAATGCATTTAAAAACAAAAATACATTTAAACAATTGTCTCATCGTCTACAACCGTCTAAAAAGTAACCATTTAAAAAAACAGCAATGATTGAACTAGTTTTGATCAACTCTGTTGTCTACATTCTGTCCAATAATTCTAATATTCGACTTCTACATATCACAGAATATTTCTCTTCAAGATATTTCCGGTTTTCTTCAAGATATTCCTAGTCGCTAGTCGCTAGGAGCATCTTCCTAATGTAATTTTCCATCTGAATTGAAGCTAATACGCGAACCTTCTGATGTACTCGCACAACCCACTCGAGAGAAGAGGAGCCATTTTGATTGGAAACATGTTTTCCATTTGGTTACTTCCCGTTTCCGTGCGGATAATTTGTATTGGTCCCTAGATAGCAGGGATAAAATTAAGAAAAATTGTTTTATTTAGGACCCAAACTGCTTTAGATTTATCCCGAATCATACCTTAAGAAAAACAGTTTTTACAAAAAAAATGAATTATTTTTGTTGATTTATAAAAGATTTTTGAAATTTGAAAAACGTTGTTAAAAAATATTATTTTCAGAATGGGAAGAATAAGGGAAAAGGGAAAAATGGAGAAAGATTAGAAAGGAGCTGATTTTTTAGATCTAATCATTTCAGCTCTTGCAAAATCCATTAAAATGCCTTTTTTGCATACTGTTCTACGACTTTTTCTCCATTTTTTTTAAGTGGCGCCTGATAAAAAACCACTAATAACAAAAATATGGAGGAAGAAGAGTAATGCCCACACGAGCGTCCTTAAAAGGGTATTACCAGAGAATACCGGAAATTAGTCCCTTTTAAATCAATTTCTAGACGTAGTGACTCCTTGTTACGAAAAAATAAATTGATTTTGAAAGATTGTTATTTTATCTGGTACCCGCAGTTTTAAAATTTTGAAAAACTAAGGCGCTCCGCTGACGAGGCAACTGAAAACCAACTAAAACCGGCTGTTTTCTCTGTCTTGATTGGTCAAAAAGCTTGTTTAACCATAGACGAAGAACAATCAGCTGACAGCTGGCAACTAGCAACAGCCGCCCAGGGCAATCAGCAGTGACAGTCGCGAGTCAACGCTTGCGTTACCATTGACAACGGGGTTTTGTGTGATTGTGAAGTGTGCGGGCCATTACATTGTCATACAAAGACAGTTGGCAGTTGAGAGTTTTCAGTTGCCTCAGTGGGCGGAGGCGCTTAGTGTATTTTTAATATACTAAGGTTATACCGTTGGTTGTTGGCAGATTTGTTCAATTTTCAAACGATAGATTCTATTAAACAACACAAATTTTTAATCATATAATCATCCAGCAAAATAAATCAATACACAATTTAGTCAACACAGTTTTCAGAATTTTAATTTTAGATTAAAAAAATCATAAAAACATAAATCCGAGAAAGTGTTTTGTGTCAAAAATTCCTAAGTTTTTCTATTATTTAAGGTCTTACAAACAAAAAAACAAAAAAAAATTACACACTTATTTTGTTCAGACATTATTGAAAAATCATAAATACTTACAAGAATTACACGATATTTAATAATTTATCATCGTGCATTTTGAGCATTTCTATTGCTTACTTGAATGTAGGTATATATTAAAGCAAGTTTTGAATGAAATAAATCGATATTAAATTTTTCATTTAAAAAATTTGATACGGGGAATAATCGATCTTTCTCATTGGAACCTCCCTGTATAGTTGCAAGCATTTTAATTTTTTTATTCTCAGCTGCTAGTCAATCGCTCTTTAATTTTGAGTGTTTAAAGTAGGCTGAGTACTTACAAAGCTTGGGAACCCCATTGGGAAATGTTTTAAAAGTTCTAACCAACTGGAATAGTTTTTTTTTATTATTTAACTAAAAATGCATTTTTTTTTCATTAATTGGGAACACTTAAAATATAGTAAAAAATGGGTTAAACATTATACTTAAATACGGGAAAAATGTTTCACAAAAATTGAAATGTAACTAAAGGTAATCTGACTTCAAACAATGCAATCCGTAAAAATATGACTAAAATCAATATGATGATGGATGTTACATTTGAATATGTCAGAAGAATTTGACGGATCGTTCAAATCTGTAAAACATCTGGCCCCAATTTTATATTTATTTTTATTTAATTACCTTGAAGGGCCCCCGTCCAACATAGCCAGAAGAGCGCCCACTTGGCGGTGCGGAAACGCTGCAGCCAGTGGGGGCGCAGCACTAGCAGCCCGCACCCTGTCTCGTGGTCCTCCGCCGCGGCGTCGCGCACATCGCGGGACGCCTCGCGCCCGGGGCCCCCGTCTGGGCTGCCCGCCTGCAAGGGGAGAAAGTTCTGCGTGGATATGCTTGACATCGTAGATCACAGTTAGTTAACACTGGTAATATGATTAGTTTTTCACACAACTATTATGTAGGACTTTAAACTTGTGATATGTGACATTTTTATAATGTTTTTTGAACAAATTGAATCAGTTAGTTCAACACTTGAAAAATTGGTCAGTTTTTCCACTAAATGGGCACAAATTTTATTATTAAGTGGGTCAATATGAAACGATTTTTAGATGAACACTTCTTAGATAGCTGGTTAGTGTTTTATTCGACTGGTAAAAATGGCTCCAAATGTGTCATAAGTTTTACGGATTTTTTTTAACGTCAAGGGAGCCGGAATGAATCATAAATTCAAAACTTTAAACAAATATAATTTAATTAATTTAGTGTTTCACTCAGTCCAGTTCACAAAAAAATTGTCAAAAATTAAAATTTCACGCTCTTTTCGTGAGTTAAAATGAAGCGTATGTTTGTCACTTATTTCAGAAAAGCAGACATTTTTTTCACTTAACTATTTAAAGGGCCTCAAAATTTGTCATTTATCATAATTTTTAAACTTATTTTTACGAGGTAACTTTTTAGAAATCTTCTGAGTTTTTACATAATCAGAATGGCCAAAAGTTGTCCTGTATTGCATTTTGTTCTCCTAATAAGTCAAAATGATGTATTCACTTCCACTTTAAATATTAAAAAAATACATTTTAATAATTAACAAGTTATTGCATTAAAAAAACACATTAAAAAGTTTTTCAGTGACCGGATTAGAACTCGGAACCTTCCGCTCGTTAGTTAGGTTAATCTGTTCTAACCACTGAATTATCACTTCATCGTACTATCCTGCCATGTTTTTTTTTTACTACATAATAGTGTTTTTCGAGTTATTCGCAATCTTTGAAAGTTTTCCCTTTTCGTTACCAGTTGCCTTTTGCACTTTTCACACCGACAACTTTACTTTGATTTGAGGTAGTCACGGGAAGTTATATTGATTTGTTTTTTTTTCAAAATCAATTAATTATTATCCACGTTACTTTATTTAAGAAACCTACATAATGTGGGCAAGCTACATAAGGTAACTTCGTCACTTCACAGTACCAGATCTGAAGTGTTACTGAACGTACAGTCGGCGTAATAAACAATTATAATATTACTTTATAGACATAATCTTCAGAGATAATGTAATATGTATTGTCTGTACAAACAATAACATCTAGAAGTCTAGATAGAGTGTTAGTTATGTCGAGTAGAGATAAAACTCGTAAAGGGCACATTCTATTTATTTGTGTTTAATTTTCAGTCAATCTAAATCTTATTCCTTATCTTGAACTTGCAATACTTTGCCTAGGCAAGTGTTTTTAAGACAATAATTACAATGCATATACAATTCATAAAAAGTAAAAATAAAATAAACACTGTTCGAATTCTGAAAAGCATAAAAAAATCCAACAGTTAGCGTGAAATTTATACATCACTTTTTGTACATACATTAATTTACTATTTATGAGGAGCTATGGAAATTTAAAATATAAATTTTCCTAATCTGGACAAAGCGACAAATGTTTCAACTGTTAAAAAATCGGGAAAAGAGTGTTGAATTCTCGGGCGCAGTAAATGGCGGTCTTACACCAAGACACATATGAGATATAAAATAAATTTCAGCCAATAAATTATTTTAATTATTTTTACACGAAATAATATGCGCGCCGTTATTCGAACCCGTGAAGTCTGCATTCGTAGTCAAGGATGTTAACTGCTCTGCCACGAAGGTCCTAACAAAATCTCATTTGATTCTTGGATGTTTTATTACAGACCTAACTAACCACGATAATATTGTAATAAGTTATAGCCTCTGATAATCGTAGAGTACATTGTTTTAGAGTTATTTATGGCTGGTCTTAACGTCGGATGTTTCAATATAATAATACGTTGCATCCAACACATAAATCTAAACGTAATTTTATTATACTAGTACCAAAGTACTGTGAATTATGCACCAATAAAAGCGCAGTCTGTTAACAGCTTTTATAAAGTAATCATGGCGGCAATTGACACGATAAATGGGTGACAAAGAACACGTAGATTTATTTATTTATAAGAGAGACATCTTCACAAAGTACACTCCTACGCGTACTTCCGTTTCTTGTTTAAATATAATAAATAATAACACTGCATAGGGGGCGTAATTTTACAAATTCAATGATTTATTTGATAGACAGATTACCTACGCTGGGAAAATGATAAAATATTTTTTAATTAATACTCTCACGTTTGATCATTTTCGTCTTGCATGCGTAAACAAATTTGTTATTATGGGTAAGTACTAGTAAAATACGTTATATTATCGATTACACATTAAAATCCACGAAAAAAATCACGATTTAAAAAACCAGAACTTCTATATGTATTCTATGTATGCCCTTGGGCGAAATTCAAATTTTCTAACTAAAAAATAGCACATCCGAGTTCTAAAGTTCATTAAGAGGGTATTTATTACCAGAGAATACTGGAAATTTGTCCTTTTTAAATAAAATTCTAGACGTATTGACTGTTTTTCACAAAACAACATAAATTTATTTTGATGGATTGTTATTTTATTTGGTAAACGCATTCTTTAAATTTTGAAAAATGAAGTGTATTTTTAATATACTACTTTAATATTTTCAGACGACATATTGTATTATACATACAACACAAATTTCAAGTTATATAATCATACAACAAAATAAATCAAAACATAATCTAGTAAACACATTTTCAGAATATTAATTTTAGTTAAATTAAAACCATTAAAAAATAAATCCGAGAACATGTTTGGTGACGAAAATACCTCAGTTTTTCTATTTATTTAAGGTCTTACAAACTAAAATATTTCAGGTTTTTATTACACACTTGTTTTGTTTTGACATTATTGAAAAATTATAAATACTTATGATAAAAAAATACTTACAAGATGTACACGATATTTAATAATTTATCATCGTGCATTTATTTTTATTGCTTACTTGAATGTATGTATATATTAAAGCAAGTTTTGAATGAAATAAATCGATATTAAATTTTTTATTTAAAAAAAATGATACGGGGAATAATCGATTTTTCTCATTGGAACCTCCGTGTACAATTGCAAGCATTTTTAAACTTTTATTCTCAGCCGCTGGTCAATGGCTCTTAAACCAGAGTGACAGACAGTCACACAAGTGAATTTAGTGTTTTTAATAATCATCCTTATGCCATTCTGTTATCTATTTTGTTTACCGGTCGTAACGTACTACCTTCATTTGAAAACAGATGAACAAACAATACCTGGGTTTTTTTGCACTTTTAATCAATAAATGGACATTTAAAAGTTTCGTTAAAATTATTTAATAGCTGATAAATTTGGATTCTTCTAAAAAATCCCAGAAAGAAATGCTAATAAAATTCGGTGACCGGATAACTCAAAATGAATTATGAAAAAAAATAGGTTATGTATGGGCTATTTTTAAATTTTATTTTTTTCATAGCTTTTAACGACTTTTTGAAGAGTTGTTGAGTTGAGTTGATTCTGAGTCGACATAGAACCGTAAAATTCAGGCTTTCAGAGGTCACTGTCTGACGTATTTTCTTAGTTTCAGATTTCGTACTAATAGATTTTCTGCTTTATATCCAAGATATTTCATTATCCGGAAAAGCGAAGTGTGTGATGATCATTTGAAAGAATAGTTTATATGGAGTGTCCAGAGGTAAAGTGCGTTAACTTCGGGAGGTGATTCTGAGAGTACAAGTAAAAAAAATAGATCTTTTTTCGAAATGCCAACTTTAAGGAATACTTTTTTGGTAAAATGATAAAATTAGTCCGCATGTGCGGCCAGCATTATTTTTTTCCGCTGTTACGATACGGGCCAATCACAACATCTAACTTTGCCACAATCGTGCCCGGCAGACTCACAACAAATTTATCAGGTAAGTTTGTATCTAGTATAAGATTTTTAATAGGTACGTCTCTTTATATGGTAAAAAAAGTTGGAATTTCGGAAAAAATTGTTAATCTTTTTTACTCCTACCTTCATGTAGAATCACCCGTGAAGTGAATGCACTTTTCCCCGAACAACCTGTATAATTCCATCGTAGGTATATACCAATGTCACTTGCATGGAATGTACGTGTAAAATAGTTATTTAATCCAATAAAAGGTACCGTCCAAGGAGATTAAATGTATCATCTTATATAAATCCAATGTTGCAAATTTGATTCCGGACAGATTCAAATCTATTCACAAAATATCTTTGCATAGTTGAACGTGGCTAGCGAACTCTCGTATGTGGAGAAAGTTATTTAATAAATGATAAAGAAGGTTTTACTGGCTTCCCGTGACAATATTTCTTATTCTTTAGTGCGGAAGTTTAGGTTTGGCGGGTATAATATGTAAAAGGAAGAAAAATCTTCCACTCGCAGAATTTAAGATCTATTACATATTCGTGATGTAAAGTTTTACCTTCTCCCCGTGTTCTAACAACGGAGGCACGATTCCCCGAGGGTGAGACGTGAGACCGTTTCGAAAAGTCAAACTAAATTTTCAAGCACGAATTTTACTGTTTTAATGTAAAATTTATCTACATAGAAAATATTAAATATCTACCTGTATTTTAAATTAAGGGACTGAATTAAATTAGCAGTTAACTTTCATGTCACGATACAGTAATAAATTGAATTATTATTGATTGAAACATCGAAACAAAAACATTGAAACAAGCATTCAATCTGGGACAAATTATAGAGGTTTTTCTGCGGTTGTCTGATAATTCAATAATTTTAACCTATTTTTCACGAACACTAAACAAATTCTAGATTTTAATCATTTTACTGTTACGACACAATTTTTACACCACCAATCAAAAAACATCAAGAATCTTTTTCTTCGTATTTTTTGTTTTGACTTTTATCCAATATCAAATTATGTTTATATTAAATATTACTATTTAAAAATAAATCATTTGAGTAGAGGTAAAGTTATTTTTATTCTATCGTGACTTCAACACAGTACAACAAGTACTTCGAAAGACGAAATAGCTGTCAAGCATTAAAACAATAAAAAATTGAAGTTTTTTTTTGAATTTATCATTTTTAAGTTTATTTAATCACAAGCTGTTTAATTCACACGGTTTTTAGTCGAAAAACAAAATATGGCCTTAATAAGCTGAAACCGTTAACGGTCAAAAATAAAATATGTATAAAAAAATTATGTAAAATATATTATTTTTTAAAATTGCGATTTATTTTCAACATCCATCTTATCTTCAAATCATTGTTGAATTTAAAAAATCTCATTCTATTTTTAAAAAAATATATACATATATATGTATATATTTTAACATTTTCTTTTCATACCCCGAACTCAACTTGACGTATAATTTTCCCGCCGTTTTAGCGCGGTTTAGTAACACGCCCTGCCGCCAGGAGTCGCGTGTGGTAACTGAGTTGCCACGGGGTGAATCCCCGCTTATATACTCCTATTTCCCAACCAGCGATACGGGATTACTACACGGGGTACCTATACAATCTGCCGTGGGTTTAGTCACTGTTTTGTAGTAGGGTTGTGTTGTGATGCTGTGAAGGTATTATATTTTACTCCCATAGAATATGCCACCCTGGTACTTATCTACGTATCTACGCGCTGCTGTTCTTTTGTGCTTTATTCATTGAGGGGTGTATTGTGCAATAGGTGTTGTATTCATAACTCCAATTTAATATTTTATATTATAATTCCTTTGGTAAGAAGTTTCTTCATTCTATCGGTCTTAGATTATAATATCCAATAAGATTGAAAGATACGACGGAACGCTATAAGATTGTCCAATTCCTGTGGACTCCTATTTTGAGGCTTTTATAATAACTTCATATTCTCATAACTTCCAACTTCCAACCAACTTCCCGGACTCTAAGTGGGACTATGATATTCCCAAATGCACGGAGAAAAATGTTATTCTAAAATACGATCATTTTATTCGTAAAAACGGGAGTGAAGTTCTTACGAACAAATTAACAGTGTTTTTAATGTTTATTGACGGGAAAATGTAAGAATAATGTAATTATAAAATACGATCATTTTGTTCGTTAAAACGGGAGTGAAGTTCTTACGAACAAATTAACAGTGTTTCAATGATTATTGACGGGAAAATGTAAAAATAATTAGTTGGTATAATACGTACGAAATTACGTATACCAACAAATTATTCTTATATGTTAAATTTTTTTATTCTAAAATACGATCATTTTATTCGTAAAAACGGTTAAAATCGGGACTGAAGTTCTTACGAACAAATTAACAGTGTTTCAATGTTTATTGACGGGAAAATGTAAGAATAATTTGTTGGTATACCAACAAATTATTAATAATGTTCCCACCAATAAACATTGAAACCCTGTTAATTTGTTCGTAAGAACTTCAGTCCCGTTTTTAACCGTTTTTACGAAAAAAATGATCGTATTTAAGAATACCATTTTTTTCCGTGGGGGGTATATTGCGAAGCTGATCGGAGTGGGTAAAGTATGTTAAAAAGTACCTGGCTATTCAGTTCTACGGTTACTTGGAAAGTATTCTGCATGACCCTGTATCGCACTGTACCGCAATTGTACCCTACTGATGAATTCGGCAACCGATTCGGAATCCAAAAATATCTCAAAAAACCCTCGACTTGAATGACGGTCCGTTTGAGAGATTCCAAGCGGGTTGCAATCTTTAAATGACAGACGTCAGGTTGGTATGTTGGCCTTGTTCTACCGGTATTGTACAATGGAAGATGCTCCGAGGAACTAGCGTTACTGATCCCTTCGGCACCGGTGAATAGTCGAGAAACTAAAAGAAACGAAAAAACACAACGCCAAACGCGCGCCCATCATATATATATATTTTTTTTTTTATATAATTTTTATTTATAACAATATGTTTTACATTATAAATTTTAATAATTTTACATCTCAGAGCTATTTACTACTCTTCCATTGGAAGCATTTGCTTGTGTATGGAAGAGGAGTGTACATAAATTCAGTTATTAGTTAGCACTTAAGGCCGCGCTACCCCGCTCAAAAAGAATAAGATGAGAGAAACGACAATACGAACGTGGGAGCGAGAGCGCTAACATTAAAAACCATACAATTCATGCGAATATTGTGAAAATGTTTAATAAAAGAAGAATCGTTTGAAAAAGAGCAAAAATCTCGCGGGGATGTGTCAAGTAGTATTTAAAGAAACATTGTGAATTTTTTCATACATATAACTTGTAAAATAACATAAAAAAAACGTGTTAATAATAATTTTCGGAGCATACTATGCGATTTATTTCTATCGAGGGAATTTCAAATAATTACCGTTTCGGCGTGGGGAATGTACAGATACTATCTTAAAGAATAACATATATTTTTTTAAGAACTTAAAAACTTCAAACGTTTAAGGAAAACATAAGAAATCGGTAGAAATTGGCAGAGCGGATCCTTAAATAATTCATTTTACATGCATATATGTGTGATGTCGCAAGTACATATTGTGTGATGAAAAATAATATAGATGTACAATAAATTTAATGTAGTAGTAAAGTGACATTTATATTTTGTGTGTTATGACTAAGAAAATATTAATAAAAAATAATATACCTACATGACGTTATATTTTGAAAAAAAGAAAGAATGTTATGGAAAATAAAGGATATGTGTAAGAATTAATTTAGGTAGCTGTAGTTTTTTTCTTAAGAATGTTTTTAAAATGTTTTTTGACAGAGTGCAATAATTGAATTTTATCATTAATTTTATACATATGTTTGTACACGGTTGACTGACGTTAATTTGTCATATGAGAAAGGGTCGCTTTTACGATTCGTCCTTTGATTTTAACAGCTCGGCTGTGCCAGCGTCTGTGTTTCCTCCCTCCTACAACATTGGTCTCCTCAAGACGTTCATTCCTTCCACTACTCAAAAAGCTGCCTCACACAGCATCTTCAAAGATCACATAGGGCCCGAGGGAAATTATTTTCCTATAATTTGTCATTAATATGAAATTAAGATATTTTTCTAGAACCACCAAAATCTTACACGTTTTTTTAAAGTGAATTGCAAACATATTATTGACGAAACGAATGAATTTATTGACATTGAAATGTTAATTGTGCTGAAAACTGTTTCAAACTAAATATCATCGCATATTAATTATTTGTGATGGGAAACGGATATTGCATAAAAATACAATTTCACATGTAATACGCAAGTGCATATTTCAGCCAAGTGTCTGTTATGCAAATTGAAAAAATGCAAAAAAAATGTATTGTATAGAATGGAAGTAGAATATGTTTTAAAGATAATTAAGGACTCTTAGGACGTGTTGTTTCTCAGAATTTAAACAATTCAACAATTTTCGGCCAAATGCCATTTTCCATAACGGCCGGCGTAGTCCAGCGGTAGGGCGTTGGTCTCCCATTCCGAAGGTCGCGGATTCGAACCCGGTGTGCGCAAATAAATTTTATTTTATTCATTTGTGTTATTTCACAATAAATTATTTAATAACTCAGGTACGGGACATACGTCATTCCTATGTCTACCTACGTTAAATTATCGTGAAAACAAGCTTATGTGTCCAACCGGTTAAAATAATATATACTATATTTGCGACACGTTCCAGAGTGGAAGATACTCTTAGTATCGCCCTGGTAAGACCACCATTCAGAATTGTAACATTGCGTGAAATGGCTTTAGCCGTGTTTAGTGACTAGATCTGAATAGCCAGGTACTTCCCCACCTTCCTCTCCTCGTTCCCTTCCCCACTTACCTTCAGCCTCATACCATACCCCAATTGGGCATGCCATAGTCTCACTGGCTCCAGACGGGAGTAGTTGGGACTCTAGTGAGGTATTCACTATAAAAATTTTAAAAAATATTTCATAGTTAATTTTCAAGTTATGTAAAGGTTCTATTCAGGTTTTATTATTATTTCAGATGTGTTCAACTCGCCAGTAATGATATAATATTAGAACTTGAGTTGAACCTTAACAGAACCTTAAAATCAACTTTGAAATATGATGAATTATACAAATTCTATGAAAAAAACCTACCAGAAGTGTATTTTACCACCAGGTTTTTTTAAAGCATATATAATAATTAGGCAAAATTACTTAGAATCCTTCATTTACAGTGTTTTTGCATTGTAACGTACATTAATTGCTTGTAAACCATCACAAAGGAAGAAAACAATATATATGAAAAATGTTTACCTTTACTCAAAATGATTTAAAATTCTAACCACTAAAATAATCCCTCACAGACGAAAAAGGCATTAAAACGTGCTGAAAGGGAGCAGTAAATTCCTATTAACAAAATAAAATTTACAAAAAAATCCCACGGGAAGAGCAAAAGTTTAGCACGTCACGAAGTAAAATTGTGTATCACAACACCTTCAGTATTATTTCAGCGTATAAATCATCGTTAACACTTTGCAGTCATAATATTGTTTTTCCTACGGTACCCAGCATGCTAAGAGGACTGTAATGGATGTTTTAGACGTCACCGTAATTACGCTTCGATGGTTTGGGAATGTAGATAGGATTAACGAAAAAATTATTTTAAAGAGAATATATCGTATCATTGAAGAAGAAGATAACAATAATAATCTAATTTTTAAAAATATGAAAATGAACAAGACACAGAAAAATAATAAAAGATAATGGTCGCAACTGGGATCATTATTTTCATATTTTAAAAAATTAGATTATTATTGTTATCTTCTTCTTCAATGGTATATTACATTGATGGCAATAACCTTCAGAAGTTAAAAAGAGAGTTTTTCTTATAAAAAGAAAAAAAAAGAGAATATATCGTCGTTGCATGTAGAATATGAACCATCTGAGACTGCGTACATTCTGAGAAAATATATACTATTTATGTACAAAGTAGAAAAAATAGATTTTGTTAATTATAAGAATAATAATATAATAATATTAATACATTTTCTGAAACACTATTGAAACTTTTTGAGGCTGTTACCGTTGAATCCCCTTTGAATAACCCAAAAAACAAAAAACTTAAACCATGGATCACAAATGGTCTAATTTTTTTGTATTAAAAAACGGGACAAGCTCCACAAAAACTTAATTAGTAATCCAGATATACAATCACAAATATTTTACAAAAAATACAGAAATATGTGTAACAACCTCATTAAAATCACTAAACAAAACTACTATAAAGAAAAATTGTCTAGAGCCGGCAATAACAATAAAAAATTTTGGCAAATTATTAAAGAAATATCTGACACTGACCATCCAATACCACCAATTAATAAATTGAACATCAACGGACTAGACACCTCCATAAAAGACGATCCAGACACTGTGACAAATCATATAAATGAATACTTTTGTAACATCGGCAAAAATTTAGCGTCACAAATTTTAAACAAAAAATCAATAGATGAAAATGCTCTTGCTGACAAAATAAATAAATCAGTTTGTGAAACAAATAATTCACTCACATTTGACCCCACTAACTCTGCCGAAATTTCACAAATTATTAAACAATTAAAGCCCTCTCATTCATGTAATCACGACAAAATATCCTCAAACATACTCAAAATAATTGAACCTTTTATAAACCAACCACTGGTACATATCATTAACCTTAGTCTTAATAAAGGTATATTTCCAAATAAACTCAAACTTGCTTTGGTTCAACCAATTTTTAAGACTGGTACTCCTACAAATATATCAAATTATAGACCTATCTCAATTTTATCGTCACTTTCCAAAATTATTGAAAAAATCGTTAAAAAAATACTTATTGACCATCTCACAATACATAATATTCTCTCTTCAAACCAGTATGGTTTCAGAGAAGGACTAAGCACAGATTCAGCTATTCTAGAATTAACATCACACATAACGCAAGCCCTAGACAAAGGTGACAAATGTTTGGCAATATTTCTGGACTTGGCTAAGGCGTTTGACACAGTATCTCGACCAATCCTTCTAGCCAAGTTACAGAAAATCGGAATAAAGAATAAGGCATTCGAATGGTTCAAATCATACCTAACAGACAGAAAGCAATTTGTTAAGTTACCATCACTTAAACCGTCTAATCCAACCAGAATCAACTTTGGTGTACCACAGGGCAGTGTACTCGGTCCCATACTGTTTCTCATATACATTAATGATCTATGTAGATTACAAATTGATGCCAATATGATCATTTTTGCCGATGATACTGCCCTGGTACTAAAAAGTAAAACATGGGAAGAAACATTCCACAAAGCAGAAGTAATATTACAAAACATTAAAAAATGCCTGGATAATAATCTACTCACGTTAAACATAGCTAAAACGAAATATTTAACATTTAGCCTCAATAGTATAAGCCAACCCTCAACTAATCATTCACTAAAAATACATTATTGCAGAGATCTCGCTAGTTGCATATGCAATCCACTGGAACGCGTAGACTCCATTAGATACTTAGGGGTAATAATTGATAACAAACTTCGGTGGGAAGATCATGTAATCAATGTAACAAGTCGTATACGGAAACTAGCATATATCTTCAGATCACTACGAAATATACTAAATAAAAAGACATTAAAAACAGTATACTCTTCTCTATGTCAATCAATTATTTCTTACGGTATTGTTGTCTGGGGAGGGTGTTCTAAAACTATATTAGATCCACTAGTAAAGGCTCAAAAATTGATAATACGGACTATCTACAAAGTACATTACATTCATCCCACAAAGGACTTATTTAAAGACTTTAAAATACTTAATATACAATCCCTATATGTAAAATTCATTTCTTGCTATTTTAAATTTAAATTTATTAAAAAATATGTTTTTGAATCAAAATATAATACAAGATATTCCAACCAATGCAACTATATAATTCCAGTAACAAAAACCTCAATGGCCCAGTCACAGTTTAACTTTCTTGCTCCAAAAATCTTCAATAACTTAACAATTGAAATAAAGACAATAACCAAATATCACACTTTCAGGAAGACGCTTGGAGACTTTTTGATGAGTGAATGTGATAGAATTAGAAGCCTGTTTATATAATCTAATGTACTTTTTTTCTCCTTTCTATTTTCTACTTTTTATTATAATTTTTCCAATATTTAACATGATTTATACTAATTCCATGTTTACACTAGACTTCATATTTCATACAATGTAACTATACTATATTGGTCACCATGATACAGGCAGCCGCCTAGTATGGTGATTTGATATATCAACTTTATGTAAATGTCACAATTATGTAACATGTATTAAATAAATAAAATAAATATTTATGGCAAACATGAATTTCAACAAGATTTTCTCACATGCTTTATGTTATATGCACAGTTTTTCTCACATGGTTCATATTCTACACACAGTTTTCGTCATAATTTTAAATACGAAATTATGTACCTAAGTCAAAATATTTAATTTTAATTTATTGAAATTTGATAGCCAAGCATCACAAAATGATATTCATATTATGTACATACATACCAAGGCGATTGAATTGTGTAGTGGTATGCAGAAGATATGACATTTTATTTTATTTTTTATTACGTACTATTTTGATTGTCAGAATAAAATATATTATTATATTGTCAGAATAACATATAATAAAATATATTATGTTATATAACACATTATATAACCTTTTGTTATTTCGGCTACTGGCATTATACCTAGCTCTGTTATTAAAAATTTAGGCATATTAGATTTGTCAAAGAATTTGTATATAAAAATGCAAAAATCAGTCATTTTAAATACATGTAGAATTACGAAAGATTTTTTAAATATTTATATTGAGGGATCAGTAGGATTTATCGGTCAAATTAGGAATTCCACAGAGCCGAACCCTCTGATATGAAAATATCTAAATTTTTCCTATGGGAAAAACTAAACCCGTTCCTGAAAATCTGGTGATAAAAAAAAAATAATAAATAATATAAGTTCGTACATTTGCGGCACATTCCAGAGTGGTAGATACTCTCAGTATCATCCTAGAGTAAGACCACCATTCAGAATTAAAACTTTGCTTGAAATGGCTTTAGCCATGTTTGGTGACCATATTTAAATATCCTCCTCTCCCCGACCCCCCTCCTTCCCCTAGGTATGACCCCACCTTCCTCTCCCACACCTCCTTCCCCTCCACCCTACCTCTAGCCTCACAATTGGGGATGGCGTATACTCACTGGCTCCAGACGGTTGGGAGCAGTTGAGATCTTGTACGGTATTCATAAAAAAATATATATTTTAATAAAGACGACACCTTTCTTCGTACAAATTCAAAGGGTTACAGATCATCTTTCCATATCGATCACGGAAATTTGAAATATTGTAAAGAAAGGACGAAAAATCTAAAAATGAATTAAAAACGTCATTTTTCTCCGGTTTTTTTCTCTCTTTCGATCTGCGTCATCAAAATATTTGTAGGAAAATAAGTGCGTATTTTAACTACGTGCATTTTAAGCATCAACGTGTATTTTGCTACTTTACACATAAGTCAAAATCGTGATGACATACTCCATTTAACAAAATGATAGCATCTTCCGATAGGGTGATGATTTGCACCATCTTGTAGAATGAGGGATACTTTTCATAATGATATCACATCGATCACGGCAATTTGAAATGCTGTACAGGATAAAATATTAATTGTGCAGGAGAACGAAAATAATTTTTTTTTTTTTTTTAACAAAATCATATTTCCTGTTTTTGTAGACTATATGATTATGAATTTTTGTTACAAAATAACATTGAATAGATAGATCTATCAGAATATTTTACATTTCTTGTAAACTTCATTAATTTTTTTTTTATAGAGAATACATCACATGAGTCCTAACTGCTCCCGTCTGGAGCCAGTTCAACTATGGCATCCCCAATTGGGGTATGTTGTGAGGATGAAGGTAAGTGGGGAAGGGGAAGAGATGGGGAAGAGGAAGGTTGGGAAATACCTGGTTATTCAATCTAGTCACCAAACACTGCTAAAGCCATTTCAAGCAACATTTCAATTCTGAATGGTTGTCTTACACCAGGGCGATACTGAAAGTATCTTCCACTCTTGAACGTGCCGCAAATATAGCACATATTATTTTTATTAATTAATTATGAATTAACACAAATAAAATCGAATAAAAATGAATTAAATCAATTAAAATTTATTTGCGCATGCCGAACGCAAGTTCGAAGCCGCGACCTTCGGAATGGGAGTCCAAAGCCTTGCCACTGGACTACGCCGGCCGTCAAACATGATAACAGTATATAATTTATTTCTAATTTTTTAGGAAAAAAAATCATTTTAAAATGCACGTTGTTAGAGACCCGCTTATTTTCCTAGTAATATTTCGACGACGCAGATCGAAAGAGAAAGAAAACGGAGAAAAGGGACATATTTAACTCATTCTTGATTTATTGTCCTTTGCATTTACAGCATTCCAAATTTCCGCTATCGATATGGTATGAAAATGATGTCTTTGTAATGAAGCGATTTTCATACGGGTCCCGATATGGTTTCAATATTATGGAGATCGGTCTAGAAAAAAATATCGTGTAAAGCTAGCTTTACAATGAGTTAAGATTGATGGTTGGGGCTTGTCATCCGGGACCAAGGGGTTAATGCAATTACCCTGTTTCATATTGCATGAAAAAATGGCAACTCATACTTTGCTAACATTATGAACGCAGGAGTACCCTATTTTCTGCATATCAATCAAATATACGAGCAGAGACAAGTACCTACCGTGGGTTGCCATACAGTACCAATATTTTGTGATTTTTGTGTTTACATTGTCTCTACTTTTAATTAACATATAAATGATGGCCATTCCTTCGTTATTTTTGCTGCTGATCATAGATATGTAGTGGTGATCTTAGATCAAAATGAAAAAAATGACAGTAAAATGACAATGACGCTGTTTATGTAGAATACTGTAAGTAACATAAAAAAAAAACATTTTTTTAAATATAATTTTTTTAGTTAACAGCAATTTTAATGCGCTTTGTATAAATATTTTCGAACACGGATACATGTTTTAAGTATGATTTTATTTACGTAGAAGTAAAATATTGTTAGCTATCATAGTTGTATTTTTTCGTCGCAGTTGATTCAGAAAGTACCATCAGGCGAATTGTCCAGGAGAGCGAAACAAATGGGGGTCAATTCGGAACTCCAGGCAAAATAAAAAAGGGTCGCACCTTGAAAGCCATAAATAGTTCATAGTTCATAGACATCAGTGCTATTCGTCATAAGGTACATTTCTTTAGGGGGATGATCTAATCTAAAGCCCAGACAACGATGGATACTTCAGCTAGTGTTAAATAAATGTGGGAAAATTCTAAACTAGCTATAGATAGTTGATATACATCCAGCTATAGATAGTGCATAGACATCAGTGCTATTCGTCATAAGGTACATTTTTTAGGGGGATGATCTAATCTAAAGCCCAGACAACGATGGATACTTCAGCTAGTGTTAAATAAATGTGAGAAAATTCTAAACTAGCTATAGATAGTTGATAGACATCTAGCTATAGATAGTGCACAGACATCAGTGCTATTCGTCATAAGGTACATTTTTTAGGGGGATGATCTAATCTAAAGCCTCGCTAGGTACTTTAGGTAGTAATAAATAAATGTGAGCAAGTTCTAAACTGCTTTTTATTTTACTACAATATCGTTATTCTTCATTGTGTTAACACAAAATTGCAAAGGGATAATATACATATATGAAATTCTAATTTTGAGATCAGTGCGTATCTATATTAGCAATAAAAAAATAAAAAAATCCCACTTTTATGTTTTTTTTTTCTTAAATTGTAGTTTACACAGCTTTATATTTCCACCGTGTGTTATAATTTTAGTATTGCCATTTAAAGAACAGTGGCGCCCTCCTATGTTTTCTACTCTTATTTGACAGACAATATTTTTTTTAGAAAAGAGAACACCAGCAAAGTACACCTCTAAAAAAATTTGGTTATTTCCACGTGGCCAGCATTTTTGTGAAAACGCGTTATTAAGGGTCTGGTAAATAAATATACGTAATAATTATTTGAACTAGTTCAGTTACGCTAAAACGTAATATTGTGTTTTTTCAGTATGGCCAGATCTTCAGACACGCCCCCCAAGTAAATGTGGGGAAATTAAACTATTATTAAACTCCAAATATTCCCAAAGGGAAATCGGAGCCATAACAGGTATTTCAGGGTCTGTGATTAACAGGATAAAGAAAAAAGCAATCAAAACCTGCCCGTTGAAGTGGATCGCGATGCGACATGTGGCAGAAAACGAATCACCATGCCTCGGACTGAGCACAAAATCAGAGGCATCGGTCCCCGAAATCGCAAAAACAGTGTAGTTCATCTGACCCTTATGATTGTGGCGACCTACCACTATTCACCATTCATAAACGATTCTTTACTTACTGGCTTTAGAGACTAGATCTGAATAGCCAGGTACTTTTCATTTTCCCACCTCCTTCCATTCCCCACTTCCTTCAGGCTAGGAACTGTCTTCTAATGGGATTACCAATGCTAATAAGTCCGGACAATTTCGAATTCGGGGTCTTATGCCCCGTTCGGACTGGGCGAGTATTGTAGTCGAGTAGCGAGTATATTAGTAACTAAAATTGTCCGAACACTACAATTTCGACATTGACATGCGCAGTTCATTCGTAGAGGCAGGCACACGCAATATGTCGTCCCGTTGGAGCGAAAATGCTGCCCTAAAATTCTTTATTTTTATTTTCTAATTTCTTATGTAAAATCTTTTTTTTTCGTGTCCATGTGGGTCTTCCACCTCCTCTAAAATAAGCATTACAATCATTTACTTTATTGCGTTGAAATCCGTCATGTTGCGACGCGCCGCTTGAACTCTACTTGACAGTGGAGCGAAACACTTTTTGGTGAGTCAAGTAGCGAGTTACTCGCCACTCAACTTACTACTTGTCAGGTGCGAACAAGTTATTAGGGACACGTGAAAATCCGTGCCTACGACACAGTAAAAATCTCTACGTGTGACCTTTTGCGTTGAGGATTTTTTCCAGCTTTTTCTTGGAATATGTAGGTGAATACAACTATTTTTAGCGGGTAGTCTTTTTCTTCGTGAGCTATTGCAATATACGTTTAACTATAAAAAAATAAAGACGACAATTCGTTTAGTAAGCAAAATTTCCCTTCTTTTTCTTGTGGTAGTTTCTCTTTCTCCCCCAAAATCATTCCTTCCACTAACTACCCCCGCCTAATAAAATCTAATAATTTCTGTACTTGTATAATTTTAAAGTAAGTTTTAAGATTGCTAGTGAATGACACGGATGTGTCGAAACCGGTAGCAGATAAATAAAAATTAAGTAAAAAATGTAGTGTGAAATAAAAAAATTGAAAAATAAAATGTTTCGAAATTGTTACATAGTTAAGCCCAAGAAATACAAAAAACTGAAAACAAAAACTCGGGGCAACAAATACTTTTTTTTTTTTAAATGTTTAATTTTATTAAAGATTATTTTATAAAAATTGTTTAATATTCATAAAAATGTTAAATTTACTAAATAGTTTTGTAATAAAAATTGACTCAAGTCGAGTTACATCCGGTGGTTTTTCACGGGTAACAAATGACAAATGACAAGTTATAATTTGAAGATTGTTTTTGAGAAACTGAACATCATAGTGGTGATTGTAGTTTTTACTAGTAAATTTAATAACATTCTGTCCGCCACGCTTGAGTCATAAAGTCAAGTTAGATCCCGTGATTTTTGACGGGTAATAATATTTTTTTTTAAATAAAAATTGACTTCCCCTGATTCTAAGTGGTGTGATTCAAAGCTGTTGAATATGTTAATTGACGTCTCATAATTCAAAAAGTTGAGAGGCATTAATTGAGGGACTGCGAGGGCTTCCTACGCGTGCGACAAGAGACCGGATGTGACATTTCAAAACGGAAGTAAACTTACGAATACAAGTTGAATTTATCAAATGCACGCGCATTATCAAATAG
The DNA here is from genome assembly GCA_951813805.1 of Limnephilus auricula. Lineage (NCBI taxonomy): Eukaryota > Metazoa > Arthropoda > Insecta > Trichoptera > Limnephilidae > Limnephilus > Limnephilus auricula. The sequence goes on along the minus strand of OX638390.1, from coordinate 28,394,478 downwards.
AAGTGGGCTTTGTTCATTTGTGTCCTGCCGTCACAAAGAAACAAAAGATTTATTGTTGAAATTCAACGATTCAGAAGTTTTTAAGCTTGACCGTTAGAGGGTTACTTCTTAAAAGAATATTCATAATAGCATTTTGAGCGAGGGATAAGGGAACGCAGAGTGGATTGACCGCCACAACCTTATATTCCCCAAAGTATCTAATCATTTCTTACATAATAGGGCCGGTATATCAGTTGGTCTAAAGCTCGGTCTTGAAGGAATGTGGAGTTCAGCATGGCTTAGCACACAAGCCGTATATCAGTCGAAATCCTAGAGTTGACCAATTTTAAACGTTTAGTCTATGATAATTTTAGTAATTTCTATGCCGAACCAATCTATTTATGTAAGTATCTGTGGACTCTGTGGTTTTATCAAACAACCAAACGTCAAACGATGTCTAAATCGTCGTCACTCGAAGAAAGTTCGAATTCCATGTTGATAGGTAAACTTATTTCTCCAATGTAATTTATTGCGTCTGTACGTAGCATGTACGCAGCAGATCGAAGCCGAAGCAATGTGAAATCTAACAGATGACAAATGTGTTTTTGCCAATAGCGCTACAGCGTCTAGCAAAGGAACTATTCTGCGGCTTACCACGGCTTAAGCGGCCGATTTCGGCGGTTTAAGTTGAGCGAGGAATGTGCTCCCTAGCAAAGACTGATATACCGGCCCATACTACCGGCTCTATGAACCTGCGCAGAAAAGTACAGTTTTCAGCGTAGCCATTTTTAGCAACGTTGCATCTTTTCTGCGCAGATAAAGAGCCAGTCATCGACGATGGGCTAACTATGGCCCGGTTTATCAGACAGTACCCGCTACGCATAAAATTTCTCGGGCTAAATCTGCCGCTCAAGACCTGATATGCCGCAGAATAGTTCCCCTTTAGACACCGAGCCTACATAACCTTCCATCCAAAGATTTTGTATTTTTTTAGATGCCCGATTTGCAAATAATCAGCATGGTTCACAATACGCCTTCTGAAGTATTAAGGAATAAAATAGCCATGTACGTTCAAGTTTCACGCCAGACTTGGAAACAATATAGTAATGTTTTTCTAGGAAAGATCTACTGTCATTGTCTTTTAAGAAAGGACCATTGTGATTACAATTTCCGTTTTCGATTATGAACCGTTTCACTTGATCATTTATTTCTTTAAAATTATCCTTATCAGTAATATATGGTGAAGATGCAATATTATTCACATTAAATATGATTCACTTTGATTTTCGCTAGTACCTGGTTGTGGTGTTCTGGATCTGAATATACACTGTTGTTGGGTGCTGCATCTGCTATACTGCTATACTTTTAGTTACGCCCAATTCTACACTTTCAGAGCACTGTTCACTCGCTTTTTCATTAATAAAGTCATCATTCTTAAAGTACCGACTAATTTTAGATAACTTTTTATTTTTTTGTTCAGACTCCTTCTTCCTCTTTCGTTTTTCGTTCCCACTCAGATATTTTGTAGAACTAGACATGTTAATATCTAATTTTCACAATTAACTTTACTCTGCCTCTAATTGCAGGTTCAATAAAACAAACACTACGAAAAATCAAAGATACGAATGATTAATTGTCATAACAATTAACAATCAAACGAAGAATGCATAGAAGAGCCCTCCGTATTTTTGGGATTCGCCTTACAAGGGGAATCCCGGTCCATGCGTCGCTAGTCCGACAGCGCCACGAAAAAAGTACTTTCTTGCTTATGCTGGAATCAGACGTTTCACTAATCGCTCATTTCCGCATTTCATTCGGCCTAGTTTACTCGGAATGACACGTCTGAACATGAAATGAATCGAAAGTGCCGAACACTGCCGAATGAAATCTTCAAGTGAACCGATCCAACAATGTTGGATATTTTCCTTCGGCATCCTTCACTCGCGCGCGCATGCGCGCGGAAGAGAGCAAAGTGAATCGTCTGAACACCGAGTGAACTCTCAATCAGTTTGTCTCGCGTCCTGTACGGGAAGGACCATGAAAGGACGCTATCAAATCGCACGCAAAACGTCAAAATGGTATTCGTTCGGCTAATTTGTTTGCTTTTGGGAACACCTTTCATATAAATTTTTGGGTCTCCCTTATTATACATGTATATTATATGTTTTTTAATAAATGTAAGATTATTAATTTGTAGGAAAATGTTCGTAATAAAAAAGTAATATCAAATTGTGTTATTATGTCATAAAAAATAAAAAGGTCTACAAGACGAAACTATACTGTTTTCCTTATTTATTTTTATTTAATTGTGTCAACAAAATTGCGTAAAAATCGATGCATATGACATGTTTTTCCTTAAAATTCGGGGCCGGACCGCGCTGGAAAACAAACGAATTTCAGCGCGGTTGACCTCGCTCGGCGACGCTGTGGTCGGAATGGACGAGTGAACGCTTATTTCTATAGCGCCGTGTGAACATGGAATGAAGCAAAATGGACGATTAGGCCGAAAAAACATGGCGGAAACCTTCCCTCGAGTGAATCGTCTGATTCCAGCATTATCAAAAAGCGGAAATATCTAGCTCGCCCGCGTCGCCAAATTACCGCGACAAAAATGCAAATAGCAATGCGTTCTAAATTTGAACGACATCCTTTTCTTAGGAATGCGTTTAAATCTTAATAATTTATTTGAATTTGTATACGGTCTTTAGTTGTGTCTAACTTTAGTTGATTTTATGTACTTTATAATTTTTTTTATTTTTATTAAATTTTGTTAAAAATGCTAGGTTACTTCTGAGCCCGCGGCCCCGCGGCGGGCGGAGCCCCGGCCCCCGCGGGGCCCGTAGCATTTTACCTGCCCTGCCACCCTATAGTTTCGCCACTGGATACACCTCGTTTTCGTGCCGTCAACTTTACTGTAAACGGGTGTTCCATTACATTTTATTGTCTGATGTATAAAACGGTGACCGGTCTACTCAGTGGCAACTTTTTAGTAATATGAATTTTCGTAATGTCGGTCTAAGGACACGGCTGTACAGATTGTCATAATTCGTCATGGTAATAAATAAGAACGATTGTGATTAAAACCGAGAATTGTAATTTAACATACTTTTCCATTGACGAAAGTGCATATTATAACATTTAAACTATGAAATTACACAATAAAGGTAGATTCTAAATCGTTACCGAGATAAGTTATGATGCTGATGAATTATCAGGTGAGGAAGTATCGTTTGTGAGTAAATTTATTATGAGAACTCAGATGGTGAAATCCCATAATCACGGAACCGTATTACACATTATGCCATAATCACGCAATATGAAGCTAACATGAGAAGATTAATATTAGTTGGCAAAATCGACATGAGAAACTGCAATACAATGCAATACCGTGATGTTGATTATTATTTGATTTTAGAAATGAAATCTGTTATTATATTATCTAATAACTCTACTTTCACACATACTTCGCAGATTAATTACTAGTAAATCAACCAAATATTATTATATTAAAAAAATGGCATTAATACATAATTTTATTGAAAAACCAAAAAACTTTGTTTACATCACTTTTATTAATACACAATCTACATGTTTCATGAACGATGTTCACATCATCAGGGTCAAGTGTATACTGTTATGTTCATGAAACGTAAAAATATATGTTCAAGTTATGTAATTTGAAATTATAAGTAAAATTATATGTTCATGAAACATGTAGATTGTGTATTAATAAAAGTGGTGTAAACAAAGTTTTTTGTCTTTTCATTAAAATAAATAATGCCATCACAAAGTGAAAAACTTTCCGAAGAAGTTTTCTTCGAAAAATTAATATATAAATTTAGAGCTTGAATTTGAACACATCCCTCGAGTGAAATTTAAGGGATACATTTTTTAAATATAAGAAATAAGATGCGATCTTGATAACTTGTGAGAAAAAAAACAATTATCATATTATGGTGACGGCTTATCGCCCAATTGTCGCCCCCATGTTCAGAATGTTCATAAATATTAGGGTAACTCGACAGTTTACCCCTCAACAGTTGGTCCCCCTCCAGTTTAACCCCCAACAGATGATCCCCCGATATATATGAAAAGAGTGTATTTGTAGTGTTCATTTTTTGCAATTATACTCGCACACTGGAATACACAGTACGAGTATAATATAGACAAGTAGTTTTATCTTTGATACCATTTGAACCAACGTATGTTTTATACTTTTGTTATGCGGCGGTACAACTTCTCTACACACCCCTTAAGTATACCAACTTACACAAAATAAATTTTGTGTAAGTAGGGATACCGTATTTTCTCTAAACCGACTGCGTATTGTATAGGGACGCTTGAAATTTATCAAGTTATAGCAGGAGTGTTGTTAAATTGACATCTATAAAATTTATTGTCAATTTATTGTACAAGTCTCAAATTTCAAATTTTATCAAAAAAGATATAATTATTTCGCGCGGCGGCGAACTGAACTAGCCACCGAGATCGTGCGGTTTACCGGCTTTAGACTTCTTCCTTTGGAGTTATCTTAAATCGTAGGTCTATGAGAATAAACCGCAAACAATTGACGTCCTTAAAGTCAACGTAACAAACGCCATCCACAAATTCAGACAGATCATTAAAAATTTGACCTCCCGAAAATTTGCCATCAAGAAACGCCGCGGTGGACATTTGAACGATGTTATATTTCACACTTATTTTCATAAAATATACTTTCAAATAAATAAAAAAAATAAGTGGATATCCTACACACAACTTGTTTAATTTACATTTTTAAATCGGGCGTCCTTATTGAAAGACTATATGGGTGTTAAGGATCGAACTTGACTTACTTTAAACCAGTGGTTCCTGACATTATTTGAAGTAAAAAATGTAAAAGAAATTTTGGTCTCTGGTGACTTTTAGATGCCACTTTTTTTTTTAAACTTTTTTTTCAAAATCAAACAAAAAAAATGCACATGTCGTCATTTACCTAGATATAGATCCGATTTTATTTTTATGGAATATTGTAACAAATACATTATTTGAATACTTGTTTCCAATGAAAAAGGTAGCTGCCAATAATTTGGAAAAAAAACATTAGTCGAAGATAATATTGTTAATTCTGAAATTTTAAATATGAAGTTGACAAATACGACAGTCTTATAATAGGGTGCAATAGCAAAATTGGTTAATGCGTATGTCCCGGTTAGACGTGAGGTTCTGGGTTCGAGTCCCAGTTGTAGCCATTATATTTTATTATTTTTCTGTGTCTTGTTCATTTTCATATTTTCAAAAATTTGATTATTATTGTTATCTTCTTCTTCAATAATTGTTTTTTTTTCTCACAAGTTATCAAGATCGCATCTTATTTTTTAAAAATTTTATTTTTATTGTTATCTTCTTCTTAAATAAAAAAAAAAAAGTTCTTACGTGCAAGTACAAATTTCCGAAGTGCCCTTCGCTATCAATGCGCTGCAGGTGCGTGGATCCGTTCCCCCTGTAGGCGGGGTTCTTGGAGAACTTGCGCATGCCCGAGAGGCCGGAGCCGTTCTGCGGGGAGACGCGGCCTCGGCACTCCTCCTCGCGGTCATCGCGCTCGTTCAGGTCCACCGTCTCCAGTTCCAGATCTCCCTCGTGCGCGCTGGTGAACGCCTCGTTCACGTAGCCCTGTTTCGACGACCCGTTGGCGGGCAGTTTTGCCATTGTGGTGCAAGGCAGGTTGGCTGAAAACCAAAAAATACTATTTAAATATGTGGATATGCAAAAACAATTATCTTGTTCTCAGTGGCGTTTTAATACATTTTTTATTTAATCATTTCATTATGTTTTTCTTCAAACTTCGCGAAATTACTTTGTGGTGTCATTTTTAATTAAATGAAACAAATAACTTTGTATCAACCACCATCGTATAATTAGAACTACCTACATGTTTCGCAACCGATGGGTTCTTCGTCAAGGTAGAGATAACCGTATATGTATAACCGTTTTATGGAGAACATGAGAAAATAAATATAAATATTTTTTATTTATGTTTTGAAACATGTAGGTAATTGTAATTATCTACAAAGTTATTTGTTTAATTGAATTTCATTATTTCTTCATGTAGTCATTAACAAAGGTCTAAAGTAAAGTGTTCAATGAAAAATCTTTTTGTTTCTTCTTATTAAAGTAGTTAGTAATTAATTTAGGTACCTAGGTACCTATCTAAACATAACTTAACCACTGTAACATATCCAAAGTAATTAAACTATTTTTATGTTGTATTCTATTCTATATTGTGTTTTTTTAAATTAATTCCGAGCAGGTGGCTAGCTCTAGTTGAAATAATTTTTACCGGGGCCTATATTTCATCTTTTGGATGCCGAGTGCACAGAGAAAAATGTTATTCTAAAATACGATGATTTTATTCATAAAAACGGGACTGAAGTTCTTACGAACAAATTAACAGTGTTTCAATGTTTATTGGCGAGAAAATGTAAGAATAATTTGTTGGTATACGTACGAAATTACGTATAGATACCAACAAATTATTCTTAGGTACATGTTCCCGCCAATAAACATTGAAACCCTGTTAATTTGTTCGTAAGAACTTCTGTCCCGTTTTTAACCGTTTTACGAATATAATTATCGTATTTTAGAATAACATTATTCTCCTTGTGGAGGGCCCCTTTGAGGAAAATATGGAGTGCACCTGGGACTTTACAAGGAGGGAGGAAAACTTGCACATTCCAGCTGCTAAAATAAGCCAATGGGACTACGGCATCCCGGAAATAATTGTCGAGAATTTAGTCAGTGGTCATTTCAGCTTTTGAAATGTTGGCTTTCGGGAGTTTAACAACTCCACACAGGAAACCCAGAGGATAATAATATCAGCGTTGGCTTTCAGGAATTTAACAACTCCACACAGAAAGCCCAGAGGGAAGAAATTTCAACTTTTGAAATGTTGGCTTTCGGGATTTTAACAACTCCACACAGAAAGCCCAGAGGGAAATAATTTCAGCTTTTGAAATGTTGGCTAAAAAACGACTCCACACAGAAAGCCCAGAGGGAAGAAATTTCAGCTTTTGAAATGTTGGCTTTCGGGATTTTAACAACTCCACACAGAAAGCCCAGAGGGAAATAATTTCAGCTTTTGAAATGTTGGCTAAAAAACGACTCCACACAGAAAGCCCAGAGGGAAGAAATTTCAGCTTTTGAATTGTTGGCTTTCGGGATTTAAACAACTCCACACAGAAAGCCCAGAGGGAAATAATTTCAGCTTTTGAAATGTTGGCTAAAAAACGACTCCACACAGAAAGCCCAGAGGGAAGAAATTTCAGCTTTTGAATTGTTGGCTTTCGGGATTTAAACAACTCCACACAGAAAGCCCAGAGGGAAATAATTTCAGCTTTTGAAATGTTGGCTAAAAAACGACTCCACACAGAAAGCCCAGAGGGAAGAAATTTCAGCTTTTGAAATGTTGGCTTTCGGGATTTTAACAACTCCACACAGAAAGCCCAGAGGGAAATAATTTCAGCTTTTGAAATGTTGGCTAAAAAACGACTCCACACAGAAAGCCCAGAGGGAAGAAATTTCAGCTTTTGAAATGTTGGCTTTCGGGATTTTAACAACTCCACACAGAAAGCCCGGAGGGAAATAATTCCCCGCCTGTTGCCCGGCATACACTATTAAAGTTATTAAGGCGATGCACTGCTAATTAATGCGAAGTAATGCGATATCGTGTGATTTTAATAATTACGGAAATATATCGTATTTAAAACTCAGTAAAAACTAAGAATTATGTCACGGGAGGAAAGTAAAAACAATACAGTGTAACAGTACGGTACCTATACTTTTCGTATAATTTTTGTTAGTAAATGGTACATTAAGGTACGAGTATTCATTCTCTTTACACGCACGCGGATATGGGCAATTGGACAACGAGCCCACTATACGTTTTTAACCGTTAAAATACAAAACGTTTAACACGCTGTTTTCATCTAAGATATTAATTTATACGTTAATTAACGGCAACCAATTATTTTGAATGGCATGCTTGAATAATAAAGTATATATTTATTCATTGCCGAAACAAGTGAAAGAAATAATGATTCACATTGATAATATAACAGATCAGATATAAAAAATCTACAATAGTAAGAGAAAGGTAAACACAAAACGTTTAAATCACCCCCGATACCCCGACTATTGTGTGAATAAGTAACAATATCGAAGACTTGCGCCTTGTAGCAACATCGGGACGAAGACAAACTAATGTTATATGCTGCAAATCCACAAATTGAATCAGGGGAACATCCAGAGAAAACTGACAATATACTTACATTAAATGTTCTAGCACTGGGAAAAGAGAGTCAGACTAGCAAAAAAGAGGAAAATTTGGTTTTGACACTTACAGCAAACATAGCCACATTTAAAAAAAATGATAATCTAAAACCTCGGAACACCTGCTAAGAACATCGGGAAAATATGAAACATAATGTTTTGACACACATATGAGAATGAGATCCCACTGTTATCTTTTGTGACAAAATTGCAATCAAATGAGCTATTTGAAGAGCCGTGCAAGACTAATATAATATAAACATGTATACGGATCACCGTCACAATCTCCACACACAAGAGGAACTTTATCAGGCATGTGGCACGGCTAACGGATGACCATCGTAATTAAAACACCATAGGATAGCAACCTCGGTTACGGAAAAGAACTACGTATAGGTCGCATTAATATGAGATGGAAGTTACAGTAAACAACAGTATATTGGGTTGAGGAGCCTCTTGAAATTTATCAAATTCAGAATTATTAGGCTGAACTGGACGCTAAGAAGATACAAAAGAAGAATAAGAAGAAGAAGAAACCACAGCACTGATAAAAACAAACAACAAACCATAGCATTTCTCGACTTGAATGCCAAATGCATTCACTTAAAATATTTACAGATGTTCTACTTTTATAGATAACCGTAAGCGTCAACGGTATTTTATAAACATTAGTCATTTTGTACTCTCTACTTTTCTTGTGAATGAGCTGCTACCAAGTAATGAGAAATGGAAGATAATATAATTCAATAAGCAATAATGAGATGCCGCATCTGTACTCTGTACCTGACTGTATTCATTGTATTTACAACCTGTTAATTGGATGCGTTACCAGAAGTTTGTTAGGTAAGAACCTACCAATATCTACATATACAGGCCATCAAATGTAACATTGTCATCAAATGGCAATTCAGCGCCATTTTTTGACCTCTGTAAGATCCCTTCTAAACGGCGATTCTATAGGCTCTTTTCAGCTTTATATCAAATTGCATTAAACTGACAAGCTCAGCAACATGATAGTGGTCCTCTTCCGCTCACAATTTGTTCAAAAGCTGAAACGGACTTCGAATCGACATTTAGCGAAAACCTTTCAACTGTTAACCCTCTCAATATCAGACTTTTTCCACCCAATGAAAAAAATGTTTGTCAACGTTTTCAAGTTCTGTGATTTTTTTCAAAATTTTTACAGAAAAAAAAAATTTCATACGGTATTGGAAATATTTCATGTTCCTGGGGAAGTTTGTACAGCGCCCTTGAGGTGATTTTTCATAAAAACGGCGCTATACAAGTCATCCAAATTATTATTATTATTAAGAACTTTGGGGCTTAGGTTAGGTTACACTAAAGGGTTAGTTGGGTTAGGTTAGGTTAGGTTAAACTAAATGAAAAATCAATGTTTTGAATGGAAATCATATTTATATATCAGATAAGACATTTATACACAATATTATAATTATTTTCAATTGAAACATGCTATGTCTTACCTATAAAATAATGCTGAAATCCGACAAATGTCAAACTGTAAAATTTTGCCAAAAACGCATTTTGAATTCGAAATAACAGTAATATTAAGTATTGCCAATACGAGATGTGTTATATTTCTTATAAGCAATATCTTTCACAATCGTTATGCAAAATACGGGGTTATTTGTTTCGTAAAATCAAGAGAAATGATTTTTTTTTCCTTCGTGTTCCTCAGGAAGCCCTCTGGTGTCGAGCGGGTTAAAAAATAAATTGGCCCTGAATAGGCATTTGACGACTTTGACAAAATTGAATTTGGCATAAATTATCGATTATTTAATGAAGTCAATTATTAAACTGAATGATCTATTCAATATTATTTTATAATAAAAAATCATAATTATATGTCTACAAAAACAGGACATAACACTTATTTCGTTGTTTGTTTTTGGGGTGTTGTGACGTGTTGCGCTACCTCCTTCTTTAGATCCGACTGATCTGCCGGATCTGCCCTGATGATGGACACTTCAACGCTGTCCGAAACGTCGGCTAAAGAAGGAGGTAGCGCAACACGGCATAACACCCCAAAAACAAACAACGAAAATGCTTTTGGCCGTGAAAATCTAAAAACGTAACAGGACATATGACTGTTTGAAATAAAAAAAAACTTTATTTATAAATAATTTATAGGCCATAGACTCACAGGCTCCGAACAGTGCAGACAGATCGACAATCACATTAAACAAAAAGTTGTTTATATTGTTGAAACAGCTACGACGGCCGGCATAGTCCAGCGGTAGGGCGTTAGACTCCCGTTCCGAATGCCGCGAGTTCGAACCCAGCGTGCGCAAATAAATTTTATTTAATTGATTTGTGTTATTTCACAATTAATTATTTAAAATAATATATAGTATATATCTTGTAATATGACTTAAGGGCCGGTAGTATCTGCCCAAAAAGAAGAAGAAGGAGAGATACGACAATACGAATGTTGGAGGGAGCGCGCTAATATTAAAAGCTATAATTTTCATGCGAAAATTCTGAAAATGTTTTAACACAAGACTCGGGTAAAATATAGCAAAAATCTCTCTACAATTGTAAAGAAATACTGTGAATTTTTTCAAACCTATGATGTGTTAAATAACAGAACCGTACGTGTTTTTTTTTAATTTTCGGAGCATACTGTGGGTTTTCTTTCTATCTAGTGAATTTTATGTGATTGCCGTTTCGGCTCGACAGTATACAGAAATTATCTTCAAAAATAATAAATATTTTTTTTAGAACTTAGAAACGTAAAGTCTTCAAGGGACATATATTATGTTCTAATTCGGTAGAAAATCGGAATTCCTAGCCTTAATTAATAATCTTTATTCTTTTCGACTCGTCTCCGGGAGACAAACAAACATAATTCATATATTTAAATGAAAAACCACACTTTTTATAACATTACTTTTACAAAGTGTGTTTTTTCATTTAAATATATAATGTCACACCCTAAAGTATTTGCTTCCTTCGATAAAAACATAATTCATTTCTTCAATCTTTGCAAAATTATTTTTTGTGGCATCATTTTAATTAAATTAAACAAATGAATTTGTGTAAACCACTATAATCAAATGTTATAATATCTACATGTTTCAAAACCGGTGGTTTCTCTGTCAGGATAATAATATAATTATCCTGAAATTTGACATACCTTTTGATTACAAAAATAATTTTTAGTTTGATTGGGTATTTTGGCCTCAAATCCAAAACTACATTTGTATGAAACCGGCCGCGCAGTCTTAACCTTAACGCGAATAATGTCATCGCAGATTTAAAAAGAACCTGTTTTGAAGTTCTTACCTGCGGGTTTTGCATTGAATCGGTCGGGTTGTTGGAACCGTTGACCCTTTAATGTTGAATTTTAACAACAATAAATCACTAAATTCTGTTGAATTCTTCTGATATCTACAACATTTACACACTTAAAGAGTCACGTGGGGGAACCGTAAGCCATTTTTACATTGGGATTTTTATATAAAGCTTTAGGTATTTTACTCAATTTTTTTGTTTATGAATATGATTGATTATTAAGGTATCTCAAACAAACATAAAAATCTCATACGGTTCATAAATCAAAAAGTTATACAAAACTTTACATGCATGTCGATTTCGTACACTTACCCCATATGCGGGGTAAGTATTCGCATAACGTAGGGTAAGTGTTCGCACCGCAAACAGTTAACCACCATTGCAATTATCACACACTTAAATCGCCCCTTATCTTAGTCTGTGCAGTTCTTATGCCACCATGCGCAGAGTGCCTTCACTGATCCCAACAATATCTACAGCAGCCCGCTGACTCTTCCCCTCTTTCATAAGCCTTTCTGCAGTTTCAATCTGCTCTTGGGATACCTGACCACTGACCTCTCCGGGCTTTCTCACGTATGGCCACACGTGGCTGTAAAAAAATAAGTAGAGTTAATTACAAAATTAATTTCATGTAGAGAGGTACGTGTTTGCACTTATCCAATTGCGTACGCTTACCCCATCACATCAAAATTCAATAAACTTTAAAAATCAGATGAGTGGTTATCTTTATCAGAATTACCACTATGCACCCGTGAAACTAAAAAAAATATCATAGACCACATCGCTCTGACACAGTTGGTTACACAATAGCCACGAAAAAAAAATGAAAAAAAGTGATTTACCTACCAAATTTTTATTTTCAATTTAGGATTAATTTTACACGTGTCCTGCTTCAATGTGACCCAAAACGATACCGAATTAGTACCTAACGCGCGGGCGCGTAATAGGCACGATCTTGTGGGAAACATTACTGCGAACACTTACACTTCGCGTACGGTTACCCCACGTACTACGTCTACTGACTCTAATATGCTTCTTCAAGTCTACCAAATCAATATCAACTACCATTTTCTTGGGTAGAGTTGTGCCAGCTGTTCGGAGGTGGAAGTTTTTGAAAAGGATATCTTTTTACCGCACGAATAATTCAGGAATCTGAAGGAAATCGTTTATCGGAGTAACATGCTGTGGAGATGACCTATATTCTAGGATATAAAACTTATGTTAATATTATGAAGTTATGAATTATCTGTCCAGGAAGTTAGGTAACTATTATCAAGTTATTTTTAATTAATAAACTAATGATCAAGACAAGATTTTTTTATGCATAGCACAAACAAGCGGTAATTCTTGAATGAAACACTAGTATATATTGAATCATTTGGCGGGTAACAGATAAGGCGCCGTAGCTTAATGGTAGAGCTCTCGACCGGCAATCGAAGGGTTGCGGGTTCGAATCCCGTCGGCGACATGTATCTCGGGAGGTTTTTTCAATATGGATGAGTGTTTCAGGCTAATAATTATTGCTTATAATAATAGCTATTATCAAGGTTTAATATACGATCAAGAATAGTAAAGTTAATTGTTGTCTCCTGTTTCTAAATTCACGAGTAACATTTTTGGAGGAAAGTGTTGCTGCAAGGTATTGCCACAATGCAATGGTGCCTATCCTACCATATAAGAAGCACAAGAAAATAAAAATAATTCCGTAGTATTAATCTGTGCTCTTTACGTATACCCCTGAAAAACTGAACCACATTTTTTTATACATATACCAAATGCGTCCAATCTCGCTGTTATCAGTATTTTGTTGGCCATTACCTTATAAAAACATTTCCTAAAAGTTTGGCTTATAAATTCATCAACTATTAGACCAGTCAATAGAGAAGATTAAAAAGTAATTTTGAAAATATATGAGATGTATAATATTATTCTGTATAAAGAAATCGATAATTTTTTTTGTTTAAAAGCTCTCAAGACGTATTTAATTGTGGAATAATTTTTTTTTTAAATTTAAATTAAAGGGGAAATCATTACATTTCAATATATACATATATTTTATTTTATTATTATTTATTAACCAAGATAATATTACAATTGACTCAATTGTATTTGGTTGTGGAATCAATTTTTTTAAACTTAAATCTTAAATATAAGGGGAAATCATAACATTTTGATTTGTACATATATTTTATTTTTTTAATTAATTATTAACCAAGATATTTTATTTATTTATTAATTATTAACCAAGATAATATTATATACAAATACATATTAATTTTTTGCAATTTACCACCTCACTAGGCTGATCTTGTTCCGACCTTGAGGTGGCAGGAATTAAAACTAATTTTGATATTTTAATCTTGGAAAATAAAAATATATATTCCCGAAAGGCTAACGACGGGTTGTTTCACAAGATTTTAACAATTCATCACAATTAGAAGTAATTTTACCAAGTTCCGTGAAAGTTCAGTTATTATATCATTAAGTTACTTTACAGAACTGAAATTCTATCAAAACTTGAATAGAACTTTCACAGAACCTGAAAATTATCTTCGATTTGATGAATTGTTATAAAAGTCTTAAATGATTAACAATTAACAACATTATTATTTGTATTTTTTTTAAATATTCACCTTAATTATATATATTTTATCAGACGGTTAATATAGCACATAGTTGACTGCACTTTCAGACCAGTATACTGATGGATAGATGACAGATGAGACTAGCTTTATTGCATTTGCATTCGTTCAAAATTTAAAGCAGACTTTACAGAAGTATTTTTAGAAATAAACTTACTGCGATAAATAGCAATAATCCCACTGCTTTTAGCACTCGCAGTTACCAGAGGAGTTTTGTAACAATCTGTAAATTGCATTTTCACTGCCGATAGTTTAACTAGGTGTACATAATACGCAATAATGGTACACGTATGCGCAATAACCGCAGCGTATAATAAAATTTCAGCATCCATCGTTGCCATTGTCGAACGGAACGGCAATAAAATTTATAATCTCAATGGCCCTAGATGCAAATGCATGAGGTGGAAAAACCTGCACCGAATCGTGTTATTTGTTTATGTCGAGATAAGAAAACACTCTGCACATTTACCGAGAGTCCTAAAAATATCGAATAAATACTCGTAAGAGGACGATAAAATAATTCTTTTACAGAATTTTAAATTTTTTCCTTGAATGAACGAGTGGAGAACAAATTTACCTAATGGATTATTTTTAAAATATATATCCTAAAGTTTAAATAAAGCAATAAAAGCCGGTCTCTTGCGACCAATTTCACAAACAATACCTCAAACATCCCATACCATGGGACAGGGCCACAACGTTTGTTGTTTTCCATGGGCCACGGAAAGCAAAAACATTGTGTGTAACTTTCCACAAAGTGTGTACACATTTTTTCCGGAATTTCACAAAAAATATCTCAAACATTACCATAAACATGGAGCAGGGCCACAACATGGGCCACGGAAAGCAAAAACATTGTGGCCCCGATCTAACTATCCACAAAGTGTGTACACATTTTCGTCGGAGGAGACGCCGCGCGCCGCTTAAGACGATAGACTTCGCTTTTCGGCCCATACAAAAAGGACGCCCGGGAAAAAACACTTTTCTACATCGAAAATTGCACAAAATGAATATATTTTTTCTATAATGCCTTCTAGAGGGTAAAAACTATGTCGGTATGTTTTCGAATTTTTGATGCGTTTCGTATTAACGTAAACATTCACTGTCAAACATGTACGATTTGTCAAAAAATATTATTTAAGGAAAAACTGCTGCTAACTCAACTTTCATAAAGAATTATAAAATTATAAAAAGCTACCGACGTAGCTTCTTCTTTCTAAAAAATATATATTTTTAAAAATTTCAATTTCGTGAAAGTTTCGGTGTAGAAAAGTGTATTCTCCATAAACCCCTTTTCGAGCGATTTCTGTAGGTAAATTTGAGCGTTGTCTCATTCGCACATTTCGCATTCGCATGTATTGTAAGTGTGCGTGAGCTTATTGTGAGCGGGACAGAATGACAGTCGAGGGTGTTCCGCGTGTCGTTTAAAGTCTAGCCTCTTAAACGATACAGCGTGATACACTTATCTATGTAGTCAGTCAAATGAGAAAATAATGCACGAAGCCAATCATTTAAAAAATACCAGGTATCTAAATGTAAACATGTGAAGGTATAAATTTTAAATTTATTCAAAATAATTTATTTTTTTTTTACCCTAGATGTGAAATGATGTAAGAATTATTTTATCAGATAATATGTGTTAGTAAAGAGTGGAGAAATCAAAAACTTCATTAAAAAAAACGCAACGGTCTATTCAAACATATGTTAAATGTTGGATTCACAAAAATAATTACCGTTTTCTTTTATCCACATTTTTTTTCAAAACCCGTCAATATTATGAGAAACAGGTAACGACGTAAGTTCCTTTCGAATGCCCCATGATGGCGTGCTTACTAGCTCTGCCTGGGACTACTTTGGTGTTTTTGATAAAACCGAATAATTTATATTTATAAATATTTAACATTTATCTGGAGGCACTGCTGAAAACCAGCTGCATTCCAGGAGAAATCCTGAATTGTAGCTGAACAGTAATCTTTTCGTCAATAGAATCAATGATAAAAGAATAAAATTTGTAATATTGTAAAAAATCTCTTGATGATTAAACGCTTTCATTATTATTTAGCTCTGTATTTTTAAAAATATCTTTCGAGTATGATAGAGTGGCGGAGGAAGTGTCGGCGATTGCCACTTTTAATTACGTCATAATTGTTAATATAAAATATAAGTGCGTCAATCTACTACCGTGTTATATACTTAGTTGGGGAAGTAATTGAAGATTTGAAAATTTGTCTTTGAACAATTGAACGCGTATTATAGCTATTAGAAATATTTTTTTATGCAATTAATAAAGTTGTCTACCGCGGGAAAGTGCCCTCTCACACATTCAGCAACTCTGTTTATACCGTGAGCTAAACAGACAATATCGGGCAAGAAAAAAATTGTCAGTGGTTCTTGCACAAATAATTTCGTTTATCAAATAATTAGTTTTTTTTTAGTTGCTTCCCTGAATTATCTTCGCCTAACACGCCAATTATGCTAAACATTTTCGAGGAATTTATAGAAATTATTTTCAAAGTTCAGGTAATAAATACCATGTGTACTTAGTTTCAAATGGTGATTAACGTTATGAAGCTTTTCGATTGTTGAAAAGATGATTTTCAACCGGAAAAATGCCAAAATTTCGGAAAAAATACGAAAAAACAATTGTACGAAAAATTATGAACAAATTCAAATATTCAAATTGCATTTTCTCGGGTCTATTCTTATTCGTTTACTTGAACTGAACATGGGAATTATTAAGAATTTTGACTATTTTTTCATTTAAAATCCAAAATATGGAAAATTTTATGTAGATTGTTTTAACTGATTCATAGATTTATGCTCCTTTTTAAAAATAACCTGAACAACTGCGAAAAAAGAAAGTGAACATTTCAAAACCTAAATAACGAGATTCGACTTCAAGCGCACATTGACCAGCGGCTGAGAATAAAAGTTTAAAAATGCTTGCAACTGTACAGGAAAGTACCGATGAGAAAGATCAATTATTCCCCGTATCAATTTTTTTTTAAATACAAATTTAATATCGATTTATTTCATTCAAAACATGCTTTAATATAGTATACCTACATTCAAGTAAGCAATAAAAATGCTCAAAACGCGCGATGATAAATTATATCGTGTACGTCTTGTAAGTATTTATGATTTTTTATTAATGTTTAAACAAAATAAATATGTAAAAAAAAAAATTGAAATATTTTAGTTTGTAAGACCTTAAATAAATAGAAAAACTGGGGTATTTTTGTCACAAATCACGTTCTCGGATTTATTTTTTAATGGTTTTAATTTAACTAAAATTAAAATTCTGAAAACTGTGTTTACTAGATTATGTAGTGATTTATTTTGTTGAATGATTATATGATTTGAATTTTGTGTTGTTTAATAGAATCTATCGTTTGAAAATTGAACAATTCTGCGAACGACCAACGGTATAAACTTAGTATATTAAAAATAAACTTAGTTTTCAAAATTTTAAAACTGCGTGTCCCATAAAATAACAATCTTTCAAAATCGATTCATGCTTTTTTGTAAAAAAGATTCAATACGTCTAGAATTTGATTTAAAAAATGCCAAATAAGTTTCCGCTTATTAATTGCAATAATGATAATGTAATATTTTTTCGTGATTTATTGTTATTTTTTATAATGTTGTTCAGAATACTCTAGTGGCCTACAATGCCTAGGAACCATTGCCGAAATTTGAATAAAATTCTTAATGATAAAAAAAGTGTCATCAGAAATAATTTATTTAAAAAAGAAAGAGTTTGTTTGGGTACCAATAGACGATTTTTGATGTGTGACGAAATAGTGGCCAAGGACTGTAGACGGGGTTACTACATAATGAATACACCACCCACAACCATCTTACTTATGTTTTGACACTTCAAATCGAAATTTATTTATTCACCTGTTTGAAAAGTAAAAAGTTAGTATCGCAAACATATATTATATCTGCAACGACCAAATATAAACTCACGATGAAAGGGAAAGGGTCCTTTTTGGCACGCATTTTTTTATTGGAAAATTATTTTTTTTACAGTTTTTGTACAGACTTTTCGACTACCAGATTTTATTAGTCGAATTCCATTTATCAATGGTCGAAAGAAACATGTCTCTGCGGGCGGGCAAAGGAGGAACTAATGATCTAAAAAACATATTTTTACAATATTAGAAAGATATTAAAGACAAGCATTAGTTTGTCTCAAATAAATAAAATAAAATAAAGATTCCACAACTAACAATCTCCCTCGTTTGTTACATATTTTTAAATATATGGGTATGAATACATATTTTTAAACTCTTATCAAAAACAATTTTACATAAAGCCATGACTTAGCGCTTAGCGTCATAAACAGGGCAGGGCTGGATGTACCAACGGCGCAGGTGTAAAAGCTACTAGAGCGCAAAATCGTAAAAGGTGGAAAGCTTTACCGAAATGAGTAAGGAAAATGTGCGATTCGACCCCTTATGCATTAATGTAATTTTTCAGACTTCAGTCTTTGTTATAAAATTTTCCATTAAATCATTACCAGCTAAGGAAATAAGATGACTGGACTTGACTACACAAATTTGCAACACTTATATCTTGTTTTATCTCGACCATTTGGCAATTCATCTGTAATTTTTTTGTGCTCCATAATTTTAAATGATGGCCTAGAACACCCTTGAAGGGTGAAAGCCAGAAATAATTGGATTGCATATTGATTTTAGAAAAACGGTTTCTAAAATTTCTTTTTATAAAATTATACACGGAGAAAATTTTTATTCTAAAATACGATAATTTTATTAGTAAACACGGTTAAAAACGGGACTGAAGTTCTCACGAACAAATTAACAGTGTTTCAATGTTTACTGCCGGGAAAATGTAAGAATAATAACGAAATTACGTATACCAACAAATTATTCTTACATGTTCCCGCCAATAAACATTGAAACCCTGTTAATTTGATCGTAAGAACTTCAGTCCCGTTTTTAACCGTTTTACGAATAAAATGATCGTATTTTAGAATAAAAAATTTCTCCGTGTAAAATCCGGTTTCTAAAATCTGCTGCATCTATTTCATTATTCAAACAAGCGATACTTGGACTAAACGACTAACTTTGACTAGCTGGCTAATTTTAACTGAATTTTATTACGGGACCTACCTGCCTGAGAAAACGATAAAACTAGAAGATTAACGGTGATGTCACGTACGATCTCTCTCTCTCTGGAGCTGCTATACATAAGACGGACTGAATAAATTTGAATTATTGAACACCGAATTTAATATATTATAAGTCCGGATCTGCTGTTAGTAACGTGAAAATAAAACACCTCCATACATAACCCGAGCACAGAGTTAAATTATCACCATATGCATGCGAGTATTTGATATAGTATCGGGTTTGGCATCGTATATTGGCAATAATTTTTTAAACCTCTGAACCATAAACCGGCATATTGCACTGGCCATTATTTCTCAATGATCCTGCTTCGATGACGGTTTTGCAGGCCATGTTAAAACCTTGGGGTTTTTCACATTTGTGTTGGTACCGCGTCATCAGCGCCTATGCGACAAACATACTGCATACCACCTCCACACATTTTTAGAGTAGGGGAGCCATCATAAGACCATCAAATTATAGATGGAAATCACGCGAACATCGAAATATATCAGTAAATTTCGAAATAAATGTACGAATTTGGCTAATGCATAAAAGATATTAGAAGCGATTCTAGAAATTGTAGGTACCTACTTGCAGGTCATTTAAAATAATTATATATCTAGTATATTTGCGGCAATTTACAGATTGGAAGATACTCTCAGTATCACCCTGATGTAAGACCATTATTCAGACTTTTTTTAAACTCTTAATTTTTCCACAATTTTTATATTACAGCAGGTATTTACACATTAAAAACACAATAATGTAAAAATATAAAACAAAATGGGAACCCACTAAGGCACGAAATAAAACCAAAAATTAGCACGTTACAGGAAAAATTAAATGTTGATTGAAATGACTTTAGCCATGTTTGATAGTCCAAAGCTGAATAGCCAGGTACTCCCCCACCTTGCGCCCACTCCTTTCTCTCACTACTTTCAGCCTCACAACATACCCCATTGGGGATGACATAGTCTCACTCGCTGTACTGTCAGACGGATTGGAGCGTTTTTAATTTATATTTAAAAAAAATCGCAGTATGACTTGCGTCGAATGAAGGACTCTGACGTATTGATTCCATACATAATGTTTTAAACATGATTTTACTTCCAGAATAGAAAATAACGTTCAAAATTTGTTTGCTAAGGTTTTACACTGTAAAACTTAACAAAAAACACATAACAACTTTCTTAATTTTCAAATTAAGATGATCGTTAAGGTTTTTAAAATAATTCCGGATAATGCGAAAGAACCGCGTTAATAAAATCTAATGGTTTGATCATATCATTATCATTCAAAGTACGTGATTTTGTCGTCTAATTAATATAAAATAATTAAATATTTAAATTTATTCTATTGTTTACTCTATGTGCAAATATTTTTACATTTTGTCAAGGCGAGAGTGATTTAAGGGGAAGACACAGTGTCGTCCTTGTGAAAGACCACCATTCGGAATTGAAAAGTGGTTTGAAATGGCTGTAGCAATGCATAATAAATAGATCTAAAGAGCCAGGATCTTTCAACATCCTTCTACTATTTCTTCTCCTCCTCCACCATCCTTTTGCCACACAATTTTGGCTAGAGCTCATCAAAAAAACTTTATACGTATGTATACTTTGTTAAGTTCATTGCAAGACACTCACTTACCTACTGGTAATAGAGATTATTTAGACTATATGAGGAACATAACTCATATTCGAAGAATTTAAGGTCAGAAAATTAAATGAATTATACTTTTACCATGCAACATTACAAATTTATAAAGATAATATTAAAAATAAAACTGCACCCTTTAAAAATAACAAAAACCTTAGACAAACATCAAAACTTCATACTCCAAAATGTAAAAAAACAATAGGGCAGTTAAATCATAAATATCTCCGAGTAAAATTCTTTAATTCATTACCAGAAAATATTAGAAACATAAATACCAATATAAAAGAATTTAAAACTCACCTTCAAAAGCACACTCAAAACCTGAACTAAATCATAACAAATAAAAACTATATAATAACACCCCTCCCCCATACACACAAGCCCTGCTTTTTAGGGGGGTAAATCAAACATATATATTATATAAATAATTAGTGTATAAAATGTATTTGTAATTTATGTATCTTTTTTGAATTATTAATAAAAATAAAATAAATAAAAAAAAACATTTTTAGGCCGCTTTTGCACTTTAAGCGTTTGACGCTATTATGTTGACGACGGAGCATATTGTGGTCTACTGAATGTGTGATACAATAGATTTAAAAGAAAACTGATGTCGCAAATTTACATAAGACCTTTCAACTCCTAGGCTCCCTACAGATCAATGGAATCATTTATCTGCTCAAGAATAATTATATTAGAAAATGTTTAAAAAATTCCAGCAGAAGTAAGGAAAACTGAGCTTTATTCGGACACACGAACTCGTCCACGAGATCTTTTACGGCTTTCATTGGCTAGGAAAAGAAATAGGGCAACAATTATTATTATACAAAGACCTGAGGCCCTAGCACGCTCGCTCTATAACGATCGATGGGATAACTATCGGTAACTTCTCATCGTTCCCTAGGAAAACTGCACATCGCTAACGTACAAACAATGGTTGATGTCGAATATGTTAAGGACACTTAGTCATTGTGAACTGTCACGTATTCGTTGGCGATCTGTAGTCATGCTAGGGAACGATGAGAAGTTACCGATAGTTATCCTATCGATCGTTATAAAGCGAGCGTGCTAGGGCCTCTGGGGTGCTAGCATGGTCCATCTATATGAAGTTACCGACAATCGGTCGGTAACTTCTCATTGTTCCCTAGGACAACTGAAGATTGCAAACGAATAGGTGACAGTTCACAATGACTAAGTGTCCTTAATATATTCGATATCAACTGTCGTTTGTACGTTAGCGATCTGCAGTTATCTTAGGGAACGACGAGAAGTTACCGACAATCGGTCGGTAACTTCATATCGAGCGAACGTGCTAGCACACGGAGTTTGAATGGGGGAAATAATGTTTATATAAAGGTCAAATACCTACAAAATATTTGCTAACGAAGCGTTTATTTTCGTTGTTTGTCATTGATAATAATAAAAATAACGTAAAAAAAGAACTGCCGTCCTCTCCTGCCATTGTTATAAAATACACGAGTACCCATAGACAAAATAATAATAGGTTTCGCTTCGAAGAACATGATTCTTAGTAACAAAATCGACGAAATTGAGAAACTTAGTTTCTGATCTTTCGGTTATTACGTTATTTTATATTCTTACGATTTTAACAACATTTTTGCTGATGATAACAACCAGTGGCGGCTCGTGACTTTTGGTGAGCTAGAGTGCTAATTTTAACAAAAATGGCATTATTGATGTCGTTGTAGCCGAAAAATATTTTATTTTTTTTCGAAATTTTTTTTTTGTATGAAGATTTTCAGGAAATCGGTGCGGCGCACAGCAAAACTAAAATTTCCTAAAAATCTTCATACAAAAAAATAAAATCGAAAAAAAAATAAAAAATATTTTTTGGCTACAACGACATCAATAATGCCATTTTTGTTAAAATTAGCACTCTAGCTCACCAAAAGTCACGAGCCGCCACTGATAACAACTCTGTTTCAGAATAGATTAAAGATAATAAATATCATCTAATGTCAGTTTTATTTTGGTTAACCAAGGTATTTTCGGGTGGAAACTTGAGTAAGAATCCATGGCTAATAAATATTCATACGAACTTATTTACTTATCATTACGATGAGTACATACAAGTGAAAATATATTTTTAAAATGTTATAGGACAGATATGAGTACGTACTTCATAGCTACAAGAAGAAAAAATATAACGAATGTATTACGTAAGTAAATATAAATTTTATTTTTAGAAACACGACTTCCAGAAGAAACGTGTAACGACAGTATAAACTGGTAAAATACTGACATAGTGTTTCGAGTAAAAATACTTAGAAGATAAATAAAGAAACACACCAAAGGTTTAGGAGCATAATGATAAAAACCATAATAGTTATTAGAATTACTTACTGTAAGTATCATCCTAGTGGGAGATCATCAATCAGAATCGAAAAGTGGAAATGATTTTAGCCGTGTTTGGTGGCGAGCTCTGAATAGTCCGGTACTTCTCAATCTTCTACTTCTCCATCTCCATCCCCTTCCCACATTTTTCATTCCCACAACATACACAAATATATTAGAAATGATATTACCCCTAATAATATTCCCACTTGCTGCGATCTGTTGGAACTCTTGTGCTGCAGTATTCACATATAAAATAAAATTAAATTAAATTTAAAAAATTCAGTTTAAGAAACTTATACGTAGGTACTTTTTAAAAATAAAAAGTAGGTATTATTATTTATTTTTAAATAATTATTTATAAAAAAAGTTCTCCTAGGTAATTATTATTAGGTGGTGAAAATAATTGAAAAATACAACATGGCACAAATTTATTAAATTATATTTTTTTATTTTCCTAATCGCATATGCTTTGTATTTATTCCAACTAGACCTGCTTTTTATGCTTGGTTTTTAGTTTGTGAAAAATGTCCATGTAATAATAAAGAATATAACAATAAAATGTTACATTGCATTTAATATTCAAACTCATTAATCAACTGCATAGCACATATAATTTTCTATTGTTGATTGGTGGTCGGTAGTAGCAAATTGTTAGTTCTAGGTTATTTTATGTTGAAGGTTGGTGTTATTGGATTTCAATTGTTATATTCAGGTACTAGATATACGAACATTTTCTAGCTAGTTTTGTAAAATAAGGTTTCTGTTTTCATTTTTCTTATGTCCTTGATATATCAGGGAGTACCTTGTAAGTCCAGCAACGATTTATAATACAATATATCATTGAAGAAGAAGATAGTAATAATAAAAAAAATTAAATATGAAAATGAACAAGACACAGAAAATTATTAAAAGATAATGGTCCCAACTGGGACTCGAACCCACAACCTTACGTCTTACCGGGACGTACACCTCTACCAATTGGGCCTCTGCGATATATTATTAGACTGTCGTAATTGTCAACTTCATATTTCAAATTTCAGAATTAACAATAATATCTTCGTCTAGCGTTTTTTCTGGGTTCGAGTCCCAGTTGGGACCATTATCTTTTATTAATTTTCTAGGTCTTGTTCATTTTCATATTTAAAAAAAAGATTATTATTGTTATCATCTTCTTTAATGATATATTACCTTAAAAAGTTAAAAAAAGGGTTTTTCTTATAAAAATAAAATTTATAATACATATTATTTATCACTTTATACAATCTTATGCAACACTTGTACAAAAACATCCAGTATAATAAAACTTGCAAAACAATGCTATAAAATAATATTTTTAACTACATTTAAAAATTAAAATATGTAATTGTCTTTTTTGTTTTTCAATTCAATTTTTGTTCTATACACTCGTATCCTTGCTTTTTCTTTCTTTGCTTGTTTTCTCTTGTTGTTTGTTCTTCTTAATGGACTTTTAATAATAATGATTTTTTATTAATATTTTGTAACTTAATAGTGAAGTTTTATTAATATTTTGTAAGGAGCACTATAGGTGATTATTTTAAAGTTTATTTTAGTTAAGCGCACTTGAAGTGAAACCACACAAAACTGCGCTATACAAATGTAATGTTATTATTATTAATCTGTCTTTATTTTTTATTTTTATGCTATACTGAATGTAAAACTTATATTTTGATATCAAAATACCTTTGTAAAATTGTAACTACTACCTCCTACCTATAAATTGTAAGTTCCTCCTGTTCTAAAATGAGTTTTGTAACTCATCGGGATTGCTCTAACAAGAAATAAAAACAATCAGTCGTCATGATTGACACTCGTAATTTCAGATTCGCAATAGGAGGACACACATTCGAGAGGTCACTCTCCCAAACACAAATTTACTATTTTATTATAAAGAACATTTGAGATTCTTTTTACGAAAACAACAATATTAACGAAGGTATAATTCGTATTGTTAAATGTCATTACTGCCATTTTCTATCGCTTCCATTTCCTACCTCATTGAAGAGTGGATGAATCTCTCAGTAACTATGTTATGAGGTCTGACATCTGATATCCTGGTACTTTCCAGCCTTTCTCTTCTCCTTCACTTTTCCCTCCCCATATTCCGCAAAGACGGAGGTTAATGAGCCTTACTTCAAGAAATGAGGATGCTGTGGTTCCACAGCCTCCGGGTACACAAGACTGTTGTGCGATATTTCATTAAAAAATATATGTAAATGAATTCAAAATTCAATAAAGGTAACATTCGAAGAATTTCTTTTTACTTCTCGATATCATCAGAGGTGCATTCAACTTTCAAGTAATAATTCCCATGTTTACCAGGCGAATTGGTTTTCCCTCCTGAACGCAAAAGGCTTTTGAAGGGAGAGTAAATATTGTGCCAGCACTACATCCTCCGGGAAGGAAAGTAATCCAAAAGCGAGTAGGTAGCACTGGTAGCAGGTACCCGTGAAGCCTATACCTAAAATAAATTCACTTTCGTGTGATATTCCGAACCCTACGTTTTCATTTCTACTTCTCCTGTCCGAAACATTATATTGGATTTTCCTCTGTCAAGTGCAGAAGCTTCCTGTATAAATACACACACATATTATATTATATTACTCGCGAACCAATTTCCTTCGCTGAAACATGTCCCTGCTGTGCTTTATTGCATATTTTAGCTCAAACGTCAGGAACTGTATATTTACATCCGTTTAAATGTGATTTAATTTTATAGTACCTACTTAATTAACGGCATTGTTCGTAAAAATGCTTTGTTTAAAAATTTCAAGAACGTTTACGAAATTAAATTAAATATGGTGGAACTTGTGCATCATAACGACTGTTAACAGAAACAATAGCTAATATACGATTTTGATTAAATAATTGACTAAAATGCCTTTTTAGATGTACATAAAAAAATAATTTAATATTTATTTATTTGACTCTGTAAAAAAATAATACCAGATGCCAATTTGATTTTACACATATTTCAATCCAAGTCATCAGTGAAGCCAGGTAACAAAGCTAAGCTAGTGTACTATGTATGTTATTTATAAACGTTACTCTGGTGCTGAACATTTTTTTGAAATTATATGTAAAACCCGCAAACCCTACCAGTTACCATAATATTACTTTTTATACAGGCAGAAATGAGAGAAAAGAAGAAGAAAAATAAAGTAATTTGTGTAAAAAATAAAAGTATCCGGTTATTCAGACCTTGTTACTAAACATGACTACAGCCATTGCACGTTCGATACAGAATTAATGGTCCCTCAGTAGAGCATCGTATTTTTAGTACAAGTTTTATTTGAAATAATTCTAACTATTCTACTGAATATACAAAAGACATCCATACATTGAATTAAATTGTTAAACACTCTATTGCCCTTCAGGGGGCTTTGAACCCGCACCCCGTTCTGCAAGTGGTTTTCACATAAAAAATAAGACGATCACAACAAAGATCTATCCGTACCTAAATGATATATTAATAAACTATATACTAATATTTTCACATAAGAACTTTATCAAACATGGTGGTCATAATTTATATTCTAGCCCATCATCATGGCCTTGAGGTGTTTAGATTTTATCTGTTCTCCAACGATATATTATGGAATATAAAATTGTTTTAGTTAAATACATCATAGATCTGCGCAGATGACCAAGGGAAGATGGATTGAATTAATGAACTTTAAAAAAAAAAAACTTGTTTTTGAATCCTAAATATCTGCAGTAGGTGGCGAAGTCCCGATTTCATAGAAAAATAATATAATAAGTCTACCTGTAGGTACTCTGTAGGTAATATATCTGTGGGTAATTGTAGGTAGAGGTACGATTAGCAGTTACCGCAGCAATTGCTTATTTGCTTCTAAAATTCTCCATACATAAATCACCAATTAATATTTACTGTGAATGAATAATGATGACCCATGAACCTTTGCTGACTCACTCCTAAATAATATTATAAGGTTATGATGTTCACATACCACCCCATTTACATAGGGATACTGTTCAGTTGAACAATTCGCATAATATTGTACAAATGGGCATTAAATTTACATGACATCTAAATTAGTATTTGTGCATTTACATTTTATACCTGAACAACATTCAACACAAACAAGAAAACGATATAACAAATACATTATTTACCTTTTAAATCATATTGCTATATCTTCAGAAACAAAGTGTTGACCTGGGGAAGAAAGGTTTTCGGAACACGGTATTATGTAGTAATGGAGAGATTTAAACTGTTAAAAAAAATTCAATAACCTAAAGTTTCACAATTATTTCAAAAAGTGCAAAAAGTCTTAAATTATTTTTTTCCTTGATTTCCATAGTTTTAACTAATTGTGTCAATTAGTTATTTCTATGTACGTTCTATAAAGCATGATTTGATATTCTTTTAATAAGTCGGATACTAAAACGACTTCACTTTTTGTACTCCATATGCTCAATAAACGCCGGTTAAAATCCTTCGGGTATACGTGCTGTTCCATCCTTTATACAACATTTCTTGTTAATTTACATACAAACAGTAAAATCAACTGGCAATAATTTTCCAAAAGATTGCTTTTCCGTATTATGTGAATTGCAAAATTAACATAATAATATAATTTTAACCCGAAAAAGTTTGTAAAATTATAACAGAGGTGAAAGCAAATATTCTTACTTCATAGATATCGTACTATTATGATAACGCCACGCAGGAAAAATGTTTTCTTTAGGGATGTTAGGTGATGATGTCCGGCGGGTTGCCAAGAATTTTCGGAAATCTGTTTTTAAAAAAATGGAAACTTGTTTTTAAATTACTACATCTATAAAATTTTATTTCCTGCATTATGTTATGGAAAAGTTTGATTAAAGATAAATAGTGGCGTGCTTTTGGGTCTTAATAAGAAAGATATATAAAAATCATTATTCTTTGTCCCAACTCTACTCTCGACATATTTTGACTCCCTGCTTTCATTTAAGAAAAACCTTATTGGTAACCTAATCAATGCTCATTGAAAACGCTCAACTACTTAACACAATTTTGACACACAGGTACACAAATACGTTGACATAGACACACACATACACTTGTACGGCACATATTTTTTATATAATAATAATGGCTTATTTAATATTATAATTTATCTTTAGAATATCGTTTATCTTTTATTTTACCTCAAATCATTTCCTACTATGTATTAACTCCGCCTGGTAAAATGTAAGTAATCGTAATCAATGTAATCACTCACCAGATATTCGATAAAGACCATCGGTAAACGGAGAAAATTTTATTCTAAAATACGATCATTTTATTCTTAAAAACGGTTAAAAACGGGACTGAAGTTCTTACGAACAAATTAACAGGGTTTATTGGCGGGAACATATAAGAATAATTTGTTGGTAGATATAAGTAATTTCGTACGAATACCAACAAATTATTCTTACATTTTTGTAAACATTGAAACACTGTTAATTTGTTCTTAAGAACTTCAGTCCCGTTTTTAACCTTTTTTACGAATACAATGATCGTATTTTAGAATAAAAATGTTCTCCGTGTATAATTTTATAAAAAGAAATTTTAGAATTTTTTCCAGTCAATAAACATTGAAAAACTGTTAATTTGTTCGTAAGAACTTCAGTCCCGTTTTTACGAATAAAATGATCGTATTTTAGAATAACATTTTTCGCTGTGTACCGATCTTTTAATTGTTTCTAAAACCTGATAAACTGTTTACCACTCATTTTTATCTAAGTACTGTTTATTTCTAAAATAATAAAAATATATATATATATATAACATTCTCTTTTCCATTTATTACTGGATAAACAATTTGGGCTATAGCCAATTCTGTACAGCCCTAATGACCATAGATTAATTCATAATTAATTGGACCCGATGAGAATCCGATCGAGCCAGATCCATAAAAAAAACAGGTTGCCACACATATTTAGATATTATTAAGTGTGCAACATATTTAACTATTATTCTAATTTCACTTTTGCAAATAAATTATTTATTGGAAGAATTTTGTTGGAAACCGGTTGTTATGTTAATTGAACGACACCACTGGTATTTGATCCTAATGCAAATAATGATGCAATGATAGCTCCTCCGTGTAACATACTTTAACATTTAAGGTATTACTAATAAACTTATTTTAATTTTTGCACAACTGACCACCATTAATGTAAGGTGTATGGTTGTTTATTAATAGTGTGAAATTTAAAACACGTTTACTAGTAAAAGGGTTAATATTTTGAGTGCGTGTTAAGCTTATAAAACAATGAAACAAAATATATCCGTCCGATCAATTTTCTAAAAACTGATTTCCAGAAATAATAAAAAATTTTCAGAGATATTTTTGATGATGCAGATATTGCAATATTTTTCATCACATATATTATAAAAATGGTTTCGGAAGAATTTTCACCTTCATTTTGAAAAAAAAAGGATTCCTGAAACCAATGGAAAACCAACGGGTGTCAGCACTTCACCAACGTTCAGAATCGAAATATTGCTAGAAATGGCTTTAGCAACGAATTTACCGACCGCATATTTATTTTCAGGTAGGTAAATCATTCCATTACTCTTTCCCAGCCCTCACTCTCTTCATTTCAACGTCACAATATACCCATATATATATATATATATATATATATATATATATATATATATATATACCCCCATACCCCCCCATAAACGTCGACGTATGCTGGGAGTCAGCATGTGTGCAGCATTTGCAGGAAATATATGGACCTGTGCGAAGCATGTCTGCCTCTCAGGATACGCTGTTTCATATAAGTCCATACATTACAAAACAAATTCTGCACGCGCGACACATGCTGACTTCCAGCTTACGCCGACCCTTGGGATGTATCGGTCCTACTATCTTCGGGCAGTTATGGTAAAGACTAAGCTACTCGACAGGTCGGAGATGACTTGAAATTGCTTTAGTCATGTTTTGTAACCATTCATAGTGAGTTAATTCCGAACCTTCCTCTTTCCACTTCGTTTAACCCCACAATATTTCTCAGTCCCCCTTGCTCCTGAGGCCTAGCACACTCGCTCGATAACGATCGATAGGATAACTATCGGTAACTTCTCATCGTTCTATAGCATGACTACAGATCGCCAACGAATAAGTGACAGTTCACAACGACTAAGTGTCCTTAACATATTCGACATCAACTGTTGTTTGTACGTTAGCGATGTGCAGTTACCGATAGTAGTCCTATCGATCGTTATCGAGCGAGTGTGCTAGGGCCTCTGGTATTTGGGTCTAAAACTAACACAAACGTGCTATCGTTTTATTTTGCGATGACCCTACAAAAATCCGACATTTTGGGTCAATTTTGTGAGCGAATTCCTCACAGGATAATCATAATACCATTGCTTTGGGGTGTCCTACCCCACATCCAGGGCTCACTTCTGGAAGGACGAAGGACATGTTATTGGAGCAAGTTGTGATTTATTTCCCACAGGGGAATCTCACCCTAACAGCAGGGGCGAGAGATGGAATTGCTAAACTAGCCCAATGACTAAACACCCCTAGAATTCACACCTATAAATTTTCGGGCAGATTTCCCTACGGGATGTTGAATATTTTGCTACATACAACATGTTTGGTGAATTGGTGAAGGAATTTTTAAGGATAAATAATAATCATTATTATTTATGGTTTTCATGTATGGTACCACAGACATATTATTCATAGACTATAGAATCAGGGAGAGGGGTAATAACCAACTGAAACGGGGCGGAGAGGGATGAGTTGACGGTAACGATATGTGATTCGTTAATACCTCAATATGACAGTATATAGGCATCACGCATTATAATATCACCATTTAGCTCTTAAAAGTAAAATCTGCTTTTGAATGAATAGACCTTTTTACATGGGAGCGCGAATTGTTCGCCCGGTTTGAACAAACTTGTGTAATCCATATAAAATGAAGAAAGGTTCGCTTGTTTTGAGATCGAATATTTTGTTACCGTGTTTAGTTAAGACACTTTTACAAATGTTTCATAATTTACTTATCCCAGTAAACTGCAACGTGCACACGACGGGACCGGGAATTTCGGTTGCTTCCGCTTCATGTCTAAAACTGATCATATTATATGATGTGAATAAGCTTAAAATAATGACAAATAATGCTTGCATATGGAAGGTAATACGACAATTGGGTTTATACTCTTTTTCACTTCTATTTTTACATGTTTTAATAGCACAAGTTACCATTTTTGCCGTGTTATTTCGTAAAATGTACCGATAAGAGCTCGACGCTAGTCCGCACAAGAATGATGACGTCACATTTTCTAGATTCACGCGAACCTATACGCCAGCCCGGCCGGTTCCATGGAACCCAGAATTAAGGAGGGGGAAATAACATACGCTTTTATCACTTAGGGCAGGTCTATACATATTCATATGTCTATGTATGGTACCTACTTTTCTTAATTGGTAGATTACATTCAAAGCACTTCGTGCAATTAAGCTTAAATTTAAAGAACATAATAGTTGTTTTTTTTTGCATACCTATGTAAAAATAAGAGTTAATAATTAGATTAATATAAAATCATTTTTGAAAAACGATTATAAAATTAATATTATACGAGCTTAATGTTTTTAAATAATGCAAAATAATTCTACTAATTCGTTTCGATGCTATTGTATATGAAGGCCGGTTTTATAACCATCGCCATCGGTTCGTTACGCTTAATACCATTTTTAACAATATTCGGTCTACCGCTAAACGAATATTGCTAAAAATGGGATCAAGCATAACGAATGGATGGTTATAAAATTGACCCTCGGGTTTATGAGTATATGAGAGCAAGTAATTAAAAATGGATTCTCAGAAGATTGACAACGAAAGTTCTCATAACTTGAGAATGGGGACTAAATTATTATCTTTTTATTATTATTTTTAACTTTTTAACTTAATGAGTAAAATCTCAAATTATAATATTTTAATTAATAAAGATAATATTAGCGAAACTCAATCGAAAATCTGAAACAAAAAAATTAGAAAAATATACGGATACATCTTGGACTCAAACCCAGGACCTTCAGCTTGTCCCGTAAAAACACTAGCATCTTTCAATGTTCTTCCTGTGATATCGTCATCTATTCTTCTATCTGTCTATTTATATATATATATATATACCTATAGTAGTGTGTATTTATGCAAAACTAGAGTTTTCTTCCGATATTGATAAAATTTTGTACACTTGGCCTTCGAAACACGAGGAAGGTGAATATCTACATGAGATTTCTAAAAACCACCCCCTCACCCTTCCCACACCTTAAAGCAGGACATTGATACTTCTTAATCAAATTTTGCACATTTATTACTTGACGTTCAAATTATGATTACTATCTACATCTGATTTCAAAAAAACTCTGCGTAAAGCCCGGGTAACGCCGGGAACAACATTTTTAAATACATATTTGTAAAAAGCATTAACTTTGTGGCTCGTCATAATTTACAATAAAAATATATATAAATTTGTTTTAGACCACTATAATTTTAATCAAACTCTACCGGTTTCGTGAGAACTCTCCCTTCCCTAAAAAATCACCAAATAATAACGCTAGGGGATTGAATAACCAAAATAATTAATCTTTTCGTTATATTCTAGATATATTTTCAGTAAACCACTCTGTTCTTACCGGAAATCCCGTAATCGCACCTTCTCCTTTGTTCACCTCCCACTCAAAGACCTAAATTTTTTTGTCAATATTATGAATCATAGGTTATTTTTTTAAATTCTCCGGACAAAGGAAGAGTTTTTCCGAAACCGGTAGAGTTTGATTAAAATAAAGTGGTTTAAAACAAATTTATATGTTTTTTATTATACATTTTTATATATCGTCGTTGCATATTTAATATGAACAATGTGAGGATTTTGACGAAAATACAGTTATTTTTCTTATTTTTTTCTCCATCTTCTACAATTTGAGCCAAGTAAAAAATATCAAATATTTAAGGCGATAGAAAATAAAACGTGCGAGGACAATCAAAATAGTACATAATAAAAAATAAAATAAAAAGTCATATCCTCTGCATACCACTACACAATTCAATTGCCTTGGTATGTACATAATATTAAAATCATTTTGTGATGCCTAGCCGTCAAGTTTGAATAAATTTAAATTAAATATTTTGACATTATTATGGTATTACAAATTATTAAAATTTATATATATATTTACGAAAACTGTATATAGAATATGAACCATGTGAGAAAAACTGTGCATAGAATATGAAGCATGTGAGAAAAACGCGTTAAAATTCAATTTCATGGCATAAAATAATTCATATTTGCCATAAATATATTCTTATAATGAACGAAATAAATTTTTTCCTACTTTGTCCATAAATAGAATTGTTATTTTTCGTTTCGTTATTTTTTTAAACAATTTATATCGATTTTCTCAAAATGTACTCAGTATCATATGCTTCATATTCTATATGCAACGACGTTATTCTATTTAATTATTAGTAGATACGTATTATTAGTATATAAATATATTAGTACGTAAATCAATTATTTCTAGGAACCCCCTTTTTTGAAGGTTAAAGTAGTACAAATGCAAATGTTCATTAAAAAAACCTCATTTTTTGCATTGGATTAAAATGAAACTGGTTTGGTCCGGTTCGGGTCGCTCTTTTTCTACAAATTAATAAAGCTCATCGCAAAAAATCACTTACGTTCGCGTCGTTATTATTTGTACTCACGCTGTTAAAGAAAAATAATTTCGGAGAATTATAAATTGGTTTATGTATTTACCGGTTAAGATGCAATAATTTATTTGTTTTTAAATACTCTTGCTTGCCGTGTCTTTAGTCCATATTATAATTTATAAATTCGCAGAAGCCTTTACAATAACGAATCTGAAATCATATATAATTTCTGCTATAATATCTCCATACTTTGGTAGGAGTCATACATTACAATTTGGTAGGCGGGTATGCGTACGGCCGCCCCGGGAAGCATTTATTGGATAACCAACACCTCTGCTACAGGTCACCCCAAGTGCTTCGCTACGTTTGGTGACTTAGCAGGGGTTCCAGGGTTGATGGGGTGAGGTTTGTCCGGGTCTTGGCGGCGGATTCGTCTGCCCACCAATTGCATGGCAGACCGGATCGGGAGAGACTGGTTGAGGTAGGCCTTTTGACTTCTCCAGCAGGACTCTCGAAACATCATCTTGTTGGAGGGATGAAATCATTCGTCCGTCACTCCTGGTCACACTGACCTCCAGATTCCTACCCACTACTCATACCTTTTTCCTTCCCAGAACATCCATTCCTTCCTTTCCTAAAAACACAGCATCCACACAGCATCCCCAAAGACTAAATGGGCCCATAGGGGCATTATTTTCTTCAGGCCTCCTGTGTGGAGTTATTGTAAAAAAAAAAAACACTGTAATATTTTTCTATATCTAGAAGTTTTTGATAGAATATTGTGCGGTTATATCTATATTATGTATACAAAAAAAAAACGTCAGTTAAGTTACTCTATATGTCATTGGTTTTCAATCTGTGGTACGTGTGCCCCTTGGGGTACGCGATGCAAAAACTGGGGGTAAGCAATATCGTGGCACGAATGTAGGTTTTAAAACTCTTCAAATATTAATATCATTCACAAGTGCGTATTTGTGTGAAAATGCATTTTTTCCTATGCGTTTATTAAAAATAAATATCGCGATCGCCTGAATACTGAATCAGACCTGAAGCTCTGCCTATGTGAAATTGAGCCAAACTTTGTAAAAACAAAGCAAGCTCAAGAGTCACATTGACTGTATGTTAACATTGTACGATTGATTATACATTGGTTATAATAGGAAATAGGGCTTTTATTTTCTGATACACGAGAATCTTTTTTCTACAATTTTTTTAGGTAAAAAAAATATATATATCCTCTCAATACACTTTGTGAGTTTTTTGAGTTTGTGAGAACAAAATTTGTTTATCTTCAATCAATGGTTAAAAATGCCCGAAGTCCTGTTATACTCTATATAACATTGCATTAATTGTATTTGTGTGACTATTTGTTGTTGAATTCATGTAATAATGATAGTATTATAAAATTACAAATGAAACATGTCTTTTATTACACGTGTACACAAGATTAATAGAGGGTACGGGGTACAACAAATTTGTTGTAAAAGTCAAGGGGTACGCAGGCTCAAAAAGGTTGACAACCGCTGCTCTATGCTACAAAGTGATACCATTACCAAAAAATTACTGATGTAGGTATTACGAATCTTTACTTGAGTTTCAAGCCAACTAATTTCGGACGTAATTGTGCCTTATCACATCAAATAAAATTATGTAAAGAAATACACATTATTTTGAACATATTTGAGAGATGTTTATTAGTTATTAAGAGGGTATAACCAGAGAATGCTGGAAATTTGTCTTTTTTAAATCAAATTCTTGAAGTATTAATTCTTAGCCAAGTATTGGCTCTTTTTTAGAAAAAAAACATAAATTGATTTTGAAAGATTGTTTTCATTTTTTTTAAACCATGTTTATTTTTAATATAGTAAGGTTATACCGTTGGGCAGGTTTTTTAAATAAATCAAAAGAAATATTGGATTACACAACACAAATTTCAAATCATATACAGTAAAATAAATCAATACTTAATCAAGTAAAGACAGTTTTCAGAATTTTAGTTCAATTAAAATCATAATTATTTTTTTATATTAACTCCACACAGGAGGCCCTGAGGAAAATAATTTCCCTCAGGGCCTATGTCATCTTTGAAAAAATCCGAGAACGTGTTTTGTGACGAAAATATCTCAGTTTGTCTGTTTATTTAAGGGCTTACAGACTAAAATATTTTGTAATATTTTTTAAACACAAATTTTGCTTAGACATTGGTAAAAAATCATAAATACTTACGAAAAAAAAAGTACACGATATAGAAAAATGTATCATCACGCGTTTGAGCATTTTTATTGCTTACTTAAATGTAGGTATATATTAAAGCACATTTTGAATGAAATAAAGTCGATATTGAGTAATCAGTTTTTTTTTTTGGGTACGGAGAATACTCCATCTTTCTCATCGGAACCGCTCTATACAGTTGCAAGTGCACGATCGTAAGTTGAAATTTCAAATCTCGGCCGCTGGTTAATGTGTCTTAACTATCCAGTTAAATTCAAGATATCATGCACCGCTTTTTCTTATTACTTAGTTATTAAGTTATTACCAATTGAAAAAAAAATTATTATATGGTACCTTCTTACACTTATGCAATATATATTATGGTAACTTGTCTAATAATTCTTCGACAATAAAATCCATATTTTAAAGCTCTATTATATTTTAAAAATTTGACGGCCTTCGTGGTCGAGGGATAAGGCACTCGACTGCCGATAAGTACGAGCACTAGTAAATTTTATTTGAATGATTTGTGTTTAACACAATTCAATCATTTAACAATAGAATAAGGTATATTTGCGGCACATTCCAGAGTGGAAGATACTCTCAGTATCGCCTGGTGTAAGACCGCTATTCACAATTGAAACGTTTCTTGAAATGGCTTTAGCCCTGTTTGGTGACTAGATATGTATATCCGTGTACTTCCCCACCTTCCTCTCCCACATCTCCTTCCCCTTCTCACTACCTTCAGCCTCACAATATACCCCAATTGGGGATGCCATAATCTTACTGGCTTCAGGCGGTTAAGAGCAGTTAGGACTCATGTGCGGTGTTCACATAAAAATAAATTAAACCAAAAATAATGATATTAGCCAAGAAATTAATAACGCCTAATTCATCAATCAAAAATGTGTGTAAATTCAAATCATTAAACATACAAAATAAAATGAAGAAAGCGATTTTAAAACGTATTGGTTGAAGAGTGCCGAGTAGAACTGAAGTGTGAGGTATGTAACTGTGGGAAACCTGTTTGCAAAGATGACTGAATGCAACTTCTCGGAATATACTCGTACAATACAATGTAATGTTATGTTTTATTAAATGTACTAAATAATTTATTCCATATTAGTAACATACCTAACTAATATCACTTATTAATAAGTCACAACATCAATTTTTTTCTACTATATTTAAAAAAAAACTAAGTTTTATTTCTTTACCTATCTCAAATCTCACTTTTTATTATATGTGTATGGGTACGTGGATTAGAAATATAAGTACCTAATTAGTTCTAATTCGATATTATAATGTTCATACGCAGTAAACATAGGTAGGTACTTATTAAGTGTAGGATTTTCGTTCATTAATATTATCTGAGTACGTACCTAATATAAAACCATTGTTTACGTAAACATATTTAGATTATGAAATATACAACATGTTTACCTTGTTTACGATTCAGTATGTGGCATCACAACCAAAACAAACAGAAAACACGTCGAATTATCACAACACAGCGTTGAAATTGATAAAACCACCGCACTTGACACAATCACGGCGCACTTTCCTTCACCGGCACAAAGAATCCGGTCGGAATCTCACCGTAATCCCACGGTATTAAAACTGAACCATCTTCACGGTATTTCGAGGTTAGGTCGATCTTTTACTAACACTGAATTCCGTGGTAGGCTGCGCGCGCACTCTGCATTCGCGGCAAGGCGACACCGGTGCTACTGGCGTACTGATCTTCTGGTTTGGTCTTGGTGGCGGTCGCGCGGAACCTACCACGGTGCCGTGCCACAATGCCCGGTGCCGCGGTGGTTCGTGACACCGCGAGAAAGCACCTACCTAACTACCTACCTGCCAGCGACATGGGGAATAACGCCAGTAGAAGAACAATAGAAGAATTGTTGCAATGGTCAAAAGTAGAGAATGCTACAAAAAATGATGCAAAATGTTTTCTGAAATACTGTGAGAATCTAATACGAACGGGGATGAAATTTCTGCATCAGTAAAGCCATTTAAAGGGTAACCGACGAGTTCATTGAAAATCAATTCATGGAAAGCAAATTTACAAAAGAAAATTTACAAAAGAAAATTTACAAAAGAAAATTTACAAAATAAGCAAAAAAAAGGTTAGGTTAGGTTAGGTTGAATTTTAGTTAGTTGAACTCGTTTTCGATGAACTCGTTTTCGATGAACTCGTTTTCGATGAACTCGTTTTCGATGAACTCGTTTTCGATGAACTCGTTTTTGATGAATTCGTTTTCGATTAACTCGCCGTGAACCCATTTAAAGGAATGCTTCAATCAAACGGTTGCCTCTTTAGAGGGATTCGATTGCACTAGTCTATCAAAAGTGCTATCGAATTCAAATCTAATCTTCTTTTAAAGTTACGGAAATAAAAAAATAATAAAACTTAAATAGGTTACGTTAGGTTAGGTTATGGACAATATTTTTAATGACTTTTCAAAGAGGTATTGAAATGTCATTTTGATGGTGTCATGGAACCCCTTTCATCATTTATGCTATAGTCATAGGAGGAACGAAGTCCGAAGAACGGGTCCTTCTATTACACATCTTCCATCAGCCTTTCCTTATATTATTATTTTATACACGGAGAAAAATGTTATTCTAAAATACTATCATTTTATTCGTAAAAACGGGACTGAAGTTCTTACGAACAAATTAACAGGGTTTCAATGTTTGTTCTTACATTTTCCCGCCAATAAACATTGAACCACTGTTAATTTGTTCGTAAGAACGTTAGTCCCGTTTTTAAACGTTTTTACAAATAAATTGACCGTATTTTAGAATAACATTTTTCTCCATGTAGGGTTATTTTATATTAATTTATTGCACCCCATAAATCTAATAATATTATAGCTTCCGAAGCACATACATACCTAATACTAAGTTTTTTGCATGAAAAACTCTTTAAAATCGATGCCGGGTATGGTGTGGGTAATTTTAAACTTCAATTACTGGTAAAAATGTTACGCCGCTATCTTTTTAAAGAAGAAGTTTTAAATAGGAAGGATAAGAGTTTGTAGCAGTACTGATCCGACATTCTATTGTCCATACCTACCTCCTAATAATAAAACTTCATCACATTATTCATACACCGCACAACTTCTTAACATTTCTATAATCTAATGGGAATAAGTAATAACGCCTCAGGCTAGCTTCATTTACCGGCCCGTGGTACACCTATGTCTGCGTCTATCGCCTGCGTACCTGCTTTAATAATACACTAATAGGTATTATAATATACTTTCACTGTATAGGTACAAGCCTACCTAAATACTACATACACACACACCTATAACAGTCTATAAAACGTGTCATTTAGAACGAACCATTGAATTAAGTAGAACATGAAACGCAATGTGGGCGTGTTTCGTAATTCAAAAGTCTGACCATATTTTGCTTAAATTCCATATCACGAAAAATGAATTTCGAATTATGCGCAAGCCAAAATACTAAGTTTTCGGAATATCTGTGCCCAAGGATTAGAATAAACTCTCTCCGGAACTAAAATGTATAACAAGTACAACGGAATTTAGGTCCAAACCAAAGCTCTCATTCCCTTACATTAAATACCTATCTGAAAGAATCATTCTTGAATTGCATATTATAACATATCTTAACCTTTAAATGGCCGTTGGCACACCGGTGGCCACCAATGATTTTTTTTTTTTTAAATCATTATTTGTTTACGAGTTTCTATTACAAAATAATATTATTAGTAATAACAGTTGTATAAACTACCAAAATCTGAAAGAATTGTTACTATAAATTTATAAAAAGCGACACAAAAAAAATCTGAAATGACGTTTGATTTTTTTCAAGCTTTTCTTATTGGGTTAACATTATTCGAAGCCTTACCTCAATATGTCTCTTACCAAGGGACGAATCACATCGGAGTATATTTAATACGATAATGCCCGTTCAAATTAAGGAACCCGACTCCGAGTAAATCTCCACGCCACACTGTGTGGACACCGTTCTGAGCCATCCGTGAACGTGCATTTTTCCACGGAGCTGCTGCCGTAATATACACACTTAGATTTCGCCCATACGCGTTTTGGAAACGGAAGTGGCGCCATCTATAATACTATATTTAAGAAAAAAAGTATTAAGAAGAGGAAACATTTTTCGCTTTTATTCAATATTAAGAAGATTTATGTTCCTCTCATTATTCACGGTATTTATGTAAGAATGTCTACTATTATATATCTACCTATTAAATATAAGTATTCTGTAGTTTAATGTTAATAATAGTAGTTAGTTTTGCAAAAGGGTGATGCTTTATAAATAGTCAAGAACACTTAAACTGGGCGAAGCAGATCGAAAAGCCGCCCGCAGGGCCTAGCAGCAAAAACCCGCGGAGCGGGTTTTTCACTGCTAGTTAAGGAAATAAATATTCTAATCAATAACTGCTTGTACCTACTATTGTACCGCCCATCATAAAAGTTTGTTTTGC
Source organism: Limnephilus auricula (assembly GCA_951813805.1). Classification (NCBI taxonomy): domain Eukaryota; kingdom Metazoa; phylum Arthropoda; class Insecta; order Trichoptera; family Limnephilidae; genus Limnephilus; species Limnephilus auricula. Next base: position 28,353,703 of record OX638390.1, on the reverse strand, counting down.
TTTCATTAAAGAACATATATGATAATAAAATTAATTTATTATTATTTAAATATATATCAGGATTAAATAATAGAATTTTCAATAACATGAGTTCTCAATTATGTCCTCTGAGTGCAAACTGTATCTAATAAACAATAAACTTTTAATTTCAAGTGACTTGCCAGGTAAGTATGATCCTGAATATTTTCTGCCTGAACAGAATGTAATTAAACACCAATATATTATGTACATTGGTCAAATGCATTGTACATATAGTTTTGTGTTTGTGATCGACGAACCGGTGGATGCAATCTGTTAGCCTTAAGTTGTTATAATAGTTTGTCAAGTCTCTTAGAGGTAAGATAGAGCATTGTAGAAATTGTTATAGGTAAGATAGAGCATTGTAGAAATTGTTATAAATTTGTACAGCGCCCTTGAGGAGATTTTCCACAAAAACGGCACTGTAGAAATCATCCAAGCATTATTATTATTATTTTTATTACCTGTGTTTCCACTACATTATGAATATTTCGTTTCTATCTGTGTCAGGCTGAGAGAGGCAGAGCGCGTATACTAATTGGGCTAGAACCAAAAGTTACTAAGTCAGTGGCGACATTGGTTTCAATTCAAATCTACATGGAAGGCATTTCTGGTTTGTATTATTTTGTATTCAGTGCAACGTACCTACTCAAGCTAACGGTAATAGTATAGTATCATAGTTGGCCGGCAATGGACTGCCAGGTTTTTAAATGATCATAAAAACCACTCTTGACGTACGCGTACTTCGAAGAAGTTGGAACAGATAAACTGTTAGCTCTGTCGTCATGAAATTTGTTTTTTCTCACTTTATCTGTCTTTGACCCACGGTTAGAGGGATTTTAGTAAGATGTAGTACAGGAAGACGCCGCTCGTCGTGGCTTCAAAATCTACGTTAACGGTACGAGTGCAGTTCCGGACTGCAGCAGGGGGAAAGTTTGAGCTGATGATAGCCGACATCCAGTAACGAAGAAGAATAAGATATCATCTTTAAAATACATAACAGGATAAAGTTTGTCTCAGTAAAAACTGTGAACACAAGGTGACTTCTGGCATCATGAAATTTAAAAATCACACCTTTTTCTGTCTGAAATACTAACGCCCTTTTCACGGACTTTTACATACATTTAGAAATGATAGAAATTGTACAAATTTGTTACTTTTTACGCATTACTAAACACTTGGAGGAATACCAACTGAACATACAGTGCTACATGTATAACCTAAGTTTGCGAAAAAGGAGGGCGCTAACATCTTTAACATAACGATAGTGGGTGTGATTGCCAGAGTAAAATATACAGATAATATAGCGTTGGTGTATGTTTGCGCAACCGCCCAAATAAGATTCGCAATTGGGAAAAAGAGCGATTAATTCTTTTCATACAACAAAATATTTTCCATTTTCTCCAGCGCTGCTTTTTACTTGCAGGAAATCGAAATTAGTTAGGTTCGTAAAATGCATGGATTCGATTATCTTTGCAACGTGATTCATACATTCATAGGTAAATAATAGATTTGATAAGTAAGTGGGTAACTTAGTCATATTGCATTTGCGTGCAGTTCTGCAGGTGACTGCGTGTGTAGGTATGTTCTTGTAGAACGTGCTGTTTTTATAGTGCACTACATACTGCATCATGTGCAATGAACAATAATACATGCATGCTGCACAGTCTTTGATTAGATTATGATTCAATAATGTTTATAATCGTACAGATTGCACGCTGAGCTTTAAAATGGTAGTGCCTACCTTGTAATAATTATATTTGGATGATTTTTATAGCGCCGTTTTTGTGAAAAATCGCCTCAAGGGCGCTGTACAAATTTATAATATATTTCTACGATCTAACTGCAGAGATATTAAGACGAAACATTACAAGGTTAACATAATGCATAACAGAAACGGGCGGTCCGCTTGATAGATTATCCCGTCTTAAACGGATTGCAGTGTTGTATCACTGATCAAGGAACGGGTGAATGCATTTTTTTTTTTTTACATTAACTCCACACAGGAGGCTCTGAGGAAAATAATTTCCCTCAGGTCCTATGTCATCTTTGAAGATGCTGTGAGGAGGGTCTTTTTGAGGAGAGGAAGGAGTGAACGTGGGTCTTGAAGAGACTTATGTTGTAGGAAGGAGGAAACACAGAGGCCGGCCAATCGTTCCACAGCCGAGCTGTTGGCCCTGTTGCATCGATGAGGCAGTGTTAAGAATATTGTTCCGTCTTTTCACACTTAAAAAGAAAATCGTTTTTACATGACGAGGGCGTTACGAAAAGTGTAGTCGGCGAGGGGTTGTATCACACTGTAGGAGAAAGAGAGAGCAGTGCACGCGCACATTTTCTTTTACGTTTTCTCATTTTACTTCAGTCGTGTGGTCTAAAGCACACTCGTCTTTTTTGTATTGAGAAAGAGAGAGCAGTGCACGCGCACATTTTTTTTCACATTTTCTCGTTTTACTTCAGTCGTGTGGTCTAAAGCACACTCGTCTTTTTTGTATTGCAAATATATCATAAATTATTTCAACCAGCTTCTCCGGTATAGCCCGAGCTTTATGCAGAGTTTCCGAAATCAGATGCAGATATCACCTATTTCTATTATTTTTCAATTTTCAATTCACTTTCAATTTTGAACACGTCAAGTGTGCTAAATTTCCCCAAGAAGAATTATTCTTTTTATTTTTTTGTATTGTTTTTATTTGTTGCTAGAGCAATCCCGATGAGTTACAAAACTCATTTAAGGACAGGAGGAACTTACAATTCATAGGTATGAGGTAGTAGTTAAAATTTTACAAAGGTATTTTGATATCAAAATATAAGTTCACATTCGGTACAGTATAAAAATAAAAATAAAGACAGGTTAAGTAGAACAAACAACAAGAGAAAAAAGTAAAGAGAGAAAAACAAGGATACGAGTATATAAGATAGAACAAAAAATGACAAGACAATTACATATTTTCATTTTTAAATGTAGTTAAAAAATATTCTTTATTATTATTTATTTATCTGTTTTAATGTGTGAAAAGGAGATGAGAATGGTTTGTCGAAATCTCTTGCAGACTATTTTAAAATCGGAGGCATGCTGCGTGGTTGTATCTGGTTATTTTGTTAATTTCTGCAACTCGTGTTTGCTTTGAATTTAAAATATTTGTGATTTAATATATCAACTTTATGTAAATGTCACAATTATGTAACATGTATTATATAAATAAATATTAAAAAAAAAAAATGTCAGTCTGTAACTCCGGTTCAAAGAACTTTACAACTCGGATTTGCTTTGAATTAACGTGTCTTTTTCAAGATTGGAACTGATTGTGTGAAACATTCAGACAATCGATAAAGTCTAATAATGTCTTTCTGTCACTCCGATTCAAAAGGTCTACAACTAGGATTTGCTTAGAATTTAAGTGTCAATTTCAATATTGGAACTGAGTGTGTGAAAAATTCAGAGAATCGATAAAGTCTAATAACGTCTGTCTGAAACTGCGATTTAATGAGCTCTACAACTCGTATTTGCTATGAATTTAAGTGTCATTTTCAAGATTGGAACTGATTGTGTGAAAAATTCAGACAATCGATAAAGTTTAATAATGTCTGTTTCTCACTCCGATTCAATAAGGTCTACAACTAGGATTTGCTTAAAATTGAAGTGTCAATTTCAATATTGGAACTGAGTGCGAGAAAAATTCAGAGAATCGATAAAGTCTAATAACGTCTGTCTGAAACTGCGATTCAATGAGCTCTACAACTCGTATTTGAGAAGTTGTGTAGTGTGTTTAATGTAGTTAATTTTTACGATACCTCTATATGAGAGAGTTTGGTTTTTATCCATGGCTGTTTCCAACAGCATTTATCTCGGGAATGCTCAGTATCTGCAGCCTTAGTTCCAGACGGGACGTCGCATCATTGTAGACGGCTTATAAGCTTCTGAATGGTTTACTATCAATGCCATATATTCTGGCTAAAAAAGGACTTTATGTCCCGAATAATTTCACGCGAGGCCGCCATCACAGGCTTTTAATTTTCCCAGGTGCAGAACTAACTTACCAATTGATACCCTTGGGAAGACTCACTCGGTTAATTAACTCACTTGCAGGTAACCTGGATATTTTTCATATGTTATAGAACGATTTTAAGCGCGAAATATAATATATATATTTTAACTGTGTACTTATGTATAAAAATTTTGTCCAAATTTAAATGTATTTATTTTGTCAAAAGTTTACTTGTATTTTTGTTTACCGCTTTTGCAATGTATTGGTTTTTGTACTGTTTTTACAAATAAATAAATAAATTTATTAATTAAGTGTGCGGACCTTCATATTTACATAACATGCGAATTGAGTTGAAAACATTTTTTTTTTTCAGTTGTCCGTGAGCGGAATTACTAAAATTCGGTATTTTCAGAATTTTTAATAAAATGAAATGGATTGCAAAATATCAAGACAACACTATAGATATTTCTTTACCTTAACAACAGTAAAAATGCAGGAAAGAAACTTTAAACAGCTCTACTGCAAAATTACAAAATTACACTTCCGACAATGTTCTACGAGCATTATCGGGTTAGTTTATTTTCGGAAAAAGAACACTTCATTCGAACATCGGGTTGTTAGTTATTTCATTAGAAGAACTGCTCTTGATTCGAGTATTTGGGGAGTGTTGGTTTTCAAAAGAAAAACTCTTCATTCGGGCATTTAGGAGTTCCGTCGTCAGAGGCTAGTCATCTGTTCGGCAGGAACCAGTCGTATCACCTCCACACTCGGCACGTGTTGTCCTTGGAGGCGGTCACCAGCGTGTCTCCCAGGTAGCTGAAGGCGCAGGAGAACACCTCGCCCCGGTGGCCGGACAGTACCTGCGAGAGCACATAATTTATTTATTTATTTATTCATTTCTATACTCTTACATACAGTTTATAAATACAATAGGTGAAAGTAAAACAAAAAAATATCCTTAATATAAAACATAGTAGGTAGTAGAGTGAAGTATGTTCGGCAACTGCATGTAAATGGTTAAAACTAATGTGGTTATGTATTGTGAACACCATGTTTTAATAGTTGGCAACACTTCAAAATATCCGTAACATGGCAACATCTCGTTAATGTATATTAGTAATTAGTACCTATAGTAGGTAAAAAAAACATTTATCAAAAATTCTAATTTTTCTTTAATGGCGCTACAGCCCGTTTCGAGCCTTGGCCTCCTTCAACATGAGCCTCCACCGCCCTCTGTCCTCGGCCGTCGTCTTCCAATCTGCAACATGGAGTAGTCCTCTGGCATCCTTCCTGACTTCATCCTCCCATCTCAACCTAGGTCTGCCCGTTTATCTCCCGGGTGTCCTGCTAGAACCTTCTTCGGTACTCGTGTGCTTGGCATTCCGTGCACATATGTCCGGCCCACACGGAGAAAAATGTTATTCTAAAATACGATCATTTTAATAGTAAAAACGGGACTGAAGTTCTTACGAACAAATAACAGTGTTCCAATGTTTATTGACGGGAAAATGTAAGAATAATTTGTTGGTATACGTACGAAATTACGTACACCAACAAATTATTCTTACATGTTCCCGCCAATAAACATTGAAACACTGTTAATTTGTTCGTAAGAACTTCAGTCCCGTTTTTACTATTATAATGATCGTTTTTTCGAATAACATTTTTCTCCGTGCATCTAGTCTTTGGAGCCTTAAATGTGTAGAGAGTCTGGGAACTTGGTACATATCATAGAGTACATTGTTGTGGCGAATTCTACATGCCTCCCTACTGCCTCTCGTACCGCTCCTAAGATTCTTCGAACTGCCTTTCTTTCGAAGGTGTCCAGCTGTTCCGCAGACTTTGCTGTCAGTGTTCCCGCCTCACATCCATAGGCCAAGAACGTTGTAATAATTGTTTTGTATAAGGTTATTTTGGTTTTCCTACGGACGTTTCGGGGTTTGAACACTGGCAGCAACACGAAGTAAGTATGGTTGTTGTTTTTTTTAAACTCCACGCAGGAGGCCGCGAGGAAAATAATTTCCCTCAGGGCCTATGTCATCTGTGCTGAGATGCTGGGTGTTAGCGGCTGTAATGCGCTTTCTTGCTTCTACTGAATCTACCTTGTCCTGCGTTATGATGGAGCCCAGGTAGGTAAAATCTTTGACCACTCCGAAGTTACAAGTGTCTTTAAAATTCTAATATCCGGAATAAATTTAATGTAAACTAACCATCACATCGTTTCCCACAAGGGTAGACAGAAGTGGCGGTCCGTGAGTTTTCAGTGAGCTGTACTTGATTGTGCTAGATTGAAAAAAAACGACGTTATTGATGATGTTGTAGCTGAAAATGTTTTTTTTATTTTTTATGTTGACTTTTTGTATTCACGTGACTATTAAGATGCTCAATTAGCCATAAACAATGCGTTATTTGACATAGTGACTTTTCGATTTATAAAGCATGAAAAGATTGTGACTGCTAACTCAGTTTTGACAAAATAACATCATCTGGCAGTAAACCGCAAGGTTTCTGCTAATAAAACTGTAATTATTGTAATACAATATTCCATTTACAGCCGTGGCAACTACTGGCAACCGGTAACCGGCAACCGGCAACCGGCAGCCAACAATATATCCCACCTGTAGGTATTAATCTAAAAAAGGAAATGAAATAACGCCCTAAGCAATGTGATACCTTGGAAATGGCGGATGTAGAGGAATTGTGTCGAGATTGTGAACGGGATTTAAGCCCGGGGTTGTAAGGAAGGGAGTACCTAGTACCTACCTAGTATATTATCTACACACCGTACACCGGTACCCACTTCGCTCTCCAAAGGTAAGGGAGTATTGAACTTTAGCGTTCAATAATAATTCTGTACTATGGTTAAGACAATACATGGCAATAAAAAATATTTTATGGGTTAGGTTAGGTTGATTTTCCTAGCACTAGGACGTTCGGAGCCAAGATGACACATATGATATTAAATGTGTATCATCTTTGTCATAGGTCAGCCTTGTCGGTCGTCTGGTGCGTTTGGTGTCTTAGCAGGGGTGCCAGGTTTCACGGAATAAGGTTTATCCAGGTCTTGACGGCGAATGCGTCTGCCCACCAACCACGTCGTGGACCGGATCGGGAGCGGCCGAACATTCTTGACCAATCGCCTTGCAGCGCAGTGAGAGTGATGGGTTCATACATTCATCACTCCTGGACGCACTGACCCCCGGATTCCTACCCACATCTCATATCCGGAACATCCTCCCCTCCTTTCCCTAAAAATATCCTCCACACATCAATCGCAATGATAGATATAATATGACGAGAGGAAAATATTTTTTCTACGACTATGTAAAATATGACAATACACAACAGTAAACCGTTCCAAGATGTTGTCTGAACAGAAATTTCCTAAAATTCTGATATTATACCATTTTACATAAGACCTCTCGACTCCAAACCAAACAGTTCCTTAATTAAATAGCGAGTTATTTTATTTATTTTTTTAATTTTGAAAAGTTGATGCAATTTCAGCCGAACTGATGGTAAATTGACCTTACTTGCACACTGGATACGCCCATAACCCACTGTAATCGGTGTATTTCTTCAATGGGTAGCCACAATATGCAATAATGTGAAGTGACAATATGGGTAATTAATTACATGTTATTATAATTAATCAATCGGTAGGAATATATTTTCAATTCATTCAACAAAACGGCACACTTTCCAATTCTACTGCTGACATTGGAAATACCAAATTGACAGCAACCGGTTGATTGCATGATACACGATTATGGATGATGATGAATAGTCACATAGAAGTGTTTTAAATGTTAGATTTGCACATATTTAATTTTGAAATAATTAAATATTTGATTAGCTGTCACAAAACAACGAAACTCAAGCATACATAAAAGTATTTTTTAAAGGTTGTTCTTCGTTTTCCAACTCCACACATTGGAGACCCCCCCCCCCCCCCCCTTTAACTCCCCCCCCCCCCGACTCCACAGGAGGCCCCGACGTTGCATGTTGTGTAATTTTTTTATTTTTCAACTAGCTGAACCTGCATGGGTTGCAATGCAATTTATACATATAAAGAAACTCTGTGTGTCATTTTCTCTCTGTGTGTCCTTTTCCAGCAGTTTGACATTCTTAACTTCGCAGTGAATGGTGTCGCTATCGTAGATACTAAATTTATAATTTGAGGTTCCAAAAGATCCCCACCATTCATAATCAAAACATTGCGCGTTGCTTGAAATAGCTTCAGTTGTGTTTGGTGACCAGATCTGCACCAGTGCACATCCTGGTGCTTCCCCACCTTCCTACCCTTTCCTTTAGTCTCGAACTAACTAACTAACTAACCATCACGCCGTTTCCTCGCAGGGGTAGGCAGAGAGGACGGACCGCCAAAAAACTCGGTCTTGGCACACACTCCTTCCCTTATTCACATTCATACATCTTCTCATACATACTCTTCTATTATTCTGACTCTTGACATGGCCCGACTCAAGTATCTGATTTACTTGATCGTGCCATGTCTTCCTTGGGTGTCCTCGGTTTCTTCTATCATTCACATTCGCGTCATAAATTCTCTTTAATCTTACAGGTATTATTCACATAACAAAATAATAAAAAATAACCGCCTCATTTAGCCAACTGCAAAGTTGCAAAGCTAGTGTCAAGCTGTAGACATGCGCGGAGATATTATATTATATATCCGGTCAATTTGAAAAAGGTTTTACGTTTTATTTTTCGATTGAATTTCACCAATTAACTTACCTGGGTACAATTTCCCGATTCGCAATTCCACAACCTGGCAGTCATGTCCGCTGAGGCCGTCAGTAATGTGTTTCCTCCGGGGCTAAAACAAACCTGAAAAGGGTGAACCCTTCATTATCTGAGGTCGCATTATTAAAGGTATTTGGGAGGAAACTAATCAAAAAATGGAATGAAAAAAGGGACACGAGATTGGAAGTCACGCAATGTGATTATAGCGAAGGTTTACCTACTTGCTTTGGTAAAATTTCACTGAACATCATTATTTCTAATTTCTATATCCTCATTTTCTGTAAAGAATCTCAAATTCTCCAACTACGAGTATATCATCCCCAGCTAGGGTTGAAGGGAAAAAACCAAGAAAATCTTTTTGACTTCAATGTAAACTTAACCTAACGAAAGCATTTTAATGTTCCCCTGGCTACCTACAGTAATATATAGTGTTTGCAATCCCGCAATCCGAATCCCGCATCCCGCAATTCCGTGGGATTTTACCAATTGAATTCAGCAATCAGAGAGATTGAAAAAAATACTAACCACTGGATGGACAGCGCAGATTTTTTGGTGATCATTTTTAAAATTTTCCGACCAAATTAAAAAAAATCATACCTCCAAATTTTAATACGGAGACATATGAACCGAATAAAGTGCTTTATAGCCAATGAATTCACCTAGAGGATTTAAAAAATCATCCCATATTTTTAGGATTTATAAAAAAAAAGTGTTAAAAAATCATAAACATTATAAAAGGATATATTCTCTGTGTTTTCTAGTTATCAATTGCCGTGGGAAGTTCATGTTTGTGAGTTGCGAATCACGTGATATGCAAGTACTAGAACTCCCAGAAATTCAGTAAAATGTTTGCACAAAATAATGACGACTGGGTATTCTATTACCTTTGATGACTGCCTACCATTTGATGCTATTTCGAGCAACTATCAGGAGAGATGTTAAAAGACCGTCAATAAGATCAATAGATATATATATATACCTAACCACCGAAAACGAAAATATTTAAGTCCAGATGAGCAAAGCTCGAATGTAATAAGCCATGGTCAATCATTGACAATGAAAGAAGAAGAGATGATATAGCCAAACCTCAAGCTCGGAAACGTCAAGACCTTTGAGAACGAATGCAAAGATTTTTGAGAACGGGGGTATTAGAGGGAGACACCTTCAGTTAGCACATAGGGTGAAATGACTCCCCGTAGTCGAAGTATTTTACTTTTTTTCAGACTTCTAATACTTATTTGTTACCATTTAAATGTATTTTTATAATATTACTAGTAACAAAAGTGAATGATCTCAAACGACTCCCTGTCAACCTGTCATTGAACGTTATCGAACTGTTATTAAAGAATAGGTAGTATTAAAATACTTATTATGTTAACTTTTCAATATTTTTTAGATTTTCGTAATACACGAGTATAAAAGATAATTGATACCAAATAATTTTAATAAGTTTGTGAAATATATATTGACATTGTTAGCAGCGGCCGAGAATTCTAAATTCAACTTGAGATCCTGCCCTTGCGACTGTACAGAGCGGTTCCGATAAGAAAGATGGAACATTCTCCGTCAATATCCACTTTATTTCATTAAAAATGTGCGTTATATTCCTGCATTCAAGTAGGTAATCAATAAAAATGCTCCGCGTGATGATTAATTTCTTAATATCGTGTACTTCTTGTAAGTATTTTTTGATGAGAAGTATTTATGATTTTTTAATAATGTCTAAGCAAAATAAATGTGTACAAAAATCGGAAATATTTTAGTTTGTAAGACCGTAAATAAATAGACAAACTGAGGCATTTTGGTCACAAAACACATACTCGGATTTTTTTAATGATTTTATTTGAACTAAAATTAAAATTCTGAAAACTGGCTTTACTAGATAATGTATTAATTTATTTTACTGTATGATTACATGATTTGAAATGTGTGTTGTATAATGCAATATTTGGTTTGAAAATTTAACAACCTCTATTAACAAAAACTTGTGTCATTTAACAAAATCTGCCAACGACCAACGGTGTACATATATAACCTTACTATAATAAAAATGAACTAGGTTTTTCAACATTTAAAAACTGACTTTACCGGATAAAATAACAATCTTTCGAAAACAAATTATGTTTTTTCATAAAAAAGTAGGTAATTTAATAAAAATCATTTTTAATAAAAATCCCACAAATCCTACGGGATTTATAAATTCCAATTTATGCAAATGCTGAAAGCCTGAAGTGAGGAAGGTAAGAAAAAGAAGGAGCTTGGAAAGCACCTGGCTGTTCAGATCTGGTAATCAAACACGACTAAAATCGTTTTCTTTTACCAGGACGGTACTGAGAGTACTACCCTCCTGTTAGGTTACTTGTATGTAGTGTGCACAATAGCAATGCCCCCGACTTCATTGATAAGTTTGTCAAACCGTACATTGGGTTGCTGTTCGAACTCGTGACCTACATGTTGTTAGGTCAACGTTCCGACCGCTGCACTGGTAACTGGTATCGAGATCATTGTCATTGAGTTATGGCAAATATTCAGTAGTCATGGTGGTTGAGTTAGGTATTGTACTTATCGTCAGTCACTGCTTATTGACGCAATGATTGTGATGACAGAAATAGGAAATTCAATTATCCGGACGAAATATTATATCTGCGAAATGTTTAATATTGCGGAACATCGGCAGGTGAGTTTAAAAAAAGACAACATCAGACGAGCGTCATTGTAAAAATACGTTTATTTTTTTAATGTTAACTTTTGAATGCACATTGCACGTTAGGCACGGCTAAGCAGGTGGGCACGTAGGTAGGTACTTACTTAATTTATAGTTCTAACTGCACTTTTCCCAACTATACAACACGAGGCTATTAAAAATCCATCTGTGGAAGTAATTTGTCATCTTAATATATAGAAATTAATGTTTATTTGTATGTCCCTTATGTTTTCTTAAACCATTCATCCGATTGCGATGAAACTTTGATGGTTTCTATTTATAATGTTAAGCTCTGGCATTACGAAATTTGTATTAAAAAATTACAATAGGTGGCGCGCGAGTGGTTTGAAAAATATGTCTGTTTCATATAGTTTGGCGGCAAGGAAGGAAGGCTAGACGGAGAGGGGAATCCGGGAGGCCGGCACGGGAACGAAGGAGAGGTATTAGACGGGAAAGGTGGAAGTGCAACGTGGGAGGGGAGGGGTTTGCGGGAGGAGAACGGGGACATGTGGGAAAGGACACGCAGGGTCCAACAGTTTTTCTTTCAGTGGCATTAGATGGCATACATTCAACGCATGCCGGGTACTTGCTCAAAATGTCAAAGTGAGGATACAGTTAGATAAGATGTACACCTGACCATCAAAGAAGTTGAGAAAGTCGACTAATCTAAAATCCGCTGTTAGAAAGAACACTTGGCCGACGTGCATTTCAAATTGAAAGTACGATTTTATTACGAAAACGTCGCTATGGGAATAATTAAAAAAAAAAATGATAGTTATTTATCGTTTTAACAACATACCAACCATAATATTAAATGAGATCATAATATACACGGTGTAACAAAAAACACGACATACTTAACCAACTGCTATTCCTGAACTTATTTGGAGTGAAAAAATGATGTCCAGTGATTTTATTTTTTCGTCATTTATAAATATACATATTTAGTTACATGCTATACTATATATTATGCAGTATACTGTTTTCGGTCGAATTTCGCCACTGGTGATTTTAGTCACAAGGCCCACTAGTACCACGTCGTAAACAAAACAACAGTAAAGGTGGAATCATACAGTTCACTCGAGTGAAGGTTTAAGCGCCATTCAGACGGTTCACTAATCGCTCATTTCCGCATTTCATTCGGCCTAGTTTACTCGGAATGACACGTCTGAACATGAAATGAAACGAAAGTGCCGAATACTGCCGAATGAAATCTTCAAGTGAACCGATCCAACAATGTTGGATAATTTCCTTCGGCATCCTTCACTAGCGCGCGCATGCGCGCGGAAGAGAGCAAAGTGAAACGTCTGAACACCGAGTGAAATCTCAATCAGTTTGTCTCGCGTCCTGTACGGGAAGGACCATGGAAGGACACTATCACGTCGCACGCAAAACGTCAAAATGGTATTCGTTCGGCTAATTTGTTTGCTTTTGGGAACACCTCTCATATACATTTTTGGGTCTCCCTTATTATCCATGTATTATATATATTTTTTAATATATGTAAGATTATTAATTTGTAGGAAAATGTTCGTAATAAAAAAAGTGAAATCAAATTGTGTTATTATGTCATAAAAAATAAAAAGGTTTATAAGACGACACAATACTGTTTTTTTTATTTATTTTTATTTAATTGTGTCAACAAAATTGCGTAAAAATCGATGCATCTGACATGTTTTTCCTTAAAATTCGGGGCCGGACCGCGCTGGAAATCAAACGAATTCCAGCGCGGTTGACCTCGCTCGGCGACGCAGTGGTGGGAATGGACGAGTGAACGCTTATTTCTATAGCGCCGTCTGAACATGGAATGAAACAAAATGGACGATTAGGCCAAAAAAACATTGCGTAAATCTTCACTCGAGTGAACTGTCTGATTCCAGCTTCACTTTGCTCTCTTACGCGCGCGTGCGCGCGCGAGTGAAGGATGCCGAATGAAAATATCCAACATTGCTGGATAGGTTCACTTGAAGATTTCATTCGGCAGTATTCGGCACTTTCGTTTCATTTCGTGTTCAGACGTGTCATTCCGAGTAAACTAGGCCGAATGAAATACAGAAATGAACGATTAGTGAACCGTCTGATTGGCGCTTAACTGCCTACCCCTGCGACAAACGGCGTGATGGGTGATGGATAGATAGTACTTTAGTACATTTAATGAATTTTCAAATGAGTGATGAAGTTGCACATTGTTGATTTGCCAATCGCCCCCCGGTATAGCGAGCTTTCGGCTTCGATTCCCAGTTGCGACCGTTATATCTTCTTTTGAAATTTGGTTACTAACTTGTCAATGTTAATGTCAGTGACATCTGTTGTAAAATATTCGAACTATGTTCGACGAATCTTTTTGCATTTGGTTTGCTTCTCTGCTTATTTGATCACCAACAGAACCAGCGAGCAGACAACCTGACCAAAGTGCTTTACTACCTTCCTTTACCTTACTTTATTTAGATAATTGATAGTTGTACAGATTTTTACCTTGGAAACCTCTTCAGTGTGGCCTGCCATTATTTTCAACTGTCTGAAATCTGTTTTGACATCAAATATTCTAGCAGAACAGTCTAACGATCCAGTAGCTAATCTTTTCCCGCAATAGTCAAAGCTTACATCCAATACCTGAAAGTTAAGTAGAATTTACTCTCTAAATAATCATATTTAGCTTGCTTGATTACTTTTCACAAGAGATCTGGGTACCTACCTCATCGGTATGACCAGATATCGTAGCTAAGCATCGACGAGTTCTCACGTCCCAAACACGGGCAGTGTTATCGAATGAGCTACTCGCCACCAGGTGGCAGGACCAGTCATAAAGGCAATTCGATATTTCAGCTTCATGTCCTAATAAAACTGCAACTCTCCTAAAAAAAAAAAAATCAAACAAAAGACAAATATATAAAATGATATCACGCTACAAATTCACAAGTAAACGCTAATATCATAATCAGCACAACAGCTCATGCTCTTAACATTGCTTCGTCCTATTATTATAGGGAGCCTATACCCTTCCATATTATGGGAGCCTTTTGTCGGATATCCTTGTCCCTTCCTATGGTAGTAACCTTGGTACTTTTAGTGTATAGTGTAGTCTATTGTTTAGAGATCTTATAAATTTTAATTAAGTATGTAAAATGGTATATAATTTTTGAACTAACCCTCCTTCTCTGAGATCCCAAATAGAGATTGTATGATCGAAGGACCCTGTAACTAGCTCTTGGGGTGTTGTACTATTAAAATCCAGAGCTATAACCTCAGCCGTATGTGCAATCAACGGAAGCACCTCTTGTCCTAACAGAAAGAAACAATTAAATTAAAATAATAATGTTGTAATCTATTCTCAGACCATATCCAATAGAATCATAATTTACGTGCCAGTTGTGCTGTCGAACACTCGAGAAGTATGGTCCATAGAAGCTGTGGCAATGAAGTCACCATCGGGACAAAACTGGGCACAGACAACTTCAGCCTGATGTCCGAACAAGGTGAAGACACATTCCCCCGTTGAAGGGTCCCAAAGCTTTGCAGTTTTATCGAAGGATCCGGTAATTACTCTGTTGCTTGATTGATGGAAAAATTATATGAGAATAAAAGTATATAAATAGTTTTTAATTATAGGAATAGTACAGTACGTGCAAAACTTAATTATCTACCTGAACTTGATACGAACTATTCTCTCACCTTACAATGACGCACATATATTTTAACGTACAATGCGTAAAAATATATGTGCGACAGAGAAAGGCGTAGGCGTGGAGGAACAACATAAAATGCAGAAGAAAGAGAATGTTTCACAATTAAACATTATTATGGCCTCTACTAACCATGTCGCAAACAGCCCGACATGTCGGGCTTTTTGAGAAATTGCTTCATTAATAGGCACAGGTTGTGCCTTTGCGATTTGTTTAATTAATTAATAACATTAATATTTGCTACAAATCGCAAAGGATTCGGCACTCGGTTGTGCCTACTAACGATGCAATTTGTCAAACAGCCCGACATGAGTAACGGGCTGTTTGCAGCATCGTCAGTAGAGCGCTTTAGAATACTGAATGAACTACTTTTTAATCTGTAAATATTATTAGATATTGGTAGGTTTAAAGTTGTGTAAAAATTGAATTTTAAAATAGTTACCAAGTAGGATAATTGTATCCAACTGAATAAACAACATTGTTATGGCCAGTCAGTGTGTGCTCATCATCACCTGTGTCCACATTCCAAATTTTACATGTGCGATCATAGCTTCCGGAAAGGCATCTAAAAGATATTTGAAATTATTAACTTGTTTTCCGAAATATAAACTAGAATAAAGGTTACAGCGGTTCAGTAAAGATTTAATAAAACCCCACAGAAATTGCAGTCTGAATCTAAAGTGTTTAAAATATTGCGACCAGGGAAGATTATAACAGGTTCTCTTCTAGCCATCCCTCAAAGCACAGCTGGACAGATAATACCTTTATTTCGAATGACAAGATACTTCACTCACTTTCTTAAAAACCTTCAACTAAAAACATCCTTAACCTGCATCACAATGTTTGACGATGAAGCTTTTCTGGCTGTATTATGTAAAGCCAGCACAGCTACTGTGAGAACCACATAACATGTTGAAAGAATTCCAAGTTTTCATACATAAATAACAAATTGGGACTCTTTTCCTCAAATACTGCTTGTTAATTATTGTTCAAACATAGTAAATATATTAAGCCGGAAATAGTAAGAACAGTAAATAATATTGTAAGTATACTGACTTCCATAAGAATACAAAAATTTACTATGTAACACGTATACATAGATATATTATATCAATATTGAATTCACTCACTGCTTTCCTTGCTTATGAAATGCAACATTAGTTAAAGGCAGGAGGTGTGTTTGTAAGGTTTTATAAATATAAAATCTTTTTCCCGCCCCCGCATCTTTTTCCAGATTATTCCTCAGAGTTTCAAGACATTTTTTTAGTTGAACAATTACATGTTGTGTGATCAATTGTTCTTTTTCTAATAAATCGTCAGCGACAACATCAACGTTAGATCTGAAAATAGGTCATGTTATTTCAGTAAACGATTGAGAACTATGAGACGAACTTTGACTTATTTTAAATGGTGACCAGAATATTCAGTGGAAACGTTTTAAGTGTATGAATATTGAGTACAAACTTTTCATCGGATATAAATTCCTCACATGATAATTCATCATGTCTCGAAGCGTCGAAAACTGATAATTGGGGTTTTTAACCTTAGGTTAGGTTAGGTTAATGCGAGTTATGATGTGATGAATTATCATGTGAGGAAGTATCGTATCTGAATAAATTTACTATGGGAATTCAGACGCTGAGATCTCATAGTCCGATTAGACATGGAACCATTTTAAATGTATGGGTTTCTCAATTCAATGAATGGTTTTGGAGGTTGTAGTGTTGCAACAAATCTTCCACAGGAAAAATGGCTCGGCTCCCAAAAGAACTTATTCACCTCCGCGAGAGTCCACCAATAAATAACTTATTTCTCATCAATTTCATACTCACGACGGCATTAAATCCAATAAATCTACGGTTTTCATCTTTTTTATACCTGCTTGAAAATATTCTAGAATAATTCCTGGTGGATAATATCTAAGGTGAAATTTACTAAGCTTCATATCGTGAAAATCGTTCCAATTACACAACAACTAATTGAACTTTTCACAAATTCATTATATTTATGTCTCTATGAATAAAGTAACCTTTGATTAAAACATAGTTCCACATGGAAAATAAAAATAATGTACATAATTTTAACAATCATTGATATAAACATGATTGCGTGGAAAACGTGGAAAATTAGATCGATGAATTTTCAGATGCTGACATGACAACGATTGTTTGTCAAAAACATTGCAGCAAAATAACCTAAATAAATAGGTAAGTACCTAATAACATAATCGATTTCATCCTGCTTCATCTACAATGATCCACACGCATGAATGAGTCAATTTCTTACCGTAATTATTTGTAAAAGTTAAATATAAGACACATCAATCAACAATTTCACCGCGCTATAGTGAAAAAAATGTAAATGTCATTTTCTGTGAAACACATGAGATTATAAAAGTTATTTTCACAGTTTACACCAGCGGCCTCTTGGTCTAGGGGTATGATTCCTGCTTTGGGTGCAGGAGGTCCCGGGTTCAAATCCCGGAGGGGCCCTATTTTTGCAATTATTTTTTGAGCACATTATAAAAATAACTTTTAGAAAAACATAACATCCATAGATTTTTTTATTGTTTCTCAATACACTGCACTCCTTTTAGTACTTTAGCATTGTTGGTTAGAATTTTTCATAAATATCGGTATAGTAACAATCTGTAAATTGTTCAATGCTTTTATTTTTTTCAATAGATGGCGGTAGTTTCCTTTTTGTATTGTTTGCAATTCGTGCCGAACTTCACTTTGCTTCACCACAAAACAGCTGTCCGTCAGTCGTATTTATTGCCATCTCGAAGGTGTTTCGTTACTGCTCGTGTCATTGTGATTAACGGTAAATAATGTTCAATGATATTCTAAGCATTTTTCGTGTAAATCTGTGAAATGTTTTAAGTGAGCGTTCGTAATCATACAGAATTTTACCCAGTGAGCGTGTTGTGCTGTTGATGTTTGTCGTTAGATTGTGCACAAAGAATTGGATTTAATCCGAAACAAAGAGGGATAAAATTTGTGATCTCGTGCAATTGGAAGACATTGACCCTGCTGTTTGTTTCGTAAGTATATTATTTTGATTGTTTATTGCGCTTTTTTAAACGTCAATTTGTGTTTGCAAAACAAATGTTGCAAATGTTCACCCTACCTTCCTTACCTACTGTTATTGGTTAATCGATTTGTTTACCTTGTGAAATGTTAACCGTCAGATGTTTTCCGATGCAATATAATATTATTATACCTTCCCTTAAAATTGTTTTATTTTATTTATTAAACCGACGGATTATTTCCAAAAAATATTTAGCATTTGTTTTATGGAAGTGTAATGAGAATGTGTTGGAATGATTACTTTTGGGCAAAATATATTCTGGCAACAGAAATATCGAGGTAGCAGAAACGACAAAAAAGCGCACACGGCAATGGGTATGTTACCTATACGGAAACCAGTTTTATCTATTGTTAGTATTTTAAACTTTAATTTAAATATTATGTATTATTGTTGTATACCTATCTCTCTATCTTGTAGGCTGGTTTCTTGAAACCATATTATTTTATTATCCTTACTGATTAAACCCACTATGACCTAAATTCATTTACCTATTTTTAAGAGACTCTTCGTTACTCACATTCGTTTGGTATTCTTGTTTATTTCCATTTTTGTTTAGGTTCAATGATATTTTAATGAGAAGTAAAAGTACTTAGGTACACTAATTTTTTGTGTACTATATTTTATTTATAATTTGACATCCATTACCAAAGTGGTCGTCCAATTTAAAGCTTTCATGTCAACATATTTCTCTAAATAATATCCGTTATTTTGTTTTCTATGTAGGTACCTATGTTCTACCTACCTACCGCATAGGAGGCCCTGAGAGAAATGATTTCCTTTCGAACTTGGAAGAGTCTATGTCGTCTTCAGGGATGATGTGGATGATATTTTTTAGGATATACATATATTTAAAATTTCAACCATTGGGCAAACTCACAGTCATACCTGCCTGTAAAAAAACCACATAATTAATAGCAGTGGCGGACACTCGTGCAGTGACTGCCGACTTTTAAACTAAACTAAATAACCAACACGCCGTTTTTCCGCAGGGGTAGGCAGAGGACGGACCGCCAAACACCTCGGTCTTTGCACACGCTCTTTGCCTCATTCACATTCATACATCGTCTCATACATACTCTCCTTTTTTTCTGACTCTTGACATGGCCCGACTCAAGTATCTGATTCACTTGATCGTGCCATGTCTTGATCGTGCCCTACTTCTTATACCATTCACACTTGCATCATTATATTCTCCTTACGCTCATTTCTTCGTTCATTCGCTCTACATGCCCAAACCATCTGAGGGTTCCTTTCTTAATTTTACTCATTACGCTTACATCAGCCTTGCATTCTTTTCGAATCTCCACATTTCTCACACGATCATACATGATACACTCACACGATACACATTTCTCACACGATCATACATTTTAAAAACAATGTTTGAAATTAGTATTTTTTTTCTAAAACGGTTTAAAAAAAAAATCTGTGGAAAATTTCAGAAAAAAACTTCTTAGCATTAAAAAAATTATTAAATAAATATGTTTTTTGTGTAATTTTAACGCTTTATTTGTCGCTCGTCTTAAAAAAATTTGGGACGTGTTTTAACTGCTCCTGTTTATTTAATCCTTTTAGATGGTCTCTTGGTAAGATATTTCTGAAAGTTTCAAAAAACTTATTTTTCATAGTGCTTACCCTTTCACGTCGCAAAATATGCGTAGCTTTTATCGTTTAGCAGGAATTTGCAATTATTATGATGTTTTAAACGGATAATATTTGGAAAGTAAAGCTAACGAAGTAAAACTCCCAGTGCAGCCGAATTGTTCATTTTATTTTCACAAAATATTCATATTTTGTAATAATAATATTTGGATGACTTGTATAGCGCCGTTTTTGTGAAAAATCTCCTCAGGGGCCCTGTACAACTATATTATTATTGTTTTTTTTTTGCATATACATAATGTATTTACTCTGCGCATGTTATCAATGTTTATGTTTATTATAATAATTATTGTTTTTCACGTTTAGTCACAATTTCCAAACATTCTTCGTGCTATACTGCAAACCTAAAGGCCGGTCTCTTGCGGCTAATTTTACAAACAATATCTCAAACATTACCATAAACATGTGGCAGGGACACAACGTTTGTTGTTTTCTATAAGCCACGGAAGGCAAAAACATTGCGGCTCGGACCTAACCATCCACAAAATGCGTACATATTTTCGTCGGAGGAGACGCCGCTTAACATACTACCGGTGTCGTCATAATCGAGGCATTAATCATATATTTACAAATATATCTTTAATGTTGATTTGGTTACCGATGATGTTTACATATTATTAACTTACATATCGATAATAAAAGCAAAATGTGGAAATGTTATACAACTTCCAATTCCAAGTAACATCAACTGACAACATACGCAGTATACAGTATACAGCATACATACAGCAAGCACGATAATATTATTATGTTTGTATTTGTACATAACTTTGATAAAGTTGTGATTATTATTGGCTTTGCACAATGCAAAAATATACATATGTTTATATAAAACAAATTTGTTTGACCAAAGGTTACATTTTTAAGCCTCGAGCATATTCTGTCAGAAGGTGAAAGTATTTCGGCTTTGCAATAAAATCCAAATAAATGGAAAATTTCTGAAAGTATCCGAAAACTAAAAACTGTTTTTGAAAGTTGGTGAAATATACTTTCAAATTTTATTGTTAGAAATAAACATGTAATTTTTAAAATATTAAAAATTTGAATGCAAACATAAAAAGATTTTAAAATTGCTAACCTTACGATTTTTCCAACAAAAATTACTGATAGTGGAAAAAAATAGAAACACACATAGTTTATTAGACAAATGGATTATAAACGTTATTGTCACATCACTTTTTTGTCGTTTCGTATAAAAATAATTACGTAATAAAAATTTCACAAAGTTTCATAGATTTTTCTCAAATGTGTGTACATTTTAATTCTTCTGTGGTTCATTTTTAGGTTTGAATACAAAGCGTTGTGTTTTCTCTTTGTAACACGTTTTGATCAAATTTCTGACAATTTTTTTTTTTATAGTGAGTTTTATATCACAAGAGTGGGGACTCTAATTTTTTAAAAAAAATTATAGAGAATACCTCACAAGAGTCCCAACTGCTCCCGTCTGGAGCCAGTGAGACTATGGCATCCCCAATTGGGGTATGTTATGAGGCTGAAGGTATGTGGGGAAGGGAAGAAGTCGAGGAAGAGGAAGGTGGGGAAGTACCTGGCTATTCAGATCTAGTCACTAAACACGGCTAAAAGGAGTCGAGGAAGAGGAAGGTGGGGAAGTACCTGGCTATTAAGATCTAGTCACCAAACACGGCTAAAGCCATTTCAAGCAACGTTTCAATTCTGAATGGTGGTCTTACACCAGGGCGATAACTAAGAATATCTTCCACTCTGGAACGTGCCGCAAATATACTATACATTATTTTAAATAATTAATTGTGAAATAACACAAATCAATTAAATAAAATTTATTTGCGCACGCCGGGTTCGAACCTGCGGCCTTCGAATTGGGAGTCCAACGCCCTACCGCTAGACTACGCCGGCCGTCTGACAGCAAGGGAGACACAACTTGAGCTGTTCCCAAAATCGAACAAATTAGTCTGATGGGTTAAATACGAACATTAATTACCATTCAAAATATGGATATTCTTTGCATAACAAGAGTACAAACACACACAGTTAGCTGTTAGCAAAATAATTCTCGTCCCTCACAGACGAAAGAATCTGTTAGATTAGTGTAATGAACTCAAGTAGTAATCCTCAGTACTTCACTCCATTTTGTTTTGATCACAAGTCTACCGTGGCACGTTCTTTGCAGGTTGCCGATGGTATTCAGAGCGTGAAAAACATGTCGAAATGTTTTTGTGCTTTCATTTTTTGTCGGCTTTTATGAATATGCATGTAGCCGACCCTCCTCAACGAAACGCATTTATAATATATTCATACTCGGATAAGAGTCTCATCCGGGTATTATGCATGCAGGTTTCATTCCATTGGGCTTGAGATTAATTGAGAATGAAGCTACTTTCCTCCCAAACGCTGCCTTATTCATTTGTGAGAGGAAACTCGGAAAGATTTTACGTGATTTTCTACTTATAGACTTGTTTTCCACGTTTTGTCAAAAGATGGGCAATAATATTAATAATTTGACCGGTCAGTGGTTGTGTGGGCATCGCGTTTGGCTCCCACCCAGGCGTTCCGTGTTCGATCCCTCGGCTGGCTAAGTCCTCCATCACAACACAAGCAATATCTTCCGCTTAGTGTGGTGGTAGTAGGAGGTTGTTGGATTATTCGTAACCCGGGAATGTTTGTCTTTCTTTAACCCCTAAAAAAATTGGCGTATTTTGTCAGAGGCTAAAAATATTCCCGCTTTGCAAAAAAATCCAAACAAATGGAACATTTGTTAACGTATTCGAAAACTAAAAACTGTTTTCGAAAGGTGATGAAATAGGCTTTCAAAGTTCTATATTAAAAATTACTACGTATTTTTTTAAATATAAATTTTTCTTGCGAAAACTTTAAAAAGTTTTAAAAATGGCTCACTTTACTTTTTATTCTAACTAAAATTACTGATAATGAAAAAAATAAAACACATACTTATTTCATTAGATAAATGAATTATAAACCTTACTGTCACCTCACTTTTTTCGTTTCGTGTAAAAAAAATTCTTAAAAAATTCACAAAGTTCCATAATTTTTTTTCAAATTGCTATCGGAAACTTTGGTTTCAGAAAGGGGTAAATTTTAATTTTTTGTGGTTTTCTTTTAGATTTGAATATGTATATAGTTTGTTGTATTCTCTTTCCAATACCGTTTAGATCACATTTCTGACTATGATAGTAAGGGAAAAACAACGATTTCTGTGAGACCTATGTGAGCTGGGACAAATATGGTCTCCTGTGATTAAACGGGTTAAAAAAAAAAAAACTTTGTTTTAGGCACTTTTTATTGTTTAGATTTTTATTTAAAACAAATAATAATAATTATAAATAAGATGGGAAATAATAAAACACTTCGTTTTAGGTACTTTTTATTGTTTAGATTTTGATTTTTATTTAAAGAAACATTTAAAACATATAATAATAAATAATTCAAATAAAACATAATACAAAAAACAGAGAAAAAGTCCCAATTTAAGAAGTTTGTCAATGGGTTCTTTTAAGTTAATGGATTATAACAAAAATTAATTTAACTATTAAAAAATAATTGTTTACATTCATAAAAAAAATATTGTATACATTCATATCATAAGAGGTATAGCCTAAAGAGGTGTAACATGATATGAAAAATATATAAAAAGTGTATAAAGTTAGAAATTGTTTGTCTTGGAATCTAATACAAACTATTTCTTTCAGCGAGCCAATTTTTCAACATAATTTTTTTTTTGCGTTTGTACACTTTTTAATTGCTGCAGGTAACATATTTAAGCAATTTGGGATCATGTAGTCCAGCGTTATTTGCCCATATTTGTTTAAATGCTTAGGAACGATTAGTCCTTCATTTAACGTAAGACGAGTATTGTAAGGGTGTTCTAGTCTATTTATGTACAAAGGACTATTTATATGCTGAAAAATAATTTTATACCATAGAATTGCTCTCATTGAGAGAATTTTGAGATTTTGATAAAGGTATGGAACATTATGCCTTTCTACCGACATGTTTCATGAGCTATGCTCAACTGATTGTATACTAGTTGTTAGTAGTTTTTTTTTTTTTTTCTGTCAAGAGATCTGATGTCACCCATCCAAGGTGCGCTTTTATAATTACCGGGACGACCCACGTTTACGGTACCGTCACGGCACGAAAAAAGCAATAAACATACGTTCCTTATCGCAATAATGATGCAGCTCTTTGTTACAAGTTAAATAATGGTGAGATAAAATATGAAACGCACAATGCACGCACGTCTGTTTCCTTCAAATGAAAAAAGTAATCATTTTCTCGCATCTCTCTCACACATAATATTTGAGAGTGTGCGATAAGGTCACGAGGATAATATTGATGTCTGAGTGAAACGCAATTCCCGTCGCCGTCGGCGTCGTCCCGTAACCCTAGAGCGATATTTCTGCATGCCATGCCGCGGTTTTAACGTGACCTTGCCGTGACGTCACGGTACTGTAAACGTGGGTCGTCACCGTAATAATAAAGGGGGTATACTTACAAACATGTCATTTCATATAATTATTATAGGAAGATGTGTTACAACTTACAACGGTGTTCAGAATGACAGGACCAATTCTACCTGCCTACGACAAAATAAGTAAGTGTCGGTTTTATAAACATCATAAAACAATACATAGTTGTGGGATTGACTATTTTCATTCCAACACTATGTCCGACGTTACTACCATAGGCTTCAAACTGAGAAAAAACGACCTAATTGCTATTTGAATTGTAGAATCTGCCAGTGTTATTTTATCATAAGGCGATACCCGGCGGTGATTTTTCAATACAAGCGTATTCCCTATTTATCTCTCTGGATTTTGACCCTAGAGAAAATATTGTTTTTACATAAAATAGATATCAACTACTAGCGTGGCGGTACTTTTTGTTTTTTTTTGATAAGTTACTTTTTATAGAAGTTATGACCTTCCAAAAATCAATAAAATTGACTGGTTTAAACGCCGTCAAAAGACGTTCAGTATACAAACTAGACAATGTTTTTTAAAAAAAGCAAAACGTACAGACATAGAATAGTTTTTTTCTTATGTATTTGGTTAAAAAAAAATTGAAAATCAGTCCACTTTTGGAGGAGAAAAGTGGGGAATACAAAACCTCGATTTTAGTTAGGTATTAGTAGCCTGAGGTGTATTGTCCCTTTCGCTCAATATCCGGTGAAGTAAGAGCAACAGTGACAGCAACAATTTGGTAAAATCTATTTTTCAAATAACTCCACCACCGGGTTTCATCTTAATCACTCGGTTCGGACTATTTATTGTAATCGAAAGTGGCGCCCTCAGCTATTTAAAAAAAAGAAACCCATGATTCTTACGCCGTTCTTCCACGTAGCTATTCACAAGCGACGCTACCGCTACCTGTCAAACAAATTTGCTAGTGTAGCACCTAGCGGCGTTTTCAAACACTAATAACAGTATGGAAAACACAGACGAGCGGCGATCGCGTCGCTTGAAGGTAGCTCCATGGAAGAACGGCGTTAGAGCTTTAGTTAATTTGGACGTGTATGAGTAAAACACAAATATGTTTTAGTAAATTAGCACTAAATAGATTTACTGAGCAATTTTTGTTTTGTTTACCCTTGATATAACCTCATAACATTACATATTATAAAAAATATCGGTTCTCAGGCGGCTAATGACAAACCCAACGTAATTAGAATCCATGAATACTAATTTGACCGCTGTAAAATGTTTTGCGCAGCTTAATTAAGATCACTTTATTTTCAGTTTACGACGAAAACATTTCAGAAGAACAGATAAGTTTTCGTATTATGGAACATAATCAAGAAGATTAAAACCAACTAGTAGATATAATATACTTCTGCATACCTAGTAATATTTATTTTATTCAGAAATCTGGATAAAATTGAGAGGCCAGATGGCTTATGAAGAAGGAGCATAACACTATATCTACATGTTTAAAAAGAACACTTACGATGCAGTGGCTGGACAAGATTTTGAGTCACAAATATTGACCCAATTTTTGACAATATCTCAGATTCCGTTGGTCTCCAAGTCATCGCTATCCCGGTGATTTATAAATGTATGTATACAGGGTGTTAAGGGACGTACTTGACTTACTTTAACCAGCGATTACTGACATTATTTAGAGTAAAAATTTTAAATAAATTTTTGGTCTCCGATGACATTTTTTCTTCTTCTTCAAAAATATAAAATATCAGTAGGTATTGGGCAGTTGGGGGCGGGGTGAGGGATTATTTGGTTACTCGGCTATGTGACCAGTGATATAGAAAAAAACTTTTCTTAAAATCTCGTATAAAGGGACGTATTTGACTTACTTTAACCAGTGTTTCCGGACATTATTTGGAGTAAAAAATGTAAACAAAATTTTAGTCTCCGGCGACATTTTTGATAATTTTTTTTTCTACGGAAACATAAAAATTTGTAGTTCTCGGACTTAAGTTAAAGTAAGAGTTTGGTAGGTTACTCGGCTGAGTAACCAGTGACAACATGCGGATACATTTTTTTGTGTAATTGTTTAAGAAAAAAAAAATTGAAAATGAAAATAAAAAGTCATGGAAAAAGTCACCGGAGATCAAAATTTCATTTTCATTTATATTTCAAATAATGTCAGGAAGCACTGGTTAATAAGTCAAGTACGCCCCTTAGCGCTGTGTATTTTTAATTGTATAATAGAATATTTATCCATTTACTGTACCTAGATATATATGTACAAGATTTCCATTTTTACATTCTTATGGGAAGATGTGGTATGCAAAAAAGTTTTAAGATTATTTAAAAATCTGTAAAGAATATGATGCAGATGATCACAACATGATAACTAATCGCATTCCACCACGGAAAAAACCGTGAAGATGCTTCCCGCACAACTATTGGTCCGTGGGTCACCTGGGCTAACGGCCTCCGACGACACGGTGGTGAACGCAGCCTTCCAACACGACGCGCCACTCCCGAGTGAGCGCTGGGCCCGAGCTCACTCAAGACCATGCCCTACACAATTGATTATTTGTGTAACTTTTTTTCTATTTTGCTTATTTCTTTTGTTAAAATTTACTGTATTCACATACTACCATAAAAATTAGTTGACCGTATGAGTCTAGCTCGAAATGTATTTATTTTTTTTATAAAAAGTAATGACAGTTATTTGTTATCTGACCGTTACGTCCTCAAACAACAATAATTCAACCAGAAAGCCCTTTATCTTATCTGGTGTGCCAGCACGGTTGCTCGATATGTAGTTACCGACCGATTGTCGGTAACTTCTCATCGTTCCCTAGGACAACTGCAGATCTGAAACGTACAAACGACAGTTGATATCGAATATATTAAGGACACTTAGTCATTGTGAACTGTCACCTATTCGTTTGCGATCTGCAGTTGTAGTAGGGAACGATGAGAAGTTACCGATAGTTATCCTATCGATCGTTATAGAGCAAGCGTGCTAGGGCCTCTGGTAGTTATTTGGCACGTTATAGTAGATACCTATTTCAGATTACATTATCTAGTTTTTTTTTTATATCTGGATATGATAATACTGATCCCGAAAAGGTTTCATTTTTCAGTGACCCTTTGTCTGCTTGAAAAAACTCCAATGTTTTCTGCAAAGCACAATTCAAATCTTAGGATTTTACTTGACAATTTAAATATTCTACTTGTACTTCTTCTCATAGTCTTTATTACATTTTTAGTTTTTTTGCCATTTTCGTTGTTATGATGTTTTGCATCAAAATCAAAATGAGGTATTAGTTTTTTTTCTCAACTAATTGGTCAATCCAGTCGTACAGCTTATGACCACGATTTAAATAATAATAATTGGTCTTGTTGGAACGTGTCGTTCAATAAAAAAAAAGAATAACATTGTAATAACATGTATTGTGTTAGAGGTTCTTATGTAACCTCATTATAATTATGCTAAACTGAAGTTAGTGACGGAGAGCTGGAGACTGGAGCAGTGGTTCTCAAAGTGAGCGCTATCTGCTCCTAGAGGTCCCAACTATGTCTAAGGGTCCCAACAAAGAGGGTGTTGTGAGGGGCGACAAGAGGCACCTGAACAGAGTGACTCAGTATCGCCCTGGGAAGAGACCACCGTCAGATGCTAAATATTACCTGAAATGGCCTTAGTGTGCCAAATGTTAAAGTTTGTTGCTTCACAACCCTCCAACTTTTTCCGCCTCATTTCATTCCCTTAGATTGGGAAGCCGTATTAACACTGACTCCGGGCAGTTGGGACTCGTCTGCTCTAACCACATTATGAAAAAAATGGGTGGCATTGAGGAGCGATAAGGGTGCGGCAACTAGGGACAGCAAATCCTCTTTTCTTACCTTCCTAAAATACGGATTTAATCCGAATTTTGTATTGTAAGAAATCCGGATTTGCAACATTTTTTTTACATTCCTAAGCTTTAATATTCAGAACAGTCATCCCTTATGCATAATTTTTTAATTATTTTTAATTGATAAACTAATGTTTAAGACAAGATTTTATGCATAGCACGAAGGGTAACAATTATTATAAGCATTAATTATCAGCCTGTAACACTCATCAGGCTGATAATTATTGCTTATAATAATTGTTATCATATTTTTTTTGCATTGCAATGAAAATATTCGTTCTCAGAACCTATGTTATTTTTAGGGATGCTGTTTAGAGGGTCTTTTTTTAGAAACGGAAGTAGAGGAAGTTCTAGAAAAAAAGGTATGGAGGGTGAGTGAAAATTTGGTGGTCGGTGTGATAATAGGAGTAATACAGCATCATTTTCATTGGTCAAATGCATAGAACATATTTATAGATTTATATTATTGATCGATGGCCTAAGGGATAAAAAACCACGAGTTGTTATAATAGGCAATAATCAATTAGTCGAAACTGGAAACGATGTATGAGTTTTCCTGGAAATTTTTCTAAGAAATATATCCCTGAAAAGGGTGTGTGGGGAGGGGTCAGCCGGCTAAGTTTGAGAAGCTCTGATGTAGAGAATTAACCAAAATAAAACGTGACGTGGCACACTATGAACTATCATGGCAGGCAGGATGGGATGGGATGGGTTGGGTAAGTGTAGTTGGCGAGGTCGGTGATCGAGCCGGTGAACCCGTCGCAGGACGCCAAGTGCGCGTCTCTGTGCTCGTCTGCCGGCACAGGCAAACCTCCCTTAATCCCGATAAAAAATTAACGGCCGGTGGCTGTGCGCACTTGGAGAGCTTTTTCGCCACTTAAATATTTTAGGAACGCCGGGTAGCGATTTTATTAAATTCTTGATGATTTTGTAAAATCGCTACCCTGCTGTAGGTGTGACGTCATTTTTCACACTTCGATGTTGTTAAGTTACATCTAGATCCACTTAGATCAATACTCTAAAACTCTAAACTTCAATTGATAATAATATTATGTTCATAAAAGTCCCATTGGTGTCACAAACACTCGGCGTTTATAAAAATCATCGAAAATATTTATTGAAACGGGTAGATGAATTTTTCATTTATTTCTATCCACTTGGACCGATTCACTTGCTGGGCTGCAGACGCTCTTATGGCTCAGAATTCTTATTCAAATAAATATACATTTATGTCCCTACATGGATATATTATTTAAATGCATGTATATATACATATATTGGGGGTGATCATATTGTAACAACAACAAAAAACGAGTGTGCTTCAGACCAAACGTCTGAAGTAAAACTTCTAGAGAGAAAGAAAATGTTCGCGCGCACTGCTCTGTCTTGCTCCTACAGTATTTATAAAATTGTTCAAGAACGAAATTAAATTACGAATAATCTTCATGCACTGGCTATGAGAGGAAGAGAGAAAGAAAATGTGCGCCCGCACTGCTATCTCTTTCTCCTACAGTGTGATACAGCCTGTTCGCCTCGCACGACTACCCTTTTCGTAACGCTCTCATCACGCATTCGCCAGCTTACCCCCCAAGTCATGCGTGCGTAAATAAGTTTTACTTCAAAAAGCCCGAAACAACGCAAATAATTAAATTATCAATTTAACGATTGTTACAGAGTAGAAGACACTCTCAATTATCGCCTTAGTAAAGGCCACTATTCAGAATTGAAAAATTGCTTGAAATGTCTTTGGCCGTATTTGGTAACCAGATCTGAATAGCCATGCACTTCCCACCTTCCTATCTCTTTTCCCCTTCATTACCTTCAGCCTCACAACATACCCCGGTTAGGGATGCCGTAATCTCACTGGTTCCAGGCGGTTGGGACTCTTTAAAAATTACTGCACCACTCCTATTTTCTTTGTAATTCATCATATTATAATTAATTTCCAGTACCTATTATATTTTTTAATATAACAGACTTCTAAAGTTTGTATTTAGTATCTTGTGTTTATTTATAAACACGCCCAAATAATGAAAAGTGTACAACATATCATGTGCCATTTTCTCTGTAAGCTTCCCTTTGGCTTCAGACGGTCATTTAGTCTGTGGATATTATATTGTGTGTGTGTATTGTAATATACTTGGTAAGGAAATTGCAAGGGTTGGTTATATTTATGCCAAATAAATTTCCCTTTACTCCAAGCGTCCGGTTTCTCCGGGAAGTCCTTTCAATGCACAATGTACATATACATGAGATATCTAGCGTTATGGGACAGCTATAAATTTTGATATGTTCAGCGGGACGTAGAACGACCCAAAAGAGACTATTATTGAAGTAGCAAATAATCCACAAAACTGATTTTAGTAGAATAATGTAGACTGCGCAGCGAAACCCGGTCGATATTAAATATAAAAATGGTGTGTACTAAGTTATTGTTTTATTTTAAATTAAATATATACTGCCCAAATAAATGATACATAACCTCAAAATAACATAGGCAATAAACCTTTTTTAAATTGTGAAAAACAATCACCATGGAAATCTATTTACGTAAACTATACTGGAAACGTAAATCGTTACCGAAAAGTATTAATTCATAATTTACAATTCACACACCAGAGGCCCTAGCACGCTTGCTCTATAACGATCGATAGGATAACTATCGGTAACTTCTCATCGTTCCCTACGACAACTGCAGATCGCAAACGAATAGGTGACAGTTCACAATGACTAAGTGTCCTTAATATATTCGATATCAACTGTCGTTTGTACGTTTGAGATCTTCAGTTGTCCTAGGGAACGATGAAAAGTTACCGACAATCGGTCGGTAACTTCATATCGAGCGACCGTGCTAGCATACCAGGTTGATTATAATATCAACATGCTTCAGTATGCATCTAACAATCTACCTATAAAATATTTCGCTTGTCAAGCAATCCGAGATATTTTTGACATATCTCGAATTATAACCTCTCGGATCTGAGAATCGATTTACTTTTTCGAATGAATTCCGACAGTTTGAAAACGATTAAGATAATTAACGCCCGGGTGGCCGGCAATGAAAATGAAATGATTCTCTCGCACTGACTGCATTATTCGAATGATTTCTGACATTTCAGAGCGATTGTCTCAATTCCACT
Source organism: Limnephilus auricula (assembly GCA_951813805.1). NCBI lineage: Eukaryota > Metazoa > Arthropoda > Insecta > Trichoptera > Limnephilidae > Limnephilus > Limnephilus auricula. The sequence continues at coordinate 28,322,333 of OX638390.1, read as the reverse complement.
TTCTCACTCACTTTTGATGACGTTTCAAAACGATTGTCTCGGACTGTGCAATTGTGCATTCGAATACATTTTGACATCGATTGTCTCGGACCGGGCATTCGAAGGAATTTTTACATCGATTTATCTATGACGATGAATCGAAATATTTCGTTGGTAAAAAAGATCGAGTAAACCATCGATGATTTATCGATTGTGACTATCGCTAGTAGTAGAAATACTATTTAGGATAATTTGGATTTGGCGACACTGTAAAGACATAATGAAAATGATAACGCGATAGTAATATATTATTAATCAAATTAACTTTAATAAACCTTGCCCCATTAACCCAGTTTAGTATTGGAAGCGTCACTATTTCATATCCATTCGTTCTTGCCTTTTCAGCGAAGTAAGAAGTAGGTACTACATTTTCATCTATTGAGCTGTTATTGCCTGCCTTGAAATAGAACTATGACTTGCCTATTTTATGAATTTTGTTTGTGGGAAAACAATTATTTTGTGTGATAAATTGATGCCAAAATGTCAACTTTGCTCAATAGGAACAGTAGGAACTTACATGAATTGGGTTTTTTAGCCAGTCAGTAAGTGCATTGTTGAACGCTTAATCTTAAAAAATATAATTTGAAGAATAATTTGGTTGCAACCTCTCTCTTACATTGGTCGTTTAAAAATAAAATAAAACGAAATGTGAGATTAAACAACGAAAGTCGGCGATATGCCTTTATTGACATTTCCGTATCTACGTTTCATTTTTCTAACAGTGTACGAAAAAGTTTTTTTTTTCTATTCGTGGCCTTGCTATGGCGGGGTTCCATCCACCGTTTAAACCGAATTGTTTTTTCGTGAAATAAAAAAAAATACAATAAGTAGCAAAAATAGTGACACAGCTGAAATAGTAGTGCGGGTAAGTTTGTTCTACCGCTGAGAGCTCCACTGTAAGCTCTCCTCTAATACGCACATCGTTAATAAGAGTAATTATGGAGAGGTTACAGCGAGTTGTCAGCGATGTGCCTTAACATCTAAAATTTTAACGTGTGTATGGTAAAATCTGTGTCTAGATATATAATATTTTCTGATTCGAAAGGTTCGCCTTCAATATCGCGATACCAGCTTTTTACAGCTAGACTCCTTTGATGGCAGCCCGAAGCCCCGGTACCATTCATGATATTCATTTCTCCGAGGTTTTAACTGGGTGGGTCCTTCAATAGAATATAATAATTTAGAGTAATTTAGACCACCTTCGTGACTGGCAGCCATAAAACCCTGACATATATTATGTTTGAAGCACTCAACGTAAACAGTAAACACAGTTATGTTTTTGTTCGTGGAAAAAGAAATTATAATCTAATTGTGTTTTTATTAATGTGCATCTAGGTTGATATACTTTCTTTGAAAATGTAACGAGTAATGAGTAGTAATCTACAAGTACGACAACAATATTTTTTTAAGGGCCGTCTGTTTCAACGCTAGCTATAGTAAAAGTTAAATTGGCTAGCTTTACACTTCTAAGTTTACGACTTCTGGCCAATTGGCACATTGGATTTTCAAAATGCATATTGAATGAAAAAACTTGCAAGTGTAAAGCTAGCCAATTTAACTTTAACTATAGCAAGCGTTGAAAGAGACGGCCCTAAGAAAGATAAACATTTCGGGTTTCGAATAACCTGACAATATTCGAAAATCGTAAAGAAACGCCACACAAAATACAAGCACGTACATCTCTAAATATCAAATTTTCCCGCGGTGTTCTTTTTCCTTTCTGATTTCGCAGGCCATTTACAAATCCCGCCCCAATTCCAGCTTAGTATCTACAAGAACTCATTTGCAGTAATAATATCGCCTCTTCATTCGGGGAAAGGCTTTTGAATTTGGCACGTGAACCACATAATTTAAGAATAATATTAAATTAAATACGCAGATATGATATTATGCAGTATCCCTATGTTAAAATTTAAAAATTCGTCTAAAAATGCGAGACTAGCAGACTGCACGCTATCCACAACGGAGTTGCGATGCTAAAACTGATGCATGATGTGGGGCATGGATCTGGCAGGAAAAGAACCAAATACTGTAAATAGTAGATATGAGATTCCTTGGGCGAATGTGTGTTCAAAAATGTACGAGCTTGGGAAATAGTGCACAAGAAGAAAACGTTCGACATTTGGAGGCTTTGAAACTTAAGCAGATAGGCAAATAGAGGTGTCTGAGAAGTGACGCACAAGCAGACAGTAGAAGAATTCTGAGATGTCGCAGGAAAAAATTAAATCAAAAAACTCATATTAGTTTCTTCAATCTTTGCAAAATTACTTTGTGGCATCATTTTAATTAAATGAAACAGATCACTTAGTCTAAACCACTATAATATCTACATGTTTCAAAACCGATGTTTTCTTATTTTTAAATTTTTATTTTTAATTTTCTTATTAAAGAAAGCATCGGTTTTGAAACATGCAGATATTATAACATGTGATTATTGTGGTTTACACTAAGTAATTTGTTTCATTTAACGCATATTTGTGTTCAGTGTGAAAACATGGACTACCTAAGTGTAACCGGAATAAAAAATAATGATCTATTGTGTTTGTGGCATTCGATTTTCTGCTCACTCCCGCGTGAAAATTGTGTAATAGTTTGTTTAGTTATTTTGAATGTATTCAGTTATTTTAAATACAGTGGTGCCTCGCATAACGAACGCCTCGCACAGCGAACGCTGCACACAACGAACTTCCTTTTCGTTCATTTCACGATTCATACAACGAACTTCGCTTCACACAACGAACTTCGCTTCACACAACGAAGTCGCCCACTTCACACGATCACTGCCGATTTATTGCATCCTTCCGCGCAGGCAGTCGTTAATCACTGAGCAGTACGCTTAACTTACGCACGTGTCGCAGCAATCGTTCATCATTACAACGAAGTCGCCCGATCTTCTACGATCACTGCCGATTAATTGCATCCTCCCGCGCAGGCAGTCGTTAGACTCGTTAGTCACTGCGTAGTACGCTTAACTTACGCACGTATCGCAGCAATCGTTCTTCATTACGAATTAAATCGCACACGTATCACGGCAGTCGTCCTTTTAAGATAAACTCAACATTTTTTTTATATGATGGGTTCTAAAAAAAGCAGGAAGGTGATTTCTCTTGAAATCACTGCACCATCGGCCAAAAAGCGGAAAATGGATGAAGATGTGCAAGATTCGATTATTTCTTAAAATTAAAAAATGTGTGTTTTTTTCATTATGTTTTTAGATGTATCTAAATAAAAATAATAACAAAAAATTTATCTTTTTTTTATGTCATCTTACCATATTTTATGCTACAGAACGAATTATTTTTTTTAACATGTATTGTTATGGGAAAACGCGTTTCACATAACGAACTTTTCGCATAACGAACTTGCTCCTGGAACGAATTAAGTTCGTTGTGTGAGGCACCACTGTATTGGTTATTTTAAAAGTTCGTCTTGCCATTTTCACCGCACACAATGTGCAATATTAATCTTTGGGTATATCTAAAACCCTTATCCGGTAGAATTGTAAAATGATAACCAACTACATAGTTACTTGTGGCTTCAAACTAACTAACCAACCCTCCAGTGAGCTGTTGCTACTGTGGTTAATATAACTATTTCCTATTATAAAATTGATTTACTGTCATCATATGAAAGAGTATTCCCGAATTTTACACATTTTTAAGCCCTACAACTTTTACACCATCTTTTGCGCAGCTTTGTCATATCATGTATTGTGTTAATGTCAATTTTGCGACTATCTGTGTTACATTCAGCGTTCGCAATCCCGAATTAACCGGATTTTCATAAGTGGGATTTGCAGGATTGAAAATAATACTAAATTTACTTCAAAAACATGCCGTTTAGATTTGCACGTGCTTGCTAGTTGCTAGTATTTAAATTCGAGCAGAGCTCAAGTGAAATAAGCGGTCGTCAATCTTTGACAATGACAGATGACTGATTTTGATGTTAGGAATAGAGGTTAGAGTCGCATCTCAAGTTCTGAAACTTCAAGACCTGAAATCGATTTTGAAGAGTTTATTTATCCTTTTGAGAACGAAGGTATCCTCAAAAGGATAAATAAACTCTTCAAAATCAGAGGGAGATATCTTCAGTTAACACATATCATCATAATGACATTCACACCTACTAGTTCTGAAGCAGAGAGAACGTTTTCCGCTGCTGGACTTTTAGGCACAAATATGTCTAAATAAATGAAAAGAAAATACTTTGTTTTAAGTCACTTTATTTTTATTTTTCGTCTACCGGTTTTGGTACCTCCGTACCATCATCAGGACTGTACGGTACGGAGGTACCGAAACCGGTAGACGAAAAATTAAAATAAAGTGACTTAAAACAAAGTATTTTCTTTTCATTTATTTAAAATTTCAAGTCACAATGTGTTTGCTTCTTTTGAAAAACAAATATGTCTGTTCACACACTGGCGACAGGAATTACTATAGTCTATGTTTCTTACGGTTTATTTTTTATCAAAGTTTTATTAAAATATTTATTACTTTATGTTTGCAATGTATTTTTTTATAATTTTACTAGTACCATAGATGATTAATGTTACCAAATAATAAAAAAATCCCGCGGGATTTCTAAATTCTGTCCCGCAAACCCGGGGTTTAAAAAAGTGCGGGATTTGCAAACCGTAGTTGGAGTTCACTGCAATGTCAGTGCAGGTTTTATCAAGTCTTATCAATTGCAGTTCATATCTAACTCCAGTTCATCGACTTCATAATATTACATGCTTTGCGTTGAATAATATTACAGCTGCGCTGTTTCAATGTCAAACGAGAAGATTTACGTAACGTGTATCGGATACAGTTTTAAGTATTATGAGTTGCCGACCTTAAGTACTAAAATATACGGCATTTACGCACGTGCCTGTTATGTATGAATCAATTTTGTCAGATATTTTAGCTTATGAATAGATATTTTTCTTACGTAGATAAAATTAACTGTGGGCGTAATGATTTAATTCAAATGTTTATTTTATTATTAATAATGTTAATCTTTATATATTAAAAATATTGTGTCACAATGTTCGTCCGAGGTAAATTCCGAAACTACTTAACCGATTTTGATAAAATTTGGCTTACTGTGTGTAATTTGGTTTAACTTAAAAGATATGATAGTTTTTATCTCGATTATTGATCTCAATATTTATTATTACGAATTAAATGTTTTTTTATGGGACAATGATTTGAAATTATTTCTAAGTTCCATAAGTTTTTGACAGATGGCGGTGTGAGTTAATTTATTTACATAACAATTGATTATCTAGGTTAGGGAACCATCCAGTAGATGGCGTTGTGTTTTATTAGCCACAGCAACGTGTGGGCGGGTCAATCTTATCAAACAAATTCAAGCCACGTCCATAAGTATTTAGAATAACTTATTGTTGCTGGGCGCGTAATACCTCCAATATGAAAAAAAAGTATTTTACTGAGAGTGAAAAAAAACTATTTTGATGCAAGAAAATGAACGTGGACCTCCAAATAATATTTATTTAAGGTATTAATGTACACAATAAAGAAAAAGATCATTTCCTGTTTAAAAATTAAAAAAAAAATTGTAACCCTGCACAGAAAAAAAGTAATGTTCGCTAAAAGCGTCGCATTATGGGAGTTTTCTGCACATTGTATTGAAGCACTCGGTTTATGTCGATTCCTTACCGGCCCATGAGGGCATCACATAATATGAGTTAGTGGGTTTTGGGGAGGAAGCCGGTCTGGCCGACATTTCGGGTTGGTTATAAATCAGTAACCTGGTGTGTTATGTTCACTCATTTATCAACATCGGCGATGCAATCTTTTGGAAATTCTTCGCGACCTGTAGGAATGACCTTATCCTTTGTCGACTGCTGTTTCCCTGCAGTTACTCAGTGTCCCGGTTTTATAAAACTTATTAAACTTGCCATAATTATTGGTTAAGCTTTATTATGCTATAAAACTTTTTTTATGAAATTATCGTGATAAAGCATATTAACTTAATATATGAAAACAATTTAAAACTTTTTTTTCCACTTAATTTATTTGTGACCGTAACCGGTTTCAGCATGTTAAAGCCATATTCAGGCGGGTACAATTGTTTCTTAAAATACGGTTTATATACATAACATATAGAGGAAGGGGAGAAGAAGAGATGATCCAATGATTTCGAATAACTGTGTTTAAAGCTCGGGCAACGCCGGGGACTTTAAATATAGTTTTTAAAATAAGTCGATAACAAGTTAGAATCCACTGTACGGTATCGCAGTGAAATGTAATAAAATCTGGTCACAATAGATTCCTTTTATCCTTGCTGTGTTCTTCTAGAATAATCTAGAATATTCTATTCTAGGAGCCCTGAAAATATGTTATTAGTTCCCGACTCCAACCTCGGATCGATACAGTTCCTTTTGTCGCAATGCTTCCAATTTTAAATATCCCACGGCTTCAGTCTCGTTTCTTACGCACAGGTTTGCTCTCCCAACTCGGCAGCTGCTGGGGCTGGGCGCATAATGAACAGCCAACTTCCTGCTGTAATTGGATCTTCCGAATATCGTGTATTTTTGTCATAAATTCAATTTTCATCATAATAATTTCTACATTTGTTTGTATTTTACTCGTTTTATGTTTTGGACATACGGCTTTGTTATCAAATCGTGTATAGACGATTTGTTATTTATTTTTCTAATGTTTTTGTTATAACGATTAACAACTACATATCACCCAAACAGTATAAAACCGTATTAAGCACCAAAAATTATTTTGCTTTAATGTTAAACTGCTTTGGCATGTTTTTAGTTTATAAGCCATTGTCATAACAATAGGTGAAAATACTATTAGATAGGTACTTGTCATTTCTATACACCATAAAGAACACGTTGCATACAATTGTTTTACGTTGACGTCAAATGACGTGTTTGTTTATTTATCAACGTCACAATTGTGAATAGCACATTAATTTGCGTTATATGCAATTAATTAAAAATAATATATAGTAGGTATATTTGCGGCACGTTCCAGAATGAAAATACTCTCAGTATCGCCTTGGTGTAAGACCATCATCCAGAAGTGAAACGTTGCTTGAAATGGCCGTGTGACCAGGTCTGAATTGCCAGACATCTCTCCACCTTTCTCTTCCACATTTCTTTCCCCTTTCCGCTATTTTCAGCATCACAACATATCCCAATTGAGGATGCCATAATTTCACTGGCTCTAGACGGGAGCAATTGGGACTCTTGTGCGGTATTCACATAATAAATTAATTTTACACTGTGTACGATATTTTCTCTGATTACTAACCAAACCATATTGTGCCTAAAGCCATATTCAGACACAGCTATAAGCCCTGTCCAGACACAGCTATAAACTATAAAAGATCATAGCACGCCAAATACCGCTCTCCATACAATCCCTTCAGACCGTTCACACCTAAGCGCTTTATGCTCGGATCAACCATAGACAATGCACATCTTACGCCGTAACCGCTCCTGAAGCGATATACGAACAGATAAGCGCCCCCTCTCCCGCTGAAAATTGGAGAGGGGGTCATTTTAATTAAAAGTCGCGAATGTCAGCTGTCAAATTCTCATATCTAGTACAAAATCTCCAAAGAAATGTTATCGAGCTATCTAAATTCATCTGACCCCCTCTCCTGCCATAGGAAGAAATATTTGATATCGTCGTGTGAACGGTAGAAAATATAAGCGCTCGCGGTTCAACAGATATCTGCTCGCAGTTTATAGCTGTGTCTGAACAGGGCTTAAAACCTGTTCAGTTTAAAGTTTTTGCTTTCCACCAAATCATTATAACACAGACCTTATGTATGTAATGAATGAATGTAATAATTACGAAGCAGAACTTGTTTATAATGAACTGTTTTTATACATTAAGTAAATAATAAAATTATTGAATGTATAAAAGAAATAAAAAATAAAATAGCCTTATGTACTATACACCCGTAGTTTAGTCTTTCTGTCGATCCATGTCGTCCTTTTCCGTTCAAAAATAACGGCAGACTGCACATCTTAGGTACATTCCTCCTTTTACTTTCCTGGGAACATTCTGGAAGGTTTGTGTGGCACTCAGTTAGGAGGTGTCCTTATCCCCCTTTATGGATGGAGATAATATTGTCTTCCTCTTTCTGCAAGGTGGCTCTCCCGTAACATGTTGCTCTAGAACGACCTGGCCAATAGATAATGCTTAATTCTTTGAAACTTCTCAATATTTTACCGCTTTATTGAGTCAGTCCACAACAATACGTAAGGATGAATATTTTATTAAATATTATAGGTTTCATAGTAATATAGGGCAATTAATTGACAGGTTTCTTTTTGGCCTTGAAGAAACCTTTCTCGGCAATTCAACCAAAAACAACAATTAACTCTAATCGGACACGCCTAATTTATTGTAAACCCATAAAAAGTATGCCTAATGTAAAATAAATAAATTCATGTAAAAAATATAGGAAGTATTTTTACCTGGCGAAAATGCCGGTATCCCGATTAGTGCGTTGCATTCTACTGAAACTGTTGAACAAGAACCGAATGACTGTTTGGCCAATAAGCGTGCATAACAGGTATAGTTTTCTCCTCTTGCCTCTGCCTCCCCAGTAACTGCCTTCCTCCTTTTTCACTGGATAATTTACGTCTGCTCTTTATTCCCATCCCCCCGAACAAAGGACCGTCTGCAGGCAACGACCTCTCTCCGCAGAGGAGATCTTTGTTTTTGCCTCATGTATTTTTATGCTCTCCGGGCTTCATGTACTCCTGGTTTTCACTAGAAATTCTCTGCAGTTTTTGCATGTTTTGAATAGACTTGTTATGCATTAAACTGTGTATCTTCCATGAAACTTGAAGTTCTCTCCATATTTTTAGCATGTATTTTAATCAGTAGTGGTTCTTTGAACAGTAGACCTTGAATCAAAAAATTATGTTTCTAATTTATTCTTATTTCATAAATCAAAGCCTAAATTTCCTCTGAAATCATGAGATTTGTCAATAGGTTCCTAAATAAACCATACGTTTTATGCAACTTTTTTTATTTCTAATATGGTATTATGAAATTCTTCCAAAGAAAAGTAACTATTTCAATGAGAATTCTATTTTCCAACTTTCTTTGGGCAGGTATGTACCACAACATGTTTATATTATGGTACTATTATATTAATATTTTATGTTTTTTACCTCACAAGTAAAGTAAATAATTACTAGTTATACTTAATTGCCTACTGTTATACTTTGTATACTGTGTAAACTGTTATACTTAATTACTGTATACGCATTATGTAAAATGTTCATGTAAAAGCCCATTAACGCGTAAATAAATAAATAAATAATATTGAAATAATGGGAATAAGAAAGTCCAAATAAACACGAAGATTTCACATTTGAAAAAACAGAATATTTACTGAACTATTAAAACGGCCACCATCTTGAAACGGAAACGTAACGTATTTTCAAATTTACAGAGATATGAAATTCAAAACAAGACGTCGTTATGCTAATTATTAAGTTATTTATTGCACATTTTTATGTCATTCCATGCATGAGTCTCAAAACCAGTAGAACTACGACCACTTTTTTATTGTTTTTTTTTGCTAAAGGAAGTGGGGTGGCAATTCAGTTCTAGTCAACAAAGACAACTAACCAGGAATGTACCTAAAATAATATTCCTATTTTGATCGATGTATACTATATTTTAATTTATTTTTGTGTTAATAAACCAATATAATTTGACCCTCAACGGGTTTTGAAAATGCAAAATTGTCATTTGTAAACTATAAGATGTAAATAAATAATTAAGCATTATTTTTATACTTCAGTAATTCTTATTCATAACCAGTTTCATCATTTTTATCCTTCTGAGTAGGTACTATTTTTTTAATCCAAATGCCTTGAACTTTAAAAGAAATTATTCTATTTCAACCCACATCTTGGTAGCGGAAGAAATTCTCTTATCCATGAATATTTTAATAGTTTATTTAACACCGTGTTTGACCCCTTAGGCCTCGGCCGTTCTTTGTCAGAAGGTAAAAATGTTTTCGCTTTACAATGAAATCCAAACAAATAGAATTTCTGTGAACGTATCTGAAAACAAAAATATGTTTTAGAAAGGTGCTAAAATACGCTTTCTAATTTTACCGTTACAAATAAACGTCTAATTTTTTTATATATAAAATTTTTTAATGCAAGATTATAATTTATTTATTTATTTATTTATTTAATTTCAACGGTATAAACATACCATAAACAATATTTACATTTCACATTAAAAACCAAAAGCATATATTAGGAATAATTAAAAACAAAAAAGAGAATGACAATTGATTGTGGCATTTGATTGTGAAATGACATACGAGATATGAGCAAGAGATACAAGTACAAACAAATTTTATAGTACAAATAAGGTAAACTTAGATTAAATTAATATTGGTTGAAAATATATGATAGCATAGCCCTCTTGTACCTACTTTCTGTGCAGTTAAATATATCCGCCACATCTGCGTATCTATTACTAAATGCATGAAACTTACATTTAAAAAAAATGATCATCTTTCTTATTTCTAACTAGTAAAATTACTGATAACGAAAAAATTTTTCGTTTTAATTTGTCGTTTCACTTAAAAATAATTAATAAAAAGTTTACAAAGTTCCATAATTTTTTTTTTCAAATTCCGGTCGGAAATTTTGGTTGTATAAAGGTGTTCATTTTTATTATTTTATGGTTAAGTTCTAGATTTAAATATGAAGCGTGCTGTTTTATTTTTCTAAAACCATTCAAGATCATATTTCTCACTATGCTAGCAAGGGAGACATAAGAATTATTATTTATTTATTTACATATTAACGGCACAACATGTGCCATTAACATAATTGACATAACATATAAATAGTACAACAACGTGAAGAATAACAGTATAAATGTAAGTTAAATATAAGGAAAAAAAAGTAAAAAGTAAGTAGTAAATGAGGTTATAAATAGTGGGTAAAAGGCAAAATATAAATGAAAAGTGAAAAATATGGTATAAAGTCTAAGTATAAAGTACAAGCTATAAATTATTAAGCAAAGATAAATAAAGTTAAAAGTGAGAATAAAATAATAATTTTAAAAAGTTAAATGTAGAAATATAAGATATCTTATGAGACTATAATATATGCGTTGTTCCCAAAAACGAACATATTAGCCTAAGGGTCGCCATCAGGTAGGAAGCATAAAGCCCTTGTAAAAAAATTAAGTTGATTTTTATTGAATGGTTTCAACCCAGATTGCGAAATTAACGTAAATTTATTAAAATTTTCAATTTTGTCTTTTAATTCATGATTCCACAATTATTTTCTAAGGACGCTGTTAAAGGCATCTTCAGAATTTTCCTCGATGGGGAAGAATGTTCTCCATTTTTTAACAAGAACCTATTTCCGGTCAGGAAGGCTCTGATATTCCGGTGTGACGCAAGCTGCAAGCTTCGATCCTTGACATGCAAACGTCCACTTCTTAGCGAGTCATTCCGATTGATACATTGCCGATGGCATAGAAAGATAGTCCAATTGGCGATTCTGAACAATTGTGTTCTATACATAGGTTTCTTTGAAAAGTCACTAACAACGACGTAACTTGAATTCTTAACTCTACCCAATGACTTTTAGAGGTTGAAAAAGAAACTGGCAACTGGAGCTATTTTTCTTTGCTTTTCTAGTATGTTGCAGGGTTGTTGCGGATGCAAAATATTTGACATCTGCGGATTATTAGAGTTTCACATCCGCGGATGCGGATTTCAGGATTTTTTTAAAGATATTTCATTTTAAGTACATACATAAATAAAAATCGATTTAATTTTAATATGTTTTATTTATTCATATTTTGAGAACTAATTTAAAACAGTTTTTAGTCTTATAAGCATTTTAAGTCTAAAGCAATAAAAAAATAAATATATTTAAAAATTGGTGAATTATATTTAATAAGTAGTATTACAAAATAAGTCGAGATACTGCTTTTTATTAGTGGCGGCATTTTTTAAAAACTTTTTCATTTAATATTTACATCGAAATATTCATCAACCACGCAACTTGGATAAACACAGTGAACCAACACTGTAATTGATTTACAATGGGAATCACGATAAATAAATACAAACAAACAAAACCTGTAGGATCTTGTCACCAATGTATGCCTTCCTATTGGTCAGTTAGCGAACAAACTTCGTGCTAGATGCTGGCAAACACGCGCGAGGCACGCGCCACTCTGGCCCCGCCCATTTTCTTTACATGTCGTTACTTGTCTCAGATATGAATCCGCATCCGTAAAAGCTCCGCATTAATTGATGCGGATGCAGATGTCGGAATCAATTCGAATAATCTGCATTAGCGGATGCGGATGCGAATATCCGTAACACCCCTGGTATGTAGTGTTACTGCAATTATTCACGATTTCAATGCTTCTCTTTTCGAAGTTTCTCAGAACCGTTTGTTTCACAGAATTTAAACAATTCATCAAATAACAAAGTTAATTTTCATGTTCTGTTCAAGTTCTATTCACATTATGTTATTATTTAAGTTCTGTGAAGCAACTGCCCCATAGTGATATAATAAAAGATCTTGAATAGAACATTAGAATTTGAAAATTTACAATTTTATGAATTGTTTAAATTCTGTGAAACAATCCAACCTTAAATTTCTTCTTGAACAATAATTGCTGCAAGTTGTCGTATTTCCGACATTTTTAGATTGATAGTTAAAAATCCGTAGACGATGGATTATGAAAAACACATTTCTTAATCATGGAACTACTTGCGTTTATCTAGAAATTTCTGCAAAAATTATGAAGAGTTCATTGCTTCACGTCTCACCGTTAGAGTTTTTGTTTCTTTTTACTAAATCTGATAAGCATACATGGAGAAAAATGTTATTCGAAAATACGATCATTTTATTAGTAAAAACGGTTAAAAACGGGACTGAAGTTCTTACGAACAAATTAACAGGGTTTCAATGTTCCCGCCAATAAACATTGAAACCCTGTTAATTGGTTCGTAAGAACTTCAGTCCCGTTTTTAACCGTTTTTACGAATAAAATGATCGTATTTTACAATAACATTTTTCTCCGTGTACTTAACTGGATAATTATTGATTACGACACATCGCACAATTTTTTCTATGAATGCCACATTATTATAAATATTTCAGTTATGGTAACATGACGTGTAACAATACATTGCTGACTATTTTTTATATAATTGTTCCACGCGGAAAGCCCAGAGATTTTCTCCAGAGCCCTTTTCATCTTTACGAATGCTGTGTGAAGGATATTTTAAAGGAGTTAGCAATACATATTCCTTTGTGCTATGCATAAAAAATCTTGTTTTAAACATTAGTTTATCAATTTAAAGAAAAAAAAAAAAATTAAAAAAATAATCAATATTTGACGAGTTAAATTATTTCCCCAAAAATGTAGGCATAACATTATGTCTCGACGCCATCTAGTGGGAGAGTTAGAAATCACATGCCTTTCCCATATAAAAATAAAGTTGGTTGTTTGCAGGTGAAAAAATGTAATAAGCGGTAATTGTTGAATGAAACACTAGGTATATATTGAATCATTTGGCGGGTAGGAGGTAACCCGCCGTAGCTTAATGGTAGAGCTCTTAACCGGCAATCAAAGGGGTGCGGGTTCAAGTCCCGTCGGCGATATGTATCTTTTCTCGGAAGATTTTTTCAAAATGGATGGAGTGTTTCAGGCTAATAATTATTGCTTATAATAATAGTTAGCCAGGATTTTAAAGATATACATCTTCTTAAAGGAAGGAAACACAAAAGCTGGCAAAACATTCCATAGCTTCACTTTTTAACACTTTAATTAAATAGTCGTAAAAATGTCAAAGCCAAATGCCAACAGTGTAGAAATGTTTGGCACGTTGTCGTCTACGTACCACGTAGCACCTTAACCTCTATGTACCCGTGCCAAAAGGAGTATATTCATATAATTTCAAGTAGAATAAATATGTCACTCCCACCTCACATCAATGTATCTACTTATTGTTTTTTTTAATCATTTCTTCCTTTATGACGCATCTCCTTAAGGCGGTATGATGCCTAAAATAAAAATCCAAAACAGGCGTGGTCCCGGGCGTGTCCTAAGGCCGGGGGCGTTGTCGACCAAAAGTCACAGGGCGGGTGACTTCTACCGGCATTGCACAGTGTAACAGTTCTCAATTTATCTTGGACAAATTTAAATAAATTTCAGCATTAAATTTGTTTACGCTTGTCATAATAAACATTATTGTTAGCAGTAATCAGGTAATAAAATATTTTACATGGTGTTCAGAAACTCGCGGTACCTACAACATCAGCAAAAATATAAGAGATCCCATGTAATCGTATATCACATTTCCTTCCTTAGGTTATTTATATTTGTTTGTTGTAAATCTTTTTTAAAGGCCAATAAAATCTGAATAGAAATATTTAATATTTGTTTCTGTAAATATACTATAAATGCCAATAAAATCTGAAAATAGCAATATATTTTATTTATGAACTAATTTATTTCTTTCCGGTAAATATATATATATATATATATATATTTTATTATTTAGTAAAAGATTATACATATTATATTATACATTATTTAAGTGTTTTGACTGCCCAACTAGGAGGAATCCCGTTTTAGGGCAGTCAAATTACGATGATGTATAAAATATACAGAACATGTTAGTACAAAACCAAAAGAATTGAAGGAAATAAAAATAATAGAAAGAATAATAAAAAATAAATAAATTTAAAAAAAATATATGAATGTTTAAAATATAATAGCTTATGTTCATTTATTATTATTAGTTATTTTGATAATACATTTTTCTAATTACTTGTTGTGGAATTTCATTGTAATGCGATAATAAAACAATTTTTAAGTTCGTTTTACTTTTCTTTTATAGACCGAACCGGTTACGGTCATCTGAGATCGGGTAAATCATTTTAAAGGGATTCTTGCTTGTGTAGTGGTGTACAATTTAATATATGAGTAATTAACATATGGTAAACAGTTATGGAGACATTGTTGGTGGGGTACATCTGCTACTAAAAACACGTTTATTTTTTGTTTGTTTTTAAAATACATACACAGGACGCCTTCAGGAAAACAATTTCTCTCGGGGACTATGTCATCTTGGGTAGGCTGTGAGGAGAGCCTTTTTAGGGAAAGAAAGGAGTTCGAGGAAAGAAAAAGGTTCGAGGGGTGGGTAGGAATATGGGGTCAGTGAGTCCAGCCGTGACGGACATATGAATCTATTCCTTCCACTGCGGTGCGGCGATGGGTCGAGAGTGTTCTGCTGGAGAAATTAATAGGTCTCCCTCAACCAGTCTCACGCGATCCGGCCCACCACGCAATAGGTGGGCAAATGCAATCCGCCGCCAATCGAAAATTTTACAACGGTTGCCTTGTAAATTATCTTTACTAGGACAGAACCGTGAAAAATCACGGGATAGTCTGAATTCCTTATAAATATATAAAGAAAAAATTACCTCTAAACCGAGATAAATGACACTTCACGGAGTATGCTTTCGTAAATATAGAACTAGACGTTGCTAGAACTGAACTGAAAATGTAAAAAAATAATGCTGATAAAAATAAAAAAAACTTATGAAAGCATTCTACTCCCAAAAACTGATGTGGCCTACAGCTACAATATAATAAAAAAATTGTAAAACAATATGCATACATTATTTATGATTACCTAATTCTAAATTCTTTTTGAGTAACAAAGATCCACCATGTAATAATTTTTACGGGTAATGTTGCAAAGAAACTAACAAAAAAAAATACTGGCCCAAAGGCACATTAACTGTTTTGCCCCAAAATTGTTCAATTCCGTACCCAATTCCATCAACACATGCCAAAACTTGAACTTATATAAAAAATATATTAAAAGTTGGGTAAAAAATATGGAAGTAAATCATTTTTTCCTATAATTTTAACTATCTACATTTTAAATAACTACAATATTCCATGTCTTTCCGAATCATTAGATTTAAAAAAAAAAATATATATATATATAAATGTGTGTATGTGTATGTATGTATATGTGTGCGTATGTGTATGTATGTATATATATATATATATATATATATATATATATATATATATATACATGTAGAATAATTTTCTCGATATCTATATATAAGAATACAAAAACATTTTTTAAATTTTAATAAAAATTTTCACAGAAATTCCTGCAAAATCAATTATCTCTTCACAGTACACATATGTACTATATTTTTAATTTTTAATCTTTTTATTTTAACCACCACTGTTTTTATACCCACATATTATAATGCCCACGCACAGGCTTCGCCTTTGTGGATTTTTTTTTGTTACTCTTTTCATTTAAGTTATTATGTATGTTTGTATCAAAAAATTTTGTCAAGAAAAAAAACTAACGAATTGAAAAAATAAGTCTAGAAAATAATCTTTAAGACAGTTAAAAAATATATATTGTCCATATTTCTCTGAAACTCCACCACCGTGCGTATTTTAAATACAAATTAATACTAAAAAATACATATTCCTTTAAATTTTGGAAACACACAAAAAAGACTTTACTTAGTTGTAGAAGTAGTAATATTTAAAATAAACGAAAGATTTCACTAATATATTTAAAAGTATTCGATTGATTAAATAAAATAAATACGTAAAAAAGTCATTGAAACGTCGGGCCGGAGCTGACGTCTTCACATGCCGAATCTCTATCGGCAACTAAATAATAACAGCGTAAGTCTTTCTCTCCCTGCAAATGAAAATAATGTCTGGCGCTGCGGCGTATTGACGTACTACGGTTGAGTTTACATTGTCAGGCCAGAAATTGCACATTACCTAGTGGTAGATTTTAATTATTTCTGATGAACATATTAATAAAATCTTAGATGTTTTTCTACTACACCCTCGGTAAAACATGAATTTATCGTTAAAAAAAATAATATTGACCTTACCGCTAAAGATGTAGTTGTACAACGTATTACAATTTTCAAAGGCGTTGTACGTTAAAAAAATGTATGGTAAGGTACTGTTTTTTTTTAATCTAAAATATAAATAACTTCTATTCCTCGGGGAGCGTCAAAAAAAATTTGGTAATTCAATTACGAATTCGCCGAAATAAATTAAAATGTGTGCCTAGGGCAAACCCTCAATAAACGTGGTATTGTCTCACCTTAAGCAATTTATTTTTTAATGATATACGATGGCAAATTGAAAAGTATCGTCAGCGATTAAGTTTTAATTATTTATGTAGGTTCCATTATATCATTTTTTCCGGACGGGTGTTTATAACCGCGGGGTCTTGCGGTTGATTAATAGTCATGTCGTATGTGTGCCCGCTCCCGCGGAGGCACGCGCCGTTTTAATAACTCTTATCGACTTCACTCAATGTGTTTAACCATACTCCGTACCCCATTTACTGCAAAACCTTTTCCGAACATATGTAATATGTATGTGTATAAAATACCGTACAAAAAGCTCTTCAACGAACCGTTGAAAATTATTGCGAATTAAAATTCTATTCTTTGACTAATATGGCGATGCGAAGTAGGTTTTCTGTATTAATAACGAATAATATAAGAACAACTTGTTAACGCTTTTTCTGATCTACACTTTCAGCTAGAATTTCAGCCAGGCTTTTATTTTTTATTGTATTTCTTGGGCATTAATTATGTAACAATTTCTAGACATTTTGTTTTGAAGAGTTTTAATTTTCAATGTACTATCCTTACTTAAATTTTAATTTTTCTGCAAATCTCCCCTTTTGACTATGTTCCCATGTGATATTGACCCCGCCCACTGTTTTTCCCCCTCCCCCAAAACCACCCCTCCCACTACCCCCACCTAATAACATCTAATTCATTTCTGTACTTATTTTAAGTTTAGTTTTAAGTTTGCTATTGAATGGCACGGATATGTCGAAACCGGTAGCAGAAAAATTAAAATTTAAGTAACGATAGTACATTGAAAATTAAAACTCTTCAAAACAAAATGTCTAGAAATTGTTACATAATTAATGCCCAAGAAATACAAAAAACAGTCATTATTATTGTTAATAATTTTTAACACCGGATTGAACTGTCCTAGTAACTTTAAGTTGTTAAATAACTGTTAGATTTATTTACCAACTTTATTCGCCTTCAAGTTCGGATCTCACCGGTGCCTGACAATATTCCACGTAGGTGGACGATGGCAGACCGAATTGTATATTGAATTCTCAGCAGGGATATGTAAACTTTAGCTATAAAAATCGTCTGCAGCAATGTCCGTTCTCTTGGATTCCTGTTTGCAACTTGTATACCTACACTGTTTACAGAGCATTGCCAAAGCTCATCCCTTGTAGCTTTCGCAATACCATCGATTTACTCTTTTGCACATTTCGTGTATTTGGTTACATCCTTTGGACATACTCGTAATACTGCTGCTACACAACTGTTTTGGTGCGCAGCTTCGAACTTATGAATGTGAGTCTGGGACGGAAAAATACCGCGTAGAATGTTTAGTGTTTTTTAAAATTTACTTTTGGTTTTCTTCTGTTTGGATGAAAAATTGTTTGATTCAAAGAAATACCATTGTAAATTTTACTACAGCTCCTATGGAAGCATTTTCATTTAAATGGTAAACATCTAGATACGTTTTTAGATTTTCACGGCCAAAAGCATTTTCGTTGTTTGTTTTTGGGGTGTTATGCCGTGTTGCGCTACCTCCTTCTTTAGCCGACGTTTCGGACAGCATTGCAGTGTCCATCATCAGGGTAGATCTGCCGTCGTCGGATCTGCCGGATCTGCCCCGAAACGTCGGCTAAAGAAGGAGGTAGCGCAACACGGCATAACACCCCAAAAACAAACAAAGAAAAGGTAAACATCTACTTTATTTATTTATTTATACTGGGTTTTTACAGATGTTCACACTTACGTGAGAACAATCCAGTTATAAAAACTCAGCTAAAATACAATTACAAAAAATCTACAATTACAGTAAATACAAATACATACAATTCGTAAAACAGAAACGTCACAAATAAAAAATATACAAAGCTCACTCAAGTAACACATATTACAATGAGAGGCAAGAGACATAAGAATACTTTCTATCACTTTACTTCTCTAGAAAAGGAAATTCTATTGTTAGGGAACTTACACATTTTAATATATACAGACTTAAAACATGACTTGAATCAGTGCACAAACTGGGTTGATTAAATGATTAATTGTAATTACTAATATATGTAGGTACCTTTTTAAGTAGTGTCTTATAGTGGGTCGCCACGGCAAAGTTGGAACTTCGGAACTGAACGGGGAGAGACTGCTTTGCTACGGACGCAATGCAGAACAGGGAAGGAATATAATGTGGAAAATTAAATTCTTTAGAAAATGAACTTAGAACATTTAAGTATTTTTTTTCGTGATAAAACCAGAACAGGCGACTGGGGTTAATTGGGTATTTACATCTTTTCTGTTATTGTTAGCGATCTGATCTCGACTTTTACACGTCGTGGTGCATCACCTTAACACCATAATTAAAAATCTTTTTTTGTTTCCTCTACACCACCTTTTAACTATGTATACCTAGAATAGAATAAAAATCGTTGCGTCTTAGTAGTTGTTAATTAACAATTATTTGTCTTACGAACTGAACACACTTTGGCGCAGCTGAACTTTCAAATAATTCGACTTCTTGCAGTGTGCGCTGAAAATTGAATTTCTTGCAGTTGCATGACCAGCTTCCGCTACGCAACCTTGTTCTCTGACGTAACAGCATAACAACCGGTTTCTGTTTCCCTTGCCCACAGTTTTGGATAATTAGGTACTATGGGGCCTTGCCAAATTTGGAACTTTGTGGGAGGTAGGTAGTGTAGGTCCTACTTGGTTTACATCCACGAAAATGATTATCACGTTGGTGATTTACGGCATAAATATCGGTTTTGGAGCGGTTGCAAATATGAATATTAACGTTACAATTTTACACGCCGGGACAGATTATGTAGATTTTTATTACGGAACATCCCTTTTTATTCATTAATTTCACCCGGATTTTTCATCACGAATGCTAATTAAATTTTCCTATTGTCGCGTTTTTGTGGATGAATGAAATTGAATTAGCATTTTTGACAATAGTTAATATTTTTACTCACAAGTTTGTGGTTACATTTTTTTAAATGTGATTACCGCATAACTATCCCAACTGCTCACTACTTTACATATATACCTATGTAGAATTACTTTAAAATATGTATTTCACTATTTCATATTATGGCATTGTATTATTGTGACAAAATTATAATTTAAATAAATAAAAAATGTGCTTTTCTGATAGATAATGTGGTATTTTTAAATGAATTGTTTGGGATTATCAAAATTTATATCGGTGTACAATTAAATCCTGCAATAAATAAAAAATGTGCTTTTCTGATAGATAATGTGGTATTTTTAAATGAATTGTTTGGGATTATCAAAATTTAAATTGGTGTACAATTAAATCCTGCTTATCCGCATCGTTTAGGTGAATGTCAAAAGAATTCATATTCTACGCTTTCGTAGATGGCGCGCTTATACTATTTTTACTTATAAACGCTTTTTACAAGTTATGCTTTTGAATATTAAGAAAAAAATTTTGTTCGCAAAAGTACACAAGCAATATGAATATTAACAAATAGTTTTGTTAATTAAAAAAGTTTAATCTTTCAAGAAAGGCTAACAAATAAACAAATACAATATTTCATCGGTTATTCAATCCAATATTGTAATTGTTAGCCTTTCTTGAAAGATTAAAGTTTTTTAATTAACAAAACTATTTGTTAATATTCATATTACTTGTGTACTTTGTCGAACAATATTTTTTTCTTAATATTTCAAAGCATAACTTATAAAAAGCGTTTATAAGCAAAAATACTATATTTTTAAAATAAAACAAACACTTACTATTTACAACCACGAATATTTATTATTTTATATATTGACCGGTTTCGTTTCAACCAAGCTTCATCAGGATATAATTATAACTAAATACTAAGACAGAGTTGTTGTTGTTATATATATATATATATATAGGTTGAGAGACAGAGGGAGAAAGAATGTTAAAAAATACTATTCGCGCGCCATCTACGAAAGCGTAGAATATGAATTCTTTTGACATTCACCTTAAGCTAACATTTCATTATATAATATATACTTCATGAAACTGAATGTTTGTAACGTAGGATAGAAAGATTTATGTTAGGTTTCAACCGAAAATGTCGTAATGGGAACGAGTAGATAAGAAGACAAACAAGGGTAAAACTTACATAACTCTATATAATGGGCCAAATGGAGTAATGGCAATGGCCAGAATATATTGTACGGAGGACAAACAACAACCGGTGGACTAACAGTATCCCCATTCAAGGCCGCCCTAAAACCCGCCGGATTGGCGAGATTATCCAGTTAGGTGGAAAAGGGGACACGTGGCTGCATGGAGCGTGACACGTTTCACCGATGACAGTA
The DNA here is from genome assembly GCA_951813805.1 of Limnephilus auricula. NCBI lineage: Eukaryota > Metazoa > Arthropoda > Insecta > Trichoptera > Limnephilidae > Limnephilus > Limnephilus auricula. The sequence continues at coordinate 28,300,822 of OX638390.1, read as the reverse complement.
GGTACATGCCCACCTTCCTCTTCCCTAGCTCCATCCTTACCCATTACTTTAAGCCTCACAACCTACCTCCTTGGATATGCCATAATCCCCTGGCTCCTGACGGTTGGGACAGTTGGGATTTTTGTGAAGTTTTCACATTTAAAAAGTGAAGATCTTGGGGAGACTATTCCAGCAGTGAATGGATAAATGAAAGTGGAAAATAGATTAATTAAAGTAAATACACGAATCTAATATTATTTTTTGTTATTTTTTTATATTGGTCTTTAAAGGTACTTACTCGTTTTTATAAATTAATGCCTCGAACCGTCATCTGTGAAAAAAATCATATACAGACGACGTTATTTTGCATAGTTTAATAGTTCAACTTTTCCTACGTAAGTATTAGGTATACGGTATACCTGTATGAAATTAAGCCATATCACTGTGTTATTGTGGAGATTATTGTAATATACTTCTTTTGTACCTGATTTCATAGATTATTCAACGTTCCGTACGACACGGTGGAAATTGCATTGCGAATTGAAATTAGGTGCATTGGACTAGAAATTCCAGGCAGAAAATGCCTTGATAATTTCATGACGTAGATGTGTTAATAGCCATATTAATTAAAGAGGGGTTTATACTTTAGCTTAGTACCCCACCTAAATTATTTAATAGAGCTATGGGGAAACACATACATTACGTACTTAAACGACTTACAAATAATACAGAACAAAGTTATTAAAAAACTTTTCAATTATAAATAAATTTTCGATTTGAACCTTCTGAAAATAAGAACTTTGTACGAATATAACACTTGCCTTTTAATCTACAAAATACAAAATGGACTTATACACACAAACACAACATTTATAAAAATGTCACAAATACACAAGAATTATACTAGACAATCTAATAAACTGTACACAAATTGTGTTCAAACTGAAAGTGGCAAGAGAAGCATTGGCCACGAAGGTGTTTAAATTTATAATCTCCTTCCAGATTCCCTAAAAACGGAGAAAAGTGTAAATATATTTAAAAGAAAACTATTCAACCTTAAGTTAAAAAAACAAAATTAATATTATTACTTTATATCTACTTAAGTTAAGAAAGTGAAATGTAAATTTATTTTAACTTAATAAATGAAGAAAAAAACATACAGGTATTATGTAAATCATTCACTATTAAACAGCCGCCTATAACGATTTTAGATCATTTGTCGATATTTAATAAATTACAAGGCAGCCGAGTGGGTACTCCTTTATCTCTAAAGTTCATCTCCGCCCCTTGTTAACACCCGCTCCGACCCTCGAATCGCCGGCTGTGCGGTTTCGGACTAAATATAGTGTAATTTTCGCATTATTTGCAATATGTTAATGGGAGTTTAGCGCTTAGTCCTCCCCCGGATTAAATCTGCCCATTAATGACAGATTAGGGTCACCTTGGTATACCCTTTGGGCAATTAATATTAGTATCAATATCGCACATCGTAGGTAGAGCTGCTTTTCTTTGTCTTTACCAAAAAATATGTTTATATGATATCTGAAGAAACAAATTTCTCGGTTAAAGCGACTTTTTCAACTCACGTCTTCATTCATTTTCATTAGGCTTCGAGCTTCCAAACACAGTTAAATAAGAAAAGGGGTATTGAAATCTCGGTAGAAGTCCTGTGGTAACCAAACTACTACATTTTAAAAATAAGTATGTTAAAGCATAAAGAGAGATTTTTTGTAGATTTAGTAAAGTTTTGAGGCCTCCCAAATAATGTTCTCCGATAAGAAAAAGCTATTGAAACCAATGATTTCCGAACAGATTTGGTAGGCACCTTTAAATCTATATTTTTCCTTATTCTGCGTTTTCAATAATCCAAGCGGATTTTTTTTTCACTTCATGTCTGGTTCTGTAGATCGGGCAATTATGCAAAATGTACAGCTCGGAAACCTTATGCTGTTTTGCAGAAATAATGTGCTTTTTATGAGACCGTTAATAAACACAACATGGACGGTTTTTAAGTGCTGCTGAGTAGACGGCTGCGGTAACCGTGATACTTTGTAGTTTAAAAAAAAGTATATGGTTTTGGCTCTTTAGCCCTTATGTTTGCTAACTGCTTAGTGCTTATATCGAAAATCTCATCTTTTGTAAAATGTTGCGTTTTAATGGTCGGTCTGTGCTTGATAGATATGAAGTGAGAGCACCGAAAAGTCATGTCGATAGAGGAAACAAAGTTTTTTTATTAAATAAATTTAATTTTTTTAAATCAGTTTTATTAGAAAAACAGATTATCAATAATGTAACTAACATTTCGCCTACGACGCTGACTTCTTCCTCATTTGGATTACGGATATATTTTGCAATGAAAGAAAAATTGTTTCGTATGTTATTAAAAGTGTAATACATAAATAATGTATTTTGAAGATAATGCCTACAAAAAAAAAATCACTCTTTCATTAAGTTCATAGTAAGTTAGTCGCAAAAGCTTGCTCGTCGCATAAATGCCGTATGCTTCATGCCGTAGCATAAATTAATTTTAAGTATATATATTTTTTAAATGCTATAAAATTTAATTTAAATACTTTTAAGTTCTCATTTGGTCGAGTGGATGAGTGGATATACGAAATATTCCACCGGCAAAAGTGCAATTCCTTTGACTCGTTTTGTAGAGCAAAGCTGCGCTTTGAGGTAAAAATAGCTCATAAGGATCGCGTTTCCAGCACACGTGGCCTTCGTATATACCACTTTATTATTTTTTTTAAAAGAAATCTTGTTTGCCTCAAAGCTCTTTCCGTTGGTCTACCATCTGCTTTGTTATGATATTATTTCTAAATGTAGATACAAAATATGAATATTATTGTATTTGTGGTATGTAAAAGAAAAGGCAGCAATCTCCATTTCGGCCAGATTGCAATGCGTGCTTTTGTAATGACATGGAGATTGCTATCTTTGCTTTTACATAAAATATTACATACAAATATTGTATACAAATATGTTAAATACAATATTTGTATGTAATATTTTACGCAAAAGTAAAGATAGCAATATTTATGTCATTTCAAAAGCACGCATTCCAATCTGGCCGAAATGGAAATTGCTGCCTTTGCTTTTACACACCTCATTTATAATAAATCTAACTGCTGAAGTTTTAACGGATTCTAGTTATTATGCCTAAAATCACCAAAAAAAAGCCAAAATATATTTTTATCCGTTTCACAGAACATTTTTAATTTTTTTTTACCCTTTTATATAAAAAAAAAAAATAATATATAACAAAAAAGAAAAGTCACTATACTATTTAGTAGTTCGTCAATGGGTGTTTTTTACACTGAAAACATAGTTTAAAACACTTTACTTAGTTTAAGATAGATAAAAAAAATTATATTCATGTATAAATATATGTTTGCATAATTGATAAGTGTGTTTATATGCACACCCACACACATATTTGTGCATACCGTAATAGTAATATGTACACCTCATATAAAATAACTTACAAAAATAAATTTTTTTGAATGTCAACCCCAAACTAGGTGTACCATAAATAAAATAATAAAAAAATATTTTAGTTTGTATTATATACGGGTGTCCGGGGGCTTAAACTTCGGGTGGTGATTCTAAATTCCAATGTTTTTTTTCTCATACATAAATAGTTTTTCACCGAATAATATTTTTTCCACACAAAAATTTCAAATTTCCACAAAAAATTTTTACCCGAAAACTACCTCAAAACGTTGGAATTTCGAAAAAAGTTGTTTATCTTTTGTACTTGTACTATCTTGTAGAACACCCCCCGAAGTATGTGCACTTTACCCCCGAACACCTTGTATATATTATAATAAATATGTTTTTTTTATATATAATATAGAGTTATGTCCTCGGAATTATTAATCATATAATAATTAAAATTAAATTTGTATCCTAAGCTAGTCTCAATGTAGTGTAGTATGCAAGCATTTAGCAGAATTTGTATGCTAATGTGAAATCTAGACAATGCAGTTAGTTTGGAATTTCCACCATAATTTGTGAAAATGTGAAAGCATTCTTCACTGCATTTCTGTATCGCTGCATTTTTGTAGGAACTTGTTTAAATAATATCTATCTTAAAAAGTTAATCTATGAATAATTTAGAATTATTTAACAGTTTTCAAAACAATTTCACGTTTACGCAAATTGAAGATTTTGGTCCTGGCTTCCTACTTCACGATATTTAATATTATTACCAAGAACCTTCCTTAGAAGTAAGTATCATTGAAAATTCGAGCCGTGCTTGAGATTCTGCCCAAGACTTCTATGTTAGTAATACGGTTAAGGTTTTTGGAATATCTATCTACCATTCGAACATTCCCCATCTACCAGACGGAAAATTCTTCACTCAGCAATGTTGTCTATTCCTTTTGTATAATTTAGGTTGTTACCCTATTTAATTGTATCGTATATAATACAATGTATATTTTCAATGTAAATTGTTCATATTTATAATAAGGCTAAATCTAAAGGTATTTTTGCTCATCTATCATCGGTTGAACAGAAACTGTCAACGATCAATCTTATATCGTTGTAAAGAATTTGTTGAAACTAGGTTTAGATACCACTGACATAAAAATAAAATTTCTCATTCGCAATTCATACCGAATAAAATAATGTTTGCAGTATATTGGTATTTTTAAATTTTGAATAATATTGCTTAGTTTTCTAAACTGTCTTATTTATTATATAATCCTCACACTTACCCAATTATTATTCTACCATTTTAATTTATATGATTATTTGTTATTGTGTAAATTTTACATACTTACTCTTTAATTTTTTGCCATTATACGTACTTGTGACTATTTGTTATTTTGTGTCCTAATGCTTTTTACTCCATTGTTATTTTACCATTATTATTTTCTGAAATTACTTTCGCCTGGCTAGCAGTAAGATAGCATTAATATTATAATCAAATAAATAAATTAAACAATCATTAGTTGAGTTGGTATTATAAAAGAATGGTATTATGTTGATACAGATTGGCTGTACTTGTGCTTTATCTCAGACAACCGTCTTCAGTGGGCTTAGGATTCGGATGTAATTATTATTTTTATATTCTGAAGCACTAATCTATAATGGAGACTAATTTTTATTTAAAAAAAAAAAGAAAGGCAAACATTTCCGGGTAGCGAATAACCCAACAACATTTGAAAATCTCCTCCTACCACCACACTAAGCGGAAGATGTTGCTTGTGTTGTGATGGAGGACTTAGCCAGCCGAGCCATGCCCACGCAACCACTGATGATAATTTTCCTTGAGTCTTTCACAAGATACTTAGTTTATATTTATTTATGGTCATCCGCAAAAATAATATCCGCTCCATGTCATCCTTTCCTGATCTATTTTCCTGTCGGCTTTTCAAAAATCATTTATATCATAATATTAAATAGGTTTATAAATACGGAATTATTTGAATAACCACATTAAATGCGTTGCATACACATTATACATGCTAATTTTATAATAAAAATATTTATTATTTGAGGGTAACACGAAAAAAGTTGAACGTATTCCAACAGCTGATTTTATCACTTGATTGATTCGGGAGTTTTAAAATTCCATGTTAAAGACATATTTTACCTTATTTTTTAAATTAAAACTTTACGGTCGAATATTACTAGTATAAAAAACGAAAAGTGTAATAATATTATCGTTTTATTTTAACGATTGATTTCATCGACAACACACGGAGAAAAATGTTATTCGAAAAAACGATCATTTTAATAGTAAAAACGGGACTGAAGTTCTTACCAACAAATTAACAGTGTTTCAATGTTTATTGGCGGGAAAATGTAAGAATAAACATTGAAACCCTGTCAGTTTGTTCGTAAGAACTTCAGTCCCGTTTTAACCCGTTTTTACTAATAAAATGATCGGTTTTTCGAATAACATTTTTCTCCGTGCAGTTGATCCAACCATACATCATTGATACTTCTATCGAAAAGTGCCCTATAAAGAGTTTTTTTCACTTTCAAAGTAGGTATTACATAGTAGAAGTATGAATGAAACGGTATACTTAGTTTTAATTCATGAACCCAATAACAAAAAACTTAAAATTTTATACTACTTAGCTTTCTCAAATATTGCCTATAGCGCCACTCCAATTTCCACATTATTTTTCACTCAGAAACGCTTTCCCTTTCGCCTCGTCCATTAAACTGTTATTTCTAGTTTCCAAATTAATTGGACAGGTCTTGTGCCAAAATAACAATAATAATGATTAACGGACTGAAGTGAATTGTAGCGGAGATGTTTATTTTATTCAAACTATTCATTTACATCACTTACTTTATCTGCGCGTGCGGCGTTTACTCGTTCATTAAAAATCATTTGTTTTACATACGCAGACAGAAAATCATTATTCTTCGGTTTGCGTCACATTTTATATGGATTTTTTTTTTACTGTTACAACACCAAATTATTCTTAGAAGATTCTCCTATGTGGGTGTTTATATACGTCTGATTTTTTTTTATGTACGGCCGAATATGTAGGTACTTGATTCATTCTATTCGTTATGGATATACTAAAGTCTAGATCGATTGTTCTGTATCGGGGAATTAGAGCGTGATGTTTTAATTTCTATAAGTATTTCCGCTTTAGTTCACTGTTCCATGAGACTTCTCAAATAACTTTTTATCCACTATCAACTAACAACGTTGACGAATTCAATTGTAGGTTAATTCATAATAATATATTTCTTAATCTATTAGACTGTCGCAATTGTTGCATACATAACCAGTTCGTTTGTCAGTTTTTGTGATTGTTCTTTGTTCTAAATAATGACATCATTATTTTTGCACATAAACATATCAGCCGTACTTAGTAATTATATATATATTAGAAAGTAAAAGTGAACATTTCAAAGAGGCGTTTTCTCGTAACGACTCAACAGCCTCGTTCAATGATTAATAATTGAGACAAATGAAAAGATTATAATATTACCTTTCTCAAATTAATCTCAGGGTAAGCAGCATTTTCGATGCCTGCTTTGTTTTTGCAATCACTACTGTAATTTTTTATGCATAACTTATGGCTATAACCGACCTTTGTTTTCGCTGCAGTTTTTTGCCAACGTTCGGTGCATATATTATGAATGCATTGTTATGTTTTGGTTTTCGGAATAACTTAATAACTCAGGTACGGTACATACGTCATTCCTATGTCTACCTACGTTAAATTATCGTGAAAACAAGCTTATAAGTAAGCGGTAAGCGGTCAAGTAAGACCTCCAATTTTAATATTTAATAATTGAAGAAAATATTGATGATTCGTGATTACTGAGTCAGAGACAGATTACTTTATAGTTCCCGTGTGCACGGAGACCATACTAATTATTTTACCCGATGTTTTCTACTACGTTTCGTCATCCATCGACTTGTACATATCAAAATAGACTTGTACATATCAAAATAGACTTGTACATATCAAAATAGCTACCATTGTCATCGGGAGATCTGGCAATGTCTCCTGGTTAGATAAAATGCTCCTTAAAGTCCCTCACCATTCTTCCCATCCAGGCGAGAATTTAGCTCATTAATACATCAACATTTTATATTATTCATCTTCTTTTCATTTCCTACAAGTATTAGTTTTTATTTCCATTTCCAGCAGGCTCATATTATGACGTGAGCATTATGTCCTAAGGCCTGCTATCTCTACTTCAGCACTTTTCTATTACCTAGGTCAACATAATATTGACTAAATCTGCCATGTGCGAACACCGTTAGCATTTGATATAAAACATTCCTACAGCCGGCAGACAAACGCCATCTTTTTAGCTACCTATTGAGTAGTCGTCTGACCCATTCTGTCATTCCGGATTCAATAATTTGGTATTTGACTTTGGTGTTAGTTTTGTGTTACATATTTTAATGGGATAAATCTCGTTGTAGGTTTAACAATAGCATTCGACAAAACATGGCAGCATACTGCTTAATATAAAATTGGTTGCCTTTTTTTTGGTCGATGCCTTTTTACTTTAACAGTGTATACGTATATCCAACCTCGCTTATTCAGTCAGCTGTGCCTAGAGTAAGGTTTATTTTTGAGTTAGTAATTTTCTTCTTACACAATGGCTTAATTACTTAATTAAATTTCCTTTAAATCCGCCAATTTTTTGTTTTCGATTTTCCAAGAATAGCTCTACTATAAATAATTTTTGCCATTTCGGTACATTTTCTATAGGCTTTATTTTAATTTCGTGTTATCATTTGTTGTTCCCGCTGTGTCTGTTGTTATTACGTCAATCTTATGATCGGTAAAATTTTGTAATTCATAATTGGACGGTTACTTCCGTGTTGAAGAAATCATTGTTTGTTTCAATGGCTTGAACGAGATGGTACACGATTTAAATGCTCTCACTCTTGGGTTTAACGTTCTTCATACTTCATATCACGCTTTGAATGCGTTCTTATTCAACTCCAGTAAGATTTTTCTTTACCGTGAATCACAGTCACAGAGTATTTTACATGGTCTTGCCAACGAGGGACAGTATCTTCGCTAACAATTTATTTGGATGTGATGCCTATGTGTGGCAGAGCTTTTACGAAATACATAACTACATAACATTATAACTAATAAATTACGAACTGTTATCAAGTGTAAATAAAAAATAATTATCAAGTGTAAATATAAAGTTATTTTGTTAGGTGAATTGTCAGCAAGAGTAAAGCAACATAAGAGACAGAAATAAGGTAAAGGACTGGGTAAGGAATAACAGTCCTAGGCAATTATGTTCCTATTAACAATGTTCCCAGTTAAAATGTTCATTTTGACAGGGAATATTATTACTGGCCACAAATAATGAATGACACCATGTTTTACCGGGAACATGCGAGCAAATATGGGGCTGTACGGTGGGTACCTATTACTAATAATTTTTTTGATTTCACAGAAGGAATTCTTTTGATTGTTTTTTTTTTTGCTTTGTAATTTATATGTAAAATATATCCCTAACGCTTTATCAAAACAGTTAAATTACTAACTGGTTGTTTTGCCAATATCGATAAAAGATCATCATTATATTTTGATATCCATGCTATCGTTGGCAGAACTATATCAGATATTACATTTCACTGAGCTGGCAACACCTACACGTTTTGAAACATAACCAGATTATCCAACTGACGAAATAAGGCATTGTCTTCCTACTGTAGTCTTATTTTATACGAATTCGTATTGCCGCGAGTATAACAAAATGCTTTCTAGAAGTTCATCTTCACAGAACGCTTATTCACTATCTGTCTTTGCTTTCTTCCATGTCCATTTTGTAACGTACCTATGTATATATTTAGAAAAGTTTATATCCAAGTATTTTAAAATAAATCTTGGATTTAAAAAATATCAATAAGAACATTCGCATCATCAAGAAACATCCTGATTTTGGTTGTGGGTCTGTCTGCGAGTGATTGTAATTCTGGGACAATCAACTTTGATTTTTTTTTTAAATAAGTGTCATTTTCAAAATTAGAACTTATTGTGTTTTGTATGTAGTTTTTGTTATTTGTATTAAACTTATGCTTCTTCGCTCACATTTATTAATGTTAACCTCAATACAGGCTGTAGTCCTAGTGAGATTATATTTTTATGTAAAAAATAATTATAAAGTATTTACCTAGTTTTACCCAAGATATTTTTTTTATTTCTTTGTTTTCGTGATTTTTCACGGGTCTGCGCTAGTGACATATATACTAATATATTACATCTCTGACGAAGGTTTGTTTGCCAAAACCGGTTGGCATACCTGTTCATATAAATAAAGCTTTGTAGGGAAGGCTCACACAATAACATCCTTTTAATTAACTTCAACTCGGAACATTTGCTTTGTATGAATATTATTTATATCCGCAATAAAATGCTCGTCATATTATGTTTGTGGTCATTTTACATTCTTGTGTCTTTATTGGACAATTATTATTTCTACACATCGCATCTTTTATTTATATATTTATAAGACCAGTCATTGCCAGCTATTTCTACTGGATCCGTTAGACTTCCTTTAAATGTCAAACCTGAATGCCGTGAACAAGACCAAAGTTAGTCATCGACTATTTCTTTACGACATCATGGGGGCTATAAAACATGTTAACTGTGGAAACTTTTGTAATCAAAATAAAGGAAACTTTCGTGATAGTATTTATACTTGGAGCTTGCCGACTTTTGCTAGACACTAAGTAATTTTATTATACTTTCACAAAAATTATCTTTTTTAAGGGAAAATTTATGTTCACAATTAATAATTCTTAACTTCTATGACGACCTACTCAATTTTACGGTTTATGTAATTATCTCAGCTTGTTTAACCATAGACGAAGAACAATCAGCTCTCATCGTAGTCATCTATCGCTGTCAAATTGAAAAACAAGAAAAAACTAGAAAACTGACAACAAACCTGGCGCAACCATGACAACCGAGCAAAGCAACGGGCGGCCAGAGCAACTAGCAGGGCGAGTGGCGAGTCACTGCTTGCGTTGCCATTGACAACGGGTTTTTGAGAAATTGTGTAATGTGCGGGCCATCACATCGACTTACACAGGATAGCGAGTTTAGTTGCAAACTGTTTTTTTTCAGTTGCCTCGTCTGCGGGGCACTAAAAGGGAAATTGAAATATATATATATTTTTTTTAATGAATCTATATTCTTTGAATAGTAAATATAACATTTGTGGAATTTATGGCCGCCATACTAGGCACATGCCCGTGTTATGGTGGCCAATATATAAATGTATATATACATAAATGTTTCTTTGTTAGACAACTTACCAACACAAGTGTTTTTTTTTAAATTTTTTTTTTCCATATTGTACTATTTAATTTCATACATGATATTATATAATTGAACTAAAATTCCCTCACCAAACACAAGAGCCTCGTCTCTTTATAGTGAGGAAAAACTATTCTTATCTACCATTTTAACACTGTATAACATGTAAAAATTGTGTATTTATTGTCATATTATATAACATATTATACATTTTAAAAAAATAATAAAGTAGTTCCTTTCCGAAGGTACCTTTTTATTAAAAAATAATTGTTCAGTTTGGTTGGGTATTTTGGCCTCAAATCCAAAACTACGCTTTGTATGAAACCGGCCGCGCATCCGTTCCTCTTAAAGCTTGGTAGGTTGCGAAAGTTAAGTAACATTAAACGTGATCTCTGTTCTATAGTTCGATTGTTATCATTCTTCACCACTTTCAATATAATAGAAAGTGACGTTGGTGTTATTTTTTATTGACACTGACTGTTAGTAATTTGCTCTCCGACAAGCATTATGATATGGATCATTGACGATGAAAAATAAACCATTTTGAAAAAAGATCATCGGTTATTGAACGAATTCTTTTTTTATCACTACACAATGTTTTTACTTTTTTATTTACTTATTGTAAATGACTTTTGGTCGCTTTCTGATGCTATTATGAAATTATCATAATATCGTATACACACTCATACCTGACTGATGAATATAAAAACACTTTTGCTATTTAATGTACCGTATTCGGAACCTTGAACTATCTTTTATGTGAAATGAGGCAATTCGTATTTATGTAATCATTATTTGTTAAATGTCAATACGCGATCATCAATCGGTGTCTGTCTTACTTTCAACTTTGAAGCTCGATATGTTGGTGAAACAGTCATCGTAAGTTAAACAAAAAAAATCGTGTCAGTGAGTCATGGGCGATAGGAATGCAGTCATTATCTAACTCTGTTTACGAAATGTCGACATTACAAAATAACAAAACTAGTTCCATTCCGACTGTACTCTTACGTCTCTTTTAAGATTAAGGTCAAACTACGCATGAAGTCAATTTAGCTTACAGTATATGATGAAGCAGACATACTACACAATATGGCTAATTTTTAACTGTGCGATCAGACTGTACAGTCAAATCCGAGCGTGTGTGTGACAAAAACTATGCAATTTTTGAACTGTACCGTCGAACTGAAATCTAGAAGTAGAACCAAATTTGACGGCCGGCGTAGTCCAGCGGTAGAGCGTTGGATTGCCATTCCGAAGGTCTCGGGTTCGAACCCGGCGTGCGCAAATAAATTTTATTTAATTGATTTGTGTTATTTCACAATTAATTATTTAAAATAATATATATTATATTTGCGGCATATTCCAGAGTGGAAGATACTCTATAGTATCGCCCTGGTGTAAGACCAGCATTCAGAATTGAAACGTTGCTTGAAATGACTTTAACCGTGTTTAGTGACTAGATCTGAATAGCCAGGTACTTCCCCACCTTCCTCTTCCTCGTCTCCTTCCCTTTCCCACTTACCTTCAGCCTCATAACATACCCCAATTGGGGATGCCATAGTCTCACTGGCTCCAGACGGGAGCAGTTGGGACTCTTGTGAGGTATTCACTATAAAAATAAAATCAATTAGATAAAACTGCGCAGTTCAAACTGTGTGTCTAGAATCTAGATGAATAATAGAACATGTTCTGTCTGTCGGTCAGTCAGCAAAACTTACCTTTGGAAGGTAAAAAGCAAAGATTACCGCGATATAACAGAAAGCTGATTAGACAAGAGTTTAATTAATAAATTTGAAAAAATAAAGCCCAGGTGGAGGCATCAAAATCTGGTTCGGGTACCGATATTTATGACACAGATCACACCATTCTGAACTGATCGCATAGTTTTAAATGAGCGTATGTGGACACAAAAGGCATTGCGATATAACTGTACTCTACGGTCTGATCGTTCCTACAGTTAAAACTATGCGTTTGTAGAATCCCTAACTATTATGATGAAGTTTTCCGTTCTTCAATATGACAGAAGTCGTTGGGTGGAATTGATTCGTTATTGACAAGCGCTAGAATGGAAAACTTTTTCTTTGTTTTATTTTTATATGTTCATTAAACAAGTTTTCGTGTTCCGTGGCGCAGATTGATGATATTAAATGTTGAAAAAAAAAAATATATATATGTTTCAAATTACAAGCATTATAAAATTTCCCTAGTTATGGATTTCGCGGTGTCTTGAAATTTGATTAATTGTGGGCTTTACATTTTTTTTTAAATGTTCTATTATAAGTTATAATGTTCAATTTGTTTTTTTTTTCAGGTCGACAATCCACTCATACTTGACTTCTCTTTCGTTCACACTATTATGGTAAGTCTAACTTATTTGAATGTACAATGTTCTTTTTATTAACGTGTTCTCGTCAACCCACACTTAAAACTTAAAACCTTCATACAGTTGGTCTTAGGTAACCTACAGGTAGTTGCTAAGTAGGAACACTATCAATTTGTTTATTATTTCCCAGGAAATTACAACAGCCGTCAGACCATTATTAGCAAAATCTATACGATCATTATTTCCCACCGCTATGAATACAAGAGTGACATGACTGATGTGGTACGATATTTTTTCTTACTGCAGAATTAATTTTAAATGTTAACCGCAAACACCTACCACAATAATACCCTGTAAAATGGCATTTTCGCAGCCAGCTCTTATCTGGATCACCGCGATATCTGAAAAACCCTTGACAGTTAAAAATTGGATGATTTTCCCATGAAACTCCTGTCTCTATAATGACGGTTTACAATATTTAAAACATAGATGACAAGTGGCAATGATGCATCTACTACACTGGTATTTCAGCGTAAGGTGCTCTGAAGAACGAGGGTCATTGATCCCTAGGCCACCGGTGCATATTTATGAGATGTCTCAAATTGTGTACCTAAATCATCTGTCGCCTAAGTATGGACCCTTTTTACGACTCGATATTGCGTTCAAAAGCTCGGCTGTGGAAATAGGCACTTCGTGCATTTCCTCTCTTTTGTAAATAATTCACTGTATCTCCTTATCAATATAGCTAAAGATTGCATTATGCTTAAGAGAACATCCGGGACATCCTGTGTGAAGTTCGTCAGTTCAGTTTACAATCCTGTTAGACCATTTCTGGCAGTAATGCGTTATCGTGCGTGTTACCGTATTCCGCGATAATTATTATTGCATTGTTATTTTTTGTAAGAAAGCGTGTGAAAGGTAGTTTATGTATTCGCAGAGGGGAATAATCGTTTATCTTCTGCCGTTCCCGCCACGTAATTACACGAGGAAATGCCTTTTTTCTATCGTCTATAAAACCTTCTACATCCACCATAATCTCCATATTACGGTCCGTTATTCACAGTACTTTTGATAACATCGGTTCTAGTGGTGTGAACGATCGTTGTCTTCTATAATAATTATAAGTTATTCAGAACACTTTTCTATGCTTTATCATTTTCCGCATCTGTAAAATGTCGCGGAATTTTTTTCTCTTTAATTTTATTACTACTATTTCCTCAACCAGCAAATATTATATAAAAGCATGTTTTTATCGTTGTAATTACAATAGCCACAGGGGAGACCCACACAAAGATTTAGAATAACTTGAAATTAAACTGATATTCATTATTGATTCATCATCCTTCGATTTTGAAAATGTCGCAGTATTTTTCACGCTGGAATAGTTTTCATTGCGATTTTTCATAAAATTCTGAAATTGCAAACGCAGAAATATAATGTAATCAATCACAGGTTATTTTTGTCTCTTTTATTTTTTATTTTGCGCATTAAAGACCTCGCATAATATTTTTCATTGGGCTATTTTTATAAGGATTTTACAGCAAATTCCCCAGCCAGCAAGAATAAAAGTAACTACGCCACTCAAACCGGCAGGTTTTTTGACACTTTGGCACGAGTCGCATTAGTCGAGTATTTTTATAATAATATATTCGTCATTTTCAAAACACGAATGCCACGAACAACGCCTTTCGTAATGCCATGATGTGTATTGCTCAGCGTTTCTCAAATGTCTTAAAATCTTACCCTTTACAGTTTGTAGGTTCGTTTATAACTGATGGACAAAACGAGTGTGTTTCAACATAGCATTCGGGTCATTAAAATGTATAAATATGGAAGTTAAACGAAATGTCTGATATATTTTAATTAATTTTAAGAGTAAACTTTTAAATTTTTCCAAGCTCTGTTATTACACAGTTATTACATTATTTATTTGAGAAACCACGCAGTAAGCTTCCAACTGGAAATATACGAGTAGTAAAGCAAATATATTTAGTATGGATATGAACTATTTTATTTTTTTGTGTTTAAGAAGCAACTTTGGCAATCATTTGTGAATTATAATAGTTAATAATATTATGTTAAAATAAAATAGAAAATGAAAATAATTTTACATGTTCGTAATAAGCATTAACTTTGTGGCTCGCCATAATTTACAATAAAATCTATAAATTTGTTTTAGTTTTAATTACACTCTACCGGTTTCGGAAGAACCCTTCCTTCGTCAGGAGAATATCAAAACTAACCTATGATACAAAATATTGATAGATATATACCAAACATTTAGGTGCTGGAGTGGGAGGTCAAAGGGGAAGGGGGGGGGGGGGGGTAGTTGCGGGAAATCATAATAAATAAAAATAATTGTAGTTGCGGGAAATCATAGAAAATAATTTTTACTAAGCATTTTGACCCGGGATTAAATCGAAATTTAAAACGACCGATTTACGTTTAAAGACATACCGTCGTACGAATTAGAATTTCCTTCCAGAAACACCACCTTTTTTAAAATTTTTAATAATTTCTTTTAACTCGCAAAAATTTGCGAAAGTTGCCTCTTATCATTAAAATCGAATTATTTAATGTCCTATATTTTATAATTTTAAACACTAATAAATAAAAATAGATCAGATCCATGCAAGATACTTGCTGTACAATTTGATTTTCTTTTAATAATTCAGTTTTCTCAGTATTTTGGCGTCAAATCCAAAATTTGGTGTTGTGTGGAAAAACCGCACTCCCGTTCTACATTCTTTTGTGTGCGGCAAAATTTTGCTGGGAGACATTGCATAAATTGCTTTTACAAACATAACCAAAGTTTTATCCGTAGGTTAAATACGTTTCGTATCAAGAATGCTTTGTATTACCAAAAAATACACGTTTTATGTCAGCAATTTTCATATTGTCATTTTCAAGATATTAATCATTTTTTACTCGAACCATTATTTTTCTTTGTTGTTTTTTTGTTTATGTTATTGTCCGGGTGTTTGGCAATTTACGCACTGGTGTAATTGCGTAATCATGTGTTTTGCTCACGACCGTTGTATCATTTGACCTCGTGTTGACCTGTGACGTTTAATCACTTAACCTGCATATGGTCCACTCGGTAATTATTTATCGCCTTTGTGGCCCATGACTCAACTAGTAAGTGTCAGTCGTATTCTTTGTTTCATGTTATCGCACACGTTTACTTATCTTATGCTTATAACTTATAACAATTGTGTAACGGTCATGTTGTTCATAATGCAAGCACGTTGCACATTGCACCTACTCGTGAGTTCACACACCTTTTAATTGAATTTAGTTTTCATTCTAAAATGGCTTCTACCGATCGGTAATTTTGCATTAATAATGACTTTTGTCGAACTGCGTATTCGATTGCGCGCAAATGTGTTAAATCAATTAATTTTTTTAAAAAGCTGTTTTTTTTTATGATACGACGGAAATTAGTAGAAATTTTACCGTATGTTAGTTACATTGTATTGTGATGAGGCATTAGAACACGATTATAATAACGCAGTATTATTTATTAGACCAGTTAGGTCGACAATCTTCGATCAATCGACGCTTTACAAGCGACCGCTGGCGGATGTACATACCGAGACAATACCTGATTACAGACTGCATTGACAACAATATAGATATTCAGATTTTTTTTTTTCAAAAGAAGCAAACACATTGTGACTTGAAATTTTAAATAAATGAAAATAAAATACTTTGTTTAAAGTCACTTTATTTTTATTTAACGCCTACCGGTTTCGGTACCTCCGTACCATCATCAGGACTGTTACAAAAATAATGTCTAAAAATACAGAAGTACACTGATACTCATGGACATACGCATACCAACAGAATGTAAATAATTGACAAAATTTCGTAATAAAAAATTGTTTGCTGATTTTTTTTATTTCATGAAATAGTATTCTGATAATTCTTAGGTTGATGTGAAGTTTTTAAGAAAAGCGTATTTAATAGATCTACGTTCCAGAATATCATACTCATTCCGTATTGATTTACATTATTTTATTAACATTGATATAAAATTATTTGAAAACTTCGCAATTAAATGTGTAAGATAATAATAAAATAAACCTTTTAATATTACTTATGTGAACAATTATTTGCAAATAATTAATAAACTAAAATCCCTACCGAAGCGTATTTTGACTGTGTATTTATTATCTACTAATAATTTTCCGTGAATATTATCATCCATTTCAGATGAGATATAATAAAATGATGTGTATTTTCATTATATAAGGCTACTCGTGTAACGTACGTCATACAAAAGACCCCACCCGATTTCCTCCAAATTCAATAGGTACATACACATATCTGTAACGGTTATTAAATCGAATATCCATTTTTCAGTATCCCTTTCATAGGGGTGTCGAAATATTCTGTTATCGGGTCATTGTTCTACCGAATATGAAATGTCACCTAAACTCGTTAGCTCGATTAATCTTCCCTTCTCTCTGTATCTAAAGCTGCTGTGATGGACGATCCGAGGTTAAATACCCCGTTTGCGTAATCTCTTGAATATTGGGATGGTCCTATTCTCTGTAGGGAACACGCTTGCACAGCGCGGGTATAAACTGTGCGATCTAAAGTTTAAGTTTAGACTTACGGAATTCAATACTTCATTTGTGTGAAAGCACTATGAAACCAATACATGATTTTACTTCAATGGCACACGTAGAATATTTTTATTCTAAAATACGATCATTTTATTCGTGAAAACGGTTAAAAACGGGACTGAAGTTCTTACCAACAAATTAACAGGGTTCCTATGTTTATTGGCGGGAACACTGTTAATTGGTTCGTAAGTCGTCAGTCCCGTTTTTAACCGTTTTTACGAATAAAATGATCGTATTTTAGAATAACATTTTACTCCGTGCAAGCCAGAGATTCCATATTTTAAGTGTATTTTTCAGTGTTGAATGATACTATCTACCAACGTTGAATATTTATCGATTTTGTATTGAGAGCAATATCAAAAACCGCAAGCGGATACCGAAATATGTGCTCTTTTCGAATCTTAATAACACATTTTTGAAAATCGCAGTTTATTAAGAGTCTTACGCCGTTCTTCCATGGAGCTACGTTCAGGCGACACGATCGCCGCTGGTCTGTACCTTCCATACTATTGTTAGTGTTTGTAAACGCCGCTAGACGCTACACTAGCAAAATAGTATGACAGGTAGCGGATAGCGGCGATTTAGTCGCTTGTAAGTAGTTGCGTGAACGAAGGGCATTAACGTGAACTTGTTTTTTATTAACTCGAAGGTCAGATTTCTTTATTACTTTCGCAATTCTAATTTCTCATGTTATATTTTATGCTTTATACTATAAGTTATATTATGTAAAAACCGAAAGGCCGATACAAACAAAATTCATTCGTCACGTTTGTATTGTTAGACCCATCTACGGATTAGAGTTTTCGACGTTTCGGTCACACAAGAGTCACACAAGAGTCTCAACAGCTCCCAACTGTCTGGATCTAGTGCATCTATGATATCCTCATTTGTGGTATCTATGTTATATGGTTAAGGTAGTGTGGAAGAGAAGGAGTGTGGGGATGAGGAATGTGGGCAAATACCTGACTATTCAGAAATGGTCACCAAACATCCGAAAGCCATTTCAAGCAACATTTCGTTTCTGAATGATGGTCATTCACCAAGACGATACTGAGATAGTATATTCCACTCTGGATAGGGTGGGCGCCATTTATTATTTTTGTTATAGGTTCGACCCTGACATTTTATGTTCGTTTTGAAACCGTCGCGACGCAGACGCCCGCTTTTCCATCTGACGGCGAAATTTGTATCGGATCTTCCCAATAAATCGCGCCAATACTCCCACAGCATCTTACATTAGGATCATGCTATTTTACTTTGAATTCGATACTGGTTTATTGCCGGGATAAAGGTTCACGTTACCCTTAAATCATTTATTGAAAACGAAATATCCGATCCAACTCAATATCAATCGTTGGATTTATTCCTTCTATATTTAGCTTAGCTTCAACAATCCTTCCTCGCCAGCTTTTTCTAACGATTGTTTCTATTTCTACCTTGACTTCATTATTTTTCACCAATAAACAAATTGATACTGATCTTGGACTCAATCGAATAAAGAAGAACACATGAAATGCCATGTGGACGCGTTTCGTGATCCAATTATTTGGCCAATCGGGCCTGACGCAAACGCATTACTCTGTGTTTACGAAATTCAGATGGGATGGAGATCTAGGATGTCAGGCGAGTGTAAGTGAGATAGAGCGCGTGCTAAAAGGGCTAAATGGAACATGTGCTTCATTTCAAGGAAGGCACTTCTACACGGAGAAAAATGTTATTCGAAAAAAACGATAATTTTAAAAACGGGACTGAAGTTCTTATGAACAAATTAACAGGGTTTGAATGTTTATTGGCGGTAACATGTAAAAATAAACATTGAAACACTGTTAATTTGTTCGTAAGAACTTCAGTCCCATTTTTAACCTTTTTTACTATTAAAATTATCGTTTTTTCGAATAACATTTTTCTCCGTGTAATTTTGTGCTTTGTTGCATTCGATGATCTAAGAAATCCTAACTGCAAAACACTAAAAAATATAATATGTGCTGAAACACTAAAGTGAGATCTGACGTCATCATATTTATACAGCGTTTTCTGTTTTGAATTTCCATGTTAACGCAAATGATTCAATCGTGAGCTATGGAGTTTTGAAATGTCAAATTAACTTTAAGACGAGACGCCACACATTGATTTGTAAAATGTTAACAATCAAAATGCCATTCTTAAATTTTGACATTTGCTAAGAAGCAATAATTATTATTTGTAATATATGGAAAATAGCTAGCTTTGTAAATTACAGCCTATATGTTATTCTGATGTATGAGCTATATTATTGTAAAGTTTCATTCAAATCCATTTAGTAAAATTTGCGTGAATGAGTAACAAACACACATACATCCATACAAACTTTCGCCTTTATAATATTAGTAAGATCATATTTATTGAGCTTTTATTATTACGTCCCAAAACTTATACTAACCCTCTTTGCACAACCAAATAACTTGGATAAAATTTTCGAAAGCAATCTTCCACTTGATGTTCAGATAATAATGTACGTCGTACGTGTCGTCATATTGAATTGTCTGCATTGCAGCCATAAGGCTTGCAGATACAGGGTTTCCATTCGGGCTATAAATTATATCTAACCACCTTGAAGCGATCACATACAAAACTGTGTGTAGGCATAACATTGATCCTTCTTACCACAGTTGTTTCCTACAATTGCATCTGTTATTTGGTAAATATTTACCTAACCGCCACATTTAGGTTAATAATTGGGTAATGCGTACAGATTATAGAAATAACACTTTGTTTCAACTTAATTACTATAGGAAACAACTATTCACGTCAGGACTTATTAAGGTGCAAATTAAAAATGCGTTAAAATTCAATTTTTATTCGAAGTTCCAAATTTCAAAACTTCCCCTGTAAAACACTCTTGTGACGATTTTTTGAATTTTTGAAGTAAATACTTCTCTACGCACGCTTGACTTGGGGGGGGTAAGCTGGCAAAAATGTAACGGAAATTGAAATGCGTTGCTAGGCGAACGGGCTCACTGTAGAAGCAAGAGAGAGCAGTGCGCGCGCACATTTTCTTTCTCTCTCATAGCCAGTGCATGAAATATTTCAGTCAGTATTTTGAAATACCAGTGACGCGCCAAACGCGAAGGGGAGCGGACGTCGATGCGCACGTCTTGATCGGGAGAGGCGAATGATAATAAATTTAAATTAATAAATGTATATATATATATAATGGAGTTATGCATGTTAGTGCGATCATCTACAGACAAGTTCCCACAAAAAAACTCAACCCATAAATACGCTACAAGGTCCACAGAAAACTTATTAATACCAAAAGCAAACAAAACAATATTCCAAAAAGGACCATACTACATGGCCATTAAAGTATATAACAATCTTCCACAAAACATCAAACAATTACAAGATACACACAAATTTAAATCGTCACTAAACACTTTCCCTGTTAACTAACGTCATTACACCTTAAGTGATTAAATACCTCACATAAATTAAACACCTATTTTTGTATTTTTATTGGTACATTTGTATTTTTTTATCTGTATAAACATTATAATAAAACATGTAAGTATGTGGTTAGCTGGAAGAAATTGGGTCTACCCATAAGCTACACCTTTTGTATTTTTTATTTGTACAATAAATATTTTTTGATTTGATTTGATTTGATATCCTACTACTAAATGTTTTTTAACACTGCGTTGGCATTGTATCCAGTATTGGTTTATTGCAGAGAATTTTTAATAAGTTTTAAGAACGATAGCAATTAGATAGTTTTGTCACCGCAGTTTCACCGAATACCGCATTTGTAATAAATTTAACAAAAAAGTGAACCACCCTTTATTAAGTACGTTTATATCCAAATATTCACATTTTCACTATGCCCCTTTCTCCTCCCTCTTCCTGTAGCGCAATGGCGTAGATATTACCATAATAATATATTCTTATGTCAACAAGCTTTTTTTGCGAAATGTTCTGCTTAAAAAATATTACGTCAGTTTAATGGGCTGAGTAATATTATGACCGGAGTAATTCTCCTCGTCTGTCGTGTTTTACCGCAGACATTAGAGTCCGTATTTCTTACGGAGTCTTAAAATATTGAGTTTGCGGTACACAGATTCGTTCTACAGTCCCTTAGCGGTTTGCTTGCATTTCTGAGCTTTACCCAGAGCTTTGTGTGCCGGGTAAATAATTTGCGAGCTTTCGCCGAGCGCGAGCCAAATCCCACAACTAGTTTTAAATTCAATTGAAAGTTGAATGTCGATTTCTCAATGTCACGACGATATAATCTTATAAATTCTATTTATAATTTAATGTTAAATTGCTAATAACTAATAAGGAATGGAAGGCCGATGAACATGTTACAGAAAGGTACGCTTAGATGTTATGGCGCAAGGTGATACATCGAGAAAAGGACGTCAGGAGTATAAATCACGCGCAACTTGATGGATGGAAGAAGTCCAGGAGAACAAAGAAAACGACGACACTATTAAGTTTTTAAATCAAATTTTTCATGAATTGGCAGAATTGATAATGACAATGATGAGTTGGAATAACAACAGAACGGTATAATAATAATTATTGACTTCGCACCTGTCTTATCGTACATTCCTTGCTTCATCTAACTAATTTAGCTTTTAACGTACCATGTCTTCCTTGGGCGCCCCCGACTTCTTTCTCCAGTCACTTTCACTTCAATCTAACACTCTTTTATCTATCCATCCGTTATTCATGTCCTAACTACCCCAAATCCACCTCCGCACGGAGAAAAATGTTATTCTAAAATACGATCATTTTATTCGTAAAAACGGTTAAAAACGGGACTGAAGTCCTTACTAACGAATTAACAGTGTTTCAATGTTTATTGGCGGGAAAATGTAAGAATAATTTGATGTACGAAATTACGTAACCCAAGAAATTATTCTTACATGTTCCCGCCATTAAACATTGAAACCCTGTTAATTTGTTCGTAAGAACTTCAGTCCCGTTTTTCACCGTTTTTACGAATAAAATGATCGTATTTTAGGATACCATTTTGTCCGTGTGATTCTGTGGAGGATGCCGTGATTACATAGTTAATTAGATTTAAAATTTGATTATAATTTGAATTCGCTTTTTTACAAGTTTGCCCCATTTTGCACTGGGTGAAACTTATCTCAAGGCGAAAATGTTATGAAGTTGATAAATATTTAACCAGACTTAGTCGTAAAGTTTTTCAAACTTGCTTACTTCAAAATTTACTTCAAAGTTAGATTAATCATTCGAATAGACTTTTTAGGTTTTAAGTTTTAATAGCCGCATTGCTGTATAATTTGTGGTGTGCTGTATACTCTGTGGTTTCACCAACATGCTGGTATTATAAAGCTTCAGAGACAATCGATGTTTATAAATATCACTTCTTACCGCACAAGTTTATTGTGACTCACTTCTAAAGGAAATCACCTTCGTCGAGCGCTTCACTTCTCTGGGATGACGCTATTATATGACGTATTTACGTCATGTTACTCTGCCGAGCAAATTATTGTAGAGTAGAGGTGATCACATGTAGAGGAGACAGTGAGTGGGCGAGTCAGTTCATTGAGATTAGTACTGTTACACGGAGAAAAATGTTATTCGAAAAAAACGATTATTTTAATAGTAAAAACGGTTAAAAACGGGACTGAAGTTCTTAGGAACAAATTAACAGGGTTTCAATGTTTATTGGCGGGAACATGTAAAAATAAGTTGTTGGTATGCGTAATTTCGTACGTATAACATTTTTCTCGATGTAATAAAAAATAAAAAAGTAAAAATTTTTAAAACACTATTGCAACTTAATCATACCTGCCATGATTGATGAAACCAAAGATGAAATCAGCCATAATAAAACGATTATCGACAAGATCCTGGTTGGTAGAGATATTAGCGGAGGAACTGCTACACTGTTTTGAATAAGAAGATAATATAAAGAATACAGACCTTTCATTAGTTTGGTTAAAGCAGTTTGATTCTTTGCTTGAATGTGCTATTTTTCAGTTTCTTTTTTCTTAACTTTTAATGACAATTTGTTGAGGGACCGACACACCAGAAAAGTGATAAATCACTATTTTGAAAAGTGTTAAACAAGTGAAAAAAGTCTTTAAAAAAACTTAACTTAACATAGTTAACCTCAGGCTTCCTAAAATTTCCACAAATTTTCCTGTCGGGGAAATGTCAAGGTGATGAAAACTATTCTTAGCTCTCAACATATATTCCACCGTGGAGCTTTTAAATATACTTATTGTCAAAAAATGATTCCATATTGTTTGTTCAAAAATTTCATTTCATTTGTTGTAACGCTAGTTCTTATACATAAACATTCTAATGTAATGCTGGCAGTTGGTTTTGAACTTGAAATGCTTGCTGAAAGTTTTGTAATAATTTCCCACTTAATTTCAATTAGAAACTTGGACAGTTTCGTCAGGTAGCGTTCGATCCGCAGTTTGTTATGCGGCATTAATGTACATTTTGCTTAATAAGCTTACCGTCATTATCGCTTCGCTTCACCCATGATATGAACATAATAGATAATTACCTATATTATGTTTGCATTGTTCTTCGAACCGTTCGTAATACGAATCAAAGCCGTACAATAGATGCATAACGACGTGTATTAAAAGATTGGCTTAGTTAAATCTACGGTTGGGTTGTTTCAACTTAACTCGCTTTGTTTGATCGACAATCAAATCGATGTATGATTTTTTTTCTAGCTCATATTAATTTAGCTCATGTTAAAAATCTCGGAGAAATGCCTTTCGAATGTAAGTGTACTTGAAAAATTACAACATCTGTCAAACATTTAAACTATAGAAATATGCATTTCAAATAAAAAAATAATTAATTGACAAAATAACTTCTTGACATTTTATACTTATCAGTTCCAATTTGGAAAGTTAAAAATTGGATTTCGTCATTCGACTTGAATAATTTTGCCTATTTTGCAGGAATATAATTTCAAATATCGCACTCATTCACCGAAAGCCGATATTATTGTGTATTGTCATTATATTTAATTCGTAGAACTCCATTTACACACATGCATACAATTTATATAAAACTAGCTGACCCGGCAAACTTCGTACCGCCTCAGAATCAATAAATGTTGTGTTTAATTTATTAGCTTAAATAAATTAAGTTTTTATTAAGTTAAAATAAATACTCTTAAGTTCACCGGGGCGGAGACAAATGCAACAAATCAAAGATCATGAAAATCGGTTCACCCGTTCTTGAGTTAGAAATGGTGTAACCAACCCGACTTTGTTTTATATATTAAGAAGATAATATAAGGTAAATTAACACCTCGTTCCAGGTTGGTAAATACTCTCGATTGCATGACAACTCGACGGCACTTTAACCCACCTGGGAAAAATATATCCTAAAACCTAACCTAACGTAACCTTTGTAACCTATTTTTTGTGACCTATGTTATCACTTTTAATGAATTTTCAAAGGAGTGATGAAGTGCCACTTTGTTGAATCGCCCGGTCACCAATACTCCCAATATCGCGCCCTGGTGAGAGACCACAATTTGTAATAGAGACTGCTTGAAATGTTCAATGACCATAAAATATTTATTTATATTTTTTTATAACAATATGTTTTACATGATACATTTTAATAATTTTACATCTCAGGGGGTTTCTCACCATCCTCCCAATAGCTTATCTACCCTAATAACGAATATTATTAAAAATAAAAATAAAATACTCCCAGTGGTTAGAAAACTCGGCCAACTTATCCAATATTTAGCCAATATTCATAGGTTAGAGTACCGAATTATAAACTCTAACTTAATAAATAAATAAACCGTAAATTGTAAATCGAAAATATTCGTTATTAGTGTAGATAAGCTATTGGGAGGATGGTGAGAAACCCTCTCAGAGTTATTTACTACTCTTCCATTGGAAGCATTTGCTTGTGTATGGAAGAGGAGTCTACATAAATTCAGTTATTAGTTAGTATTACTTAAATAATTCATTTTACATGTATATGTGTGTATACGTAGTTACTTTCCTCTTTCCTTTCTCCCACAGATACTCAGCCTTAAAACCTTGTCTGACAAACATACGTGCCATAATTCCACTGACTCTTGACAGTAGTTGGGACTCATAAAAAAGGACGTTGAAGAGCTGGGTGATGCCATTCCCCTTCTAAAGAATAATTGCCCCATTACTCCCATGAATCTTTTTCTCTGGCACATATTCAAAGCGTCGTTGCCTGCTTTTAAATCCTACATCAGGTACCCGATGGAGGCGATGGCACTCTTATTCATAACAGGATTTTTTTTTGCTTTTATCATTTTCATATAAATATTTAATTTATACATTATGTATCTCTGCGTCGCATTAATCAATTAATATTTTTTGAATCCGGAGATTTCTGTCAATAAGTTGAATATCGAACGGTAACGCTGGATTGTCGTCTTGGGATTATTGGAAGGAAATTTTCGAAATCGGGTAAGGAGAAGGTTAATATTTCTCATAATAACACTGCTAACGAAGTAGTTATTATTGTATTAATTTTCAACAGTTACCGTTTTGACACCCGGTTGTGATGATCCTTGGTCCGTATCGCAGAGCAGTTGTATCTGATATATTGGTCTGAACTCACCTTAGATTACTCGGCCACACGTGGTTTGTTTCTGTTGGGATTATCGAGTACATCGGATCGGGAGATGTACCAAAAATAACGAAATATTCGTTCAGAAACTGATGTATGTAGCCCGAATGAGAAATAATTTAATTATATTTTATAAATCGAGATATTTTTAAAAACCACATTTTCCTTGAACATTATTTTATTTTTATTTTTTAACTTAATAGGTAAAACCTCAAATTATAACATTTTAATTAATGAAGACAATATTTATATTCATCCTAGACTTGCAGAAAAGTCAATAGATGTCGCGTATTAAAATAAAATGGATAATTTATCCTGACGCTATCTAGATGGCATTTAGTTCGAGTTGAATCTTGCCATAATATTTTTTTATTGTGTTTATTTCGTGCTAGAGCAATCCCGATGATTTACAAAACTCATTTTAGGACAGGAGGAACTTACAATTCATAGGTAGGAGTAGTAGTTACAATTTTACAAAGGTATTTTGATATCATAATATAAGTTTTACATTCAGTTTAGCATAAAAATAAAAATAAAAACAGGTTAAGTAGAACAAACAACAAGAGAAAACAAGTAAAGAGAGAAAAAAAACGATACGAGTATATAAGATAGAACAAAAAATGACAAGACAATTACATATATTCTTTTTTAAATGTGATTAAAAAATATTCTTTTAAAGCATTGCTTTGCTATTTTTTATTATGCTTGATGTTTTTGTACACTTATGTGTATAGGCAATATAGTTTATCCCATATTTTGTAGTGTGATATCAATAAAATATGCGTTAAGAAAATTAAGATAATAATGGTAGTTCTCAGTCGAAGTATGATACAGTTAAATGTGACCGAATCGGAGAGGGACACATTAGCTCAGTGGTTAGATCATCTGCCCCGAAAGCCGAAGGTCGTGGGTTCGAGTCCCAGATGCGACCCGATCTTTTTCTGTTTCAGATTTAGATTGAGTTTCGCTAATATTGTCTTCATTAATTAAAATGATATTCTTTTGTTTGATGTGTGTACCTACTCCCAAACAGGTCACGCTTTTGATTAACGAGGACCATTGCTGATTTATGAATCTTCTTTTGGGAAAGAAGAATAAAACTAGCCTGGAAAGCGCGTATCGGTTAAAATCTTTGTCTTTTTGTTTGTAAGTAATAATGACTCCTTCGAAAATTCATGCTTATTGGATTTTGACACTTATTTTTTTTTTGCTGTGATGTGTGATGTGCCACAGAGACTATAAACAACAAAATGATTTGGTTGTTCAATCTTTTGGCCGATATTCTCTTAGTTATTTTGTCATTTGTGTCTAGCTGCATATTTGGATTGGACCACACATCTTTTGTCTCGCATCGCATCGGTCAGTTGGCAAGCGTTCACTTGTCGAAAAAGGTCACAAGGGAGACCCGCGAGTATTTTAATGCTGCGGTCCTAAACTAGTGATGGGTATATACAGGTATCCATTTCGAAAAATCGATTACAAACGATAATAAAAAAAATATATCGATTCTGCATATATTATTATTTCTTTTCGATAGTGAATTATTGCTTCTAAATTCTTTCGGAACTACTATCAGTTTGTCAATATTCAACCTGGTACTGCATTTTTGTAAGTTTTGAAGCTATGAAGTGTGGCGTCTACCGATTTCAAATATCAGCCGATTAACTGAAGGGTAATAAATACATCGATACGTTTGATACATATTAATTTTCTTACGTCATTTTATACTTGCTTAGAATTTTAAGCCGACCTACCGATTATTTTTTTATCAGTTATTTATTGTTGACGCATCTTTATACACATTTGTATGATTTTTATTGCTTTTTATTGTTATGCTTACTTTCACTCATTTTAATGTATTTCCTTCTCAGAACGGACATTGTCTGGTGAGGCAGGTAAGATAATTATCTAAAAACAAAGAAATTATTGGTTTTGAAAGTGATTCGATTATTTTCGAATTTCTATTATACCCATCACTAGTTAACCCTCTCGCCACCACTCGGTGGCTTCGCCTAATCTCGTCCACGTAGTGCGCATCAACCCGGTTACCCGAGATGCCGGTGAATTAGCAAACAGATCGGGTGGTTAGTGGCTGGCGCATGCCTTGCAAAAAAACGGACCAGTTGTTGAAAGAATCCCGAGAAGAATATAATGTCGGTTCGTGACTTTGTTTGTTTCAGGTTAACTTGTTTGTACTTAAAATAAAACACGAGCTGAGAAAGCAAAGCGTTTCTACATTGTTTTTAAACACATTTTGTTACTGTATTTAGTATTAGTTCATTGGGTGCATGGAAATCAGAGGCCAGAATCGACAACCATAATATTGTACATATATCATAATTTTGTCATGTACTAAAGGGCTCAAGGTTGCCCTAAATCTCACTAAATTGACGATAAGTAGTTGGTCGGAATGGAACACAATAGTTCGACGGAGGAAACACTTGGCTAACTAAAAATATAAGGAAAACCTTTTAGGTGGGCATTCATCTAGCAAGAGATAAACAGTAACTAATAGATTTTGCCCAACGTTACCCGGGCTTTACACATAGTTTTTAGAAATCACACGCAGACACTATTTTTCCTCTTATTTTGAACGTCAAGGACGAAATTTCATTTCGGTGGTAATGGGGGATGAGAATTGTTATTCGAAATCTAATTTATTTTTTACGTTCTCCATAAAACGGCTATACACCAATATATCAAAAGATATTTGCTGAATTGTTTGTAAGTGGCATTGAAAATGTCGATGGGTCAATGCAGAATCGTTAGGCAGTTGAATCGCTCTGTTTATTGGCGCGTTCTGATAGGCAGAAGTCCTCACTTTCGGAACATAAAAAAGTGCATGGGATCTCCCACGAATATACTTGTTGGGGACATAAAAGTTAACCTTTTTCAACATATGCGGATTGAGTATGGTACCAGAGATTAGCTTAAAAAAGTGTTTACCTAAAAAAAAAAATCTGTGGGTTTCTAAGGTATTGAAATTGAGCATTCCTGTTGAACAAGGATGGATACAGGAACGGATAGTACCTATGTATATTCCCTCTTGCTTTGACGGTTAAGTGTTCGAATTTTCATCAAACTCTTGAAGGTCAAGTGAGCAAATTTCATGAAACTGTAGATTTATTAAGATTTTTCTTGCTTATTTATCACTACATATTATATTTCGGTATTCGTGTAGGACTGGCTGGTGGAAAATCCTGATTTTCCTTGGACATATTTTTTCCGCGTGAATTGGGTAGAATGGGGTAGGAAAGGAAACGAATTGTTTAAGGGGGTTGGAAGCGGAGCTTTAAGATGATAGACTTCGCTTTTCGGCCCATACAAAAAGGACGCCCGGGAAAAAACACTTTTCAACATCAAAAATTGCACAACATGAATATATTTTTTTTATACTGCCTTCTAGAGGGTGAAAACTATGTCGATATGTTTTCGAATTTTCGATGCGTTTCGTATTAACGTAAACGTTCACTGTCAAACATGTACGATTTATCAAACAATATTATTTAAGGAAAAAGTGCTGCTAACTCAACTCTCATAAATAATTATAAAATTATAAAAAGCTACCGACGTAGCTTCTTCTTTCTGGAAACTATATACTTTTTAAAATTTCAATTTCGTGAAAGTTTCGGTGTAGAAAAGTGTATTCTCCATAAACCCCTTTTCGAGCGATTTCTGTAGGTAAATTTGAGCGTTGTCTCATTCGCACATTTCGCATTCGCATGTATTGTAAGTGTGCGTAAGCTTATTATGAGCGGGACAGAATGACAGACGCGGGTGTTCCGCGTGTCGTTTAAAGTCTAGCCTCTTAAGCATTAAAATAATTAGAGTCGAAAAACTTTTTTTAAATTTAGAAATATGCAACTACTGGTCCTGCTTAGCCGAGCACATGTTTTTATTTTTATACTTTTTAATACATATTTATCTTAATATCTACACAATGCATTACGCAAACATATATGTTGGTCCTAATAATACTTGAGTAAAATCACCTCAAGGTTTCCTCGATCTTTGAATAGTGTGACTTCTTTCTGTATTACCTTTGTAATTACTGAATTATAAAAAAAAATTCTACAGCTGGACTAGGAAGTATTAAATCATTAAATCAGATGCGAAATGTGGTCATCCCTTAGTGGGCTTCCCGGTGAGCATTTCATATTTCCAGCAGGTGCTAATCGGCGTATTTATCCTCATCAGCCCTTTCTCTGTTCTGGCCGCGTCAATGCGTTTAAAGGTGGATTTGCACTCACACGTGCCGCGTGAGTCGCGGTTCACTCAACCCTGTGCCTCCATACGCGCCCTGCAAACGTGGCATAACCTAACCCGTGCGTTTTATTATGCTCGTGTTATTTTTACCGTTTAGGTGAGCACCGTGTAAATGTGGCCTAACTTCGATTATGCTTATATTTTACGTGGGACCCAGAATTAGATATTATGCAAAATGTGTGGATAGTAGAAATCAGTCGTTAGGTCAAGTGGGGTCTGTACATATTAAACTTTTATTACGTACGCACCCCAAAAAAAATGTTATTCGCGGTAAGAGAAATTTATTAACTTGAAAGGATTGTTTGAATTTATAACCTAATAACTCTAATAATCTTATTTTATATTCTGTTTTAGAATTCATGAATTTGAAGAGTTCTGTTGATGAATACGCTATAATAGTTTGCTTGGGTGAACGAAGATAGGTTTGATGAAGAAAGTCAAAGAGAAAATAAATAATTACATTTTGAAGAAGATCAAGCGCTTTACTTACTGTCAGTGATGTGTTGATTTAAAATTAATTTGGCAGCAAATTGCTAGTTTAGTAACCAACTTATTCTCCAAAAATTTTTCCTCCCACAACTGTAAATCCAATTTTGTGAGGACCTCTGTGTATTAATTAAAAACCATATTATCATCGACAGTTTTGCACTAAGTGAGAATGAAACCCGCATCCTCTTAAATCGGTCAAATTCAAATATTATATGTATAAATAGGTATAGGTTACGCAGGTCGATGTCGAAACATGTCACATGCCGTAAAAATTACTGAATTCTTTGTAATTGAAGTGGCATATATGCTGAAAGTACCTAGACATGACATGACAATATTTTTTTTGCGACAAAGGAATCTGAGCGAGGTTAGACGAGGCTCAAGTGTCATCTGCCAAGTTTATTATTTGTGTCCCCTCCCCTCGTGATTGCAGACAAGTCTCGTCGTGCATATATATAGGTATTGCATAGCTCGCGGCGCATTGCCTTCTATCGACTATTCTATAAAATTCATGAACGTCTCTCTGTCAGTTCAACGCGTACATGCAAAAAGGAAACAGCTTAACTCAAGAATAGCGCTGAGCAGCAATTTTGTATGTGTGAGTGATCCGTCATGCTTGTTGAAATTTTAGAACTGATATTGTATATCATAACAAAACGTGAAAGTCGCATTTTCTAACAATATCTATGGATATACGTAATCGTAGTTTTACAGAGACATGAAAATGGTTATTAAAAATATCTTAAATTACACTTCTGTTTCCTACACATCCTTACATTATCTTCTCGTAAACAATTCTCTTATATTCTGCATGGGTTAATATTTGGCTATGCAATTCATTTTCGTCGATTTTCTTTGCCATTTAAACCCGTCGTCCCACTATTTCAGGATAGGTATCGAATCGGCAAAAAACCGGAGACCCTGCGCAGAAAAGTAAAGGTCACTACGTCTTGCAGCGCAGCCATTGTGGGACTTTTCTGCGCAGTGTCTCCGGTTTTTCAACGATTTATTACCGATACCCACCCAGTGGGACGACGAGCTAAATATCTTATTATAAATACTAATATTATAAACGCGAAAGTTTGTATGGATGTATATATGTTTGTTTGTTACTCTTTCACGCAAAAACTAACGATTGGATTTTAATGAAACTTTACATTAATATAGCTCATATATCAGAATAACATATAGGCTATTGAGCTCTGGTGTTATGAAATTATTTCCTAAACTATTCATCCGATTGCGATTAAAATTTGGTTTTGAGTTGTTGTGAACATGCCTCCGAAGGATTCTATATAGCGGGTTTCTATATTGGTGAGCTCTGTTACTATAATATTTCCACAAAAATAATCTTCTTACTAATATTTCTCATACTAATAAATAATCTTACTAATTTTATAAACGCGGAAGTTTTTATGGATGTATGTTTGTTACTCTTTCACGCAAAAACTACTGAATGGATTTTAATGAAACATTACATTATTATATTTATAGCTTATTCATCAGAATAACTTTGGTTTTGAGTTGTTTTGAACATGCCTGCGAAGGTTTCTATAGGTATATCAGGTTTCTATATTGGTGGGATTTGGAGCTATGAAATTTGCAACAAAAAAATTAATATGTCACAAGCGAGTTGTTTGAAAAATGGGTGTATTTTATGGAGTTTGGCGGCAGAGAAAAAGGCGGGAGAGGGATCCGGGAGGGGCGGAGGGAAATTAAAAAGGCGGGGTTCACCTGTGGGGGGAGAACGGATGGGGAAGGTGGAGAAGGTGGAAGGGGGATGCGTGATGGGAAGGAGACGCGGGAGGGGGAGGAACGGGTCTAATGGGAAAGGACACGCAGGGAGAAAAATCTTTATTTAAGTTGCATTGCAATGCATGCCGGTAATCAATCAGCTAGTTCATAATATTTCCAAACGAATTGAATCGATTATTTTTTTAAACCGTCTGTCCATATGTCCATTACAACACAAGAGCTCAAACCACAGGTTTCCAACCCTATTCAAATTCAACTGTTTCAGTTTGTGATTGATGTACATGATACGGCACACAGTAATTATTATTCACATGTAGACTATTCTTCGCACTGGAAATAATTCACACTATCACATTTTCCATTTTGAATCGAATAAATTGTATCTTTTGTCCTTTGTGAATAAAATGTGGGGCAGACGTGGCATGCTTTGTACGGTCTCAGTGGGGCTACATTTAAATTCAGGACAATTCACAAGGACGTAGAATCAAGGACACAGGTCACTGCTCCTCTGTCTGCGTAGACATCCGCTGGTTCTGCGAACTCAAACCAGAGAAACGGTGTTCCCCAAGGTTCAAATAGCTGCATGAATTTGGCACGTAGCACGCGTACCATGTGATTTATTGTACTTTCATAATCAATAGGTATTACCTTACCGTATCGTAATGGAGCTTTTACTTGGCATTATTACCTCTTCAAATTATGTGTGCAAACACCTTTACAATAAATTATTTTATTGTTTGGCCTTACACGAAACTTACTCAAATGGTATATTAATGTTCGTAAATAGCAGTCACATTGTGGCTTGCCATAATGATCTATATTCACAATTTTTATATTTCATTGCTGGCAACCCGGGCGTTTATTAAGGTATTATCGACCCTTTGGAATAACAAGATTCCATCTGTTGCGGAAACCTCACGCGGTTATGGAATCTATGGTAAGCTACCTTAGAGTTCATTATCGAATGACGTTAACTCAACGATGGAACCTGTTATTCCAAAGGGTCGATATAATATTTTATAAACAAGTAAGTTACCCGCCTCACTAGAGGATATCTGTTCTGAGACGGGTAATAATTCAAATATTGAAAACGATAAAAGGTGTACATGAAAATTGACACATCATCAAGAATGAAAAAAAAAGAACTAATATGTACAAATTATCTCCTTCATAGTTATATGTATAGAAATATATATGTACCTACACACATAATCACAGGGACACATACATGTACATATATACACATCATAAGTTTAAAAGTTTGAAAATAATTAATAGGAATTGTTGAGGTTGGAAACTATAAGAAATCCCGGTATATACATTATTTCATAACACCATTTTTTTGTTAAGATAATCAAAAGAACCAAAATCTTGTTTTAACCACAAAATTTATTTTTAATTATTTTGTTTTTGAACTTTTTCCGAAGAATCCTTCATCAAATTATACCGGATTGACATAATTAGACTAATATCATAATACATAGAAATAATAAGTTTCTAGTTGTTAAGTTTCGGAGTGGGAAGTAACACTAAGAAAGTATTTATGGTATGGTATGGTATAATTTTTTTCAATTATCAGTGAACAATCGCTTATCGAACTAATATTTTCGCGTGATTATAACTAGGCCTAACTACATTTCTTACATTATGAAATTGTCAAACTAATCATATGAAGTTAAAAATCTGTCGAAAATGCTGTGACATAATCTAAAACAGCTAAAACGAAGTATTCATTAAATTAAAACGAATATCTGGATCTTCGTTCAATTTAAATTAATCCCTTTCTTTAAACTTTCTTGTTGGTTTTCACGATAATTAATTAAAATTTTATTTAATGTATGTAGATTATTATGCATAATTAGTATTTATGCTCTCTGAAAATTATACATTACTTTTAAGCTTCTGCTCCCTCGGGCAGATTGTAATTCCATCATCTATTTTTAGCAAGATAACCTTTTGGGAACGATGAATTATTCATTCGTTGAAACGTCAATAGGTACCTACTACCTACCTACTTGGATTTCAACCAAATCGCAATATAGTTAAAATAAATACAATATTTTTTCCAAACTGTGTACTTTTTTTATTTATTACACTTAAAATAGAACATCTTCATGTATTGTGGTGATAAACGTAGGTATATTTTTCCATTTTTCTATACGTATATTGTAATATTTATTTACTTCGAATCTACACGGAGAAAAATGTTATTTGAAAAAACGATCATTTTAATAGTAAAAACGGTTTAAAACGGGACTGAAGTTTTTACGAACAAATTAACAGGGATTCAATGTTTATTGGCGGGAACATGTAAGAATAATTTGTTGGTATACGTAATTTCGTACGTATTTTACCGCCAATAAACCTTGAAACACTGTTAATTTGTTCGTAAGAACTTCAGTCCCGTTTTTAACCGTTTTTACTATTAAAATGATCGTTTTTTCGAATAACGTTTTTCTCCGTGTAGGGTGATTTCAAAAATGAATGTACATGATTATCTTGTTAATTTAATCTTTAACTACTTACTTAAAAATAGTGTACATATATAATTCATTTTATTTTTTTAATTTGGTAACGATTAAAACCTAAAATTGTAATATTTAATCACTGAATACAATATTCGCGACTCTCAATCAGAAAAATCAAAGACAATTGTAGATGTGATCGATTCTTAGATGTGATCGTATCTTTTTTTATTTTTTCTGTTTCAAACTTTTCGATTGAGAGGCGCTAATATTGTCTTCAGTGATTAAATATTACATAAATTAAATTTTAAAAAAATTATGCAGTGAATATTTAAACATTTTACATCACCTGTGTTGATTTTATGGTTCCATGACCAACACTTTTGAAAAATGATTTAAAGTCATTAAAAGTGATGAAATAAATAATACTGCACGGAGAAAAATGTTATTCTAAAATACCATAATTTTATTCGTAAAAACGGGACTGAAGTTCTTAAGAACAAATTAACAGGGTTACAATGTTTATTGGCGGGAACATGAAAGAATTTCAATGTTTATTGGCGGGAACATGAAAGAATAATTTGTTGGTATACGTAATTTCGTACGTATACCAACAAATTATTCTTACATTTTCCCTCCAATAAACATTGAAACACTGTTAATTTGTTCATAAGAACTTCAGTCCCGTTTTTACGAATAAAATGATCGTATTTTAGAATAAAAAATTTCTCCATGTGTCCTATAAACCTAACCTATTAAACATCTTTTTTTCAGAATTTTTAAAAGTTTTCTAGTTTTTCACTGTTCTGATTTTTCCGGTTACCTCATTTTACAGAGGGCGAGAAAATTTTTATAGTATAAATAAAGCTTTTCTGCATATAAAATTATATATTCAACTCTGTTTGCTCAGTAGGTAGGTATCTACATCAATAAATCAACTGCATTATCCAACAATGAATTCCTTTACTTGAAACAATTCAACGCTTTTACCGAATAACATGTCTAAGTAAATAAACATAAAAAAGAAACCGTTAAAAAAATTCTTCGTTGAAAAAGAATGTGATCTTTTGCCCAGATTTTGCAAGTTGTGGGTAATGGTGCCTCACGCCACACACTGATGTGTCGAAATGGCGTTGGGCATATAAACCGAACCATCGGCAACAGAACCCACATAAAAAAGCTAATATATTTAGTTAACTTTTTATGGAAATGGGTTGTTTATTCCTTCCCAGTTCCTCGCGTGGGGTCGTGATACAATCTATGGCGTGCCAAGAAGTTGTTTGTCGCTGATTCCCTTTAATGACTCCAGAACATCTGAGGCTATCAACCCGCTTCAGTGATTCGCCAAGTCAGCTCGCAGGCATCCGATAGCCTTTTTGGAAATACATAAATAATAATGGTTACTGAAAAAAAGCGACGTTACCATATTCTCCCACACACGCGTATTAATACGATAACAATAAAATTCGAGGTGTGACATATTTACTGTTGGAATAAATTGCTAGGTTCGTAATGTTATTAAATTTTGCATGCGAATTTCCTTGCCTTATGTTATCGTTCTAAGTAAGTTGAGATAATTTATGTATACGAATATTGTTTATTGATCCATTTCTTGTTTCCAAGGGCGCCCAACCTATGGGTCGTGACTCGTGACCTTCCAGAGAACCACCAGCTGGTAATTCTAAACAAGAAAATATTAACAATGATTCAATTTTTAGTCAACGGTCCAAGTAGTTTTCTTGGATCTTAAACGATTCCTCGGCACGTAACTTATTTCGGGTGTGATTATGTCTTTCGTATCCAAATATGGTTTTCTTTGGAAGTTATTCTTTCATTTGTGTGGTATACTGATGAGCAGTACAACTATGATGATCGGAAGTTTCAATAGTTCTTTGGTTCGTCTAGATCAATGATTCCCAAAGTGGTCCAGGCGGACCCCCAGGAGTCCACGGGAGACTCGATGGGGGGGGTCAACGTTGGCGTGATAAAAAATGGGGGTCCACAAGTTGTATGTGGGGCTCCACGAAGATTTATCTGGTTTCGATAGTAAAGAAAAAAAAATGTTGTCCTGGCTTAAATATCAATGCATAAATTATTTGCGATTTTTACGCCCTAATTAAAATATAGAATTCATAACCCGAAATTCTCTAGCCACCCCGCCCCCCTCCCAGAATAGATGGTTTTGTTGCTAAGTCAGGAATTTTGGCGGGATCACTCATTCTCTACCCCTCTACTTTTTTTACTTGCACTACAACTTGCTTCTACATGTCTCTAGATTTTCAACACTTCCTTTTTAATACAAAACAATAGAAATAGTTAATGTTGAAAATAAGACGCTTTTTGATTTTTTGGTGCTAGAATTGTTATGCGTTTTCTTTACACTAATTAAAATGGATTTTGAAACAGAGACCGGACAACTCAAGAATGTAAAATGTCATCACTCCTTTGAAAAGTCATTAAAAGTGAAAAAAAAACTGGTTCAATAGGTTACGTTAGGTTAGGTTATTTATTATTTTTATTAACTTTTAATGACTTTTTAAATAGGTGTTGAAATGCCAATTGTCGATTTATCGTGGAAGCTTTTGAAACGTATCGGAGTCTTAGTTCATTTGGCTATAAGACTACTAAGTAGACTCTAAAAAAGTTGAGAATCCGTGTTCTATTGTATACTCAACTTTTACCTACTATCCAATGCAGCATTTATTTTTTCGATCCAGACCAAGAATGAATGATCCGCTCTGCGCGCGTGGCCAGTCTGTAATATCCTTATTTAGAAATAATCCTGATCCAAAATGACATTATTTATTACATAATTAATGCAATCTAGATATTTTCGTGGTTTGGTAAGTTATCCGACCGACGTTGATTGCGCTGCACGCCATTTCTGCCTTCCACCTCTCCTCTCCTCTGGGAGCTTTTGACCCACTTACATCGCCACAATAATAGGATAAAATTACCAAAGCAATCATGCGTTATTCAACCTCCGACTGTTTTATAATAGCTGCTTGTCGTTCATTTTGGATCTTCATAGAATATTCTAGAAAGGGAATAGAGGAAAGAGGAACTGCGCACTAACTTGATTGTGTTTACGTCGTGTCTCAAGTTGTTGATGCTTTGAACTGGCAAACAATGCGGGTCATTTGATTCTAGTTGGCTTCCGTTATCTGGTTGACCCTATTTGTTGTTCAAAATTTCAACAACACTTATTGACCATTATTTAACATTTGTAGTTTAACCTGTAGGGTTTTCTGTTTTTTACAGTTAACCTAGAAAATAAATCATACATTTCTCAAGTCTCTTGTACATTGTACAAGATACGCGACATGGTAAATAATTACAACGTAACTAACGAAAACATGATAAATAATTACATTATAACTTTAGTAAATAAGAACGCATGATAACACAACGTAATCATCTGTTATTGTTTACTTTGTGATTAGTTTTCGTTTTGTGTAATGTTTTTTATGTGAATACAGAACAAGAGTCTCAACTACTCCAATCCGCCTGGAGCCAGTGGAACTATGACAAAAAAAAAACCCGATTAGGGTATATTGTGAGGCTGAAAGTAGTCGGGAAGGGAAGGAGATGGGAAAGGGAAGGTGGGGAAATACCCGCCTATTCAGATCTAGTCACTAATCACGGCTAAATCCTTTTCAAGCAACTGTACAATTCTGGTCTTACATCAGGAAATGTGCCACAAATATACCATACCCTCGACAAACGAGGTCGTCAAAACGTGTGTTACATTAGTTTCGTGAGAATGTGTTACAATCATTAGGTAAATTATACAAGATCATACTTGCCATGAAAATAGATACTTTTTGAATTATACATTTGAGAACATGTGAAAAACTCTAGAAAACTTGTTTTGATACACAGACACAAGCAACAATTTAACTCATTGTGTAGGTTCATTCTTAATATCACAGCTGTATGGCGCTTTAGTAATTTTTTTCAGCGTCATTTAAACACAAGTTGGGTTTTAATGATAAGAACTTTGTGTTTATTATATTATTTTGTTCTTATATTGTCTATCTGCCAAATATCATCTTATAAGTTTATTGATATTGTACGTATATATTTTTGTGCTGCTTGGGAATCGAATCCATAGCTTCCTGCCCATTGAACTACGAATGAAACTCTTAGTTCCGGACGGTAAGGTCAAATGCTGAGATCACTACCACATTAAAAAGTTCGCCCGTTTCAATTGCCTTGTTTGAAAGGCTGTCAGCAGAAAGAGGTATTTTGGATCGGAAATAAATGCTCGAAAATAAATACTATGCGTATGCAAATTATTGCAAATGGTGAGAATTCCGTCATTTGCACCTGCTGCTTGCTTCATGTTGACAGATTTAGTTCAAATGAGGTTCGTGTGTCTCCAAGTATTTTATTTATAACAATACGTTTTCACTTTTATCTTTGTGCCCATTAAAAAAAAAATAACTCCACAATAATATAATTTTGTGAACCGTATATAAGTTACTATTCCCTTTGTTATTATTAAAATTGTAATTTCGGTTGTGTGTTTTTAACTTCGGTTCAATGAACTCAGATCTACTTTTAATTTTAGTCTCATTTTCAGAATTGGAACTTGTTTATTATTTTTTTACATTAGCTCCACTTAGGAGGCCCTAAGGAAAATAATTCCTCCTCAGGCCCTATGTCGTCTTTGGGGGTGCTGTGTGGAAGGGTAGTTTGAGGTTTTTAATTTTTTTTATTTACTTATTAATTTTTATTTTAGTAATTTGTACATTTAAGTTTACAAATTGCTAATTATTTACATATTGGATTCTATATTATATTTTCTCCAGTTTAATGTAGTTCCTACAATACATCTTGAACTTTCTGGTAGCGTGTTATAACACTTCATCCCTTGGTAGAGCAGACTATTCTGTGTGTTCGCTTTATCCTTTTTTTGTAGTCTGATTTCCTTGCACGTCCTAATGTTATGTCTGTGAATGTCCTTTTTGTGTATAATTTTATTTGAGAAATATTTTGGTAATAGGTTTTTAACTATGTTATGAATAAATATTACCGTGGTTAGGAAAGAGAAGAAGAAGAAGTTCTGGGAAGGAAAAATGTAAGAGGGGTGGGTAGGATTCTGAGGGTCGGTGTCTCTAGGAATGACAAACATATCGATCACCATCCCTCCCACTGCAGTGCAAGCCGATGTTCAGGGAGAGTCCGGCTGGAGAGATCAAAAGGTTTCCTTCAACCCGTCTCTCCCTATCGGGCCTGCCACGTGTTCCATACTTGTGAAACGTATTCTAGTAAGCTGCTGACATAGGCAAAAGATAGAATTTTAATTTTTTTAAGGTTATTGATTTTTTTACATGTTCTAATAATGAATCCTAAATTCTAACTTTTTCGAGGCTTTTGATGTTACTGAGTCGATATGAATATCGAATATAAGCTTAGAGTCAAGTGTCACTCCTAAATCTTTGACTTCTGTTTCGTTAATTATTAGAGCCGTTCAGACTATATTCATTGATAATGATATTTTGTTTCGTGAGAAATTCACGACGAAACACTTTTTTACATTCATTTTAAGGTTATGCTGTTAACAATAAACATTAAGAGGCTAGACTTTGAACGACACGCGGAACACCGCGTCTGTCATTCTGTCCCGCTCACAATAAGCTCACGCACACTTACAATACATGCGAATGCGAAATGTGCGAATGAGACAACGCTCAAATTTACCTACAGAAATCGCACGAAAAGGGGTTTATGGAGAATACACTTGTCTACACCGAAACTTTCACGAAATTGAAATTTAAAAAAAAAAATATTTTTGATAAATCGTACATGTTTGACAGTGAATGTTTACGTTAATACGAAACGCATTTAAAATTATAACATACCGACATAGTTTTCACCCTCTAGAAGGCAGTATAAAAAAATATATTCATTTTGTGCAATTTTCGATGTAGAAAAGTGTTTTTTCCCGGGCGTCCTTTTTGTATGGGCCGAAAAGCGAAATCTATCGTCTAGATGACGGGTTAGGTTCTCCTGCATTTTTTGACAGTCATCTGTACATCGGACAGGATAAAAAACGTATCATCTGCATAAAGTAATGTTTTGGAGTATTTGAAGCATTGGCCAATATCATTATTGTAAAAATTAAATAGTAATGGTACCAATAAAGATCCTTAAGGCACATCTGACAGGGCGGTTACC
The DNA here is from genome assembly GCA_951813805.1 of Limnephilus auricula. Taxonomy (NCBI): domain Eukaryota; kingdom Metazoa; phylum Arthropoda; class Insecta; order Trichoptera; family Limnephilidae; genus Limnephilus; species Limnephilus auricula. The sequence continues at coordinate 28,259,331 of OX638390.1, read as the reverse complement.
CAGCCCGATTTAAAGCCACCTACAGCAACAACTCGACTATGGTTTGATACGTAGAATGAGAGCCATCTGAGAAGGTCACCGTGTACCCCGATTTGCATAAGCTTGCATGATAAATATGTCGTGATTCACTAGGTAAAAAGCTTTGCTATAATCCGTATATATTGCGTCTACTTGTTTGTATACGTTGATCCATATTACCTTGCACGAATTCCTTGAAAGCTACTAGATTAGATGTTGTAGATTTTCCATTCATAAACTCGTGTTGATTGAGTGAGGATTTCAAGGTGGGAAACATCTGATCGTAGACTATTTTTTCAAACACCTTGCTGAAGTCACACAATTTTGAAATTGGACGATAGTTTTCAACGTCAGATTTTTTTTAAATGTCTTCGAGGGAGGAAGGTAGAAGGAAAAGAAACGGTAATTCATGCTCACAGCGGAATAATGCTTTAAAAAATAAATATGTATGATAACAATATATTTTTTTTTTTCAGAATTCAGACCCGTCCCGCTCGACATGAGGCCAGCATGAGTGGTGTGGGTGGTGCAGTGTGAAGGTGAGGGGGCGAGAAGCGTGCTGGCCGCACGGGGGGGCGCGCGCGGCCCGGGGCGCGTGAGGCGCGCCAGCGAGGGCGGCTCCAGCGCAGCCATGGGCGGCGATGGGGGCCAGGGCGGCAGCGCGGCGGCGCCGCAGCACAGGAAAGGCCACAGGTAAGACATAATACTGACTTTTTGTTCTCGGAATACCCTTGCATATTAAAACCATATGCACATTGCAATTAAGTGAAAATAAATGGCCTTGGGATGCTGGTCCAAATTGCGACGTATTAATTTTGTATGTTTTTTTTAAACTATCAATTTTTTGTGATATCTTGGATTAAATGGTGTGATTATTGTTTTTCAATTCACTATTGAGAAGGAGATGCCTACTTTTGGGGCCAGCTGTTTCCCAGAATTTGAATAATTTATCAAAATGCAAGTTCTGTAAAAGTTCTATTAAAATTATTTTATTATTTTGGTTATGTGAAAAAATGCCAATGATTATATAATAACCGAACTTGAATAGAAGCTTTACAGTAGTTTTTTTTTTTTTTAATGTTTCTTTATTCTTTGAATAGTAAATATATAACAATTGTGGAATTTATGACCGCCATACTAGGCACATGCCCGTGTTATGGTTAAAAATTAAGTTTGAAATTTGATAAATTGTTAAAATTCTGTGAAACAACTGGCCCTTTGTATCGTTCGTTAAAGACGTGGCGTTACTTAAAATGGCTTTAAGGGCATCTTTGAAGAATTTAGTTAAAGTGTTTTTCTCATATTTAATGCTATTTTTATTCAATTTAAAAACAACGGTTTATTTATGAACAAGTTCTGATGTGTGATTATATGCTTGATTATTACAACTCTTTCGCCTTCCGAGACATCATAAAACTGTAGTTAAGCTACATACAGACTATTTATAGCATTTGTATGTACGTTATTTTAATGAAAAATCTTTCCAAATTCCTTTTTTTTTCATTACCAGAAAAGTTTTCCGAATAAACCGTCGGAAAATTATTCATGGTTATTTCCCTATGAATTTTCCCTACTTAAGTCTTATATTATTGTATTTTAAAATTTGAATAAAAGTCGTTAAAGTAGGGGCTTTAGTTTTTCCAAATTAATAATTTGAATCTGATATTAAACTTTAAAACAAAAACAAAAAAATTATTATGGTTATCTACGAATTAAACTTTCTAATAATAAATATCTAGCTAGATATTAATTATTCTTTTTTTAATTGATAAACTAATGTTTAAGACAAGATTTTTATGCATAGCACAAAGGCTAACAATTATTGTAAGCAATAATTATTAGCCTGAAACACTCATCCATATTGAAAAAACCTTGAATTACTTGGCGGGTAAGAGATAAGCCGCCGTAGCTCAGTGGATTAGAGCACCTGACGGCAATCAGAAGGACACGGGTTCGGGTCCCGTCGGCGGAGTGTATCTTTTCTTGAGAGGTTTTTTGTGAATATGGATTAGTGTTTCAGCCTAATAATTATTGCTTATAAAAATTGTTACTCTAGCCCTAGGTAGATATGTTAAGTTGCCAGAATACTCGGGTAAATTAAACTTTCTTTTACCTATTCTTTTCCCACTATCTTCCTTCAGCATTACGACATTCCCCACATCCCTTCATTAAAGATCCCACTCGCTCTAGGTACTTTGTACTCTAGTGCGTTTTCACAATTATTTGTGTTTGCCTTCTAGTTGCACAAAGTTCAGCGGGAAATATCATTTTAACTGACACAATCTATGCAGTCATGTCTTTTAGTTGAACCGATAGCTTATTGTTTCAGCGTTTCCACAAAACTTCTCCGTTCGCCCTATCTTCGCATCTGTACTTCGTCCCCCTCGCCACCTGACTTAGTTCATAGCTTACATATAATATCCTCGTTTCTTACACGTTTATTCACAATAAACCTCTTAGAAAACTTTCTATACATCACGCATAAGAAATATTAATAATTTTTTGTATTTAAAATATTTATACACGTGAAAATCTAGGGATAGTTTGAATTCTTGACAAATCAGTTCCAATTTCGAAAATAATACCATTTTAATAATTTACTGTTAAAATATTATATGATCGGCCGGTAGGTACCTACTTTGTAGCTTGTCTGAGCTCTTCACACGGTCAGTTTTAATTATGCGAATGATTCTTAAATTCGAAGCAAATTTGAGTTCATTGAGCCAGATTTCACGCAGGACTAACGCACAGCACATACAACTTAAATTAAAATGTTTGAAGTATATACATTATCGCTTGTCTGAATTCAAGCAATCAGTTCCAGTTTAAAAAAATCTCAAGTGCATTCAAAGCAATTTTGAGAATTGAACTAGAGATATGTAGGCTTACTATCACAATAGTGAATTGATCATTAGGAGTGAAATTATCCATAAAAACTATATATAAATGGCACGTGAAGTCTCATATGTCAAAACCGTTATTTGCTACCCGCAAGTGAAAAAAATGCACATGCGCAGATGGCCTGATTTTCAGGGTAGCCAACAGAAAAATTCAATTAGGTATGTTCGATTATTTTAGATTATGTTATTAATAACGTTTTGCTGTAAAAAATGTACAGACTTTACACAACGTGCTACAGAAACACCGTTTACCGGTCGTTAAGTGTTTTTTTATTAGTACAGGGCTGATAGAATATAACCTCATTTCAAAACGGTTTTAAAATTTTATCCTCTTCTATAAAATGATCGATCTTCTATATTAATTTGCTGCCTTTATGCCAAGGTCTTCAATTAATCGCAACTTTGATTGATGAAAGAAATATTTCTTTCTATCTTATTTTAATACAAGATGGTATCAGAAAATTTAATAGTTCGGATGTGGCTAATAGAGGAATAATTTCAATATCTCTCGCATTTTTCTTTCTTGTCGAAATGCGTCATGATCTATTGTCACGACCTTAAAGGAATGCGAAGTCACGAAGTTTTCACTAAACGAATTTTAGCATTTCATTTTAACGCTTATATTTCAATAACATGATATATTTTGGCAGTGAGGTCATCAAATAAGTAATAATTATTATGATGGTTATTATTATTTTTCTGAGGTGAGTGGCCTTAGTGCCACTCTGCTGTGGGTGTAAAAAAATAAAACTTCAGTTGTTATTATTAATTGAAATTTCCAAGGAACATAATTCGGCTTCAGCTGCTTGTACCTTCTTGTACCGTTTGTATCCATCACAGCACGACACGGAACTTTGCAGGCGTCATTATAATAAACGTCTGTATTTAACCCATGGAAACGCTTTACCTTCACAGCAAGTAGTGCAAGTATATTATGCGACGGTTATGACATGACGTGGCAAGTTGTTACGTGGAGTTTTTCCCTTGTTAAACCTTTATAAATGTATTGATCATCTAGTTGATTAGTCAGACATCTCCAAATTAATACAAAGTTTTGAGATAGTGAGGAAAGAAATATTCACTTTGTAAAACGCCACTTTTTATTTGAATTAATATTTCACAGCCAACCGTGTTTCGCTTAGATGAAGCTTCGTCGGGGCTTATTATATCAACTAAAGATAATTACATACATATATATCTAAGAAAATAAATAAAAAAATGGGTGAAAGAGATAGAAATAGAAGACAAGACACCTTATTGGTGACAGAAAGATATACAAATAGAAAAGAGGGAGACTTTATAAAGACTGTTTATAACGCAAATAAATAAAATAAGCATTAAACCAAAAGTACTCCCAAGTGTAAATCTAATTCGAGGCACAGTTGAATTCCGCTCTGGGGGGAGGGAGTTGCGGGTTTCCCTCAGAGCATCTGACCTACTCTATTGAAAATATGGAATTTTTATAACAAATAGCTCTTTGCAGGAATTTCTACAAATATTTGTAGATTGAATTGGCGACGTTTGTATTTCATCAAAATAAGAATAACTTTTCCATTTTAACACACAAATGTAATAATTAATCATTGAATAAGAAAATAATATTAATAAATCCAAACGAAAATAAAACAGAAAAATAAGTAAATAAAATGTTATGATCGTAACTGCAGATCGAACCCAGGAACAGGACCCCGGACTAGGACCTCTATTTTACTGAGCCAACTCTGTAGATAGATCATAAAACATTTGAAAAATAATCAGGTCTACGTAGTGGTAGAATTGTAGAGTTTTCTTTTTTTCTCTTTTTTTTGTAGAGTGTTGGTAGAGTTTTGTTCTGCCAAGATAGAGGGCCTGGGTCGATTCACATTTGCGACCGTTGCCTTTTTCATTATGTGTCTTTTTATTTATTTATTTATTTCTATACTTGTACATGCATTTAACAAATAATTACAATGGTTTACATAGTAGTACAAAAAAAAGTTCATATTCAGTAACAGGATGTAAAAAGGTATGTAAGAAGGTTAATAGTAGCATTTTGTGAACACCTCACTGGAAGAACCTGTGCTAAGGTGTTGGCATGTTTAGGATTAAGAGATATTCTGCCGACATAAGAAGAAACGCAGTATCCTCCTTGATATTGTCAAGAAGGGCACCGTGGTTCAACTCGTGCCGGCAGTATCGTAGACATAAAATTGGTAGCAGTTAAAGTTATACAAATAATTTTCTTCAAAAGCAGGTAGGATTAGATTATATGTTTTGTAAATAATATTAAGATAATATTTTCTGTCCAGAAGCAAAGTTTTTATTTGTTTGGGTGGGGTTATTTTTGATTAGTAGTTATAATGTTTTGAGTGAAGTGAATGACTTGTTTTTTGATCCAGTCTGTGATATGTTTAATTTATTTGTATTATCTGTTTAATGTTTCGTTTAGTAATATTATTATTTTCTCCGATCAGAAAATAACTGTTACGTCATTTGGAGGAGTTACTTGTGTGGCCTGGGAGATTATGTCATCGCGAACAAAACTGCATTCATAACTCATTTTCGACCGACCTGGTACTTGTCCCCATTGTTCTACTAGAACGCGATGTGATAAAGTTGCACAATATATACATCTATTTTTTATGTGAATACCGCACAAGAATCCCAACTGCTCTCGTCTGTAGCCAGTGAGGCATCATCAATCGCGGTATGTTGTGAGGCTGAAGGTACTGGAGAGGGGAAGGAGATGTAGAAGTACCTACCTGGCTATTCAGATCTGGTCACCAATCACGGCAACAGCCATTTCAAGCAACTTTTCAATTCTAAATAGTGGGCGATAATGAGAGTTTCTCCCACTCTGGAACGTGCCGCAAATAAACAATACTTTGTTTTTTATTTAATATTTTTTGTAATAACACAAATCAATCAAATAAAATTTATTTGCGCAAGCGCGATTCGAACCCGCAATTTTTGGATTGCTAGTCGAGAACCTTACTCCTCGACCACGGAGGCCGTCAAATATGACATATCACAGATTACAACTGCTTTACTATATAATATTTTCGCCTTTTCTGCGTCCGTATAATAATAATAACAATAATAATAATAATATTCCAGGATGTGGGGAGGATAGTGCAATCCCACACGTCCCATATAGTTATAAATACAGTTAAATTATAAATAAAGTAGAACAATTATAAGTCTAATAATTAATAAATTATCAATCTAAAAATCGTATCCAATTATAAGTATCCAATTATAAGTAGGTACAAAGTTATATATATGGTTACTTAATTATGTATATACATAGACATATGAATATGTATAGACCTGCCCTAAGTGATAAAAGCGTATTATTTCCCCCTCCTTAATTCTGGGTTCCATGGAACCGGCCCGGCTGGCGTATAGGTACGCGTGAATCTAGAAAATGTGACGTCATCATTCTTGTGCGGACTAGCGTCGAGCTCTTATCGGTACATTTTACGAAATAACACGGCAAAAATGGTAACTTGTGCTATTAAAACATGTAAAAATAGAAGTGAAAAACAGTATAAACCCAATTGTCGTATTACCTTCCATATGCAGGCATTATTTGTCATTATTTTAAGCTTATTCGCATCATATAATATGATCAGTTTTAGACATGAACTGAAATTCCCGGTCCCGTCGTGTGCACGTTGCAGTTTACTGTGATAAGTAAATTATGAAACATTTGTAAAAGTGTCTTAACTAAACACGGTAACAAAATATTCGACTCTCAAAACAAGCGAACCTTTCTTCATTTTATATGGATTACACAAGTTTGTTCAAACCGGGCGAACAATTCGCGCTCCCATGTAAAAATGTCTATTTATTCAAAAGCAGATTTTACTTTTAAGAGCTAAATGGTGATATTATAATGCGTGATGCCTATATACTGTCATATTGAAGGATTAACGAATCACATATCGTTACCGTCAACTCATCCCTCTCCGCCCCGCTACAGATGGTTATTACCCCTCTCCCTGATTCTCAAGTCTATGAATAATATGTCTGTGTGTATTTATATATATATATCAAAGTGCTCGCAAAGCTGGTGAACGTACTTATTTTCATAATTGGCAACCGTTACTAAAATATGTAAAATACGTTCATATCATAAACTAGCTCAAAAAAATCTTCCCGTACCTCTTGAATGGATTAATTTCGTTAACTTCGGTTGGCTTGTCATATGAGGCGTGTTGAAACAAAGACGGCATTCTGCAATTATAGTTTTTTTTTTCCCGTACTTTAAACCAATAACCCCAATTTTTGTTATTACATAGTTGTTTGCATAAGTTTCACCCTGTATATATTTTATTTAAATTAATTGGTAAATTATTTTCGATTAAATATTAAAAATAAATTAATATTCCCATAAATTTCGGTTATGGCAATTTGCTTTTGTTATGTCTTTCTGATTGGCCCAAAGAAATACTGTCGTTTTTATTTATTGTTTTGTGTTTAATTCGTAGAACTCCATAATTTTTTTTTTAATTAAATTTAAAAAAAACAAAATGTAAAAAAAAAAACTTGCCGTTTTTATTCCGTGCCCTGCATTACCCTAATGGGGGTTGCCATGGCTGTTGCAGAAGTAAATACATTTATTCAAAAATGTATGGGATACTCTCATTTATTTATACTCCGAAACCTTTACAGCTTTCGAAAATATTTTTTTTCTCTATTCATCGCCATATCTATTTATTTATTTATTTATTCACGCCCTTAGAGCTTTTATAACATTCATTAATAACTCATTTTAGACCATTGGTGGAGATTGCTGTCTTTGTTTTTAACAGGCCTCGTACATATTGCTGTCATAGCTAACAAGTTATCGTTTTAATTCGTAATTTGAAAGAAATTGCCACTTCAAATTTGCCTCACAACACTTTGGTCACAAAGCTGGGTTCTTAGGCGATCCGCTCACTAAGACAACTGAAAACTGTCAACTGGCAACTGTCTTTGTATGACAATGTGATGGCCCGCACACAACACAATCACTCAAAAACCCGTTGTCATTGGTAACGCAAGCGGTAACTCGCGATTCGCACTGCTGATTGCCGTGGCTGGCCGTTGCTAATTGCCAGCTGATTGTTCTTCGTCTATGGTTAAACAAGCTTTTGGACCAATCAAGACATAGAAACCAGCCGGTTTTAGTTTGTTTTCAGTTGCCTCGTCAGCGGAGCGCCTTATGTATATTGACAGTGGATATAGGAAGGTTAAAACAAATGTAGACTGGAACATGTTTGTTTCAAATGTTTCAACCAATACTCTCTAATATTTTAAACTCGCAACTTTAAAATAATTAAGACAGAACGTCATATTATTTGTTCAATATTTTACAATAAATTGATCGAATAGAAAACACATTTTAATAACACTTTTTTATACGAAAATCGAAATGGAAGGACAGATTGTAAGAAACTTCTTTGATATTTTTTAATGTGTTTATTTCACTTATTATATTTTTTATCAAGTTTGCCTAACATTCATCCCACAGCGTCATCTGTTTTGGGTAACAACTGTCACATAAATTAATGAGGCGGGGGTATGTATTGCTTATTTAATGCCCGGGGGTATTCCGGGCACTGGGTAAATTGGTTTGTACCTGGTTTCCAATTTCAATTAAAACTTTTTCCCTGTTTTATAAACCGGGAAAACTTTCGTGTGATCGGAGCGACAAGGAATGGACAGATTTGAAAATGCCGCCTGGGGAAATTTTCGGAATTGTTTTAATAAAATCAATGAATCCGCACTCCATTTTTCGGGTACTTTGATAATTAATTTCCCACGTAATTTTTTTAAGCGTTAAGCTGATGTCATCATAAATTGATGGCTTAAAAATATAGCATTTATGGAGCCGTTCAGCATTGAACATCATGAATAAATAATATATCCATTGCATGTTATGTTCGCCACACGTGTCGTTACATTTTTTTATATCGAAGTATAGTTTTTTTTTTTTTTTTACATTAACTCCACACAGGAGGCCCTGAGGAAAATAATTTCCCTCAGGGCCTATGTCATCTTTGAAGATGCTGTGAGGAAAACAGTCCGATTATTAAACAGCCCGATGGAACTATGTCATCCCAGTTTTTTGAATTGTTTATATTGTATGTGGCTGAAGGGAGTGGGGAAGGAGAAGAGGCTGCTTGGAAATACCATTTAGATCTTATCATCAAATATGGCTAAAGCCATTTTAAGTAACGTTTCATAAAATTCCATTTTGTGTGTATTAAATATTAAGTGTGTAACATTAGATTTTATTTAAAGAACAATTAAAAATTTTGAATCGTTACAAATCATAAAACTGTTGTACGTATCCCTTGTTAGAAGTCTAATAGAACATAACTCCATAGTCTGGTCGCCCTTCTTCGTTCAAAGAAAATTTCTACGTTTCATAAACTTTAAACTTAACATCCGTTTAGAGCATATCAATTACCTGTCATTAATGAATATTTTAAATATTCCAACTTTAGAAAACAGACGAAAAATAAACGACCTAACCTTTTTATTAAAATTATTGAACTCTAAATTCGATTGTTGTGAACTCCTGCATTTAATAAATATACATGTACCTACAAGAACTATTAGACAAACATCAACATTTTACATACACACATCTGATTCCAACTATAGTTTACATTCTCCAATACAACGTTTACATAGCCTTGGTAACAAATACTTAAACAATATTGATGTATTTGACAATACTTTGAACTTGGCAAACTTCAAACGCCGTATGTGCGAACTATTTCTAGCTGCTTCATAAACTATCGTGAAAACCAATTTAATACGATTTTATTAATATTATTGTTGATTTGGAGGATAATTGCAGACTATTTATTTTTACCTACATTTTGTTAACTTATATATTTTATGTACCTGTAACCTAAATTTTGTTTCTTATATTTTCTGTTATCTATATTTTATCTACTCGTATTGTCACTGTAATTAATAAAAAAAATGTATTGCTTTATATGTAAAAGCCCTATGGGCGTTTAAATAAAATAAAATAAATACAAGGTCGGTATGTACCTACTTGAACTCCTGCGATCTGCCTACTTTGAACAGAGATATCTTTGTAAAAAGGGCATGTTTGCTTACTCTGATTTTTCGATGAAATAATTTTTTCGCTTTGTTCCATCACTCACTTAAATTTTAACAACTCCGATTTAATTAAATAGTTTAGATAGACGTATTATACCAACATTATTATTGTTGTTATTCTGAAAACCTACACTGCAAATTGTACAACCCCACTATTTAATTCACAATTATTAAAATCATTTAGTGTATCAAGAGTTCTTCACGAAATTTTCTTAACAAGATACTGTTGTCAAAGCATTAATTTGTGTAGTATCAAAAGGGTGACTGGAAAACTCAACTAAGTGACGCTTTTATCACTCCTTTAAAAAGTCATTAAAAGTAATATAAAATACTGGATTAAATAAGTCAGGTTAGGTTATGGGCTATTTTTTCATCAATTGTAATAAGTAATAACTTTTCAAAGGGGTGTTGAAGTGTCACTTTGTTGAGTTGCTATGGAGCCATCAAAAGCTAGCAAACTTGAGCTTCTACGCTGACAGAACATTGTCAATCGTCACGTTGTCTGTAATGTGTGAATGTACAATGAAATTTATAAGCTTCCGATTAACTGTACACGTAGAAAAATGTTATTCTTAAATACGATCATTTTATTCGTAAAACGGTTAAAAACGGGACTGAAGTTCTTACGAACAAATTAACATGTTTCAATGTTTATTGTCGGAAAGGGTAAGAATAAATTATTATTATTAATTATACGACACATTTCGTACGTAAACATTGTTGGTACAACGTATTTTTTCGTTGTATCGTCAATCGTCATGTTGTATTATCAGGGCAACTAGATAAAACATTTCTAAACGAATGTTTTATAAATATGGCCTGATAAATTATCGTGAGGGTCAAAATCGATTTTTCTCTGTGCACGGAGAAAAATGAACTGTTAAAAACGGGACTGAAGTTCTTACGAACAAATTAACAGTGATTCAATGTTTATTGGCGGTAAAATACGTACGTAATTACATATAACAACAAATTATTCTTAATGTTCCCGCCCATAAACAATGAAACCCTGTTAATTTGTTCGTAAAAACTTCAGCCCCGTTTTTACTATTAAAATGATCGTTTTTTTCTATTAAAATGTTCGTTTTTTCTATTAAAATGATCGTTTTTTCAAATAACATTTTTCTCCGTGTGTAATAACACTTCTAGTTGGCTAGTTGGGTACCCGTCTTTGGAGGACATTCCAAGGAAACTACCAAAGTAACGATATAAATTTAATGAACTAGAATTGACTGTGGCATGGAGGGTATAGTAAACAAGTCGATAAAGCAAATCCCACAAAATATTATAGGAATAAAGCCAGGGACATACACAGCGTTAAAAGCGCCGGCGTTATTTGGCTTGGCCTACTTCACCATATCGCTCGCCATACATTTGCGATTGGAATGCATGGCGAGGAATATGCTGAAATAGGCCAAGCCAAATAACGCTAGCGCATATAACGCCGTGTGTGTCCCTGGCTTAAAGCGCATTGCCTTGAATTGTTAGTTAGACGCTAAAGTAAGGGTGTCTATATCATAAGTTTAGATATTTGAGAGGATTGCGATAGAATCTCTGTTCTGACGATGGACACTACAATGCTCTCTGAAACGCTGGTTCAAGAATAAGTAAGTGTAGCTTCACTGCTCAATAACCGATTAAACCATCAACGGTGAAGTGGATACTCTTGTTGACTAGATCTCCAGGGGCTCCATCGAAGCCAGAGTTAAGTTAGCCTATCAGAAACTGGGCGTACTGTACAAGGCCCGCAGATACTAATAGTGCACAACTGTTAATCCTGTATAAATCGCAAGTGCGCCCCACGGTTGAATTTGGCAGCCCCCTCAGTACCTGAAAAACACCCTCGACTCTGTGCAGTAACGGGCGGTCCGTTTGATAGATTCTTCCGTCTTAACAAACGGATTGCAATCTTTAGAGCACAGGCGTCCGTCGGTGGTAATGCTTTCCTTGTTCTACGGTCTTTCAATGGAAGATGCTCCGATAACTAGCGTCATTGATCATGTCGGTGCAGGTGCACCTCACTATTAGAACCTGTGCTGAGGTGCTCAAATATTTTTAAAAACTGTTATTTTGCCGTCACAAGTTCAAACATAGTATCCTCTTTGAGATTTTCAAGGGGACATCGTAGTCCCACCCTTGGCTGCAGTATTGTACAAATAATTTGTTAGTAGCTGTCTTAAGATAAACATCACAATATTATATATATGGTGACATAAAGTAATATTTTTTATATTGTGGAAACGTAGAATATGTAAAACTACGCTTGTATTGTTTTGAAATATTTTTTTCATTTCTATTATAATCCCGATCTGTTATTGTACCTTATAGCCGGTTCACACGAGGCGATTTTTGTTGGTCCACTCGACAGTTGAAAGCTAATTGACACGTGTGCACACTTTGTCAACAAAGTTATCAACTTTTTTTGTTGCTAGCGAAAGTTGATGGCCCGTCTACTTTTGACGTTCGAGTATGACCATCGCCATTTTGGTTTTACTAATCGTTCGAGTTTTACACCGAATCGTCGCGTGTGAACACATGTTTCAAGTCGCTTGTCATTTTTAGTTACTGGCGGGAAAAAGTAAACGTCAGACGTTTCATTTATTCGGTATGTTCCTACCGTCATGGAATCCGTTTCAACCAAAAAATATCTGAAATGGTCGGACGATTTAATGTTCAGATTTATGGATCTGTACCAAAGCCATCCCTGTCTTTGGGATCAAAAACTTGAAGTATACAAAAATTAGATAGACGCACGCACTAACAATTTTCCAGTTGACGCCCATTGTGAATGTCAAAATCGGTTCAACTTAAATTGAAACGTGTGAACAAAATCTTGTTCAACTTTTTTCGTAAAATAAAAGTGGGTCAACAAAAATCGAAGCATCAGAACGCCCCAATACGAGTAATTTCTGTTATTATTTCAACAAGCTTTTTAATATTCCATGATAACCACACAGGCACAGAGGAAGTTGAATAAAATCCACCTGTCACTACACAGTTTATCGTAAATATCTTATTAGCTCCCCCTCTAGTGTATAAACTAAATGACAACATGCCTATTATATCAACATCTACCTTGAACTCCATACGGTAATTAACCCAGTTAAAAACGTAATACGCGTTGCGAGATTACGTCGGACATGGAGTAATATTAAATAAATAATAACACGGATGCAAACATGCGTGTGTGGGTTTATAGCAATAGACAAATTATTTAACTCTGATAAGCGGTGTTTACGAATTTAATAATGCCTTGTACAAATACAGTACCTATACGAAATATTTCAATGAAAAAATGTTGCCAGTGAAATTACGTTTTTTTAGGTCCCGTATAAATAAAAATAAATTAAAAAGAAATTCACTTGTGACAAACCATTAAAAGGCCATTTAGCGCCATTTATTTTTGGCTGGCACTTGAAAGATCCCCGTTAAGAGCGATTGACCAGCAGCTGAAAATAAAAGTTTAAACATGCTTGCAACTGTACAGGGAGGTTCCAATGAGAAAGATCGATTATTCCCCGTATCAATTTTGTTAAATAAAAAAATTAATATCGATTTATTTCATTCAAACTTGCTAAATCGTTTGATTTCCAGCGCAGTCCGGCCTCGAATTTTAAGGAAAAACATGTCAGATGCATGGATTTTTATATACCTACATTCAAGTAAGCAATAAAAATGCTCAAAACGCACGATGATAAATTATTAAATATAGTGTATTTCTTGTAAGTATTTTTTGATCATAAGTATTTATGATGTTTCAATAATGTCTAAAAAAAAATAAGTGTGAAAAACTGAGGCATTTTTGTCACAAAACACGTTCTTGGATTTATTTTTTAATGATTTTAATTTAACTAATATTAAAAATTTTAAAACTGTGTTGACTAGATTATGTATTGATTTATTTTGTTGTATGATTATATGATTTGAAATTTGTGTTGATTAATAGAATCTATCGTTTGAAAATTGAACAAATCTGCCAACGACCAACGGTATAACCGTAGTATATTAAAAATACACTTCGTTTTTCAAAATTTTAAAACTGCGTGTAACAGATAAAATAACAATCTTTCAAAATCAATTTACGTTTTTTTGTAAAAAAGAGTCAATACGTCTATAATTTCATTTAAATAGGACTAATTTCCGGTATTCTCTGGTAACACCCTCTTAAACGCCGATTTTAGGTGCGTTTCAGCTTCCTGTCAAATTTTAATAAGCTGACAAGCTTCATAACATGATAGTTGTTCTCTTCTGCTGATCACAATTTCTTCAAAAGCTGATACGGACTCAGAATCTGCTTTAAAAAAATTGCGTGGAAATCCATTTGATGACAGTGTTACATTTGAATTTTTGCATAAAACTGGACCTTCGTGTATACTGATATTCACAAGATGTATAGATGCGTGAAACATGCAAAAAAAATCGTTAAAAAGCAGTAGTGGCTGGTGACTTTCTTTAAACTAAAAGGGGATATTGAAACGTTTTTTTTTGCATGGTTGTATCTAATTTTCTTTAATCATATGTGAAGTGCGAGAAAGGGGGAAATTTGTTTGTTTATCATTTTATTTTAACTTTCACTTTCCCTTATTAAAGAGAATTCAGTATAGTCTTTGTACAAAATCTTGAATCTTTCTTTTTTTTTATGTCGGGACCATCATTTCTTCGGTGGGCATTATAAAGTATTACGGCACATCAGTTATGTGCCGCTCTATTGCGTGTTACTAGCTGCAAGCTGTAAGGCTGTTTGACAGTTATGCATCGATTCCTCAATTTTTTGTTTGTAAGTTGAAAGTTGTTTTTTGTTTGTTAACGTTTTAGATTCGTGCTGTTTCTAGGTTCCGAGCATTTTATACATTTTCCTGTTATTTATTTATTTATTTTCGCCTTTAGTTCTTTTACAATAATTATAATAGAAAAATAATAGAAAAATAAACAATAATATACAAATTATGTTTATCATTGTTTCTCTTCCTTTACATTAGATGACGGAAAACAGAATTTTTCGAATTTCATATATACGTTTTGGTAATGAATAAACGAAAATATCAACTGAACTTTATTTATTTCCAATCCTATGTAGCCTTTGAATTGGGTAGTTAATGAAATAGTTAGTTTTCGAAGAGTAAACAAAAAACAGCTCTGGAAGCCTCGTGTTACGATTTGGTACTCGGAATATTGTTAGTTTTGTGAAGTCCGGTGCCGATGCCATTAACTAATTGGAATACAAGTACCAGATCGCTCTTGGTTCTTCTACAAGATAAGTCAGTCAAATTAAGTCCTTTCATTAATTTATCATAATTGATTTGTTCAATGGGTATGGAGACTTTGAAATTTAAGAACCTTAAAAATTTATTTTGAACTCCCTCAATTTTTATTTGATGTGCTTTTTAGTATGGGGACCAAATAGTGGAATTGTATTCTAAATCTCTTCTTACTAAGGCAGTGAAGAGAATTTTAAATTAATGAAGTGCCTTATTGTGCGTAAAATCTTTGCCTGTTCGTAAAATAAATCCCAAACATTTCATAGCCTTATTACTAACTTCATTAATGTGTGGAACAAACGTTAATTTTTCATCAAATGCGATGATATGAGACATCTTTTTAAGAGAAAGAGGTTATACTGGCACCTTATATACATAGTCTTTCAATCATAATTTAAACGAAAACATGACGTGACAACAACCGTTGTCACCGTGAGACCCACCCAGCCAGGTATTTAATTAATTATTTTGCACAACTTTTGTTGTCAGCCGTCTCGGTTCCCCCCCCCCCCCCTTCCCACCCCTACCATATCACGGAGGCAGGGTCATCGGAGGGCAATCAATAATGTTGATAACGTGTGATACCATAATCTCTCAACTGTTACTAATTCACGGTATGTCGAACAGTGTTAAGCTGTGTTAATACTATTTGACATAATGCCATTAATTAATAATTCTGGTTAATATGTCGAACAATGCTCTTAGTTGAGAATTGACAACCTTTACGTACATAAGTACCTAGAGGTAAAAATCACATACAACTTGAAGGGGGGTCGCTAAGATGATATGTAATATCTTGAAAAATAGTAATGGGATACCGAATACGTTAGGGTGTTAGTTCTGTTTAAGAGGAATATAATCGCCATAAATACTTCTTACCCCTTTAAAACTCCGCGTTTTTTTGGTATTATCTGCGCGAGGAAAGTAGCGCAAAGTTGTTTTTTTATGAATAACTAGCTGATACCCGGCATGCGTTGTAATGCTAATTAAATAAATAAATTGTTTCTCCCTTCGTGTCATTTCTTATTCGTCCCCGTTCCCCTTCCGACTACTCTTCCTCTTCCCCTCCCGCGTCCCCTTCCGCGTTCCCTTTTCCCCTTCCCGCGTTCCCTTTTCCCCTTTCTGCGATCCCCCTCTCCTCTCCCGCACTCCCCTTTCTCGCGAACCCCCCCCCCCCCCCCCCCCCCCCCACGCATTCCACTTCCACCTTCTTCGCTTTCCCCTCTCCCACGCCCCCCCTCCCGCGAAGCCCCCCTCCTTAATTCCATAATCAACCGACCCTCCCGCATACCCCTCCTCCCCCCAGCCTTTTTTCCCTGCCGCCTAACTCCATAAAATACACCCATTTTTCTAACAACTCGCGTGACCTATTTAATTTTTATATGCAAATTTCATATTTATTTTTTTATTTTTTATTACCAGAGCTCACCAGTATATAGATATAGAAATATTCACGGGCATGTTCAGTGATTAAATAAAAAACAGATTATTTAATACTTTACGCTTATATTTTTTGTAACGTAATTAATAATTTTATTTTAATTCCATTGAATTGAAAAGGTAGGAAAAGCTTCAATTAATCCATAACAAATTTTTTCATATTCATAATGTAAACCGATTCATGGTAAAGATAAATCTAAACAGTGATTTGGCGTATAACTTCATCTTAACCACATTCATAATGGTATGTACTTGCACTTCAAAAGCTTTTAGAATAGTATTACTTCTAATTATTTCAATATTATTCTTGAAAGTAGTTAATTACATTTCGAAGCTCTAAGGTGAAATCTCAGATTCAATGAAATTCCCCTTCAATTATTAATTTCTATCGTATTTGCAACAGAAGTTATTCAACATTAAACATCTCTAAAATGGGATTCTCCATCCCGGGAGGTAAATTATTTTGTAAATAACTCTTAGAGAAATCGGCAATAAATACCAAAACTAATTCGTATAAAATACCCGTGCATATGCCTTTTTCCGCAATTATTCATCTAAGTATAGGTACTTATTAACAAATTTCTTGGTATTTGCTCCTGTTTTTTTCCTCGATATTTTTAACGTGGTGTCTTACTTGATATGATAGCAACCCTGAAGACTGGCATTTATTTATCACGCGCTCAGCTTCTTTCAACAAGATATAATATACACTAAGCACATACAACATTCACATTTGAACAGGATATATACAAATTTTAGCAGAGCTGTTAAAAGTGTAGCAATGTGTGCGGACATTTCGTTGCGATAATGTACACTGGTCTTAAAGCTCAATTAAATTATTCAGTCAGATCTCAGTTTAAAACTAAGGACACAAGATATTTTGAAACAAAATCTTTACTTTTTAAAATGATATATTCTCCCTTTGCTATAAAACACTGAATGTGAAAAATATTACAAGAGTCAAATTTCATGTCATTTTGTAAGGCGATCTCTTGGCGAGTTTAAAAAGCTTTGCAGTTCTTTCAGAAGTACGAACATTTACTTGAACAAAAATTAGAAATCAATAAACGAAACAATGACCTTAATATAACACTTATTAATAAAGTAAGGAGAATTATTTATTCCCCCACTTCGATAGCAATCACGACATTATTAAGAAAATAATAACACATGGAAAACAGATTCAATTTACCCCACAAAATAGAGAACTATTATTTTTTTCACTATTATTTTCTCAATAAATTGGTTTGACCGGTAATAAATCATTTAAGTCACCTTAAAAAATTTAATTGGGCGGGCGAGGGTAAATAGAATCATATAAATAAGTCGCCTTAATATAGTCTAACCACAGTTTTAAAATGGCCTAGTTAGTCGAAACAGCTGTCACAATAATAAAAAAATTAAATGTATTTCTACGAGTTAAACACATAAGCAGCCAATAATGAATTAATAACGAACATTTAAATGAACATATTTTAATCCTATTTATTTTTTGTATATAATATTGAGCTTTTTTTTTTTTTTTTTTTTATAGAGAATACCTCACAAGAGTCCCAACTGCTCCCGTCTGGAGCCAGTGAGACTATGGCATCCCCAATTGGGGTATGTTGTGAGGCTGAAGGAAAGTGGGGAAGGGAAGGAGATGGGGAAGAGGAAGGTAGGAAAGTACCTGGCTATTCAGATCTAGTCACTAAACACGGCTAAAGCCATTATTAAGCAACGTCTCAATTCTGAATGGTGGTCTTACACCAGGGCGATACTGACAGTATCTTCCACTCTGGAACGTGCCGCAAATGTAGTATATATTATTTTTATTAATTAATTGTGAAATAACACAAATTAATCAAATAAAATTATTTGCGCACGCCGGGTTCGAACCCGCAACCTTCCGATTGGGAGTTAAGTGTTGTTACCACTCGACCACGGACGAGCTGCTCAGTAATGTCATTATAACGGTAGAAGTTTTCCGCCGTGTAATTTTTTATCGAAGGAAGCAAATACTTTGGGGTGTGACATTATATATTTTTTACTTTTATAATTGTATTCGGAAGGCCTAGGAATTAAAACACAAATATATTAATTTTTGTTGTTTGTTTTTGAGGTGTTATGCCGTGTTACGCTACCTCCTTATCTAGCCGACGTTTCGGACAGCGTTGCAGTGTCCGTCATCAGGGCAGATGCAGATGCCCGAATCTGCCGGATATGTCCGGATCTGCCGTGTTGCACACTGCAACGCTGTCCGAAACGTCGGATAAATAAGGAGGTAGCGCAACACGGCATAACACCCCAAAAACAAACAAAGAAAATGCTTTTGGCCGTGAAAATCTAAAAACATATCTCACAAATATATTAATTTCAAACCATGTCTGAATTTGTTGAGCTTTATTCATGATCATGAATAATCGAATTCCACTGTTTGTCGTAGTATTTTGAACGCACTTAGCCTTTTTGGGTGAGATGGTGAGAGTGGAGGGTTATCGGTTACATCTACACTTAAAATCCGGTCACGATTCGTGAGTCAAGGCAGAAATACCACTCACTATCCGATGCACTCGGAAGTTTATGGAACTCAACGGGTAATTCTTTTCTGGCCGTGGCTTTTAGCATTTTTCAACCGTGACCAATTTCTTAGTTCGGCGTCGTTCAATATTCATGGTGCATC
The DNA here is from genome assembly GCA_951813805.1 of Limnephilus auricula. Taxonomy (NCBI): domain Eukaryota; kingdom Metazoa; phylum Arthropoda; class Insecta; order Trichoptera; family Limnephilidae; genus Limnephilus; species Limnephilus auricula. The sequence continues at coordinate 28,239,946 of OX638390.1, read as the reverse complement.
ATTATTTACTGGCATTCCTCGGAATAATAACACAAATGTCTGCAATTTGTTGAATAACTCATCCATGATCACTGTGAACAAACAATGTTATTATAATTGCACTGAAAACAATACAGTATTTAACAATGTTTTATTTTATTTATTTATTTCATAATAAGAGTCATATATGTACCTAAGTATCGCCACATGAGTTAAGAATGATTACAGACTCGGCGGAATTTAGAGCTAAACTTAAAACTCATATGTTCAGACTGTCTTATCGATAAAGTCAAAACCTTTTCACATTCACAGCCCGCGACATTGTAAATAACTAATTGTGAAAATATGAGCTAATTCTTATTTGTAAGCTTTTATAACGGTCACTTGATGAAAATTCTCCAGTCCTAAAGAATCATTAAATTCTCAAGTTTTTCAAAATAAATATTAACTCACCTTTGGCATTAATCTTCTTATAAATGTATACCAACAGTGATGGGTGGCAGTAAATTTAAAATCATGCAATTTTCAGTGTTTTCAATATAATGTCCTCCGCGTGCAAATTGGTATCTTCTCCAAGCATAAACTTTCTTATTAAAGTGTGTTTATCGGAATAAGTATGTTTCTGTATACATTTGTAAATAATAAATTTAAATATAGCCTAAGAATTATATTATAAATTGTACAGCGCCCTTGAGGTGATTTCTCACAAAAACGGCGCTATACAAATTATCCAATTATTATTATTAAGTTTATAAATTCTGCTATAGCTGGGTTCTCTTTTGCAACCGTAAAAATAATAAGTGTAGTGTGTAATACTTGAGTTTCTCCGCATATTACGTCTTTAGGCGCACAAGTAGACGTCATTAACCCAAATAGCCTTCCAACTTCCTCAGTCTCATAATAAGGAGAGTGTTCCATCAAACCAAATTGTTACGGATTCCCCAGATTTATATCCGCCTCTGAGACTGCTTGGCGCTAGTCGCCGCAGTTATGTGTTACGTCCAGACTGCGGCCAACTTCCAACTTCAAACGTTTGGTCGATTGTGTGGAGGGGTGGTAGTTCGTGCGTTGGAAGATCGAGTTGGAAGGTTGGAGTTCGAGTTGGCCCGGGATCGCCTCCGAGGCGATCGCGACGGCCAACTCACACGAACCAGCCTGCTGCAGCCACACATCATTCTGCGAACCGCTGGCGAGCAAGACACCGCCTACCATTAAAATGAAAATATTATTACGGGAGAGTGGTATAACAATTGTCTGAAAACATGTCGTGTATATACTTCTACGTAATAATTGTAGGCAACTGATAAGATGAGCGCCGAATCAGCTGTTCGACATCTCGAGTTTGGAGTTGGAAGGTTGGCCGCGGTGTGGAAGTACTATTACGTGACCCGAACTGGAATCTAAATTACTCACAAATAATATTTTAAATTACTACACTGACATTATTCATTAGTTTTAATGTGAATACACAAACGTAACTTCCACAGGGAAATAAAACATAATAAATACAACAGCCATTGTCATCTCCGTAGTGTGGTGTCCATCGACCAAGTGTCCCCAGAATTTGTTGATATTTTGTTTGCGACCTCTGCCTAATTTTCGTATTAGCCCTCGGTTGGAGCAATCACTAAAAAGTGATGGGCGTGTTCCGAAAATTGCTTTAGTTTTGTTCCGACATCGCGGCAAATGGAGCGAACTGTTTCTGGCAAGAATCCAACAGAACCATCACTTTTCGTCGAATCACCCTCAACAATATTGCGGGGATTTTCGTACCCTCCACTGCGATAACAGGGAACTCTGCTTTATCATCAAATGGAATAGAACACTTTTTAAGACGTTATTAATTAATGTCATTAGATACATGCACCGTTAGTTTTAATCATTATTATTATTATTTACGTAACACAGCGTGTCTCCAATAGTCTGTTTTACTCTTCCCACTCGGAATAAAGTTTCACATGAATGGTTTCATTGAAAACGTATTACTTGCACATTTCGTAACGGAAAGTTCGCGAACTACGAGATTCGCACACTTGCGAAATTTGCGCGCAGCACCAACAAACGTATTGTGTACACAAGCTATTCAGAGCAGGAAATTATAGATTTTCCATGTATAAAGCAGGAAGTTCCTCATCTTGGGTGCTGCAATATTTCTTTCTCGCAAAATGGAAAACAAAGAGATATTTTTAGATATTACGAATGTTACTGAATGAAATGTATCACACATTTGCAAACAATCGAAGTTTATATTTTACAAGTTCGTAAAAGGTTATTTATTCTCTTGTTTCTTGGGACGATTATCTGATTAAATTAACAAATTATTTTTTTGTCCACTAATTTCTTTAATGCACTGAAAACAGATTTCGAAATCCTTGACGCCACTGAAAATTATACACGCTGCGATTGTTTGATCCGGTATTTATCGTGTTATGCCTTTTTCTTTTACCATAGCCATTTTATCCTTAATTGTCTTGGCGTTACGCGTATAAAGATTTTTGACCCCGTAAATACTTTCGAAACAGTAAAAGTTACAAATTGAGGAGCGTATTCACAAAGAAAAAAAATTTCACATAGAAAAAATTATTTCCCTCAGGGCCTATGTCATCTTTGAAGATGCTGCGTGGAGGGTTTTTTGAGGAGAGGAAGGAGTGAACTTGGGTCTTGAAGAGACCCATGTTATAGGAAGGAGAAAATACAGAGGCCGGCAAATCGTTCCATATTGTAACTGATTATGTCTAGAATTCAGACAAGCGATAAAGTACCGACCTATAATGTAATATTTTATGAGAAATTTATTTTAATTGTTATTTTCAAATTTGATTTAAGAGATTTTTTATTTATTTCTTATTTTTAAAATTGAAATTCAGATAAACGATAAAGTACCTACACCTACCTAATAAATTTGTACATTTACGTGAATATTTTTTCTTGATCATTATGGAGCAATTATTGTCCTTGTTTCGGTATGTTCTTTCCACAAACTTTCAGCTTCACAAATCCTACAATTATAATATCCTCTGTTTTTTCACTGGTTCGCATAATGTTTTGTAGTTATTTAAATTACATCTAAAATCCCACTACTTAATATAATAAATAACTAACTTATCATCAAGCAGTTTCCCGGCAGGTGTAGGCATGATGTAGAGTAAAGGATGGACCTCCAATCAACTTGGTCTTGGCACACTCCTTGCTTCATTCACAATCATACCTACATCGTATTTATAATGTTTGTTTTTTTTCCTAGGAGGCAATCCTTGCTTCATTCACAATCATACCTACATCATATTTATAATTTTTTTTTTGTTCTTAGGAGGCAAGAGTCGATGTACGCCATGACGGGACTGTACTCGGAGACGGCTGTGGAGGACTCCGGGGGGGATGGGGGTGCCGAAGGCAGCGGGGCGGAGGCGCTGCGGGAGCACCAGCCCCACGCCTCCCACACCAAGGGGCACAGCCGGAACCCTTCATCTGGTCTAGTCGACAGGTAAAAACAAATATCCCATCTACTGACGCTTATGAGAGCTCAGTTGTAATCCGTTTAAGATTTATAGTACAGACTTTTCACTAAACATGTTCTTATAAGTCAATTATAACTAACAAATATATACATCAAAGAATATAACTTTATGTATCTATGTTGAAAAGAGAGTCAGTTGGTTGCCCGCTGTGTGTATTCTAATATCCATTCAACTACCAATCCAGCATTCAACCACCAGAATATCGATCACCTTTCAAAGTTAGGTAGGTTAGGTTATGTTTCGAAGAATTTCAAAATTGAAATTGACATCAAATGGCCAATCAGCGCCATTTTGTTTTAATTCCGTATCCGTTTCAGCTTTTTATTAAATTGTGATATGCTATCAAATATGACAACGCGATAGTTCCGCTTTTCTGAATATCAAAAACGGACATGTAATCGGCGTTTAACGTGGACCTTTTAAATATCAAAACAAAATGGCGCTAATTGGCCGTTTGAGGACAATGTTACATTTCAATTTCTATAAAACACTCCAACCTTAGCAGATCAAAAGAAGATGACCACAAGAAAAGAAGTATCACCATTTCTGTCATTTATGAGAAAGAAAGAACGGTTACAATGGGGCTATCAGCGTTATATGCTTATATTTCCTTATTTATAAGTTTTCGATCCTACCTCTACACCCTATTTCCTCATTCATCTTATTTATTAACGCCTTAGGGGATGATGGTATCAAAGCTTTCGGTACTTTGTTTCTAGGGAGGGTGCTAATCGAAATATAATTAGCTGCCTCTTACAGTAATTGATTATCGAAAATACCTTCGCGTGATTTGGAAATAATTGATTACCTATACTTATGCTTCGAAACCTTTGAAGGTTTTCCCCAAACAGACCCTTGTTCCTTTCATAATAAAAATAATATTTAGTTTTTTTTCCTGTTTTAATTTACTCGTCGCCACTTATGCGTTGTTCTGACTGGGAGAGTATTTTAGTCGAGTAGCTAATGTATTAGTAACTACTCGTGTCCGAACACCACAATATTAGTAGAGTAGGCTAGTCGGCTCTGTAGTAGATTGAATCCATTTGGTTCTATTTTTTCGGCGAGTGGAGTCCCCCTCCACGCGTCCCTGCGCACTGACATTCGCAGTTCATTCGAAGACGCAGACACGCGCAATAAGTTGTCCTGTTAGAGCGAAAATGCTACTCTAAAATTCTTTATTTTTGTGACTATTAATCTATTTTCGTGTCCATAGTTTATTTATTTTCATCTCACTAATTTATTCTTCCACTTCTTCTAAAATAACCATTCAAATGAGCTTCATTAGCATATTTACTTTATTGCGTTGCAGCCCGTCATGTCGCGACGCGTCGCTTACTAATGAACTCTACTTGACAGCAGTGCGAACACTTTTTAGTAAGTCAAGTAGCGAGTTACTCGCCACTCGACTTACTACTTGTCAGGTCAGAACAAGGCATTAGGTACAACTAGAGGTTCGTTTACACTTTTCCAACGTCGTTTTTCAATGAGTTTTTTTTCCCACTGTTATAAAACTTATCAGTCCACCAATAATAGTAAATGTGCGCTTTTTCTCTTTCAAAAATTACCCCCCCTCCTTTATAGAAAACTCCAAGATCGAGTTGTTTAGCGGTCCGTCCTCTCTGCCTATCTCCACTGATGAGATACCAGTTGAACATACACAGGCCTTATTATTAAAGGTTAACCCGTAACTCATTACGACGAAGTTTATTTTCGTATGACCATGAAACTTTGTAAACAGATTTTTCTAATAATAGCAGCTGCAGGTAGCGATCGACCAGTTTGTCATCTCATTTTCGACTCCGAAATAGACAGCCTTGAAATTCCATTATCTCCTTGAAGTAGGCGACTGTTCGGTGGCCCGGAATAGATCCTTGTGCAAACCCGGATTTAAATTTATAAAGCTTAGCTATATTAATGAGAGTTTCTGGAACCTCTAAAAATAAACTTATTATTTAGCTTCATTGGGCCTTCGAGAAACCAATGGGGTAGACTCTTCCCTTGTTGGGCCTTCGGGGAACCAAGGGGGAGTGGAGAGGAGAGATGAGACCTAGGAAACACACCGTGGAACCAGAGGATATGGCCTTCTATCCAATGACAACCCTGGTGGACTTTATAATAGGGGCTGGGTTACTGTTAAAGGAATGAGGTAAAATGGGAGACAGCACAATGGGCCTATGGCCTAAGTGCTCACAGGAACTACAAGTAAACCGTCTCCGCTCTTTAAAAAAAAAATATAGCTTCATATAAATATTCTAATATCAGGTTTTAGCTCTTCCTTTTCATTGTAATTAAAAACCCACAAGATGTTTCGTGGTTGTATCTTTTTTTTACCAGATTTTATGTCCGGGTTAAATCTTCCCCACAGGAAAAACTAAACCCTTCCACACACTTTTCTACAAATGATCATCTAGTAACTCCACGCTTTGCAAGTGTACCATATAAGTATATATATATATATATATACACATTGTAAAAATAATTCACCGACTCCTGTTATTTTCATAACAGAGGGTTCGGCTCGGTAAAACTCCTAACTGGACCGATAAATCCTACTGATCCCTCAATATAAATATTTTGAAAATGTTCGTAATCCTACATGTATTTGAAATGACTGAGTTTTGCATTTGAGAGATCTAGGTATAATGCCAGTAGCCGAAATAACAAATGGTATCTAATATTTTAAATAATTAGTATTATTATTTTTAAAATAAAAGTATTATTCTTTATTAATTAGTCCCCGGCGTTGCGATCCGCATTTGAGATCCGCAGTCATTAAATTTGCAAAAGATCTTTCTGGATTTTTTAAAGGTAACCTAACTAATTTCTGTTTGCGACGTTATTTCGTCAGTAATAGTCTTAAAATATCCTTTCAGCTAACAAAAAGATGAGTTGTAAACGATGAATTGTTACATATTTTTCTTTATTATTTTTAATCGATAAACTAATGTTTAAGACAAGATTTTATGCATAGCATAAAGGGTAACAATTACTATAAGCAATAATTATCAGCCTGAAGCTTGAAACACTTATCCGAGAAAAGATACATGCCGCCGACGGGACTCGAACCCTCGTCCTTCTGATATCCGGTCAGGTACTCTTAAACAACTGAGCTACGGCGGGTTACCTCTTACCCGCCAAATGATTCAATATAAATATACCTGAAACAATCTTCCGAGAAAAGATACATGCCGTCGACGGGACTCGAACCCTCGTCTTTCTGATGTCCGGTCAGGTACTCTTAATCCAATGAGCTACGGCGGGTTACCTCTTACCCGCCAAATTATTCAATATTTACTAGTGTTTCATTCAACTACTATCGCTTATTACAATTATTTTTCCATATAAAAAAAATAAATTATATAAATACCTCACAAGAGTCCCAACTGCTCCCGTCTGGAGCCAGTGAGACTATAGCATCCCCAATTGGGGTATGTTATGAGGCTGAAGGTAAGTGGGAAAGGGAAGGAGACGAGGAAGAGGAAGGTGGTGAAGTACCTGGCTATTCAGACACTAAACACTGCTAAAGTCATTTCAAACAACGTTTCAATTCTGAATGATGGTCTTACACCAGGGCGATACTAAGAGTATCTTCCACTCTTTAACTTGCCGCAAATATACTATATATTATTTTAAATAATTAATTGTGAAATAACACAAATTGATCAAAATAAAATTTATTTGCGCACGCCGGGTCCGAACCCGCGACCTTCGGAATGGCAGTCCAACGCCCTACCGCTGGACTACGCCGGCCGTGTTTGGTAACAAAAAATATTTCCAGAATCGTTTTTTTTTAAACTACTCTGACGGGGTATATTGAGTCGAATGATATTATGTGTAACATGATTAAATATTTTTTTCATAAGTAATTATATATTGCGTTATCATTTCGTGGGGTATTACATACGTAACTTTGAAATCAGCTTTGTTGGGAAATTGAATTATAAAATGGTAATTAATCTGATAAATCGGTTGTTGTACACTTTATTGTTAAATCGTAGATTTGTTTGGAAACGTGATATATTGTGAAAATAAGAAAATGGCGAATATTTTTTTTTATATGTTTATTTACAAAAAAGGAATTGCTTACCTAATTAGTACGAACAAAAATGCAACAAAAGCAACTCAGGAAATTCTAAAAATTTTAGTGCTACAACCAGCTAGGTCTATCTAGTTGAAGATACCCAAAAAAACATATTCAAATAAATTGATGATTCCAATGCGTTGTAACTTTTCTGTTTGTAGCGTTCTTAGACAAATGACGAAATGACGACCGTCCGTGGTCGAGTGGTAAGACACTTGACTCCCATTCGGAAGGTCGCGGGTTCGAACCCGGCGTGCGCAAATAAATTGATTAATTTGGATTATTTCATAATTAATTAATAAAAATAATATATGTTATATTTGCGGCACGTTCCAGAGTGGAAGATACTCTCAGTTTCGCCCTGGTGTAAGACCACCATTCAGAATTGAAACGTTGCTTAATAATGGCTTTAGCCGTGTTTAGTGACTAGATCTGAATAGCCAGGTACTTTCCCACCTTCCTCTTCCCCATCTCCTTACCTTCCCCACTTACCTTCAGCCAAAACATACTCCAATCAGGGATGCCATAGTCTCACTGGCTCTAGATGGGAGCAGTTGGGACTCTTGTGAGGTTTCTCTATAAAAAAAATACAAAAAAATAGAGTTATGCTTTTAGTGTGTAACTTAAAAACGCTAGTTGTAGTAATTACAAATGATTGGTAACTATATTGATACGTCTCTCATCCATTATTGCAATAATTATTCGCCTTCTTATGTACTCATATTTACAATCCATTCAATTATTTATTTATCTCACGGAAATGCTTTTTGGTTCGATGTACGGTCTGATCCACATTTTGAAAAGTTATGCAAGTCTGAAGAAAAAAATGTGATAAAAACGGTGCCTGAACTCTTGTTTATTACATGTCTATTATTCAATAACGAATCAAAATTTCCCATCAGTAGGTATGCATTGTTATCTCGTTAATTAGGCCAAAATGTATGTAATCGCATATTTAATACAGCAGTAACAGCTGTTGTTCCTAACTTTTCGGTCGATCAATCTGAGTCTCCGATCAGCTAAGTGATTTGTTTAGTAACGAATCACTTAGCTGAGACAACACAGAGAGTTGAGTTGGGAAGAGCTTATTGGTGCATTTGAGCAGTATTGAGCCAAAATTTCGGCTCAACAGTTGATCAGCGGGATTGGGAACAACGGCCGTAAGCTTATGAATTAAAATAGATTATTTCGTAATACTACAGCCGTACAGCCGTCCCGGGAACAATTTATTGGATAACCAAAACCCCTGCCATAGTTACCCCAAGTGGTTCGCTGCGTTTACTTAACAATGGTGCCCGCGTTCATGGAGTTAGATTTGTCTGGGCCTTGAGGAGGATGAGTTTGCCCACCTGCTACGTGGCGGGCCGGATCGGGAAAGACTGTTTGGGGGAGACCTTTTGACTTCTCAGGCTGGACTCTCTCAACCCGTCGTACGTTCGTCACTCCTGGACGCGCTAAACCTCCGATTCCTACCCACCTCTACCTACCCACCCCTCATACCGTTTCCTTCCTAGAACTTCATCTACTTCCATTTCCTAAACAGACCCTCTACACAGCATCTCCAAAGATGACATCCCCCGAAGAAAATTGTTTTCCTCAAGGCCTCTTGTATAGAGCTAATTTAAAAAAGATTTAGAAAAAAAAAATTTTTTTCTCGCTTTCATCAATGATTATTGCTTATGTTATGTATACAGAAATTAAGGACAATTAGTAATTAAATTTTGTTTGTTTTGTCTAGGGAGAAAGAAAAACCCCACGCGGTGTTCCCTACCGCCATGGAACTGAGTGATGACTCCAGGGACTGCGGTATCCTGGCGTGCAGACCTGGCTTTATACAGAGATTTGCTAGCATTAAGGTAACCAACTATTCTACTGAGACTGCTTGTTTTATTTTATTTTAGAGTATGAATGAGTTGCTTACTTTAGCTGCCTACCCTCGCGGAGAAACGGCGTGATGGTTAGTTGACCAAATTAATAGCGAAAAGTTTCCTCCATATTTCTCCAATCATTTCAGTTGTCCTTTTTATATTTCATCGTATCCATATCCTCGCTTTCAGGATGCAAATAAATCTTTTACAATTTTCCTAGAATTATTAACACTGCCCAAATAAGTACTGGTATCGCGTTGTCCTACACGGAGAAAAATGTTATTCTAAAATACGATCATTTTCTTCGTAAAATCGGTTAAAAACGGGACTCTAGTTCTTACGAACAAATTAATAGTGTTTCAATGTTTAATTGGCGGGAAAATTTAAGAATAATTTGTTGGTATACGTACGAAATTACGTATACCAACAAATTATTCTTACATGTTTCCGCCAATAAACATTGAAACCCTGTTAATTTGTTCGTAAGAACTTCAGTCCCGTTTTTACGAATACAATGATCGTATTTCAGAATAACATTTTTCTCCGTGTATTTACTAGTATGATAATAATCAGTGTGCCGGGAAGTTTTATATACTTAAGTAATATTTACTCGTGTTTCTAGTTGCCTTTTTCACTAAACCACCCGACAATGTATGTGTTTGCACAGACAAACATGATTTTTTTATCTTCATTCTTCAAAGTCCATTATCGTTATCTTTTTGGGTGTTTTTAACTTTATTAGTTTATTACAAATCAAACATGTATTACGAATTGTTGCTTGCTAATTTCACCTTGTATATGCTGTGTACTTCTGCTAGAATGATGTGAAGTTACCTTCCAATTCGTTTCCATAGCCGTGGCCAGCATTCTTCGCCAAAAATCGTTAAAACGTTTTTCAATGCCGTTATTATAAGGTTGTACATGTATATATTCCGTAATGACATTCTAGAGTCGCCGCATACTCACTGCGCCAAGTTTTTAATTGACCTCGTATCTCTAATAACACAAAAAATGGCAAAACCGGGTTGTTATTTACCTTTTATCAAATATAAATATTTTATCTTTAGCAAACCAAAATATTAAAATATATTTCCTTCTGTGTTTCTTCAATTTAAGAACTGGATTTATCATAATGCTCTAAAACATTATTAAATGTTTTTAACCCCTCTAGCCTAGACCATATTTTGTCAGAGGGTCAACGCTTTACAATAGAATCCAAATAAATGGAATATTTCCGAACGTATCCGAAAACTAAAAACTGTTTTAGAAAGGTGATAAAATACGCTTTCAAATTTTATAAATCAAAATAAGCATATGTAAAAATAATTTAGAAAATTCCCTAAGTTACATAATTATTATAAAATTCCGATCCGAAACTTTGATTTTATAAAGTTCTACATTTTACATCTTTTGTGCTTAACTTTTATATTTGATTATAAAGCATGGTGTTTTTCTGTCTAACACCGTTTTTATTATATTTATTACTATGATAGCAAGGGAGACGCGATGATTTCAATGCGACCTATATAAATTGTTCCGAAAAACGAACATATTTCATTTTACTTCTTTTGTGGTTAACTTTTAATATAAAGCGTGATGTTTTCTCTTTATATCATGTTTTTTACTATGATAGTAAGGGAAATACAACCATGTCTATGAGACTTATAAAAGTTGTTCCGAAAAGTGAACAAATTTCATTTTACTTCTTTTGTGGTTTACTTTTATATTTGATTATTAAGTTTGGTGTTTTCTCTTGCTAACACCGTTTATATCATATTTGTCACTATGATCATCACTAATGATAGTAAGGGAGACACAGCGACCTATATAAGTTATTCCGAAAAGCGAACAAATTAGCCTGAGGGGTTAAAAACGTTTTCAGACCTGATAAGGTTGACTTTTGAAAAGATGTGTACATAATTTGTACAATCAAGATTTAGACTTTAGACGTCTATCTATAATACGTTTATGTGTTCTATCCGCGATAATTCGTGTGTTATTCGTGAATCTTCATATATACAGAACATGATGTATATGATTTTTACGTTCCTCTGAAAATTCAAAACCCTTTATAGTTGGAGGAATTATACAGTTGTTTTTAGCCATTTCGGTGCTGTCAACTGAGTTTAAATTGCCTGTAATTATTTAAATACTAGCGCAGACCCATGAAAAATCACGGGATATCTGAAATCTCCACAAATCAGTTCCAATTTTAAAAATGACAATTAAAATAATTTTCAATTAAATTAAAACAAATAACTTTGTTTAAACCACTAATATAATCACAATTACCTACATGTTTCAAAACCGATGGTTTCTTCGTCAGGGTAGTAATGTCTTTACTACCCTGACGAAGAAACCACCGGTTTTGAAACACGTAGGTAATTGTGATTATATTAGTGGTTTAAACAAAGTTATTTGTTTTAATTTAATTCAAAATGACGCCACAAAGTGATTTTGCCAAGTTTGAAGAAAAAATAATTTTCTTTCAAAATTATTATATATTATGGCTAGCTACTTCATCTCTTAAATTTAAAGCAATTTTAAGTTCATTGTACCAGATTATACGCAGGAATAATTTCATATGGGAATAACATGTACCATTCTTAAGTTAATAAAAAAAAGAATAATAATTAAAAAATTAAAATTAAAAAAAAAACGAACGACAACCGAAATTAGTCTGGTTTGATAATATCTTTTTTAATATCTATATATATAAGTAATAAAAGAAAACTATTCATACGAAATATTGATATGTCTTAAAATCACAAGACAGTTAAAATTCAAGTTCTGTGAAAGTCTTATTCAAGTTCTTTTTTTATTGAGGGACTGTGAAATAACCGTCCCAATAGAATAATAACAGAACTTGAATAGTTATTTTGCAGAACTTTAACTTTAACTCTGATATTAGATTAATTGTTTAAATTCCGTGAAACAACCGTCCTGCGCGGTCTTTTTTATACAAAACATAAATTTGGATTTGAAAACAAAATGAATTTAACGTTTTTTTAATCACAATTTTTTAATCTAGTACCGATATATGCTACTTTATTTATTTATTATTTTTTTTTTATTCATGAAATATATATAGTAAGTAAATCATTATGCGTAGTCCGTCATAGTTACCATTTTAAATCATTCCTTTCATTTTGTCACCAGATGTTCGTCCTCTTGCTGTCGTTCTTGGTGACCCTGCAGCAGGCTTTGAGTTCGGGGTACAATAACTCTGTGATCACGACCATCGAGAAGAGGTTCGAGATCCCCTCCAGCCTCTCGGGCCTCATCGCCAGCAGCTACGAGATCGGAAACGTCATCACCGTCATATTCGTGTCCTACCTGGGGAGCAGGAGGCACATCCCCACCTGGATTGCTGTCGGTAAGTGCGAATCATGTGTTTTTCTTATCAACTTATGTTTTAAGGATTCGTGGTAAGGATTCTTGTAAGTGTATACAAAGGAATGTATACTCGTAATAGTTTATGGTATGTATAAAAAGATTTTTTTTTGTTTTTAATTGAAAAAATATCATCGGACAGCAAAATGACAAAACGACGAAATGACAAAAATAGATTTTCGTACAAAATGACTTCTGTGATTTTTACTCCAAATGTGGTCAGGAACCGCTGTTGAAAATCCTTCTGGTACATGCTAATTACACCCTGAATATAATGTGGAGAAACCTTTTTTTCGGTTACTTCAGGGTTAAAATAACTATTGAAGCCGGTCTACGTTTCGAAGTATTCTAAAATACAACCAAAAACAATTAACAATTCAACGCATATATTTAAAGCTCACATTATTTCCATCGTCGGCTATAATATATCAATTTAAATGTCAACAAGACGTCATGTTGATTTTCGCAATTAAAATCTCGGGAGAAATCTTTCCATCGGTTTCCAGTGATTTATTTACCCACAAGCGTCGGCAACCACCGCCACCACTGAGACATGTGGAAACTCTTGCGTCACACTCACCAACCCAACCTCAGCACTGCGGTAACTTGCTCCCGCCTCTCCTGCTTGACGGAAGACACTACACTACTCATTGTATAGAATGCTCGATGCAGTGATAAAACATAACAGCTACAAAACACACGGAGAAAAATGTTATTCTAAAATAGATCATTCTATTCGTAAAAACGGTTAAAAACGGGACTGAAGTTCTTACGAACAAGTTAACAGTGTTTCAATGTTTATTGGCGGGAAAATGTAAGAATAATTTGTTGGTATACGTACGAAATTACGTATACCAACAAATTATTCTTACATGTTCCCGCCAATAAACATTGAAAAACCTGTTAATTTGTTCATAAGAACCTCAGTCCCGTTTTTAATCGTTTTTACGAATAACATGATCGTATTTTAGAATAACAATTTTCTCCGTGCAGAACACTGACGAAAATGATATATATAAAAACGCCTTATTGTTTTTTCCACACTTTTCTATTGTTTATTAAGAATGAGTTTATTGAAACTCGGGCGAAGCCGGGAAGTAAAGCTAGTATTTTAATAAGTGTGCATATAATTTGTCAACATTTAATTTAATAGTCAAGATTATGGACTTAATTTCACATTGATGTTTTAGCTGTGCAATGACTTGGGAATCCCACCCGCTTACTCAGATTAAAAGAAAAATGCGTATACCATTACGCTACGAAGGCACAATCCAGGCTTTTTATGACCTCCGTAGCTGTCTCATTTCCCTCTCTGGTAAGGACGGCGTCAGCTTTCGGCGGTGGCTTGTGTTATTGATGTTGTCTTAGGCCCCGCGAGTACAGAGTACCGAACAATGAGATCGATATGGTCGTGTGCCGCATTGCTGCTCGCTACTCCGCCCACCTTACCAAGCCGCCCCTGTGCCCGTGGTGCCCCTTCCCGCACCCTCCCTGTTCCTCGTGCCCCGGTGACAGCGGACCTACTGATAAACTGCCTGGAGGATGAGCGGATTGGGGTCGAGGTCTGCTTCACACGCCGTCGTGGGTTCAACCCTGCCAAGCACCGCAGACTAAATTCTTTAAAATACTTTTATACACCCTCTATAAATCGAAACTCCTGGTCCAGTCACTTTAAGAGTACCTACACGACCCGCTTTTCAATGTCACCTTTCGAAACAATTTATGTAACGAGATTCTACGACTCGTTCTTGAGTTCAACAGCTCGGCTGTGGAACGATTTGCCGGCCTCTGTGTTTCCTCCCTCCTACAACATGGGTCTCTTCAAGACCCATGTCACCCCTTCCTCTCCCCAAATAGACCCCCCACACAGCATCTTAACAGATGACATAGGCCCTGAGGGAAATTATTTTCCTTGGGGCCTCCTGTGTGGAGTTACGCCGTTCTTCCACGTAGCTATTCACAAGCGACGCTACCGCTACCTGTCAAACAAATTTGCTAGTGTAGCACCTAGTGGCGTTTTCAAACACTAATAATAGTATGAAAAACACGGACGAGCGGCGATCGCGTCGCTTGAAGGTAGCTCCATGGAAGAACGGCGTTAAGGTAAAAATAATAAAAAAAAACGGTTAGAAATATGATCCAAGCAATTTTAGAAAGAGGAAATATCATGCATTATATTGAAATTTAAAAGTTAACTGGACAACAATGTTACGTACGCGAATGTCACAGCCAGGCCGAGAACTACGCAACAGAGTCACGCTGTAGTGATTAGCTCAGATGTCCCGGGAAAAAATTCTGATGACTTGGACCAGCTAATCAAGAAGCACGTCGATGTTCGATCCCTTGGCATTGGTGTATCGGGTATGCGGAAAACAAATAGCGATAAGCTAATTTTTAAGATGGCCTCCCTGCAGGACAAAAATAACTTCAAGGCAGAGTTGAGCAAAGGACTCCAAGGACAAATAACAGTGACGGACGGTAAGCAACTCGATCCCCTTATTATAATAAAAGGACTGATAAAAGGTGCCTCCGACGATGATCTACTCAAGTCACTTGAGAACCAGAACAAAGGGTGTGAAATAGATTTCAACCAAAAGTTAAGAATAAAATATTAAAAAAACCACAGGAACAAACTTCTGTGTAACGTTGTCCTAGAGGCATCACCAAAAAACTGGAGATCTTTATTAAACGCTGGACGTGTAAACGTCGGATATCAACGGCTTGTGGTCGAAGACCAATCGCCGTTGATGCAATGTTACAAATGCCTGGGTTTTGGTCACACCCAACGTTTCTGTACAGAGAAGTTAACGTGTGTTCACTGCGGCGAATCTCATAAATTTGACACATGTCCCAACAAGGCTAGAGAACCAGCATGTTCAAACTGCAGTGGAGGCACGAGAAACCACCGGGCAACAAATCCAGATTGCCCACTCTGGAAGCTGATGGATGAGCGCTTCAGAGAAAGGGTAGATTACGTGGGCCAGTGTTAAAGGCAACTTTACGGAAAAAAAATGTTTAAACATAATAGAATGCACAACTAAAAATTCCTGTATGCGAATTATGTACATGAATGCTAGAAGCATCAGAAATAAAATTGACGAAATCGAAGAAACTCTCAAAAACATTACAGAAATAGTTCACATTCTCGTGATTACGGAAACCTGGTTACGTAAAGGAGAGGAAACCTTTTTCAATATTGCTGACTATTCTGGAATCTTCGCTTCCCGTGAGATGGACCGAGGAGGAGGGGTCGCTATCTACACGCACAATACACTAACCAATAAGAAGATCGAAAAATGCTGCAGCGAAAATACCTTTCTAGGAATTACAATCACGTCAAAAAATATTAAACCTCTAAATTTGTATGTTTTTTACCGTAAGCCGAACTCAAATATAACAGATTTCTTTGAATCTTTAGAAATAATATTAAATAATAACAAACAAGACACATTACTTTTTGGAGATTTCAATATTGATATCTCAAAAGACACTGATATTGCACGAAGATATATTCATACTTTGAAATCGTACAACTTTTATGTATGTAACACAATGTTTCCCACAAGGGTAACTAATAACACCAGCTCGTTGATAGATCACATCATTACAAATAGGACAAATGTTTCTGGCACAATCTCAAACATTGATGATCCCCTTAGTGACCACAATATACTTATATTGGATTATGAAAATTCCTTGAAAAACCTTTCCAATAACAGATCCGCAGTAAACCTCTCAAATGCTTACAAAATAAATTATCAAAAATTGAATACTACACTTAAAACTAGTAAATTTGCCCATTCGTCTGACGATGTAAACAGAAATTATAATAATTCTGCTGACTATCTCGAAAATGCTATAAATTCATGCAAAACAAAGGTAAAAACTAATATAGGGGACAAAAGACTGAACAATACTCCATGGTTTGATGCCGAACTTGATACACTTATTAAAAAACGAAATAGCGTATTTAAACTTTGGAAACAAAATCAAGGAAGTATTCCTTTGACAATAGAAAAAAATAAAGCTCGTAATGCTGTCACAAATTATAGAAGATACATCAAAACAAAATATTATACGAAATTGATTAATGAAAACATGAATAAGCCACAACGAACATGGAAAACAATCAATTCCATTCTATCAAATAGCTCGCGAAGCCCAACAATAGCTTGTAAATCTCTAGTCATAAATGACGAAGAAGTAAAGAGACCAAAGGAGATTGCAACTGCATTTAACACATTTTTTCTCTCAGTTGGAGAAAGTTTAGCATCAGTCATAAAAACCTCAAAAACTGATATAAATACGATCTACACGGAACCTCAAGCAAAACAATCTTTTAACATGATCAGGACTAATAAAAAGGAAATCTTACGGGTTATATCTAACCTTAAATCTAAAGCGGCAGCTGGTTCCGATGGTGTAACCTCTCTCCTTCTCAAAAACTGCAAGGAAGAACTGGTGGATGACCTCGTATTCTTAATAAATCTCTCTCTATCAAAGGGTACCTTTCCCGATAAACTAAAAATTGCGAAAATTATTCCTGTACATAAAGACGAATGTAAAAAAAATGTCCAAAATTATCGTCCAATCTCTATACTTCCAGCTATCTCTAAAATTTTTGAATGTGTCATTAAAGAAAGACTACTGAAATACCTTGAACACAACAAAATTCTCACGTCAAAACAATATGGTTTCAGACGACGTTCTAACACTAAATGTGCAGCCTTCGATTTTATATCAAATCTGCAGAAACATATAGATCACGGTGATTTTACGGCGGCAATATTTATTGATCTAAAAAAGGCGTTTGACACGGTGGATCATAACGTATTGATCGAAAAACTGAAACATTTGGGAATTGTTGGTACACCTCTGGAACTTTTCCGATCTTACCTATCAAATCGCTTTTCGGCAGTAGAACTAGGGGGAGAAACGAGTGAATTAGGTAAAATATCTTGTGGAGTACCACAGGGATCAATTCTTGGACCGTTGCTCTTTCTAATCTACGTAAATGACATAACAAAGTGGGGTATTAAAGGAACTATACAACTTTATGCGGATGATACGGTAATTTTTTATACTAAACCGAACCTAGCGGAGCTTGAAACGGAAATGAATGCTGATATTTCCCATCTCACAAGTTGGTTGAGAATAAACAAACTAACCCTTAACGTAAAAAAAACCCACTATATACTTTTCGGTAACAAAAAAAATCTCAGCCTCGATATCAAAATTGGAGACAACTCCCTCGAAAAGAAAATGAGCACAAAATATCTGGGTCTGATCATAGATTCCCAACTCTCGTGGGATCTCCACGTAAATCATGTAAAGGAGAAAATTACACCCATAACTGGTGTACTATATAGGCTTCAAGGATTACTACCCATCCCTTTATTAACTTCAGTCTACAATGCCATGGTACACTCTCACCTGTCCTATCTCTGCTGTATCTGGGGCTTTGTCTCAAAGAAATTGATAGCCGACCTGCAGGTAGTTCAAAACCGAGCTCTCAGAAATGTTCATGGACTTCCATGGGACACTCATGTCAGGGACATCTATTCAGTTTCCGGTATCCTTCCAATCACAATCCTTCCTAAACATGAAATCACAAGCACCATCCTACAAATTACCCAACAATCAACTCATACTAACACCAAGCCAATTTACAATCAAGACATCCACAACCACAATACTCGAAATAACAATAAAATCCGCATTCCTCAAACACACACTACAAAATATGGGATAAAATCTCTGAACTATATTGCCTATACACTATATAATTCGCTTCCAGATATGTACAAAAACATCCAGCATAATAAAAAATTGCAAAGCAATGCTTTAAAAGAATATTTTTTAACTACATTTAAAAATGAAAATATGTAATCGTCTTGTCATTTTTTGTTCTATCTTATATACTCGGATCTGTTTTTCCCTCTCTTTACTTGTTTTCTCTTGTTGTTTGTTCTACTTAACCTGTCTTTATTTTTATTTTTATGCTGTACTGAATGTAAAACTTATATTATGATATCAAAATACCTTTGTAAAATTGTAACTACTACCTCCTACCTATGAATTGTAAGTTCCTCCTGTCCTAAAATGAGTTTTGTAACTCATCGGGATTGCTCTAGCAAGAAATAAAAACAATGAAAAAAAAAAAAAAAAAAAAAAAAAAAACTGCAAAGTAATTAAAATGTACACATTTATGAATCCTAAGTTTCCGACCACAATTTGAAAATCTATTACGAATCTTTGAGAATTTTTTTTTACATCAATAGACTAAAAAGTGAGGTGACAATAACGTTTATAATACATTTTTCTAATAAAATGTGTGTGTGGTTTTTTTTTTTTCATTAACTTTTGTTAGAAAAATGTAAGGTGAGCCATTTTTAAAACTTGTTTATGTTTGAACGCAAAAATTTTATATTTCAAATATTATATGTTTATTTTGAAACATAAAATTTGAAAGCGTATTTCATCATCGTTAACAGTTTTTAGTTTTCGCAAATTTTTATTGCAAAACGGCAATATTTCGAAGCTCGGTTAGGTAGGTTTATTTATTTGCAATTCTAATTCATTACTTAAAAATTATACACGGATAGGATAGGTACTTACTTTTATTATTCTCGCGCGTTTCCAAGTCACAATATTTATATTCTAAATAGTGCAGATCCGTGAAAAATCACGCGATATTATAAATCTTTTTTTTTTTCAATCTGTTAAAATATTTATATTATAGGTAGCTATCTGTTTTACCGCTTGTCTGAATAGTTCTCCACACAAACACTCCACCAATTTTGAATATGATACTTACATTCAAAGCAAATTTAAGTTAATTGAACGTGAACTCCGCGTATGAACAGACTGAACACTAGTTGTTTTAAATCACCCGCAGTTGTTTTCTCAAATTGCGAGCAGCTGCTCCGATGAGAGATGGCTGGGGAAAAATTTGAATAACAGACACTATCAATTTTCCGAATTTTCCATTTTCCGAGTGAATTCAATCGAATATAGAATAGATTCGAAACCTTGACTGAAATTTCTCGGAAACAAAAGCTTTAAAATAATTGTTCGTGTTTTGCGAATTTGGTACTCACGAGTTTAGAAAAAGAAAACAAGGTAAGCTTTAACAAATTCATTCAAAACAAGGTAAGATTATTTTTTTATGCCATTTTTCTTTTCCACGTGTTAATTCGGAATACACACAATCAGCGCTATGAAAAATTGTTGTTTTTCCCAGATTATTGTTGTCCTAACTTACCTTTCAATTTATGATTTTTGTTTTCCACTTCTAGAACCATAATACGGGCATTTGCCTAGCTTGGTAGTCGAAAAGCCATGTAAAACAAACCTGTAACAAACAAAATGAATAAAGAAAAAAAAAAAAAAAAAAAAAGGACTCCATGTTATTTTTCTTAGAATATTTTACATATTATAAACATCGTCTCATTTTTAAACAACTGTATTTTATGATTTTTTTGAAGCTCAATAACACTTAATGTTGCGAACCGAATATAGTAACGCTGTCTTAGAAATTCTAGATAAAAAGCTGTGCAAATTTCGTGACAATTTAGCTCTCTGTTCTAGCTTAGTTATTCCTGCGCAAAATCGCAAGCATTTTTTGCTCGCGAAGAAACCAGTGGTTTCGAAACATGCTAATTTAGTTTAAATTTGATTTTATTTAATTTTTTTTGGGTTACTTCTAACAAGGATTAGTAATATTATATCATACTAGCTGATACCTGGCATGCGTTGCAATGCCAATTAAATAAATAAATTGTTTCTCACTTCCCATTTGTCCCCGTTCCCCTTCCGACTCCTCTTCTCCTCCCGCGTCCCCTTCCCGTCTTGCGTTCCCTTCTCACCTAACCGCGTTCCCCCTCCCCTCTACCGCTCTCGCCTTTTTCGTGACCCCCCCCCCCCCCCCCTCTTACGCATTTCGCTTCTACCTTTTTCGCCTTCCCCTCTCCCTCATCCCCATCCTTAATTCCCCAACCGACCCTCCCGCATACCCCTCCTCCAGCCTTTTTTCCCTGCCGCCTAACTCCATAAAATACACCCATTTTTCCAACAACTCGCGTGACTTATTTAATTTTTTTAATTCAAATTTCATAATGCCAGAGCTCACCAGTATATATATATAAGTATTCACGGGCATTTTCACATTAATTCAAAAAAAAAAAAGCAATCGGATGAAATTTTAATCGCAATCGTATGATATGAATAGTACATGAAATAATTTCATAACGCCCGAGCTCACTATCCTATAGCCATCCCGGGTATGCGCACATTATATTACCAAAGTTTCATCTCAATCGGATGAACGGTATTGCCGCGCATAAGGTACGAACAAACAAACAAAAAAACAAACATTAATTTTTATATTATAGATCACTTGACTGTTGTTCTGCCCTACGAAGGTGTTTTCTCAAAATTTGATGTGTGCTTTTGTGATTTGTGTGAAATAAAAATCATGTCGGAGATAGTAACAACCATGGAACTAAGATTCTAGGGAACCGGCATACTGTTTTGTATCGTACGGGAACCGATGTAGCCAGGGCAGCTGGTAGGAGCGGGGTATTGCGGCCAGCGTGCGGGGGGAGGGCGGTGGTTTAGAGATAAGGGCCGGACAAGGCTTTGAATGGGAATAATAATATTTTTTTTTTTTTAAAACGTTTGTTTTTTTATATCACACTTTGAACATAAATTATTATATCCCATTACGCAACCGATTTGGGCCGTCAGTCCGGACTGTGAATGGGAATAATTATTTTATTTATTTTTTATTAAAAACACGTTGGTTTTTTATATCACATTTTGTACATAAATTATAATATCTCATTACGCAACGTATTATTAGCTGAACAATAAATAGCGGTAAAAAGTGAAAAAAATGCTAAAGTTGTAGTACTCCGCTTACTTTTGATGCGCCGCATCCAAAAAAATCGGCAGGGGAAAAAGACAGGAGGGGAAGGGAAATCCGGGAGGAGCAGAGGGCAATTAAGGAGGGGTTCATGAGAGGGGGATGGAGAGGGGGGAAGGCGGAGAAGGTGGAAGGGGAATGCAAGAGGGGGAATTCGCGAGAAGGGGACGGGGACGAACGGGAAACAACAGGGTGAAAAATTCTTTATTTAAGTTGCATAGCAACGCATGCCGGGTATCAGCTAGTACATAATAAAAAATACAGAAATTTATATGAAAATTATACACAACAAAAAATTGTTCGTGAAAGCAAGAAAATTATTCATTTTATGGAGCTTATTCTGGTAATATTGAAGATGATAAAGACAAAATATCATAGTATAATGAAAATAAGATAAGATACAAAATTTAATAATAATTCAGAATAATATAAATAAAGCAAAAAGTATGTATGTTTATTATCAGATCTGTAGGTTGCGTTGGGGTTACTTAATAATTTTAATTAGTTCCTCATCTTCATGTTTAGTTAGCTATAATTTGATGTATTATTTAAACTTTTATGATGTTTTAATTGTTGATGCTTGAGTTTTAGGAAAGGAGTGCTCGTTATTAATATAACAAAAAAAATATTTACAGTTTTACAGTGATAAAAAAATAAAAAATAAAAAAATTAATAATAATTTAAAAATGATGAAAGCATAATAAAATAATTGTGAATAGTGGTCTAATACCAAGCCGATACTGAGAGTATCTTCCATTCTGGGAATGTGCCGCAAATATACCTAATGTTAAATTCAATTGTGAAAACGCAA
This sequence comes from Limnephilus auricula, assembly GCA_951813805.1. Classification (NCBI taxonomy): domain Eukaryota; kingdom Metazoa; phylum Arthropoda; class Insecta; order Trichoptera; family Limnephilidae; genus Limnephilus; species Limnephilus auricula. The sequence continues at coordinate 28,217,370 of OX638390.1, read as the reverse complement.
ATCAATCGAATCATTTTTATCTGCGCGCGCCGGGATTTGAGCCCGCGACCTCAGGATCGCTAGTCGAGAGCCTTGCCCCTCGAACACGGAGGCACGTCGATGTGACTTTCACATAACAATACAGTGATTATTTACTTTGAACTAACATTTTACACATAAGTAAAAAGGGGATTAAATTACTAGGAAAAGAAGTAAAAATAATGGTCCAAAAGACAGGGAGTAAAAATATTTAAAAATGAAAGAGCTAAATGATGAATAATGCGTACCTATGATAGAGTAAATCACAAGTTAAAAATAAAAGTTTGTTGATAATTTATAATTATTATAAATTAAGGTGACTGATTCGGCCCACTGACATTCGCAAGTCACGTGTCACTGGGATGGCGCGCGATGACGGTTGAAATGAACACATTGAGAAATTATAAAATGTCTATTTAAGCGATGTTTAAACACTTAAATATGAAAGGTAAGACCGTCTTTCTTTTTAATTGTCTCTGAAGAACTGCTTTTGCATAATTTAACGGCACAGTGAACCCTTTTTCTATGTCTTATCAACGTTTTACCAGGAGCACAATGCGCGACCGAAGTGTGACAACCAATGTTAGCCGTGTGGGTAAAATTCTCGAAAAGACACACTTTGTGCAGGCGGACACACTCAACATGCCGTCTCTATAATATCCATACTCTTTGGTAACAACATTATGAATAATTGATTCAAAAGTAAATTCTATTATTTGGGATTGGTCAATTTCTATATAACGACCCTTTGGAATAACAAGGTTCCATCTGTTGCCGTTGCGTCGGGCGATAATGAACTCTAAAGTAGCTAACTATAGATCCCAGTATCGCATGACGCTGCCGCCACAGATGGACTTGTTATTCCAAAGGGTCGATAAGTAGTTATTACGATCGTCTTTCTTTTGAAACTTTGCACGACTAGTAAAATAATTGTTAAGTACTTATTTTGTATATAGACTTCCTATGAATCTTCTGTTAGCTTCTGTTTAGTTTCAATTTCCAATTCACAATGAAAAATAATATTGTGTCTTGTTTATTTATTTACGTCGTTATATTAGCAACGAATAAGAGAATTTTTTAAACGAAATAATGTGAAAGCGCTTGTTATTTTCAAAGTATTGTTTTCCTTTCATATTATTTATGAGAAGAAAAATTCAAAGCAGGAAAAATTAGAATTTGTTTTAACGATTGCTGTATTTAGATATCCATTTTTATATTTTGCATTTACACCAGCATACACCAGAGTCCTTCTACCCCGGCAAGTAGGGTTATGTCACTCCTAATTGGGGAATTTTGTGGAGTGGAAAAAATGCCAAAAAAAGATTTGATTCAGTTTTCCTAGAACACAATACACTGAAGTTTTGAGTGTTGAATAGATGGTTTTAAACTCATATTAGATCGTGATAAATAATAATTTATGCGTAGACTCAAAAAATCCAGACCGAAAAACTATACAAATTTAACCTCGTCATTTTAGTTTTTGCTAAATACTTAGTTCTTCTGAGGGGTAAATCATTCAGAATGTTAAGTAACGATGCCTTAAATTTAAAACTTATAAGTAAAAATTTCTATTTTAATTAATGAAGATAATATTATCGAAAGTCAATCAAAATCCGAAACAGAAAAATTAGAAAAAGATACGGATACATCTGGGACTCGAACCCAGGACCTCTGGCAATCCGGGCCAATGCGCTATCCACTGCGCTAACGTATCCCTATCCGATTCGGTCATTTTTAACTGTATCATACTTCGACTGAAAACCACCAACATTATTTTTCATTTTTCTTAACGTCATTTTCTTAAAATCATTTTTCTTTCTTTATTAATTAAAATATTATAATTTGAGTTATAACTCTTTAAGTTAATAAGTTAAAAATAATAATAAAAATTAAAATTTCTAATTCGAATGTTTTTCTGCTTAGTGGATAGATATTTTCTATATAATATATTCCACTGGCCCATGTGAATGGTGTAAGTATTGATATTATATATAAAATCTCAAGAACATAATATACCAGAGAGAGTAGAATAGCGAAAACTGACCTTTTGTTCTCGGCTGTCCGAATAATAATAATAGATTATTATTTGAGAGCGGAATTATGAAGACTGACCTTTAAAATCTGATTGTTTGTACTACAATTGGGTACACAGTGCGAATCCTTTGAGTAAAACCAACACCTTCTAATATAAATGCTTAGAGTGGCTGCAAACATGACCGCCGATCTGCCAGTGGATGTTTATTTATTTACTCAAGTTCTTGCTCCTAAAATAAATTAACCTTTAAAATTTTATTGTTTGTACTTTGCATAATTACATAGAATGCGAATCCTGTGTGCAAAAACAAAAACTTCTTATTTAGTCGTGTTATTATCACCTCTGACATAGTAGGCAATTAAGAATTCAAATGAAACTAATTACTTTTGTGTAAACCACTAAAATCAATATTATAATATCTACACGCAATTGGTGAGCAGACGCATCCGCCGCCAAGACCCGGACAAACCTCACCCCGTGAACCCGGGCACCCCTGCTAATTCAACTAACCCCTGCTAAGTCACCAAACGTAGCGAACCACTCGGGGTGACCTATGGCAGAGGTGTTGGTTTTCCAATAAATGTTCCTGGGGCAGCGGTACCCGTACCCGCCTACCAAATTAATGTATGTAGCTAATTAAAAAAATACTCTATACAAAAAGCTAGCAATTAATTTAGCCAGAGAGTAAAGTAAAAAAAAATATATGTAAAATCTCTTGGTATGATTTCGAACGAGATCTCTCGCTGTAAGGGCTATTATTTATTTATTTATTTATTTATTTATTTGTATTTCACGCCCTGCTGGGCTTTTACATGTTTTTTTTTTATTAACCAAGTACATCTAAATCAACATTACATACAATTCACACAAAAGCAAAAAAAATAAATTATAAAGCAAAGTACATCTAAATAAGCATTAAAAAACAATTCAAACAAAAGCAAAAAATAAAGTAGGTATATTTAGGCATTTGTGGGATGGAGTTAGTTAAACCGGGTGTTTACATTGTACTTGTGTACTTAGCCTGTACTTGTGTACTTACACTGTACTTGTGTACTTGCGTGCATGTGTAGTGGGGAATCCCCTGTGTCCAGCCGCTTATAAAGCGTACAATAATTATTAAGCGTCCACCGATGTGCATACCCCGGTTTATTCACTTTACTTGTTTCAGTTAGCTTTACGTAAATTAGGCGCTTTGTGTGTTTTAATTAATGGACTTGGCGAGGCATTTTGTACTTTCGCTAATTACTGCGTATTTCGTTATTTGCTTGCCGTGAGAACTTTCATAGTTGTTTTCACCGAAGTTAGGATTTGATAAAAAATATTATAAAGCAGGTAATCGGTTTGTATCAAGTCACCAAAAATTCTCAAACTCTGAGCTCTGGCGGGATAAATAGTTCGCAAATGGAATTAATTTCTTGGTCCTTGATCCTTGATCATTGATACAGTTAAATGGTTGCAATGTCGAAAAGTGGAAATGTTGCAATGTGTAAAGATTTAGATACCTTGGCAGCATTCTTATGGAGACTCTTGACCCAGATGTAGAGAATAAGTGCAGAATTGAAGCAGCAATAACTGCGTTCAGTAAAATGAAATCCCTCTTCTGCAATGACAATATCAATTTATAACTAAGGCAGACGACCGTCCGTGGTCGAGTGGTAAGACACTTGACTGCCATTCGGAAGGTCGCGGGTTCGAACCCGGCGTGCGCAAATAAATTTTATTTGATTAATTTGTGTTATTACACAATTAATTAATAAAAATAATATATGTTATATTTGCGGCACGTTCCAGAGTGGAAGATACTCTCAGTATCGCCCTGGTGTAAGACCACCATTCAGAATTGAAACGTTGCTTAATAATGGCTTTAGCCGTGTTTAGTGACTAGATCTGAATAGCCAGGTACTTTCCCACCTTCCTCTTCCCCATCTCCTTTCCTTCCCCACTTACCTTCAGCCTCACAACATACTCCAATTGGGGATGCCTTAGTCTCACTGGCTCCAGAGGGGAGCAGTTGGGACTCTTGTGAGGTTTCGCTATATAAAAAAGAGGATGATAAAATGCTATGTGTGGTCGTCTTGCTGTACGAATGTGAGACATGGTCTTTGAAAGTAAATACCATGAACAGGTTAGAGGCTTTTGAAATGTGGCTTCTCCAGAGAATGCTCAAAGTCCCATGGAACGACACGATCACCAACACAGAAGTTCTCAGGCGGGCTAGAGTAGATAGAGAACTGCTCACGTCGGTAAAAGTCAGGAAAATTTCATATCTTGGTCACATACTTCGATGGGAAAAATATCACTTCCTCCAACTAGTATTAAAAGGCAAGATGGAGGGTCGCCGTGGGCCTGGTAGGAGACAAATGTTTTGGCTGTGAAATTACGAGAGTGGACCGGTATTAGAAGTGTGGAGGAGCTATTCCGGGCAGCGCAAGATAGAGATATATTCACCCGAGTGATCGTCAACGTCGGGGGGACTTGATAGGGCACACGAAGAAGAAGAAGTCCTTGATCCTTTATAGTTGTGGGCATTTCCTTCGTCAGCAATGGAGTTTTAACATTTAATTCATTCGTCTTTCGGGAGAGGACGATTTTTATGTAGGTACCTACATAGTACATTTTATTTTGATCTTATTTTAACTTTTTTTAATCATTTTAGATTGTTTTTATATCTATTTTATGTAAGACTAGATCCTCCAACATTTTAAACGCTTTGGAAAAAGTATATTTTCAATTTATAGCATTAATTTTGAGTCCGTACTAGATGTTAACATTTATTAGCAAGCTAAATTTTAGACTTTCGAAAATATTATAGTTAGTATTTGATTAGAAGTAATTAAAGCGCTTGTGAAAATAACCAGTCGTTTTATTTGCTTTGTTTATCATTTTATTCTGATCTGTTTTTCTCCCTATCCAGCTTTCCATGTTTTAGTTTTATTTTTGGCTCATCCAATATCCGCTATCCATGTTTACCGATTTGAACTTTTTATGCGAGTTTTTCCGGTCTGCGTCGCTTGCGTCATGAATTTAATCACGAGGGAACGTGATTTTAGTTAAAGTAACCAAATTAATTTAGCAAAGCGCTTTTTTGAATGCAAGGTACACAATAATTTATTATTTTCCAATTTGTTTAATTATTTTCATTATTCACTGGTGTGGGGTACATGGTACATGGATTGTGAACTCGCACATCGAAATCCCGCAACTAGAATGCCAGATATTCTTAAGACCAGTTGTTTCGGAAAAAAATGACATTTGAATTTCCATGGATTGTGAACTCGCACATCGAAATCCCGCAACTAGAATGCCAGATATTCTTAAGACCAGTTGTTTCGGAAAAAAATTACATTTGAATTTCCTTCAAATCGTCATTCACCGAAAAATTGGGTTGTTTCAACTTCCGTCAGAAGAAATTCAACGAAAATACCATAGAAATGTGATGTGAATTTTTTTAAATGTGATCAGCCGAATTCGAACGTTAAATATAGAATCATACTGGGTCGACGTACATACGCATCGCTACGCCAAACAATGCTTACCATCTTCATAGAAAATACATTTTCTATGAAAATGGTCACAGACCTCGCACGTCGCGATGGGTGTGGCCAATGTGATTCTAAAACATAAATTTTCATTGAAAATCTATGGTTGCTAAGTAGCCCAGATATTGTGGGGCGTAGCGATGCATACGGCGCTCCGCCCACTGAGGCAACTGAAAACCAACTAAAACCGGCTGTTGTCTCTGTCTTGATTGGTCAAAAAGCTTGTTTAATCATAGACGAAGAACAATCAGCTGACAGCTGGCAACTATCAATGGCCGGCCAGGGCAACCATCAGAGCAAGTCGCAAGTCACCGCTAGCGTTACCATTGACAACGGGGTTTTGTGTAATTGTGAAGTGTGCGGGCCATCAAATTGTCATACAAAGACAGTTGGCGGTTGAGAGTTTTCAGTTGCCTCAGTGGGCGGAAGCGCTACGTACGTCGACCCAGTCTGAATCTACCATAAGCGTTCAATGGGAGGCGCATGCGCAGACGTCAAAATTCTGATTCGGCGGGGAACACTGAGTGAAATTTTCAAATTTATCGAACGTTATTTTGGAGTTGAAACAACCCATTTCGAATTTGAAATGAAGGAAGACGTTGTTGGGTGTCAAATTTGAAAAAGAATCTTTTCACTCAGCTGGCATTTCGGCTCGTTGGCCCTACCGTGTACGACGCAGTTCATTTTACAGCCGTTCTCTCTCCCACTGCTCTCGACCCATCGCCATCGCCTTGAGTGGTTGGGATGAATTCATACGTCCCTCACTCCTCCGCATATTGACCCTCAGATTCCTGCCCACCCCTCAAACCTTTTTTCGTCCCTGAACTTCCTCTACTTCCTTTCCCTAAAAAGACCCTCCACATAACATCTCCAAAGATGACGTGGGCCCTAAGGGAGCTGTATGTAGCTAATGTAAAAAAAACGTTTTAAGTCCATTAACCCAGCTTGGCATAATATTTTGACACACCGAAATATGGGTGCGGGAACGCAATGTATTTGAATGTGAAAATATTGGCTAGATTGTATTTGAATGTGAAAATATTGGCTACAAGAATGAGATTTCATACAAAAAATCATGATAACTTATTCAAACGCGTACTGAAAATGGAGAAAAAAACTTAATAAATATGCAGATCCTTCTTGTGCGAATGGCGGTTGCGTGGGTATACCTACTGGATGTTTTAAATTTCGTTTTTCGTTGTGCGATAGAATATTTATAATTTTATCACAAAAAAATATTCTGTCGAAAAGAGCGAAGCACAAGGGAATTCTGTTACCAACCCAACTTAGTATGACAGTGAGGCATGGAATTGACAGAGGAAGGTCAAAAGTATACCATCTGAAAAATCACTGGTTAGTCTGAACTCTTGATTCTTGACAAATCATTTCAGATTTTGTGAATAATAAAATATTATGTTGTAGGTAGATACTTTATCGCTTGTGTAAATTCTTCACACAACTGATTCCAATTTTCTGAATTCAAAGCAAATTTGTTGACAAGATTACATGCAAGAGTAACTAACGCACGCACAGGCCAACGAAATCAGTGTGTTTGATAATATCAAACTTACGACCGAATTAAGAATGACGTAATATGACGACTGAAACTTAGGGGAGGCTGTTGTAAATGAGTTGAAGGTGAATGTCAAAAGAATTCATATTCTACGCTTTCGTAGATGGCGCGCGTATAGTATTTTTTACTTATAAACGCCTTTTACAAGTTATGCTTTGAAATATTAATAAAAAATTATTGTTCGCGCAAGTACACGAGCAATGTGAATATTAATAAATAGTTTTGTCAATTAAAAAACTCTAATCTTTCAAGAAAGGCTAAAAAATAAAATATTTCGTCGGTGATTCAATCCAATATTGTATTTATTAGCCTTTCTTAAAAGATTAGAGTTTTTTAATTGACAACACTATTTATTAACATTCATATTGCTTGTGTATTTGCGCGAACAATATTTTTTTCTTTATATTTCAAAGCATAACTTGTAAAAAGTGTTTAAGTAAAAATACTATACGCGCGCCATCTACGAAAGTACCTTAAGAAAGGGAATCTTAGATTTAGGAGGCGGGTATGGGTAACACCGCCCCAGGAATCATTCATACGATAACCAACACCTCAACATAGGTCATCTCAAGTCGTTAACTACATTTGGTGTATTAGCAGGGGTGGCCTGGTTCACGGGGTGAGGTTTATCCTGCGGATGCGTCTGCCCACCAACTGCACAGCAATAGGAGTAAGGATTCATATTTCCGTCACTCCTGAACACACTGACCCACAGAATCCTACCCACCGCTTATTATTTTCCTCAGTTGGGCTACTAAAATGATTTGACAAAGAAATAAGGTGTCAGGAGAATATATAACGCGCATGTGATTTTATAAAAAAGTGAGTACAAATACTTTACATGCTATGGGTCCAAATAATCGATGAGGCCTTCCTTTATTTCTGTCAGCTCTGGGAGAATAAACGACATAGAACATCTAATTTGGTGCACGGAGAAAAATGTTATTCGAAAGTACGATCACTTTATTCGTAAAAATTGTTAAAAACGGGACAGAAGTTCTTCCGAACAAATTAACAGGGTTTCAATGTTTATTGGCGGGAACATGTAAGAATAATTTGTTGGTATACGTAATTTCGTACGTATACCAACAAATTGTTCTTACATCTTCCCGCCAATAAACATTGAAACACTGTTAATTTGTTCGTAAGAACTTCAGTCCCGTTTTTACGAATAAAATGATCATATTTTAGAATAATATTTTTTTCCGTGTGTATATAGAGAATTAGCGTTGAACAAATAATGTGCCTATGGGGTGGTTGTCTAGCTCTAGCAGGATAAAAAATGGATGAAAATTAATGGTTCATTTTGAAGTTATTTTCAGATTTTTCTTGCCAACATAAACACAAATTTAATTTCCTTTAAGAGTTTTTTGTGCTCTTCCTTTTTACATTATTACCCGCCAGGAGGCACTGAACTTTGGCCTCAATTTTCCTGATCGCTGCGAAATTTCGACTCGTCTAATTTTAGCGTCTACTTAGTGGGAAATTAAATCAACCCCGATGTCGACACCTCTCCTTGCCAGGGATGGTTGCGGGGGAGGACGGTGGGCGGTGGGGTGGAATGGGATGGGGTTAATTAAGACTGATGGCGTAGTCCTCTCGCGGAACTTGCATCAGGGATGCAAATGCATTTAACCTTCCTCTGCCTTCTCGTAGAGCGGAGCGAGGGGATGCACGGGCCAGTGGCGTTGCCACATACTTCCCCTCGGGGCTAATATGTGTACCGGTTCCCTCTTGTAGGAATTTACATACCCTTACATTTAATGATATATATACACAATGTGGTCATCTCCGGTAAAACTTCCAAAAAAACATTGTAATATTAGGCACTCAATATGCAAAGTTACATATTATATATGATCTAAATTAATAATCTTCCTTACAATTCACTACATTTATTAACATTTCGTCGTTGCATATTTACTATGAATAATGTGACAATTTTGACGAAAATTAGTTTTTTTTTGTTTCAATTACATAGTTTGTACATTATGTAGGTAGGTATAAAGGGGTTCCTGTTCTGAGGCGGCCTGTAGTTTTTTGTTAACTTTTGTATTTAGTTTTGAATTGTCTTTACATCGTCTTCATAATGTTTGTAAGTTGATAATTACTTTGATCTCTCAGCCATGTTTTGACTTTTGTTTTAAATATACTCATTTCCTTTATTTTTTGGTTTGATTTAGTAGAGCATTGAACAATTTCATAATATATAACGTGTAATTTATTATTTCTCTGTCCAAAAGATGTGTTTAAACTGGGACTAACCAGGATATTTTCGCTTTTTGCTCTGGTTGAATATTTATGTTGGGCAGTGGAGTATTTAGATTTGTTTTTTTTTTTCAGTTTAAATAAAATATTTTTTGAATAAAGTTTCTGTACATTGTAGACATCAAAGTTTTTGAATATTTCTTCTGTCGGAGTTCTAAGCGGAACTTTCAGTATTGTCTTTAGTACTCCTTTTTGGGCTATATTGAGCCGCTCTGTGTGAGTGTTCAAGGCAGACCCTCATCCAGTTATTCCGTACCATATTTGTGATTGACACAAAGCATAGTATACTTTTTTAATATCGTTTATATTGAGGATATTGCGGATTTTTCTAAAGAAGTATATGTACCTGCTTTAGTTTTTTTGTAATTACATTTTGTGATTTCCATCGGAGATTATCATCAATTTCAAATCCAAGATATTTGATGCTTTTGGAGTGCGCTATAGTGGGACAGAGGCATGATAAGACTTGATTTTTTTTTGTCAATTCCTTGGCATGAATGTAATTTGAGATTAAGGTCCCCCGACGGCTGCCCTCTGGCTTTTATAGAAAATGTCAGATATTTTGTTTTATTGACATTAAGATGAGGGAGTTTCTTTTAAGCCAGTTAAATATACAGTTTTTCTTTTCTTTTTCTCCATCTTCTACAATATGAGCCATGTAATAATATCTAATATTTAAGGCGATAGGAAATAAACCACGTAGGGACAATCTAAATACATAAAGAGGTACATAATAAATAAGTCATAACCTCTACATACCACTTCACAATTCAATTGCCTTGGTATGTACATAATATTAACATCGTTTTGTGATGCCTAGCTGTCAAATTTGAATAAATTTAATTAAATATTTTGACGTAATATGGTATTTAAAATTATGTTAAAAACTGTGTATAGAATATGAACCATGTGAGAAAAACTGTGCATAGAATATGAAGCATGTGAGAAAAACCCGTTAAAATTATTTTTTTTGGCATAAAATAATTAATGTTTGCCATAAATATATTCTTATAATGAACGAAGTATATTTAACCTACTTTGTTCGTTAAAAATGGAATTGTTATTTTCCGTTTCGTAATTTTTTTTAACAGTTTTTATCGATTTTCTCAGAATGTACTCAGTCTCACATGGTTCATATTATATATTCAACTACGATTTATTATTTATACAGTGGATTTAACCTACCACATAACACGTAAATTATCCCGTAAAAAATAAATTAAAAGTGAAGTCGGAAACAAGACTTCTTTTATCTGAGAGTTTTAATAATTTTAATAGGTAGACCGAGTCTATAGTTAATATATCTTAGAAATTTATGATGATTTTTTCAGTGGAATCGGTGTCTTGTTTAAAGAGAGTCGACCAAATAGAAGAATAATATTTGAAATTACCTTGAACTAAAGAAGAGTAAGAAATAAAATAAATAAAAACTAAAGAAAATATAACGTGTGAAAGAAAATTCGTCATTAATTAGAATTATTTTTTGCTTGTAGAATTCTATTTGCTCTTTATCAATTCCAGTAATTAACCCATTCGTAATAATTATTGGTTATCTGTAACAGCAAATGAATTGTATATTTAGTTTTACTTAGCACTTTGCACACAATTTACTTCACATTCAAAATATTACATGTAAATATTACATCCACCCAGTCATAAATAGAAAAGTTTGGTTGATTTTGGACAGGAATTCATTAAGCGCGGTTGAAATTATTCCAAAAATTTAAAAATTATACATTTTTATTTCGAATAATAAATACATTCTGTAATCCGTAGACTAACATAAAACAGCAAAATATTGCCTCATAGGCGATTTTTTTTTACCCTACATTTTCTTCATTAAAATGCATAAAAGAAAAAATCTGCTTCGAGATCAGGGCCCCGGGGCAGTGGCCGGGGGCACCGGGCTTTCGTTGCGCCATTGTTAGCTTACCTAGGTTAGGTTACAACTCGAAAACTATTTGAAAGGGCATGCTAGTTGCAAAGCGCTGAGATGCGATGTCTGCTGAATAGTGGTGAATTGTGTTCATTAGTGAACTCAACAGATTATTTGCTTTCAATATTTTCCTCGAGTTTTATTTTAATAAACCAATAATCATAATGTTCGGTTTCCCCTAACACCTTGTATTTTTTATTATACTGTTGGATAAATTATTTTGGTTGTCTGCTTTGACTTTTTTAATTCTTCACTTTGTGTGGTTCATCATGTATTGTCATTGTCTTTATCGGGTATTTACATGTATTAAGTTGCGAAATTTCCAAAGAATAGTATAGTGGATACCTAACTGTATTTTTTAGAAGTGGATAGTATAGTTTCGTAAATACGTAGATTATTCTTATCTTATCGTAAAAATGACCTTTCTATTTGGCAACATATGGAACTATTTTCGTTTTCTTCAATTGCGATTCCGTTGCATGGTTACTGCATGTTTAACATCATTAATATAAGGTTTCCTTAAACAACTATCGTTACACATAAGGTTACGTTACGCCTTTTTTGGTTGTGTAAATGAAACGCTAACCACAAGTAAATTCTCATATTTCCCCAGGACAGTTCCGATTGCAGTTTCTATACACATACTGGCAATAGTACATTTTTTGTAAGTAATAAACGAGTTGTGAACATAAACATAATAATATAATGTCTTTTCTGTGCCATACCTGGTTTATTACCTGCAATCATTGTTTAAGAGGGAATTACCAGAGAATACCGGAAATTAGTCCCATTTTAAATCGAATTCTAGACGTATTGACTCTTTTTTACAAAAAATACATAAATTGTATTGAACGATTGTTATTTTATCTGGTACACGCAATTTTAAAATTTTGAATAACAAAGTGCATTTTTGAAATACTTAGGTTAAACCGTTAGTCGTTGGCAGATTTGTTCAATTTTCAAACGATAGATTCTATTAAACAACACAAATTTCAAATCATACAACAAAATAAATCAATACATAATCTAGTCAACACAGTTTTTAAAAATTTAAATTTTAGTGAAATTAAAATCATTATAAAATAAATCCAAAACGTGTTTTGTGACAAAAATATATCAGTTTTTCTATTTATTTAAGGTCCTACAAACTAAAATATTTAAATTTTTTTTTACACACTTATTTTGTTGAGAGAAAAATACTAAATACTTACGATCAAAAAATACTTGCATGAAGTACACTATATTTAATAATTTATCATCTTGTGTTTTGAGCATTTTTATTGCTTACTTGAATGTAGGTATATATTTAAGCCAATTTTAAATGAAATAAATCGATATTTTATTTTGAATTTAAAAAATTTGGTACCCATAATAATCCATCTTTCTTATTGGAACCTCCCTGTACAGTTGCAAGCATTTTTAAACTTTTATTCTCAGCTGCTGGTCAATCACTCTTAATGAATCATAATCTTCCAATTACGAATCCCCGCATTGGTAAATTTTTTTAGTGTAGACGTGCCAATTTTATGTCTCTTATTTGTTTTTTTAGTGTAGACGTGCCAATTTTATTTCTCTAATTTGTTTATTTAGTGTAGACGTGCCAATTTTATTTCTCTTATTTGTTTTTTTAGTGTAGACGTGCCAATTTTATTTCTCTTATATGTTTTTTTTTTACTAACGGATAGTGTTTTTTTTATTCCAATGCATTTAAAAAAGTAAACTTCTGTACTATAACATAAACAGGTTTCGAATTTATTCCTCCTGTTGCAAGAAATTACACCTGCAATCTGCCAAAATATAAATAAATCTGCGATGTGGGTTGGGATGTTTATATGAACTTTTTGACTCACCGAATCGTATTGTACTAAACATTGTTCGTTGGGGAATGCGTAAATATTCATACAAAGCCAATGTTTATGAATAATATTATCATGTACCGTTGGAAGCAACATTGTTTTACTGTGAACTATTCTTCACAGGTAAACCCTCGCATTTACTGATATATAAAAGTATAAATGGAATCCGTTTTAAGGTATGATTATTTTAATTTTCTTTATCTTGTCGAGATTTCTAATTTAACAAATATATATATATATATTTTTATAGTGAATACCTCACAAGAGTCCCAACTGCTCCCGTCTGGAGCCAGTGAGACTATGGCATCCCCAATTGGGGTATGGTATGAGGCTGAAGGTAAGCGGGAAAGGGAAGGAGACGAGGAAGAGGAAGGTGGGGAAGTACCTGGCTATTCAGATCTAGTCACTAAACACGGCTAAAGCCATTTCAAGCAACGTTTTAATTCTGAATGCTGGTCTTACACCAGGGCCATACTAAGAGTATCTTCCACTCTGGAACGTGCCGCAAATATACTATATATTATTTTAAATAATTAATTGTGAAATAACACAAATCAATTAAATAAAATTTATTTGCGCACGCCGGGTTCGAACCCGCGACCTTCGGAATGGCAGTCCACTTCTTACCGCTGGACTACGCCGGCAGTCAAACTTTTCAACTTCGTATAAAGAAATAAATATTATGAAAGTAATCATTCTGCATAATTATGACAAGGTCTATCAATCAATAAACGAATGTCATTTAGAACTTGAATTTCTCTATGGATATAATCATGTATCTGCTTGGATTTTTAAAAGATATCGCTAAAAAATTTAATTTCAATATAATAGTGTTTTCATTTGTTAGGTTTCCAATAGTAACTTGTTCATTGCAATTCGATTACAATTATTGGGTTTTTATTACATGCTTACGATAGCTGTTCTATTACTGTCAGTACCTTAACCCGACCGTTTTTGAATTACTATCACTTACATGTTGTTTTATTATATGTTAATTTAATGTGGGTTCCCTTGCAGGGGTAGGCAGAGAGGACGGACCGCCACCTTGTCACACATTCTTACTGCCTCATAGATATCTCTTTCAAGAGCTAGTATTTATTTTATACTTTCTGATGTCATTGTACGATTAAATGCCACATTTGATTGTAATTTAAAAAAAAATATTTCTAGTATTCTTATGTTTAATTTCAACTGTGACAAGCAATTAGTACTGTTGGTGGTACATAATTTTATACCGTTGATATTAAACACATAAATAAATACGTGCCCTTCTGTTATTTTGACTCTTGACATGGCCTTACGTATTTGGTTTTCTTGATCGTGCCATGTCTTCTTTGGGCATCTCCGACTTCTACCATTGACATTCTTCTTTTCTTACCCATATAATGACCAATAACCAATTACATGTCAATTATGAAGGAAAATATATTTTTAACGCTAATGACCATTCGTTTCATATATTCTCCTTTCTTCGTTTATTCGCTCTACATGCCCAAACAATCTAGGCGTCCTTTCCTAATATTAGTCATTACGCTTACATCAATCAACTTTGAATTTTTGCGAATCTTTACATTTCTCACACGAGCATTCATACACGTATACACCTCAGGGATCTCATTTCTACAGCATTCAGTCTACTTTTATCCTTCCTCTGCCAAAGTGCTTAATTATAATATTTGAATAATTTATTTAACCGATCGTTAATGGACCAAATAGCAATTACCTTATCGCCACACCTTGTAGCAAAGTCTCAGCTTTCAGAAATACGTTATACAATTCACCGCCGAATTTTTAAATGTAATTTATAAAGCTCCGCTTCGCCCTCTGTTTGTCGCACACCCATCGCACGTGACGCCCTCTCTATTGAAGATTGATTTCTTTAGAAGCAATGTCACAGAAAACTGCCGCACTAGTCTACACCAAAAAAAATATATGACGCAGCGGAAAGTGTGCTAGTTTAAAGTCTTCGTCACAGTTGATACCTTCCACGTTTTTGCAAATATTTCCCTTTTAGAAAAGTTTTTTTTTTTTTGAGACTATACCAGAGCTCAGAGCAGGGGTGGCTAACTTACGAGTATTGTACAAATAATAATATGTAAATATCTTAGCATATTTTGTAAGTCCCTGCATGACATTTGACCAAAATTCAATTTCAAATTAGGAATTCCCGCGGATGACATAAACTATGATTCTCTATTACAAAAAATGCGACTCTTATCGTTAAAAGTTAGAAGAATACTTAATGATCTTATTTTTTTATTTAAAATAAATAACAACTGGTTTGACTCTCCTGAATTGGTCTCGAATTATCATGTACCTTATAGACCAACTCGACTCCAAACACATTTACATTGTAATAATTCTGGGACCACCGCAGAACAAAATTCAACAATAAATCGCTTGCATACTTTTGGCAATAAAAATGCTAATATCGATCACGCCGGTAATCTGGCCTCATACAAAAGATGCATTAAACAAAATCTATCTTCTAATACCATGTAAACATAATATGATTAACAGTACTTTCACTCTAAAATCATTAATTCATTAGAAATCATAGGTACCTACTTGTAAAATCTATCATATCGGTTGATATTTATAATCCATATTATCTATCTATTAATTATTTTGTTTTTTATTTATTTTTTCTTTACTCCTATGAGGATTTCTTACTTTTTGTATTTTATATTTAAATTTTAGTACCTTTTAAAGATATCTTATATTTTTACATTTAACTTATTATTTTTTTATTATTTTATTTTCACTTTTAACTTTTTTATCTTTGCTTAATAATTTATAGTTTGTACTTTGTGCTTTACACTTTATACTTATACTTTATACCATATTTATCACTTTATATTTTTATTTTACCTTTTATCTACTACTTATTACCTTACTTACTACTTATTTTTTGCCTTTTTTTCCTTATATTTAACTTACACCTATACTGTTATTCTTCATGTTGTTGTACTATTTATATGTTATGTCAATTATGTTAATGGCATATGTTGTGCCGTATATGTGTAAATTAATAAACAAATAAATAAATAAATAGGCACATTCAAAACGCTGTCCGGACAAGTCAACAATGTGCAACTTCATAACTCCTTTGAAAAGTCATTAAAAGTATTAAAAAAAAAACTTCAAATAGGTTACGTTAGGTTATGGGTTATGGTCTATTTAAAAAAATCATCAATTTTAATGACTTTTCAAATAGGCGTTGAATCCAACTTCGTGGAATCAAAACATACTTTCTTTTCTTGGAATTTTTCATCGATTTTTCATCAAAAATGTTCGTAGCTTACTAAAATGAATCTTATTCGACTGGCAACAAAATAAACTATGAGATTTGAGTTATTTTCGTTTCGTAAAGAGCTGCCATTTTAAAATAAAAACAAAGTTACCAACTGCGTTGTTCTTCAAGGCGACCGCCTGAAAAGTATAATAGAAAGAATAGAAAATATAATGCTATTTTAAGAATATTTTAGCTTTTCTTTAAAATATTTTTATATAACACGAGAGTGACTAAAACATTTCTGAGAGTATTATAATAGGCTTCATTTCGATGCGCACATCGAGAATACTGTGAATGAAAGCTATGGTAGATTATATACGAATTTTATAAATCAACATTATATGGTAAGATGCTAAAATTAAAAAATATATAATTTAGCAAAAAACTAATTTATTACGAAAATAGGATCAACTGGCGCGCGGCTTCCAAAGGTCAAACATTTATAGATATCTACTGCATGTTATAGTCAAAATAAATATGGGAATGATGCCTGCAATGGTTGTTCTTGCACTCTGCTTGCTTACGTGCAAGAGAGATTGTGCGATAGGGATATAGAGAAATTCAAACAATTACATTTCCGCGACATTCGACCCATTCTTATTTAAAAAGATAAAAAGCAAGTTAGTATTCATATTTTTATTCCAAATTCAAACTTTACCCACGCGTGCCATTTCTGGTGTAGGTAGGCCTAGGGCTAAATTGTTGTCCTTGAACGCTCCTCGAAAGTTATACTTTAGTTTTTTAGCCGCGGAACACGAATATTCGCGTGTTTCATTTGTCAAGTTTTATTTCCACAATGGAAATTTATTACCCGGTCATTAATTCATATTTTTTAAAGCTGATTTTGATAAATGTATAAAAGTTCTGTTATGATACCATTGTTTGTACACCTTAACACTGGCCGTAAAACAGCGAAGTAATAAAAGTTTTTTATCGTGAGAATACGATTGGAAATTCTGCGATTTGATTCACGCAAGTGTTAGAATCGATGAAATGTGTCATAATAACCACATGTAGACATTTATGTGGATATAATATACCACTTTCTAGACTATATCTCAAGGAAGGTTGCAAATGTAACCCTTTATAACCAAGTTGTTAACTAACTTGGATTGAAAATAATCCTAGAAATATTGGTTCTTTGGCTTCGCCTCAAGTCTTCAGATCTTCCCATCCTGCTCCGATTTTCTTTCACGCAGTAAGCCCACCTCTCTAGCCTTCCATTGTAACACCCACTTGGTCTTAATTTTTGGTGTCCTGTTGTCTAGCATTCTTTCCATATGGCCTGCAAGTCGGAATCTTTAGGACCTACAGAAACGGACAACGGTAAATTAGATAATGATTCATTTTGTTTCTGTCATTTCTTGCTTAGGTCCAAAAAATTTGCTTTTAATGACTGCGAATTTTGTTTCCTAGTTTTGTTATTCATTTAATTCATTCGTGTTCAACTGTGTACAGATTATTAGGTCTATTTTTATAAAGGTAACTTTCATGCAATGATTAATATGTAATGCCAAAAACCTTGCAAACTCATTGTAGTATTCGTAGATTACGTCGAATTTCACATCCACCATATTCAGATAACTAAACCCCACGCAATGGTGAATTCTGGTTCAGATTTGTACAACTTGTACAACAATACCAGGAAAATCGTAGTTCAAGAGAGAAATTGATGAAAGTACGTCACATTTGGATTCGATTTTGTTATATAATTTTTTTGATGTAAATACTTCTTTACGCACGCTTGAATTGAGGGATAAACTGGCGAATGCGTTACGGAAATTACAGCGTTACGAGGCGAACGATAATAAATTAAAATTAATTTTGAGGTTCATTCCTCACATCTAATCATAACAACAGTGCTCAAATCCATATTAATGACGTTTGGAATGGGTGCTGGCATTTATGCTGACAATAGTTGTGTTTTTATTTCTCACATTCTAAACGTTAAAATCTAACTAATAACTAGCACTTTCTCCCATAATAAAATTAATCAAATTTACGTTTAGAGTGTGCGAACTCAGTGCATTGGAACGACTGATTTGTCACGATGATTGGTAACAATCCAAACGAATCTTATCGAATCTCGAAAATATGTAACAGAAAAATCAGAAAAAGTTACGGTTCCATCCAGGAATCGAACTTCTGATTTTTTTGTTATAGATTTTCGATTTAATGACGCTAATAATAATCTTCATTAATTAAATATTACAACATAGGTTTTACTCATTAAGTTAAATATAAAAATAATATTTCTTTCAACTTCGCAAAATCACTTTGTGGGGTCATTTTTAATGAAATGATACAAATAACTTTATAATATTATCATAATTACCGACATGTTTCGAACCGATAGTTTCTTCGTCAGTATAATAAAGAATATTATCCTGACGAAGAAACCATCGATTTTGAAACATATCGGCAATTATGATTATATTTTAGTGGTGTACACAAAGTTATTTGTTTCATTTCATAAAAATAATATATCATTGAAGAAGAAGATCACACTAATAATCTAATGAAATATTAAAATATCTTTTATTTTTCTGTGTCTTGTTTATTTTTGAATGCCAAAAATGTTTGCATATTTGAAACATGAACAAAAATAAAACTACTAATATTATTTTGTTGATGATTTACTTAACTTAAGAGGTTAGACTTTACGCCATACGCCGAAAGTTTAGGTATTTATTGTTCCTAACTCTGTCCCACTCAGATGAAGCTCACACATACAACTGCACACAACAATACTGAATAGCTCGCACGCTCGCACACTCGACTAACACGTGATACAGTGTCCCCGGTCCCCGAATATCATATTCTCATTTCGAGCGCCTTGCTGCAAATCATCTAGAGGTACCTACCATTCGGAATTCGGAATTATTATTTGTTATTCGTAGTATTTAGATCTCGCCTGACTTGTGATACCTCAATCACATTGATAGGATAATATAATCAATTAGTGAATGTTCGGCAATAACTAGATAAGTGATAATTCATGTAGGTATTGTTTATCATAATTTCCTGCGCTATTTAAAACTATAAATGTTATTATTATATTATGTTATTCATTTTGGTCGGCGATTATAGGTACCGCCGCCCCGGGAACCATTTATTGGATAACCAACACCTCTGCCATAGGTCACCCCTTTAAGTTTTAGTCACCCTCTACGTTTGGTGACTTAGCCGGGGTGCCCGGGGGCATGTGGTTAGGTTTGTCCGGGTCTTGGCGGCGGATGCGTCTGCCCACCAATTACGTAACAGGCCATATCAGGAGAGACTGGTTGAGGGAAACCTTTTGATCTCTCCGTTGGTCTCTCCCAGAACATCCCATTGCACCGCATTGGGATTTCCATGTTTGTTATTCCTGGAGAAACCGACCCCCAGATTCCTACCCACCCCTCATACCCTTTTCCTTCCCAGAACTCGCTCTCCTTCCTTTCCTTAAAATACCCTGTGCACAGCATCCCCAAAGATGACATAGGCCCTGAGGGAAATTATTTTCCTCAGGGCCTCCTGCGTGGAGCTAATGTAAAAAAAATTATAACTACATTGTGGTGGCTAAGGTGGTGATTGGTGATGATTTGCCCATTTGGTCGGCGGGTAATCGTAATAAATCACCGACATTGGTCTTTGTAGGCCAGTTCAATTAGCCATCCGGGATGGTATTTATTCCGGTAGTTCCATTTTTTTAATGTTTTATAAACTGGTTCCTTTACGTAAAATCCAAGTTTTCGACCTGCACACCCGTGCTCGTGCCGCCATTTTGAAAAAAAAAACAGACGAAATCGCAACAAAATCTTGTTTTTCTAAAATATCTCAAACAGTGCAAATTTTTCCCCCAGTAGCTGTGGCAAATACGTGGAACCTAAAATTTGCTACAATTATTTTAAATTTATTATTATCTTCTATCTCTCAAAAGTACTGATATGTAATAATCCAGTCAAGGAAGGAGGTGTGGAGTGCGTGAGCAGGTACCTAAGTGATTCCTTCATAAACTTGATCAGGGTGCTTAGGGTGTGAACATACCAAAAGTCCTGACGTCTAGGTGTCGAGCTAGGAGGGAAAGGGGGGGGGGGGATGGTCCCAATATTCGGGTTTCCGCTTATATCTCGAAAACGGTGGTCCGCGGGTAATTTTTTTTTCCATTACATGAATGCTCATAAAATTATCTTCAACTTTTATTCTATGTGTGATTTTCAAATTCCCAGCCGTTTTTGAGTTATACGCTCCCAAAAAATTGTATAGAATTAAATTCCCTTTCAGAATATATTTTTATTATTTTTTTTTTTATTAATATTTCAAAAAAGATACATAAATTACAAATACATTTTATACACTAATTAATTATATAATATATATATATGTTTGATGTACCCCCATAAAAAAGCAGGGCTTGTGTGTATGGGGGGAGGGGTGTTATTATATAGTTTTTATTTATTTGTTATGATTTAGTTCAGGTTTTGAGTGTGCTTTTTAAGGTGAGTTTTAAATTTTTTTAAATTGGTATTCATGTTTCTAATATTTTCTGGTAATGAATTAAAGAATTTTACTCCGAGATATTTATGATTTAATTGTAATATTGTTTTTTTACATTTTGGAGTAATTTATATATATATATATACATATGCAAATTAATCTCCAACCAGTCAACATTTACAGCAATTTTAAGTTTATTTATAATTTTAATTTTAAGTGTTGTCAATTTCAGAAAAAAAACTTTTTTTTTTTTTTTGTGATAATATATTACAAAATTATACATAATATTTATAATACATTATTCCCATTGAGTTTAATAAAACTCATTTCGGGAAGGACAACATTATACAATTATGAAAATTATTTTTACAAAAGAACACGAATTTAAAGGGCATTTAAAGGAAAATACACAGATGTTAAAACAGACTAGGCACACTTGATACAGTTAGTTGAATATTTCATAAATACATTTAGAAAGATATACAACAGTTAAATAAAAATTGTTAAATATGTCACTGGTTAATAAAGCTGCTAAAGATATTTAACTTACTATTGACACACAAATTTTGTTCGTTCGCCTAAAAATTTGTTTGACCACACTTCCAGTTATTAAATAAAGTAGACAAAAATCATGTTACTTGAAATTTTTATATTATAGTTTATAATGAAAAGTCTCATGATAATTTTATTCTATTTCGTTACATTAATACACCAAATTATAAACCTCACTGTTCTCAGTAACATCATGTGACACTCTGAACTTTATATGGATTAACGTTTTCATCCTCTTTGGACGTCTGGCAAGGTCCTGGCAATGGTTGTTCATTCATAGCATCTTCATCCTCAGTAATGTCGTCTTCATCGTCGTCCTCGGCAACAGGCACGCAGTTGAGGCATTTCCCTTGGCAGCGGGGGCAGGCTGCATAACAGTTCATCAATGCTTTTCGGCATCCACATTTCTAAATTACAAAATCCTTGGTGCAGCGGCAAAATATCATTTTCAGAAGGACCTTCTGGTGGATCTTCTGTTGTAATTGGCACCGGGGTGGCTCCAATATGTTTCCTTCCTATGACTGGACTATAAAGCCGTAAAAAAACATACCAGTTTGCACAAACAAGCATATTGCACTACTGGTTTTTTGTTTTCTTAATTATCTCTTTTCCAGTGCATTTTCGAGAAAAATTATGATCTCCAATTTTGTAGAACATAAAATTTCACAAAAGACTTAGGTATATGTTTTATGTTTTTTCGTCTCTATCAGGTATCGAGGTTCAAATCCGCTAAAATCAGGTCAAAAAACAGTGTTTTACTTGGTTTACATTCCGTTAGTTTTTCAAAATGGTAGCTCGAGCACAAGTGCGCCAAGGTCGAATACTAGGATTTTAAAACAGGCAATCAGTTTATAAAACTTATTATAAAAAAATTACCTACCAGAATTGCGACCCCCTCATTTGCGCTAATTGTCTGAGGGGGTTTCTCACCATTTTCCTAATAGCTTATCCATACTATAAAGTTTGTTTTCGATTTACGATTGACGGTATATTTATTTATTAAGTTGAAGTTTATTGTTCGGTACTCGAACCTATGAATATTGGCTATATATGTTGGATAAGTGGGCCGAGTTTTCTAACTATTGCAAGTATTTTATTTTTAATAAAATCCCTTATCCACTGGAGGAACAGTGCAATTAAAATATTTTTTATCGGATTGCTAAGGGAAATTTTTCCGCCCACATAAAAAAATCATACCTCCGAATTTGAATATGGAGACATACAAACTGATTTTTTTTATTTTTATTTTTTTATTTATTTACTTTTTTATACATATACATTATTTATTGAATGTTTTGGCTACCCAACTAGGAAGAATCCCGTTTTAGGGCAGTCAAATTAGGATGATATATGGAACACAGATACTTTAATAATATAATAATAATAATAATAAAAAGTCCTATATAAATGTGTTGGATAAAATAAGAAGAAGAAAACAAAAAGAGAAGAGAAAGAATGAAATTAAACAAATAACCAATTAAAATATGAAGATAACCGTTGTTTTTTTAACAAAATTATTTAAATAATAAAAAAATTAAAAAAATATAAAATAAAATAAAATAAACTAAAAAATAATAAAAGTTTTATCTACTTAAAAACAAAGGATTAAAACAAAATAGCTAATTGCTGTTTGCATTGCAAATTATGGTCTTACATACATATTTTGTATTAATAAAAACTGGAAAAAGAAAAAAAAAAGAATGAAATAAGATAACTTGCATGAATATGACTGTTGTTTGTTTATCAAAGTTATTGAAAAAGTAATCTTATAAAAGGTATATATATATAGTTAATAACAGGTATTTAAATATATCACAATAAAGGTAACTGGTGTTTGAATTGCCTTCTATGTAGCCAATGAATTCCCCTATCTTTTGTTTATTATCACATATTTGTAGGATTTATAAAAACATATAATTAAATCTTTAACCTTAAAACATTTTAAAGAATCTAGAGAATATTTATTTTGTTATATTTTGAATGTACGTTATATTATATAGTCGTTTTAATAAAATAAAAAAAATTGAAAATTTGACACATTTTGCCAACAAAGCAATCCGAGGTTTTGGAAAGTGTGCCATAATGAGGCAAAAAGCGCTCGAGTGGTTAAAGTATGGATAAGCTATTAGGGGGATGGTGAGAAACCCTGTAAGGAGTTAATATTATTTATAAAAAAAAAACGACAGTAATGAAAACATAATCCCTGTTGTATGCGATATATTTTATATTTTGTGATGTAAAATGACCGTACACAACAAAAAATTTCAGATTTCAAAGATGTAATAAAATATTATAACTGACTACATCTACATTTTTTGTGGGAATGTTTTTAGTTTGAGGAAGGACAAAAAAAGTTTGAAAAAAATCGTTAAAAAGATTGCAAATTTGTTGCCCATCACTTAAAGAAAAGTTTCCGCCGAACATGTTATTCGGTGATCGAGGAAGCTTGTTTTTAAAATATTTCACATTTATTCTTTGTGTTTAACTAAGCATTATTTATGTAGTTTTTTTTTTAAAGAAAGACAAACATTTTCGAGTTACGAATAACCCAACAACATTTGAAAATCTCCTACTACCATCACACTAAGCGAAAGATATTGCTTGTGTTAATTTGAGTAATATTGTAAACAGTTTTATGAAAAAAATATTATATTTATTACCTATTGTAAAAAATGTATTATCTGAAATACATTATTATGAAATTAAATGGAACTCATGAATAAAAGAAAAATCAATCCCATCACTATTATTATGTAAAATGGTCTTACCATCACTATTATCCAAAACGATGGCTCCACCCCCCCCGACCATGCACTCCTTGCCACGACCCGTCAAATGTGCGAATGAGACGACTGCCGTAAACTCTCAAATTTACCTACAGAAATCGCTTGAAAACAGGTTTATGGAGAATACACTTTTCTACACCGAAACTTTCACGAAATTGAAATTTAAAAAAATATATATTTTCTAAAAAGAAGAAGCTACGTCGGTATGTTTTCATAATTTTGTAATTCTATATGAGAGTTGAGTTAGCAGCACTTTTTCCTAAAATAATATTTTTTGATAAATTATATATGTTTGACAGTGAATGTTTACGTTAATACGAAACGCATCGAAAATTCAAAAAGCTACCGACATAGCTTTTACTTTCTAGAAGGCAGTGTAAAAAAAATATATTCATTTTGTGCAATTTTCGATGTAGAAAAGTGTTTTTTCCCGGGCGTCCTTTTTGTATGGGCCGAAAAGCGAAGTCTATCGTCTTAATAAACATTTATTGCATCTTATTTTTTAAAAATGACATCATCGTCGCTGACACTCCTGCAATCGACTACGTAAACTTTGGAAAACTCGTTGACACATTCTGCGAGGAATCGCGGCTATCTCCTCGTGGATGTTTTCTTTTAATTTGGATATGGTCGTTGGTTTATTATGGTACACTCGACTCTTCAGATATCCCCACAAGAAAAAATCGCAAGGTGTAAGGTCTGGGCTTCTTGGAGGACATGGAATATCACCTCTGCGAGAAATCAATTTGTTAGGAAACATTTCTTTGACCACCGGTAAAGTCACATTTGACGTGTGGCATGTTGCTCCATCTTGTTGCATCCAAGTCCTGCTGTTATATCCTTCAACCTCCCTCTAACGGTTTTTGAGAAAGCAAGTGTTGCTATTTGCAAATTTTTTTGGCCCACCCTGTATATATTCGTTTATATTATTAATGTTATCCTCTTCTTCAATGAAATATTACATTGATGGGAATAACCTTCAAAAGTTATAAAACGAGAGTCGTTCTTATAAAAAATAAAAACTATAATTGGAATTTTTTGTGTAAAATTTTAGAAAATTGGTCTCTATATTAACAGAATAATGTATTTTATAATGTGTCGAAGCGTAGACTTGGCTCCAAAATTTTAAAACCTGAATACCGTGTATAACCAATTATGGCAACGTCCCCAGATTTGAAACGTGGCCGTTAATTAAATTAAAAAAAACGGAAAAAATATAACAAAATGCTAAATATGATATTTTGTTGGTTCTGCAGGTGCCGTGGTGATGGGCATCGGCTCTCTGGTGTATATGGTGCCGCACTTCATAGCGGAGACCAACAGCGGCATCTCCACCCTGAACTCGTCCAACGACAACATCTGCCGGGGCGTGTCCATTCGGGAGCAGGACATGGGGCTGGGTCGCCTCAGCTCCGGACTGAGCTCGCCCCCGCTGGCGCCCCACAACAACCTGCGCGGGGACAACTGTATTCAGGTACCTACTTACTACTAAAACACATCTTTTCATACTTTTTGGTAATGGTCATCCATTCCCAAACTTTCCTTCCTCCGTTTTCAATAATTTTCTCTTGTAAATTCAATTTTTTTATAATGGAATAACAACTTATTGAGTTAAACCTCGATTTTTTTAAATATTAACTTTACACAGGAGGCCTCGAGGAAAATAATTCATTAATAGTTTCGTACTCCGCCCACTGGTCAATACGGAATATTTTTTATTCAAACAGTTTTATTTTGCTTCATTATTACGAAAATTGAGTATTTATGTCGGGGGAGACGAAAAAACATGCATTTTACATTTCAATTTTATAAGATTATTTCACTTACGCGAAGTGTTTGACAGCCACGTTTGGCCAAGTGAAACGGAACTTATACAACTTCAATTACTACAATATACAACTATTTACGTGCACAAAATAGGTTATTAGGTTTATAGGCTGGGTAAACTAAGTAATTCATGCGTATTTAGATTGAAAAAAAAATCGCAAATATCAAATCCAAAGAAATGGCGGCAAAGGAAATGTTCCGCTCCGTATTATCCGTGGGTATCCGTGTATCGAATTTCGAATTCCGTATTATCCGGTAAGCGGAGTAGTAAACATTTACCAATAATTCTATGTAATCTTTGGGGGTGCTGTGTGACACCTCTCGACTATTGATGAAATTAACTTTTTTCTATACCTTTGCATTTTTTTAATTGTTATTATCCTTTATTAATTAATGAATGTATATTTGTCCGTACAGAGTTCGCCCAGCACCTTCGGCCCCGTGTTGGTGTTTATCGTGGCCCAGGTGCTACTGGGCTGTGGAGGAAGCCCACTCTTCACGTTGGGAACCACATACATCGACGACCATGTACGACCCGAAAGCGCCAGCATGTATATCGGTAAGCTCAAAAATCATTTAATGGCTCTTGGAATCAGATTGACAAAAGTTTTATTAATAAAGAGAAACTGTGGCATCCCCCTGTATGGGGTAAGTTGTGAGGCTGGTGAAAGTGAAAAAGAGAAAGAAACTGGCTATTAGCTCGATCTAGTCAACAGATACGGCTAAAGCCATTTCAAGAAACATGAGACTATCTATCATTGAGCCAGACTATCTTATCTACTCTGCAAGGTACTGTAAATGTACGATTAATTATTTTAAAATTAATTTTACATTGTTGGACTTGTTTGATAACAATCTATTCGTGAAACTTAATTATGATTTACGATGTGCTCAGTTTTAATATCCAGTCTTTACTGCATATTAAATCCTTGGCAAGCTCATTGCTCGTGCTCCACTTTCGATTTCATTCATACGTTGATTTGAGCAAATAATATCCTGCTCACATGCTCTCAAATACTCCCTCTACGTCAAATGGTGCTCAACCATCGTGCTCAACCATCGTGCTTAACCTACCGCAATGTGTGAGCCAGGTTTAAAATGTCAGGCAGACATTTATTGAAAAAATAGTTTCATTATGAAATGAAACAAAAAGTTTTCTGTTTTGTTAGTGATTTTTTATGGAACGTTAAACTTTTTTTCAATTCATTTAGTTATTCATTTTAAAAACATTACAAAATGACAATTTTAACTTGTTTTTAAAGATTTAATACTTCAATAAAAAAAATCGTTTTTTATATGAGCCGCAATATTGCTTGCTGTTTAAACTCTGCTTCATTGATGAAAGATATGTCAATATCAGAAGTGATTTTATGTTTTCTGTTGTTATGTGTAATACACGTAAACGCCAACCGGTTTCAGCAAAAAGACAAACATTAACCAGGGCAGATTAATACTACATTAGTATTATGATTAGAAGATGCAAACACAGTTATTAAGTGATTATGTCAGACGCAAGATAGACTGAAGCAGAAACGGAGGCTAGAATAAAGCAGAAGAGATTAAAATATATTGGTTGATTAGAAAATTCTTACCAAGTACTTTTACGGTTACAGTATTAAAATTATAGTGTTTCATCTGCAAATATCTTTTATAAGATTTAACAAATAGGAGTCCGTGTAGATTAAGCAATTCTGCCTGCTTTAAAGTTGTTATTCAGCGTCTTTTTAAGCACCCGTATCTAAAAGTTGTAAAGTTTATGAGAAGTTAAATCTCACTTAGATATTTCATGCCCCAATAAATCTTCAGATGTAAAGCTCTTCACAGCCGGGCTATTTGGGTGTTCGGCTAATATTATGGAATCGGGTCGACTCCAGTCGGCAAATAACTCCGGTAAATGCTTCGAAAGAAATATGTCAAATTACATTTCTCGAAATGGAGTGATATTACAACCCCAAATCGTGATTACCTCTTCAAGGGAAGGTGTCAAAACTCAACTTGGGACAAATTTAAAAATGTCTACCTTTGAACATGAAATTGGATTACCATAGTAATAATTGAAAATTAATACTTCATATAATTTCTTTAACATCAAACTTTCACGGTTGTTTAAATTAATATCTTGTAACATAGTCAAATGGAATATTTTATGATTGTTAACATTTATTACTTGTTAGAGTAAGTATGGTTTACAATAAATCGAATATTGATTTATAAATTCATTTGCTGAAGTCACGAACTGCGCGAGTTATTTTCATTTGTTTTATGGGTCTTATCGAATTTGCGATTGCTTATTTTTCTTTTCTCGTAACATAACAAAAAGCTTTCACGTAATGTACACATTTTGTGAGATTTTCAATAAATTATGTGTCATGTCAACGCAGCGGCCAATATTTATGTGATACCTAATATTTCATACGGTATTTTTAAGTGGTGTATGAATTATTTTAAATATCTAAATAAACTTATCCTTGAAAGCTTTTTTGCTTATAATACACGATTGTTCGCCAATTATTGACCAGTGGTCTATTTTGATTAGTAGTTGACCTTTTTCTTTACTAAAATAACAACTTGAGAACGCATATCTTCTATTATTATTATTATTTTTTTTTAAGTATATACTTCTTTACGCATGCTTGACTTGGGGGGTAAGCTGGCGAGTGTGTAACGGAAATTGAAATGCGTTGCGAGGCGAACGGGCTCACTGTAGAAGCAAGTGAGAGCAGTGCGCGCGCACATTTTCTTTCTCTCTTCCTCTCATAGCCAGTGCATGAAATATTTCAGTCAGTATTTTGAAATACCAGTGACGCGCCAAACGCGGCGGGGAGCGGACGTCGATGCGTACGGCTTGATCGGGCGAGGCGAATGATAATATTTTAAATAAATATTTGTAGAAAATTAATATATGTATATATTTTATACATATAAACATATACTATATATATATGGACATATATATATATATAGATGAGATGGAGCTAAAGAAGTATTTACTTCAATCGTGTGGTCTAAAACACACTCGTTTTTTTTTATAATTATATACTTTTTTTATTTAAAAAGAAAGACACCGGGTTACGAAGCACCTGACAATATTCGATCATCTTCCTCTAACACCACAGTAAGCGGAAAATGTTGCTTGTGTCGTGATGGAAGACTTAGCCAACCGAGGAATTGGAACACGCGATGCCAACTCAGCCACTGACCGGTCGATATTGATGTGTTATCCTGATATTGATGTGTGACTATAAAAACACTGAACACTGAAAACTGTAAATTTAACATTTGTGTGGTTTTATTACATTAATTAAAGCACCCTGTTTGTATCCGTCAAGAAAACTTTATGTTTACTTTAGTTCCAAAATGATGCGTGCTTTCATTCACCTACCTATCATGTCGATTACGTTGGTACCTACTCTCAAATACCGTGTTTAAATAACATGCCAGATAGCCATCGATTTGTACCACTCAGTTCTAAGAATTAAAGAACATGATAATAAACACCAATTTTGTACAGCTGATTCAAATGCTCTCTTTCTTTTACTGTATTTATATTTTCTTTACCTTATGTTCAGTATTTAAAAGTTGCACAGTTGCATGGTTCCCAAAGGATTTGAAGTTGTTCTAGAAAAATCATGCTAATTTGCGCCATTTTTTTTAAATGCTGCAGATGTCTTTATGGTTCAGAATCCTAGTTCATCGTTTTATATATAAAAATCTCGCGTGTTCACAATGTTCGCCCATGGTAAAGTCCGAAACTACTTAACCGATTTTGATGAAATTTGGCTTACTGTATGAAATTTGGTCCAACATAATAGGATAGTTTTTATCTCGATTATTGATCTCAATGTTTATTATTGCGAATTAAATGTTTTTTTAGGGGACAATGCGACAATTATTTGAAATTTTTTGTAAGTTCCATAAGTTTCTAACAGATGGCAGTGTGAGTTAATTTATTGACACAACACTATTGGTTATCTAGGTTAGGTAACCATCCAGTAGCTGATAATATTTCGGTAGATACAGCAACGCGTGGCCGGGTCAGCTAGTATAAATATATATTCATGTACCTTTTTTATGTAAATACCGCAAAAGAGTCCCAACTGAAAAATATGTTAATCTGCGCCATTTTTTTAAATGCTGCAGGCTGCAGGCACCCTTATGGTTCAGAATTCTGGTTCTTATAAATATATATTCATGTACCTTTTTTATGTGAATACCGCACAAGTGTCCCAACTGCTTGCAACTGTCTGCAGCCAGTGGGACTATGACATCCCCAGACATTTTGTGACGCTGAAGGTAGCGGTAAGGGGAATGGGATGGAGAGAATCAAGATGAAAACGAGAAGTAACCTAGCTATTCAGATCTGGTCACCAAACGGGCTAAAGCCATTTACTAAGAGTACTTTCCGCACTAAATAATAAAACACGAATACATAGTTTCTCGGTGCTTTTATTTCCCGGCGAAGTTTCAGTTGTGTCCGCGGGTGATTGACGCAATCATTCATGGCTGAAATGGGATGGCTGAAACGGAATGGCTGAAATAATGTGGGCCAGTGAGACGTAAATAAATAATGGTGAAAATGAAAGCGCAGATCCCCACTGAAATGCACTCAGTACCTACTTTGGTCACTCAGCACTCTGCAGTCATGAAGTCATGCAGACTGTTGGGTATTGACTGTGTCATCATGACGCTGAGGTTTTTTTTAGTCTAATAAGCTGAAAATTTGTTTTATCAGTCTTAATTTTACTGTCCGGGCTGTTCAATATAATTAGGCAATTTCTTCACGTTTGCATAATATCAATTTCGTTGTACGATCAGATTGTATCTCGATTTTTAAAGGCAATCGAAATACCTCGGGTCTTGTATTTTTAAATATTTAAATTCATTATTTTTTCCTATATCGCATTTTTGAAACTGTAGGTATATATTGAATACTAAATTTTGAATAAATTTATTAATAGATAAATAATATTTTTTAATTGTCGTTGTCATTTTTTATAATACTTAAACAATAATAATAATAATTTGATGATTTGTGATTTCTTACACAATTACAATTTTTAATTTAATACATGTAAGAAATAATGTCACATAAATACATTACAAAAAATAGTTTATGAATATGTGTAAAGGAAATTTATAGGAATGTAGCAAATTCAAAGAAAATTGCAGGAAGTGGTGTTGATTTAGTCAATGTGGAGAGACTCTTTCAAGAATAGAAAGAATTTCCCTTTTGAATCTCTCCTCACCGACGTTAAATATATCAATCTCGGATAATAATATAATGTCATAATACCTTTAGGGAATTTTAATATAATAATGCGATTTTTATTTAATTTAATCAACTATTTTTCTGATAATCAATAGAGAATTTTCACATTTTTTTTATTATCGAAAAAATTACGGTAGGTACATAGTACATAATGGTATTTTTATGTTGGCAAATAAATTTTGTATAGCAATTTAAAATGTGCCATTTTCGATTTGCCGCTAAAACGATATGTTCGTTTTTATTCGTGAATTCGGCGGTGTTGACGTCACGCCGGGCAACGTTGGCGACAGCCGTCCTATCAGACAGGGGCGGTTTCTATGTCATGATGATGTTGTCGCCAGTTGGAACATCTTTTAATTTTTTTTTTAATATCAATGATGAGTGGAAATATTAAATTTACACATACATATAAGTAGCAGAACTTTATAAAAAATCAAATAATACAAATAACTAGGTTGTCTGAAAATTATGTTGATCACTGTGCTTTGAGTAAGTAAAGCTTGCATAAAATGATTTTCTAATTTATTTACTTTTTTAGCTCTTCACACAGGAGGCCCTGATGAAAAAAAAATCCTTAGGGCCTGTGTCATCTTTGAGAATGCTGTGTGGAGGGTCTTTTTGGGTAAAGGAATCCGGTAAATAATAAAAACATTTGCATGCCTCGAATTCCTCGGCCCAATATCTCTAAAAATTGCAAAAGAAATTTTAAAAATGTGGTTTAAATATAGCTTTTCAAACCAATAATAATTTAGGAAAATAAATATCCTGAACTGGCATATATGAATTAAAATGTGACCACGCCGACTGTAACGTTACTTACACCGGACAGACCGGAAGAGCATTTTCAACTAGATTCAAAGAACATATAAGGTGTTATAATAGTGGAAGTAAATCTTCAAAATTCGCAGAACATTTCTTCGTGAATGATCACAATCCACATAACAACAAGGGACCTAAACAATTAAAATTAGAAAGAAAAGGTCTCAGATTAAATTTACACGAACAATTAGAATTCAATAAACGAACGAATGACCCAAATTAAACATTAATTAATAAAGTAAGGAAAAAAAAGTGTGTTTTAGACCACACGATTAAATGTATATACATGTACGTATATTAATTTTCTACAAATATTTATTTTAATTTATTATCGTTCGCCTCGCCCGATCACACTTTTCGTAACGCTCTCGTCACGCATTCGTCAGCTATCTCCCCAAGTCAAGCGTGCGTAAAGAAGTTTTACTTCAATAATTTATTCCCCTCTTCTTAGTATATTTACAAAACCTAAACAATATTCATGGCGGTAACGTCATTATTAAACAATTAAGAACACATCAGATATACAAATACCCCTGGGGGAGAATCTATTATTTTCCCAGGAAATCGGTTTAACCGATAATAAATCAATTTAAAAACCTTCAAAGTCGTATAAATACATCGCCTAATTGTGTAACAACCACAGTTTGAAAATGGCATTTTAAGCTGAAACAGCTATCACAATAATAATAAAAAATACTAAAACACTTGCAGAACTTAATAATTACATTATTAAATTAAATTTTAAAAAAAACTATATAAACTTAATGATTTTATTATAATTGCAACGCGATGAGTTTAAATCACGTCAGTCACTTATCTTTCGATTCAGGTCAGATTTAACGGTTAATATATTCATATTTTCCTTTGCGCTACGGTGAAGGTAACTAAGTCAAATTGATTATTTCACCCAGTTTCGTGAGGTTCCCCGCTGTAAAGTCGGCTATTGGCTATCCCTGCTTACAGGGAGCTCGCGTGTAGTCCGTGTAGGGGCTAGGAGCTGAACCAGGGCTTTTCAAGTTACCCGTTAGTTTGATTTTAACACGCCAAAAAATAACATGACAATTTAAGTTGAATTCTCCATAGATATACATAATCTGGATGTTTTGATAAAGATGCACTGAATGCTCGGAACCTTATCTTTGTAGTGATGACCGGACAACTCAACAACATGCAACTTCATCACTCCTTTGAAAAATCATTGAAATTATGATTTTTTTTAAACTTGGTTAAGTTTAATTAACCTAACAATACGAATGTTGGAGGGAGCGCGCTTATATTAAAAACGATAATATTCAAGCAAAAATTCTGAAATATTTCATAAAAATTTAAAAAAGAGCAATAATCTCGTGGGTGTTCTGTTAAGTAGATTTAAAGAAAAAAAATATACATTTAACTTGTAAAATAACAGACACAAGCGTGTAAATAATAATTTTCGGACCATACTTTGCGGTTTATTTCTATCGAAGGAATTTCAAATAATTACCGTTTCGGCGTGGGGAATGTTTAGATATAGGTACTATCTTAAAGTATAACATTTATATATATATATATATATTTTTTTTTTTTAAGAGCTTAAAACTTTAAATGTTTTAGGGAAATATGTTAGAAATCAGTAGAAATTCTGGATGCCGCGGCTTAAATAATTTAGGTTAGTTTAGGATAAAAGCTCTTTTAAAAAAAATCATCACTTTTAATGAATTTTCATAGGTGTGTTGAAATGTAACTTTGTTAAATTGTCATGGAATTCTTTGCAATAGTACCTACTTTTTCATTTAAAATGTATTGTATCAGTATACAGATTTGTTGTTTCGTTCGCATCGACAGATATCTTTAAGTTATACTACATTTAACAACTGCAAGCATCAAAATATATATAGGTAATTTTAATAAATGAAATCTTATCTGATGTACTGTTTTAAAATTTCAATCTCCATCTTTATGACTTTCCTGTCGAAATTATGGTTAAAATTAGTTCATAAACCGCAAACGTGACCCTCCGAAAAACTTATTTTACAAAAGCCCTCCGCACACCACCGTAAATCGGTAGGAAAATACTCGTATATTAGTTATACTCGTACTAACTAGTGCTAACTAGAACTAGTATTAATATACGAGTACTACACAGTCATTTGGTACGAAAAAAGGTGTTACCTGGAAGGTTTTCCGGGAGTTTTTGAAAATTGGTAATATTATATATTTCGATGTGCTCTATCTGAATTTTAAAAATGGCGCCTAATAGCAGTTTTTTGCCAATATCTCCTTTCTGACTCATTTACGATAAAAACATGTATGTGCAAAATAAAGTAGAGACAATTTCCTACAATTTATGTATTAACATGGTTTCCATGTTAATAGGCGCCATTTCTCAAAAATGGCGGTGCGAGCGGCAAAGATACGAGGTGGCAAAGTTGAAATTCGGAAAGAGCACATCGAAATCTATAAAATCACCAATTTTCAAAACTCCCGGAAAACTTTCCCGGTAAAACTGCCATGGTGATTGTACTAAGTGTTGTAAGTGTAATTTTCAACTACAGTTTTAAGTTATTTTCTAGCGTAGTTGTTGAGTGAGACACTTTGAAAAATAACCTTACCAACAATATCATTACCAGAGTCTCAATTTATTATGAACTCACCTGTGGGGTACTACGAAGGGTAGGTCCTTCCGAAGTGCGGTGGATCAAAAATTGATTTGTTTTTATGTTTTTGTTTTTGTTTGGCATTAACTATATAACAATTTCTATTATATAACAATTTCTATATATTTTGTTTTGAAGCGTTTTACTTTCCATGTACATCTCTTACTTAAATATTACTTTTTCTGCTATCGTTTTCGACACATCCGTGTCATTTACTAGCAAACTTCTAACTTAAATTTTATAGGAGTACAGAAATAATTATATTTTATTAGGTTGGGGTAGTGGGAGGGGTCATTTTGGTGGAGGTATAAAACAGTGGGAGCAGTCAACATAACATGGAAACATTGTCAACACGGGTTTTTATGTCCTTTACCACATTTACAGTTTTTTTTGGCATTGCATGTATATTGTATAAACTGCCATAAGCGATACAATTATAACGATTTAGACTCAAAACTGTAAATTTGTACAAATTGAATAATAATAATAATAATGGCCAAGTATTATTATTTTTTGACGTATCGTCACTTTGGTTGACGTGTTTTTCATAAATTCAAATCCAACCTTTTCGTCAAATTTCCAAGAGCGCAATTTTGTTTTTTTGATATTTGAAAGGTGTTTTTTCATATTTGAACAAATTGTGAACTGCAGAAAAGCAGAACTATCACGTTATACTCTTCAGCTGATTACAATTTGGCTCACAATGAATCGGTGCTGATTGGCCATTTGATGACAATGTTACATTTGAATTGAAAGTTAAAATCATTTTGGCTAAATTCAAATTTTCCTGGCAATGGATTAACCCCGCCTAAGGTCTGTTGGACTTGGCCGGCCCTGAGCTGAGCCATGGGAAGCTATCCACACTGCAACTGTTCGAGTTTGCCCTACTTTGGACTTTATTGCACACTGTTTACGGTTCGAGCTTTGTGTCACGGCATCGCCTTCCGCTTCTCTTGTAATGCACCAAGTTTTGACTGTTACATATTCATTGCTGTATTTATTGGCATCTTGGAAAACATTTTAAGGTTTGTGGCGTCTGTTTTATGCTTGACCCTGCAGTCTCCGTCATTAATAATTTATTAGCATTTTTTTTATTGAAAATGTAACAATTATTATAGTGATGACAATATAGTAAGAAAGCAAGTTTTTAGATACTCGAATTGAGGGCCTTAGATGCAAAAACGCCACTCTCCAAAAGTACTGTTTTCTGTAAATGACAAAAAACCGATCAAAGAATGCTTCGCATTTTTCGTGTGATTTTTTAGTAAAATCTTAAAAAGTATAATTCAAAGTAAAATATTATAATAAAAAATGTTGTAATAATGTGTTCATTGGTCATGTTGAATTTATTTTGAATTCAGGCTTTTGATTGGCTTTTGTGGAGAGTGGTTATTTTGCTTGTTAATCGCTGTGGAGAGTGGTGATTTTCATCCAAACCCTATTTTCATTTCAATTTTTCCATGATTTGTGGTTGATTTTTCTAAGGATCTCAAACACCATCTTGGAGCTACGGACATTGCGCATAGATTGGCATTTATAACTCAATTTCGTCATTTATGGAGAGTGGCGTTTTTGCTTTTAAGCCCCACAATTAAAGTTTTTTTTAACTGGTTCATGATTATTTAAGATCAAAAAGACTGCATTCAGTGCCGACTTTGTTATAAGGGCAGGTACTTTTATGAAAAAATAGGCTAAATAAATTAGAGTGACCGGATAACCCAGAATGAATTCAAGTCAACACCTCCTTTGAAAGTGCTGAAAACAGAAATGTATGTAATCCGTCATTGTATGCAATTTTTTGTATTTCTTGGGCATTAACTATGTAACTCCTATGAAATGTATGTCGTTCCTAAAATCGCTCGGAAATGTGTGAAATAAATTATATTAGAAACATTTCCTAGGAAATCTAAAGCACACGGGTACGCGGGGATAGCCTGGCGAGGGGAGGGTGTTGCATCGTCTGATCAGGCGATCGCGCTAGTGCCGCGTAAACAGTCAGGTTAGGTTATGTTAAGTTAGGTTATTAGGTTAGGTTAGGTAAACCCAGGCATTCGCAAAGTCAGGGGAGTGCGGAAAGAGCAAATCAGGATATTGAAAATATGTTGACCACGTGGATTCAAGACAATGATAATTCACATTGGAGTGAGGGTTTGAGGTTTGTGCAACTCATGAAAAACAGAGTTATAAATAAAACGTGTTTTATTACATTCTAAGCATTCTTTTTATACATTTCCTAATGCGATATTGGAATTATATACAATTCATAGGAAATTTATACATTTACCAGGATATGTATGTATTAAATAATTTTTAAAACCATATTTTATAGATTTCCTATATAGCTTCGGAATTGTATACATTTCCTAAGAGTTGTATGCAATTCCTAGATTTCATACATTTCCGGTAACAAATACAAAAAAATGGTTAAATAGGTTACGTTAGGTTAGGTCATGGGCTATTTAAAAAAAAACATTGCTTTTAATGACTTTTCAAAGAGGTGTGGGGTTGACTTGATTCTGAGTTATCATGGAACCATAAATTAGTGATTCAGTGATTTATTAATAAGTAGTATATTCCTATATATCATCACTCTATCCTTATGTACATTATGCCAGGAGCCGGTGGGACTATTACATGCCCCTATTTGGGTTAAGTTAAGACTCAATGAAGTGATAATGGGAAGGAGCTGAGAAGGAAGAAGATCAGAAAGTATGTGAAAGCTTTTTAAATCTTGTGCATGCTAGGGAATGGTTTTAGGTAATGGAATGATAAAAGTTATAATATAAAATTTTTCTTTTTTTTATATTTTTCTGTTTTTTAAGTCTATTTAGTTTATTTTATTTTTTTAAATCTTTTGTCTATACAACTACATTGCTCTCGCTTTTTACTGTTTATAAAAATAAAATAAAACTTTTATTGTAACATGTATGTGACAAAAAAATTATTAATATAAAAAAAAAATATAAAAAAAACAGGTGTCTAAGTTTATGTGTGTGTATGTGAACGTGTACCAGGGTTGTTACGGATATTTGCATCTGCATCCGCAAATGCAGATTATTCGCATTAATTCATACATCTTCATCCACATTTAATG
Organism: Limnephilus auricula; assembly: GCA_951813805.1. Taxonomy (NCBI): domain Eukaryota; kingdom Metazoa; phylum Arthropoda; class Insecta; order Trichoptera; family Limnephilidae; genus Limnephilus; species Limnephilus auricula. The sequence goes on along the minus strand of OX638390.1, from coordinate 28,179,388 downwards.
ATTCTAGTTTTTTAGCTAATAAGTAGGACTAAAAACTGTTTTAGTTTTAATGAGTCTAGTTTTTTAACTGTTAATTCATGGTGAAATTCCATTGTATTAGACATGAAAATAAATAATTTTTTTCACTTTGTCCCACTTTTTTCAAGTTCACTTGTTCCAAAACAAGTGGAACAAAATGAAAAAAATTGTTTAAATTCATATCTGTTTTAGGTTCGTTCTCAAAATATGATTAAAAAAAAATTAATTAAATCGATTTTCATTTATTTATGTACTTAAAATTAAAATACCTTAAAAAATCCGGAGATCCGCATCCGCGGATGAGAACCTCTAATATTCCGCATCCGCGGATGTCAAAATTTTTGCATCCGTAACAACCCTGATGTGTACCTATGTTTATTTATTTATTTATTTATAGATAGATACAAAAGAAAGTACAAGTTACACATTAGGAAGCTTTGCCTGTATGTATCTGGGTTGTTTTAGTAATGGAGAGTTGTTAGTGCGCATTGATTAAGTTACAAGCAATGTTTTTCTTAGATTACGATAAGGAGTCGAAAAATTAGTTCAAAAATTGAGTTTGACAAAGATTATTGATTGTTTGAAGAGCACGGGAAATTGTTAAGTTTTCTATAGCGTTTGTTTTGTTAGTTTGGTGTGGCAATAGAATAACGAAGCACGAAGTGTGACGATATTACTAATAATAACCTAAAAGGAAAAGACACCCAACAATTGGTGTCGGAATACTTAGAATTATAATTTTAATCAAAGGAACCGTACAGTATAAAGCATGCAAACATTCATTTTAAATAGACCTTTGGTCCCGTCATTCAGATATACATATATCCCCTTTCATCACGAAGCCTTGTATTTGTATTTGCAAGCTTTTGATCTAGTTGTGTAGCCAAAGTGTTACTAACAGTAAAGATATTACCGCTACTATGGATCCTTGTTCGCGGATCTCTTCCGGGTCAGTTAAGTTAAGATATAATATATCTACGGATGGAAACAGTGAATTGAAGACTAGGGACATAAGATTAAATATGTTCGATTATTTCGAATATATTCGTTTTTCCACGTGGTTTCCACGACTCAAATAGTGGCATTTCAACACCCCTTTGAAAAGCCATTAATAATAATAATTCGTAGAGCACGGTTTTTGTGAGAAATCGCCTCAAGGGCGCTGTGCATTTTATTGTGAATTCTTAGGATTTATCTAATTTTATATTTTATAAAATTAAAAGTGATGAAAAAAAAATAGCCCATCCTAACCTAACGTACCCTATTTAACAATGTTTTTTAATCACTTTTGATAACTTTTCCAATGAGTAATGAAGTGCCATTTTGTTGAGTTATCCGTCACCTTCTAGATGATACTTCAAATCGGTAACCGGACAATTCATAACAGTGACAAATCAGAACACTTTTGGAAGATGATAATAATATAAAGAGTGATGAAAAAAAAACTTGGTTTAACCCATATTGTGCTGCTGGCTACATAGTCCAGTAAGATTATGACTACCTCGGGGTGCAGTGTGTAGAGCTAAGTTTTAGAAGTTTTGAACCTATTTCGTTATTGTCCATGAAAATTCCAAGGTTAAAAAGTTGACATCAGAAAAGCGTGATCATTATTTCATACATAATTTTCAGTGTTATTTGGCTTTGATATTTATTTTATTTTTATTTGTAACATATAATATCATTCACAATTATAATATAATTTCATTACATATCATTCATCAATTTTTTAGTTACCCAATTAGTGGAGAAATATTCTCGGGTCTAACTGGGAAGCTAGTCTATGTACTTATGTTATACATTTAGAACTGCTTATAGATAATATGTATAGTTACAAAATGGAAATAAAATACTTTCAAAAATATTGTAAGATATTACAAAATATTGTTATAGATAATATGTATAGTTACAAAATGGAAATAAAATACTTTCAAAAATATTGTAATATATTACAAAATATTGTACAATGAGAAAAATACATATATTATAGCAATGGAATATCAACAAAATATTAGCAACAGAATACGGAATATATCTGAAAATCATCGATAAAAAATAAGACAATCTGTTGCTTATCTGTAAAAATACGAGAGTTTTTTTTTTTAATTTAAAATAGTTTTTTTCACTTTTTATTGTATCGGGTAAATCGTTAAATAGCTTTGGGCCTACATATTCCTAATGGTGTTGTGCAGCTGTCGTCGTTGCATCTAGGTACATATATGTTCCCGGATGTTCTAGGTCTTTTACTTCGTGTTGAGGACACTTCAGATTCTTTAAAAACTGTTAAAATTGCATTTTTTTTCAAATAGTTTTGTAACCGACAGGACTTTTTCAAAAAGTTCCCTGGTTGGAAAAATATTTTTTAAATTTTACCCGTCTTTAACCAGGTTATGGTTTATTAACATAACCGTTCACACTGTTTTTATTTGCGAATTCTTCAAATATTTTGATATTTTAGAATTATTCGACTTGCAAACTTGTCGTTAAAACTCTACGACGACAGATGTCTTTGTAGTTCAAGTAGGAAGTTTCTATTTCCCCGACACTCGCCCTATTAACCCGCCTCTGATCGCGTCAATGTAAATCACGACTCTAGCCAATACGTAACCGTTAGCGAGAGGTTAATGGACTGTGTATCGATTTGGAGCTTCGAGTTTTGTCTCAAATTCCAACAAATAATCCAGGATATTTCCGACTCGGGCAAATTAAATAATCCTATCTTTGCAATAGGTATTTTGTGTGGTTTTGTTTACTTTTTCTAGGAATTCATTAACAGCCTAATTGGAATGTCTTGTATTTCACCTTAGTTGATTTTACCCATTTGTATATGGAACTCCACTGTTTGTTTAAATTACATGTGTCTTGCAAAGAGTTTCTTGATATCACATCGCTATAGAGAAGGATAAAGGGGAAGAATTCTGTCCAAAAGTACCTAACTCGAACGTACTTTAAATGGCGATAACTATGTCAAACAACTTTTCATTGCTGAATATGCCTGAGATTCAGTTCTTAAATTGCACTTGCATTAAAATATTTATTCGCATTTCGCCGAATTTTGAAATTTTCAGATTGCAGATATACATATTACCTTCTCGCCACGGATTCATTGATTTTTGTCGATTCCCTATGAAAATTCGACTGGTAGCTATTAGTACCTTCTTACCTACTCAATTAAGATTAAGAGCGACTGACCAGCAGCTGAGAATAGAAGTTTAAAAATGATCGCAACTGTACAGGGAGGTTCCAATGAGAAAGATCGATTATTCCCCGTATCAAAATTTTTAAATTAAAAAATTTAATATCGATTTATTTCATCCAAAACTTGCTTTAATATATACCTACATTCAAGTAACCAATACAAATACTCAAAACGCACAATTATAAATTATTAAATATAGTGTTCTTCTTGTAAGTATTTTTTGAGCATAAGTATTTATGATTTTTCAATAATGTCTAAACAAAATAAGTGTGTAAAATTTTTTTAAATATTTTAGTTTGAAAAACTGCGGTATTTTTGTCACAAAACACGTTCTCGGATTTATTTATTAATGATTTGAATTTAACTAAAATTTAAATTTTTAAAACTGTGTGGACTAGATTATGTATTGATTTATTTTGTTGTATGATTATATGAATTGAAATTTGTGTTATTTAATAGAATCTATCCTTTGAAAATTGAACAAATCTGCCAACGACCAACGGTATAACCTTAGTGTATTAAAAATAAACTTCGTTTTTTTAAATTTAAAAACTGCGTGTACCAAATAAAATAACAATCTTTCAAAATCAATTTATGTTTTTTTGTAAAAAAGAGTTAGTTAGTTAGTAGATTTAAAAAGGACTAATTTCCGGTATTCTCTTAAGACATAATAAATTAAGTAAGTAATTAAGACATTATTAATTTAAGTTGACCAAACTCGCACAAAGTAAAATACAATTACGTATTTTATAATAATTTGATTTTTATAGTATCGACATTTTTATCGCACATTTTTACTTTTAATCTTAGCGATAATTTTTCATCGCTTTGAAAGTAAACGAAGTCTTTGATCTGTGTCGCTCTACTTTATTCATATTGTATTGCGATGATTTGAGTAATAAAAAATAATTGAAATACTCTATTTCTCAATCACTAAATGCTAATGATTGGTAATTTTAATTACTTAAATAAATAAAAAAATTACCAGTCAGTCAAAAATTGAACTCAATAGTCGCTTGAATCTTTTTCGTTGTATGAAGAATGACACCGGATTTAGATTATTTTTTTGTAATATTTTCGTTTATTTATAGATTTAACTTACTTACGTTACATTTAATGGTTATTTATTGCAGGATTATCTTTTCTCCAGATCGTTCCGCAAAACGTTACGTCACTTAAGCATGAAAATCTTTCGTAAATGCGGCATTTCTAATGTTTGAAAATTTTACAATGCGCCATCACGATATTATTTCGGATTCGGGTTATCATAACGCAGAAAAGTCGGTAATCCGTGACGTTATTAGCGGCGGTAGAGTAACGCGAACTCGCGAACTGGTCGTTAGTCGTTTTGCAACGGCCGTTACAGTAAACGCCGCAGCGATATGCCACCTAACGACGCGCAACTTTATATTGTTCGTTATTATGACAATACAGTAAATAATACCTGATTATTATAATGCTGTGGCAATGGCATACGCCTGTTTTATGTGGCAATGGCATACGCCCTCTGAATAGCCAACCATAGCGACTGATACACAACAATATATGGAGGGATTCAAGATTGCTTGTACTTTAAATTAAAGATGTGCAATTCCATATTGATCATGGAAATTTGTGAAATGCTGTGAAGGACAAAAAATTATAAAATTAATTAAATGTAACATTTTTCTCTTTCGACCTGCGTCATCGAAATATTTGTAGATAAATAATTTCGTTTTTTATGACGTGCATTTTAATAGAAATTTTTATGAAAAATTAAAAATACATTAAATTCTCTTATTAAAGAAATTTACAAAAGATGTTTAGTATTCTGAAAGATCTATTCAATGTAATTTTATAATAAAAATTCTTAATTATAGGTCTACAAAAACAGGAGAGAAATTTTATGAAAAAAAAATAAAACTTTATTTTCGCTCTCCCGAACAATTAACATTTTGTCTTTTGCAGCATTTCAAATTTCCATGATCGATATAGTATTGTATTTAACCATTGCAAACAATATTAAAAACAATGAACATTAGCTTCACTAGGAGAACCTGACGAAAAAAATCTTCAGGGCCTGTATATTCTTTGGGGATGCTGTGTGAAGGGCCTTATTAGGGAAGGAAGGAAGGAGAGGAAGTTTTGGGAAGAAAATGTGAGGTGGGTAGGAATCTGGGGCTCAATGTGTCCAGGTCTGACGGACTTATGAATCCATCTTAAGGTGACGGGTCGAGAGAGACCGGCTGGAGAGTAAAGTAGGCAAAGGTATTGGCCCCCAAGACCTAGATATACCTTCCCTCATAAACCCGGTCATCCCTGTTAAGTCGCCAAACATAGCGAACTGCTTGGAGTGACGTATGTTGGTTGGTTATTGGTGGTACCAATACCCGCCTCTTATGTTGAGAATACGAATAGAAATACGGGTAGAAAACTGTATTTTAATTTTAGTTAGCCATATCTTCTATTATTTTAATATTCTTCCGGGTTGATGATGGAGACATAGATATATGTCAACATACTGTACAAACCGCATGATATCTGTACCTGACAAAAATTAATTTAAAGTTTTAATTTTTAAAAATATATTTATATATATTATTATAAAATTATGTTTTATTTTTTAATAAGATTTTTTTAAGAATTCATAGACAAATCACAATTATGTTAATCAAATACTAGGGATAGTATGTTGAAACGATGTGTGACTGTCTATCCACACACCGCGCTCTTAGCGTTCGAGGCAGTTCCTAACCAACAAAAAAAGTAGTCAAAAGGGCAAACGAAATCAGTTGTGACCGTAATAATATTTCGGGTCTTTTCATTAATGTTCGACTATTACTTGAGATTTGTTCGCACTTGTGCGTTGCACGAAGAGTCGTTAATGTGACATAGGAAAATGATAATGAAACAAAAATAAACTGTCTAGGGATGCTCCTAAAATTAGATCTCCTTTTGTTTTCAACATTCATTTTTTTTTTGCATTTGACAAAGGCCACTCTTGAAAAATCGACACGTACATCTTCCGCTTCTTTTTGTCGGGACACTGGCACTGGTATGAAAGCGAGGATTCGCAATTCGCTCGGTTACAGCAAAGATAACTTAACAAGATCGATAGCGGTAGAATGTCGCCAAGTCTCCGTGGGCGGCGATGGCTTAGGGCTCTTGGATAAGGCGGGCGGGAGGGGTGAGGCAGGGCGGGGAGATGGGCGTAGGATGTATCAATGTCGTCTGCATCTTTAAGAGGCTAGTCTTTGCACCACACGCGGAACGTTTAGGTATTTCATTGTCTGTAATTCTGTCCCGCTAAAAATAAGCTCATACACACTTACGATACATGCGAATGCGAATCATGCGAATGTGACAACTGCCATAAACTCTCATATTTATCTACAAAAATCGCTCGAAAAAGGGTTTTGGGAGAAAACATTTTTCTATACCCAAGCTTTCACGAAACTGTAATTTAAAAACAAAAATGTGTTTTCGAAAGAAGTCGGTATGTTTTTATAATTCTTTATGAGAATTGAGTGAGGGGCACTTTTTCTTTGAATAATATTTTCCTATAACTTATACATGTTTGACAGTGAATGTTTACGCTAATACGAAACGCATCGAAAATTTAAAAAAACATACGGACATAACTTTCACCTTTTAGAAGGCAACATTTATAAAAAATATTAATTTCGTGCAATTTTCGATGTAGAAACGTGTTTTTTTCCGGGCGTCCTTTTTGTTTGGGCCGAAAAGCGAAGTCTATCATCTTAAACCCCCACACGGGAAAATACACCCACTTAGGCTGTCCACCAATCCATACCGTGTAGACATTTAATTAAAGGGAGCCTTACAGCTATCAGATTTCGGAAAGTTTTTCTTTATCTTTGGAAAATATATTTCACGACAATATGCCTTTAATTTATCTTTCGGCTAAAAAATCTCGAAAACATGCTTAATGTTTTGCCGCAGTGAAATAAAATTTAGTTAAAGTTAGCTTTTTAGTTCAAGTTCATTCGTTTTAAAAATGTATTATCTTCCCTACTTAGTATTCCGCTATTTTCTACTGAAAACTCTGCGCTGAAAAACTGCACTTGGGGATTTGGGGACAAATTTCACATTACCCAACAAAAATACAAAACCAAGAAATACCCCAAGTAAAATACAAGAAAATGTTAGTTGGTTTTTGTTTTGTTTTGAGTATTATTTTGTTCTTAAGTTAGGTAATAAACTTAATGTTGGAATAGCGATTTGAATAAAACATTAATTTTTTTAATGCATTATGGAACAGTTATTATTATTTTCCTTTAAAAAATGAAACGTCGTTCACCCCCAGTGAGTTACGTTATCGAGTACCTTCTCAACGCTTAGTGAAATGGTCTATACACTCAATGCTACAAATATTTAAGTTTATAGCTTATTTTTATGTTTATAATTAATTTTCTTTTGACGTACGCCCTGAAAAGGTTAAAAACGAAGTTGTTTTAACATTTTACTTATACCTTACTGTACGTATATCAGAAAATACAAAGATTTGGGAACTTTTCTTTCCTATCTTGAGCGGATAAAATTTGGTTTTCTATTTCCGATTGCTGGCATTTATTTTTTTCATTAGATTTAACTATTCATTCAGGGGGTAGCCATTTTTTATATTTTGAAAGATGTTTTTTGTTTTTCGACCTAATAAAGGTAAATACACACTAGGTCGACGTATGTACGCTATGCCTAACAATATCTGGCCCCTTAGCATACTCGATCGATAAAGATCGGTAGGATAATTGTCGGTAACTTCTCATCGTTCCCTAGGACAACTGCAGATCGCAAACGAATAGGTGACAGTGCACAATGACTAAGTGTCCTTAATATATTCGATATCAACTGTTGTGTGTACGTTAGCGATCTGCAGTTGTCCTAGGGGACTATGAGAAGTTACCGACAATTACTCTACCGATCCTTATCAAGTATGCTAGGGGGCCTGGACTACTTAGCAACCATACATTTTATATGAAAATAGACGCTTCAGAATCACATTGGCTACACGCATCGCAACGTATGGCAGTGTGATTCTGAAGCATCTATTTTCATAGAAAATGTATGGTTGCTAGGTAGTCCAGATATTGTTAGGCGTAGCGTACACGGAGAAAAATGTTATTCTAAAATACGATCATTTTATTCGTAAAAACGGTTAAAAACGGGACTGAAGTTTTTACCAACAAATTAACAGTGTTTCAATGTTTATTGTCGGGAAAATGTAAGAATAATTTATTGGTATACTTACGAAATTACAAATTATTCTTACATGTTCCCGCCAATAAACATTGAAACCCTGTTAATTTGTTCGTAAGAACTTTAGTCCCGTTTTTAACCGTTTTCACGAATAAAATGATCGTATTATAGAATAACATTTTTTGTAGTAATAACATGTAGCGTACGTACGTCGACCCAGTATGTACCTCCCTTAAATCGCTTTTATTTTTTTAATGCATGATTTATGTGTATGTTTTTATGACCTAATTTTCTATCAAATGAAAATAACAATATATTTAAAGGTATTGAAAAAATCTACTTACACCAAAATGTTTCAACTTAGGTACCCACAGTATCAAGCATCAAATATTATGTTTTTTCACTGACAGTTTTAATTCAGATCTGAAAATGTTCAACGTCACTCCCGCCATTACATATGTAATCCGTAAGCATTGTCTATATGTTTAGTCAGTGATGTAGTACCGGATATCCGATGGCACGACACTACCTTACGGGCCAGGAGTACCGGGAGGTCAAGGACGAGGGCCCTTCGGCCTCTCTCCCTTCTCTCTCAGCTGTTTACCCGGTGACCTCTTGCACTTACCTGCTTTATTTCCCTCTGGATCACTACGAGGGTTTCTCACCATCCTCCTTATCCTTACTACGATGAATATTATTAAAAATAAAATACTCGCAATAGTTAGAAAACTCGGCCAACTTATCCAATATATAGCAACTATTCATAGTTTCGAGTATCGAATCTTACTAATATTATAAACGCGAAAGTTTGTATGGATGTATGTATGTTTGTTACTCTTTCACGCTAAATTTACTGAATGGATTTTAATAAAACTTTACGATAATATAGCTCATACATCAGAATAACATATAGGGTATAATTTATAAAGAAAGCTATCTAATCATTTTCAATACATTGAAAATAATAATTTTTGTTTAATAGAAAATGTCAAAATTTGAGAATGACATTTTGCAAAACAATTATTGTTAAATCAAAATTCTATTTTAGAAAATATTTAAATTGGTGAATTTATTTGAAGTACTCGCCTAATACTTTGAATCGAACCAAGAATTATACATATTTTAAGAATTTTGGTATAAACGTAGATGGGACCTAGGAAAAGAAAATTGATTACTCGAAGTACCAATCCTACGCAGACGAAGTCACGGGCAGAAGCTTGTAATAAATAAATAAACTGTAAATCGTAAATCGAAAATAAAATTTATTGTATAGATAAGCTATTAGGAGAATGGTGAGAAACCCCCTTAGCTTATTTTCCAATCGATTGTCTAGTTTATAATAATTTAACGTTTATCTAATCATTTGCCGGGCCAGATATTTAACTTCTCTTTATTGACGTTAATTCTCCCGTTTTTACCATAAATTCTGTTTTTGGGGTAGTTACAGAACCCTACCAAGATGGTTAAAATAGGCACAAGGATAATTAAAACTTAATTTTTGGAACACTGGAACAAAATAGGAACACTGGAGTTCCAAACAAAATAGTTCCAAACACTGGAACACTGGAGTTCCAAACTCAGAACTCCCCGAAAGCAGCGAGGACTCTGTAGTTTTTTATATTTTTATTTAGTGATAATATATTACAAAATCAAAACATAATATTTATAATAAATTATTCCCAATGAGTTTAATAAAACTCATTTCAAGAAGGACAACATTATTCAAATAAAAGAAAATTATTTTTTCACAAAACCACGAATAAGAGTATTTCTAGATACACTTGAAACAGTTAGTTGAAGAATTTTTCATAAATACATTTAGAAAGATATACAAGAGTTACAAATAAAGGTTGCTTAATATATCACTGGTTAATAAAGCTGCTGAGAAAATATCATTTTAGTTACCAATTAAAAGTCTTCCTCCCTAGAACTCTGTACAATGAGTATGTGAAATTTTAAGATTTCAATCATAAAAATAAAACTTTTATTATTATAAAAATGGACCGGTCAACTCGGAATCATACAACTTCAGCACCTACTTAAATTTTTTTTATTAAAAGTGATGAAAAAAAAATACGTTAGGTTATGGGCTATTTTATACTTAATGACTTTTCAAAGGGGGTTAAAGTCGAAGATCGCGTGGTCTTCTATCATAGGCATTGATATATATTTAGATTAGACATAAGCGGAAAAAAAATGTTCTTCGGAGTTGGAGGTCAGGCAACCAAGTCTCTATTTCACCACTTTAGTAGATTTAAACCGTCGACCGCTGCTGACGGGTGACATGTCAAAATAATGTGGAAAAGGATCAAGAAATTGGCTTGACTAAAAGGACGCGGAGGGTCTGACGGCCGAGCCTTTCGATGTGGTGGCTTCACTTAGAACGAGTGATTTATTTACACCTCTTCGGGATTTGTTGAACACGAATTTCGGGGGAATGTGTATGACATAGCGTTTCTAAGTATATCTCTATGATCCTAGGACCAAATTCTAAAAGTGTTGTTTGATGCTGTTATTCCCGCAAACTATTTCCCTGATCGCTTTTTTCTTTCGCGTTCCTGATGTACATAAGATAACAGGTATTCGCGGCACTTTTTGTAACACTCGCGATTTATACGTTCATAAAAATGTACGCGCGTCGCGGAATGACTCAATTATATTATTCCGTTTCAATTTTACACTCCCGTAGGAAATTGTGATTTTTATTGTTTTGGTGTATTTCCTCTATATTTTCATCAAATTGCACATTCCGTGTTTAATCGTTCGTGGCACGAATGCCATAATTAATAAACCGGTATAAAGCAGATATCCGCTTTTATTGCTATCGAATTTAATAGGTTCATCCTTTATTCCATGGCTTGAAACTACGAGTATATCCCGTATTCCGTACGTCGCATTATAAGTGCCCGTTAATATATCATGACGTCGTTAAACCAAAATCACAAGTCCTTGTTTAAGCTTTAAATGTTTTCAATACGGGTTGTTTTTGCCGTTTATATTGTGCGATGCTTTTACTTTATTATGTTTGCGGTAAGCTTTTGTTATCCGGTACTTGGTTATTAATATTTCACGGATAATGTTCTCAATCATCTTGAAGTCCTCCTTGACTAGTAACTAATATCACGAGGACTGAAAAGCTTCTTTATATGTTGGTATGCCAGCTTTAAGCTTTTAAGCTTGCTTTAGTATCGGCCAGCGTTTCTTAAAAAATGTCTACTTCCGCGACAGTGTGTGTCAATCTTTTTCTTTAAAGATTTTATAGATTAAATAACGTGTTGATGTGAAAATATATTCTTGTAATGGTGTCGTAAAATTGATGTGCTCTTCGTTTTAATGTCTCAAGATTACACTTTTATGTCCCAGGGTGAATCGTTGGGATATTTGTATCGATTATTTCCGAAGTATAAAACAGTAAACTCGTTACGTATTTATTTTATTGAAGCAGTGGAAATTTAAAACCATTTTATAATACACCTGTCTATACTGATAACTGAGTCGACGAGGCGCTGGTGATTTGTTTGAAAAGCATTCGCAGTTTGCACGTAAAGTCTGCGAAATGATCGCAGGTTGTAAACATTTCCCAATCTCTGCTATAATTTGTTTTATAAAGTAACGTAGACAGTACAAGTATCGGTTTTCCTAATCAAGCTCCGGTTGTAGATGTGGGATATCCCTTATTTCCTCTCGCTTATTTTGTGAATTTTGTGAAATTTGAGTTTTTCTACATGTATTATTAATTTATTTATACCGGGTTTTTACAGATGTTTTTTTTATTATGTCAGAACAATCCACTTATAAAAACTCAGTTATTATACAATTACAAAAATCTACAATTAAGTACAGATATATACAATTAGAAAAACAAAAACATCACAAATAAAATCGGTCAAATTAGGAATTCCACAGAGCCGAACCCTCTGATATGAAAATATCTGGAGACGGTGAATTATATTCCCATTTAATAGTTTGGTAGATTAACGTGTTGTTCTTGTATTGTTTTGTATTAATTATACTTATATAATACACTTGCATAACGTGGATTTACTAGATAATCATTTATATGGAAAAGTGTATGAAAGGGTTTAGTTTTTCCTATGGGAAAAACTAAACCCGTTCCTGTAAATCTGGTGAATAAAATAAAAGCTCACTCAAGTAAACTTTACAATGAGTATCAAGAAGCATAAGAAACACGAGAGGTATGCATAGAGAGACAATTGATACAATATACATAATTAGTTAATATTTTTTAACAGCGCCAGAATTTTTTTTCTGAATCCGTACAAATTTTTAACGAAAATACCTACTTCAGCACACTCTATCTTGTTATATAGTCGATACATCTGGGTCAGAGGGTTGAAGTAGGCGATATTTTTTTTTATGTATTCAGCTGAAAATTGTTATGGCGTCTTAAACAATGGGAATTGGGGACATTTATTTCAATATTGCTAAGACATAATGTATTATCAAGATGGCCTTGAATAATTTTATGTAAAACATAACGTCGTTGCATATTTTAAAAGGAACAATGTGATGATTTTGACGAAAATGAGTTAAATATACAGTTATTTTGCTTTTTTTTCTCCATCTTCTACAATATGAGCCATGTAAAAATATCAAATATTTAAGGCGATAGAAAATAAACCATGTGAGGACAATCAAAATAGTACATAATAAAAAATAAAGTAAAAGTCATATCCTCTGCATACTACTACTCAATTCAATTGCCTTGGTATGTACATAATATTAACATCATTTTGTGATGCCTAGCTGTCAAATTTTAATAAATTTAAATTAAATAATTTGACATTATTATGGTATTTAAAATAATGACGAAAACTGTATATAGAATATGAACCATGTAAGAAAATCTGTGCATACAATATGAATCATGTGAGAAAAACGCGTTAAAATTCAATTTACTGGCATAAAATAATTAATGTTTGCCATAAATATATTCTTATACTGAACAAAATATATCTTTTCTACTTTGTCCATAAATAGAATTGTTATTTTCCGTTTCGTTATTTTTTTAAACAGTCTTTATCGATTTTCTCAGAATGTACTAAGTCTCACATAATTCATATTCTATATGCAACGACGATATATTAGATAGCATCATATTATATTTTCTTGAGTTTAGGTAGATATGTATATAGATAGGGCTTCGTTTATTTAAATCCACATTTATCAAACATGAAAGCTCTTCAAAAAATCTGTACCTTTATTTTTTATTTTTTTTTATGGAATACTTTAAAAAACAGTACCTACCTAACATTTTTTCTTTTACAGGATGTTAAGGGAATACTTGACTTACTTTAAACAGTGATTCCCGACAATATTTGGAGTAAAAAAATGTTGATGAAATTTTGGTCTCCGGTGCCTTTTTTTCTTCAAAATTACCAAAAAAAAATTTCAAGTCACTCGACCGAGTAACCGTTCACCCTCAAAACCCTCACCCGCTCCCAACTGTCCAGTAAGTAGTGATTTTTTGTGTTTTTAGTTGGAAAAAAAGTGAGGTCACCGGAATTTTTTTTTTACATTTTTACTCCAAATAATATCAGGAATCACTGGTTGAAGTAAGTCCATTACGTCCCTTAACACCCTGTATATTGTATAGACCTCGCTAGGTATTTATGTCTGTTCTGGGTTCTACGTACTACAATAATTTTGTTATTCTATAGTAGTTTAATCATCTAACAATATAAGGTAAAAAAACGTGAATCTCATAAGAGTAGATACATAAAGGGTAGATCTCACACAAAGGAAATAAAGAGCATAATCAAATATTGTTATTATTTACATTATTACCTCGTTTTCAACTCCGTCCAATTATTTGGCAATCTTCATAATATCTTTCGCTCTCACAGACTTCTTATTTTTCTAGAAGGTACATAATATGTACTTGATATTAATATTGTTCGTTAAATTTTCCATTATATTATTACGAACATTTATTACCAATTTTCTTCTTTCTTTTTTGCGTTCTTGGTTTTCTTAAAATAAATCAACATTTCCATGTTTAAATAAATATCAAAGACGTTTTGAAAACAACATAAAAAGATGTTTACATTTTCAACTCACCTGGACTACGTTATATATAAATATATTGGCACACATGATGTCAAACGTCAAATTGGAATTTGTATTTTTGAGTTAGGTTTTATATATTTATTGAGTCCGTTACTTTGATAATTTGGCAACTTTTTGGCACAGATTTCAAACGATAATTCACCATTCTGCATTGTAACAATTTTTATTATGGCGTTTGGATAAATGTGGAATTGGCTGAATTCGTTTCGTTCGCTTTCGCCCACTGTTTTTGGTAAAATACCTGGCTGCTGGCTGTCCAATATAAATTTACAGGCTGGCCCTGCTCCAAAATGTGCATTCGCTCATCCGATTGTTTATTCAAATGGTACTAGGTAGTAGTTACCGGGTGATTTACTGGCTTTTTAAAACTGGTTATTTATTTTTACGTGCTAGAGCACTTCGCCTAATTAAATCCAACCGTTACTTTGCATGCGATTACCTCCAGATTGAAGAAAGCAACGAATAATAAAACCTTTTTTTTCGAGAAAGCGTGAAAAACTCGCGAAGCTTTTGTGCCTCTTATATTTGATTTTATGGGGGAATGTGTTTTCTTTTCTTTGGCCAGACGATGTGAGTTATGTTGAAATCAATAAGTTCAGAATCAATAGCGCCCGGAAGGACGTTTAGCCGACTCGGAGGTCAAAGCGTTTACTTGCCTACCTTTAATATAATGAGTTACTACTCGTCTTCGCCCAAGTTTCTGTTCTAGTTGTTCGAAATTTCTTTCCTCAATTACCAATTTATTTAAAATATGATACACACTATGAATGCACGATTTCAAATTCAAATCACGACAGTTCAAAGCCCGTAGCTCATGATGCTAATGATTTTACAATTTTTCGAAAGGAGATATTTGCGATGACCTGGAAATCACAGGTAAAACAGGTTGTGCTAATTTATTTATCAGCGAGCTCACCGTTTGAAAATTGTTTTGTGAAATACAAATAAATTTCCTACTTTATAGTTCTTTTTTTATTTTTATTTAATGACAATACTAATTAAAATTAAAATACAATATTAAATAAATTAAGAATACAAAGTGAAGTATTTTATCCTCAGTCCTCCTCACTAGGTATTCCCGTTCCGAGGTGGACTGCAGGTTGTTGTATGGTGTTGATCATGATTTCCTCAACATTGTTGTTGGTTTTTGTTGGTTTCCACAAAATATAAATAAATAAAGCAAAAAGTGTTTATGTTTATTATCTTGCGTTGTTTTAAAACGTGTTTATGACTTTTTTAATTAGTTCCTCATCTTCATGTTTAGTTGACCATAGTTAAGATTATTGTTAGTCGATTTCTTGTCGATAAGTCCTTACTACTTCAACAGAACCACGCCTGTATATAAGTGATTTATCTTGACTTAGCAAAGCTGTGTATGAGTCGTTACTCCACTTTAGTAAAGGCTTTTCAATTATAAATTTGTTAGAGAATAACATATTTATATTATTAAATTGGGTTATCCAAATAAGCTTACAGTAAAGTAACAAAAAATGTATGAATTTTCTGTTCTTCGACACGCTTCTTTCGTTTACCGATGGAATTTAATTTTGTAACAAAAAATATGTTGTCGTAAGCCATACGCCGTCGGCTTATCGATCGTGTTTGAAGTGTTCGCTCAAATAACTTGGTCGTTTCGATAATTAGAATTAAACTTATCGTAATCTACCCGTCGGAATGATCTAACCCTCCGAACACCTCGGATACTTGTATAAAGACAAAATATTAATTAATTTATTATTATTATTATTCTGGAATTCTTATTTTATAAAGCTTTTGAAATTTGTAATATTCTGGACAATGTTAACCAATGGATTATGGTAACTAATAATGATAATGGATAATAGTCTGTCTCGACACAGGAGTTCCTAGTGAGACAGGCAAGGCCAAAAAAAATGTAAACCTTATGATATAGATTCAATAAATAAATAAATAAAAAAATAAATAAATAAATAAAAAAATAAATAAATTATGGTAATTTTTTTTTTTTAATTTTTCTTTATTGCTAGTTACATCTTTTGAGAATTTTACGACCACCACGCTAGGCACATGCCCGTGTTGTGGTGGTAATTTTTTTGAAAGGTGAAAACTATGTCGGTATGTTTTTAAATTTTCGATGTATTTATAAACGTAAACATTCACAGTCTAACATGTGTAATTTACTGGAAAATATTATTTATGGAAAAAGTGCTGCTAACTCAATTCTCATAAAGAATTACAAATTTATAAAAACCTACCGACATAGCTTCTTCTTTCGAGAACATATTTTTGTTTTTAAACACAATTTTGTGAAAGTTTGGGTGTAGAAAATGTTTTCTCCCGAAACGCTTTTTTCAGCGATTTCTGTTGGTAAATATGAGCGGTGTCCCATTCGCACATTTCGCATTCGCATGTATCGTAAGTGTGTGTGAGCTTCTTGTGAGTGGGACAGAATGACAGATGCGTGTGTTCCGCATGTGGTGTAAAGTCGAGCCTCTTAAAATATTTTCTTTAGCGCATTTTTCCTCATTGCCAAAGCGGTTCAGAATGTGCATCTTTTATTGCAATTCAAGTTTCACCATTTTTAATTTGTATAAAATCTAACAGGTGCTGCTGAGTAGTTTTTACTTTAGTTAATGCTAATAAATAAGCTTAATAACTCAGGTACGGGACATACGTCATTCCTATGCCTACCTACGTTAAATTATCGTGAAAACCAGCTTATGTGTCCAAGCGGTTAAGTTTGAAGTTAGATACAGTCAGATTAGGTATTCAGTTAACTTTAGCTTTTATAATCTTTGACCAGTGAATGTTAAACCCCATACAGACCACTCAATTTACGGCAATTGTCGCATTCGCACGTTTTGCATTCGCATGTATAGTAAGTGTGTGTTATCTTATTTAGAACGGGACAGAATGACATAGAATAAAATACGTAAACGTTCTGCGTGTGGTGTAAAGTCTAACCTCTTAATAACTTACTTATTTACAACTGTAATTATTTAAGATTTTGTATGAAAAAAGCCGCGCAGCAAAGATATCATTATCCGGATTTCGAAAAATCCGAATTTCTGATTTTTCACAGTGGAATCAAAATCAAAATATCCCGAATATAATAATAAGTGAAAATTTAAACAAACATTTTGAGGTTCACAAATTCTACGATTATACTATCGCATGGTTCTGTATCAAAAAAATGTAATATATTTATGTATCAAAAAAATACTTTTTTATTATTATTATTTTCGATCATTAAAGTTTGAAGTTTATGTTTTGTTTCTGCTTTCTTTTACCATTGAAATATATCAGCTAACGATTCAAAATTCAATTAATTACATTCAAAACAAAGCCCATTAGCCACTCTTCAGTCTTCACTAGAGGGTTGAGATTTGAGATATATAAATTCTGTCAGCTGCGTGGGCGGCTCTAAACCTTACCCTGACATTGCCAACAATGCGACCAAGGAAATGTACCAACGTATAAAAAGGTCACCTTAACTACTATCTAAAATGTCGTGATGTAGTAATTATGACTAGCAGTGAAAAACCCCGCGGGTTTTTGCTGCTAGGCCCTGCGCGCGGCTTTTCGTTCGGCTTCGTCCAGTTTAAGTGTTGGTGACTATTTATAAAGCATCACCCTATTGAAAAACTAACTACTATTAGCACTACAGAATACTTATATTTAATATAGGTAGGTAGACATATAATAGTAGACATTCTTACATTAAGACCGTGAATAATGAGAGGAACACTCTTCACCCCAACATAAATCTTCTTATTATTGAATGAAAGCGAAAAATGTTTCTTCTTCTTCATACTTTTTTTCTTAAATATAGTATTATAGATGGCGCCACATCCGTTTGCAAATCGCATGTGAGCGAGTAATAAGTGTGTATTACGGCAGCAGCTCCGTGGAAAAATGCACGTTCACGGACGGGTCAGAACGGTTTCCATACAGTGTGGCGTTGGAGATTTACTCGGAGTTGGGTTCCTTAATTTGAACCGTACGGGCATTGCCGTATTAACATACTTCGATTATCGTTTTTTGGTTGTAACAGTATTCTTTTTCTCTACTAGATCTGCGCAAGTATTCTGTTATGGAGCGGATTCATTTTAAAAGTTCAGGTTTTCGGATTCTTACAAGAGGTCACTATATTTTTTTCTACGTCACTAAGGTAAATCGGCATCATGCGTAATTTGAGCACATTTTCCTTTATTTTGTCTACGAACTGCGTATTTTTAGGTGCTTATGTAAATAGGTATAGTTTGTTTCTTTACCCCACTTCTGGTCTGTTTGCGAAGGGACTGTTTCACAATTACCCCGCAGTAACTCGATTCATCCCCTTTTGTGTTTGGGGAGAAGCGGGCGGGGGAGGACACCCGGCGACCTACTTGCCCCCCTTCCCCTATTTCCCCATTTCATTCATGCCGAAGTTTTACGACGCATTAAACCGCGCACAGTTGCGCAGTTGCGGAGATTTGGTTGTCAGATTACAACTAGGCGATGTTTTTCTTTCTTTTCTGGAGTAGATTAGGTAATTTTATTTGCATTTATATAAAATGTAAAGCCCTTTAAACACTTTGTTATCAATTATATGAATTTTGTAACCGAATAACACATTTTCCTTTTTTATTAGTTTCCACGCGATCACCGGATCAGCATTCTTCATCGACGTTACGCCCGGATTAATATATTATACTTCACAAACCACTCTTTTTAGGGTGAATTGCCTTTTCAAAAACTCTATACTTACGCAGTTCGCCGTGGTTATAAGAAAAGTTTGTCACTATTCAGATCTTATGCCCTCCGTAACATTTTAGATGAGGCTTAAATTCTGAGTGCCTGAGGTGTAAAACATTAAAAGATATCTCTGTTGGCATTATATTTGCTTCATTTCTTTCGAATACATGTTCTAGGTCAACGCAACTAAGTACAGCATTTCTTTTGTAAGCTATGGTGGTTTGAAATATGTAGTGTATCTAAAAGCTTCTTGCTTGTAGACACAGATGGCAGTGTTAAGAGCTGTCCTTAGATTCCGCCAGATGGCAGGTAGGTCAGCACCTGTGGGAACGAAGAGAGGGTCAAACACCTCTGGGAGAGCGTTCACTGGAACACTCGTGTAGATTCCATTTAGCCAGCTTACAGTTAGGTCGATCAACGATATCTACATTGTAAACCGCGAAGTGTATAATAAAGCAGATAACAACAAACTATCTATTATTCCTGAAAGTAATCTCCATCCAAAGTATTGGAGAATCTCTGTTAGTGTCTGTAATAAATAACAGAACGCTACACATATCTGCATATGAGAAAAATTGTTCTGAAATCTCGAGTAAAGCTGGGTAGTTAGATACTCATAATTATTATAATACTACGTTTCGTGCAATAGGGTTGGGGTGCTTCCAACTCCATCACACTTGATTGACCGTCAAGCATGACAATTGTATGATCCTTGTTTAAAAACTTACTCAAGGGCTAAAACGGGTAGAGGATCGATTAATGGGACTGTTAAAATATGAAAAATTCGAAATGGGGCTGATCGTCGATTTGATCATCTAGCACAGTGTTTCCCAAAGTGTTCCAGGTGGACCCCCAGGGGTCCACGGGAGACTCGATGGGAGTCTACGTTGGCGTGATACAAAAATGGGGGTCCACAAGTTGTATGTGGGGGTCCACGAAAAATTATCTGGTTTCGATAGTAAAGAACCAAAATGTTTTCTTGGCTTTACCTATCAATGTAGGCCAGTGGTTCCCAAAGTAAAGTCCGTATGGACCCCTGGGGGTCCCGGGGATCATTCAGGGAGCCACTGAACAATGTCAGGGGGTAGACATATTTTTATTAATATGGAAGTTATTGTAAATATTAATGCACAAATTATTAGCATTTTTTACGTCCTAGGTATAATATAGAATTCATAACCTACAATCAAGTCTTCTCTAATTCTTTGCTCCCCCCCCCCCCCCCCCCCACAAAACGGATGGTCGTTCAAAAAGGAATTTTGGCAGGATCACTCATTCCCTACCCCGGGGTCCATGGGCCAAAAGAGTTTGGGAACCACTGATCTAGCATAAGTGACAGAGATTGAAACATCCCAACCTAAATCTTCAGGAGGTTACTACATAAGATTACTTTTAAAAACACCGTTATTTTCTTGGCTGGGTAAATTTAGTAAAAGGTCATTTGCTGACAATTTTTGCTACTTTTTTCTATTTATTTTCATTGTTTCGTTGAAGTTAATGTTCAGGGTCGGTTCCAATGACGCAACGAATTATTTAGTCGCCCAGGGCGCCATTTACAAAGGAGCAGCGAAATGTCATTGCCATAAAAATGGACCACATTTTTTTAACGCTGTAGTAGTAGGTACTATTTGATTGATTTATTATTTTGATAAGATTAATAATCTGAAGGTTGGGTAACTAGTGTTCATAGTTTTGCAATAGACAATGATAATATACCGTTATAATTTTGGAAAGTCAGTTAAGAACTATTCTTAAAAGATAGTCTCGGCAAGAATTTTATTCTGTTATGAAAAAAAAATCTGGATTTTCTAAGGCCGAACCCAAATTTGTTTAGGGAGAAGATTAAATGTACGAGGACCAATAAAACTGCTACGTGTTTGCATTAATTTGGTATTATTTGGGGCGAGACATTATTAGTCCTTTTACTAATTCTATTTTCATTTTTTTCGAACTTATTTTAGTTTTTAAATGCATATATCATAGTTTGCAGTAAGAATAATTTACGAATATTAAATATTTTAGTTACTTTGTATAAATAACTCAGTCGAGAATGTTTTATTTGTATTATACATAACTTTAATAATGTGCTTTTGAGTTATTTGTAAAGGCTTAATTAATGTATCAAGCGTACCAACCACCCCATATCATAATGCCGTAAATGATTAAAGATTTGCACCAGGGAAAAATAGATCATTTTTAATTTGTTAATATTGAGTACTTTTTTATATGAATACCGCACAAGAGTCCCAACCGCTACCGTCTGGAGCCAGTGAGATTATGGCATCCATAATTGGGGTACGTTGTGAGGCTGAAGGTAGTGGGGAGGGGAAGGATATGGGGTGGAGGAAGATTATATTATAGATATTCAGAACTTGTCACCAAACACGGCTAAAGCCATTTCAAGCAACATTTCAATTCTGAATGCTGGTCTTACACCAGGGTGTTGCTGAAAGTATCTTCCACTCTGGAACATACTTGAGTTAAAATAAAATACGTATGTATGATATCTCAATTTAAAGGTTTTATTAATTTTCGATTTACAATTTAGATTTATGTCAATAGATACACCTAAATATGTGAATGATTGTTTTTATTATTATTTGACCAGTAAAGTTTCCACTGGCTAAAATTAATTTATAGAAAATAAAAAGTTTATTTGTTTTGAAGATTTTTAATTTTCAATGTACTTGTTTAAATTTTTTAGTTTTAAGTTTGCTAGTTAACGGGCCGCTCTGCCAATTTCTACCGATTTCTACCGATTTCTGACACGTTTTCCTTAAACGTTTGAAGTTTTTAAGCCCTTAAAAAAATATATGTTATTCTTTAAAATAGTATCTATACATTCCCCATGCCGAAACGGTAATTATTTGAAATTCCCTCGATAGAAATAAATCACAAAGTATGATCCAAAAATTATTATTAACACGTTTGTTTCTGTTATTTTACAAGTTATATGTATGAAAAAATTCATAATGTTTCTTTAAATGCTACTTGACGCATCCCCCACGAGATTTTTGCTCTTTTTCAAACGAATCGTCTTTTATTAAACATTTTCACAATTTTCGCATGAATTTTATGGTTTTTAATGTTAGCGCGCTCGCTCTCACGTTCGTATTGTCGTATCTCCATCTTCTTATTTTTGAGCGGCGTAGCGCGCCCTTAATGGCACGGTACATTGAAAATTAAAACTCTTGAAAACAAAATGTTTAGAAATTGTTACATAGTTAATACCCAAGAAATACTAAAAAGTTTATTTCATTATTACTTGTCTACCGATATCCGATTTTAAAGAGATTATATCTGTACCTGAGAAACATACGGATGCAAATCCAAAAAGCCAAATGTTCAGGAGAGCCAAAACCGTTATTTCTCTGTAATTATGGTCTCATAACTTCTGCAGATATTCATGCTGATTGACGTTTTTTTTTTTTTGAATTATTAAATCAATTATTTTTGTTTTAAAATTGAGAAAATAAAATGAAATATTTTACATGCAGAGCCTAAAAATAAATGTTTAAAATAAATCACTATGGACTTGAGTCCTTCTGCTTCAAAATGAAATAGACTATTTTGTTATGACAAGTGATGAATTATTAAAAGATCGATGTTTGAAAATTTTATTTGGAACTAAAATAGTAACAATACAATAGGTTAAAAAAACATAAATTTTACTGTTTATTTCTTCATATAATTATTACTTATTATTGGTATTTCCATTATCTTCAACATCTAACAGAGGATAATCTGGCATTTATGACTTAAAGTTTTGTTAAAAAGTGCAGTTGATCTTTTTTAACATTAGCTTCAAACAGTAGGCCCCGAGAAAAAAAATCCCTCAGGGCCTATGTCATCTTTGGGGATGCTGTGTGGAGTGTCTTTTAGGGTAAGGAAAGAAAATAGGTTCTAGGAAGTAGTTTTATTTTATTTTTATCTTCTTTATGTTTTATCCTCGTTATGAAAACAAAGAGATTAGAAGCAGAAGGATGGACTTGAGTCTTTCTGCTTCTAAGAATAATGGTAGTTGCATCCTTATACATTTAAAAAAAACCTTTATTTCTTCAAAATATGACTTCCATCTTTCTGCCACTGATGAACATGATCATTTACCACACATCTTCATCAAAAACTCATTTCTTCAAATTTTGGACTTGCATCCGTATGCTTCTCAGGTACAGATATATAATATAGATAATAATGACTCCCTATCCTTAAATGTTGGTAAACCAAGCTTCCATTGTCCTGGTGCTAGTGGTTGACTATTCTCTAGAAATCTCCGTTTCATTTGTGAAACTCTATCCCTCAATAGTGGTGGCCTAAATACATAAATCTCTTCTCTTAACCTAAACCCTCATTATTACTACCCTTCTACAATAACTGGTTTGGCGGTTAAGAAGGTTGACAGTACATTATTCAGCCTATTGTTAAAGTGTTAAGGTTTCACCGCCTATCCACATATCAAATTATAACCATCAAATAATGTAACATCAAGTTCATTGAACTTTTATTACTAATTAGGCGGTTGTTTTTTGTTTTTCATTTTGCCACTCGAGCGCTTTTTGCCACATTATGGCACTATTTCCAAAACCTCGAATTGCTTTGTTGCCAAAATGTGGCAATTTTTTTTTTTTTTAATAAAAATACTATATAATATATATTACATTCAAAATATAACAAAATAAATATTCTCTAGATTGTTTAAAGATTTCATTATATTTTTTTATAAATCCTACAAATATGTGTTAATAGACAAAAGATAGGGAAATTCATTGGCCGTTTTAACGGTTCAGTAAAGATTTATTTTTCAAAATGTGAAATCATTGTCATTGAGGTTGTGACTTTTCTTTGAACAAATTGCATAATTCCTATCTGATTTTTTTTAAATGTTGCTAAAAATGTGTGCTTTATAATTTAATAGGGTGGCATTTAAGTACCTAATTACAAATCTTATGATTAAAGAGGAAATTTTGGTTTTGGTTTACGATGACATTGGCCCTGAGGGAAATCATTTTCCTCAGTATCTCCTGTTTGGAGCTAATGAAGCTAAAAGAAAAATAAATAAATGAGAGAAAATTAGAAAAATGCTTTTTTGGACGTGAGGTCTAGTAAAAACTCTTCACAGAACTACTAGTATAATATTAACTAAATGATTTTTATTAATTAAGTAACTTTTAAAATTTATTAAGTAAGTAGCAGAGCCTTCTGGTCGCTTGCGGGCTCAATAGGTCGCAATTTCTGCAAATCCAGTCTGCCACCTCTTACCAGACCTGATGGCTCACTTTGCGGATAACTCAACCCTCGATGATCGGGGTGCAGTCCCGACGTCGGTTCCTCACTGCGGTTTCTATATGAAAAAGCTGAGGATCCGGCATCGGGATGTGCTTCAGGTTTTACGAGGGCTTGATGTTAATAAAGCTAGTGGGCCTGACGGAATCCCCGCCCTGGTATTGCGGAGGTGCGCTGCAGAAATAGCTCCGATTTTGACAAAGCTTTTCAAAATGTCCCTGAATTCTGGCTCTGTACCCTCTGGTTGGAAAAAAGCGGTCATCCATCCTATTCCAAAGAAGGGTGACCGCTCCAACTTGGCCAACTACCGTCCCATAGCGATCACATCAGTTCTATCCAAGGTGATGGAACGTGTGATCAACGACAAACTGCTCACATACCTCGAGAAGAACAAAATTATTAACGACCGTCAATACGGATTCCGGCGGAACCGCTCGTGCGGTGATCTTCTGGCGTATGTGACGCATGTTTGGGGGCGGTGCCTGGAACGTTTCGGTGAGACCCAAACGGTTGCGCTGGACATTTCCAAGGCCTTTGACCGGGTTTGGCACCGAGGACTTGTCAACAAACTGCCTTCTTACGGACTTCCCGCATCCTTGTGCAGGTGGATTGCCGACTTTTTGAGGGAGAGGTCGATTCAGACGGTTGCTGACGGTTTCACCTCTTCCTCGCATTCGATAAATGCTGGCGTCCCACAGGGATCGGTTCTGTCTCCGACTTTGTTTCTGTTGCACATCAATGACCTTTTGACATGTGCACCAATTCATTGTTACGCCGATGACAGTACAGTCCATGATAGCTTTTTGTTTGACAAGCCCCCAAAGGGTGCACAAATTCCAATGGCTCGGAGGGCTTTGAAGCAAAGAATGGACGCTTACCTCGAGAGTATTTTCTCTTGGGGTAAGAATAATCTCGTCGAATTCAATGTATCAAAGACCCAAAAAGATTCAAAATATATGTCTGATTACGTCTAAAAGGGATCGAAATGACTATCTAGTCTCCTTCAACGGTAGCATTCTTCCGAACAGGTCTTCCATTGATATGCTCGGTGTAACTCTAAGTGACCAGCTCAGATATGGGGGCTCCATCGAGGCCAGAGTTAAGTTAGCCTCTCAGAAACTGGGCGTACTGTACAGGGCCCGCAGATACTTTAATAGTACACAATTGCTAACCCTGTACAAATCGCAAGTGCGCCCCACGGTTGAATTTGGCAGCCACCTCTGGTCTGGAGCCCCAAAGTACCTGAAAAACACCCTCGACTCTGTGCAGAAAAGGGCGGTCAGTTTGATAGATTCTCCCGTCTTAACAAACGGATTGCAATCTTTAGAGCACAGGCGTCGGGTAGGAATGCTATCCTTGTTCTACCGGTATTTCAATGGAAGATGCTCCGAGGAACTAGCCTCATTGATCCCCTCGGCACCGGTGCATAGTCGGGAAACACGCCAAACGCTCGCCCAACATATGTACACGGTTGACATTTGTCACATGAGAACGGGACGCTTCTATGACTCGTTCTTGTGTTCAACAGCTCGGCTGTGGAACGATTTGCCGGCCTCTGTGTTTCCTCCTTCCTATAACATGGGTCTCTTCAAGACCCACGTTCACTCCTTCCTCTCCTCAGAAAGACCCTCCTCACAGCATCTTCAAAGGTGACATAGGCCCTGAGGGAAATTATTTTCCTCAGGGCCTCCTGTGTGGAGTTTATGTAAAAAAAAAATAAAAAAAACTGGTGACAAATGCGTCGAGTTTTTCGATCACCCAAGCTTCGTCGGCCAAGTCCTACATCACTTCCGCTTAGTAGGAGTTTTTCAAATTTTGTCTGGTTTTTCGTAACCCAGAAATATTTGTATTTATTTTATTAAAAATACCTATATTTACCTTTTTACTCTTGTTGTTTCAGGTTGTATGTATAGCATGGCAGCTTTTGGTCCAGTGTTAGGATTCCTATTAGGAGCATATCTACTCTCTTTCCACATGGATTCGTTCACCAGCACCATTATAGAAATAGGTAATTTATGTTTTAATACTCACATTAATTAATTACCTAATTATAATCCCTACGCACTCAAAATGTGTTGTGGTATAAAAAAACTACTAACACTCTTTCACTGGCATTATGTTGGTTGATTTTTTGGGGTGTTGCAATAATAATAATGTTAATTTTTCAAAAGAAGCAAACATTTTAAATAAATGAAAAGAAAATACTTTGTTTTAAGTCACTTTATTTTTATTTTACGTCTACCGGTTTCGGTACCTCCGTACCATCATCAGGACTGTTACAAAAATAATGTCTAAAAATACAGAAGTACACATATATATACATAATGTTGTGAAAGAAAGGGACAGTATACTAG
This sequence comes from Limnephilus auricula, assembly GCA_951813805.1. Taxonomy (NCBI): domain Eukaryota; kingdom Metazoa; phylum Arthropoda; class Insecta; order Trichoptera; family Limnephilidae; genus Limnephilus; species Limnephilus auricula. The sequence continues at coordinate 28,152,535 of OX638390.1, read as the reverse complement.
AGTGGGACAGAGCATCAGTTGTTGGAGGGAGGAGGGGAATGGGGGATAAGTGAAGACATGGGGAACATACTTAAAATTGGACTGAAGGTTAAATTTAGTTGTTTATTAATGATTTCTTCCTTTGAATTTACTGATTTTTTATTTCTAAAGCTTCAAAATTGTTAAGTCTTAAACCTATTCCGTTCTTATGTAGGACTTTAATTCCCGATTCGTGGTTAAAAGTATGATCTTTATCAATTAAATGATCTGCGAACTCTGAAAAACCTGAACTAGTTAAGCATCTTAAGTGTTCTTTTGTTCTAATTTTTACATTACGTGATGTCTGCCCGATGTAGACGGCTGGACAATCATTACAACTTTGTTTATAAATGCCCGAGTGGCTTAAAATATCCTGGAAATCGATTTCCATAAACAAATACATTTACAATAGTCCACCACCTAGTAACAATAATAATCTCAACCACCAATGGCGAAGGATTTTATATATTAATAACCTTTCCACTTCATGCGTAATTAAATTCCCACCAGAAATTAAACCAGCCTATTATACTAATAACAACTTAGAAAAAATTTTAATAAACGCTAAAGACAAAGAGGGTAGACGTTAAATAAAAATAATGTGACTTAAAACAAAGTATTTTCTTTTCATTTATTTAATAATAATGTTCTTTATTCCAGGATGTGGGGAGGTGAGTGCAATCCCACACAACCCATAGAAAGTATAAGTACTTATTAAATTGACAACATAAGTATTTTATAAATAATAGTAAATATGAAACTAAAAATGAAAAATAGAATAAAAATAAAATCAAAGCATATAAATGCTTTGGATCTAATATTGTAGGAGCCAGTGTCTTTCTCCAATGGTTTTCTATGCTCGATCCTGAAGTCAAACAGGATTCTAAGATGAGAATATTTCTGGAATAGTTTATCCTTCCCCTCATTCCTGCAATTCTGGTTCTTATGTTTTGCAAAATTTGCAGTTTCCATCATCGGAGCAAATGTACAGTGTATATGATGCATGTTTAATCATTTACCAAAAACCATCTGAAGAACAAATGGATACCCCTACATAATAAATCAAACAATCATATTACTAGCGGCAAGAATTGTGTTCATTATTTATTCTATGATCCAAATTAACATACTTAATGTCAAACAGCCATTATCTTCAGAAAGCATACTACATCTTTAAAGTCAAACAATGTAATCTACAAAAAACATGCCAATAAGTACTAATCATTGTTATGTCTTTTTGTAGATAACATTGTTTGATTCGAATCATGTTTACAAGTAAAACCCAATAATTGACCAAAGTAGTTAGTTATGTTCACTTATCCACACAAACGATTTTTGGCATATTATGGCAAGTTTGCAGAATGTCTTGAGCGATGCCTTGTCGTAATGTGCCAAAATTATTAGAACCAATATGGGATAAAAGGTGAAATTTAAGTGGATTAATTGACTTTTAACTGCAGTAAGCAGTTCATGTGTTTCCATAATAATATTTTGAGGAATGTTATTATTTTAATTGATTGTTCAAATCGAAAACCGAACACCTATCGCTCGAGTTATTGATTATTGATTTTACTTGTAAATGGTCAATAACATAAATGGATTCAACTGGTCCAAAAATAAGTCATTTTGAGGTGTATTGTTAAGTTTTTTAGCAGTAATTTTTGATCAGCAGAAAGGCATTACTGTCTATGTTGTTATGCTTGTCAGCTGATCACAATTTGATAGAAAGCTGACACAACCCTAGAATTTACATTTAACTGGGACATCTCAAATGAAAAAAAAAATGGCTGTTATTGGCCAATTGATGACAATGTGCCATTTGAATACACCCCAACCTAAGTATCCATATCTACAGATGTAAACATAATTTAAATGAATTTCAGAGCCTGATGACCACCGATGGGTTGGCATGTGGTGGGGCGGCTTCCTCCTGTGCGGGCTGCTGCTGATCCTGGTGGCCATCCCCTTCTTCTCCTTCCCCAAGGTGCTGACGCGGGAGAAGGAGAAAGTACGCCTCGGGGAGAAGGCCGCGGCCGCCTGCGGATCCGCTCCCCCCGTTAAGCCGGATAAGCCACCAGATTCAGGATATGGCAAAGATATCAAAGGTAATTACTTTTTAGGTTAAAGTCAGTGTAGGGCCCTTTAGTGTTGTTTTATGTGTAAAAATGTAGGTACATATTTTATTATACTACAAAAAAAATGGTTTTACCTTTCACAAATTACCACAAATCATTAATCAAAAAAACAACAACAATATTTGCATCTCCAGTGCCATAAGTGTTGTACGGAACGGGCGCTGTTACCGGCCGCCGCACAGACGATGTAGTGGGAAGGGACCGGCTGGCCACTTCGACGCCTAGGGAAAAGTGGCGTAAAAATGTGGGGAAAGAAAAAAATGGGGGAAAATGTTGAAAAAGGGAAAATTGGGTAAAATGTGGAGAAAGGGAAAAATGTGGGGAAAAAGGTAGAGGACAAGGGGGAAGGAAGGTAGGGGGGAAACCTCCGCCCTGAGAAGGGCGATCGAAAATTGTAATTAGCACGACGGGCAGGCTGGCCAGGGGAGCAGGAGTCTTCAGGAGAGCAGGCCAGAAAGAAGAAGTCCAGTTGTAGTTGAAGGCGAGAAGAGCGAAGTAAAGCAGGCGGAGAGATAAGTGGTCCAGGCGGGGAAATGCTGCGCTCTGCCGAACTACTGCTTTTTGCGCAGTATTTAAAGGGCTGGCGGACTGGGTCAGCCCTTTGTCCGGCAGAAATTCCGAGAATAGGTTCTGTATTCTCGGAATTTCTATTCATCTCGAGCTCGTTCGTTGCGGCGTTTGCTTAACGCTGCCGGGTAAGATTATGCCTGGGTCTCTCCTCCACTCGTCTCACTTCGCTCATTTTCATATTTATTTACAATTTTAGTTTTTACAAGTTGAATTTGTGCAGAGTTACTTGGCATGATTTGATTTTATGCAAAGTTGCTCTGCACAATTTAATTGGACATATATGATAAAAGGCGAGGGGGGTGGGGTCAAGCTTTATTTTTTGTCTGTTTTGACTGCTTGACCCTGTGATTAAATTTATTAAAAGTATTACAAATTATCAAGTCAATCAAGTCATAACAAGTCCGGTACAAGTGTAAGGATTTATTACCATTCTACAGGATTTAATGTAAAATCCTATTTAGATAAAATATTCTTTCACGCAAAAGATAAGAGGGTGGGGAACACCTGTATTACACATTTTGTACAATACAGTTGGAATCTTTTCAAATAGATTGTAATATAATATTCATATAAAATTATCGGTGAGCAATACCTTTCCCGCCATTCAAGTAGGACCGGCGTAAAAGGTAGAACTACTCTTCCAATCAGAAAAAGATTCGGTTGCATCTATTAGATAATAATAATAATAATGTTTTATAAAAAAATGTCATTATTGAACTTATCGAAATTAAGCTTATCGTAAAAATGTACCTATTAAACTTATCGAAATTAACTAACATTATTGAACTTATCGGAAAAATGTACCTATTAAACTTATCGAAATTAATTAACATTATTGAACGTATCGAAATAAAGTATACCTATTAAACTTATTGAAATTAATTAACATTATTGAACGTATCGAAATAAAATATACCTATTAAACTTATCGAAATTAATTAACATTATTGAACTTATCGAAAAAATGTACCTATTAAACTTATGGAAATTAATTAACATTATTCAACTTATCGAAAAAATGTACCTGTTAAACTTATCAAAATTAATTAACATTATTGAACTTATTGAAAAAATGTACCTATTAAACTTATCGAAATTAATTAACATTATTGAACTTATCTAAAAAATGATCTTAAACTATTTGTAAACTTGTCTGTCTCGTCACAAGATATCCCTAAATAAAAATATATAAAAGTGTTGTATGGGTTAATTTATTTTGTTTGTATCCAACATAACTATTATAGAATGTTTTATAATGTTGTTTAGATATCCCGGTATCCATGTGGCGGCTGATGTGCAACCCGGTGTACGTGGTGACCTGCCTGGGGGCGTGCATGGAATTGGTCATCGTGTCTGGGTTTGTGGTCTTCCTTCCCAAATACCTGGAGACGCAGTTCAGCCTCGGGAAGAGTCAGGCCAGTGTGTTTACAGGTAACTTTTATCACCGTTTATGTTATGCCCACTTATAATAATTAGGTTTTTATTTCAGTGTGTTTATTAGGAGTGTGTGGGTGTGCGGTACACGACCTAACATTTTCAAGAAATATTGTTGAAATACAATATAATCAATATTGCGTAATGTGATCCAACTACAACACACTCTCTCAAAAAGTGTCAGGTTATGGGATAGATTGCATTGTAATGGCGAGCATTGTTAAGGTTAAAAAGGAAACAAAATGGAGTTGTAGATTCAATTATTTGTTTAAATATTTTTACTGCTTGAAACCTACTTAAATTGTGAACCTTTAGCTTTATTTCACACGTGACAGACAAAGCTGTCCGATACCAGCCGGCTGCCGGCTAAATGGCGCGTTTTATGGGCTAGTATGTGTCTCTTCTCACGTGCCGGCCGGTACCTTCCGGCAAGGGGTGACACACTCACTGCACCCCCGGCTGCCAAGTGCCGGATAATCGGCATTTTTCATGTAGTGGGGTATGGAACACAATGGAAACTTATACTCAAGCCGGCCGCATTCGTCCACTATTTAGATATGGATTTAGTTCAAAATTTATCCAGATTTCAGAATGAGTACAAACTCGTGCAAATGAGGTACTACTGAATTCCCCCACAATTTTTTTATATTTCCTAAGTAAAATTTCCCCAGAAAGACTTTACAAAATTTCATAATTTCCCTAGATTTTACTTAAAAAGGGTTTTTTTTTATTAAGTTTCCCTAGATTTTTGCTTAAAAGTTTTTTTTTTCATTACTGGTCTGCTAGTTTGTTGGGGACAGTGCAAACCGGGTACCGTGTTAATGGTTTGTTTTTGCCAGCTTCGTCCGGCACATGTGGAACAAGGCTTGTAATGATGGCTTAGCAAATGTTATGATGTCGCTACATCTGCCCTGCTGTCGCTACATCTCATATCTTTTTATTTATAAATTTATGAACAAGTATCGTTAAGTAATGGTTTTATGCTATCAGATTGATTGATCTTGTAGCAAAGTGATGTGGATGGATACAATTGCTTCCGGTTGCATATTCACATTATCATTAGTGATGCTTGGATAATTTTCTGAAAGCGCAGACCTTTACATATGAATATATTGTTATGAGCTATATTATCAATTTATAAATTTAATGATAAATTGAGGGCCAGCCCTGAGCCAAATGGGGCCTGGCCCCAGTGAATGCTCCAAGGGCGCTGTGTTAGGTGTTAGTATTATCATACATAGAGGTTAAGATTTCATGTGAATCTTCAGGAAAATGATATTTTTCAATATCTTCTGTCAATGCTTTTCAGGGTCCATTGCCATCCCTGGAGCGTGCATCGGCATCTTCATGGGCGGCTGTCTGCTGAAGCGTCTGGAGTTGCGACCCAAGGGGGCCGTTCAGTTTGTTCTGGTCTCCAACACCATCTGTCTCGCCTGCTACGCCCTGCTCTTCTTCCTGGGCTGCGATAACGTTAAGATGGCGGGAACTACCATTCCTTATTACAATAGGTAAGTTATGCCTGCTAAATTCATTTAAAACAATTGATAAATCAATAAATTACAGCTAGACCAAAGATGAGCAGACACACGACTCTCGCCATGTGCAGAAAGGGCGTGATTTATTAGTAGATGGTTGTAGTAGTGGCTTGCATTGTAGCACTCGCCTATGTTGAACTGTAATATGTACCTACCGATAGACCTACAAATTTTCGTCACCATCTCAATTTATTTATTGACGGTTAAACTTTCTAAATTTTCACAGAAAAACTATTAACCTATCCCATCCAAAGTTATTTTGACTGAAGCTGACTGCAGTAACTGAATTAATTATTGTGCAAACTTGCCTTCAATTTATTAATGTAGTAAAAATGCCATAATTTTTTTTGTTTTTGTATTTATTTAATATATTTTTTTTAATGTTATGTTGACAGAGAATCACAATAAAAAATCAACAATCTTATTTATTTGATGCCATAACTATTCTATAAATTAATAGACATGATTTATTTTATTAATTTCTTATTTGTGCATAAATTATCACCCCCCATAGGGAGACCTTGTTAGTTAGCGGCCATAAATTGTGACTGCTCGGAGGAAATGGGTTAAAAACAGAATCCTCTGTAAATTCTATAATAACTAGCTGTGCTTAGTTTTTACAGTGTGCTTAGTTTTCTTGCAATTTTTACTGAACCACTTATTGATTAATTTGGTTTCGAAGCAAAATGATAAATATACACAGAAAGGTTAATTTTTTTTTTTTTTTTTATTATTTAATAAATTTTTACAAGTTACAGTTTTTGACATTTTTTTTTTTAACTACCATACTAGGCTAATGCCCGTGTTGTGGTAGTCATACACAATGAATATATGAACTAAAAATATTTTTTTATAGAAGCAGATAATAAAAACTAGGTAATAAATAATAAGAAATAAGAATGCAGAAAAGAAAAAAAAAGATATTTAAGGATAAATAAAAGTAAATACAAATACAGTGGTGCCTCACACAACGAACTTAATTCGTTCCAGGAGCAAGTTCGTTATGCGAAAAGTTCGTTATGTGAAACGCGTTTTCCCATAACAATACATGTTAAAAAAAATAATTCGTTCTGTAGCATAAAATATGGTAAGATGACATAAAAAAAAGTTAAATTTTTTGTTATTATTTTTATTTAGATACATCTAAAAACATAATGAAAAAAACACACATTTTTTAATTTTAAGAAATAATCGAATCTTGCACATCTTCATCCATTTTCCGATGGTGCAGTGAAAAACCTGTCCAAAGTCGTTTGTTTCTCTCTTTTCTTCAACATCTGCCGGAAATAACGGACAAGAGTATCGGAGTACAGGTCGTTGATCCTGTTTGCTTCAGCGGAATCCGGATAGTGGGCATTGGTAAACTCCTGAACTGCTTTCCATTTGACCAGGATGTTCTTGATGTCAGCAGTTGGAATTGGTTGATTGTTTGATTGTTGCTCCTCGTTATCAGATGACGCTTCCCTTTGAGCATTGTCCTGTTGTTGGGCCAGAAGTGTTTGGAGCCCTTCAGTTGTCAGCTCTTCTTTGTGTTCCTCAATAAGCTCCTCTACATCCTCTTCCTCTACCTCTAATTCCAACCTTTGGGCCACTGTGATGATGTCCTTCACCACTTCTGTGTCATCAACTACTGCTTCTTCCTGAATCCACGAAGGCACAAGCATCTTCCAAGCAGAAATGAGGGTCCTTTGTGACACTTCTTCCCAGGCCTTCTGTATAAGTCGTATTGCCAAAAGGATATCAAATTTCTCCTTCCAAAACATTCGGATAGTCATATTGTCTCCACCAAACTCGCATTCTTCAAACACCTTATTAAAGAGGGCTCTAGTGTAGAGTTTTTTAAAGTTCGCAATAACTTGCTGATCCATTGGCTGGAGAATGGATGTGGTGTTTGGTGGCAAATACTGCACCTTGATAAAAGGATAATTTTCCTGCAATATTTCTTCTAGGTCTTTTGGGTGAGAAGGGGCATTGTCAAGTATCAGAAGGGCTTTGAGCGGCAGTTCTTTTTCCAACAAGAATTTCTTCACGGCAGGAGCAAAGGTTTCCAGAATCCATTCGTTGAAGATAACTTGGGTCACCCAGGCTTTTTGATTGGACTTCCAATGGACGGGCAATTTGGACTTAATAACGTTATTTTTCTTAAAAATTCTTGGATTTTCAGAGTGATAAACCAATAGAGGTTTGATCTTGAGGTCTCCGCTGGCATTAGACGAAATCATAAGGGTGAGTCTGTCCTTCATGGCTTTGTGTCCTGGCAATTTCTTCTCTTCTTTTGTAATGAAGGTTCTGCTCGGCATTCTTTTCCAGAAAAGACCCGTTTCATCGGCATTGAACACTTGTTGTGGGCAATATCCTTCATCCATAATAAATTTTTGAAAATTAATAGAGAACTTTTCTGCTTCTTTTTTATCAGCACTGCCAGCCTCACCATGCATATTAACGCTGTGGATTCCATACCTTTTCTTAAATCTAAAAAACCACCCCCTGCTGGCTTTGAAATCTTCTTTATTATCTTGATTGCTGCTACTTCCAGGGATGTTTTTCTTTAGATCTTCATAAATTATCTTGGCCTTGTGACAGATAATATCTTGGGTTGTTACGTCACCTTTCACCTGCCTGTCCTTAATCCAAATCGCTAATAGCCTCTCCATTTCCTCGTGGATTGAAGATCTATGTTTTTCATTAAATAGTTTTGATACTCCTTTGGCTACTTTGGCTGATTTTATTGCATCCTTGTTTGTCAAAATGGTGAAAATGGTGGTCTTGTTGAGGCCAAACTCTTTGACGAGGTCACACTGTTTTACCCCACATTCACTCCTTCTAATTATTTCCTGTTTCATTTCAAGAGAAATCACCTTCCTGCTTTTTTTAGAACCCATCATATAAAAAAAATGTTGAGTTTATCTTAAAAGGACGACTGCCGTGATACGTGTGCGATTTAATTCGTAATGAAGAACGATTGCTGCGATACGTGCGTAAGTTAAGCGTACTACGCAGTGACTAACGAGTCTAACGACTGCCTGCGCGGGAGGATGCAATTAATCGGCAGTGATCGTAGAAGATCGGGCGACTTCGTTGTAATGATGAACGATTGCTGCGACACGTGCGTAAGTTAAGCGTACTGCTCAGTGACTAACGACTGCCTGCGCGGAAGGATGCAATAAATCGGCAGTGATCGTGTGAAGTGGGCGACTTCGTTGTGTGAAGCGAAGTTCGTTGTGTGAAGCGAAGTTCGTTGTATGAATCGTGAAATGAATGAAAAGGAAGTTCGTTGTGTGCAGCGTTCGCTGTGCGAGGCGTTCGTTATGCGAGGCACCACTGTATTAAAATAATAGTGAGCTGAAAAATAAAGAGAGATAAATATTTTAAAGAAAGAAATAGAAATTAAAAATCTTAAACATTAAGATTATAAAACAAATAAAATTATATTTTATATTGTTTTGAACGCAGGTTAAATTATGGTAGATATTATCTACAAGACGATTATGTTTATGGTCACATTCAATTTCAGTGATATGTAACAAGATGGAATAAAGCTGTGTAAATTAATGACCAACTTGAATCCAATAAGCAGTTTCTAATGTAAACAGGGAGCTAATACTATTGTTGCCAATTAATCCTTCATTTCCTTCAATCGTCTTATTTTTCTTTCTTTCAGTACATCTCGTCTTGAGCCCTTTCAAGTGAATCTCACAGCAGCGTGTAACTTTGGTTGCTCCTGTCGCACTACCGACGTGGAACCGGTCTGCGGGAACAATGGTCTGACATACTTCTCCCCGTGCCATGCGGGCTGTACCGCCTTCTCTTCCCGGTCCAACTATACCAACTGTGCTTGTGAGTTACTACTGCCAATTTGCAAGATGATTAAAACATAATCGTTTATAAGTGCAATTTTATGAGATATGATTAGTGATATGAATGTTCCATAACTTTATCAAAATCTTAAAATTCTCTCAGTGAGAGCAATTTCATGGTATAAAATTATTTTTCAGCATATAAATAGCCTTTTGTACATAAATATCTAGACTAGAACACTCTTACTATACTCGTTTTACGTTAAATGAAGGACTAATCGTACCTAAGCATTTAAACAAATATGGGCAAAGAACGTTGGACTACATGATACCAAATTGCTTAAATATGTTACCTGCAGCAATTAAAAAATGTACAAACAAATATTATGTTGAAAAATTAGCTCGCTGAAAGAAATAGTTTGTATTAGATTCTAAGACAAACAATTTCTAACTTCATACACGTTTTATATATGTTTTATATCATGTTACACCTCTTTAGGCTATATCTCTTATGATATTAATGTATACAATAGTTTTTTTATATGAATGTAAACAATTATTTTTTAATAGTTAATTTCATTTTTGTCATAATTAGTAGGCGGCTAGGCGGTGGCAAAACGAAGAATTCCAAGTTGAAAATTCGCAAAAACATCATTCGTAGATATTGAGGTTTGAATTTTAGAATTGATTCGTTATTACAAAAACATATCATTTCAAAAATTCAAATTTCAATATCTCCGAATGATGTTTTTGCGGATTCGTGACTTGGAATTCTTCATTTTGCCACCGCTTAGCCGCCTCCTAGTCATAATCCATTAAGTTAAAAGAACCCATTGACAAACTACTTAAAAGTAGTTTATTGGGACTTTTCTCTGTTTTTTGTATTAAGTTTTATTTGACATATATGTATTTTTATTTGTTTTTTAATGTTTCTTTAAATAAAAAAAATTATTAAAAATCATACTTGGACTGGTTATTGTTGCTGAGTTGACAAATGCGTCTGGTTCATTTACAACATCTTCCGCATTTAATGATATAGATTTTCAAATATTATCAGGTTATTCTTAACTCTGGAATGTTCGTCTTTAAGGAAAAAAACAATTCATTAAAATTATTATTTTGTTTAGGTGTTCACGGCAACTTATCGATGCTGGGCGGTGGTCCCGGCGGGGGACCCATCCACACGGGAGCCGGGGGCTCGTCGGCGGCCGCCTCCATAGCGCTGCGGGAGGACTTTGCAGAGGTCACCGTGGTGCCCGTGGCCACAGCGGGGCCCTGCAGCCCCCCCTGCACCACCATATTCCCCTTCCTCATACTTCTCTTCTTTATGACGTTCATTGTGGCTGTCACGCAAATGCCACTACTTATGATTGTACTCAGGTTAGTTAACTAATGTTTTCTTTGTGTTTGGACGCATAATTTCACGCATAAAAGAAAGTTATAAATATTACATATTATTTTATGTTTCCATTGACGAATTTCCATCGGAATTCATTATGAGAGAAAGCCTTATTTTTCACTTTCTTTTTTTTTTTTTTCTATATAATATTACAGTGATCACATAAAGTTATTAATATTTATACATAATAGCTAATAACATAATTTATGAACTTTTTGTTGTGTTGTGTGTAAGGTAGGTTAGTGGATGTGAAACTGTGGTTGGGTAATGTTGTATGTTTCGTGAACACCTCACTAGGAGAACCTGTGCTGAGGTGTTTACGTGGTTATGTTTAAGTGTGACAAGTATTTTTGTGTTGTAGTAGAAAGTTTCTTCTTTATTTTTTTTTAAATTAGTGATTATTTATTCTCCATTAACATTTTGTTTTTGTTGATTAACACACTTTGGGCAGGAAGGGTAGCTCTACCTTTTGATGAAATAAATATGTTGTAATCAAACGACAAGATAGAATAATATTGCAAAGAAAATAAAATGTATTTCTTAATGTTAGATGTCATTTTTAAGTTTCAAGATATCATAAAATCGAGTCAAGTGCGGCATTCAACGTGTACAAATGTTAGATATCCTCTTCGGATAACTTTGCATTCCAGCAGTTAAACAATGTATTTAATTACACAGTTCTCTTACACACATGCGTATTAGTTAAGTTGCATATAATTGCATAATTTTTTTTTTTTAACTATGTATTTGTTATCCAAGACAAATTTTTTGTCTCCCTGTTTTTATCTAACAATTCGGTGTTGCCTTTGGAATTCTAAATGACGTTAAATATGTAACACTAAAATTTATTTTAAATGTTATTTTTACTTGTGGTGAAAGTGTCAGTTATGATTATTTTTGAAAATTTTGAAAAAGTTATGTTCGCATGTAATTATGAATATTGTATTTGTTTCAGATCCGTCAGTGAAGAGGAGCGCTCGTTTGCCCTGGGAATGCAGTTTGTGATATTCAGACTATTTGGGTACATTCCCGCGCCTATACTCTTTGGAAATTTGATAGATTCTACTTGCCTCTTGTGGAAGAGTACATGTGGAGATAAGAAGGGAGGCCGCTGCTTGCTTTATGATATTGAACAATTTAGATATAGGTGAGTTGTAACATGTCTCTTTACTTTTAATTTACAATAACTATTTAGTGATGTGATAAGATTTCATTTATTTATTTATTGATATGTTTATTTCGGTTCCATGTCTAGACTATGAGATCTCAGCATCTGAATTCCCATAGTAAATTTATTCAGACACGAAACTTCCCCACATGATAATTCATCACATCATAACTCACATTAACCTACCCTTCCATTTCCCCGCCTCCCCCCCCCCACCCCCTCACCTAACCTAACCTAACCCAACCTACCCTAACCTAACCTAAAGTTAAAAACCCCAATTATCAGTTTTTGACGCTTCGAGACATGATGAATTATCATGTGAAGAAAAGTTTGTACTCAATATTCATACACTTAAAAAGTTTTTACTGAGTAGACCGGTCACCGTTTATTTCAATGTGGATTGATTTCTTTATTCTTTATTTTCAGATACGTCGGTCTTTGCGGAGGAATCAAAATTCTAGCACTTGGAATATTCCTAATCGACTGGTGGTTGGTCCGAAGGCGTAAATCTCTGGATTATTGTTCTCCCTTGGACCCCCAAAAGGACATTACTGGATCCATCATCAGTCTTGATAAATGTATGAAAAAAATCACAAAACAATTTTTTAAATGTTATTAATTAAGATGTAAATTTTGAAAGTAATTTTCTTGTATTTTTTGCAGTGTTTGAGGAGAAACCGAGTGCAGAGTGCATGAGTGGATTCACATCAGGTTTGACATCCGGAGGAAGCTCTAACATTGGCACCCCACTTGAATGTCCCAACGCTATCACACAGTCTGAGTCCTTCAAGGAACAAGCACCCAAGACCCAGGCCAGGCTTCAAAGGAATGACTCTCAGTACTCCCAGGATTCCCAGCAGTCCAAATCTGGAGTGGTTAAGAACTCCCGGGTGCTGGTGGCCTCCAAACATCTTAGAAATGATTCCAAAACTATTCAACTGGAAGCCAGACATCAACTTTCTCTGGACGAACAGGATAAATCTGAAATGCGGCACAGCAGGACTGACTCCAGAGACTTGAAGCACTCCCGATCTAATTCTAAGGACTACAATTTGTTTTCAAGATCTACCTCCAAAGACTTCAATACACATTCGAGATCCGGATCTCGCGACTTCAAAGTTCATTCAAGATCAAACTCACGAGATATAAGCTTGGATCAAATAAAACACCTCGCCCTGAAGAGCGTGGAGAACTTGGATCTAGCTTCCGTCGTGCTCAATAAAAGCTTTGACGAGGAAGCTAAACAATTGTTAGATAATTCAAATATGGTTCTGAGGCATCGGCGAACCAACTCAAAGGATCTCAAGGCAGTGGAGGCCATGATAAAAGGGCACAAGAGAAGCACCTCGCATCACATCATGGTGGAGGGGGCTGGGGGGGAGGCGGATGTGAGGGAGCTCCTGGACTCGCAGCTGGCCCCGGGGACTGCCGAGACGTCCTTCCCTATTCCCAGTGTGATCTTCAATGACAAAACACTTTCTCCTAGTTCCAATCCACAATCTTAATGTTTGTGTCATCTTAGTGAAAATTGTCCTCATTTTAAGTATTTTAATTAATATGAAGCCACTTTTGTTATAAGGGCATCACGCAACTGATAAATATTTAACTTTATTAATGTAGACGTGCCGTAAGTATCTTCTTTAATTTAAGTTTTGGTTTAGGTAACTCGCAATACTTTCCTTTTAATTCTATACTTTCATAAAGCCATATTTTAACACTTATCAGCTTTTCACCATAGAATTCTGCTTTTAAATCTGTTCTTTTTAATTTACGTAATACATATTATATTTCTTATACATAAATGGAATTTTTGTCAATTGAGTAAATCTGTGCTGTGACATGTGTGAATTTGTAGTGTAGGAATGTAAAGAAAATAATTATTTGTGTAAATAATATGTATTATGCTCCCTTCTCGCTAGTTTAATGCAATTCTGATAGATTAGTGTTTCCATTTAATATATTATGCTTATTCTTTCATAAAATTATGTTTTTTTATTGTGTTCCTTTCTAATTGTATCGGGTGAGTGTTCAGTACACTAATCAAATAACATTTAAACCATACAGGGTCGCCACGAGGCAACAACAATATGTCCATTAAGTTTATAATTCTAAAACTACATATCCGAACCCATTGAAGACAAAATGTTTTTATACTCAACAATATTGAAAAAACTTTTTTTTTTTAAATGTATTTTCACTAATGATTTAAGATCCATACATTAACATCATTAATGGTTTTTTCTAATGAAATTTTTTTTTGTAAAATTTTTAAGGTCATGCACCTATTATCAATTTATATTCCAACATTCCCTTATTTATTAAAAATTATTTTCTCAATTTTGTACTTAATTTTATATTTTGTAACAATTTTCTATCCAAGAAATTTATGTTTTCTGAGAATTAATACAGAAGAGCATCGGTTTCCATTTTTGAATGCGTAAACATGTTTTGGTTTAAATGCCATTTATAGAAGAATAAGATGTTTACTGTTTATCCTAGCTTTGTGTAAGAAAACCAAATTCCTGAACCCCGAGCACTGCCAACTTGAACATACATTATATTATTACTTATTGAAATAAGGTTGTAGGTAACTGTAAACCAATTCATTTATCATGTTTGTGTTTCAAACTGTAATATTAAACATTGTTTTATTTAATAAATAAATTTTCGGAAGTGAACAATCCTGAAGTTTAAATTGTTATTTCTGAATACAACACCTTGGGATTACTTGATTTCTCAAGAAGATAAATTCTCTAATTTGCTTAAAATTTAATAAGCTTGAGTCGGCGGGACCATATCATATTGAATATTTTTCATTTTCATTTTTTAAATTAAATAATTATGTATGTAAAATGCTGTAAAGTTGATAGAAATTCTTAATGACTAGATCACGCAAAATAAAAATGTTTTTAGAATGTAGAAAAGTTTGAATGTTTGAGCAATATGAGTATCAATTATCCTAGGGAAGACTAAATTTGGAAAATGCGTAATTAGAATATTGCTTGTAGTCTTTGAATAATGCTAAATATATTCAAATATCAAAATGCCTTACAAAAAAATCTCTATAGGTTAGTGTTAGATAAAATAGTGATTCCAGAATGTTTATTTATATTTAGATTGACAACTACTGGCTATTTTAAATATAACTTGTAGATATTTGCCAGTTCTATTGTGTGAATCTAAAATAATTATTTTCGTATGGTTATAGATTGTTAAATGTATAATGTGACTAGTTTTAAGTAAACAAAATTGATTTTATTTTTATTTCAATTAATAATAATTCTACATAAGGAGATTTAGAATGGTGAGTTTTCTTGTTGTAACAAAGCACTTTCTGAGAAACGTCTGCGTAATAATAATAATAATTGGACTATTTGTAGAGCGCCGTTTTTGTGAGAAATCACCTCAAGGGAGCTGGTAATTCGGGTTCATTCACTACTTTAGTTTCCATTGCTAACCGCAAACCTAACCAAATCCTTTTCAACTCTATCACTAATTGAGTAATTGTCAATGAATAATCCCCGTGGCCCGTGGCTCTTCCAAGCTTTCTTGCCCTGAGATATGTTATTCGTTGTGAAAATGAAATCGAATCTGGTTCCAGTGATTTTTTCCACAAAAACTAAAATAAACAATACATGAAATGAAAATGGAAGGAATCTAAAACGTATACAAACTTTGCTTTGTTGTACATTCTGGACAATTTTATTTTTGTCATTTGGTTTTAGTATTGTTATATTCAACAATTTTAAATGTCATTCATAACTTTAATGCACAAACCTTTTTGTTTATAACAACAAAGAATAATCTTTCAATAAATTTTGACAAAATGTACAACTCACTGCCTGTAATTATTAATAATATCTATTGTAACAAAATCCCAGTATACTCGGGGACTGAAATCCATTATTTATCCTTTGCGACAAAACAATCACATTTTCTCAGATCATTGCACGTTGGAATGTTTTAGCTTTACTTTTAATAAAACCTATCTAATATCTACCGATTATTGGTTGTATCTTAGGAACAAGTGTGCAATTAAGGTGTATAATTTTGTAATATTAGGCTTATACAAATAAAAAGAGCCATTTAAATTGTAACATGACTTTTTATTTCTTCTGGAGAACCCACTACAGGTAAAGAGATGAAGTGGAACCTCGGATTACGTGCAGAAACATATCTGTAATCCAAAACTCTTGTATATTATAGAAAATTTTCCCATATGAATAATATTCCCATATGAATAATGGAGAGTAATGGGTTGTATGCACTAGTCCAGCGTTTCGAAACTTGTCGTTGGTTGGTATTTGCAATAATATCGCCATTTGTTATATCTATACCTGTTATAATATAATACAAAATATGCAATAAAACAAAATCTTGTTAGTTACACCATTTACTACTCAAGAACGGCTGGACCGATTCTTATGATCTTCGATTTGTTGGATATTTCTCCGTCCCGAATGGAAGAATGAGCTCTGGCGTTATGAAATTTGCATAAAAAAATTGAAATAGGTCAATCATGAGTTGTTTGAAAAATGGGTGTATTTTATGGAGTTAAGCGGCAAGGAAAAAAGGTAGGAAGGGGAGGGGAATTAAGAAGGGGGAAGGCGGAAAAGGTGGAAGGGGAATGCGTAAGGGGGGTCATGAGAAGGGGATTAGCGGGAGAGGGGGGGAAAGGTGAAAGCGAAACACGGGAGGGAAAGGAGACACGGGAGGGGAAGAGGAGGCGGAAGGAGAACGGGTACGAATGGGAGAAACAGTTTCTTTATTTAATTTGCATTGCAACGCATGCCGGGTCAGCTAGTACTACATAAGTAAAAGTTTTTATTCCTGCGTTTCCAGTCAGCAAATTTTCTATTCCTATTTTCATCGGTCCATAGAGTTAAAAAGGTTGGGACCTACACTAGTCGTCCACATATATACTAGTATACCTATATAAATATACTACTATACCATATAATATATACTAGTATAACATATACAGGATTGGGCAGAATTGAATTACTTGTAATTGACATACGTATTTTAAATAAAAATACGTATTTGGTATTTGCATTTCAAATAAATGTTAAAAAATGTAATTTTTATTTCGTATTTCAAATATGATGCTGAAGTATTTTGTAATTTGTATTTCAAATACTCATGGCTTCAAAATACATTTTCACACAAATACACATAGCGATTTTATGTTAATGAAAAATAAGCTGACTTATACATAGACTAAAAACACTAGAATCCAGAGCAAAATACAGGGTGTCCGGGCATAAAGTGCATTAACTTCGGGAGGTGATTCTACATGATGGTAGGAGTAAAAAAGATGAATAACTTTTTCCGAAATTCCAACTTTTTTATCCCATATCATAACAGCATAAAATAATACCTAGTTCTGGCCGCATACTGATTTTATCGTATTACCTAAAAAGTACCCCTAAAATTTGGAATTTCGAAAAAGTCATTTATCTTTTTTACTTATATTATCTTGTAGAATCACCTCCCGAAGTTAATGCACTGTACCCCCGGACACCCTGTATATTAATTTTTGCAGTTGGCCGCTTTATTGTACCGCCACCAAAAAGGCTAACCTATTAGGTAAAATGTTTGCGGAAAACTTGACCCTCAATGATCAAGGTGCAGTCCCGACGCCGGTTCCTCACTGCGGTTTCTATATGAAAAAGCTGAGGATCCGGCATCGGGATGTACTCCAAGTCTTACGAGGGCTTGATGTTAATAAAGCTAGCTGGCCTGGACGGAATCCCCGCCCTGGTATTGCAGAGGTGCACTGCAGAAATAGCTCTGATTTTACATTTTACAAAGCTTTTTAAAATGTTCCTGAATTCTGGCTCTGTACCGTCTGGTTGGAAAAAAGCAGTTGTCCGTCCTATTCCTAAAAAGGGTGACTGCTCCAACCCGGCCAACTACCACCCCATAGCGATCACATCAGTTCTATCCAAGGTGATGAAACCTGTGGTCAACGACAAACTGCTCACATACCTCGAGAAGAATAAAATTATTAATGACCGTCAATACGTATTCAGGCGAAACCGCTCATGCGGTGATCTTCTCGCGTAAGTGATGCTTGTTTGAGGGCAGTGTCTGGAATGTTTCGGTGAGACCCAAACGATTGCACTGGACATTTCCATCATCAATGACCTTTTGACATGTGCACCAATTAATTGTTACGCTGATGACATTACAATCCATGACAGTTTTTTGTTTGAGAAGCCCCCAAAGGGTGCACAAATTCCAGGGCTCGGAGGGCTTTGAAGCAAAGAATAAACAGTTACCTCAAGAGTGTTTTCTCTTGGGGTATATTCTCATCGAATTTAATGTTTCAAAGAACCAATCATGTCTGATTACGTCTAAAAGGGATCGAAATCACAACCTAGTCTCCTTCAACGGTAGCATTCTTCCAAACAGTCCTCCATTGATATGCTCGGTGTAACTTTAAGTGACCAGCTAGACTGACCAGTACGGGGGCTCCATCGAAGCCAGAGTTAAGTTAGCCTCTCAGAAACTGGGCGTACTGTACAGGGCTTGCAGATACTTTAATAGTACACAACTGCTACAAATCGCAAGTGCGCCCCACGGTTGAATTTGGCTGCCACCTCTGGTCTGGAGCCCCAAAAATCACAGGAGCCCGAAAAACACACTCGGCTCTGTGCAGAAACGGGTGGTCCGTTTGATAGATTCTTCCGTCTTAACAAACAGGTAGCAATGTTTAGGGCACAGGCGTCGGGTGGAAATTCTTGGAATCCTTGTTCTACCGGTATTTCAATGGAAGATTTTCAAGATTTCAATTTCGAGGAACTAGCGTCATTGATCCCCTCGGAACCGGTGCATAGTCAGGAAACGTGCGCCCAACATATGTACACGGTTGACATTTGTCACATGAGAACGGGTCGCTTCTACGACTCGTTCTTGAGTTCAACAGCTCGGCTGTAGAACGATTTGCCGGCCTCTGTGTTTCCTCCTTCCTATAATATGGGTCTCTTCAAGACCCATGTTCACTCCTTCCTCTCCTCAAAAAGACCCTTCACCCAGCATCTTCAAAGATGATATAGGCCCTGAGGGAAATTATTTTCCTCAGGGCCTCCTGTGTGGAGTTAATATAAAAAACAAAAATAAATAAAAGACTGCTTAAAAAGAAGATTCGATAAGTTTTTTAAACTGTCGCCTGAAATAAATGGAGCCATATTGGCGTCATGTTACCACCATCAGGCGTGGATCCAGCCCTTGAAAAAAGCTTTTGTGGGCACAGCTACCCGAAAATCGGCCAATTGCGAGTCGGAGTGCGAACTCACCCATGAACGCCTTTTGAATTTGGTTATTTCCTTTTTTCCACGCATCAGGACTTTAGCCTCAGGAATAGAAGTCTTCATTGGAAGAAGTCAGACCCAATTTCGTCCAATTAAATGGTCAAACAGTTTCGATTAAATTTTAAACCAATTTCAATCAATAGTTTATTCTTTTATCTAGTAGCCAGTAAGCCAATATACGGACATTAGACTGGGTAAATAGGTATCTTGACGCTGTCTCAGGAGTAGTAAGTATGACCAGCAAGTGAGATGCACCAGGCGAGACTTAATTAGGCTACCAATACCATTACAACTACTAAACCGATTTGATATTTTTTTTACATCGACAAAGTATATCCAATCAAATTAAACGCTAGGAAACATTTTACATTAAATAACTTTATTTAGGTGCTTACTTAAATTAAAAATTCAAGCTTACGTTTCTTTTTTGCAAAAACGTTCATAATTTCATCGATATCCAGGTTCACATCTTTGTATATACAGAAAAACATATCTATTTTAAAAACTTTTTCTTCAAAATCAAAGAAAAAAACTGGTCACTAAGCCAAGTAACCAACCAACCCCTCACCCCGTCCCTAACATCCCAATACCTACTGATTTTTATGTTTTTGTAGAAAAAAAATTAAGTCTTTGGGTTTTTATATATCAATAAAAATAAAAGTTGATACTCCCGTAAAGATAGCAAACAATGTCTGTATTAGTCTAATGCTGGGGCCGCATCTGCGCCTATCGTCATGAAGCTTCGCGTAAACATATTCTTTAAATTTGAAAAAAGAATACGTTTACGCGAAGCTTCGTGACGATAGGTGCAGATGAGGCCCCAGCATTAGGATACTCCGGATAATACAATTAGATCAAAAGTTGACTAAGTAACACTGATATTTACAAAATCCCCTAAGAGTTGTATTGAAAAAGAACCAATAAAACACTTAATTTGGGGTTATACGTTTAGTATTTTTTGTGCAAATATGGACCAAGTAATACAAATATCACAGTTAGGAAGATGCGATTTATTTTATTAAAACTAAAAATAAATAGTATCTTTTTTTACATAACTCCACACTAGGAAAATAATTTCCCTCTGGGTCTATGTCATATATGAAGGGTTGGAGTTGTGTAGAGGGTCTTGTTGGAAACTTTGTGGAGGTCTTGTTGAGGAGAGGAAGGATTTATCGTGGGTCTTGAAGAGACCCATGTTGTAGGATGGAGGAAACACAGAGACCGGCAAATCATTCCACAGCCGAGTTGTTGAACTCAAGAACGAGTCGTAGAAACAACCTGTTCTCATGTGACAAATGTACAAATGTTGGGCGCGTGTTTGGCGTGTTTCCCGACAATTCAGGGGTGCCGAGGGGATCAATGATGCTAGTTCCTAGGCTTGGCATTACTGTAATTACACAATCTAAATGTTTCGAGAACAATGTTCACTTAGGAATAAATGTACTGAAGCACACTTAAGTTAAAAATCAAAAATAGATCACTTTTGGAGAGGGGGTAGAGGGATGGGTTCTATCTCTTCACCCCCCCCCCCCCCCACCCCTCCCAAAATGTACACCAAAGTTAAAAATCTAAATAAATATAGATCACTTTTGTAAAGAGGGTAGCGGGAGGGAGTAGGGAAGTGTACTCTAAGTTTAGAATTTACTCAAAGAAGCGAACATTGTTCACGTAATACGTAGATTGTGTATAAAAATTTAATGATGTAAAGATTTATTTTTTTTAAATAGTGCCATCACCGATTGGGAGAAACTTTCTTCGAAAAATTAAAATGATTGTCTATGAAAGCTGATAAAAATGCAGGCTCGAATAGAAAGACTGTCATATTGGCAGCGAAAACATAGTTTCGGTAGCATTTTATAAAACGCACAGAATTATTTTAACCGTTGTGCAACATAATTTTCGTTCTATTTTTACAAGGAAAAGAGTTCCATACTATTTCTTATTTCTCCCCTCTCCTCTGGATATAAATGCTGTCTATGGTTGACGGTGATGCCATGTCCCAAAAATTTAAAAAAACATGTTTAAGGGGTAAAAAAAAACATGTTTTACCGTGCTTTGAAGGATAAAAAAACATTTTTTGTAAGCTTTTTATTGAGAAATTAAGTAAGAAAACAACCTTACCTAGCTAAATTATTTATAACGCTTTAAAAATAATTTTCCTTTGTTTTTATTGTTAAAAAGTTAAATTTGAAGAACTCGGTTTTAAATTAAATAAGTAAAAATATTAATATTTTTAAAACCTATGAGAAGAGTAAGAAGTAACTTTCCCACAACTCCTATAAATTATTTTTCAATAATTTACAGTTAGTAGCAAGTGTAGGTACCTAATTAAAGTAACATGAACATTATATTTATTTAATTATATTGAAGTATTCATCATCTAATATAGTTAATTAGGGTAAAAATTAAAGATAAAAATAATAAGTAGATAAAGAGACATTGTGAATCCGTACTGATGTTAAAAAACTACAACTTTCAATCTAAGGCGCTCCGCCCACTGAGGCAACTGAAAACCAACTAAAACCGGCTGTTTTCTCTGTCTTGATTGGTCAAAAAGCTTGTTTAACCATAGATAGCGTTACTTTTTACTAATATTATCCTACGCTATAACAGCACTCTTATTGTTAATTTTGTTCCCTTGTTATTGCCTTGTATACTCGTATACTGTATATTCTTTATTTAAAATTACTTTTCAATACTTTGTAAGCACTGTAGGTTTATTTTTAAATTTTGTTATAGTAAAGCGCACTTGAAGTGAAACATCACAAAACTGCGCTATACAAATGCTTTATTATTATTATTATTATTATTATTAGATGAAGAACAATCAGCTGACAGCTCACAACCTAGCAACGGCCGCCCAGGGTAATCAGCCGTGACAGTCGCAAGATGGTCGCAAGTCACCGCTTGCGTTACTATTGACAACGGGGTTTTGTGTGATTGTGTAGTGTGCGGGCCATCACATTGTCATACAAAGACAGTTGGCAGTTGAGAGTTTTCAGTTGCCTGAGTGGGCGGAGGCGCAAAGGTACATATTTTTGGTAACCGGTAAAAATGGTAATTTTCTTGTTTTTTTCAAAAAAACCACGGAGATGTAAAAAACCATGCAAACATAGCAAAAACCTGGTATAACAAGGTAAAGGCTTGGCAACACTGGTGATTGATATCATGTTCATGGAAATGGGCTGTCACTGCGGTCCCAGTCCGGTGACCGAATCTGGAACCGGTTCTCTATCTAGCTACTTTTGGAACGTAGTTGAAATAATTAGATCCATCGATTTTAAATTCGTTTAAATCTTTAGTGTAGTAGGTTAATTTAGGTAAAGTACTTACTAATTCCTTCCTGTGAATAATGCAAGATATTAACATCACAGTTTAAAAAATAATCACAATCTAATGACGGTTCAAGACGGAAAGGGGGTTGAACCCCCCCAAACTCCCGGCTACACCAATGATCGTATCATAATAGTTCAAAATTTAGGCAAAGGATAAAAAAAACAGAAAGGAACGGGTCCCAAAAATAACCGGTTCAATAGTAACGGGTGGTTCAGCGACACCTAAGTCTCAGGGACAAAATAACCAGCACAGGAATATCGACCATCACTAGTCTCTGTTCCTCTGGGCCGCCCTGAAGTTGTGCTGTGTGTGGTCTGTTTGAGTTTTCGTTGACCCACGGCTTTATCCGTAAAATTCATATTCAATGTGTATGGCTGTGGTGGTGAGTCTATTTTTCTTTTATTTACGAACATTTTCAGTTTCAAGAACGCATGATATCTTTCTAGAAAATCTATTGTAAAGGTGGTGATCGTTGGATATTCCCATTGATTAATGTCTTCTATTAGCATCTATTAGGTTCCAATAGAATTGTGAATGCTATTTGCTTGTATTCTTTTAGGACTAACAAGCATATTTGTGACACGTTAAATTTTCAAATTAATTCACCCAAAAATTTAGTTCAAAATATTTGACAGCTGAGTGTGCCATAGTGCCATCGGTTCTGGAGACCTCTGAAATGCTAGTTTATGTGTCATGTGAGTCACTCAGTGATGTAGAAACCATCACACATTGGCTACTTGTCTCTGTGTACTTAAAATATCGCCAGACAATCATTTCTACTTGCTGGTCTGATGTTTTCATTGATCAAGACAGTCATTGACATAGATGGATCTTGAGTATAATTGCGCAACACGCCTATCTTCAACACAATTAGGACCCCCAATGTCAGATAGACATCTAAAAATGTGCATTAGAATATGTTTTTATAGAATCTACATGCAGTATTCCATGGATTGCTATCAGTTGAACCAAGCCAGGAACTGGGAGTTTAGTCAGATGCTGTGGTCATTAAGCAAATGGCAAATGTTTACATTGTTGCTAATTTTGGGCAAAGACCTATATTTTTGTAACTCATTACTATTTGAACGATACTTCTTCTACCATGATATAAAATATAATATATATACCCACTCTAACACGATTATTGTGGTTTGACTCACTAAAACTGTGGCACTCACCAAAATTCGTTAGTTTTCAAGGATCGGTTAGTTTAATGCTCTGTTTTCATGAAATAATATTATAAAAGTTACGCATTAGATAATATCATGACAGCTAGTTGTAATGCTTCATTCATAATATTGTAAAATTCATGCAATTGAACAATAACATATAACATCAATGAAAGTAAGTTGAGTATAAATATTAGGTTAAGTATAAATATTATTATGTGCTATGAACACAAATCAAGACATCTTCCATTAGTCTATAGGTAAATCGTTTCACAGCAATGAAAAATTGACCAATCCAGGAACATGGCTTGGATATAAAATGTGCGCATAATGAGATATTTGTTTTTTACATTATTTTAACTGACCCAGATTTCACACTCAGCAGGAAGAAAAATGAAGTGCTATAAAGCAAGTATGAAAATGTATATATTTTTTTAGTTACTCGCAAACTGGTCTTCTGTAATTTTCAAATAAATTGAGTTAATAATTCAGGTCTGTTGTTACCAGAAATTTTGCAGCTATTTTTCTTGCCGTTTCGCAATACTTTTTTTCCAATATCCTATTATTACATTCCCTTTCCCTGATAATAATTTCTTTAGAGAAGGTACCTAGTACATAATAACGGCTGTGAGTTTCATACTCGACTCGTTCAACTGCTACCGAGCGTCTTACCCACTGTTCTATTAACCACCTCTGAATACTGGATTACATACTTTTACATATATTGCTAATAGTTTTAAAGATGTTGTAATTTTAACCAATTGTTTTATATTTGATAAAGCTAAAGAAAAACATCAACTTATTATTAACATTCAATGGGTTCTTTATAAATAATATTGAGAAAATGCGGTTTAATATTGCATATTACAGTATGGAGCGGTTGTATTTTATTTTATTCCTGAATGTGGATTTAAAACATATCTTGACAATTAAATTTAATCCTATACATTATGTATAATTTATTATAAGAGTCACATTGAATTCTCAATCCATTGGGAAATGAGCATGAATGTAAAACATATTAATATTATTGTGTTAATGTTTTACCAATCTAAAGTGAAGTTTTGTTAGCATATAATAATTACAATTGCTTCCTCAATCCATGACTAAAAACCACCATTTGCTTATTGCCTCCACTATTTTTTTTGACTTTAGGTCTTTGTATGCCGAACTTGGATATCCTTTAAAAGCAAAACTTTCATTAAGCTATATTATGCTTTAACCGCTTGGACACATAAGCTTGTTTTCACGATAATTTAATGTAGGTAGACATAGGAATGACGTATGGCCCGTACCTGAGTTATTAATATCCCGGAATCATGTGCAATATCTCCTTTTAAATAATCTTTTCCTCCATCGTTGACTTTGTGGTGTATTTTAGGGATGGTCGCCGTCATAATATTTGCTCTTTTAGCCAATTTATTTATTTTAATTTCCCAGAAACAATAATTCTTTGCTTCGACAAAGCGTTTTCTTCGGGTATTTAATTTTTCCACATCTTTAGATCTTTAAACAGAGTGGTGTGGTAATATTTACCTGAATAATTATTACATGATTTTATTTGTGAATGGTGCTGCATCGTGTCCTCCACTAAAGTATGCAACTGCTTCATAGGCATTTATAATGATAGATAATAATAATAATTATTATTATCAAAGCATTTTCTTCGGGTATTTGATTTTTTCACATCTTTAGATGTTTAAACAGAGTGCGCTGTGGTGTTAAGTATTTGATATTTGCCTGAATAATTATTACATGATTTTATTTGTAAATGGTGCTGCATCATGTCTTCCACTAAAGTATGCAATTGCTTCATAGTAATTTATAATTATTATTATTATCAAAGCATTTTCTTCGGATATTTGATTTTTTCACATGTTTAAATGTTTAAACAGTGTGCGGTGTGGTGTTAAGTATTAAATATTTAACATGATTTTATTTGCAAAGGGTGCTGCATCATGTCCTCCACTAAAATATGCAATTGCTTCACAGACATTTTTTTTTTACGCACCAGACTTTTACTAAACCCTTTCACACACTTTTCCATACAAATGATCATCTAGTAAATCCACGCTATGCAAGTGTATTATATAAGTATAATTAATACAAAACAATACAAGAACAACACGTTAACCTACCAGACTATATTATATTTACTATTATCAATTATTTAAGTAATTATTATTTTCTTTCTAATTATTGAAGTGTGATGAGATAAAGTTACCTGCATAATATTTGTTTTCATTGGCTTTTTAAGAAGGTACTACTTACCTAACGCAAATTTTCAGAATATCTTTCTATAAAAGTTTGAATTTTGATTTGATGGTTTTCCTGAGATTTATTACTATTTTTTCTTACTGAAAATTTAAAAAATATTATTAAATATATTATGACATCTTGTCTTAATTTTGCCAGCTTAATGAATTTTAAGTATTTCCAGCCGTCAAAATTGAAAATTTCGTGAGGCCAGAGATTTAATTTGAATCTTCAGAGACAAATAAATTTATTATTTAGACATAAATAAATGTTTTAATTATATATATATATATATATATAGAATACAGGTTCTAATAAATATTTACCATTTTTTTTAATGAAACAGTTTCATTGCTACTAAAACTTTGACAAAAATGGTCCTATAAAATGGATAAAATTAAAACCTCAGGACAATTTTCTCGTTACTAAGTATGTTCAAAAATAAACTTGGTATTAAATTGAGTGTACCATTTCTTTGTACATATCTATTTGAAGCACAGTTCAGCTTCAGTCTGTAAGTCTAGACTCCAGACAAAATAAACCTCTCCCTTGTGTTATTGACATTTCGCTCTCCACTCTCCATGCAGTAATACACAATGTGTTTTCAACATCAATTCATGTTGATTTCTTGAAACTAAACGATAACACTTAAGAGGTATTTATTACCTGAGAATACCAAAAATTTGTAATTTTTAAATCAAATTCTCGACGTATTGACTCTTTTTTACAAAAAAACATAAATTGATTTTGAGAGATTGTTATTTTATCTGGTAAACGCAGGTAATTTTGAAAAACTAAGCTACGGCGATGTGTCTACAGATTTTGAGGTAATAAGTTAAGGAAAATTGCGTTACTTTTTTACGTACCTAATAATCGAGTTATTTTAACTTATTCCACGACAACTCAACAGAGTGGCATTTCAACACCCCTTTGAAAAGTCATCAAAAGTGACTAACCTAAGTAAACCATTTAACAAAGTTCTCGTTTTCATCACTTTTAATGACTTTTCAAATGAGTGCGAAGTAAAGCAAAACATCCATGGGTTTTAAAGTTGACTTTAACTTGTTGATATATGTAGCAAATAATTGGCTTCAAATCGATGTAGTAATCGAGTGCTTCAAACAGCGGTATTTATTTCGATTTGTGCAACTATTGACGTAGGTAATGTAATGATATTGAAAAACCCAGTAAGTGCTTATTCTACATATTCATCAATTTAGTGACCTCAAATTTTACTGAATAATGTGTTTTACCGTTTTTCTTGAATAATGTGCGTTATTTTCACTTGTCACTCTCATTAGTTGCGATATTTTTAATCAAATGCTAAATTGCATCTGTATTTTTATATTTATGCAAGTTTTTTTGTACTTCATTAATACAACAATATATATGGTTATTTTATTTCTTCAAACTTCGCAAAATCACTTTGTGGCGTCACTTTGAATTAAATTAAAACAAATAACTTTGTATTAAACCACTTATATAATCACAATTACCTACATGTTTCAAAACCGATGTCATTACTACCCTGACGAAGAAACCATCGGTTTTGAAACATGTAGGGAATTGTGATTATATTAGTGATTTAATACAAAGTTATTTGTTTTAATTTAGTTCTTTTATCGTTAACTTTTATTTATTTATTTTAAAAAAACAATCGTACATCAGTGTATTAAAATTTAAATAATAAAATTTACACAATCATAATAAAAAAAATAATTAAAGTTTTATTCCCACTTGTTGATGTACAATACACATTATTTGGGGGTTTCCTTATTCTTAAACCACGTAACGAAAATTCTTGTATTATCCATCCTCGGGACAGATTTGCGGAGTGTAGG
The DNA here is from genome assembly GCA_951813805.1 of Limnephilus auricula. Classification (NCBI taxonomy): domain Eukaryota; kingdom Metazoa; phylum Arthropoda; class Insecta; order Trichoptera; family Limnephilidae; genus Limnephilus; species Limnephilus auricula. The sequence continues at coordinate 28,124,561 of OX638390.1, read as the reverse complement.
ATACATGACATTTTTTATAGACACTACAGCATTCAGTCCTCCATTCATTGAATTTCCTTGCTTATTATCTCTATCCCGTCTGTGACGAAAGTACGTCCAAAATACATTTTTCAGTTTTTCGAGCGGTCAAAAGCATCAGGTTTCCTCTCGGATACCGCGGGTTCAATGCATTGCTACTCCTCCATCGTTGTGCAAGCAAAATTTTCCACATTTAATAAATACATGCTAGTAAGAGGATTTTAATTTTGTAAGGTTATTCGTAGCTTATTGGGTTAAGGGATATTTGTAGATAAAAAAATAATGTTTGTATAAAAAATAAGAGTGTGCTCTAGACCACACGACTGAAGTAAATACTTCTTTAACTCGATATATATGTATGTCTATATATATATATATGTTTATATGTATAAAATATATATACATACATAAATTAATTTTCTACCAATATTTATTTAAATTTATTATCATTCGCCTCGCTCGATCAAGCCGTGCGCATCGACGTCCGTTCCCCCCCGCGTTTGGTGCGTCACTGGTATTTCAAAATACTGACTGAAATATTTCATGCACTGGCTACGAGAGGAAGAGGGGAAGAAAATTTGCGCGCGCACTGCTCTTTCTTGCTTCTACAATGTGATACATACAGCCCGTTCGCCTCGCAACGCATTTCACTTTTCGTAACATACGTAATATACATTATAAGATTAAAGGGGTTACTTCTGTATCTGTCATCTATTTTTACCACTTACACTTAGCTTTTCATGTTCTAATATACTTAAAATGTTATTATACATTTCCTGAAGCCTTTCTTTCTTTGGCAAACTCCTCCATGTCACGAACAATTCCTGCCTGGAAATCTCGTTTGTGGTGCCTGTAAAATAACAAAATAAGCCTGATTTCAGGAAAATATCGAAACGATATGAATAGAAAATTAGTTGCTCTATTTTAAAAAAAATTAAAATAATAGTACGATTTTGATAACCTCCGAAATAAATTCACGATAAGTTAGAAAAATTATATTTTGTAGACCACATAAAAACACGTTCATTACATTTACATTAAAATATATAAAAAAAATATACCATAAAATTTTTAAATACATCTATTTGAATTTCACTTTTATTTGTTTAAGTGATGAGTGGAAACCCATTTTCTGTCATCCCATCAAGCTGAAACTTTGCATATAGACTCATTGTCGCTGACAATGCATTCTATCGTATTTTCTATATCCACTCGACGACATTACAGCACTTAATTAAGTTTTAAAGGATATTTGAAATAAATGTATTATAGTAAAAAAAATGCTTTTTTATTAGTTTTTTTTTCAGAACCGAAATAGAACACCTTAAACTCAATAAATAACCTAAAACGTCGCGCCGCAAGAAGCGAATAAATGCATCTGAAAATTTCATAAAGCAATAATCAGACTTCTGGCCTCTGGTGTGCTAGCACGGTCGCTCGATATGAAGTTACCGACCGATTGTCGGTAACTTCTCATCGTTCCCTAGGACAACTGCAGATCTCAAACGTACAAACGACAGTTGATATCGAATATATTAAGGACACTTAGTCATTGTGAACTGTCACCTATTCGTTTGCGATCTGCAGTTGTCGTAGGGAACGATGAGAAGTTACCGATAGTTATCCTCCCGATCGTTATAGAGCAAGCGTGCTAGGGCCTCTGGTATTAGTCAAACTGTGCATTAATCACCTTAATTAAGAATGCACTTGTCACACTGTCTAGATATCAACCTCGAACCCAGAAAAAAAATGTTTCGAATTAATTTTGGATTTTTGAATTTCTATTTAAAAAAAAATGCATAAACTAATTTTATTAAAAAAAATATTTTTTTAATGCCAAGTTTTTCTACAATCGGATGTCTCTTGTAGGAGACTCTGGGTCTCTACCAACTAGTTTATTTATATACCTTCTAGCTTATATGGGGCGAAACACAGTGCTGAATGTACGTTGTTGTGAAGATGGCAGATGCACGCAAATTCTCAAATAAAAAGCTGAATCTGGCTAATTGTTCTGAACTGGTGGAGGGGGAGGCAGAAGAAGGCTGTTCAACTCGCCGCAAACCACAACACTGAAACAGAAGGTGCATTGACTGCAATGGACTATAAACTGTTGAATCTCACTACTCGGTACAGTTTATGTTGTGTTTTAAACTTACTGTAAGCGGGAGTTGTAAAGTGAGCCAGATAGGATCATTTCATCGTCAATATAATGGTGCTCGGATTGAGGTACGCTGATTGCTGATATAATGCGTCGACCATTCGTTGATTTTATTTTAGTTAGCTTATTATTACGATGCTTTGATTTGTATTGTAATACCACGTTGGTGAACATACCTTCCATCGGACTATTGACTGGCGAATCCATGGACCTCCATGGGCGAATCTATTCTAATATTCGGTACATTTTATGGCACGTTGTAATTAAAGCTGTAAGCTGGAGTTGTAAAGGGGAATATAATATCCTCCAGTACGATGATACTCAGATTGAGGCGTACGGATATAATGCGATGCCTAAAGTTAGTTGATTTTTAATTACTATAAACCAAAGTTCGTTTATTATTACAATTGTTTTATTCGTCTTAAAAAGTGACGTCCTCGATTTCTTCCATCAATTACTTTAGCCTCTTCCGCTCCTGAAACTCCATTCTTCGTTCATTATTCATTAATCATTATAAATAATTTGCATAATTTTAACAATGTCGGATCAGCTTAAAATTGAAAATCGTTTTGTTGAATTTGGAATGAAGCAAAATATCAAAACAACATTATAGTTTTATTATTTTACCCTCAGCACGGGTAAACCACCTAGTGAGGCCAACATTATTGAATGTTATTATAAAATGTAAAAATATTGCATCAATAAAAAAATAAAAAATTTGATTTCAAAAACAGTAAAAATGCGGATATTAAACAGATCTACTGCACAACTACAAAATCGCACATCCGACATTGGTGTACGAGACCGTCGATAATATTTATTAAAATTAAAAAGGATTTATACAAAATTAAAAAAAAAAAAAACTAAAAAATTTACTTTTGAAACTAGCTATCACTTTGTGGTTATCCATTTTATAATTAAATGAAACAATATAACTTAGTTACAACCACTGATTTATTTAGTTAAATGCCGACCGGTTTCGGAACAACCGTTCCGTCCTCAGGGCAAACATATATATTTAGTTAAACGCCGACCGGTTTCGGAACAACCGTTCCTTCCTCAGGGCAAACATATAAATCAGTGGTTGTAACTAAGTTATATTGTTTCATTTAACTAAAAAATAATTTGGTACTTTGAATGGTACACAGAAATATTTCACATAAAGTGTTATGGTAACAAGTTGTTCATCAGAAATACTACAAAATGTTTGTTGTTATTACTAGATGTCTGCATTCCGCTTCATCACAAACAAACGTGAGTAGAGTCCGTACATATTAGCTTTCCGAGCCTCCAATGTTTATGTTTACAGACGCAAACGCTTCCTACCCCACAACAGGTAGACCCGCGATTAAATATTATTTGTTTGTGAAAATACTTTTTTATAATCCGTTGTGAATTCCCGTGCAGTGGACGTGTGTGTGCGTGGATGTGCGTATCTGTGGATGATTGAATGTGTGGATACGTAGATACAGCTCGCTTAGTTAACTTTGCAGGCAGTCAAAAGTGGAACTGAGAACGCTATGTTTTTTGCTATTCAGTCGTCAAGTTTTTTTTTCATCAAATACATCGATACAAATGGGTAAATCCAAAAGTAGTGTGTGGTGGTTTTGATATTTCTATGGATGGATGGCGTTATTGTTAGGACATAAAAACAACTTTACAACATCGAGAAATAAATCAAAGTGAAGCATAGGCACTGTCTTTTATAACGATTTTTTTGCTTTTGCTGGTAAATTGCATTTTTAAAATTCCAACAATAAAATCTATTTTTTTATTTATTTCTTTACTCGTATATATAAACCTGGGGATGTTTGCGTGGATACATCGTTGTACGAGTGTATGGATAATGTGACTGTATAAATGTGTGCATATGTGAATGTGTGTGTAATGCGTTCTGCGCGTGTTTGTTGTCTGGCGGGTCATTGCATCCCGGGCCTAGGGGGCCTAGGGGGCCCGCCAGGCAGGGGGTGGCGGGGAGGGGCAAGGTCTCAGGGGCGACCACCTCGCGAAGAAAAAAAAAAACAGACCAGTCTGGAGCTCAGAGCGCGGGAAAGGAGCATAGTATTCTCGCGTTACAGGATGCAAGAGATTTCAGCGTTGGGATGTTGTAGGGTTCAGGTTTGCCGAAAAGACAATTTAACATATTTAGAGGTTATATCGTGCAAAGTACGTGCATTTGAGATGTTGAAGAGTTTTCAAGGTGTAGCGGTCTGAATCTAAAAATAAAAATTGATTTCGTAAAATATCCCAAAAGTCTAAATTTTACTGAAATATATTTTTTCGATTCATAGAATTTTAACTAGAAAACCATTCGGTTTATGAAAAAAAAACATCATCATGACCCGTTGGAACGAAATTTTTTGTCATGCTGTAATATTTTCCAATAAATATCACAAAAAAACATTTACATCGCCGTTTCTTCGTATTCCATAAGTTTATTTATGTTTGTTAAACTGTATAACTTGGTACGTTATACATGTGTATTTGTTTTAAAACTATCGAATTTATTCCCACCCTAGGCTCCATATTCTTCAGAAATGTTTAGACTGATAGAGATTATGCGAAATTTTATTTTGGACAATATTGTTTAGGTAGTCGCAAAGTTATGATCTGAACCATCAATTCACAACTTCCATCACATGTCTTATATTTTATATCTCAATGTTTGGATCCCCTCTCCCAATCTCTCGGCCCTCTTTCATCTCGCGGGTCCAAAAGTAGTAACCAATAACCGAATCATTGTCCTCTCCTTTGTGCCTTTTGACGTGGGTCTCGGTCGTCTGGTGGTGCCGGGGGGCAACGTCCCGCCCCTCCCCTACCTCCGGCCCCCTTGTTGGTGTAGGCCCGGGACAGGTTACGGGCATAAACACCGCTGAATGGATACGTCACAGCCTCATGTTTATGGCCTTTATTGTCATTATTTACGGCGGCCGATTTGCGAACCTTTTTGCGCGAACGAGCATTAATGTGAATCTATAGAAAATTAAAGCTGCCGAGGAATCAACCATTTCATTTCATCATCTCTAGTCTAGTGGGTACCCAATAATTGTGGAAAAACTCTTTTGAAGAATGTTCTCAAATATTTACGAAGTAATATTAATTTTTAACCACCTCTTAAAGAATTGAGCTTCGAAGAATTTTATACGATATTTATAAATTTTGATTGTAGGTACCTACAATAAAATTTTTAGCCTGTTCTTTTTTTGTTTTGTTAAGTTTATGTTCATTTCTTTGACGTGACCTTTAAAATTAAAGATTTTTAATTAATGTTAGACCCTAGTGAAAACATGTTTTTTAGAAACTGAAAATAATTTTGGTTCAAACTTATTTTTTTGCCTTCTTCTGTATTTTATGTTAAATATTTTCGATATACTTTTTCTTTTTTTGTCGGGTAGGACCAGAATCTAAACAGATTATTCACGAAACTTTGCCACGAGCGTACGTGCAGTTTTACTCATTCTCCGTTGCTGCCACTAGAAGACTTCTTGTTGTGTTTTCCTTCATCCAAACACAGAACAATGGCGACTGCATTTTGCCGAACAAAAACAAAACAGGTAACGCGGTTCAACCACCTCCTTAAAGTGGCGCAATATCTGTTCACATTGCTCGGGCCGCAGGACCAAGTGTCTCGGAGGAAGGATATTCTCTACTCACCACTCTCACCAGACCCGCCGGTTCAGCGAACCCTGCGAGGAACCCGATCCCCCTCGTACCGGACTATACGCTATACGTCTTTATGAATTATAGGAATTAGTCGAGTAGGTAAACGTCGCACACATAGTCAGAAAGTTTCTCCCTCTCATCCAATTACTGTTGGAGTCTTAGGGTTTAGAAGGGCTCCCTTTCTTGAAGAGCCTGTTTAATTTAATATGTTCTTGCCTGTTAGCGTGTATCCTTCGATTCCTCGGCGTTCCCACATTAGTTACACGAAGCCCTTGGGTAGGAACTCTGGATTACGAATCATCCAAATACTTACATGGAATGCTATATATACACACTCAAATGACCTGTCAGTGAGAACCGCTGTAACCCATCTTTTTGTTACATTCGCCGGTCAGAAGGATAACTTACAGTGGATCTATCAGCGGTTTGCTTTCATTGAACCCCTCATTCATAACACTATACAAAGAAATCATTTTATCTCATCATTTTTTATACTAACAGACACAGTTCTGTAATAAATAAAGTACATTTTAGAATGATCCTTCGTTGATAGTTTGATTGCAAAGAAACCGACAACTGACATTGAATCAGTCGGTTATGGGTTCTATTTCCTGAAATGCTGTTCCTGTTTTCATGAAATATTACCAAACCAATTTATTATATATGCCGTTAGTCCGGGTGTTGTGATGTCGATTGAAACGTTCAATGAATTTCAAGCTGTAGTTGCAAGGGTCAAAAAACATTGATAAATAAAAATTAAATCAAAAATAAAAGTTCCTGGTTCAACCCACTTTCTTGTCAATTGTAAAGTTTTTTTTCTGTATTTTCATAACTATCCGATTTCCGGTCTCTGCCTACCCGGCGTAATGGTTAGTTCGTTAGTATTTTTATGATTTAGTTCTATCATTGGACTGTTTGTTTTGTCTCGTGGTTAACACATTGTTACCGTTGCTTTTAACATGCACAATCAGTTCTTGACTAAATGGTCCAAAAATTTAACAGCAATATTTTAAAACTAAAGTTAAGTTCGATACTTTTAGCCTCCCTTCCATTCAATACCGTTTAAAGCCATGTGTCTCTGTGAGTATAATTCTAGTTATCAATTAGGCTCAGCAATTAACCGACGTTCAGATAGTTAATCGATTGAATGATTGATTAAACGCTCAATAAATGATTGTTAAGGCCACTACACATGGTGCTGCGAACAGCCGACTTTTTGCAGATGGCTAGAAATCGCATCGTTAGTAGGCAAAACCGGCTGCCGAATTGTTATTATTCGTCTGCCGTATTATTATTTCTTTACTGCCGGAACGATTGTTTCCACTTTCTGCCGCATTTGCGCGCAGAGTATTATTATTTTACTACTGCGGCGTCCGAATTGGTGCTGCCGCAGACGGATTCTGGCTGTTTGCAGCCAGAACGACATGGTCCGTACACGTGATCACAGCGCACGAGAAATCAACTTACTCAGTGGCGTTTCTTCACAAGGGGACCATGGGGACAGTCCCTACTTAAAAACGTTTAATGTTAATGGTATATTTATACCGTAGAAATTAAATAAATAAACTACTATTACATATACTCTACACTATTCCTGAAACCTAACAAGAAAAAAATTGACAATTCTTTGTGTTCACAAAAATAATGAATGCGTTCTGAACATAAAAGTAATTGCAGAAATATAATCTAAAAAATTATTTCGGTTAAGTAATTTTTAATTTCTCTCCTTCCTTCCTTGTAGCATAATAATAATTTATTGCATATGACGTTTTAGTAAAATAATAATATTGATATCGATTGATCGGATTATTTCTATAGCGCCGTTCTCGTGGTTAAAACACCTCAAAGACGCTTTTAACCGAAGTACAATTTGTCTTGTGCTATTTTTATTAAACTTCATATTTATATAATTGTAGAAAGCAATCACTTTGTGGTTTGACATATATAAATAAAACACTTGTTTTGTTTAAACCACGAGTTTTTGGTTGTGAACAAGTGTTTATTTTTATTTAAACTTAATATTTATTTACGCACCCTATTTGATGGTTCTGGTTAGGTGCGTGACTTATCTTCGTACCTCATAAAATTTTCTGTAAGAAATTATATTATTACTATTTGGGTATACCTATATTTGTATTGAGTCTCGTATCGTTACTTTCTGGCAGTGAGACGTCAGTATCTACACATAAAAATGCCGGTCCCCGCCATCGAAAATGTGCTCGACCCGCCACTGATCTTACTGCAAATAGCATGGTCTAGTGGCAACCACCAATCTGCAGAACTTCTGTAGCACATTAAGCCGGGTCTTTTGCTTCAACAAAGGTTAATAAAGTAATAACAAAGCGTGATAAAGGTTTGTAATTTATAATTTATAAACAAACTTTACAAAAACTATTCGTGTTTATCGTTGAAATATTTAAACGACGTATATACTGTTATTCATATTTTAATTTGATTATAATTAGATGCTCTGTTATGTTATATTATCGAACTCGTATGTTCTTTCCGTAATAGTATGTACCTTATCTGACATTATTTTTTTAAACCTGAAATATTCCATGGTAGCAGTATCAAGTATTTTGTCTTCTGAAATTGACTTCTTTTAGCAGAAATTCTGACGATAGTGTAATTGGTCAAAATGGAATCTCTTTTAATATTAATTTTAGTGCGTTGCAAGTCGGTAGTGTGTATTTTTGTTTTAAATCAATTTCGCTATGTATTCAACACATAGAAATTATACATATGTTAAGAACCCACATATTATATCGACCCATAATCGGCAGAACAGCGTAAGCGACAAACAGCAAAGTGTTCAGGAGAAGGTTTTTTTTTAAATAACTTTCTTAGTTGATTCAAAAAATGATTTTTGTTAATTACGATTATTGATATTTGGTTACTGCCTGTATAGAACTGATAATGCAATTATCTGAATGCCTTCAGTTGTGGAGATAGTGGCGGTTACGCTGTTTTGCCTATCACCCTGACAGATATTTTCCCTTAGAAATGTCGCTTACGCTCTTTGGAGTACATGGTTTTTTTATATTTATTTATTTACACATATACTGCACAACATGTGCCATTAACATAATTGACATACAATATAAATAGTACAACAACATGAAGAATGACTAACAGTATATTTGTAAGTTAAATATAAGGAAAAAAAATGTAAAAAGTAAGTAGTAAGATTATAAGTAGTAGGTACAGGGTAAAATATAAATGTAAAGTGAAAAATATGGTATAAAGTATAAGTATAAGTATAAAGTTCAAGCTTTAAATTATTAAGCAAAAATAAAAAAAGTTAAAAGTGAGAATAAAATAATAATAATAAAAAAAGTCTAAAGTAGAAATATAAGATATCTTTAAAATGTGCAATGATTGAAATATAAAATATTAAGTAAAAAGTCCTCATAGGAGCAATGAAAAATAAAAATTTAATAGAATAGTTAAGAGGTCGATATTATGGATTATAAATATTAACCGATATGATGAATTTTACAAGTACCTATGATTTCTAATGAATTAATGTTTTGCAAGTACTGGTAAGCATATTATGTTTACATGATCATTATGTTTACATGGTACTAGAAGACAATTTTTGTTTAATGCATCTTTTGTATGATGCCAGATTACCGGCGTGATCGATATTAGCATATTTATTGCCAAAAGTGTGTAAGCGATTTATTGTTGCATTTTGTTCTGCGGTGGTCCCAGAGTTATTACAATAAAAAGGTGTTTGGAGTCGAGTAGGTCTAAAAGGCAAATTAGCGGTGGCAATTATTTTTCTCAATGGATTAAAGAATGAATATTGTTTAATTATTTTTGCTGTTATGAATTTATTCCCATAATTAATTAGGTATGTGTGGTCGATTAACGATTAACCATTGTCGATTTCGATTAACAATTAGTTTTATTTTTACTGAAATAAAAACTTATTTAAAAAAAGTCGCAGGAGGCGACAATGTTGAAGCAAGAGACCCGGCTTAAGCATTTCGCAAATTCATTTCGAAAGTGACCGAGTTCGGGAGCGCTGTGAATACGTGTTCACAGAGCAAAAGAAACCAACTTACTGCAAAAAGCATCGTCTGGAGGCAACCTCCAACCTGCGATTTTTAGCCAGCTGCTAAAAGCTGCTAAATGTCGGGCTGTTCGCAGCATGGTGTGTAGACCACTTTAATCTATTTGTTGTATTTACATTATGTTTATCGTGCATGGTTACTCAAATGAATGCGTCTGTTTTATACGTACCCGAAATAAAATGTACTGGGCACCAGATAGTTTGATATCTGTCGAAATTTGTGATGGGCGAAACTAGACGAAGAATTTTGTTAGTTTGTTTAGTTTGTGGTAGCTGCTACCTCGTTGAAACTATTTAACGACGATTTAATATGAAGCATCCTTGTAGGAAATGATGCACAAGTGTACCAACTATCCGGAGCCAGATTATTTATTTATTTATTTATTTATACGCATATTAGGCTTTTACATACATAGTTATAAAAATATTCATAAGATTGTGAGTTCACAGTTACAGTAGTAATACATAGTATAATCTATCCATTTGACATATTATAACAGCAAGTAACTAGTAATGCATACGATGATTATTTGTAGGTATAAACTTGTTGTACAAAAATAAGAATTTGCCTACTCCTAAGGTTAACAAACGTAATTTAGCTATAAAGAAATGTAAAGTTTATATGTACATAGTAGACAGTGAGAGCAGTAACATGGTATAATACGACATAATAATATAGTGTATAATATGAGGCCTTTGAATTAGAGAGTTTACGAAATAATTGTTGGCGGTATTGTTAACATAATATACCTAAATCGTTTGACATTATGTGAGATGAAGAAAGTAGGGAGGGGAGACATCGGTAGGTTGGGAAGGGACTGACGCTATTGAAAGCAGTGTTTAGATTCTGAATGGTCGCCTTCCACCAGGGCGATACTGAGAGTATCTACCACTCTGTCCACCATAAATATAATATTACCAACATTCTGATGAAATCTAATTTACCTATTGATCGTCTACTTGTCACAGTTTGAATTATTTGCTCTCCACCAGACCTAACGCATAACTTACATCACGTTATATTTTTAAGTGTTTACTTGTCTTTACCAGCGTATAACGAGGTTGAATAAGGGTTCAAATCCAGCGAAACGTGTATTATTGTGAAGACGCAAAAATCATCCGATCGCTGCAACGTGCATTTTGTTTGTAGGTAGGTACAAGTACTTGCATTAGGTCAGTGATCTTGTCCAACGAAACTCTATGGTAAAAAAAACCCCATCCATCCATCGGACGGTAACTTGACGACCGTATGTTTCACTTGGGTCAACGCTCCCAACTATTATACGACTTTATTTTTATCGGATGATTTTTATGAACACTCTCGTAAACCGTATTGCCGTAAATTACCCGGTGTCGAGTAAGATGGCGGATTATTCGCAGAAAAAATGATTTATACAGCTTCCGTCTGTTTTTCTAATGGCGATGATCTTGGTGGAAAGGGCTCCTTGTGCTAATATTACAAACATATAATTTCATGGCAGCTAAGCTGCAATGTATAAATCTTTATATACATGATATTATGAACAATAATAAGATGTCGTTGGAATTTAAAAAAAGTGCATTCGATTACTTACAATCTTATCCACATTTCAACCTTCAATTTAGGAGGCGGGTGTGTGTACCGCCGCCCCGTTAACCATTTATTGGATAACCAACACCTCTGCCATATGCCACTCCAAGTGTTTCGCTACGTTTGGTGACTTAGCAGGGGTGACCGGCTTCATGGGGTGGGGTTTGTCCTTTGTGCTTCATGGGGTGATCTTGGCGGCAATTGCGTCTGCCCACCTACTGCGTGGCGATCTTGGATTGGGAGAGACTGGTTGAGGGAGGTATTTTGACCTCTCCAGCAGGACTTTCTCGTAACATCGCCTTGCACCGCATTGGGAGGGATGGATTCATACGTCCGTCATTCCTGAACTCAGTGACCCTCAGTTTCCTACCCACCCCTCATACCGTTTTCCTTCCCAGAACTTCCTCTCCTTCCTTTCATAAATAGACCCTCCAATGTGGAGCTAATGTAAAAAATAACGGAAAAAAATCAAACACCCAAAAATCACAGGCCTTGCAACACTATAAACACAATCCATTATGTATTCGGGTAGCCGTTAGTAAAATAAATCACATTCGACGGTCCCGAAGAACAATGTCGGATCTGCTAAAAATTGAAAATCGTTTCGTTGACTTATTTATTGGCTTATTTTGTTGATTTGGCCACCATAACACGGGCATGTGCCTAGTATGGCGGCCATAAATTCCACAATTGTTATATATTTACTATTCAAAGAATAAAGAAACATTAAAAAAAAAAAAAAAAAAAAAAAATTTAAAAGTGTGTATTTTCGGAATTTTTAATGAAATGCCAAACATCAAAACAACATAGTAATGATATATGTAATATGTGTTATGTTTGTCTGGTGTGTAGTTAGTTAGTTATTGAAATTTGTACAGCGCCCTTGAGGTGATTTTTTCAAAATAAACCGCGCTATACAAGTCATCCAAATATTATAATAATAATAATTAATTAATTGTAATTTAAATAGATGTAAAAATATATAGTTGCCCTCTCCTAAACACAACCATCTGCTTTATTAGGAGAGTAATTCAAATGTTATATTATATTAAGTTGTAAATATTCTAACACTAGAATGTTATAAAAAATAATATATATATATATATATATATATATATATATATATATATATATTTCTTAAATGTCAAAAACGGTAAAAATGAAGGAACGAAACATTAACCCTTCAAAAAATTTCACTCAAAACGCTCCACTGCAAAACTACAAAATCTCACATGTGACATTATTCTTCGGGACCGTCGACATTATATGTAGTGTTTTTGCAATGTTCATCAAACAATTGTAAACAATACCCATCGACGCATTTACGTCGTTAGAGCCCATAATTTACATGACCTAAATTACGATTACTAAATACATTAACATTTTATACTGTGACTATTAGTTAATAAATTAATACAACCCAATCAATTACATACGTTTTTTGACGACTGTATTCGTTCTGATCCATTGTTTTAAATACGCCAATAAGTAAAGGAGATTTGTTCATATTATTTTTCTATTTTAAAAAGAGGTATAATGACGACCCGAGAAGAAGACTAGCTTGCAATGATTGTATGGTATTCTTCGCTTGCTCTTAACTCTAAACAAAAGCAATATCACCTGTACTGAAAGTCGCAAGGACGCGCCCCTCGTGCCTAAGCCAAGCCTTGCAACACGCGAACTTTGCGGGCTCGTGCAAAACTCGGAAATTGCACTCTGAAATACAAAACAAGGGCAACACGATGTTATATTAAACTACATTCTTACCGTAAAAATATGTTAATTTTCCCCATCTGAACTCATTTCTTTATTGTCTAAAATGTACTGGATAAGAAAATGTATAACACGCGTTGCAGTGTACATTCTTCCATAATTTTGAAAATATACGGATTTTCTATCGTTAATCTTGTTCCAAGTAGTACCCTCGCCCCCTTCCCCTCCCGTGTTCCTTTTACACCTTCTCCGCGTTCCCCCTCCCTCGTCCACCCTCCCGCGAACAACCCCTCCTTCATTCCCCTCCGCCCCTCCTGGATATCCTCCCCCTCCTGCTTTTTTCCCTGCCGCAAAACTCAATAAAATACGCTCATTTTTCAAACAACTCGCGTGAGCCCTATTATAATTTTTTTTTGCAAATTTCATAACTCAAGAACTTAACAAAATAGAAATATTGCTATACAGAAACCTTCACGGGGCATGTCCACAACAACTCACCAAACTTTATCTCTAAATATATCAAACTCGCTAACAACTGTCAAACTTATTACGAAGTTAAAATAGTCGTTAAGTTTTCTGAAATTTTCCAATTTTCTTAATTTTTCTTTCCGTAAGAACCTTTTACAAAGTAATAGAAAACTTTAAAAAAAGATGAATGAAATAGGTAAAGTTGTTCTGAAGTTATGGTGTGACCAAGGGAAACAGGGATTCATTTTTATATATGTAAATAAATTATATATAGATTATCGCTGGTGGAAACCCCCATTCAGACTCGATACGTATTGCCTGAAATAACTTTAGTCGTGTTTAGTGACTAGATCTGATTAGCTAGGTACTTCCCATTCTTCCCTTCTCCCAACTCCTTCCCCTTCCCACTCCATTCAGCCTTACAACATAACCTAATTGGAGAGTGGTATTCGAATACAAACCTATTTTTTTTATTTGTTAAGTTTCGTAGCAGATATCTTCCATTTACTGATTGATTTTGAGCTGAACTGCATACTACAAACCTATTATTACACTTTCAGTTTGTCTACAAAAGTTTACCATGGAGGACGCACTCGAAAAATCTGAAATAATTAATTAATGAAATGTCATTTAGCATTTAAAATATTTAAAAGTTTACAAATTTTATAATAAATGTTTTTTTAATGTTAAACGAAAAATAAATTGCAGTGATAATAACTTCTTAAAAATACTTTGCCTAATCAAAAATGTTTTTTTATTATTTTTTATTTCGTTTAAAGAGATAATTACAGTTTACAAGGAAAAAACCATCGGTAAGCGACTTAAATTTTTTTTTTTATGTTTGCATTCAAAACTATAATATTTTTAGTTGCTTATGTCGATTCGTTATACTAAATTCTGAAAGAGCCTTTAATTTGCTTTCAAATATTGTATTTTACAATACAATGTAATACGTTCAAAAACCGCGAAATCTATTTGAATTTGAGCCTTAAGCGATAATATTTGATGACATGATATTATTTTGTCGAGGCCCGAGTGGTTTAAAAAACATCGAACCTTTCAGCTGATATGTTTGCTAAAAATCCTTGATCATCCTAAAACTCCATTCAAACCAGTAGTGCTGCTATTGAAGGCTGTGAAGCGTCTACCATACCCCTTTCCAGTCCACTGACTTACTGTATGGCCTTTAGCGGCAGCAAAGTGAGTTAACCTTTAACACAAATACGGCTTCCTCTGGCCCGTTCAATGTAAAAAATATAGCTTTCACAAAGCCAGAGTAGGAGGTAAAATACCAGCTCGGTGTATCAAGTTAAGACTCGTTAAGGTTGATCTAGCAAGGTTTATAATAATCATGAATGGAATCAATCTGCACGCGAAACCGTCATCAAAATGTACATGTGAATTTAGATTTTCATGGCCGTCTTATTTAGATATTTTATATCCGGTTGTTTCTTATTTAGGTCTTCAGGAGCGTATAACGGACTTTCTTCTCTTTCTTGAGTCTAATTTTTGTACAACCATGATCTAAATTTTGGTCATTCAAAACAGTGGCGGATAAAGTTTTTTTTTGATGTCAGAAAGCAAAGATTAAAAAAACTATCTTGCAAAAGCGAAGTGACAGGCAGATACGGTTTGATACAGAAAGGCGTGTCAAGATGTATGACATAATGGAATAATTGATTTATTTACGCACTAAGGGCTTAAAAAAACAAGGACGCTCTTGGAAGACATGGCACGACCAGGGGAATTGAAGATTTGGTAGTCCACGAATGTGAATAATGCAATTTGTTCTGTTGAGTTTATTGAGTAACACATATTATGGGGAAAACTACGCTTCGGTTAGTTAGTTGTATACTTTTTATTAAGAATTTTTCTTTACTTATTTATGCTTTCGATGTTTAATTCTTTTTAGTCTAATATTTTCTCTATGTCTAGAATGGTGTGTAGAAATCTTTATTGTAATTTAGGTTAAAGTAAATTGGCAATAATTTGTTAAAAGATTTGTAGATAAAAATTAAAACTTTATGAAACATTTTTGTTTTCTAAATTAGTAAATTTGTTTGTTTATTGATTTTCCTAATTCTTCCAAGGGTAGACAGACCTTTGTTAGCCATTTTTGGCAATAAAATTGAAATCTTCTTCAAGAGATATCTTGAGTCTAGTATTATTCCCAGTTTTAGCACGGTCTATTATTTCTTCATGACATTCATCATACTTTCGATTACCAATGATCTTTATTATACCTTGTTTTTGAGATGTTGAGTTTAAGTTTATTAATTTTCAACTATTTATGGAAGGACTTTGGCGATACATGCACCTTTTTCGTGAAATTGTACACCTACCTCTTTTATTTTCAATCAGTTGGGATTGAAAAACTTTAAAAACAGAAGAGTTTAGTGGTCCATTTTAGACAGATTTCACGAGACGCCACGATGCTACAATCTGCAATGTGCTCTATCCTCGTTACAAGTTACAACAGCCACTTTATTAATTATCCCAGCTGCTTATTTGGTCCAGGATCTAATCTTAACAATAATACACACTGTCTATGAGTTATTGCTCAACTAATATTAACATCTGCTATCCATATTAGGATAACATCTTCCGAATGGGAGGATAAGCGTTGTATAAAGTATAAATTGCGGTATTTATGGTATCTTACATCTTATTAGATCTGCATAATATTGCAATTAGGATCCGTTTGACATTCTTGCGTGCAGTTATGGCTGGCAAACGGAAATACCGGTAGCCGATTGTGGTGATGATTTAGCACCGATATAAGAATTATTAATAGTGATGCTCGGATTATTTTGACCAAAAATGTCGCGGACAGAGTATTTATTCTGCCTGGAAAACCCCGAACACAGATTTTTCGACGATTCGAAATAACTTTTTTTTTCTTTTAAATTTTGGTTAGGCATAGATTAAAGAAGAAAACAAGAAGAGCCTTCCGTACACATTTGAATGAAAACAAATGATTAATTTAGTATGCGCTCTGTCTTACTTACAGTCGCCGGACATCGTGGATCTCCATCCCTGTTGAATTTCGTAAACACAGATTTGTATTGGAAATTTAAGGCCCGATTATTCTGTGGAAATATGTATTGGTGTGTCAGTTTCGGGGATTTTAAGGTTACATAATATTATATAAAAATAGCTGCTTTGGAAAAACGGCTATTTAAATACTGAAGAAATTAGTGTTTGGAGATGTCAATGTGCTCAAAAATCTGTGCCCAGAGGATCTGTGTGCGGAAAAAATATGTGTTTGGAATAATAATATATGTTTGTAATATTCGTGGCAGGAATACTTACCGAATCAAATAAGTGATTGTATCTTGCAATACGAAACGCAGGTGACAGGATACCAAACACAGGAGCTTAACCATAACAATAATCATAACAATGACAATGAGACAATGGAACTGAATGTTGCTTTGCAGCAACATCAAGCACTGAGCAAGCTACTTGAGCCTTATTAAAATGGATAATTAAAAGTTAACAGCTTTAAAGTCTATTTTTAAATGAAATATCAGCCTTAAAAATAACAACTAATTGACTTTAGAGTTTTTTTTTAACGAAAATAAATAAACTTTTTTTTAGTTGTGATGGCTAAAACCTGGCTCTATTTCTGTGAAATTCAGAACGGGCTTTCTCTCTCATATAGTACAACTTCTGACTTCTATTAAAACTACATACAACTACCTATATTAACGACATCTGTGGAAGACATTGAAGCTACATATTCACATACACTACAGACCTTAGAAGAGATTGGTGATCCATTCTGGACAGATTTCACGAGATGCTACGAGCTGTGTTCTAATCTCGTTACAACTTAATATCTTGATATATTTCCTAATCTAATTTACCACGATTCCGCATTAAAACTAATACTAACGACTATGATGAGAGATATTGAAACTACATACATATCACATACACCATACACTACAGACTTTAACCTAGAAGAGATTAGTATTCAATTTTAGACAGATTTCACGAGATGCCACGATGCTACAAGATGTGTCCTAATCTCATTACAAATTACAAAGTAATATCTTAACGTATTCCTAATCTAATTTACCAAATTCATTAATGCAAAAAGCTCTCCTTCAAACATATATTCATTGAAAGAATATAAATTTTCACATTGACATTAAAAATTATTTATAAATGAAAATACACACAACGCATTCATAACTCCATTATTGAAATTCGTAATTATTACGAGACGATTGCGAGGCTTACAATGTTATTTATGTACGCTTTTTGAGGGAGTGGGCTAAGTAAAGGCCAATCTTTTAAGGTTTCTTCAATCCGTTGAGTGTGAAAACAAGTCGTCAGGGTGTGTGTCTTGTTTAGATAGAGTGCCACTCGGACTTGGAGGTGTGCGCTGTTCGCTGTACAGCTGTGCAGTGGGGAGAGTGCATCCGGTAGCGTGTGCGCATGCGCTGTCCTCCCGTGTCAACGACCTCACCTTCGAACTTCCGCTGCAATATGACCTATATGCGATCGGCGATGGGTGGTGATACAAAAGTGCAGTTTAACATACTGGCGAATGGTAATACAACACAGTACAGTACAAACAATGGCCTTGTTTTGTTGTCGGCCTCGGCGTCAATGCGCTCGCTACTGTAAAAAGTTTTGCTTATGAATTAGTGCACTTATATTTTCATATTGAGGATGATTCGTTACTTCCTAGAGATTTCTTATTGAGTACTGAAATTATTATAAAAATTTAAACGTATGAAAATCTGTGTGGATAAAGCTTTAAAAACTCTCTAACAGTGAGCTCTGGCGTCTTGTATTCTTTTTGGATTTTTTAGGTCAATGAAAATGTTTCCGCCTCGGGAACCATTTATTGGGTAACCAACACCTCTGCCATAGGTCACCCCAAGCGTTTCGCTACGATTGGTGACTTAACAGGGGTGCCCGTTCTTGGGTTGAGGTTTGTCTGGGTCTTGGCGGCCGATAAACTTGATACACTGAATCCCAGATTCCCACCCACCCCTCATACCTTTTCCTTCCCAAAACTTCCTCTCCTTAAAAAGACCCTCCACACAGCATCCCCAAAGAAGACACACGGAAATAATTTTCGCCAGGGCCTCCCGTGTGCAGCTAATGTAAAAAAATAAATTAAAAAAGGTTTTTCGCTCGTTAAGTCTTTCAAATAATGAGTTTGTACGTTTTTTTTGCGAAGTGAAAAATATATACTATTTGTAAAATATATAGGCTTCACAATAAATATGATAAAGCCGTTTATTTAACTTTTTTTTTAATTTTGCAAATCAGACTCCCAATATTTGGAGAAGTTTATGCTTGTGTAGGTGTACATAACTAACGCATTATTACTAATCTATTAACTTTTAGGTACCTATCATATAGCAAATAAATAATATATACATTATCTCAAATAAGTCGTAGTGCCTACTCATGATAAAAACGGTATATACATTACTAGTATTACTCCACTGCTTCAGGCCATAGTCACGTATCTGCACCGAGAAACTTTTCTAAATCGACGTAATCATCATATGTCAAAGCACCCTTACTGCTTCGGAGGTACGTAAATATGAAAGTTTCACCTCCCTTTTCTAGACTCGAAGTTTAGCAATATTGGTAAGGTACAGAGTACAGGTTGTTCAAGGAGGTCAACCGACTTGACAGGGATTTAGACTTAATAATAATAATAATATTAATGTTTTATTCAAGGATTTGGGGAGGATAGTGCAATCCCACACGTCCCATATAGTTATAAATACAGTTAAATTATAAATAAAGTAAAACAATTATAAGTAGGTGCAAAGTTATAAATAGGTAATCAATTTCTGCGTGGTCTTGAGTGAGCTCGGGCCCAGCGCTCACTCAGGAGTGGCGCTTGGTGCTGGAAGGCTGCGTTCACCACCGTGTTGTCGGAGGCCATTAGCCGCATCCTGGCTCCGGTGACCCGGTGTCTCATCAGGCCGGCGAATCCATTAAGTCCTAGTTCCGTAAACACTGTTGAAGCGCTGCTGTATCTCCTGTATCCAAATATAATTCTGCAGGCGTTATTATATTGGATCCATTGAACCGTTCGGTTGAATCGGTTCAATGGAATGAGTCGTTCCATTGAACCGATTCGGTATTGACACCATGTTTCACATGTATATAGGATGGTACAAAACATACTTAAATCACTCGATCCACAAATACGAACCAGAGTGGAAGATTATTTCAGTATCGCCCTGATGAAATTCCACCATTTAGAATCCAAACGTTGCGTTGCTTGAAGTGGCTTAAAGCAGTTTTTAGTGATCTGGTGTTCAGCAGATCTGAATAGTCATAACAATATCTACATAAGATTTCAATTTCTCGTCTGGCTTATTCCACTACCACTACGACACAGGCAACATTTTCGCTTACTATAGGGAGATTTTCAAGATATTGGCAAGTTATTCGGAACCCGGGAATGTTTGTCTTTCTTAAAAAAAAAAACATTTCCACGTGTTAGGAGGATTCTAGTTTTCTTTTAATATTATGCTCATATCGTTAGTTATTTTTAGAAAAATCTTTAAAATATCGTCAATCCTTTTCTCAAATTACCTAATTCGCAAGCATGTTTTATAATAATAATTCACTTATTTTGAGTTTGGGTTTCTTTAGTGTGGTGCTAGAAGAACCATATCATCTGTTCATGGATATTCTGTTTTGTGAGTCACCTACAAGAGACCTAATTGCCCGTAGCCAGTGGAACTATACCATCCCCTTTTGAGGAATGTTGTGAAGCTTAAGAAAATGGGAGAGGGGAATTGGGAAGGTATGAAGAGAACTATTCAGATCTGGTGTGCTAGCACGGTCGCTCGATATGAAGTTACCGACCGATTGTCGGTAACTTCTCATCGTTCCCTAGGACAACTGCAGATCTCAAACGTACAAACGACAGTTGATATCGAATATATTAAGGACACTTAGTCATTGTGAACTGTCACCTATTCGTTTGCGATCTGCAGTTGTCCTAGGGAACGATGAGAAGTTACCGATCCTTATAGAGCAAGCGTGCTAGGGCCTTAGGTCACTTTACAAATCTTTTAAAAAATTGTATTGCGCAAAGAACATTACTGCCTGTATTCAATAGTGGGTAGGTACTACAACAGGGTACAATTTAATAATAAACATACGTCTGTGTTAAATGAAATTGCTAAAAATTATCCGACCTGCAAAATATTTTCATTAAAACCATAGACATCCATTAAAACCCCCTCGCGAAAATTTGTTTCGTAGCCGCTTCGTACGTAATTTTATATATCCAAATATAGACCAGATTTTTAGCGACGTATTATTTTGTTAATTATTTTTCAGTGTAAACCGCTCAGCGTAATACGAACGCTAATTGGGTGAATTGTGACGAGAAAGATCTACTTCAGCGAGTATCTCATATGGCTTCAATAATGAAACTATCGCATAACGCCGGTCTTTGTCCTGTCTGCCTCAATGAATTATTTCTATTTATACTTTTCTTGGCGTGGCACTCCACAGATTCACAATTTTAATCTGAAAATACAAACTCATCCTTGAAATATGTTGGGATTAACACCTTTTATCACGCTTTGAAAATGTTTTTTTTGCTGAAGTGCTTTAACAATGGTTTAAATGATTTTTTTCTTTGTGAATCGCTTCTACTTGGTAAATATGTACAGATGTCGCGGGCTGTAAAATGTTAAACGTTGTTCGGATAATAAACCACATGAAGAAAATGAAATTATCTAATTATGGACTTTAATGTGAAATGAAATCTGTTTGAGTTTCGCTCTAAATTCTGTTCTCTAAAGTCTTCAGTCTATTCTATACTAGCCCTGATATTGGAAAAGCGCGTACTCTGAACATAATATAATAGTTTTATATAGTTCGCTCTCATTCTTTCATCTTCCATGGCTGACGGAATAAGCTATACATTACTACGATTAGTTTCTCATTTATTAAAAGTAATAAAAATTCATTCTGCAATGTATCCATTTTGAAGGAAAGGCACGCTAGAGATCTTGAAAGAGAAAGCCTTATAAAGAAATATTTCTCATAGAAAGCCCAGTAAAGTAATTGGCTCCATGCAATACGAGTTTATTGATACCATATATTCCGATGATTTATGTTCGTGCCGCCATCTATCCTGACATCTGCTCGACCTTTAATACCGGATACCGGTTACATCAGACGGGTATATAAACTTATTTTACGGGCGATTCGTTTCCTAGTTTGCTCTCGAGAGACCGACAGATAAAATATTCGCGGGCTCGCGTCCCGAATAACGGTATGTCAAAGTTCGCGATTCTGCAAATCCTATCTTGCAGTTTCCTGTATCCCATATTAGGTCTCCATAAGCCTTCTGGCATCCAACTTTGGCATGGCCTCCCTAAAATAACAGTCGCCAGTTTTGCCGATCCTCGGCGGTTCTACCCGATGTCGGTGGTTATCTTAAAGTCATCAGCGCAACTCATCTGTGTGTGAACCACAGTTTTTATATTCCCGACCAAGGTCAGGTGTGAAAATACTGAAAATCCTCCTTTATTTGAATATTTTTATTTTATTCATGGCAGCGTGGAATACATTTTTAATTAAATTCTACCACGATCCGATCCATGATAAGAAGTGGAAATATTTTTTGTAAAAAAATGTGAAGATGAAAATTTACCTTTATTTTAGACCCTTTCAATTAGTGTGGTACTTAATTACAAATTTCATTAAATAATTTATTATAGTTATCATAATGTTTCTTGGAGCTCATTATTTTAGAATCAACACTTAAATTTCTCTCTTTTATTTTATGTTCTTATCTTTATCCTTCGTGCTCGTTTTTCCAGCAAATCGAAAGAACGTTAAATCTTTTCTCTTTTTTGGCAAACGAAATGTACTTTCAGGAAATTTTCAAATTACTGCTAACGATATCGAGTGTACCTTGGAACTGAATTCGGAATTAACATTCGCCCTTGTGTTCCACGCCGCGGTGATGCAATGAAACAACGTTCCCCTTCCCATCCCCTCGGACTAGGAGGTCAGCTTGACCTATCAACCCTTAGACGCCCTAAGTTAGGGCCAATTATAACAATTTTACGGAGGTATCGAAAGCGCAAATCTGCTGGGAATTATGTGATCTGAATATTTTTATGGGAGGGTTTTATATTTATCGACTTGTAGTATTATTATCCAGCTTTTACCGAATTTCATAAAAACTTTATTTTTCTTATTTTTAACGTCGTTAATTGTATATTTCAACGCGAATGATAAAAATGAAAATAATTTCGTTGACATACAAATTCCAGACAAAAAGCGCTGTAAACATTTCGTGACGCCGTTTTATTTTATTTATTTATTTATTTATACTGGGTTTTTACAGATGTTCGCATTTACATGAGAACAATCCAGTTATAAAAACTCAGTTATTGTACAAATAGGGACATACAATTACAAAAAATCTACAATTACATACAATTAAATACAGATACAAACAATTAGAAAAACAGAAACATCACCAATAAAAAATATACAAAATTATATACAAGCTCACTCAAGTAACAGATATTACAATGAGAGGCTAGAGACATATGAAACACGAGAGGCATGCATAGAGAGACAAATGACACAATTTAATTAGTTTAGCATATTTTTTAACAGCGCCAGAACTTTTTTTCTGAATCCGTACAAATTATCGACAAAAATATCTACTTCAGCACACTCTATCTTGTTATATAGTCGACACATCTGGGTCAGAGGGCTAAAGTGAGCGATATTATTTTTAAATGTATTCAGGTGAAAAATGTTATGACGTCTTAAACAATGGGAATTGGGAACATTTATTTCAATATTGCTAAGACACAGTGTAGTATCAAGATGGCCGTGGATGATTTTATGTAAACATATTAGATCAGTCAATTGCCTTCTAGTTTTAAGTGTATCAATCTTGAAGTAATCACGACGTACGTCGTATGATCTAAGATGGTCATGTAGTCCACATTTAAAGGACAACATTCTTAGCATTTTTTTTTGGACTGACTCTACAATGTTTTCATATTTGCAGTAATGTGGATTCCAAATAGTGCTTCCATATTCAAGTTTACTTCTAATTAAGGCATTGTAAAGGGTCAGAATTGATTGAGGATCTTTGAAAGGTTTACATATTCTGTGAATAAATCCCATCATTTTTAATGATTTGCACTTAGGACCAGTTGTTTCGGAAAATTTCACGTTTGAATTTCCCTCAAATCGACATTCACCGAAAAATTGGGTTGTTTCAACCTCCGTCAGAAGAAATTACATCGAAAATTCCATAGGACCAGTTGTTTCGGAATTCCCTTCAAATTTGAATTTCCTTCAAATCGTCATTCACCAAAAAATTGGGTTGTTTCAACTTCCGTCAGCAGTGAAAATACTATAGAAATGTGATGTGAATGTGATCACCCGAGTCCGGACGGTTAGCGAAATAATGGGAGGCGCATGCGCAAACGTCAAAATTGTGATTCGGCGTGGAACACTTGAATAAAATTTTCAAATTTATCGAACGTTATTTGTTGCTATTTACTGCTGACGGAAGTTGAAACAACCCAATTTTTAGGAGCAGTTGTTTCAAATAATGAAAATATTCTTTTAATTCACTTCAAACTAGATTGGCAATCACGTCTTCCATCATTTCAAATACCAAATGGGTTGTTTCAACTCCGATCACACTCCAATCCACGTTGAAAATTTCACTGAGTGTTCCCCGCCGAATTAGGCATTTATTCCGCAGAATTATTTATTTCGAAGACCGAGATATTTTTATGATGGCAACACTTATAAAATTTCTATGGATGCGCATGCGCACGCCGACCACGGCCGTCAGAATTTTACCGCTATTTTGTTTTGTTGCGGTCAGTAATATTTTTCTACGATATAAAACGTAAATGATTGAGAATGAGTGTTGTTTTTATTCGTATTCAGTCAATTACATACATAGTAAAGTTAATATGGTAACTTTCAATCGTATTATTTGTATATTATTTAATTTTAGACCGATTTTCCGGAATGTGACCACTTCAGAGATGTAACCTGAAAGCAAGGTGGGAAAAGTGCTAAAGAAAACATAAAAATATATGGAAAATGAATTCAACGTGCCCATATTTACAAGCTACGTTTAACAACATAAAACGTCGTACATTAGAGGTTACTTGTATTATTAATAATGAGTATTTTTTAAGTCCGAATTCCGATAATTACGTATCTACTAAAGTTTATTTGGTATCCTACAATCGTATAACTATATTTGCAACTAACATTATTAACAATGAATGACGGACATCTCATTTATTGTTATTATTTGATATAATATTAAGTTTGTCTGTTTTACTTATCAGGTACCAACGGATGAAGTAAAATATGTTATAATATTGATACTTGTTTTAGCGGCATTGCAGTATGGGAGAGAAATATATAATGGAGGATTGCAACTGAAATTATGACAAGTCTGTGTTTTGGATAAAGGCTATCTCCAAACAGAAACCAACTTATCTCATGCGAAAGATATGGGTACAAAGGAGCAATACTCACGAACAGATAATTTTAACATTGTTCTTAAGTCGCCAATTAAACATACAAGTGAAATGAATAAACAGTTTTTTTTACCCACATACAACTGTGTACAAATACTGACTTATATATACGTGTACTTATTCTTATAACTTATATGACGAGGAAGTTTTACGTGTATAAATAAACATTTGAATAAAGATATATATTGAGCACAAAAGGATTTTTATTATAAAATACTATTAATTTCGTATCTTGTACGAAATCGGGAGTTCCTCAGTTGTATCCATGTACATGAACCTATAGCTCCATGCAGCTCCGTGGTTTCAAGGTAAATAATCAGTAAAATAATTTGACGGGGATATGTCAATCATAAAAAAGAGGTTTCTTATATATTGTAGATTCATAATGTAAGTATTACAGTTGACAATTATTGTTATACCATCGGTCAATAAGAGAAAACTTTTATTTTGTTCAATGTTTTCGCCAGTTTTTATTCATTTTCAATCTCTGAAACTGACGATTTTCGACAACTATATACTTTGAGAGGATATCTAACTTCTTATACAGAATTACTTTGAGAGGATATCTAACTTCTGAAGTTTTAACCATTGTGCATTCTTTACGTTATGTACAAAAATTGTCCAGCCATATTTAGTTAAAAATATTACAGACATTCCCGCCACGACCTGTCAGATCACAATATTGACGTCTGCGCATGCGCCATTCAAGCTTAATGGTTCGAACTCGGCTGATCACATTAAGGTGATGTCCAATCACATTTGTATGGAATTTTCGTTGAAATTTCGTCTGACGGAGGTTGAAACAACCCAATTTTGCGGTGATTGACGATTTGAAGGAAAATCTAACGTCAAATTTTCCGACACAACTGGTCCTAAATGTCGTTAATGTGCACATCAAATATGAATTTAGAATCAAGAATGATTCCTAGATCTCTTATTGAAGACACTTTATTGAGAATAATATTATTAATGACATAAGAAAAATCTTTTATAATTCGATTTCTAGTGAAGTTTAAAATGTAAAATTTTTCGACATTTAAGTGCATATCGTTGACAGTACACCAGTTATTGAGCGTGTCGAGGTCATTTTGAATCAGTTGATGATCGGAAACAGACTTACTTTTACGAAAAATTTTAAGATCATCAGCGAAAAAAGCGTAATCACATTTTAATTTCAAACCAAGGTCATTTATGAATATAAGAAAAATTTTCTTCTGCGTATTATCTGATTTATTTATTAAGACACAGATTGGACATTGGAAATGGAAATTTTCTTCTGCGTATTATCTGATTTATTTATTAAGACACAGATTGGACATTGGAAATGGAAATTTTCTTCTGCGTATTATCTGATTTATTTATTAAGACACAGATTGGACATTGGAAATGGAAATTTTCTTCTGCGTATTATCTGATTTATTTATTAAGATACAGATTGGACATTGGAAATGGAAATTTTCTTCTGCGTTTTATCTGATTTATTTATTAAGACACAGATTGGACATTGGAAATGGAAATTTTCTTCTGCGTATTATCTGATTTATTTATTAAGACACAGATTGGACATTGGAAATGGAAATTTTCTTCTGCGTATTATCTGATTTATTTATTAAGACACAGATTGGACATTGGAAATGGAAATTTTCTTCTGCGTATTATCTGATTTATTTATTAAGACACAGATTGGACATTATTTATAGAACATGTAAGTAATACAAAACAATTGAATTCAAATATAAATTTCCCTAGACTAATGAGTCTGCAACATTCACATTTGCAAATTCACAAAAAACAAATATATATAAAAGTTGACACACACAATACATCCATACACACACCGTTTATAATATTGTTACTTACAAGCAAAATCGCCCTGTATTTGGCGTCCGCCGCCACAACACCGTTTACATAGAAAATGTAGGAAATATATGAAAATTAAAACAAAAACAATTTGAGTGCATTATTACTAAAGAAAACAAAATTAAAAAATAAAACAAATTATAAAAAGTATATAAATATATTTTTAGTGTTCTTAATGTTCATTAAATTATAATAAATAATAATTTTATTACTGGTATGTTAGGTACAGAAATCGTGGATCTTGAAACAAACTATGTTATTTGAAAAAAGGCTTTTGTTACGGCTTCTCGTAAACAGTGGTCTGACGTATAACTTGATTATTCACGATTTTATAAAACATTAATAGGTCATTTATATTTCGTCTATTAATTATAGTCTCTATAATTTGAAAAATGTTATTCTTTGTTCGTGACCATCCAGTAGACGTATGCATATTAGTTGATAGGTCCTACCTAACTTGCGTTCGCTGGAATGTTTTCTTTTATGATTTTTGTAATCTTTGTAATTTCATTTGTCAACAACCATTATCTCGTAGCTTAGTTGTAATGATTGACAACGTATGATAAGTTTTATTTTTTAGGTATCTTTAGGCATTCCACATTCCGTTGTATCCGTCCCCACTTTCTCATAAACTACACATGTTTCGAAAGAGAAGTAACAACTGAGCTCTTGGCGGCATGACCGTATTTGTCTTAGATGTATGTTTCGAAACTGTGTACATATTTTAAACAATGCCATTTTGGACATATCGAAATATCTTGCTAAAAGCGTTACATAAATGTTATCGCTTCATCGTTGATTACAATAAAACACCCACTCATTTCTCAACGGGTTATGTTTGAAATTAATTTTCACATACCATTTGAGCGGGCGTTTCATTAACACATGCTGTTGCACGTGCTGTTGGTTGTTTTCGCATTAGGGTAGTGGTCGCTGCACAGGTTGGCCGTGGGCGGCCCGCCTCAGCCCTTTGCCTCGTCCCCGCCCTGACCGTGGCCCACTCCGCACAACATGGAGTTTATGAACTGCCCCGGATTCAAAACTATTAAATTTTAATACCTTCGGAGCTCGGAGCTCGTTCCTGGTAGTTCTTGATGACATTCTCCCTGCTTTATTTATTATGTTTGCATTTTATATCTTTTGAATTCGGAAGAGGATGCAACGGATTTTGCTTCAATGATTATGATTATTTTATCAGGAACAACTGCACTGGATTCAAAACTATTCAATTTTAATACTTTTGGAACTCGTTCTTGGCGGTTTCTGGCAAGATTTCCGTTTGCGTTTTTAGGTACCTATGTATCTAGTTCCGTATCTAACATTTGCACTTTTTAACCTTAGATTTGTAAAGAGTAATGAAAATAATTAGTACAACTAATCTTCGACAACAATTACTATTATTCATTCAGTAATGGGCAGTTAACATAAAATATTAAACTCAATCCAAAATATCTTTTGCATAGCAATGACCTTATTTCAAACTTCGCTTCCTTCTTGACATTTATTAGCTTATTATTTAAATCACTCTAAAACGCTTAATTCCCTATTAACAGATGTCGGAAAAAACTTATTGCATTTATACAACTATCAATTTTTTTAAAGGTTGATGTTTATTGCGATAGTTAGGATGTTTTAGATCCACGATGGTTCCAAATTAAGTCGTGTGTAATGTTCATAGTAAAAGCAGAATCTCTCTTAAGATTTTAATTACCAAAACCGAGGCCAGTTGATTTCTGGTTTTGACCTAGTTTGAATTAAATTACGCTCTTACTTCGAAATTCACCCTGTTAGCCAAAAATACCAACGCAAAATCTTAATTACTTAATTTTTTTATATATGTGTAAATTTTAAAGAGGTTAACTTATATGTCCCTAAAAAGTATATGCGTGGGAGATCTCGTGCACTTTTTTATGCTCCGAAAGCGAGGACTTCTGCCTATCAGATCAGAACGTTCCAATTAACAGAGCGACTCAACTGCATTTTCAATGTCACTTACAGACAGTTCAGCAATTATCTTTTGACACATGTCACAAAATAGTAAAACTGCCCTTTTGCACGTTTTAATTTGTAATCTTCTCCATGATATATTAGTAGATAACCGTTTTACGGAGAACATGACAAATAAATAAATAAAATATTTATTTTGGGTTTTCCTGGCGAAAAAAATTGTGAGTAAAATTTGAGTGTGAAACGTGTCAGTTA
This sequence comes from Limnephilus auricula, assembly GCA_951813805.1. Classification (NCBI taxonomy): domain Eukaryota; kingdom Metazoa; phylum Arthropoda; class Insecta; order Trichoptera; family Limnephilidae; genus Limnephilus; species Limnephilus auricula. The sequence goes on along the minus strand of OX638390.1, from coordinate 28,095,276 downwards.
TGTATTTAAATAAAGGAGTTATGAAAGTAAACAGTAAGGTATATGTATGTATGAGTGCTGTAAACGGAAAATTCAGTATTCTTTGGTATTCTCGGAGAAAGCCGCGTATAATAAAGGAAAACACGCCTCCTCGCGTGCTGCAGGAGAGTGGTCGAGACTCGCTGGGAGATATTTCTATCCCCGACTTGTTTTATTTGACCTTTCTAAAGTCATCCTGGTAGTTGGTACCGAGCGGTCTTCGTGACCAAATAAATCAGCCCTGAAATTTAATGATCTGATATAAAATATAGATATTCTAAATTAAGATCTTTTCGTGGTTATCTACCCTTTATATATTTTTATTATATCTTTTTTATATCTAAATTATACAATAATAGGTTAATAATTTGTTATACTGACAATCATCACGCACTCGAGGTATTATACATATCCTTACTTTTTTTTTCGTTGTTTGTTTTTGGGGTGTTATGCCGTGTTGTGCTACCTCCTTCTTTAGCCGACGTTTCGGACAGCGTTGCAGTGTCCATCATCAGGGCAGATCCGGCAGATCCGTTGATGTGTGAAACGTCGGCTAAAGAAGGAGGTAGCACAACACGGCATAACACCCCAAAAACAAACAACGAAAATGCTTTTGGCCGTGAAAATCTAAAAACGTATCATATCCTTACTTTGTTCTTCTTTCGATGAATACGAGAATGTACTACACTAGATATTAGAAAATACATTGGTTTGTTTCCATTTTTTGTTGCTGTTTTTGCAGCTTTCATTATTCCACCATTTTGTATATTCTGTTTTCAAGAAAAAGACTTTTTCAGATATGTGAAATATTCGTTATATATTACTAGCTGATACCCACATGCGTTGCAATGCTAATTAAATAAATGAATTGTTTCTCCCTTCGTGTCATTTCCTATTCGTCCCCGATCCCCTTCCGACTCTCCTTCCTCTTCCCCTCCCGCTTACCCTTCCCCTCCTGCGTTCCCTTTTCCCCTTCCCGCTTTCCCCTTCCCCTCTCTCGCTCTCCTCTTTCTCGCGAACCCCCTCCCCATCCCCTCACACATTCCGCTTCCACCTTCCTCGCCTTCACCTCTCCCTCGTCCCCATGTGCAAATGGCGTAGGTACTTATTCCCCAACCGACCCTTCCGCATACCCCTCCCCCAGCCTTTTTTTCCTGCCGCCTAACTCCATAAAATACACCCATTTTTCCAACAACTCGCGTGACCTATTTAATTTTTTATGCAAATTTCATAATACCAGAGCTCATCAGTATATATATATATATATATATATATATATATATATATATATATAGAAGTATTCACGGGCATGTTCACAACAATTTAAAAAAAATTAATAGCAATGGGATGAAATTTTAATCGCAATCACTCACTATCCTAGAACCGGGTATGCGCACATCATATTCCCAAAATTTCATCGCAATAGGATGATCAGTATGGCCGCGCATAAAGTACGAACAAACAAACAAACATTAATTTTTATATTATAGATATTCGTTTTCAAGATACGAAAAAGATTAGCTAAAATCGTTTTCATAATTTTTATTGATGGAAACTACAACTTACAACTTTTTTACAGGCTTTTTGTTTAAAAGTAGTGTAATTTGTTATAATAATTTAATGTGTTTATTATGAATAATTTGACCGAAATAAAACTAATAGCTTAGGTGCGTGCAGAAGACATCCCATTTAAATATTAAAACAACCGTATCCCAACTGAGATTATTTGAGCAACAATAATTGCTTTACGTAACTAAAAGCTGTGAAAGGATGTCCTTTAGGGCGGCGATATAGGTGTCTCGTCTTTACATGGTTTATGTAAATATTTATTTTCAAGCGTGATATTTTATACACGGGTATAATTTGCCTTTGAGTGAACTCTTTTATTTCATAATTATATTAAAAAAATTGGCGTATTTTGTCAGAGGCTAAAAATATTCCCGCTTTGCAATAAAATCCAAATAAATGGAACATTTGTTAACGTATTCGAAAACTAAAAACTGTTTTCGAAAGGTGATGAAATAGGCTTTCAAATTTCTATATTAAAAATTACTATAAGTATATTTTTTTAAATAATTTTTTTTTTACGAAAATTTTAAAAAGTGTTCAAAATGGCTCACTTTACTTTTTTTTCTAACTAAAATTACTGATAATGAAAAAAAAAACACATACTTATTTCATTAGTTAAATGAATTATAAACCTTACTGTCACCTCACTTTTTTTCGTTTCATGTAAAAAAAAATCTTAAAAAATTCACAAAGTTCCATAATTTTTTTTCAAATTGCTATCGGAAACTTTGGTTTCAGAAAGGGGTAAATTTTAATTTTTTTGTGGTTTTTTTTAGATTTGAATATATAGTTTGTTGTATTGTCTTTCCAATACCGTTTAGATCACATTTCTGACTATGATAGTAAGGAAGTAACAACGATTTCTTTGAGACCTATGTGAGCTGTGATTAAACGGGTTAACATTGAATCAAATTATAATAATGTTCAGCCAATTGTTAGAATAATAGTGAATTATATATAATATTTTATATATTATCTAGTGTGTACAGCCTTTTGCTTGACAGTCGTTGTTATCCATCTACGTTGTTATCATTCTCAGAGTGGAAGATACTCTTAGTATCGCCCTAGTGTAAGACCACCATTCAGAATTGAAACGTTGCTTGAAATGGCTTTAGCCGTGTTTAGTGACTAGATCTGAATAGCCAGGTACTTCCCCACCTTCCTCCTCCTCCTCGTCTCCTTTTCTTCCCCACTTACCTTCAGCCTCATAACATACCCCAATTGGAGATGCCATAGTCTCACTGGCTCCAGACGGGAGCAGTTGGGACTCTTGTGAGGTATTCACTATAAAAAATAAAAAAAACATAATATAATATGATGCTGTAGGAATGAGATCCCTGAGGCGTAGAATGTAAGGCTGATGCTGATGCTGACGCTTACATGGTTTGGGCATGTATAGTGAATGAATGAAGAAAGGAGTGTATGGAGAATATATGACGCAAATGCTACGGTACAAGAAGTCAGGGGCGCCCGAGGAAGACATGGCACGATCAAGAGAATCAGATACTATAAAGTCTGGCCATGTCAATTGTCAGAATAATACAGTAGTATGTATGGACGATGCATGAATTTAAATGAGGGATGGAGTGTATGCCAAGACAGAGTTGTTTGGCGGTCCGTCCTCTCTGCCTACCCCTGTGATGGTTAGTTACATAATATAATATCTTCTGTATTAGTCTAGTCTACTGGTAAGTGCGATGATCATTAATGCCAGTAGAGGAATTGCTGCGTCACAAGGGATGTTTCTGTTTAGCTATGTAACCTCGGGGGGAGGTGTGTCAGGTGGAGCCGCATGACGTCATTGCTCTGTACCGTCACAGCCTTCGAATAGGTACGTCGGAGAGCCTTTATTAAAACAACGGCGTATTTTCATTACAAATCGGTTATTCTCCCTGCCACGTGCAACCCCTCGTTTGCTGTTGACAGTCTAACAGTATTAAGCCCACGGTAAATTATGTTGCAAATGGCGTAGGTAGGTACTTATTTGTATTTGGACTGAATTTAGCAAAACATGAAAACCAATTTATTTCACTGTCAGCCTTCGTGAGTAGCCTCTCTACTGATGTCATTTTACATTATTAATCGTATGACTTTTCCGGATATTATTGGCTTTTTCAAAGTTTGTTCACTGAAAATGACCTGTTCGAAGCAACACGCTATAATATTCACCAGAACGTGATCACAATGACCTTTTACAAAAATACATTAATTTATTGTTCTAGACCAGCGTTTGTCAACCTTTTTGAGCCTGCATACCCCTTGACTCTTATTACAATTTTGTTGTACCCCGTACCCTCTATCCATTTGGTTTACGCATGTGGGGGTATAAAAGCAAAAACGCCACTCTCCAAAACATAACGAAATTGAGTTACAAATGCCAATCTATGCGCAATGTCCGTAGATATCAGATGGTTTTTGAGATCCTTAGAAAAATCAACCGCAAATCATGGAAAAATCGAAATGAAAATAAGGTTATGATGCAAAATCACTTCTCTCCACAGAAATTAACGAGCAAAATCACCACTCTCATGGCCAATGAACACATTATTATAACATTTTTTGTTATAATAATTCACTTTGGATTGTGCGAAATTACGTATACCATCAAATTATTCTTACATGTTCCCGTCAATAAACATTGAAACCCTGTTAATTTGTTCGTAAGAACTTCAGTCCCGTTTTTAACCGTTGTTACGAATAAAATGATCGTATTTTAGAATAACATTTTTCTCCGTGTAGCATCCCTTTATTAGGGTATGTTGTGAGGCTGGAGGTAACTGGTGAGGGGAAGGAGATGAGAAGGAGGAAAGTGGGTCAATACCTGGCTATTCAGATTTAGTCACCAAATACAGCTAAAGCCATTTCAAGCAACGTTTCAATTCTGAATGGTGGTCTTACATCAGGGCGATACCGAGAGTATCTTCCACTCTGGTACGTGCCGCAAATATAGTTAGCACGTTCAATTTAAACAAATAACATAGTGTTGAAATCTGCTGAGAAAAAAACTAAATTTCTGGCGAAGTCGGATAGCAAACTCATCACAATTATTAACTGCAGAATTATTACGATGGGTGGTATAAGCCAAGCCCCTTCCCCGCACTTAATAATTTAATCATATAAATATGTTCGTAGGATAATATAACACAATACAGAGTTATATTTACTGTGTTACGTCATATTATTTACATATTTAATTAAGGGCTCAATTTAATTTGATGCTAATTCTCCTTGGATTCTAACCACGAATTCCGCCTTGTTTATTGATATTATCAGCAAGTTAACCTTCGTCGGTAATTTGCCTAAATTACAGAGCGACGACATTAGCATTAATGCTAATGCTTTGTGCAAACTGTCCTCGCAAACATAATAGGTAGATTAAATAATGTTTGATTTTTCTATAAAATAATAATAATTTGGAATAAATGACTGTATTAAAATTATACCTATTTACAAACCTAGGAAGTATTATTATGCTTTGTTATTTGCGTGCTGTCTCTTCTTCTGTTGTGCCAGTTCGTGTCAGTATCGTGGGCCAAATTGATATTTACCTTTGTAAGATCTTCACATCAAATTGGAATCACAATTTCATTTTTTCTATCTGCTTTGTGCAGAAGTTTAATATTTGAGCAATCTCTTAGTTATTATCTTTTATTTAGAATTTTTGACAATGTCTAAAACTACTTTGCATTGAAACATGTGTTTGGCCTATTGATTCTTCCCTTCAGTTTCCTTCGTACACGGAGAAAAATATTTTTCTAAAATACACTCATTTTATTCGTAAAAACGGTTAAAAACGGGACTGAAGTTCCTACGAACAAATTAACAGGGTTTCAATGTTTATTGGCGGGAACATATTAGAATAATTTGTTGTTATACGCTATTTCGTACGTATACCAACAAATTATTCTTACATTTTCCCGCTAAAAAACATTGAAACACTGTTAATTTGTTCATAAGAACTTCAGTCCCGTTTTTAACCGTTCTTACGAGTAAAATGATCGTATTTTAGAATAACATTTTTCTCCGTGTGGGTACCTACACATCTTAAGGTCATACGAGTTGTTCAATTCCTTGAAAACATGATAATTTTCGTCTGTTGTATTTAATAAAGCTAGTAGGTAGGTACCTACCTAACAACCTTTAAAATTAATATAATCGCTTAGTGTTAGGTGGGTTTTTATTATTACGTAAAAGTTTCGTTTTTCGGTAAACAAAATTTGTTGATTTTTCACTCTGAAGTAAAATTGCTCTTGTACTCGATTTTTCTGTCTGAACTTTACTTTGGTCAGGGCCGGTCTCCTGTGTCAAAAACACGTACACACTTTGTGGATGGTTAGGTTCGTTTTTGTTTTCGGTGGCTGATAGGAAACCTGATAGGACATGCCCCAATATAGCAAGTTGGAACAAAATATTTGAGGTATTTATTGTTTGAAGAAACGATCGCAGGAGAGCCGTCTTTATTTCACTGCGTAGGAAGTTTTCTTTGAAGCCTGCAGCCCACTCTAGACTGAAATGATTGGCTAATGCAGTTTGCGATAATGTGCATCATGAAGTTTGCCGCCGCCCACCCTCTCCCGCCATAACCCTCCCGCGGTGGGCGGATAATGCACATTTCTCGGTCCCCGTGTGGGGGTGCTTTCAGGCACGTGTTGTACCCGGAAAGGATCGATCCGGCCCGAGTGGGTCGCGGGTTGTGTGTTGTGCCCTCAAATGTAGACAAGCTTCCGAATTCCATGTTCAAATATTTCAAATTAAAGCCATCTGGTTAGCCCTTGGAGCTCCAAAATGGATGCAGGTTTATTAATAACAACGAGGTTTAAAAATTCCCTTTTTTTAATTATAATTATAGTCCTTGGCAGCCATTCTCGCAATTTAGTTTAGATATAATATTTTCCTATAACAAAATTTTCAATTAATAAAATAACAACCCAATTTTCACTTCTTTGAAAGCCCCGGTTTCGGTATGCCAATTTACCAACCCAAATAATGTGTATCGTGCGTTGTGTTGTGCTGTGTGTTGTTTGTTGTGTGTTTTTGTTATGTATCGTTTATAGTGTCGTGTGCTGCGTGTTGTTTGTCGTGTGTTGTTAGTATCGTTTGTAGTGTTGTGTGCTGTCTGGTGTTTGTCGTGTGTTGTTTGTTTTTGTTGTGTATTGTGTAAAGCGTTGTGTTCTGTGTTTTTAGTTTTTTTTTGTGTATAGCGTTGTGTGCTGTGTGTTGTTTTGTTGTGTATCGTTGTAGTGATGTGTGTTGTTTGTCGTGTGTTGTTTGTTTTTGTTAGTATTGTTTGTAGTGTTGTGTGCTGTGTGTTGTTTGTCGTGTGTTTTTGCAAGTATCGTTTGTAGTGTTGTGTGAAGTGTGTTGTTTGTTGTCTGTTTTTGTTAGTATCGTTTGTAGTGTTGTGTGCTGTGTGTTGTTTGTCGTGTGTTGTTTGTTGTGTGTTGTTTGTTGTGTATTTTTGTTGTGTACCGGGTATAGTGTTGTGTGCTGTGTGTTGTTTGTGGTGTGATATTTGTTGTGTGTTGTTTTTGTGTATCGTGTGTTGTTGCTATGCGTCATGTATTGTGTCGTGTGCTGTGTATTGTTGAGTGTCGTGCGTCGTGTGTTCGTTTCATGTGCCGTATGTCGGTTGCATGTTGACGCAAAGGCCGCACCTCCGCTGTTGCTTTCAACACGGAACTGATTGTGAGAGGAATCTATTTCCTGCCAATTGAAAGGCAACTTCTATGGCATTTAGATTCGTGTTCCTTTCACACGCTTCCCATTCAATTTTAGAATTGTTTGTTTTTATTAGACCATATTGCACGATCGGGCAAGTCCAGGACTCCCCAGAAAACATGGTACGATAAAGTTAATCAAAATGAGGCAGGTCATATTAAGCGTATCGTTTAAGTTATTGATTTTGAGTATTATTCATGAAAAAACGATAATATTTTCTGCCGATGAATACATTGTTAGAACTCCAATTTGATTACGTAAACCCACTTTGAGCTCCTATTTAATTTTAACATAAATATTATCGTGTTTAGTTTTCAGAGGTAGATATACAAATAACATTTTACTCGAGTGGGTGGTTTTAATTATTTGCGAAAACATTTTACTTTGTTCGCAACATTTTTATTCCATGACATTAAATGTTGTAAACACAACCAGGAACAGATTGTTTTTTTTTATGTTTCTGCCTTTTATCTCTAATGAATTCTACGGTGAAAACAATGATAAAATATAATTATTTTTACGTTAGAGGTGATGTGTTACAGTTAAAATCCTCCAAGCTTTAAAAAAATAACCTTTTCGAGCTTCCACGAAAAGCTTTGGGCTTAAATTTATTCCTCCCTACCCCTTTGGAATATAATTTATTAGGTTGCTTGGAAATATTACCAAGCAAAAGTTACGACGTCATGGATTGACCTTTAACCTCCCTCTCTGCTCTCTGTCTGGGGATCATGTTCGCATTGTATATTCTCGCTAAATCATAAGCTAATTGTAGCGGATGGCGGAATCCAACTGTCAATTTATTATTCAACATACAACCTAATTCTCATTCTAGTTTAGCTCCGGAGAGGCGAATATAGTTACGAGTTACATAGTATAGTTATAGTTACAGCTACTTAGGTGGATTAAACAATATCTTAGTTAATTTGAAAAATACTTAAAAGTTTATGTTTACTTGCCACTGCCCAGACACACTAACGGATTTGTTTCCAGTTCATAACGTTATTTTGAACGCGAGATAAAAAATATTTGATATATTTTCTTCAATAATCGCAAATTCACTTTGTGGCGTTATTTTATTAAAACGGAGAGAAATCACTTTCTATACAACATTACCTACTTATTGAATCAAAATTATCGAATGTTACGAAACCAATTGTTTCATCGTCAGAATAAAATGAAAATTAATAATCATGTTACTTGTTTCATATTTTTATACTATTCAATAAGAAAAAAATAATTTCGAAAAATGTTGTAGAAACCACCATAAACCGGGGTTGCTTTTATCATTTTTTTCGAATTTTACACTAAATTTGTTTTTTTTTAAGGCAATTAATGTGAGGTAACATATTTTTGTTGTTTAAAGTGTCCTTAGAAGTTCTATAAATGTGTTAAAAGTTTTTTTGAAAAATAATGTAAAGATACTCCTATGAGGGGGTGACTGCATCACGTATGAATTTCCTTATTTTCTCATTGGATATCGCAAATTTATTCAATGTAATGCCATAAACAAAATATTATAGGCAGTCTCAAGATTCATTATTTATGAAAAGTTCACCCGGTTTACGGAACCTATCTGAAAAATAAATCTAACATATTGGAATAAAAAAAAACACCTGTTTGTAAATGCGGTATCGTAAGTCGTTGGAGAGAAATTAATTATATTATTACTTCTTTACGAAGCAACATGTTAACACACGAATACATTATTTTCATATTTGGTTGGCTAAACTAAAGCGGGCTTATTTTCATGTGTATTCTGTAGAAATTGTATTAAGATGATAGACTTCGCTTTTCGGCCCATACAAAAAGGACGCCCGGGAAAAAACACTTTTCTACATCGAAAATTGCACAAAATGAATATATATTTTTTATACTGCCTTCTAGAGGGTGAAAACTATGTCGGTATGTTTTCGAATTTTCGATGCGTTTCGTATTAACGTAAACATTCACTGTCAAACATGTACGATTTATCAAAAAATATTATTTAAGGAAAAAGTGCTTCTAACTCAACTCTCATAAAGAATTATAAAATTATAAAAAGCTACCGACGTAGTTTCTTCTTTCTAAAAAATATATATTTTTTAAAATTTCAATTTCGTGAAAGTTTCGGTGTAGAAAAGTGTATTCTCCATAAACCCCTTTCGAAGCGATTTCTGTAGGTAAATTTGAGCGTTGTCTCATTCGCACATTTCGCATTCGCATGTATTGTAAGTCTGCGTGAGCTTATTGTGAGCGGGACAGAATGACAGTCGCGGGTGTTCCGCGTGTGGTTCAAAGTCTAGCCTCTTAAGAACTTAACCCTCCCACGCCGATCCGACTACAATTCTAATACATAATATTATATGTTTGTATTAATGCGCAATGAGGACCCTCACAGAATTCAATTTCCCACCCTCAGTCGAATACAATCCCGCCGTGCAAATCAGATCCTGCTTTTTAATATTTGATGTAAAATCTCTTCTGGGAACGACGGAGTAATAATGTATAGATTCGGATTTGATTGTAGGCTCTGCCGGCATGACCGAATATTCCACGTAACGGAAGCTTCTTTCGAGGAATACCAGACGTATAAATAAAGCAGATTCCTATCAAAAAATTGATATTTCCAATTTACTATTTAACCAAGTACCTGTATTAGTATTGAATACGTAGGCATTATCTTTTAGCATAATAATATTATATCTGAATATGATACTACATTCACCATATTACTTTCCATGAAGTATATTATATATGTAATTCGGTAGTTTAATATTTTATCAATCAGCTACAAATGAAAGAGACTTGCCCTAACATGAAATTTGGGTATCATTTCGACGAACTGGAGGTAAACCACGTGACCATATTTTTGGCACCAGGAGGATTTCAGAATGCTTTGAATATACTATGACAGCGGTTTTCAAACTTTTTAAAGACGCGACCCCCTTTTAAAATTTTTTTTTCGCAACATCGCCAACCCTTCCAGTTTTTTTTTTAATCAGTGACGATCAACTTTCCTGTATACTGCCAGATTCATTTATTGACAAACACCGCGGGGGGACCGCGCAAGTTGGTTTATTGCCCATTTCCTGATTAACTCGCTGATTAAATTGAATATCTATGGTTTTTGTGAAATATTTAAGATCATCGAACGGATTTTCTTATACATTTGGTATAATGTTTTTATTATTTGTGGCTAAGTTCCAAACTATCATGCACAAGATGTTGACCTGAACGAATTTGATTAAATTTTATCGTCGTTTGTTCCAGCGTATCGGGGTCACTCGATCTGAACGATTGCAACAAAGCTCGGCTGACCAGAGCACATGCGCGGAGGGTAATCGCCCACAGGTAAGATTTACTGCCACATATTTTCCTTACGAAAGTCACATATTCCCCCCGAGATCACTCACATGAAGACTTCGAAGAAAACCTCACCATTTTCAATATATACCCCGAACTGTTATTTCTTTATGCCCTATTTTCTATTGACTTGCTATTTTTATGGACCAACGGCTTTGCGAAATGGATATATTCATTTTATAAACATTTTTTTTCTTGGAATCCTTTTTATCCAATAAACACGCTTGACTCTATTTATATCTACATTATAATGTGTATCAATTTCCTGGAGTTGTACTGAATTCGTATCAATAAGTACGTATCAATTAATTAACTGTGTAAATGCTTCCAAGAACTGTTGATCTTTCAATATATAATTAAACCTATCTCGCGTTTCCTGGAATTGTATTTATCTTTTCACGGTGTGTAATCATTTCGTTATTGTTAAACTTGTGTTCCTTGCCACTTGTATTAGGAAGAGGACAGACACAATCAAGTGTTTTCTCATTCGATAACTTTAAATTAAGAATTCAGCTTCAATTCGTTTGCTGTAAATTAGTGATTTTTATTTACTTCGAATACAATCGTAAAAATTCAGTGACAAAAGTGGAAAGCAAATTTTTCTTTATTTATTTTTACCATCGCTCTTCATGTTGTGGTTAAAATATCACAACCCATTAACAAATTAAATTAGGGGCGTTTGTTTACCTTCGAATAAAATTGTGAAAATTCAATGACATTAATCCAAAGAATTTTTTGTCTGTATTATTTTTACCATCGCATTTTATTGGGTCGTTAATATATTATGATCCTTTAAAATCGCGCGTTAATCCATTTCGAAATGCTTTAAAATCATTAATTTGATTTTGATTGTATCTAAAAAAATTTAATTTTTCATTTTACATAATTAAACTTTTTTAACCCTCTTCTTGGCAATGTATCCTATAGTATACATAGTTTTCATATTTTTTTCCCGCTTAATCCGGTACATGGGTAAAACAAATTTTAATTAAAACTGCTTTACAATATTCTTTACTTAATAATTAGTACCTCTAAAGCCATCTACTGTTTAATTAAGAAGAACTGTGACAGTTCAAATTCATAACGCTGCATGTTGGCTGCCAACAGAAGACGCACGACTAATTTGTATGTAAGTAATCTGTATTTGTTACCTGCATCATTAAATATATAGTTACTTTATAAATAAATGCATGTTTATAAGGGTTCAATGAATAATTAAAAAATAATATTGAGTCACATATGGGACACATCTTGTTTATATTGCATTCCAAAATGGTGTGTATCCTATAATATACACCGCCAAGTCTGCAGTGAATTACATTTGATTGATTGTGTATCCCCTGAGATACAATGCCAAGTTATTAACAGTTTATTATCATAAGTAAAATGTCAAGTTATTTATAGTTTATTGGCTTATGTAGTAAACCTCTTTGAAATCTATATATTATTTTTTTTTATTTTTTCCATGGACTCTCGAAATTGAAGAAATACTGACTATAATACCAATATCGGGAGCTGATTCTGATATTGAAAGTGACGAAGATGATGAACTACAAGTTGATTCTTCTGCAGTGCGCTCATCACACTTTGGAATCTATTATGTTGTATTGAAAGAAGATAATG